>CM044891.1:30239099-32639099 GCA_024500025.1 Syzygium aromaticum
GAATAACTTCACCACTTTTGAGATTAAGGTCCAGCTTTGTGGAAATTTGAGCATAATATGCAGCAGGGGCAGACTTATTCGACACTAAACTGTTGATGTCGATCCCAACATGGTTGTCGTTTATGTCACCAAACTCGAAGTCCTGAACAGTGTCAAACTCAACCGCAAAAACATGGTTCGAGAAGTTACCATTATCGCTCGTGTTCAGAAGCCCGAGGTACTGACTAGGAAGAGCCCCACTAAGCTCCTTGTCGGGAGAGATCGTGAAGGCGAGACCGTGACCACCAAGCTTCGGGTACTGAGGATTTATCGCAAAAGCAAAAGAAGTTGAAAAGGAACTCACTTTGCCATCACTAGAGTTCTTGAACTGAACAGGGGATGAGTAGAAGGCGTGCCCAAGAACTCGGAGCGAGTCGTTGGTGAGGCGAAGGAGGCCGTTGCCCTCGACCTCCGCGACGCCATTGAAGCTCATGTTGCTTCCCGCACCATCGAACCCGCTGAAGAACAGCTCGTCGAGCTGAGAAAAAGATGGGTCCGCAAAGGTCAGCAAGAAGCAGAGAGAAACGAGGGCTTTAGCCATAAAAACAGAGAGAACTCTCGAGATTCCAGGAAGCAATTAAGAAAAAGGAGGATTTCTTTTCAGCTCCTGAGGAATGGCGGACGAGTGAAATAAGCCGAGTGGGGTGACTTCTGAACGCGGAGGAGCGAGAAAGCCGTCACTCCTCGCCCTCTATCTGTGACCTGAGGAAACAGAGGAGGGGAAGGAATATTGTGTCTGGGTCTGAGGAGGAAACGCGGCACCTGGTTCACATGGGTTTTGGCTCTTGTGCGAGTCCAAGGCAGAGTGGGCTGCGATGCGTGTGATTTTGAAATGAATGAGAGATACCAGGAGGTGCAAGAGGCCAATAAAGATTGGAACTCCCTCCCTCCCACCGACCCACCAAGTTTGACAGAAACTGGTGAAGGTAAAGCCGCACTCAAATTTTTGCCCTTTTTTAAAGCTTTCTGGTCTCTTTCAAGGCTCTTGAAAAGGTGGATGCCACTCAAACACACATGATTTCAGTTGTTTTATTAAGGATAAAAACCACGACCGCAGGTCCGGAATCTCGAACACCTCTCAGAATGCTCCACACGAACTTTGGCCACTTTCTTGTCTGGGTTGGGGGTCCCCACTGCTCGGATTTAGTTTGAGGACAGTGGGATATCTTATGAATCCGATATCACCAACTTACTACGGATAAACTATCTGTTAAAACTTGTTAGCAGTGAAATTGATAGGAGTCTTATCTTGTTTGTAATTGCCTTGACTACATTAAACCCCAAAAATAACAAAGTTTTTTTTTGCGATTTCTCCTTCTCTTAACAATAATCATCGGGCCACATAAAATCCTTTAGATCTAGAGACTTTAAATAACTCGAGCAAAACCATTGATAATGACATGACATGCCAATATTAGCGTAAGGAAACAAAAATATTTCTATTCGAAATAGATGACTTTTTTGAAATGCGCACTCTTTTTAGTATGTCTCTAAGGCACTCGTATAGATTGCTTTTTTTTAATGTGCAACTTATTAAATGCGTGGATATGTGTTCTTAATATTTGCAGTAGCATGAAGGGTCCGTTTGGTTCAGCTTTTAAAATGCTATTCGGGGAAATGCAAATACTTTTAAGTTAAAACCCCCTGAGGAAATGCGAGTGGCGTTTGGTAAAAAATCACTTATAAAGCTACTTTGAGCTAAGTAGTATTTATTAGTTTTTTTTTTTTTGCAAAAGGACTTTGGGAATTATCTTTTTTATTTAAAAAAAAAAACTACTATAACGCCCCTACCTCGGGGTTATTCATGTGGTGTTCTGTTCATTATTATATTTTGTTACACATAAATGGAAGCATATCTCTGGACAATTACAATCAATACACACATCGAAAATAAGACAAGAAGCATCATGAGCAAACTTTATGTTTACAATGCATGCAAACATGTTTTAACAAGCCTTTCGGGCCATGGCGAACAACACATATTTCACATGCACTATAAACAACAAAACTTAGCTTGGGTGATTCTATCCCCTCTACTTCGTCTTCTCGCTTCGAATTCCATCCACGTCTCCTCCCCGCTTCTCGTCCGGATGGCCGATCTACACCCCACCCGTGGCATGCCCTAGAGCCGACCTGCCTACATTGCCAAAAGGTCTATTGAACCCACGCAAGGGTCCAACCTATTCTCCATCAATGTAACCATGCCATGCTACGTACGGGTGAGGCACCAAGTCCGTTAGGCCCTCATCGACCATCACATACGTCGTGATCCGGCAGTAAGCTCGACTTTTTCGAGTATCTATCACAGTAAGTATTTCAACGCTCATTTCCACGGGGTTGTCAAATCGGATCGGGAGTGATGCAATTCTTTAAACCTGAAAAGGAAACAACAGGGGATGAGTCGGGGAGACTCAACAAGTAAATCTACTAATATCAATCGAGAACGAGGAGATCACAATTAGCATAAGTCGGCCCTTACCGCACCTGCATTGATGGTAGATCAATAGTAAAGTTCATACAAGAAAACATCAAGCATGGCTATAACATGTACACCTTGCCATTCAAGTCTCGATTCTATCTCCAAAACAAACGTCAAACACGAAATATGATTAAATCGAAAAATGAATCAACTACAACCAACCAAACGACTGAGAAACAATCCAAGCAAACCATGTCACAACATATCACAACTTCGTTTCCCAAAATTAGGAAGTTTACTTACACAACGACTAACAAAACTAGAGAGCGGGTTAGAGACGAGCAAGCTCGAGTGATCTTCGGGCTTTCTCCTTGCTTGGATGACTAATACGAGGCACACAAAGGCCAAACCGTGGGCTCTTGGGTGGAAACGAGGAGAAACACGAGCCGGTTTGGGACTTCTAGAGCATGGGCTTCTCGGGCCACAACGTGAGAAAAACAAGAAATAAAAGAGAGAGGAAGGTGATAGAGAAGTTGGCGCGAGAAAGGAGAGGGAGGGTGTCATGCCATTTATAGAAGGCTTGGAAAACTCTAGAAAACCCTAGAATAAGCTATAACGGAGGGGCCTCTTAAGTCAAAAGTTATAATGACATGCATTAAATACTCTTAATGACTAAGGCCAAAAAATAATGATGAAGGGCTAAGCTTATCCATGCCATTATTGGCCCTCTCTCTCTCTCTCCCTCTCGGCTTCTCTTTCTCTCTATCGGTTACCATTTGCTTAGCCTACTCTTCTCTTGATTCTAGCAATAATTGGTGTCCGAGGCATTAAATGCAAGGAACAACTCAGCTTATCTTCATTAATGGCATGTCATGATGAAGAGGCCTCCAAAGTCTAAGGTCACTAATTAGACTTTTTGAACAAGCTTCATTCTTGGCCATTCATTTCCAAACTTGGGCTTCAAGTTTTGACTTTTCTAAAATCATCCACTTCCAAGCTTGCTTTTCTCTTTTCTCTCTCTCGGTTTCCCCTTGGGCCGACCTCTAATCAAAGCATAACATGTCTCATTTGAAAGCTCAGAACGTGTACTTTAAATCACCAGAAGACATTAAGTCAAAATTCCAACGTTCTCGCATAAAAAATGTTGAATCTTTGAAATCTAACAAAACCGGACAGCTTTGCACTGTTCACAAAATCGAACTTGAAAATATAGTAAATGGATTCCGAAAATTCTTAAATTTGAATATGACATAAACAAGGCCTTAAAAAACATTTCTCATGAAAAACACAAAATCTGAATCTCTCTGTGAACACCATTTTTAGTTGCTCAAACACAGACTAAAAACAGTTCACTGGAACATAATTTTTATTTCTAAAAGTAAGCTCTGAATGAAACTTTTTCAAAATCAGCCCAGAAAAGCTTGTAGAAAATAAATAAAGTGTGAACGTCATCGAAAGACTCATTCTAGATAGTTTTACATGGTTCGGAAATTGGGCTATCGTACTACTCATATCAAGTCCAAAAATTCTGAAATAAAAGTATGTAAAACTTCAAGATATTTGGAGAAACTTTCAAAAAGAAAGTGTTTGGAAATTTGGATCACAAAAGTCCCCACAAAAATAACAAAACAAAGGGGTATAAAAGATCTGAAATTGGTTTTTCCAGAACAAGAGTAAAAATTAGTTCCGATTGAAAAAACTACTAAACTTAAACCATAGCCATTTTTTAGGGACTGAAATTGAGGTTGTTATACCTATTTTACCCTTCGCTGAAGCCAACCTTCCGGCGAAGGCTGATAGCCACCGGCGAGCTAGATCTGGCACCGGCAACCGTTGCCCTAGGTCAGGCGACCGCTGGCAAGCCAGATTTGCCCCCGGCGACCATCGCCTGAGGCCAAGCGACCCTCGGCAAGGGTTGCGCGACCTCAGGCGACCGTCGCTTGGGTCACGCGACCTCGCCGGCCGGATCTGGTGCCAGCCGCCCTCACCGGCAGCTTCACGAAGAAGATGAACAATAATAAGAGGGGCAAAATCAGAATAAGCCAAAATAAGTGATAGTAGTTTGGGGACAAAAAATTTGGCTTTAGCATTTGTGGAATACCGAAAGCCCAAAGCTAGTTCGGATCAGCTTTGGGCTTTCGGCATTCTAAATGCTAGCATTTGGCCAATGTTAGGCCAAATGCTGAACCAAACAGTTCAGCATTTTGGGAAGGGGCTTTTAAGACCGAAAGCCCTTTCCCAAAGCTGAACCTAACTAGCATTGTTGAGGCACTTGTCAAAAAAGGGCCTCTCCATTAAAAGCAAGAAACACATCTCTCGAACTCATATCAAGTGGGGCTATAAGAGCCCAATCCTAATATTAATGAGTTAAAATTCGCACTTCAAACCAAAAGCTCATCTGTCTCTCTCTCTCTGTGACCTTGTTTTAGGTCATATTCTTCAACATGATTACCTAGTAATAGTCGCAGACCATTGTTCCATATAATTAGTCAAACAGGACTTCAAAACATGCACGAACACTAAGGGCCCGTTTGGCAAGTTGCCAAACAGTGATAATTTTTATTCTTTTGTTTTCAAAATCAGTTTTGGAACAGAATTCCGTTTGATAAATTTTTTATTCTCGGGGACAAATTTACAAAAATGTGTTTCCAGAATCAGTTTTGGAACAAAATTAAAAAACAAAAAAATGTAACTTCTTGATTATAGGAACAAATTTTTCATTTTTGATTCTTCTTCCTTCTTGGTTTGTTTTTCTTCTTCTTCCTAGCCGGCCACTGGCGACTGGCGACTGACGACCGGCCACAGGCTAGGGCTGATGAGGGTGAGGGCGGTTCGCAGCCGTGTCGGCGAGGCCTCGCCCAACTATGGTGAGGCCAACTTCACCGTCACGACTCATCTCCCTTGCCTGGGTTCCAACGGCAAGGTCGGCCTCGCATTAGTTGGGCGAGGCTTGACCTGGCCCAAATTTGGCGAGGCCGACCTCACCGTTGGGACCCAGGCGAGGGAGATGGGTCGTGGCAACGAAGGTCCAGCCCTGGCCATGGGCTAAGAAGAGAAAGAAGAAGAAAAAAAAGAAATATTAAAGAATTAAAAATATTATTAATAAAAAGAAATTTTGAGCAATTATCAAATGCATTTCTGTTCTTTTTCTATTCCAAAAATAGAAATTTTGGGTAGTTACCAAATGTCTTCAAATACTTAGAAATTGTTCCCGGTCACAAAATAAAAAAAAATTATTTCTGAGCAGAATCAGTTTTTAGGCATAGAATGATTGACAGACGCACCCGAAGTTTGTCAAGAAACTTGATGCCCTTGCCCCTGGCATCGAAACTGAAACTTCTGCTGTTTCTCCTTCATCGAAACACAACGTACACTTGAAAAAGCTTCACACGATTCCATTTTTTAGTCCATGTCGTCTTTTTCCCCACTTTCTACTCTCTCGCGTGATAAATCTGCCAATAGTTTGCCGCTCCTAATTCCCACTTTCTAGACAGCGTTTGACCAGCAAAGTGAAGGGTCATCTAGCGAACCATCTTTCGATTTCCTTTCAGCCAAGTGAAGAAAAAACATGATTTTGATGAGAAGAATATTACGAGAATATTCGTAGATTGCTCTAAATGTCGGCAACCATTGATAGTGGGGTGGTCCTATGCAGCAGACCCGTTTAAGGAAACTAACTGCATTAGGTCATAAACAATGTCCATAATCCGGGATCATTAAGCCTCACTAATCGTCCTTTAACCCCCGCAATTATGCACGAAAAGCATCCACGACTCGGGTGATGCCAAGCCTAATTAACTTCATAATTAGATGAGCTTCGACCCTTCCACTCCGATTCGTTGACTAATGATAAGTCCCTTTTCTGTGGTTAATTATGATTTGTGTTAATTGTCGAGAACGAAAGTCCATTGGCTTCGATGTCGTTTCGGGGCTTGTTTCGCGAGGCAAAGCGTCCGAGGTCAACAACTGCCCGCGTGCACCTTTCTCTTCTCCTTTATCTTTTCCGAAAGATGCTTTCGATGAGGTGAGTGGTGACGTATGTTTGCGTGTCACCGTCACTATATTCAAACGTGGGTAATTGAAAGAACCAATCCCAAGTGATCCGGAAGGCCACAAATAATACTAAAAATAATAATAATGTTTCGTTAGTTTGGGATGGATAAGACGTACTGCTTAATTTGGAGCTCTCTAAAAGAAAAAAGGGTTAGGACACAATGGGAAGATGTATGTGGGCCGGGAAGGTGGGGAATTCCAGAGTAGTTATGACATGGGACTGACTACATTCTTGCGAATCTTACGATCATATATATATAATAAAAGAAAAGGTTATGTGTGTACGTAATTAATCATCGATATCTTTGGAAACAAGTATGTAATCATACCATCATATTCACTACTGTAAAGACGAATCTGTATCGCGAACGTCAAATCATTTCCGTGAAAAAACGCAGAGTGTTAACTTGAAGGAGGCGGGTTATGGAGTTCGACGTAATATAAACATGAAGGGAGCGAGATATCCAGATTTTACAAGATAATAATTGAACTAAAGAAAAGTTAATGAAAATGTTACCGGACACCAGGCGGCCCATGAATGTCGCCGCCGCCAGCCGTCCTTCAGCCCGGCCCTCGATGGCCGCCCATCATATGGATAAATTTCGGGTCATTGCTTTAGGTAGCCCCAAACTCGAAACGAGAATTAAAGGGATCATCAAGGAATCTGTGGGCCGAAGTTTTGGGCTCTGAGGGACTGATGGGCGGGCATCTGATCATCTATCAAGGCCCGAAAGCTCCATTTTACAGACTTTGGTAGCAACAATATCAGATTTCTGATGAAGCCTAAGTTAATGGAGTATAACTTAGGCTTCAAGTGTGAAGAAATATCACGAAATCTACTTTCATAATGGAAAGAGTTACTAATCAAGTGTGAAGAAATTACTAGCAGTTAGAGGATAAACTTAAATTTTCAATGTAAAAAGCTATTAATCACGGTGAAAACCTTAGTTAGCCATCATTTGTAAATATCACGAAATCTACGTTCATAATGGAAAATTTACTAATCAAGTGTGAAGAAATTACTAGCAGTTAGAGGGTAAACTTAATTTGTCAATGTAAAAAGTTATTAATCAAGGTGATTCACCGTCGGTGAACACCTTAGTTAGCCATTATTTTTCATGTGTTTAGGGAGTTTCGATGAGGAAAAGTAACTTCCAATCTTATCCTACATGTATAAATTCCTCGATGTATTTATTAATTTTTTCCCATAAAAGAATTGGTAACAACATTTCAGATAATTATGATATAGTAGGTATCTTTTCATATTTTTATTCTTCAAAAGTCACTATGTATACCTATTAGTAAGTTTCAATTAGAGAAAGTTATCAAAGAAATCCTAAACCTATTGTACAAATGTCAATTTAACCTTAAATCTTTTGATTTGGCCAATTTAGCGTAAACCTTTTGACAATTTGCCAATATAGTCATTCATGACAATTTTGATTAGAAATCACTAATGTGAGCACCAGCCGTTCTACGTGGCATGATAGCGTTGACGTGAACAATTTTTGCTAAATTTTTATTATTTTTTTGATTTTTTTTTTCATTGTGGCCGTCAAGGTTATGGTCCTTGCCCAGATTTGGTGAGGCCTTCACACTCTCGCCCACCATAAGTGAGGACCTACAAGAGGGCCGTGACCCTCGCCAATGACCAGCAAGGACTTGCAAGCCTTGACCGATCTCAATGAAAGGAAAAAAGAAAAGAAAAGAAATGATGATGATAATAATAATAATAATAATATAGAAATTTTCATTAAAAAATTGTAAAAGTATCCCATGTTAACCCACTGTGCCACATAGAATGACTATTGTCGATATCAGCGTTTTCCAACCCAAGTTGGCCAGAACAACTACATTGGTAAATCGTAAAAAAACTTAGGATTAATTGGCTAAATTGAAAGATTTATGATACACTAGATTTAAGACTTCTTTTTTTGGCAATTATCTTGCTTCAATTAGGTAAAAAAAGGGACTTTTAATTCATAACGAATTAGTAAATTGTAGAGGCCAACAAGACATAGAAAAGACCCATCACTACATAGACTTGGCTTCTGAGGGAACAATACGGCTAGGGTTAAAGGACAAGCACATGTGGACACCAGCCATGAGCCCCCAAAAACCTAAGCACTTCAGAAAACGACTGATAATTGATCCATGATAGGGAAAGACACTTTCATCGTTAATCTCGAAAGCGTCATACTTGCCACCTAAAGTCACTTTCTCCACCTTGCATTTCATCCTTCCAAAGAAAACAACGCCAGAACATAAAGGTTAATCAAAGATTGAGGCCTTCACAGTCTCTGCGACAAGACACAAAGTTGGCCGTTCATGTAACTCAAAACAGCACCTGTCCCCTCCTCATTTCTCTCTCGAATTACCAATCGCTTGCTTTTGTTTCTAGAGCTTTGAAGCACTAGTAGGACAAGAAGTCTTAATTTATCCCATTTCTTTTCTCACCCACTTTGCCCTTTGATGTTCAGTGTGCACTGTTCTGCTTCAATGGCCTCCTCTGCTTCTTTTGGGGGTCCATTTCCGTGAGCACACACAGCACAATGATCCATTATTTATTGAGTGGCCAACAGCCAAACCTGATAATGGGTTTGGATTAGAATACTGAGAAATAATGCATGGACGATCAACCTCATTGAGTTCTTCCAGGCGGATTAAAGAATGCACGATAATGGAGGAATTAATTGAGTCCGGACAAATAGCCGTCACTAGTCATGCACTCTATTGCCCAATCCCTAAGCTAGGAAACCTTTAAGCTCGCAGATGAAGATAATGTAGACAATATACAGCTAAACCATCGGAATTTTTTATGTCACGAGCCGTAATGCACCAACCTCTGTCAGTTGATTCTGACTGAAAGTCCTCATGAGACAAAAAGAAAAGAAGAATGCCATTGGTTATCTGCATGTTGTTAATGAGGGTTTTTCAATCACATTTGGGCACGTTTAGTCGACAGCTGATGGGTCCCGTCAGTGCTCACATTGAGCAATTAAAGAACTGTCATTGTCCAACATGACCCTTTTAATTTTAAGTCAGAAACGATGTGCTGTATAATTTCTCAACAGTTTCCAGCGGAACCATAGTCATCAATGAATGGCTGGCTGCTTTTCTCCGTTTTGAAGTATCTAGCTATAGAGAAGACTATGCCCCTACGGGTACAGTCTTGAGCTTTGCCTTAACAAAAGTTTTACTCCCCATGCTCAGCTCTGTACTGTATGTATGCTTCTTCTGTGCAAATCATCATCTTGGAATGCACGCCCCCAAGTTGCCTATTCTAAATTTGGAAGTGCGGAGACCTTTCTAATCGTCTTTTTCCCTCTGGCATCATATTTCTTTAGGCAAACGGTACTTTGAATTATTGTTATGAGAGAAAAGAAATAGTTATTGTACTTGCTAACTGTAGGAAATGCTAGAAAATGTACTATTTGCTTCTACTGTTTCCATTTAAAAAAGCCCAACCTATCAGAAAGATCATGAGCTCTTTCCATCTGCTGGTGTAACTGGGGAAGAATCCTCACGAATTAAGAGCCCTTTTAAGGCATAATTTAGGAAAGGTTACCCTATTTGAAAATGACAATGTAGGCCACAAAGGAAACCTAAAAGTTTGCTCACGCTTTTAATTAAAGGGAGAATGTCTCTTGAGTCTCAGCCCCAACCAAAAAAGAAATTTATCCCTTATTCAAATGATGGTTATAAAGAGGAAATCTCAACTGCTTCTTCATCTTAAACAAACAAGTTCCTCCCCCAAAGTTTAAGTAAATACCACTCGAAAACATTACCCATTTTGACACTGTTGGTTTTTAAAAAGGGTCAGGACAATGACAGGGCTTGGCTCTTCATGTGGTGCATGCAAGTTCCTGAGGAGGAAGTGCACCAGTGACTGTGTTTTCGCTCCTTATTTCTGCTACGACCAGGCCTCGACCCATTTCGCAGCCGTTCACAAGGTGTTTGGCGCAAGCAATGTGTCCAAACTGCTGCTGCACCTGCCGGTGCACACCCGAAGCGATGCTGCGATCACCATTTCTTATGAAGCCCTTGCCAGGATGGGTGATCCCGTCTATGGCTGCGTGGCTCACATTTTTGCACTCCAAGAGCAGGTCTTCTTTTGATCTCTCTCACCAAGCCTTTCCTGTTTCCTTGTGGCTTTGTCCTGTTATGAGGGAGTTAATGCCTTTATTTTGTGAACTATGTACAGACTCTCATGCATCCACCTCATGCCCTACGCAGGGCTAGGGCTTGATTATGTTAATAGGGACTTTCTAGATGTGACCAATACAGGATTTATACTACCCAACCATGAATCCCCCCAACGTTTCATCCCTCGTCATATGGTCTCAAATGAAATTAAGAAACATGACTTGTCATCAGAATTTAATGAGCAATACCTAAGAGTACTGATTATCTCTGCAATGAACATGCAGGTGGCTAATCTGCAGGAGGAAATAGAGAATCTAGGGACCCAAATGGCCAACCTTGGAGTTGGGGTTCCCAGTTGGAGAAATTCATTTGTTCCTGATAACTCCTGCGATTCTGGCCCACACTTCTCGGAGAATGATGCCATGGACATGCAATTCTATCTGAACCATCTGCAGGACCCACTTCTTCCTCAGGCAGAAGCTGCAACGACCACCAACCTCCAGACCTTGGAAAGCTCAATGAACGAACAGTTCCTCCCTTTCTATGGTTGGGAGGATCAGAATCCGTTTTGTGACAACTGCCCATATCTTCTGGAGAGACTTTTTGAAGGCGTGGACCGTGAGGTCTTCAGCAGTTGTCCATGGCTGAACAGTGGAAACGGTTTAGGAAAGTGATGTTCCAAGAAGGTTCTAAGCTTTTTGAACTGTGGCAGTCTATACAGTTGTTGCATGGCCATCGGCTTCCTCTGGGCTCCAGGGGCCGGAGCCAATTTTGGAGTGGGATGTGATGATTTCGGTGAAAATGAGATTTTTTTGCTCTGTTTAATGTAATGAATCCCATGTACATGTAGCTAGGTTGTGGTTGATTGCTACTACGAACGAGTTAGGATAAGATAGGAAAGAATCGCAAAAAAAATCTCCTTTAACTTTTCATATTCTATTTTGGAGTGGAAAATGATATGACGTAGGATTAAGAATGACTTGTCTTATTATACACTCCAGGAATTGCCAACGACATCATTGGAAAAAAAGAAAGCATCACGGTCGAACTCAATCCCGATGTTGACGTTAATCCAATAACTTTTGGCAAAAACTAAATGAACTTTGGTTCAGTGGAGCGAGCTCCTCATCATGGAGCTTGAATTTTTCATCAAATGTTTTAGAGAGCAGCAATAATTTCTACTAATCTTTCCTTGATCAACGATTACCCTACCCTATTTGACACTCGATAATTAGTATTTGGCTCTCTAATCCTCGTCATTAGAATTAAATGGGATACTTTTAACAATGAAAACGTTTATGCATTTTCTTGGAGTAGGTTTGTGATAATCACCTGTCGATGAGACGGTCAAAAACTATTATTGCAAGCAATTTATCCATTCCCTAACCTTTTTTCAAACTGAATTTTAGACGACGTTATCCAGTAAACCACATGTCTTCTTCTCCATCGCCAGCACGCTCGCTCTCCCCCCCTCTCTCCATCGATGCAATGGCGCTTCTCAACGTCTTTCTGTGCACTTCCAGAGTCCCGCCAAAGTCCCCTCTCTTTCCTTCCAAATCTCTTCCTCTCCGGGTTTCATGTCTCCCCATTTGCTCCGATTCTCCTCCACCGGTAAGAAAGTTTCGATCTTCACCGCTACTCTCGTTTTGCTCCCTATTCACGGTCTGGTTGATTATCAAGAATCGGTACTACTCAGTTAGGGTGCTTCCAATGTGGCAGGTTCGAAATCTTGCCTCACCTTTGGCATTGTGCGAATCCGTAGCAAGAACAAGCTTGCTTGCCCTTTTGTCCGCTTCCTTGTTCTTTGCTGATCCTGCACTCGCATTTAAGGTACCCTAATTTCTGGTTGCCTTTTTGTGTCTACGAATCTTGGGTTTCATTTTATTCTGCTGCAAGATTGAAATTTGAATCGAGCAAGTCTTTTCTTGGCAAAATTTTGGTCGAATTACACGTTTGGTTGCCGCTCCGTAGGGAAAAACTTGTGTCCCTCCTGTCATCTTTTGGGTGAAAAATGAGCCCAGTGAGATTAAAGAACACAAAATGGAGTGATGAAAGTAGTGTAATGTTTGACCTGCACGTAATTTTTGGTTCTTTTGTCATTTCTGGGCGTTCAATGTTTTGGTTTGTGAATTGGGATTGTGGGGTTGTTTATGCAAGGGAGGAGGTCCATATGGTGTGGGAGTTACTAGGGGTCAGGATCTTACCGGGAAGGATTTCAGTGGCAAGACTCTAATCAAACAAGACTTCAAAACGGTACACCTAAGATAATTTGTATTGAGTGCTTTTGGTGGTCTTTGATTGAAGTCTTATAAATCGACAAGGCAATTCTCTGCCTCAGTCCATACTCCGACAAGCCAATTTCAAAGGTGCAAATTTACTCGGTGCAAGCTTCTTCGACGCTGATTTGACAGGTTTTCCATCCTTCTTCTTTGCTTTAGTGTTCTTTGGTTTGCCTGTGATAAGTTGTCAATTGTGAGGGAATGCACCTGACGATCACGTATAATGAAGTACTAGAATATGACACTTTGGAAACCTATTTCTTTAAATTGTAAGATGTTATAAGTCCCTGCAAGAGTAAGAAATTTTGATGCTTGAATGGCTCTCTTGGAAAAGTGGTTAAATGACTTGATGCACATTAGTGAAACGCATTTTGCGAATGTGGAAATTCTCAGTCAGTGAAGTGCTATAGTCTTTCCCGAAATTGTTTACTCTTACCCAGCAAGGGTAAGAAATATTTTTGTGTTGACGTGAAACTTACTGTCTACTTCAACGGGTTTTGGGAAACTTTCTTCTGTTCATCAACAGCCTATGGTCCAAATTGTTAAAAGCATTAACCATACAGGGTGATATCATGAACATTTTACTACAAAGGTTGTTCTACTCTATACTTCCTTTCCTCATGACGCTTATGGCACAATATCCTGCTTCGTACCTGGTGTTTAGGGGCTGACCTTTCAGATGCTGATCTCAGAGGTGCCGACTTTTCCTTGGCTAATGTAACAAAGGTGCACCTTTTAATTATCTTTTAATCCACGCCCATCTTCTAAGTGTTTGGCCACTGTTTATTATATCCAACGTCTGTAAAGCCTGCTCAATAAATGCTCCACGGATGCCCAATATCCTTAACTAACCAAGTGTTGACTGTCGAGGGAACTGATAATAGGGGAGGCTACACTAACTCCAGAGTTTGTCAAGTGGTTTGGGCTTAACTTTGAGGAGCTAGTATTTTTTGTATTCTGAAAGTGGAAGGGAATGAAAATTGGTGAATATAAATAGGAAAAACTGCTAAACCTTTGCAAATGGAAAGTAATCTGCTGAAGTCTCAACGCTTTGTCAACATCAGCTGCCACCATGTTGACTGCCCCGTTGAAGAGAGTATAGATTATGATGGCCATCAGAATAATCTGATGATGGGATTTCATGGTGAAGATTAATGCATGTAATTTATGCATGTCACTGTGCCATGACTGAATCTGCTTTGAGACTACTTAAACATACTTGCCAGTAATGTAAACGATGAGATTCGTGTGAAATGTAAGCACTGCTTCTTTTCTCCTGCAGGCGAATCTAATCAATGCTAACTTAGAAGGTGCACTAGCAACAGGAAACACATCTTTTAAGGGATCGAACATAACAGGTGCAGGTATGTAAAATTTTCAATTCACTTATATCTTCTAAGCCTTTAATTTTCCGCTTCTAGGGCTCATGAGGCAAGCTAATTTGGGGCTTGTATGCCTGAGGATTTGACATTACCACATTAAATATCTGGTCTTTATTTGCCATTATATACCCTTGAGTTTGATCCATTGAGCACCTTTTGAAATTACAGAAATAACGTTTCTCATGATATCACAAGAATCAGATGAACACCATATTTACTCTCACTCTTCACACAACAAGACCAGTGAAAAAGAGAATCTATTTAATATTCAGTGACTTCCAGGAACGCCCCAGTTTTGGACTAACTTTCTCAATAAATTGCAATGTTTGGATTATTAACTCCATCTGTGTGCAGACTTCACAGATGTGCCTCTGAGAGATGATCAACGAGAGTACCTTTGCAAAGTTGCTGATGGGTAAGATCTTATTACAGAGGTGGCTAGTTTCAGCATCTGTGCTCCAGTAATTATATGGACTGCATTTCGTTTTTTGCTTTTAGGGTGAATCCTACAACTGGAAACACAACACGTGCGACACTGCTTTGCAATTAATCATACGACAGTTTTTTTCTGGGTATATAGCACGACAGTGAAGGAAAGAGTTTAGCTCGGCCTTATTCATTGGAGCTGAGATTTCTATTGATCTCCAGATCTTGAGTTTGTATTGTATTTTGAGAAATAATGATGGGCTTGCTTCCTTATATATGTAAATGATCTTTATATTGTGTGGTACTCAGATAATATCTCTTCAATGCGATGATATAACTCCTAATCATCTCCCTCGCACGCCTGACATAAACCCTGTTCGATGTATTTGATTAGGTACCAGATGTTTATAATCTTTCCCTCACATCCTGTTCAATAGGCTACATTTATATGAGTGGAGGAAGAGGAGGGTTTGTATCATCATTGAGCAGCGCATCGAATCGTCGGAAACTGAACATAGCTCGATCATTTGATCCAAAGAAGGTTGTCTTATATGTCTTTGATCTTAGAGTTGATTCTTATCATTTTGGATGATAATTCTCTGTCATCCTTCATCAGATGTCTTCATATGGGGTTCGAACTCATTTCCACCCAGACATAAGGTCTAAATGTAAATCTGGCCAAATAGAAGATTTTCGAAATGCTTAGATCGTCACAGTGAATGAATGCAAAAGCAATGAATTGTCGAGATGCATTGTCCTATAAGCATCTCAAACAGATGATTACTTGAGAACCATCTTCTCGCGTTGTCGGAATACCCGGTATTAGCACATTGGCACACGGAATTACCGGTGCAGGCGTTAGCATCTGAATCTTCAGAATCAACTTGTCATATCAATCGACACAGGCGCATGACGCAGAAACTGAAGCCACCAAAACTTGCTATATCCAACTTTTGTTCACGGGTTGAAATGAAACCAGTTATTATATTTTTAAAGAAATTAAACAAAACCCCTCGAACTTTAGAGATAATACACATTTACCCTCCAGCTTTCAATCTTTTCGCAATACCCCCTCTGAGTTTTCATTTTGTTACCGCTATTCCTTTTTCTGTTAGCATGTGCAGTACACATTATTGTTAAGGGGTAAAAGTATAATTTCACATCATTTTTTCTTATGACAATCTCTATTTTACTCTTAATTGCTGCAAAAAATGAAAAAACGTGGAAAATGAGGGAAAAATCAAACTAACTAAAATACTAGTAATTGAAATCGTGTACATATTCGACCAAAAAAAAATCATCTACCTCATTTTGAAGTATAATTTTTAAAAGGAAATGATGTCCTCAACTCATAAAAGAAAATGACTGGCCGAAATTTAACATGATTTTTCAAATATTTATTATCGATCTATCATGTTTTTGCATTAATAAACCATTTGAAAATACATAATGAGTACTTAATTTTTTTGTCATTTAACCTTTTGTGATCGAGGCGTCTTTTTTTCTTGAGTTAATACCACGAAAAATCTCAAACTAGTACACTTATGACAAATTTACCCCAAACTAAGTTTTTTACCACGAAAAATTCCAAACTGATGAACCTGTGACAATTTTACCTCAAACTAATTTTTTGATCATGAAAATTTCCAAATATGATACACCTATGACAAATTTATCCTATGTTAGTTTTCGTTAAATTTTACTGTTAAATTACTGAGTTTGATGACACATGGTGGTCAATAGGTGTGTCAGTTTGGGTTTTTACCCCTTTGTTTGTCATGAGTTTACAAATTTGTGTTTTTTTCGTTATATTAATCCAATTTAACGAGGGATAAATTTGTCACAAGTGTACCAATTTATGATTTTTTATGGTCAAAAAATTAGTTTTGGGTAAATTTATCATTGGTGTATCGGTTTGGATTTTTTGTGGTCAAAAAATTAGTTTAGGGTAAAATTATCACATGTATATCAATTTAGGGTTTTTTGAGGTCAAAAAATTAGTTTTGGATGAATTTGTCACAGGTATATCAATTTAGAATTTTTGGTGGTCAAAAAATTAGTTCGGGGTAAATTTGTCATAGGTGTACCAGTTTTAAGTTTTTCGTAGTATTAAATCTTTTTTCTTTTCACTTAATTGTTTTCATTACTTAATGTATGTCATCAATTCAATCGATATTTTCATAGAGTTTTAGCTATTTTCATTTGTAGTATTATTGTTGATACTTATTTTATGCTATATTATATTTTAGTTAATTTAACTTTCACTAACTTTTTTGCTTTTCACGTCCTTTACAAGGAGCATGTGTAAAAGACAGACTTCTGTAAAAAAAAAAGGATAAATGTATTGAAAATTCTAAAACTTGTCACCAAATTGTAATTGAATCCTAAACTTTCATAATATGCAGTTAAGTTATAAAACTTGTCACGAATGTCCAATTGACTCTTTAAACTTTCAAAAAGTGCGATCAAGTGCTGCAACTTGTCAAATTGATTCAACCAAGTTCTTTCGTTAATTATATTTTTTAAAAGTTTTAGGACTCGATCGCACTTACTCGACAAACTTTAGGATTTGATTGCATTTTTTTCAAAATTTTAGGACTCAATTACACTTTCATAATAAGTTTTAGGAATTCTCTTATCCCAAAAAAAATAAATAAAAATCAAGTACACGTTCATGCCTCAGAAGTCACAAACTAATGGAAAACATAAAGGGATGGCTAACAACAATAACAAAATGTAAGTTCCCAATGATTAATAATTAAAAATTTAAGAGAAATGTGTATTACCCCAAATCTCGTCCATGTGATATAAAATTTTCAAATTATTCAGATTAGATTTGTGATTTAAGTGAAAATTTATAATTTTTAATAAAATAAAAATAAAATTTGAAATAAACTTGTCACTCATGATAAAATTAATATTTTTTATTATTATTATAGAACTAGCCCAAAGTTAGTTCCCCCTTATCCAGAAAATGCAGTGAGAGAGAGAGAATTCAGATTACGTGGCAAACAGCGATGGATAGCTAAAAATCCTCTCTCTCTCTCTCTCTCTCCTCTTTGAGACTTCTGCTACCAACCCCACTCCCTGCGCGAACTCCCGCCCAGAAACCAGACAGAGCGAGAGAGAGAGAGAGAAAGAGAGAGAGAGAGAGAGAGAGCTTGAGAACTGAATCCATGGCGGAGGCGCAGAGCAACGACAGAGCATCGCGATGGACTCTCCAGGGCATGACTGCTCTCGTCACCGGCGGCACCCGCGGCATCGGGTACATCTTTTTAGTGGCGGGCATATCGAATTCCTGTTTTCTCTCCGCTCTTGAAACCTCCGATCATTTGGATACTGAATTCCGCCCTCAGGTACGCGATAGTGGAGGAGCTGAGCGGGTTCGGCGCGACCGTGCACACATGCTCGAGGAACGAGGACGAGCTGAGCAAGTGCCTGAAGGAATGGGAAGGCAACGGCTTTCGGGTCACCGGGTCGGTCTGCGACTTGTCTTCTCGTGATCAGCGAGAGGATCTGATGAAGGAGGTGTCCTCTAAGTTCGGCGGCAGGCTCAACATCCTCGTGAGTTCTGATTTTGTTTCGTACGTGTTGTCTGCAGTTGTGTCCGCTTGAGGCTATTTGCACCGTGTGTAGTTCTTGTGATGGTGTGAAAAGTGATGATTATAATATGGTCCTGGCAAGCGCGTGGGATTGATCGATGACGATTCTATTTCTTGAATAAACTAGGCCCGCGTGCAAGGCGGTTCTGTTTCTTCGGGATGACAATTGAAGTTCGCAGCTTTACATGTTTGGCACGATCGTGTACTTTGATGATCGGGGCAACCGAATGTTTAGAGCACTGTTGGTCAGCTTGTTGATTTTTTTTTTTATACCTTTTCTCTGTGTGTCTCTTTGATTCATGGGTTTTATATAACTCACGGGCTTCCATATATCCTGGGGAAATTGCTCTGCCATGTCCTGGGGAACATAAAAGGAGAGCTGTTGGAAAAGAATGAACCATAGAGAGTTAGATATGTGGTTATGCTGGTATTTATCATCAATCAACTGCATCGAATAGCATATGGTGTAACCGAGCTGAATTAGTGATGTTCGCATGCTTCTAACACGTCCCGGTTCTGACATGTCAGGGCTCAGATTTTAGGTGAGGTGTTTGAGGTTTAATTTACTTCAACGATGTTGCAAGGGTATGCTGTCAATGCCTTCCATGTAGTCGCTTAAACTAATATGCTTCATGCTTTCCATATCTATCAATGATTGATCGAGTGAGTCGAGTGACGGTAAAGCTTGTGACAGAGCCTGCTTGCAAGGAGATGCCTCGATGAGAAGAGTTGAGTATTAAATGTCTTACATGGCTAGAAGCTTGGTTGTAACATAAATACAGAGAGTTGGGGATTCTAAGTTTTCTACAAGTAAGATGTGAACACTGAATTGAGGAAACTTGATAAACTTTTCGAGGATTCACCTCTCACACACACAAGCATATTATAGAGTGGATATTTTGGACTTTAGTCAGTCAGGTAAAAGCATGTCAAAGAACCACCATATTGACTATCATATTCATAAGGGAGGGAAGCGTTTGGACAATGGTTCCTTGAAGAGAACGAGGTCTTTTTTTATAAGCAATGTAATGGAAAGTGTCGTGGAAAGAAAATAAGTGATGCAGAGAATCATGCTATTCTCTGTTTCTTTCTATTTCATCTTTTCTCATAATGTTACACTTTGGGATCTGTATACTTTTCTTGTGAATAATCTATTCTCATCGAGTTTGGCAATTTCATAGGAAAGAACTAATGGAAGCAACACAAGCCATTCAGATGCTAGCGTTTCTCCTCAATTTCTTTCCTTACTTTGTTTTTTAAGATTTCTGAAATTGAAACATAATAATGGTCTGTTAAGTTGCATCATTTTACACTTGTGGTTACAGACAATTAATGGGTATACATGCTCTGGCATGGCTATCTTTTGTTTTGAATTCTGCTTTCCCGCTTGGACAAATTGCACTTTTCGGTGCCAGATGTCAAGACTATATCACCCTTCAGTTTTTTCCCCAAGTCAGCTTTGATATTCTTTGTTGCAGCGATGATTAGTTTCCTTATCTTAGCTTGATGCTCACCAAATGCACAAACGCTAACTTTGCCTATGATAACATGAAGCTGTGCATTGTTTGCTGACTTTATTATTCAATTGTACATCTTGTTTGAAGAAAGCTTGTTTACTGGACTCTGGAAATGACACTATGTGATGTTTCTGATGCCAGATAAACAACGCTGGAACGAATTTTAGGAAGCCAACTGTTGACTATACAGCTGAAGAATTTTCGAAAATTATGGCTACCAACTTTGATTCTGCCTATCATCTTTGCCAAGTTGCTCATCCTCTCCTGAAAGCATCAGGAGCTGGTAGCATCATCTTCATTTCCTCGGTTGCTGGGGTCGTCAGTTTAGGCACTGGATCTATTTATGCTGCCACTAAAGGTTGAAACTTTGATTTTGATTTTTTCCTCCCTTTTCTCTTCGACATTGCTATTGAAAAGATTGCGGGTCTTGAAAAACCAAATGCCCTTCATTTTCTTTGGTCAGGTGCAATGAACCAAGTTACAAAAAACCTGGCTTGTGAATGGGCAAAAGACAACATTAGGAGCAACTCCATAGCTCCGTGGTATATCAGGACCTCGCTTGTGGAAAATGTAATTAAACCTTTACCCTGTCTTCGATCGCCTTGTGGTTACGACCAGCAACTTACTCTCACCGTCTCGCATTTAAAACATTCTTGTTGCAGCTGCTGAAGAACAAGGTGTTTTACGACAGGATTATATCTCGGACCCCACTTCAGCGTGTTGGAGAACCTAAGGAGGTTGCATCACTAGCTGCATTCCTTTGCTTGCCGGCTGCATCATACATCACGGGTCAGGTTATCTCTGTTGATGGAGGGATGACTGTGAATGGGTTTAACCCAACTGCGCTGTTATATTGATTGGTCAAACCAATTTGCTTCTCGATGGAACGGTCCCATCCAGGAACCCTCACTCTTTCTCTCTCTGAAAGTAGGTATAAAAACTGCAAACTATGAATATTCTTGTTATGACATTTGTTTTCAACTTAGCTCCAATATTCCAGAAGTTTTCGCCCATAATACTCTCTCTCTCTCTCTCTCTCGTACTGGTTTTTATCAAAGCCTTGCGTTGGTATCAAGAATTGCAAACCGGTGAATTCTCTTTGACGACACTCTGAATTGTTGAATGCATGGCATTGGCACTACAATTGAGTTTAATGTAGGAAATATTTTCATTCTAGCAAAATAGCTTTAATATAAGGTCTTTCTTTCATTAGTTAGTAGCCAACAGTTTATGATGCTTTTGTGTATTTGAGAAATAGTATGTAACTTATGCGATATGATGTCTATCATATGTATTTGTGAATTTCTATTACGCTACTTAGTTGTTTCGAACTACGATAATTTAGTTTTATGCATACCCCTTTTACAAGGTGTTGTATTTGTGGTGAAACTTGTCATCGCCATTTTAATTTTGAGTTGTATGACAGTTTGAGCGATATGCACGTTGATGTCTAGTTATACGTGATTTGAGATCCTTTGATGAGGGTGAGGAGAGGCGATCAACATAGGGGTTTGGACGGGCTTGGAGAGCTTTCAATGCCAAATGATTGGGCTGAGAGCCTAAGACACCATGCCAGCTCTGCGCATTATCACCTCCTCCAAAAAAAAAAAAAGAATAGAAAAAGGAACAATTTACGACATCGGACAAGTCTTTCACAACCTTATTCAACTTAAAGTTCGTTTGTTTGGCAAAAAATAAATGATTTAAAACATGTTTTTCTAATTAGTCGATGATAATAATTTTAATTTAAATTTTTTTGTGAACGATGAAAATATTTTTTGTTTATTTATTTTTGTAAACGATATAAGTTATTATTTTTAAAAAAATATTTTTCGAATCATTCATTTTTTACTAAACAAGCTTATCGAACCAGCTGAATGTGCATAAGAATCTGTCAAATTAGGCTGGAATGATGTGTCAGCCGAATTTAGGATCGTGGTTTTACTATGACTTAATGAACATCGAAAGCGGTAGACTGATTTGGCCGGGGATTTAGGGGAAGAATTTCAAAGTTTGGTCAGCTAAGTAGGTGTTTGCCTACTTGCGTTTGGTAAGGGGTTAGATCCAACTTTTATTTAATGTTTAAATTTTAAAATAAAAAAAATGACATATATGGGCAACATCTGAATTTGTTTTGAATTACTTTCTAGATTTTATTTTTCTAATAAAAGCAGTGTTTTTCATTTGGGCTGAAAATCCAAAGGAGCTGCTTAATCGGCTTATAGCGAGACCGAAACACTCTCGAAATTATGATTATGTGGGGGTAAAAATCAAAATCAGCATATAATTTATAGCATTTTCCGCAAATTATCCAAATTGGGAAAAATATCTCCAGAGGGCGACGCCCTCCAAATCGTAAATACACTGCACCGTAGCCGAAATACTGCCCAACCCAGCCAGCTACGACATAAAAGACTGCATGTAAATACCATTTTTTTTTTCGACCCCAACTGTATTGTTCTTATCCTTTTTGTTGATTTTTCTCTTCTTCTCAAGGAGAAAATATCCAGAGACCTATAATAGTATAAAATGCAAAAGATTCATATCTAATTGATTTCGCAAAACCGCCTTATTACAAAATATTTGAATTATCAGTTGATAAAAGAAAATCATTGACCAAAAAATTAGCATATAATAGAAAAACGTTTCATGGTTTGGACCCCTTTTTTTTTAAGATTTTGTAAGATGAAAAAGTTAAAATACATAAGAGGTATACATAAGATGGATACGCGTTGAATATACAGACAGTGGAATCTTTAATTTCTACATTCTACGTCTAACCGTTGACAGAGATAGTTCTATTTCTATTTTCTAGCAAGTGACTAACTGTTCATATTAATGTCAATGGGGGATGAAAGAGGATGCGTATAAAAAAGTTGCAGAAACCGTGCATGCAATACTAATTGCGATTAAATTACGCGTCTGTCCATTGATAGAATGTTCGTAATGCAAACTAGGTGTTGTGCTCGGGCTACGCAGGTGCATGGTTAGCCATGACTCCTTGTGCAAAATTATCAACAGCTGAATGAAAAAAAAAAGAAACTTGACATTATTTTCTTCTTTCACTTAGGCTCCGTTCATTTGGTGGAAAATATTTTCTGGGTTTTCCGGTGTTCAGGGGGCGGAAAACGTTTTCCGTGGGAAAACATTTTCCTTCCCTCCCTCACAAAATAACCTAAATCTATGGAAAATGATTTCCGCTTTTGAAAAACGGAAATCATTTTCCGCCAAACTCTTCATTTCCCTCTCCGGTCGCCAACCGCCACCGGTCGCCGCCACCTGTCGCCAGCCGTCAGCAAAATTGGTCGCCGGCTGCCGCCATCAGTCGCTAGCCGCCGCTCGTCGGTCCCCGCTCGTCCGCCGCCACTGTCGGCCGCCGGTCACCGCCGCCATCGCCGACAAAATATATTTTCCGAAACTTTTCATATTGGTTGCTAAACGCCGGAAAATTATATTCCGGGAAAACATTTTCCAGGAAAATGACTTCTGGGAAAACATTTTTTAAAAACACAATATTTTCCGTCAAACGAACGGAGCCTTAAATGTGCAAATTTTTTTCTTAAAAGAAAAATTAGATGAACATTTTCCCCTTTTTCTTCAATAATCAAAAACAAACATTAATTCACAATTCAAAAGATAAAAGAAAACGAGAGAGAATTCTAAAATTTCTCACATATAGTGCAAGAGGTTGATCACACTATAATGATTATAAAGTAAACTTACCAAGTGCAATATCTTGATATAAACCGGATAATTTTTTTTAGGCTCCATTTATTTGTCGAAAATTTGACATTTTTCTGAAAAATGAATTTCAAATATTTTTTTAATAAAATGATAATATTTTTCGGTGTTTGGTTGCAACTTGAATTTTTATTTTGTCGTTTAGTAAGGAAAATCTAATTTGATTTTTCTAAATAAACATATATTATTCGGGACTTGTGAATAGACAACTAGGGAATCGTGTATGGGTACCAAGGTCTAGGGATCTAGCCTCGATGGACCCCAAGCCGAGCATTGGGGACTGCGACACAGGCTCTGAGGTCTCGATCTCGACCTTGATGGACTTGAGTGCGAGTGTTAGGAACCCAGGCTTAGGCACTGAGAGGTCTTGGACCTGACCTTGATGGACACGGGTCCACCGTCGATGAACCTAGGCCTAGGTGCTTGGGTCTCGAGCCTAGCCTTGATTGACCTGGGAGGGCGCTAACATCTTAAACCTAGCCTCGATGGACTTGAGACCTAGGCAGGCACATGGGGGACTTAGGTGGGGATGTTGTCCTAGGCTCGGGCACGAGTGTCCAAGGCATGGCACCAAAGTCGTGGGCCCCGCCTCCATGGATAAGGGTATGAGCATCAGGGATGCGGGCTTAGGTGCCAAGTTCATAAACCCGACCTCGATGGGTACGAGTGTGACCTCGATGGACATAGGCCCTAGCGTCGAGGACGCGAGCACTAGCTTTGGGGTCATGGTCCTTGCCTTGATGGACCCAATCTTTGGCATGGGGTCTTTGGCCCGAGCGATGTGGACCTAAGATGGCCGATCCTGGCCTAGATGTTAGAGATCTGGGCACGAGCAATAGGGTCTCAAGGTCAGCCTTTGTGGACCCAAGTAGGGACGTTGAGGAGTTAGGCAATTGTGGAGTTCTATGCCAGTCATGGGCCTGGTGTCTCGAGCGCAACCTTTGTGGACTCGGGGTTCAGTCCGTTTATACTCGAGCTTGGCCACAATGGACCTCGGCAAACTCGACCCCCCCCAGTGCCGTTATAAAGGGCTTGAGAATAAGCGTTGGGTTCTTGTGCTCAAGTGTAAAGTTTACGGAACAAATCTCGACATCTAATCACATCTTAAAAAATGATTTTCGATTTTCTAAAAAGGTAATCAATTTCCGGAATCTAAGTATAAATATTCAGTTGACTTGAAAAGTATATTCCGTTAACTTATTTTTCCAAACAATTCAAGTACCGAAAAATAAAAAGATTTTCTTTCTCGTCCCCTTGCTTCTCGAATGAAAGTCATAATCGAAACTTCTTTCAGAAAAGGAAAAAAATATTCAGTTGACATGAAAAAATATCTGAGATTCAACATAGGGTGGCGACACCAACCTAAATCCTCTAGATGCATTGCATCCTCACAAAAACATCATTCAATGGCCCCCCTCGTAATTCCTCAACATAAAAAATAATGAAAAAATCCAAAGAAAAAGGAAGGGGAAAACAAAAATCTCTCTCCTCCACAATTTTTTTATATATTTCCTCGAGCAATAAACATGTGGCTGTCTCCATTGGCTGTCCTGCGGAAACCGCTTCGTGGGGATGGACCGACGCGTGACGTGTCGGACGGTCACCATCCTGATGCCCACGTGTCGGCGTCTTGGGGCACCTGAGTCACCCAATCCTGGGCGGGATTTTCCGTCGAACGGGAAACCAGGGGCGGTTTTATAAAAATACTGCGCCTCCGGTTTTTTTTTTAACTCCCTTCCTTTTCTCCTTTTTCGTCCCGGGTGTCGTCGAGGGGATCGCCGATGACGTCACCGGGCTGACGGCCGTCTCCCTCCGGGGAGTTAGGTTGGCCGAGTCGCGTGGGGCCGGTGGGGTCATATCAGCGATGCCGACCGGCGGGCGGGCGGGCGGGCGAGAGGGTGCGCGTGGCGATTCCCTTGTGGGTGCCCGGCATCGCGGCAGCTCCGGCGAATGTCAGCGCTTCGCAGGCACGGCCGACCACCGCAAGTGGTTTGCTTCGGTCTCCATCAACCCCTGACTTGGTTTTCAATCGTTCTGCCGATACACATTAAATAGCGCTGCCGCTAGTAAAATGGCGGCATGTCCCCCGAAATTCGGAACGTCGTGAGTTGAAGCATTGGAATTCGTTGGATTCCGACCCATCATCTGAAGCACGGACCACAGATTTTTATGATGTAAGCTTTTCGAGGAGACGAACGTGCACGCAATTTTTAACGTGGCATCGGATGCCAATAGTTCCGTGTCCAATTTTCGAAGTTTCCTCCATCGTGCATGGTAGGCTTCTGACAAAATTTGTAGCCCTGTGTATCGAATTCGCGTGCCTAAAGAGAAATCAAACTTTCTTCCCCTTGTAAAACAATCGAGTTAGATGAATAATCTACATTCCATTGCGAAAAGCCGAAACCCGTTTTTCGGTATTCCCCGTGCGATGGTATCGCGATTTGTAATAATCGTGCTCCATACGAGGCATTAAATTCGAATCCCGAAAGCGAAACCCTAGCTCGCCATCTAAGGAGTGTACATTAGGTAGCGAGGAGAGAAATACGAAGGGTCAAAAGTCAAGCAAAGCGAGCCCATTTCGGAGCGTTAGCGGGGGGTTGGGGCGGAATATAAATATGGGAAATTGCAAAAAAGGACGGCAGAGTTTAACAATTCATAAATCCGGGGACCGAGGGGAGGCGGGGGGGGCAAAGGTAGTGTGCTTGAAACGCCGCCCCGAGGGGTTTGTCCTTTCGCGAGTTTCTCTTGCACCATCACCTCCACGTCAGTTGATCGACACGTGTCGCGGGGAACCTCAGATATTCCGTGAAGCGTCAAACCGAATTCGACGTCTGGTCCCACACGTGTCCCGCGTCCCCATCACACGCAGACGCCTTTCGCGCCCCCCCCCGCCCCTCCCCCACAACACAACTGGTGGAACGAGAACGACCCCCCCTCCCCCACGCGTCTTCGTTTCACGCGCCAGGTCTCCCGCCCCGACGAATGGAGGGGAGGCAGGTGGCGGAGTCATCGGTATCTAATCAAAACCTTCCTGATCCATGCGGGAGAACATTTTTTCGGGGAGAAAATTAAGGTTAATCGATTAAAACCAAACATATCAAATTGATGCTTGAATTTTTGTTTCCCTCCACCAGAGCATTGTGATGGTAAATTACACCTTTTTTTATGGTCGAATGGTAAATTACACTTAAAACGTGAAAAATTAACCATTTTCCGTATTTTCGACACTAATTGAATCTATCGCATAAAATCATCATCAATCAGATACCAACATATGCCTTTAACGCTCGTTTTCAAACCGTTACGATATCATAATATATCCAACAAAAGACATCCTCGGACGATCTCAATTTATATATCATCCGTAACATCTCTCTCTCTCTTTTTCCTTCGTTTAGAAGCGCACGAGATGAAAAATTCGGCCAATAGGCATGTGGTCCCTGCTGGTAAAGGGATTGGGATGACTCTAGTATCACAGATGCAGGGTTCGACTTTCGCGCTTTGTAAGAAACAGAGCAAAAATTTAAAAATAAGTAGAGTTGTAAGTGGAAATGACAAAAAATAATCCAAAGTTTTTCTTTGGATTCAAATCAATCGATCCTCGCATGGCGCGAGGACACGAAAGGTCTCAATTTTTCGTTACGTGGAACGAAGTAGTTCAAAGAGGGCATCAGAAAATTTTGGGGAAATGGTAGGCACTAGGCAGCATCCTCCTGCCATAGAGATTAGGTACCGTGCACGTGAACCCTCGCTGACGATTCGTCCGCGAGAATGGCCTCACCCGAATCTCGTATCCTACGATCTCGCCACGTGGTCATATCCCACCACAAACACCACCAGCTTTTCCCCTTTTTTTTTTTTTATTAAAATATAAAAAAAATCGACAAAAACATCATACGGTGGCGAGGAGAAGACAGAGGGAGAGAGAGAAATCAAACGAGGAAGGACTTCGAAAAGGCGACTAAACGAGGAGAGAGAGAGAGAGAGAGCGAAGGGTGGGGGGGTGGGGGGGTGTATAGGACCACATGCGTGTCAGTAAAGTAAGGACCCCCGGTTGTTGTCGAGTGCTCACTGGGCCACGTCGATCCGTACGAAAAAGCTAATCATACACGTTGTGGCCTCCCGGGGTCGGGAGATGCGTAGATGGACGGTGGGGATCGGCCCATCTCGCGTTCAGTGGTTCGACGTCACGCCAACTGTAGGTGTCGGGTCCCCTGCCCGGGGCGGTGTTCCGGGCAGCCCCTCTGCCCGTCTGTCACCATCCCCCCCCCGCCCCCCTCGCCTGTGGCCCCTAGGTGGAGAAGCAAAAAAGAACGAAAAAAAAAAAAGAAAAATGGTAGGGCAGAAGAGGTCCTTCGTCGGGCCCCACACACACACTCTCTCTCTCTCTCTCTATCTCTCTGCCTTTCTCTCTCTCTCTCCGTCCCTTTACAAAAATGGTCCGTCGCCGCGCCCAAGCCTCCATTGTTAATGGGTCCTCCATTTCCCTGAAAACAGATCTCTCCGTATCTCTCTCTGTCCCCTTCGCTTGCTGCTTCTGTTGCTTCTCTCTATTCATCCTCTAGGGTTTCGTTCCGCCTTCAGGAGCTAACGAGGCTAGAACTCGATCGAAGCTGTGGTCGGAACTTGACGTGGATCGGTTTGGTTTGTTCAGTCGATCGGGAGTTGAGATATATAATTCTTGTAATGGCTGGTATTTGCTGCGGCGTGGTCGGGGAGAGCGAGCCGTCGGCCCCCGTGGAGCCCGGCTCCCGGGGCTCGAGGCTGCGGATCCTGGAGCCTCGGCCGTTCAAGTTCGTCGCCGACGTGGCCGTGCCGCCGCCTTCCCTGGAGAGCGGCCGCAAGAGGCCGAGGATCGAGGTGTTGCCCCACGAGGAAGTCGAGGCCCGCGAGCCGCGGAAGGCCAGGGTGGAAGAGGAGAAAGGGAAAGGCGCGAGCGAGATCAAGGTCGCGAGGGCGGACGGGTCGTCGAATTCGAGGGAGAACCTGCAAGTCGAGCCGCGGGAGTGCCCGAAGTTCGGGTTGACTTCGGTCTGTGGCCGGAGACGGGACATGGAAGACGCCGTTTCCGTCGAACCTTCGTTATGCAGCGAAAGTCCGCAGAAACCTAAGGGTTTGCACCTTTTCGGCGTCTTCGACGGCCACGGTTGCTCTCATGTAATTGCCTCTGGAACTTTTTAAGAACACATATCCAAAACCTGGCGAAGGCTTTACTGCGAATCCGGCGCTAATTCCAGTGTTCGTTTGGTTTTTACAGGTTGCTATCAAGTGTAAGAAGAGGCTGCACGAGATAGTGAGGGAGGAGATCGGAAACTACAACAAGGAGTCCTCGGTGCAGTGGAAAGAGGCGATGGAGCGAAGCTTCGCCAGGATGGACAGCGAGGTGCAGGAGTGGAGCGACGTGGCCAAGACCTCGAACTGCCGGTGCGAGCTCCAGACTCCGCAGTGCGACGCCGTCGGATCGACGGCCGTCGTTGCGATCGTCACGCCGGACAAGATCATCGTCTCCAACTGCGGCGATTCGCGCGCCGTCCTCTGCCGCAGCGGTGTCGCCGTACCCCTCTCATCCGATCACAAGGTCAGTCACCGGCGCCTCAAGCATCTTCGCGGTTCCCGCTGCGCTAGCGGCGCGTGAATTCCACACGCATTACTAACCTTCTTTTCCTTTCAACGTATGTCAGCCCGATCGACCGGACGAGCTGGAGCGGATCCAAAACGCCGGCGGCCGGGTCATCTACTGGGACGGCGCGCGCGTTCTCGGAGTCCTTGCCATGTCGCGAGCCATCGGTGAGTATTCCCTCGCCGCTGCCCAACCTGTAATCGATCGCCACGTGTATATTCTCCACGTAGCGTCGCTAACGCGTGGGTCGGATATTTTTTTTTTCCCCGTCTTTTTCTCTCTCTCTGCGCCAGGTGACGACTACTTGAAACCGTACGTCGTACCCGACCCAGAGGTGACGATAATGGACCGGACGGCCGAGGACGAATGCCTGATCCTGGCCAGCGACGGTCTCTGGGACGTGGTCTCCAACGACACGGCCTGCGGGGTGGCCCGGATGTGCCTGCGGGCGCAGAGGCCGCCCTCCCCGCCGCGGTCGCCCGGCTCCGACCTGGCGGTGGGCGCCAACGCGGAGAGCTCGGACAAGGCGTGCTCCGACGCCTCGATACTGCTGACGAAGTTGGCGCTGGCGAGGCACAGCACGGACAACGTGAGCGTCGTGGTGGTCGATCTGAAGAGAGACCGCAGACAACAATAGTCGAGCGTCGCTCCTTTGCCCATTTTGCTTTCAAATTATCCCGTATTTGATATTTTACTACAGCTTGTAGATGGACCGTGGAGTGACCCGAAGAAAATGGCGGAGGCTCTCTTACGAGGAGGAGGAGAAAGATTTCGAGTTCTTCCGAACTGTAACTAAAGCTCTTAAAAGTAGGATTGTAATTGTTTTTCACATCAGGCGAATGACAAAATGGCAATTTACCGGTGTGAAATCCTAATTGAAGTTTTAATTTAAATCGCGTGCTTCATTTCTGATGTATGATGGGTGGATTGCAACGTGTCGAGGGCGAAAGATTGCCTGCGTCCCCCCTCCCCCCCCCCTCCATTCTTGGAGCTCTGGGACGATGATGGGTCGAGGAGGGAATCTGCGATTTGTGATTGTGGGTTAAGACTTCTCTTATCCTTTCTCTTATCCTCTTGAATAAAGGATGCAAAAGATTAAATTTTATTCAAGATGCAAAAGATTAAATTGACGTAATTGAAAGATTCGGATTAGATTAAATCGATATAATTGAAATGTTGATTAAATTAGTATTTTCGGACATTTATTTTTCGATTCGGGTAATTAAACCGACATGCAGAAGACCTGTTTAGATGGTCCACCGTGGGAGGGGGACAATCGCCGGCTGCGAACCTCTTTTATGAAAAAAAGAGAGGGAGGGGGTCCCCTTTCTTCTCGTCTTCGTTTGCTCGTGATGCGCGCGATTGGAAACCGTTAAAATCCTATCCTTAAGGCTCCATCCTTTTTTTTCCTCTCCGATGTTGGCTTTTGCATCCTACCAGAGAGAATTCCTTTCCTTTTCTTACCTTTTTTTCATCAATCACAAAAAAAAGTGCAGAAAGATAACAGTGAGGGATTTCGGAATACCGCATGACCGCAAATTTAACAGATTTATAAGATCGACAGATTTTGTATCCTTCTTTTGCTTTTCGAGAAAGAGTGCGTTATTAGGGCACTCATCATGGATGGGATAGTCTCAAACAAAGTAAAGAAATTGCGTGCCTGCGAACTCAAACTAAGGAAGATATGGCGTGCCTGCGAGAACCCTAACCATCCAATCACGTGGATGTCGTTTGAGGGCGTATGTCATTTAGTGACTGAGATGGAGCGAGCCAACAAATTTCGAATAAATACGGGAATTTCTTCTGCCGGATACGAATTCTCCTCACCTTTGGTCGGAGTCAGATTCGCAGCCGTCGGGGTGCTTTTGCTGTGAGATTTGGTTCGAGATACGATGGGGATGGGTGGCGTGGGTGCTGGGGATTTTGCTTCTATCTTCGCGGCTTTGGGCCGACCACAGCACCAGCAGCACGCTCACGCCATTGTCAAAGTTACGTGTCGGGGAGGTTTTGGATGCCCTTCGAGGAGGGATATTTACTTTAGCTGGCAATTCGAGGGCAATCAATGGCGGGTGGTAATAGGCAAAGCAGTGCAGTTTGATTTGACACGACCAAACCTTCGATCGTGTCATGTAATGTTATCAGTGGCAGACGAGAAAATATCTGCGGTGGTTTGCCTCCTCTTTTGCTTGGCCATCGATTGATCCGAGGAGTGCCCATGCCACGTGCCCGTCGTTGGTGGGGGGCAGCCTGGCTGGCTGGCTGGCCTGATAGGACCCCCCCACCCCCTATTTCCCACTGTGCCATCACGTTTTGTTGCCTAGATCCCCTTGCTTGTCATTCAATTGATGCCTCTCCACGTAATCTTGTCCGTCAGTTGATCTTCATTGCCTTTTGATATTCGTCTGAGGGGGAAAATTTGTTTGCTAGATGTCCCAAAAGAATCACATGGATTCATAATGTTCCCTCCTAATTTTAAGAATTCTGGGTCCTATTTGCCTAGCTCAGTAACACGAGAGTAAAAGAAAAGCTTACTGTAATCATTGACCCGTAGTCATAATTAGATCGGAGAAATCCTTAACTGAGATAATGGGATCCATCTGAAAGGAGGATTAATTGTGTTGGAGTGTGGTTTATATTCCCCATCAACAGGAAAGTATGGAGGGGTCCTGCTCTCTGGTGAGTGAGGTAGAGATCCGGGGGGTCTGCCTGGCAAAAGTCGTAAAAGGCAACGCCTCCGTGATGCCATGGAGCTTTTATAGTTTGAGCATGTATTTAATTAGTAGATTGGACTTAGGCTCATGAATAACTACTGAATATTTATATAATATATTTGTTTTGTAGTTAGGAGATGTAACAGAAAGGTGCTGGACATGCCATAGTTTAAGGGTGAACCAAAATAAAACATTGTGTCTCGATTTCTCTTTTTCGCATTTATTCTATATTTTGTTATATTTGTGCGTCTAATCCTGACAAACTGTCCAAGTTTGCCTTGCCTTGAATGTTACAAATCAAGACAAATCAGTTTGATTTGGTCGTATGAGGTTGCCATACATAGGTCTACATTTGTGTACGTATGCACAAAGGGTATATCTGATGTATATCTATTTTATGTTGAGGCCTTCACATATTATGAATCGAGATGTCTTTTTCCGGTTTCCCTCAAGTGGTTTCTTGAGAATAGGAGCCACTAAATAATATGCCGTTGCATTAAGAGGCGAGTACAACGTCCCTATCGAGAGAGAGACCATACAAAGGAATAAGTACTGTTGGACGAAGAGATGTGGAATTGGAAGAGGCAAGGCGAGAGATTCAAAGTCCACGATTCCAATTCTAAATGCCTCCCACATCAATTCATGTCCTCTGAAATACCGAGGCATTGATTAAGATCATGCGAGGGCAATATAGAGAACTATAACACCGTTGCGATAATGCCATCATGGAAGGAAAAATTTAGCATCGTCTGTCAAGCAGCCCCACGGGATTGTGGTTTAAGTCATATCTAGAAACGGGTGTGCATGATGGACTGAGAGTACGCCACACAACGAGAAATGTAAACAATCCCGTCTTCCTGCCATCCGTTTCGAGTTTCGGTTCGAGTATCGCCCGTTTCACAAGATGTCGGTGAGCATTTCATCGGCATACGTTTCCTTTTTTAATATATAAAAAATGAGCTTCATCTATTCCAAATAGAAAAGTTGTCTATGTGAATAAGAATGAAACCAAGTGAGAGGGCATGATGTAACATATTTGGGAGGCAGTGGTGGAGTAATTTTGGCCACAACTATGATGAGGTGCTCTTTCATTGGGCGAGGACTGAGACTGAGGTTAGGAAAATTCCTTTGGTGAAGTTGCATCCTATCTTTGCATATTTCATCACATTGGGTTGGCTCCTCTTCTGCTTCCTCCTCCACCTGAAATTTAACTGGTGAATGGACAGATGATGGAGTGAGCAAAGCACCAAATTGGAATAAGCATTTGACCATTTTCCAATTCATCAAAATCAGCATCTGATTCTTTGCTACTCTACCATGCCTAGACACGTAATCACAATTACCATCCTCTTTATTCCATTGTCGCTCTGGCATGCAAGAGTTCATTTAGCATTTCTTCATGTCCTTCTCAATGCGTGCCCACGATTCTCCGGCAAAATTCTATTATTCCGTGTCGAAGAAACAATGGAAACATCGGTATGTTGTTAATGAATTTTGGGAAGGAAAGGTAAGTTTCAAGTATCACCGATTACATAAATGTGATCAACAGTAGCTTATTAGCGAGTTACTAGCTTGTTTATGGGAATTAACCAATACTTATTAATTTGTTTGTAAATTACCAACAAATATCATACTAACTTTAATTTGTGTCAATTTATTGATCCTTTCATTGAATTACCGATCTTAATTTGAATGACTCATAAGCTTTTCTCTAATTTAACTTACGAGTAGTTTAGGTTGTTTACTTTTCTTTGTGTTATTTTACTAACATTTATTTAGTTGTTTATGCATTGCCAACTTTGCCAAAAGCTTATTAACTTTTATCAGCATAATTCACCAATATTTTGAGTTTAAAAACTCTTATATCAGATTTGCTAACTTTAATGGAGTTACTTACCGGCGTTTATTTGGTCATTTGTAAACTACCAACTTTTCTTTGATAAATCACTAATTTTTATTAGCACAACTTATCGGCATTTTTAAGTTTAACAATTCTTCTATTAGATTAGCAACTTAAACTAAAGTGACTCACCAATTTTCCTCTAGTTTCGTCAAAGTTACCATCTCTTATTTGAGCTACTTGATAAATGTTGGCAAATGAATCAAATAAACATCAGGTATTCATACATGACTAGTAATTTTCAGACCATCAAGTAAGCATCGGTAATCTTCAAACAACCGGATTGCTATTGGTGATTTATATAAGGCTCAGTAACTTAATTAAAATTGGTAAGCGAATTGAAACTAGTTGATAACTTAGTCAGAGAAAAGTCAGTAAAGAACTAAAACAAATGTTGGTACTTTTATATAATAGTTGCTAAACTTAGATAATTCGACAAGTTACATTAATAGAAGCCGATATTGACCCAAAATATCGGTCATTTTCAATCAAATAAATAAACTCGGTAATTTCTTGTAAGAGTTGATAACTTACTAGCAAGTTACCAAATAAAAATTTTTCCAATCCCCTTTTTTTTACCAGCAGTAATAGAGACTTGTCAACATCTTGCAAAAATTTACCAAAAAAGGAATTTTCCCATCCTCTATTAAGTTTTTTTTTTAATTCCAGCTGATTGACTAATTTGTAGAAATCTTGTAGCTCAATTGATGTATTACTTTCTCACCATTCAAAATCTCGTTCGTTTTATGGTAATTTTGTCAAGATGCTTAGTAATTTAACCACTAATTGGGTTTGGGTCCGGTTAAGCCCATTCAGGCCCGACTAATGGGCTGGCATTAGACGTGATTCTTTAGCCCCAAATGCGGGCTCGGCCGGCCCATTGGGCCCATAAGCCTCAGGAGGTCCGACCCGAACTTGCCCAAGCCTGAATTGAGATTAAAACGAAACTGAGGTACTCAATTTTTGTATTCCTTTTTGTGTGATTTTGTTTTTGTCCTGGTTTATTGAATAGCAAAGATCACGAAACAAAATCCGATTAATTAACAGAGTGGATTCTTCAATTAATGTATAGTTATCTAGGTTGAACTAGAACAAGATCTGTTCATTAATGCGATTTGATGGCTTGATGCGGTGTGGAGTCTATACTGGATGTTGGTCTCCGATTAAGTACTCCGATCGATCGGTTTCTTCTCATTTGAAGTTTGAAATTTAAAATGACTATTAAGGAAAACTCGAATACAATTTTTCCGTCTTGAGATCATTAGCTTCATAAAGTCACCGTCTTTATAACGTCGCTATGATGTCTCCTTATCCCATGTATTAGGGTTGTGACTCTGTGTGCATGCAGAGAACATAATTTGAAAGGGTGATGACGGAGTTCTTAGGTTATGCATGGTGAGCTCGGTTTGCATCTGCGATCACACTCAAATTGAGAGCAATTGAAGACCCGACATTCATGGCGAAATCAACCAATTGGAGTTTGGATCATCAAAACTCTAATTTCTAATTTAACATGAGCGTGAACCTGAGAAAATTTTATTACATTCATGGTTGGATTTGTGAATTCTCGGCATGAATGTCTAATGTATACTAAATACCCACTATTCTCCTACTTATCTATGTTGTTTTTTTTTTTTTTGTGTCAAATCACAAAAACTTCAATTGCGCGGACACCTACGTGAACAGATCGAGAAAACTATCAAAATGCACTTCTTCCATTTCAATTTACATACTATTTTACACATCCAACCTCCACAATCACTCAATGCACGTATGAAAGTCGACCTCTCTTCAGTGGACATCAAAAAGAGCAAGAATGATAGGAACCTTTTCGCATCAAACTTGACATCCCGACAAATCACGCGATCGATAGCAATTAGCTTAACACCCATCTCAAGGTATCATCTCTATTTTCGTCAGAAATTTCAATTGCAAGAGCTCAAAATTCCAATCAGGGCACAGTGTCGCAAAATCACTAAACCAGCCCCCAAATCCGAAGAAGCCCCTCGCTAACTTTTTCATCAAGACTCCATTTTTTTTTTTAACCTCCCTCTCTCCGTAAGCGTCGATCGTCTTACATTCTACAGTTCCCGCCGTATGTGTTGCATGCTGCGAGGGTCCCAGATTGTCGATAATGTCGGAAAGGCCTTGTCTTTACGGTTCGGTTCAGAATAGGAAAAGGTAGTACGATGATGAACAACCCTCCTCGCTAAGTAAACCCTCCGCGCTCGGCCTTTAACATTCGCACGTTCACACTGGCCGTGTTCCGTCGGTGGCGAGATTCTTTTCGGTGGGGCTCGACTCCCTCCAAGACCGAGACCAAATGAGAGCACTCGGGTCGATTTCGATCGGCTTCTGGGTAGGCGATTGATCTCCTGCAGTTGACGTGTGAGTTCTTTCCTTCGTATGGGTTTCTTCGCTTGATTGCCGTTAAGGTGTTTGTGTAGATGCCCAATTGAAAGATGGGTCGCTGGCGCTTGGCTGCTTGATAGTGTGTCCTGAAGTGCTGAACTTGTATCTGGTGTCGGCATTTGACTCCAGTTTCGTTTGCAATTTCAATGGTTTGATGGGTGTCTATTGGGTGGCTGTGATCTGCTCAACTCGATGCTGATACTCGGTAGTTCTTTTTCGTCCTTTTCCTTTCAAATTTTGCGACTAGAGCTTTTTCACTCGTTTCCCTGCGATTGAACTTTTGGTTCGCGTGACTTTCATGATCAAATGTTGATCATCAGACTCATTTGCAACTGGCTATATACCTGTTTTGCAATCGCAGTGAACTTCTCATGACTAGTTCGTTTGACTTGACAACCCTAAGATTCAGATTAATCTTGTCTAACAAGAAAGTCGAATAATTTTCAGGAAATGGTTGTCGTTTTAATGGACCTTTGCAAATCTCATTGTGATATGCAATCCAAAATGGTCTTTCCGACTTGCCATTGAGTTCATCTTACCTGGTGGGTTTTGTGTGTACGTCATGTTGTATCCTTGCATAGTGCTGCTAAAAGTTGTCTTTGAGCAACATCTTTTCACACGGTTGAAAGCAGTCTCTTTGTATTGTGACAGCAGTGAAATGGGTGCATACAGAACTTTGGATTTTGTTATCAACGACATCCTAATGGCAGTAAAGCCGCAACAACAGGATTGGGTGACTCGATTTTATATCATAGATGAATTGCGAAAGGTTATTGAATCTGTGGAAAGTTTGAGAGGTAATGATTTCTTTTGCATACCCCTACCGCCTGACAGGCCCCCCCCCCCCCCCCAAAAAAAAAAAACAAAAAAAGAAAAGAAAAGAAGAGTAATAAAATAGCTGCACTAACAAATATACTCCTGAAGATTTATGAGGTGTGTGGGGAAACTATTTTTACTAGAAGGCAACCCTTTCTTCCTAGTTCCCATTGCATGCCTTTCGATTTAACACCAAAATAGAATGGTATTTTGATTTCTTGTTCCTCGAGGGAATTAGGTTAATGCAGGATATTTGTATGTGCTGGAAGTGGAAAGCCACTGAAGAACAGATAATCTACTAGAGATATGGACTTGCAAATTGGAAACTGAAACAATGAAAATCTGCTTTTCTTTTGAATTTGTATTCAAAAAACTTTCTTCAGCTTCTGTGCTTTTTATTTCTAAGGAAAATATTTAGAAGAAATGAATCTTTGTTCTCTAAACTTGTCTGGGTTTATGTCAGATACTATGGATTAGGTGCAGTAGCCTTGCTTTGGTTCTGCTGCTGCGACACTTTAGTCCTAAAGCAACAAATAGTTCTTGTAAAGGCGGTTGGCTTTTGTCTTAAGGAATCAAGTACTTAACAAGCCTTTGAAGGAAGCACAGCTATATATTTTTGTCTAGTGTGTCATATCCTTCCATATTGGACGAGTGTCTCTAAAGTAAGCAGTACAATCTTCATGCTGGAGGACCATACAACAGCTGTGTGAATGGCCCTGAACCATTAAAAGAAAATTAGAAGAGGAATAATCCTAGCGATACCTCATCAGATAACGCATGTCAAGAGATTCTTTGGTGACATGCAGTTTATCTTGTGATTTTAACAGGTGCAACTGTGGAGCCATTTGGGTCATTTGTGTCTAATCTTTTCACTAGACAGGGGGACCTGGATATCTCTGTTCAGTTACCCAATGGTTCATATATCTCGGCTGCTGGAAAGAAACTTAAACAGACACTATTAGGGGACTTATTGAAAGCCTTGAGACAGACAGGTGAGTGTTACTATTTTGTTTTCCTCTAAATATAGCTACTGTGTCCATATCAAAATCTGCAAACAGCTTCTGAAGTGAGAGAAAAAAATGTGTTGCAAATACAGTCTAAATCCTGTTGAAAAAAATGTCTCATACTACTTTTGGAAAGGCTAGCTGAGGAAAGGTTTTGGCTTGAACAAGGTCACATGTTGGCTAAATCCTGTTAAATTACTCAGATGTTTCGTGAAAACCCTGATTGTTGAGCGTTGGGAATATCTCTTTCTTGAAAAAACCTGTATAGTAGGTTGCCTCCAATGCATTAGGCCGTGGTACTTCTTCGGAGGATGCATCTCCTTCTACTTAGTCTGGTCTTATTTTGTCGCCACATTCATGTTTCTCGCCATAATGGCAGTGATTTTTTGCAGGTGGGTGGCACAGGTTGCAATTCATTGCCCATGCTAGGGTACCCATATTGAAGATTGAGAGCAAATACACGAGCATCTCTTGCGACATTTCAATTGATAATCTGCATGGCTACATTAAGTCAAAGTTCTTGTTCTGGATCAGTGAGATTGATGGACGCTTTCGAGAGATGATTTTGCTTGTATGTTCAAATTAAAAAAAGTAAAAGACAATACTTGCTTATATGCATCTTCTTTTTATTGTTTTATCTATTCTTTCTCTTTGCCTGCATAGGTTAAGGAATGGGCTAAATGTCATGATATAAACAATCCAAAGACCGGGTCTTTCAACTCTTTTGCTCTTTGTTTGCTCGTGATCTTTCATTTTCAGGTGAGCTTTTACTACAGTAATTATGCTTTAGAACTGCAAGAGGGTAGATTTTGCACGTATAATTTCTAAAGATGTGTAAAATGATCGCCAAAGCACGCAGGTGGTCTTTGATATTTAATTTTGTTGTGAAGTGCAAAGCATGCCACTACACAATTCCCGATTCTCGAAAGTAAAATCTTTATGCATAGCAGCGCTTCACAAATTTTGCCCTTAGGACGCTCTTTAACATAGCCCTATGACAGATTATAATATAGGAAGCCAACACGTGACCTTTAATTGTATTAACCCGTGATGGCGTGTAGACACTTTCCAACTTGAAAGTTGTTAACAGCGTATGTCATTAATTGATTTTGTTACAGACTTGCGCCCCAGTGATTTTACCTCCTTTGAGAGACATCTACCCTTGTAGTGCCGTTGACGATCTCCAAGGTATTTTGGCTTCACTCTAGATAAAAAGCCAGTTTGATTTTCTTAGATTGTTTGTGTATATTTACACCTTTGCTGTCTAGTTGCATCACTTTTGTTTTCATAGTTAATGTCTTTTCATTGCTCTTACTAATGTGTTTGACCATCTGTTTTCCTCGTACATCAGAATCAATCAGCATGCCTTGGGTGTGTAATTTTGGTGTTCTCTCCTGAAACCTTGGTTGTGTAGTATAAAATGAAAGAAAACATTCTTTACACTCCAAATGCTATGTTTAGCTGTCAATTAATTGGGTTGTGAGTGTTCCATAGTCGAACTTTCATGGCTTCCTTAGATTCTGCTGAACCTGTGATAAAGTCATAACCTTAAACTTCTCGACGAGTTCTCATGACTTAAGCGATCATCATGATAAAAATTTGCGGAATGTTTTGATTATTCTCTTGCATCATACTTTGGCTAACCTTTTGTCGCATGAAAGTGTTAATGGACTTCTGCATTTTGAGATCAATTTTATGGCCATCACAAAGGATGGATGAATTTACCAACTTGCCAGACTATTAATGACTTGAGATACTATTTAATGAACATGACTCAGGTGTGAGGGCTGATGCAGAAAGGAGAATAGCAGAAACCTGTGCTGCTAACATAGCCAGGTTCAAATCAAGCATATCAAGGCCAAACCGAAGTTCATTGTCGGAGCTTTTTATATCATTTCTTGCTAAGGTAACCTCTGAATTTCTTTGATACTGTGATGTAGAACAGTTAGCCTGTAATTATCTTGAACAATGTGATCGCCGTAATCACCGGAACTCTCGATAGTTTTTTTGATTTTGGGGAAAAACAACTATTCAGGCAATTTCCTATATTACCATTTAGGCAGTTTCTTATATTAGTTTATTAGATGTTATATTTAATTATTCAGTTTTCATTAATATTATGAGTCCTATCTCTATATATAAGATGTCCGTTTTGTAATCAAGAACATAATATTATTAAATAAAAATTTCGAGTTCTTTGGAGTTGTTCCAAATTTACGTTCAATGATACTATGTTCTTGATTACAAGACAGACATTTTATATATAGAGATAGGACTCCTAATATTAATGGAAATTGAATAATTAATGATAACATAAATTTGGAACAACTCTAAAAAATTCGAAATTTTTATTTAATGATACTATGTTCTTGATTACAAGACGAACATCTTATATATAGAGATAAGATTCCTAATATTAATGGAAACTGAATAATTAAAGATAACATCTAATAAACTAAAATAAGAAATTGCCTGAATGGTTGTTTTCCCTAAAATCAAAAAAACTGCCAAGATTTCCGGTGATTACGGCGATCACATTGTTCAAGATAATCACAGGTCTGTTTTACATCATTCCCTCCATCTTCGGAAAAACTTGCCCTCGAGTTATAATCAGGATAGAGGGGTGTATCAGAAGCATGATACTCAAATAAGTCCGCCACATTAAATATAGGGGAAATGTTGAGATCACCAGGAAGATCAAGTAGATAGGCATTGTCGTTGATCTTTTTCAGGATGCAGCAAGGACCAATTTTCTTGTGCTTCAGTTTATTATAGGTACCTACAGGAAAATGCTCATTTCGCAGAAAACCCATTACCTCATCGGCTACCTCAAAAATTTTCGAGCGTCGCTGTTTGTTAGCATCCTCCTTATACTTTGAATTAGAAGCAGCCAATTGACTAGCCACAGCAGCTTGGACTTCATTAATTCTGGTTGCCAAATTCTCTGCCGCGACACTATAGCCTGGAATTTCGAGCAAGGGAACCAAATCCAAAGTATGTTGTGGTGTACGCCCATAAACGACCTGAAAGGGAGATGTACCGGTAGAGTGGTTAATTGAGTTGTTGAAGGCGAACTCAGCAGGAGTAAGATACTGGTCCCACTGCTTAGGCATATCACTGCAGAGGTAGCGAATGATATTCGCCATAGTACGATTCACAACTTCCGACGATTCACAACTTCCGTTTGGGGATGGAAAGAACTACTATACTGTAAATCAGTTCCAAACAAACGCCATAAAATACTAGGTGCGTTAGTGAGTCCAAATGGCATGACTAGCCATTTGTACAAACCCGCACTTGTCTTGAAGGCCATTTTCCATTCATTGCTAGGACGGATGCGAATTTGTTGGTATCCGCTTCGAAGGTCGATTTTCGTAAAAATCCGTGATCCAGCAAGTCTGTCTAGCATATTATCAAGTTGTGGAATCGGAAACCTATACTTGACAGTAATCCGGTTAATGGCACGACTGTCCACACACATACACATGGTGCCGTCTTTCTTTGGCGTGAGAAGCGCAGGAACTGCACATGGTGAAGTAGTCCGTCTCCATGGTGTGTCGAAGATAATCACTTTCGATCGTGACAAGAAATTTCTGAGCCATTTTTGGCGCACTTTATGGCGTTTGTTTGAGATTGATTTACAGTATAATAGTTCTTTCCATCCCCAAACGGATGGTCAGACGGAAGTTGTACTATGGTGGATATCATTTGCTGCCTCTGCAGTGATATGTCTAAATAGTGGGACCGATATCTTGCTCCTGCTGAGTTTGCCTTCAACAACTTAGTTAACCGCTCTACCAGTACATCTCCCTTTCAGGTCGTTTATGGGTGTACACCACAGCATACTTTGGATTTGGTTCCCTTGCTCAAGATTCCAGGCTATAGTGTCGCGGCAGAGAATTTGGCGATCATTATCCAAGCTGTTGTGGCTAGTCAATTGGCTGCTTCTAATTCAAAGTATAAGGAGGATGCTGACAAACGGCGATATTCGAAAATTTTTGAGGTAGGCGATGAGGTAATGGTTTTCCTGCGAAAGAAGCGTTTTCCTGTAGGTACCTATAATAAACTGAAGTACAAGAAAATTGGTCTTTGTCGCATCCTGAAGAAGATCAACGACAATGCCTATGTACTTGACCTTGCTGGTGATCTCGACATTTCCTCTACATTTAATGTGGCAGACTTATTTGAGTATCATGCTTTTGATACATCCCTTTATCCTGATCATAACTCGAGGGCAAATTTTTCCGAAGAGGGAGGGAATGATGTAGAACAGTTAGCCTGTGATTATCTTGAACAATGTGATCGACGTAATCACCGAAAATCTCAGCAATTTTTTTTTATTTTGGGGAAAACAACCATTCAGGCAGTTTCCTATATTATTAGTCAGGCAGTTTCCTATATTACCATTCAGGCAGTTTTCTATATTAGTTTATTAGATGTTATCTTTAATTATTCAGTTTCCATTAATAATAGGAGTTTTATCTTTATATATAAGATGTTCGTCTTGTAATCAAGAACACAGTATCATTGAATAAAAAATTTTGAGTTCTTTGGAGTTGTTCCAAATTTACGCTCTTTCTTTGCGTCATATTGTCTTTGAGATTGGTCAAAGTACTGCTAGGAGGCTTTATTTGGAGTGAACAATGGTGTGCAATCACTTGCACTCTTATATTATTTAATTCATTACGTAGTCTCGAATTAAGGTAGTTCAAGCTTTCTGTTCGAGCGATTTTAACTTTTTCCTGTAAGTGATTTTCAACTTTTTTAATCATGTTTAGTTTCTCTATGTTTTTCTTTTAGAATCTTGGTGATGCTAATTTTTCCCACTGAGGAGTGATTTTGCTTGCATGCAAGAGTAGAAAAGCTTGGTGGCGGCGATGCTAATTTATGGACATACTTGAGTCTCAAAGTGTTATTTAAAATGGGCATTGCAGTTTTCGGGCTTAAATCTGAAGGCACCAGAGTTTGGGATTTGCCCATATACAGGACAATGGGAAGAAATTAGGAACAACATGAGATGGATGCCCCAGACCTATGCTCTATTTGTAACTACCTTTCTTTTCCATAGCTTATCTCTTAATAGCATCTGTTTTCACAATTCCAGCTGCTACTAATTATGGATCTCCCTTCTGATGGCTCGTCAGATTGAGGATCCTTTTGAGCAGCCAGAGAATACTGCAAGGGCTGTTAGCACCAGACAACTTAAGAGAATCTCAGAAGCGTTTGAAGTAACCCACCATAGGCTTACTTCATACAGTCAGAATCAGCCCGCTGTTCTTGCCGCGCTGGTCAGGCCACATGAAGTACAGTTTTTAACAAGGACACCAGTCAGAAATGGAAATTACAATGGAGGTCGCCCTAACATGACACCATGGAATCAGAGAGCATTAAACTCACCCTCCCAAATGCAGCATCAACATCGGAGAATGAAAAACAACCGTCAAGGACCTGCACAAAGTTTCACCCACAACTCAGCTGTGCCGCCTAAACCACATCAGCATCCTTCAAACGATTCGACCCCTCAAACACCAAGCGAGCAACATCAGAATAAACCGCGGCAAATGTGGAAGCCTCGATCTAGCAGTGGAATTGTTGATGAGTGAAGGCTGTTGAGTTGGATGAGCGAGCTTGAGCAACTTTCCCCGTGGATTCCCCCCAGGCTTTTGGTTTACTCGGCTACTTTCGTTTTGCTTTCATCTGAGTGTGATGAAATCCGAGAGAAGAACGGTTGTTAAAGGTTCTAAGACTATCAACCTCCAAGTGGCGGAGAGAGCTTAAAAAAATTGAGAATTGAGTTGGATGAGGATAAGGACTTTGTGAAGACGCTGAGGTTTTTAGATTTTTTGGCAAAGTCCAAAACGCTGGCAAGGTATTGGTACCATCTTCTTTGCCAGAAGATTTTGCATCTTTCCCTTCTATTTGTTACCCCTGAATTTCGCTCACCTGCATGTGACTCGCTAGCCCCATGTTGTGTTGGCTGTTTTGATCTGTGCGTCAAGAAAAGGAAATTATACTGTTCCTGCTGCAGTTATCCGGCAGACGTTCGTGTGGTGGGCTTGCCTTGTGAACATAATTGTCATGTCGTGCGTTTAATAGTTCACAAGTGACTGTAATAAACTAAGGTAGGTAGCTTATGTCGGGGTCTGTTGAGCAGCACGAACAGGCGCTAAGTCTGCATAATAAACGTGATTTAGATTCCCGAGCTTTAATAAGAGGGCGTTTTTTAACCTTTTCCGGGAGTTGTTCTAGGGCAAACGCTATCTAAGAGTCATTTCTTCTGTCTAAGAAATGCCAAATAATGAGAGATCGGGAGAAACAATGGATCTCTGGTAACTCTTATCTCACTTTTGTCAAGGAAGACGTGATGGAAGAGAAATGTATACAACCATTGGCTTTAGTTATTCAAAGAACGATGATGCGCGAGAAAAATTGCTCTTTGCTATTGCCGAGTATCATACAATATAGAACCAAATAGCTATCGCGTATTTCCAGCTTGATCAGTAGAAAAATAATTAATGTTTTCACCCAAAAAAATTGTTAGCACTATGAGAATACAGTCTAAATTACAGGAAGAGACTCTTTTCTTTGACATCCTTTTTCGTATGTGTTGTACCCCAGCAATCAAATTAGCACCGCCAATGCCTACCATGTGGAACGATCATTGCTGTCATGGACTTGCAAGATCTCCACAAATCACATTCGTATCCTGAACATCAGATAATTCACTTTAGATGCAGTTCGATTGGTGCTCCTATATGCATCTTCGCTGTCGATATCAGTTGGCATTCGCCTCTTTGGGGTCAACAATGAGATATCAGATTAACTTTCTCCCACTGCTTTCAAGCATGCAAAAGGTGCTTATCACATGTCAAAATCCGGTAACTGGCATGAGGACCCTCAGCAGTGTCTCTCAAAGCAACCTGCCAACCCATGGCCTTAGCGATTTCTTGAAGCTCATCCATGACTGAGAGGGAATCGCGAATATATACACGGCCACCGGGTCTTAAAATCCTATCCATCTCAAGCATTATAGTGGACATGTTGCATCTGACACATAAAAACAAAGACATCAAAAAATACTCAGAAAGAGATGCTTTATATGAATCGCACATTTTTCCCAAAGCATTTAGGTAGAGAATGAATGAATCCAGAAAGAACTTGCTATGATCTACAGAGAAACCATAAAAGTCCCTGAGAAAGAAAGAGAAGTGGACCAATTTCATCTACTGTCTTTCGGACCAAGAGAATAAGTAATACCTCTTTTTTTCCACGGAGAAGAGGCTGGCTGCATGCAACAGATCGTAGGTCCTGGGATATGTATCAAAGGGTTCACACCTAATACAACCATTCAACCATGGATACCAAATCCATCAACCCCGCTTATATAAAAGAAACCAATAATCACTGTGAGAACTAATAGTATAACAGAAATATGGGACGTTGGGCAAGATGCACAGTCCATACAAAAACAGAATTAATCATACACAAACCGCAACTTATTTCCGTTTAAGTATAAATAGGCTGATAGCAGTTTAAAAGCTAAAGAATATCTGTCTAGAATTGTCCGCTAAGCTTGCGAGCCAAACACCACTGCGAGTGATTAAGTCTCAAAGAGCAGCAGTGCTTGTGATGGAAAGAAAACCATAGAAGGCTACTTAAATTGGAAAGTAAATACTGGCAATAACTATGAGATACATAGAGGTCAAGTACCAGTCATGCATAACTCCAATAAGGCCACGATCATATATGACAGGCAATGTGTTGGGGCCACTGACAGGAACCACATTCAGAACCCAGCAATCAAGTTGCTGAGCAATTAGTGCTGCCGCAAACCTGCCAAAATCAAAACATTTATAATTGAGATACAACTACTCAAAAGGGGAATAATAGGATGAGGAGAATGGCTACAACACCCTCCAAAGCCGGCTCTCATGTCCAACACGTTTCTCATTTTATATTTCTTCCAGTGGAAAGCTCGAACATAGCTTGCTATTATATCGTCCCAATATTTTGATTCTGCCTTGAAAAGTTCTTTTCTGGATATGTAAGCATCAATTTGGATGCTCTGGAGCCTATCAGGTGGCATTTGCAATCTTGCAGGCCATGCGGTAACATTTGCTCCATATCCATTCTCAGGAAGTCGTGTAATACATGCTTTCAGATCAACATACCTGACATGATCATGTAAATATCATAGTGGTAAAAAGCCCCAGAAGAAACATTGTTGACATGTGTTTGACATCATCATAGCAGAGAACAAGGCATAACAAGGGAACAATGTATCAGCCTAAAAAAAGCTACATCCCCAACCAGCCTACAACCCACTAACCTGACGAGGAAACAGAAAATATGATATTATTGTTCCAAAGTACAAAGTGTCAGCATTGGAAACTCCGATCTCTTTATTAGACTCAAAATGACAAATGCACTTGTAGCTACAACAGCTTGGAGTAGTAGGTATAGAAAGATCCAATATTAAAATTGCTCTTTAAATTGGCAACATTGTAGGTCTACTAGTTAAATGTCGCACTGTTTACTTTGTGCCAGTACACGGTGAGACAAACTAAAATTTTGAAGTCCCACATGTTTCTGGCGGTATGGCAGTTAACAAACCACAGATCATCAAAGCGGCACTCTGCCAACTTGACAGAGAAAATAATTATCATGGCTAGCCATTGATTGATTAGCTCACCACGTATGACTATATTATCTCTATAAATGGAAAAGCATGTCATTTTCTCTTTTTGCACAAAACGGTATGTCTTGCACCAAAATTACCATAGAATCACAACTAAACAAAGAAAGCGCAATACCAGACATTGTCAGGATCGTCCTCAGGTTCACAAAGTGGAGGTATGGTCCCTGGCTCACGGCTCACGTAACAGCTGTTGTTCAATGGCTTTTGCCATATTGCAATTTGTCCCTCCCTTTTCACAAGTTCCCAGCAAAGACTAGTAGTAAGATTAAGCATCTCTGCATGCAAAAGTTCAAGATGATAAGGTAATACCCAATGGCAGATTCATCTTTCATCCTTACAGACCCAGTAGATAAATCACTAGGTTTCAATTTAGCCCAAGCAGAAGCAAACAGAAGCCCGATTAGATGCTCAATTCAAGTGACCAGCTTTTAGCTGTAAGAGGAAAATTCATACAGAAAAACACAAAACATCCTACAATAATAAAATGAGAAAAGAAAATCCGTGTGCGCTACCTTCCCATTGTTCCTCTAGAATAGCCTCATGTTTGTAAACTGGCTGTGCAGACCAGGCAAAGTATCCTCCAGCCCGAAGCATCCTGTTGACCTCAAGCAGCAAAATACCATCTTCACGGCATGATGCAGAGATTAAGATCAAAATCAGAGCATATGAAGACTAAATGGAGTGTAAAACAATAAATGAACTTATTTTAAAAGGTTTGCCATGCAGATTGGAAACATACTAAGAAAATTTTCCAAAAGTTTGAAATAATGACCTCCCCTCCCCTTTCACAAAGCAGAAAGTATAAAAAACAAGAATATGACGAAACAAGAGATAATTTCTTCCACTTTGCTGATTTGCAGGAGAACATGCAATATGCGCTTTCATGAGTACTTGGTACAGGATAATCTCAAAGCAGCTCCACAGATCCACCTGAACCACGCAATCTATATGCGCACAAGAGAATTTAAAATTTTTTAAGCCTCTCCTTGTAACTCAAGAAAATAAGCAAATTGAATCACATTCATCTCTCTTCCTTTGATGTCTCTAAAACTAGACACAGGAACAGAGCTCATGCTAACTTGCATGGGGAAAATTTGCCTTTAAGGATCACTAAATCAGCCGGTATACTCAATTAACAATTGCAAACCCCAACATTTTACAGCGACTATCTATCTCGGTATTGCACCACATAAGAAAAGAATGTAAGAGACATGAGTCACTACCGTCACGAGTCCAGTTTATTCTGCATCGTGAACAGTGTATCATGTCAAAGGCTTGACTTGGATATAGCAAGCGTCGAGTTGCAAATGCTGCCGCCATTGCAGGGACACCTCGCTCAAGTGCAAACTGAATTTGATTTTCATGAACATCTTTTGGAGCTATGGACAAAGTTATGACATTTCGAGACAGCAAATAGGCTCCAAAACTAGCAACACCACATCCAACATCCAGAGCAACCCGTGTGTGTCGACCAAAAGCAATGTCAAGCACCATCTACAAGCATGAGTAGAAAATTCAACATCAGTCACACAAGAATTAACCATTTATTCTCACGGACCCCACTCGGATCTTCCTTTTGCATTAAGAGTAACTGATACAAATTAAAGACCTGAGAAATCTGATCCAAGTATTTGTCTGCTCCGTGAATAAATTGAGTACCGCCTCCAGGAAATTTAAACTTGTCTTTCTCTTTGGAGATCCAGTTCTGACCACCTTTGTCATCAACCAGTCGAGGGTGTGGAACATTGTAGTACCAAACCTGAAAGTTGGAAAATTTCTTTACAATGAATCTACCGTACTAAGGACCAAAAGAAGCTCAAATACCTGTTCCATTAAGGATTTGGCAACGGTTTAAGGTGCTCAAACTTATACTATCCTATAATCAAAGTCCACAGATTTTTTTTTTTTTTGGGTCAAAATCTAAGTCCACAGTTAAGACAGCCGTAGATTGGCAACACAATCGAGGTGGTAAAAAGATTTTTTCAAGAATAGAGACTATACAATGTTCTTCTCTAACTCCATTGCATAAATGAATGCATATAGGCAACGGAAAATGACAACAATCCAAGCTCCGCAAACATTATAACTGTGACCGGAATTCTTTAAACTGTGCATCTTCTTCACACGTGCTTCAATTTCTCTAAAATTCGAAGAAGAAGAGCACAACCCAAAGTCATCAAACGACGAATTACCTCGTCCCGGCTCTTTGGCCAAGGAATTGGAGGCCGGTACCTTGCCGGAGGCGGAACCAAGCAACTCAACCCCTTACCTTTCTCCGGACAATGCCGCTCGAACCTCTCGCCTCTCTCTGTCGAATTCAACCTTTTGATGGCCTCCGCATTGTCCAAGCAAGGTATGTACTCCCGCATACTCTCCGGGCAAAGCTCGTACTTCCGAACCCGAACCCTCGCCCCAATCTTCTCGCCCCCCGTCCCTTCGATCTCAGTCGCATTACTCGTCCCCTCGTCGACAAACTCCGGATCGAACTCCCCTACCTCGAAGTCGTCGGTCATCGTCCCGTTCTCGTCCAAGATCCCGAACCTCGCGATCGCCGGCGGAGGCGGAGGAGGAGGAGGAGGAGGAGGAGGAGGCGGTGCGGCGGCGGTCCCCTCCTGCGGCGGCGCAGTGAGGGCTAGGGTTTGGTTCTGAGGTACCAGGGAGGAGAGGTCGAAGGATGTGTTGAAATTCGGGGAGAGAGCGACGGAGGGAGGCCGCTGGCGGGCGGCGGAGGAGGAGGAGAAGAAGACGAGCTGGCCATAGCCGTCGGACTCGGACCAGTGCTTGCCCAGGTAGAAGAAGACGAAGGCGACGGAGGCGAACGCCAGGACCTTGACGATCGCCGCCGGCGTCCGCAGCAGATCCGCATTGCCGAACGGCTTCATCGTCGGCGACGAGGTTTCGCTCCAGAGAGCGCGAGAGAGAGCGAGAGAGAGAGAGTGCGATCGCCACTGGGATCTTCGGCGATCTCTGCGTCGTCGTCGTCGCCGCGACGGTGACTCGCCCTTTGAAGCGAGAGCGGCGTCACTTTAACGGTGTTCCCTTTTTTTTTTTTTAATGGCCTGGGGGGGCGCGGGCCTTTGATAAGATCACCGCGGGTTGCACGGTGATCTCTTTCTGGTGAAGCCGGCGTGGGGAGGGGGTGACGTGGACGGATCGAGGGCGGAGAGCGTCCCCTCGCTCGGGCGGCGATTTTTTTTTTTTAATCTAGCGGGAATCGCGACGGCGGAACGTGGTGGCGGTGCGGTTTGCAAGGATTTTCCCGCTGCGTGGCGTGCGCGGCGAGTTTCGTTTTTTTGGAGATTTGTCATTTTTGGTAATTTTTTTCTCTCTTTTTGCCCTTTTCGGGATATATGGTTGGCTCGCGCTATTTTCACCCCGATAACGGAGAAAATATTCAGTGCTAACTTAGCACCACGTCATCGTCCTACGTGGCGTGCATGTTCCATTCAGAGCGCGACACGTGTCGGCTTAGCTGGAAGATGAAAAATTGAAAAAGCCTTCTTTTCACTCTCTTCGCGGGCAGGGGAAAGGACGGAGCAACAATAAATGCCAAAAATTAAAAGCCCCGCTCCAATTCTCTCTCTCTCCCTCCTCTTTTCAATTTTCGGCTTTACCTGCTCAACGAAGAGACTCTCTCTCTCTCTCTCTCTCTCTCTAGCACTCCCCCCACTGCCTCCGCCTCTCCCAAAAGCCCCACCGGCCGCTCCAAGCTCAGTTCTGCCTCTGGCACGTCGCCCCTCCAAAAATCCCGCCGGTCGCAGCTCTCGTCGACTCTCGGCTTCCTCGGACGGCATCGCCTCGTGCCTTTCGCGGACAACATCACCACCGTGCTTGGTTGCTGTTCTGTGTTCTTTCACGACACCGTCGTAGCTGCTGTGCTGTCGTCGTATAATTGAATGTGAGTTGCTGGTTCCATTGTTGTATAATTGAATGTGGCGGCTGCTGTCAAATTGTCGAGGGATTTTTCTTATGATCCCAAATTGTTGACTTTGAGATTAATATATATTAGGTAATGGCGGTCTAGCTTGTTATCTGAATATATACTCGCCAAACTGATGAATGTGTAGTATTCTTATTCATTCTGAGATTTTTGAGGTCATCCCTTGGAATATATGATCATTAATTCGAATTGAGATTTTTGTGTTCCCCCTGATATGGGTAGAAAAAATTGATACACAACCCATCCTCTATTGAACGATTATGAAGCCGGCGACGCGACAAATGTCCAGTGAAACGTGCAAAAAGATGGCCGAACTTATTGAGTTCATTCAAAGTAGGCCACCGCATGATGCTTCTTCCCTATCCTCGCATTTTCTCAGCAAGCCAACAGAGCCTCTAGTTACCAAAACCCGCACATTCGCCAGTGACTCGTGAATTTTAACAGCATTGGGCCTTCGAATGTCACATAAATTCCGCAGATACGACCTTACTCGCGAGACAGAGACCTGATCTAACAAAAGAATAAAAAACAAACACTTGTTATGAGAGAGCGAGGCATGAAGTCGTTACCGATTAAATCAGCAGAAGCAGGAAATGAAAAGAAAAAAACAAGGTATATGAAGCGCGAGTTCAATCAAGATACAATCTCTTGTTCTCGAGAGACAATACGTTCAGTCAAAAAAGCCCTAGTTAATTTTTACCCTCTCTTCAGCAAATGCCGAGGAAGGACGAGAGAGACGAAGCTTACATCATGGTGGTTGACCCGAAATGGAAAGCAAAAAGCTTCCCTCATGGTTGACGCGGAGGCGGGGGGCTCGGGTTCCGGTGGCCAGCGGCGGCTAGGACGTGGGTGGCCCGGGGCAAGCTCGGGTCAGCGTCGGGACGGCAACACGGCGGCACGGACGAGAGCGGCTCTGCGATCAGCGGGCTTGGCGTGGCGTCAAACGGTGATGGCAGCGGCTGGCGCAACGCGGGGCTGGTTCGGCACGACGACAGCACAGCAGCTACGACGGTGTCGTGAAAGAACACAGAACAGCAACCAAGCACGGTGGTGATGTTGTCCGCGAAAGGCACGAGGCGATGCCGTCCGAGGAAGCCGAGAGTCGACGAGAGCTGCGACCGGCGGGATTTTTGGAGGGGCGACGTGCCAGAGGCAGAACTGAGCTTGGAGCGGCCGGTGGGGCTTTTGGGAGAGGCGGAGGCAGTGGGGGGAGTGCTAGAGAGAGAGAGAGAGAGAGAGAGAGTCTCTTCGTTGAGCAGGTAAAGCCGAAAATTGAAAAGAGGAGGGAGAGAGAGAGAATTGGAGCGGGGCTTTTAATTTTTGGCATTTATTGTTGCTCCGTCCTTTCCCCTGCCCGCGAAGAGAGTGAAAAGAAGGCTTTTTCAATTTTTCATCTTCCAGCTAAGCCGACACGTGTCGCGCTCTGAATGGAACATGCACGCCACGTAGGACGATGACGTGGTGCTAAGTTAGCACTGAATATTTTCTCCCGATAACGACACCCGACGCGCCGCCCTCCGTGTCGCAATGAATCGCCTCGTACATTCTCTCCGGAATGTCATTTGAGAGGAGCATGGGGGCAGTTTTGCCTATTACAAAATTGAAATAAAAGAAGAAGAAGAGAAAAAAAATGTAAGATATAATCTTAAATCAAGAGTAGAATTCACGATGGACAATATAATCGATTCAATATAATATGAGGTGTAAGGAGTTAAATAGGGGTGGGAAATAACGCGAGCCTATGATTTAGTATCTTTAATTTATGTCTCACCGAAAAAAAAAAAATTTAGGTTTTGTCAATTTATTTCGAAGTTATATAGTTATTGAAAAAAAAAAAGTCACATTTACGTGATAGGAATGAACGCGGCAACATTTGGATTTGCCGGTGCTAACTCAGCACATTCCGTTTACATTTTGTCAAAAAAGTCAAATTTATCCTTACATTATCGCCCAAAAATAAGCTGCGGGACTAAATGACAATGAAATATAATATAGGGTTAATGCCACGAAAAATCTTTAATTTGTACACATGTAATAAATTACCCTAAATTAATTTTTTGACCACAATAAGTCTCAAATTGCTACACCTGTGATAAATTTACTATAAACTAATTTTTTTGATCACGAAAAATCTCAACTAGTACATTTGTAACAAATATATCTTCCGTTAAATTTGATTAGTACTATGAAAAATCATAAACTAGTATACTTGTGACAAATAGAGTGTAAAATCCTAAATTGGTTTACTTGTCAACTGTTACGTGTTATTCAATTTAGAAATTTGACCGTAAAATTTCATGAAAATTAGCAGAGGGTAAAATTATTACAGGTATACCGATTTCTTGTAAACATACAAATCCGCCCATGAGATCATCTCTTGTTCACTAATTTTGACAATCAACAACCTCCCCCACCACCACCACCATTTTTATTCACGTCCCTTGATCACGGTTCGCCGAGCCTTCGTTCCCACCATGATCGTAATCCCCCTCCCTCACGTGATGACCCCTGCAGTCGCCGCCGCCCTCCTCCTCCTCGTGGTGGCGCTGCCGCTACTGTCCCTGTCCCACGCTGCCATGCGGTGCCCGGAATGCGGCTCCACCCCGGTCCCTTGCCCGCTGAGCACGTCCCTGATGTGCGGCAACCAGTCGTACAAGGTCTAGTGTGACGCCGGCGGGACCCTCCTCTTCGACACCGTCAACAACTCGTACCCGATCACCTCCGTCGACACCCGGAGAGCCAGCGGCTCGTGATCCAGCCCGCAAGCCTGCTCGCCAACACGTGCGTCACGTCCGACCTCGTCGACCAGGGTGTCAAGCTCAACTCCTCCTTGCCCTTCAACGTCGCCAGCGGCAACACCATCCTCTACCTCAATTGCACCACCTTGCTGCTCAACTCGCCGCTGAACTGCTCGTCGGCAAGCCTCTGCCACACGTGCGTGAACAACATGCCAGGCGCGGCGGCCTGCAAGGCCGCTTCAATATGCTGCACGTTCCGGGCGGGTGGGTCCACGACGTTGTGTTTGATCCAGGTCAGGGACGCGGGTTGCCGGGCGTACACGAGCTTCGTCAACCTGGACACGAGCGATCCCGTGAGCCTCTGGCCCAAGCCCGGGATGGAGATCCAGTGGGTGCTGCCCTCGGAGCCCGTCTGCAGTCCGACTGCGACGGGAACTCCACGTGCCGGGCCGACCCGGCGGGGAGCGCGGTCAGCCGGTGCTTCGGCCATGCTGGGCTCACATGGGACCCCACCCAAGGAGTTTGTGTGGAGAGTAAGTTTGAAGTGTTTTTGGCACTTTTGTTCTTTCGTATATTATGCTGCAGAGTAACAATCGGACCGCATTCCTTTATCACGACATGTCATTTGATTGCTCTAACGTTTCTGTTGATTACGTCTGGATTACTAATTTATAGAGTTACATAGTCTATATGATTCTTGGATGACACTAAGAAAATGGGTAACAAGTGGATTTTCTTGTTTTTTTGGTGCAGACGTGACATGTCAAGACCCGGGTGATTGTGGAACAAACAGGACTCCTCTTATTACAGGTACCTGCTTCCTTGTTCTAATTGTAACATCTTGATTTTTTTCTGAAATGTTTTGCATTATAATTTCGTTTAACGAATAGGACAAGTTTTAAGCTTGGAATTTGGTTTTACTTTTACAGATCATAGGCTGATACCGACATTTGAAAACATGGCTCTTGATTCCGCTGAATTTACCCTAGGAAATCAAGCTCCATTAAACCAAGAGAGCCCAATTTAACAAGATTGTTCAGAAACAAAATGTTTAGACCTTTCATTTTTGATTTGCTGATCATCATTATTTGCATGTAGATGAATTCTTCGTTCATGATAACTCTTAGAACTTAGAAGATGACTGCTGCGGTTTGAGCTACGTTGATGCATCTTGTACCGCTGTCTTTGGAGATCAAATGCAGTAGTCCCCTACTGTCTGACTACTTTGTAATTGGTACAGGTTTAACGTCCAGATTAGGTATGGCCCTTCTTGCAACCATTGTTGCTCTATTGCTATACAGGCGTCATCGGCGCATTAAAGAGGCTCAAGAACGCCTCGCAAGAGAGCGTGAGGATATCCTCAATGCCAATGGTGGCAGAGTAGCCAAATTATTCATTGGAAAAGAAATAAAGAAAGCGACGGACAACTTTTCCAAGGACCGGCTTCTTGGGGTTGGCGGTTATGGCGAAGTACATGGAGGCATCCTAGATGATGGCACTATCGTCGCCATCAAGTGTGCGAAACTTGGGAACACCAAAGGAACTGATCAGGTCCTAAACGAGGTCCGAATCCTGTGCCAGGTCAATCACCAAAGTCTTGTTCGTTTACTCGGGTGCTGCGTCGAGCTTGAGCAGCCGCTCTTGGTTTATGAGTACATTGAAAATGGCACTCTATTCGATCATCTCCGCGGTGAAGGATGGGGTAAACTGTCATGGACTCGCCGTCTCTAGATTGCGCATGACATAGCCGAGGGCCTTGCTTACCTTCATTTCCCGATAGTTCCTCCGATATATCACTGAGATGTCAAGTCAATGTATTGCTGGATGAGAAGTTGATTGCCAAAGTCTCAGATTTCGGGTTATCTCGGTTGGCTCACACTGATATCAGCCACATATCGACGTGTGCTCAAGGTACGCTTGGATATCTTGACCCCGAGTACTATCGTAACTACCAGTTGACTGATAAGAGTGACGTCTATAGCTTCGGAGTAGTGTTGTTGGAGATCTTGACGTCTCAAAAGGCAATAGACTTCAATCGAGCGGCCAATGATGTGAATCTGGCAGTCTATGTGCAGAGGACAGTGGAGGAGGAGAGGATAATGGATGCCGTGGATCCGATGCTGAAGGAAAAGGCAATCACCGTCAACGTGGAGACCATGAAGGCGCTCAGATTTCTTGCCGTGGGATGCTTGGAGGAACGTAGGCAGAACCATCCTTTTATGAACGAAGTCGCTGAAGAAATCGAGTATATCATAAGTATTGCAACGGCCAAAGTAGCAGAGAGTTAATTCTGCAGAATTAGGCACATAGACGAATGGTTATGTTTTGTTTGCTTCTGTTAATCATGTGTGGTTGTTGTATGTGTCTCTTAGCACAGAGATGAGGCCTCCCACGATCCTGAAGTTATGTCTCTCCATGTATAATACAAAACCTCCAGATACATGTGCTTACTTCAGAAGGCAGTTTTTCTACCGTAGGCTTACTTCTGTATTTAGCACTAGTTGCGCCTTTTTTGACAGAATCTACTGATGAATGATGAATCACTGTTCCATTGTCAATTTTTCTTGTGCTAAGTGATTGACATGCTCCATCTTCTTTAACTCGAACAAGAGAATCTTATCGAACGACTCAAACAAGTACATCTCCTAGTGAATAAGCTTAAACTACATGCATTTGGGTCATACCTCACTATACGGAAACATAAAGAGTCTTGTCTTTTCAAATTCTTTTGGCTGCTTCACTCGATTATAACCGATGCCTCAAAAATGGACCAAGACGAATTCAATCAGTGTTGCATGCATCCTGACATGCTGAAACATCCATCCATGCTCAAACAAATTCGAGTCTGGGACACCTTTCCACTTTTGTGCTTTTCTTTTTTCTGATTGGTTTAGTTTGCAATTGCGGATCATAAGAGCCTGCTTCTTTATTAGATGAACTGATCTAACAAGCGGTGAGAAAAATGTTGCAGCCAGATCTTTGCTTCATATGTAAAGCAAGATCTATTTCCCTCCATAATCTACCGAGAGCTCGCATGGAGAGAATACATGGTAATCTAACAGTAAAAAACAGGTCGAGGCTTACTCGTTCTTGCAATATCAGTCCAGTCATAGATTCTTGCTAGAACTGACTCCCCTTAAACTAACTGATCCCAGGAAGCAGAACAAAAGTTATATTTCAATGGTGCTGACTTACCTGCTGAAACCTCTTCGGCGGATCATTATATCCTGAAAGATGCCAAAGCTATGGTGGGACTGGAAAGATTTGGTCGAGTATGACATTTTCTCTTTGGGAGAGGAAAATTTACAATCAGTGACAAGTTCCTCATGCAAAGAATTTAAAGGAAATAGAAACAAGAACTTTGTAGGCAACATTAACCAAGTTATGTAGCAACGCTAATTTCCAGAATGGACTGTTCTACTTAAAGACAAGAAAGCACCACTTACTTAAAGAGGTAATACGGCAAGATTGGATATACCTAGTGTTAAGAGATAGATAGTTCTTAACAATGACTCGTCAAGAACCTACAATCTGTCACCAGTACGGTTTTTTTCCCATGGTTTGGCTCTAAATTGCAGACACGCCTCTAATGCTCTTGTTTCGCTACTATCCTCGATGCATAAATTAAATAATTTTTTTATTGGAAAGTTTCTACCTGTTATAACCGCCCAATCTTTCGACTAAATTGTCCCCCTGTAAAGGCTAAAGGCATCTCCAGATTGTAACTGAAACAGAGTCAAAGAACATACTTCTTTGGCATCATTCCTCATAAAATCAGATTATGCAATGCGAGCTTTTGCATAAGTGGGCATCTTTAATGGTACTGATGTCTCTGTGAAATCTACATCAACCAATTGATCAGCAGCTAGACAATATATTACTGCAAAGAAAAGGCCGATTGAGCATAAATAATCCGTCACAACATTTGTTTCATTTTCCCAAAAGTCAACATGTGTTGCTGGATGGCTTCAGGAGCCACGACGTGTCTTGCTTAACGGGAAGTGATTCTTGCATCGAAGAGGAAGACTCTATTCTTAGTGCTGATTGCTGATGTAAAGTGGGGGCCTCATAGGTGTCACGTGGAAACTCGGGCACCGGGACTTCTAGCTGATGAAATCTTATAACTTGTCCTGCTTTTGGCCTTCTCTTGGGATCTGGATGCACACACCACAGTCCCACCATCATCAAGCATTCCATTTCCTTCCTATCGAAACTCGAATTCAATGATTCATCAGTTGCTTCAAGCATGTTTCCAGTTAGGTAAAGTTGCCAAAGCCACTTGTACAGTGGAGCTTGAAATTCACCTTCTTGATATGTCCTCCTACCACAAATGATTTCTAGAGCCACAACCCCGAAGCTGAACGTGTCAGACTCCTTAGTAGGCCTCCCTTCACTTGCATATTCTGGTGCCAGATAGCCGCGTGTCCCTACCACATCCGTCATTTGAGTCCTGAACTGTGGGTCAACGAGCTTAGCCACTCCAAAGTCTCCGAGCTTAGTGTTGAAGTTTGTGTCGAGTAATATGTTGGCGGCTTTAATATCTTTGTGAAGAACGCATTGCTCTAGTTCTTCATGAAGATAATTAAGGGCTAACGCCAGGCCTAGAGCTATCTTGTACCTCACATCCCATGACAAACTTTTTCGAGTTCCAAAGAGATGATTATCTAGGCTACCATTAGGCATATATTCATAAACAAGCAAAAACTCACCTTCCTCTTGGCACCATCTAATGAATTGCACCAGATTTCGGTGTATTGTGCAGCTTATTATCTTCACTTCGTTGGTGAAAACCTTTTCTGAATGTTTGGATTCTGCAAAGATTCTTTTGACAGCGACTAGGCGATCTAAACAGTTCAAAAATCCTTTATGAACTTGGCCAAACCCTCCTTGGCCTAGTCTTCGATCATTTGCAAAGCCATTTGTAGAAATGAACAACTCTTGATAAGAGAATTGCAGTGGCAATGCCACCATCTCTGTCAATGTGAGTCAGAGCCCGAAACTCACATTTTTTCCTCATCTTGATCATAAATAAGCAAGAATCTGCTGAAATAACCAGCAAGAGACATGCCACAGGAGTAGTGATAAATGTTATGATCCTATACAACTTAGAGACCCCCTTGTTTGACGGATTCGCCCGTAAGGGATGCTCAACGTTCAAGCTTGGATGAAATTCCCATGAATTGATGATGTGTCTCTCTCAAGAGATCCCACAAGAAGCTGAGAATCCAATCGCTACAGATTCAGGAAGATCTTTAGCGAGATCAATTTGGTAAGAAAGCCATGAACTTTTCTCATCTGGAGAAACCGACTTGTAATCAAATGACCAAAATACACTAAGATTCTTGCTGGTGGAATTATAGGTCTCCAGAACATTAGTCGCTTTGCCGTTGTGTGATCCAACTGTCATAAACAAGCGGCTTGAGTGAGTTGACTTGATTCCTATGTGCTGCCTTGGAGGATCAAATCCCGAGTTCGACCAAGTATCGAACTCGACCATGACGATTTGGTTCCGAGCCCCAGCTTGATATGTGCTGTCATTGAACAATCCTAAGAATCCACCACCTGAGTTAGGGGGGATTGTGAAGCCAACAGGAGCAAGAAAAAAGGCCATGCCATCACTATAATTATTGGTGTTGCTATTATCGATGGTGAATGAGAAACGAGTACGGAAGTTTGCTTGCTCCCCTGTAGCAGAATTCTGTATATATATGGGTTTGGAATACTGAATGCGGCCTACTTGAAAGATTGGATCGAGGATATGGCTATCGGTTAGTTCAACGGCTCCAGACGCAATTTTCGCAAATCCTTCGAGCAGTATGTCGCCTCCATTTGTGTCAAAGCTACTATTAATGAAGTAAAGGGAATTGACAAAGGGGATAACAGGATGGTAGACGACGGAGAAAAGGATTAAGAGAGTGCACAAAGAAAGAGAACAAGACATGGTTTCGGGGAGAACTGTATTCTACAACCGTTAAAGATGAGGTTTGCACCATTCAATTGGTTTGAGATAATGTGCTTTATAATGAACTGCACATTCCTAAATCCAATTTTTGAAACGTTCAAAACAGCTTTTTCGTAGTTTCTGCCGAACTCTTTGGACAAGGGACATTTTCACTAAGAAAAATATTTACTCAGTCGCTCGGTTTTTCTCGAAACTTAAATAACATCACTCTCCAAAGTGGCTATCTTTGAAATGTCACTCCTTCGCGTAGTCCCCCGTCTTCGGTGTCCATGTCAACAATAAATCACTCCATTCGTTGATTCTTGAAAATCCCTTTTCCACTCGCTTGCTCTTTTCCATAAACACCCCTCACTTCGAGCAAAATAAATAAATAAAATAAATAAACACCCCTCACATCTATTGTTCTTGCTCCTTGTTAAGTTGATCCATCCCACTGAATCTCTTTGCCTAGCGATCGGAAAATCCAAATCGGCAAGAAAACAGAAACAAAAATGAGGGAAATGCAAAATTGACTTTGTCGTTTCAGATTACAATCAGCAAAAACACAACGGAACCCCAACTACGGAGGCTCCATCTTCGCAATGAGAGAAACGAAACCCTAACTTCTGATCGATTCGAAATGAAGAAGACGAAGAAGCTGTGTAATGGCGAGGGAATTCAAATGCAGTCAGGCGTGCCCGTTCGGCGTCTACAGGGTTTCGTTTTTCTCCCCCCTCTCCCAAACAGTGTGTGCCAATTTTTCCCAAATAATTTTGTGTAAGGTACTCTTCTAGAAAAAAAAGAAGAAATTATACGATGTGTGTATTCTGTCGTGCGGTTGCAGAGGGGTTGATCCAGCACTGGAAGTCTCCACAAGCTTTGAAGCTTGGTTGTTGGATTGGCAACGGCACTTTTGTCCAGGATGTGAAGATGAAGTAAGGTGTGGAAATGGGCTGGTCGGTGAGAAAGGGACTTTTGAAAAATCTGAAGTGAGGGCTCCTTCGATTACGTGTTCAGTGGGAAATTTTGAACGAGAAAACCGCGGGTACACATTTTCAGCTGCTTTTAGGGTTTAGTTATGGAGCAAATTGAACCTAATTTCTCAATTTGTAGGAAAATTGTGTTGCCGAGTGTCGTTTGATTTGTATCTTAAATGTCGACATCTCTAGCGAGACGACTTGGATTATTTATTCTAAAGTTAAAGTCAAATAAGATTTTTCACGCGACAAATAGTCAATATCATTTGAATGATCGATTTCTTTAAAATTGTGACGGTTTATTAATCGTCTGGAAGGTTATGGCATTAAAATAAGAGCCGTAAAAAAGTTATGATACTATTAAAAATATTTCTTAACCTGATTCTCTTTCACCCATAGAAGATTTAGTCCCATAAAAATCCACGATGGCTTGGCATTTTTCCTCGTGCCGGTTGGCTTTCGTAATCCCACCCAACTCCAGTCATGCCTATTTATAATTGTTCGGTGATCATGGCACAAAGAACCGAAACTTTATATGTCGAGTTTGACTAGTTTGGAAAGAGAGAAGTTAAGCCTTTATACCCGTACAATGGGATCAAAGTCTCACTTTCCTCGCTGATACATGGCAGTTGGGATCCTGAGTTATATACAATGGAAAGCAATTAATGTCTTGGTGACCTAAATTTTCAGCTACCGTGAACCTTAGTGTGTTTTGGTCATTGGATGATGGCACAATTTTGCTCGACTATGAAACCCACTTCTCGCTTTCCTGCCTCATTCATCTCATGAAGTAATTTCCTGTAAAGGTTGGAATTGGGTTTTCAGCTTCTTGTGACATCCATCAGCAAGACAGCATCAATTCGTGGAAATTTCCTTCAATCAACAAACCTCTCTCAATCGAACTGCAAAATTCGCAGGTTGACCATACTTTGTGACGGTTCTTGTGGGGCGTCTCTTGCTATCAATGGTTGTGACCTGGTTATGCTTGCTCGTGGAGAAGAGGAAAAAGCTCGAGCAAATGCAGGCACTTTCCGTTGACGTGGATTATAATAGCGGTGTTGGCTGGGTCAAAAGAGCAGACGCCCGAAAAAAAGAAATGTTGACCAGTCAAAAAAAGGAAAAAAAGTGGACCTTCATCTATTAAAGGGGGAATGAGAAAATATTGGGTACCCTGTAATTCTAGATCATCAAAAAACAAGTTCATTCTTCGTGCGCCACATGTCCCTCGTGGGCTCGTGGGCCCACTTGCCAGAAAAAACTCTCTCTTCTACCCTTGCTTTCTCTCAAAATTGTCACAAGTGTATCAATATGGAGTTTTTTATGGTCAAAAAAATAATTCGGAGTAAATTTGTCACAGGTGTACCAGTTTGGGATTTTTTATGATAAAAAAATAATTTAGAATAAATTTATCATAGTTATATCAATTTGGAGTTTTTCGTGGTATTAAATAAATGTCAAAATTACACTCGATTCGTTTGTTCACATTCATCTACTAAAGCTCTCCTCAACAGTTTAGCCGGTGAGGCCTATTATGAATGTGAGATGTTGTGACAAAATTTATTGTATACAAATCAAATGTTTAATCACTCAGTTAATAATTCGAGATCGTAAAACAAAAATTTGACCGAAAGTTGTTCCCGAATGGTTTTGATTACAGAGTCCTTTCGAGCTGCCATTTTTCACATTAGATTGAAAATCTTTTACACCCCTCTCTCTTGAAAGACTGGCTCGAAGATAGTGTTATCAGTTAGTTCAATGGCTCCAGGCACAATTTTCGCGGCTCCTTCAAGCAGTATGTTGCCTCCATCCGTGTCAAATCTACTTATACTGAAGTTATGGGAACTGAAAAAGGGGATGGCAAGATGGCAGGCGAGGGAGAAAAGGATTAAGGGAGTACACAAAGAAAGCGAACATGACATGGTTGTGGGGAGAATTGTACTCTACGATCGGTAAAGATGAAGTTTGCACCATTCGACTGATTTGAAATAGTGTGCTTTATAATGAACCGCACATTCCTAAATCCAATTTTTGACCTGTTCAAAATAGCTTCTTCACAGTTTCTGCTGAACTCCTTGGACAAGGGACATTCTCACTAAGAAAAATATCCACTTGGTCGCTTGGTCTTTCTCGTAACTTAAATAATATCGCTAAATCACTCCATTTGTTGATTTTTCATAATCCCTTTTCCACTCACTTGCTCTTTTCCATAAACGCTCCTCACTTCGAGCAAAATAAATAAATAAATAAGCAACCCTCACATCTTCTGTTCTTGCTCCTTGTTAAGTTCATCCATCCCGCATCGGAGAACCTAAATCGGCAAGAAAACAGGAACAAAAATAAGGGAAATGCGAAATTGACTTTGTCGTTTCAGATTACTATCAGCAAAAACACAACGGAACCCTAACAATAGAGGCTCCATCTTTGCAACGAGAGAAGCGAAACCCTAACTTTTGAACCCATTCGGAATGAAGGATGCGGAGAAACTGTGTAATGGTGAGGGAATTCAAATGCAGTGAGGTGTGCCTATTTGGCGTCAACAGGGTTTCGCTTTTTCTCCGCCCTCTCCCAAACAGTATGTGCCGATTTTAGGTCCTTTTCTAGAAAAAAAGAAAAAATTATACGATGTGTATATTCTGTCATGTGGCTGCAGAGTAGTTGATCCAGCATTGTAAAGCTCCAAAAGCTTTGAAGCCTGGTTGTTGGATTGGCTATGGCACTTTTGTCCTGGATTTGAAGATGAAGAAGGTGTGGAAAAGAGCTGGTGAGTGAGAGAGGGATTTCTGAAAAATCTGAATTGTAGGCTCCATCGATCACGTGTTCAATTGGAAATTTTGAACGAGAAAAACCACGGGTACACATTTTCAGCTAATTTTAGGGTTTAGTTACGAAGCAAATTGAACCTAATTTCTCAATCCGGAGGAAAATTGTGTTGTTGAATGTCATTTGATTTGTATTTTAAATGTCGACATCTCTAGCAAGACAAGTTGGATTATTTATTCTAAAGATAAAGCTAAATAAGATTTTCATGCGACAAATTGTCAATGTCATTTGAATGATCGATTTATTTAAAATTGTGACAGTTTATTAATCGTCTAGAAGGTTATGACATTAAAATGAGAGCCGTAAAAATATTATAACACTATTAAAAGGATTTCTTGACCTGATTCTCTTTCACCCATAGAAGATTTAGTTCCACAAAAATCCACGATGGCTTGGCATTTTTCCTCATGCCGGTTGGCTTCGTAATCCCCATGCCTACTTAGAATTGAAAGAACCAAAACTTTATATGTCGAGTTTGACAAATTTGGAAAGAGAGAAGTTAACCGTTGGTACATGGCAGTTGGAATACCGAGTTACACACAATGGAAAGCAATTAATGTCTTGGTGACAACCTTAGCGTGTTTTGGTCATTGGATGATGGCACAATTTTGCTTGACTATGAAACCCACTTCTCGCTTTCCTGCCTCATTCATCTCACGAAGTACTTTCCTGTAAAGGTCATAATTGGGTTTTCAGCTTCTTGTGACATCCATCAGCAAGACAAATCATCAATTCGTGGAAATTTCCTTCAAACAACAAACCTCGTGGAGAAGAGGAAAAATTCGCAAGTTGACCATACTTTCTGACGGTTCTTGTGGGGCGTCTCTTGCTATCAATGGTTGTGACCGGGTTACACTTGCTCGTGGAGAAGAGGAAAAAGCTCGAGCAAATGCCGTCACTTTCTGTTGACATGGATTGTAATACCGGTGTTGGCTGGGTCAAAAGAGCATACACCCGAAAAAAAAAAAATGTTGACCAGTCAACAAAAGGAAAATAGTGGACCTTAAGCTATTAAAGGGGAAGTGGAGAGCACGCCGAATGAGAAGACAAAAAGAAAGAAAGAAAGAAAGCTTTCTGATTCTTAACATGACTTCGACCTGCCCTAATCCTTGCTTAAATTTGAGTTGAATATACATTTTTCGGGAAAATTGTCCAAAACGTCATAAACTCATTGTACTTTTATCAATTTAGTTTTAAACCTTACAAGTTTACCAATTGAATCTTAAACATTTTCATTTCTTATCAATTGAGTCAAATCTGCCAATTTTAGTAGGAAATCGCTGGCGTGGATGCCAGTTGGCCACGCGGCGCTGACCTAGACATTTTTAAATGATATCTTAATAATTTTTTTATCATTTTTTTCTTTTTTTTTTCTTTTCTCAATTTTTTTTTTTGGTTTTGGAACTAGGGTCGTTGAGAGTGACCGGCCGACCCTCGCTAGCTCTGGGCAAGGGTGTTGCGGCCCTCACTAGCTCTGGGGGCGGTGAGGGCTGCCAAGCTTTCGCCTAGTTAGATCTGGCAAGGGTATCGCAATACTCGCCGAATCTAGGCGAGAGCTCGCGCACCCTCGCTTTGCCCGGCAAGGGCATCGTGACCCTCGCCCAAATCTAGTGAGGGTTGGCCGGCCACCCTCGCTAGCCCTTAACTCTTAAACCAAAAAAAAAGAGAAAACGAAAAAAAAATCATAAAAATTCAAAAAATTATTAAAATATTACTTAAAAATATCCACGTCAGCCATTTCCAGCCAAAATTGGCCAGATAGACTTAACTGGCAAGAAGTGGAAAGGTTTAGGACTAAATTGACAAAGTACAATAGAATTAGGACTTTTTAGATAATTTTCCCTACATTTATCCTAGCAAGCTTTCCATCGAGTTCATGGGTTGTCATGAGTAGTTTAAATTAATTGATTACATCTGCAGTAGCATTTTTCAAGAAGAAAAGCTGACGTATTTTACTGAATTTTTTGACTTCCAACAGCATTAGGTGGGAGATGTAAGGGTAATACCCATATAAATCACAGGGAAGGAAGCATGTGAAAGACTAATTTGAGAAACTCGTTTGATTCTTTCGACAAGAGAACCTAGAAGAACAAAAGTTTTTGCACCTGAAAGGAGTTGAAGTCACTGTTACGTAGATCTATAACTTCATCTCACAGAGGTAGCTGCTCTGTTTGATGGATGACCCTCAAACTCGAAATCAGGAAATAGATCAGAAGTATACTGGACATGAGAGGAGACGCGCAGCAAAAAGATTCAGAATTTCAATAGAAGTAAGAATGAACTGTAAACAATCACGCCTTACCAAAAAAAAAAAAAAAAAAAAAACTGTAAACAATCACTTTAAAGATTTTACTGTATAGTGTATCCTACATTTGTTTATGGCAATGTTTATAGCAACATTTCCATGATCAATAAAAACTCAATCTCGGAGATTAGATATACACTGATTTTTACTACTGCTAAAGAGGCAAGAGCGTAGTGACAGATGTGAGAACTGGAATAGCTTCATCTGGCATAACTGAGAAATGTCAAACGTAATCCAAAGATTTTCTTGCTTACTTCCTAGTGTGATCACGCAAGAGTTCATGAGCGGTCCCTGGTCGCTATTATCTTTGGTGAATCGATCAACTAATACAATACATATGATATTTCTTTACAGCAAAGAGTAGGTTGATTGATTATAAATATTCCGTCACAAGACTCACAACATCCAATTTATTTTCCAAAAAGTCATAATTTGTTGCATCTATCTTGCTGAACAGGAACTGAATTCTTCAATAGAAGAGGATTCTATGCTTTGTGCTGATGGCTGATATGAAGTGGGAGCCTCGTATGTGCCAAGTGAAAGCTCAGGCATTGGGACTTCTCGCTGAAGAAATCTGATAACTCGTCCAGCTTTTGGCCTTCTCTTCGGATTTGGATGCACGCACCACAGTCCCAGTATCATCAAGCATTCCATTTCCTTCCTATCAAAATTCGAACCCAATGTCTCGTCAGCTGCTTCAAGCATGTTTCCAGCAAGGTACAGCTGCCAAACCCACTTGTGTAGGGGAACGTGAAATTCTCCTTCCCGATAGGTCCTCCTACCGCATGCGATTTCTAGAGCCACGACCCCAAAGCTGAACATGTCTGATTCTTTAGTAACCTTACCTTCACTCAAATATTCAGGTGCCAGGTAACCATATGTGCCTACCACGTCCGTCATTTGTGTCCTGAATCGGGGGTCAATGAGCTTAGCCACTCCAAAGTCTCCGAGCTTAGCGTTGAAGTTCGTGTCGAGTAATATGTTGGCGGCTTTTATATCTCTGTGGAGAACACACTGCTCTAGATCTTCATGGAGATAGTTAAGGGCTATTGCCAGCCCTAAAGCTATCTTGTACCTCACATCCCATGGCAGACTTTTTCGAGCTCCAAAGAGATGATTATCAAGGCTACTATTAGGCATATATTCATAAACAAGCAAAAACTCACCTTCCTCTTGGCACCATCCAATGAATTGCACCAGATTTCGGTGTATCGTGCGGCTTATTATCTTCACTTCGTTAGTGAAAACCTTTTCTGAATGTTTGGATTCTGCAAAGATTCTTTTGACAGCGACTAGGCGATCTAAACGATTCAAAAATCCTTTGTAAACTTGGCTGGACCCTCCTTGGCCTAGTCTTCGATCATTTGCAAAGCCATTTGTAGAAATGAACAACTCTTGATAAGAGAATTTTAGTGGCAATGCTACTATCTCTTTGTCAATGTGAGTCAGAGCCCGAAACTCACATTGTTCCCTCATCTTGATCATAAATAAGCAAGAACCTATTGAAATAATCAGCAAGAGACATGCTACGGGAACTATCATAAATGTTATCAACCTATATATCTTACATTTTACCGCCTTTTTTGCTGTATTTGTTGATGGGGGATGTACAACATCCAAGTTTGAAGTGAACTCCCATGAATGGAGGATGTGTCTGTTCACATCTAGGCCATACGAAGCTGAAAATCCAATTGCTACTGATTGAGGAAGAACATTAGCAAGATCAATTTGGCAAGAAAGTGGGGAACTTTTGTCATATGGAGAAATCGGCTTGCCATCAAATGACCAGAATACACTAAGATTCTTGCTAGTGGAATTATAGGTCACCATAACATCAATTGCACTGCCGTTGTGTAATTCAGCGTTCCAATTGGTGTATACAAGCGACGAGAGTGAGTTATTGTTGATTCCAATGTGCTGCCTTGGAGGATCAAATTCCAAGTTCGAATAAGTATCGAACTCGACCATGACAATTTGGTTCCGAGGCCCATCATCAACTGTGCTTGCATTGAACAATCCTAAATATGGACCACCTGAGTTAGGGGGGATTGTGAAGCCAACAGGAGCAAGAAAAAAGGCCATGCCATCATTATATCTACTGGGCTCAATAGTGGTGATGGTGAATGAGAAGCGAGAAGAGAAGTCTGCTTGTCTCCCTGTAATAGAATCCCATAGATCCATGGGTTTGGAATACTGAATGCGGCCTACTGGATAGTATGGTTGTGGGAAAGCGCTCTCGGTTAGTTCAACGGATCCAGACAAAATTCTCGCAGCTCCTTCAAGGAGTATGTCACCTCCATTTGCGTCAAAGCTCCTTATATTGAAGGAAAGAGAACTGACAAAGGGGATAGCAGGACGGTAGACAAGGGAAAAAAGGATTAAGAGAGTGCACAAAGAAAGAGAACAAGACATGATTGTGGGGAGAACTGTATTTCTATAACTTTTTAAAGATGAGGTTTACACCATTCAACCGTTTGGAGAAAGCAAGATTGTGAAATCTGACAGCTTTTGCATTGATGGAGTGAGTGGCACTAAAGATAACAGTGATGAGGAAGAGAAGGCTGTTGATGGCAAAAATGCCGGAGAAGTTAGGGAAGAAGATTGTTCGAGGGTGGATGTTCGCTCTTTGGCCCGGAGCTTGTGGCTCGCAGAAACTGCGGACGATGTGGAGGAGGTCCTCAAGGACAAGGGCGTATTGCCCCTTCAGGAGTTCTCTTGCACGATTAGAGGTTTCGGGAAAGAGAAAAGAATTGACCCTCCGATGGCTGTCATGGAGTGGCTTAAGAGGAAGAAGGAAGAGACTAATGGTACGATATATCCGAATCTCTTCATCTATAATAGCCTTTTGGGTGCTGTGAAACAGTCTGAGCAGTTTGGCGAGCTGGATAGGGTCGTGGACTACATGACCAGCGAAGGTGTGGTTCCAAATGTCGTGACGTATAATACTCTGATGGCAATTTATTTGGAGCAAGGGCGAGCTATTGAGGCCCTCAATGTTCTTGAGGAGATCCGAAGAGTTGTCCTTGTTCGCTCTGCAGTATCCTATTCCACTGCTTTGTTGGCTTATAGAAGAATGGAAGATGGAATTGGGGCTTTGAGGTCCTTCACTGAATTTAGGGAAAAATATTTGAGGGGTGAGATAGAAAAAGATGAGGACGAGGATTGGGAGAAAGAATTTGTCAAGCTCGAGAATCTCACAGTTCGCGTTTGCTGCCAAGTGATGCGGAGGTGGCTCGTGAAACAAGAAAACTTGAGCGAGAAAGTACTGAAGCTTCTTTCGGATATGGACAAGGCCGGGCTTCAGCCTGGTCGGGCAGAGCACGAGCACCTATATGGGCTTGTACTCGCGAAGACCATTATGTTGTTGCAAAGGAATTATACACAAATAAGAGAGAGGCATTGGGAGATCAGCCTCTGTGCGCAATCACTTAATTTGGCTGATGGGGAAGGCTAAGAGGTGGTGGGCGGCTCTAGAGATTTATGAGGATTTGTTGGACAAGGGACCGAAGCCGAATAGCATGTTGTATGAATTGATCACGTCTCATTTTAAAATCTTACTAACCGCGGCTAGAAGAAAAGGGATTTGGAGATGGGGCGTTAGATTGATCAATAAAATGGAAGACAAGGGGCTTAAACCTGGAAGCAGGGAATGGAACGCAGTACTGGTTGCCTGTTCCAAGGCATCGGAAGCTAGTACTGCCGTACAGATTTTTAAAAGGATGGTAGAGGAGGGAGAGAAACCGACGATCATCTCCTATGGGGCGTTGCTTAGTGCGCTCGAGAAAGGGAAGCTCTACGACGAGGCCCTCAAGGTGTGGGACCACATGATCAAGGTTGGTGTGGAGCCAAACTTGTATGCATACACGATCATGGCTTCTATATTCACGGGACAGGGAAAAATCAAGATGGTGGATGCTGTAATTAAGGAGATGAGTTCACTGGGGATCGATCCGACCGTTGTGACATATAACGCGATCATAAGCGGATGTGCACGGAACAGCATGGGAAGTGCAGCATACGAATGGTTTCACCGAATGAAAGTACAGAATGTACCTCTGAACGAGGTCACTTACGAGCTGTTGATAGAGGCATTAGCAAGAGACGGAAAACCGAGGCTAGCATCTGAATTGTATATGAGGGCTCACAACGAGGGCCTGAATCTCTCCACAAAAGCTTACGATGCGGTCGTACGGTCATCTCAGGATTATGGGGCTACTGTAGACATGAGTGTTCTAGGACCTCGGCCTCCTAAGAAGCTATAACTCGAAGATTCCGAAAACTCTATTTGAGCTCTGTGTGGAACCTGACTCTGTGAGAGGCGGACCCTGTTCATTTGGAAGGAAGCTTACACCTGACTCGCTGAAGAAGCCGAGACATGGACGGGCTGCCTAAATGATGAGGGCGCATATAGACATTGCCTTGAGGAGCAAAGGGCCCGAGTTCATTCCTGCTCTTGGATATTTCGTGGACCCGCTAATTAGGAGAGTTCGTCAGACTCCGGTAGCAACTCCGTCCAAGGTCACGAAGTTCACCATACCGGGTGAGTCAAAAAGTTGGGTTTTTCGGCTATCAAAAAAACAAGGATGAACCTTAACATAAAAAAAAAAAAAGAACAAGGATGAAGAAACTGAGAACTGACTTGTTTCTGTGAACACTGGGTTCATACTTTTGTGCGTTGGATTGTACATGCTCTCACTGAAATTGTTACACCATGTTCAGCTTCAAGTTCTGTGTACTTGTTTTGTTGCAATCTACATGCAACAGACTTTTATGTCTTTCCATTTTTAGGTCGCAGAGCCAGATGCTCGCGTTTTTCATGCGGCAAGCATATCCTCTTGTCGATTTGCATGAGCGTAACCAAGTTGGGTAGTTGAAGATCTCCTGGTATTAGAAACTATACGGCAGAATACGTTAATGTAGCCAAACTACATTTGCATGGTACGGGTTGTTCGGTCCAACCTTCATTGATCAGTTCAATGTGCAAGTGATTGAAGGTGTGTTTTTCATGATTGAGACTAGTCAAGAGAGGGTTTATTTGATTACTTACCCTGTTGTGTGCAAGAAATTAACTCTAGGCTTGCAAGCAATATATCTTTGCGTGGATAACTCTATTGATTTCGACTTAGTGATGATCTGCTATCATGTAATTGATCCAAACAAGCCCTTAATTGCTCGGAAAATTGTTGGTTGGATCGAGTTCCATATAGACCGTGGTCATCATAGCCGTTGATTTAGTGAATAACGTTGACCTCCGATTGCAATTGCATCGAGCTGTGACTTGGCTCTCAACAAGTCCCGTCCTCCTTGCCCATGGCTTGCAAGTCACAACCTCAGTTGATTAGCTTGTTGGATTATGCCCGACCAATTCCAAGGTAGAGCCCATATTTACTTAAAAAAAAGAATGTAATGCAAATTGTTTTCTTTGAATCAAAAGTATAAATCAATGAATAATCAAATAAAAAATGCATTTCGTGCTCTTGTCCCTTACCTGATTTTACAGGGCAACTTATTCAAATGGTGGCTTTTTTGTCTGGGTTTGCAAATACACGTTTTATTTTCTTTATTATTTTTTTTCAAACTTTGTAATTTGCCTTAGCAGGGTGGGGTTTAGGTGCAGGGAACAGCGGGACAGGCTCCCAATGTGGGTGAGATTTAAACCTGGTAGACCAGGAAGCAAGTATGATAGTTTGACAATGACTCCAAATACAAGGGTCATCTGATTCTGCTCCTTATGACAATATGCCTATGGTTGTTCATATCAAGATATGATGAATGCTTCACAGCATTTGATAGTAGTTCCTACTGCAAATCCCAGACTCTCTTCAAATAAAGGGGCCATCTGACTTGCATATGAATGGCTTTAACGACACGAGGAGAGATTATCGTGCATCATTGCACTGGAAAGAGCCATCTCTTGAGATTATTTTTTCCTTACTTCAGTCATAAGAGAGCTTTGTCATGGAGGCAAAATAGAGAGTTCGCACCCTGCAAAAACACTAAAATAGCACCAAATTCAACTCGAGCACTTTTGCTGGAGAAAATTGGAGTTGCACTCAAAGATCACCAAATAGAAGAAGCCCGGGATATACTTAAGGATTACAGAAAGTCATATGATATTTCGGATTGTTCTCTCATCAATAGATTACTCACTGGACTTTTGTACTCATCTGGCCCACAATGGCTACGCAGAGCTTGCGATTTAGTTTTCAAGCACTGGAAGAGAAAATCACACATTTTTCTTGTCGAAGTTCTAGCTAAGTTGGCTCTCTCAGTAGCGAGAGTTAAAATGCCCGTTCCTACCTCAATGATCCTCAGATTGTTGCTGGAGAAGAAGTATCTACCACCCCTTGACATATTGAATTAAGTACTACTGCATATGGTTAAGACAGAGATTGGGACATATCTTGCATCCAATCTACTGTTTCAGATGTCTGATTCTTACCAGCATATAACTATACGTGGTAGCAATCTTCGAAACAAGATGAAGTCTGACACAATCAACTTATGGTCTATTAGGAGTACAGAGGATCATCGTAAAATCCACCAGACAATGCAGACTTATGTATCAGTTATCATAATAACAATGAAACTGTCAACTTTCTAACACTATAGTGCAGGCAAGAACTCCCAGTACATGCAACTTTGTTTTTAGATAAAAGTGCCAGGCTTTCTACTGAAATTTTCTCCGCATTACCGTAAGTCAACTTACGTGTCAAATAGACAGAATACAACTAAATTTCGCTTGGATGTGTAATTTTACAGTAATGCCGTACGGTAAGATCTCCTCAACTTCAAAGAAACCGATATGGCCTACTTACAGAGATCGTCATTGACTAAGTTTTCCAAGCTCCGGCGCTACCAGCCCTTCCAAAGAGAACCCAGTGAGGACCCTGCAAGCTCGGGAAGATCGGGAAGCTGGTCTCCTACGCGCCCGAGATCACGGCCCAGGTGGAGCGGGGCAAGATCAGGAATTTGGGGAAAGATCAAGGAGCTCACCGGGAAGATCAACTTCAAGACCCGCGCCGGGCCGTTCCGGATTTTGGGGGAAAACCACGCCCGTGAAACGGCGAGTCTCTGAATTAGGGCACCGCATTTTGGGGGAAAATCACGCCCGCGAAACCTTCGTCTTCCTCCAGAAGACTCGGAGAGTCATTCACCGCTGGAGAAGAGGGCGGAGAGATTAAGGGGAGGAGAGAGCCAAGCTCCGTCCGACGCTCAACTGGTAAGGCCGCTCCTTCGTCCTTCCTCATAGTCTTCGCCTTCGAGATCGAGGAAGAAGTGAAGGAAACTGAAGAGAGAAAAGACCGACATAGTAAGATTTGGTAATTAGGGATTATAATTTCTGTTTTAGCCTCAAGAAATCTCGGTTCCTGATTCCGGTTTCTAAAATTGGGGAACCAGAAACCGGACTCTCTCTCCATGGAATCTAGATTCGAATCGGACCCATCGGATTCAATTCATCGATTTCCGGTTTTACCCTAGAATTGCGCTCACCCTTAACCAAGAGGACCATTCTTGGCTGATCAAGAGCATAAAGAGAGGTAGCCTAATAGGTTTAAACAAGTACACATGAATTCACTGGACCAAACATTTGGTTTAAATATTATTATTACTTAAATTATAGCTTACCTCAGCATTATAATCTCATAATTAAGTAGCTGTACCACAATTAGAAGGACCTTGCTGTTAACGATGGTCTTGAATATAATGCATTATTATGCTGACTTGCTATCACATACCTATCAAATAGTATGCTTACTTTTTGCAGTCTGTGTACTAGTTTAGAAACGAGGATTCTTCGTTAGGTGTGTGACACGACACCAAGGATCATCACGATTATCTACACATAGTATGAAGCGAATGCAAGATGCTTTATTTGTCACACCCCGACTCTTACAAGTATAGAAGAAATGAAACGGCCATCCCCTTATCCGAAGGACACAATCCTAAACATAACAAACAAAAACCTGTTATCAAGACAATGTGTTGGCTACAAAGTTAGCGTTCTAAAATCCACCAAAAGCAATATATGTTGCCAAACTCAACTAAACCCAACCACTATCTCAACTCATATCCAAAAGTCCAACTACCGAAAAATTTCAGCCAGTGGCGGCCCTCCGCAAGATCTGGGCGAGGTTTGGTGACCTTGCCCAATTTGAGTGAAGGCAGCGACCCTCGCCAACTCTTGGCTAGCCATCCCCCATCATTGTTGGCCCTTCCTGGCGATGGTGGGGCAAAGGTGATTGCTTTCCCTTCCTTTTTTAAATTTAATTTATTTTTAATATAATTTAAATAATTTTTTTATGAAAAAAATCAAATTTGGATCAAACGATGTCATTTTAGCCACATCAACGTCATGTGGGAGAGAAAAAAAAAATCAAATCAACATTTTATGTTAGCCAAGTTGGATGGAGCCAATAGGAGGATTTAATTGAACCAATTTATCGCCAATACATATGATACATCATTACAGCAAAGAGTAGGTCGATTGATCATAAACATTATGTCACAACATCTAGTTTATTTTCTGAAAAGTCAAAATGTGTTGCTGTATGGCTTTAGGAGCCGTGATCTATCTTGCTGAACAGGAACTGAATTCTTCAATAGAAGATGATTTTGTTCTTTGTGCTAATGGCCAATATGAAGTGGGAGCTTCGAATGTGTCAAGTGGAAGCTCAGGCACTGGGACTTCTCCTTGAAGAAATCTGACAACATGTCCTGCTTTTGGCCTTCTCTTCGGATCTGGATGCACGCACCACAGTCCTAGCATCATCAAGCATTGCATTTCCGTCCTATCGAAATTGGAACCCAATGTCTCGTCAGCTGCTTCAAGCATGTTTCCCGCAAGGTACAGCTGCCAAACCCACTTGTGTAGGGCAACGTGAAATTCTCCATCCTGATAGGTCCTCTTACCGCATGCGATTTCTAGAGCTAGAACCCCAAAGCTAAACATGTCGGATTCTTTAGTAACCTTACCTTCACTCAAATATTCAGGTGCCAGGTAACCATATGTCCCTACCACGTCTGTCATTTGTGTCCTGAACCGGGGGTCAACGAGCTTAGCCACTCCGAAGTCTCCAAGCTTAGTATTGAAGTTCGCGTCGAGTAATATATTAGCGGCTTTTATATCTCTGTGAAGAACACACTGCTCTAGATCTTCATGAAGATAGTTGAGGGCTAACGCCAGCCCTGAATCTATCTTGTACCTCACATCCCATGGCAGACTTTTCGAGTTCCAAAGAGATGATTATCAAGGCTACCATTAGGCATATATTCATAAACAAGCAAAAACTCACCTTCCTCTTGGCACCATCCAATGAATTGCACCAGATTTCGGTGTATCGTACGGCTTATTATCTTCACTTCATTGGTGAAGACCTTTTCTGAATGTTTGGATTCTGCAAAGATTCTTTTGACAGCGACTCGGTGATCTAAACGGTTCAAAAATCCTTCGTAAACTTGGCTGGACCCTCCTTGGCCTAGTCTTCGATCATTTGCAAAGCCATTTATAGCAACAAGCAACTCGTGATAAGAGAAGTGCAGTGGCAATGTTACTATCTCTTTGTCAATGTGAGTCAAAGCCCGAAACTCACATTTGTCCCTTATCTTGATCATAAATAAGCAAGAACCTGCTGAAATAACTAGCAAGAGACATGTTACGGGAACTGTAATAAATGTTATCAATCTATATATCTTAGATTTTAGCCCCTTTTTTGTTGCATTTGTTGAAGGGGGATGTGCAACATCCAGGTTTGAAATGAACTCCCATGAATTGATGATGTGTCTCTCCCCCAAGATGCCATAGGAAGCTGAAAATCCAATTGCTACTGATTTAGGAAGAACTTCGGCCAGATCAATTTCACAAGAAAGCGAGGAACTTTTGTTATCTGGAGAAATCGGCTTGTCATCAAATGACCAAAATACACTAAGATTCTTGCTAGTGGAATTATAGGTCACCATAACATTAGTTGCATTGCCGCTATGTGATCCAGCATTCCAACCGGCATGAACAAGCGACGAGAGTGAGTTTTTGTTGATTCCTATGTGCTGCCCCGGAGGATCAAATGCCGGGTTCGACAAAGTATCGAACTCGACCGTGATGATTTGGTTCCGAGGCCCACCATCAATTGTGCTTGCATTGAACAATCCTAAAAATGGACCACCTGAGTTAGGGGGGATTGTGAAGCCAACAGGAGCAAGAAAAAAGGCCAAGCCATCACAATATAGAGTGGAGTTGAAAGGGATGATGGTGAATGAGAAGCGAGAAAAGAAGTCTGCTTGTCTCCCTGTAACAGAATCCCATAGATCGATGGGTTTGGAATACTGAATGCGGCCTACTTGAAAGCTTGGTTGTTGGGTAGTGCTATCGGTTAGTTCAACGGATCCAGACACAATTCTCGCAACTCCTTCGAGCAGTATGTCGCCTCCATTCGCATCAAAGCTACTTATATTGAAGGAAAGGGAACTGACAAAGGGGAGAGCAGGACGACAAACGAGGCAGAAAAGGATTAAGAGAGTGCACAAAGAAAGAGAACAAGACATGATTGCGGGAAGAATTGTATTCTACGACCATTAAAAGATGAGGTTTGCACCATTCAACTGGTTTGAGATTGTGTGCTTTATAGTGAACCACAGTTTCCAAAATCCAATTTTTGACCCGTTCAAAACAGCTTCTTTGCAGTTACTGCTGAAGTCGTTGGATAAGGGACACTCTTGCAAGAAAAATATCTACTTAGTCGCTTGGTCTTCCTTGTACCTTAATTAACCTCGCTTTTCTAGGTGACTCCTTCTAAAATGTCACTCCTCCCCTGCGCGGCTCGCCATCTTCAATGTTGGTGTCAGCAATAAATCACTCCATTTGGTGGAACTTCTCTCATGTTTCAGATTTTTCAGTAATCCCTTTTTCACTCACCTGCTCTTTTCCGTAAACAACCCTCATATCTTCTTTTCTCGCTCCTTGTTAAGTTCATCCATCGAACGGAATCTCTTTGCCTACTGACCAGAAAATCCAAATCGGCACGACAATAGCGTGTGCCGATTTTTCCCAAATTATTTTGTGTAAGGTCCTTTTCTAAGGAAATTTTTTTTTATTCGATGTGTATTTTCTGTTTCTGTCATGCGGCTGGAGAGGAGTTGATCCAGCACCGGAAAGCACCACAAACTTTGAAGCTTTAGTTGTTGGAGTGGCTACGGAAAAGAGCAAGTGATTGAGTAAGGAATTTCTGAAAAATCTGAAACGTAGACTTCACCAGACAATTGTTGATCAACGAATGGAATGGTTTATGACCGACTTGGCAAGACGGGTCCATCCCATATTTTATCCGTCTTCAGATAGAAATTTGAATGCGGGTACACATTTCAGCTGCTTTAGGTTTTAGTTATGTAGCAAATTGAACCTAATTTTCAATTCGGGGGAAAATTGTGTTGCCGAATGTCATGTGATTTGTATCTTAAATGTCGACATCTCTAGCGAGACAAGTCGGATTATTTATTCTAAAGATAAAGCCAAATAAGATTTTCACTCAACACAAATGGTCAATGTCATTTAAATGATCGATTTCTTTAAAATTGTGGTGGTTTATTGATTGTTTGGAAGGTTATGATATTAAAATAAGCGATGCAAAAAAGTTATGACACTGCTAAAGGAAGTTTGGAATTGATGCACCCATTGAAGATTCAGTCTCATGAAAATCTGCAATGGCTTTGCATTTTCCCTCGGGTCAGTTGGCTTCGTAATCCCACCCTAATCAGTTCATGCCTACCTAGGATTGTTTGGCGAGAGCACCGTGGATCATGGCACAAAGAATCAAAACTTTATTTGTCGAGTTTGACAAGTTTGGAAATAGAGAAGTCAAGCCTTTACACCCGCGATCAAGTTTGGAAATAGAGAAGTTAAGCCTTTATACTCGCGCATTAGGATCAACATCTCGCTTTTCTCGCCGGTACATTGTAGTTGGGATAATGGACAGCAATTAATGTCTTGGTGACCTACGATTCCAGCTATCGAGAACCTTAGCGTGTTTTGGTCATTAAATGACCGCACAATTTTGCTCGCCTATGGTCCTGTTTGGTTCAGCATTTGAAATGAGTATTTGGATTATAAAGTCCTTTGGGCAAATGCAAAAGCGTTTGACAATTTTTTTGTAACACTTTGGGAAAAATGCAATTGCATTTCCAAAAGACTCTAAAGGCCTTTAGCCTAAGACAGGTCTAAAAGTATTTTGTCAAGTTTCACTTTCGGAATGCAAGTTCACTGTTCATCGTAGCACTATTGTTCATCTTCTCCAACTAGTAGGCTCGGTGGCCAACGACAGCCGCCAAAGGGGTAGCATGACCCCGGCGACTGTTGCTTGGGGGTCGCATGACCCATAGGCGATCGCCGCCTGAGGTCACGCGACCCCAAGTGGTGGTCGTCGAGGTTGTGCAAGCCATGTGACGCCGCCTGAGGTCAGGTGGTAGCGGTCAGCGACCAAATTTGGCCATCGGTGGTTGGTCGGCAACCAGATCTGGCTAGTGGTGGTGCAAGAGCTCCACTGGAAACTTTTTAAAAATATATATATTAACAAAAGTCATTTACAAAATATAGTTTTTACCAAATGATATTTAGGCAAAAGTTGCTTCCAAATATGATTTTAAAAAACATTTACTAAACACTACTTGTATTTCGGAAAACCCCTTTAGTTTAAAGGTCTTTGCATTTTGCCAATTCGCTCAAAATCAAACCAAACGGGCCCTATGAAACCCACTTCTCGCTTTCCTACCTCATTCATCTCAAGAAGTACTTTCCTGTAAAGGTCGCGATTGGGTTTTCAGCTTCTTGTGACATCCATAAGCAAGACATATCATCAATTTGAGGAAATTTCCTTCAAAAAACAAGTCTCTCTCAATCGAACTGCAAAATTCGCAAGTTGACCATACTTTGTGACGTTTCTTGCGGCACGTCTCTTGCTATCAAAGTATCAATGGTTGTGACTGGGTTATGCTTGCTCGTGGAGAAGAGGAAAAAGCTCGAGCAAATGCGGGCATTGCCATTGACGTTGATTGTGATAGCGGTGTTGACAGGGTCAAAAGAGCATATGTCCGAAAAAAAGAAAAAGAGCACGCCCAATGAGATAATTATCAAGGTTACCATCAGGAATATATTCATAAACAAGCAAAAACTCACCTTCTTCTTGACACCATCCAATGAAATGCATCAAACTGGTAGTTTGGGATTTTTGATAGTCAAAAATTAATTTTGGGTAAATTTATCATAAATATATTAGTTTGAGGTTTTTTGTGATATTAACCCCATAATATAAGGACCAAAATTGAATTCGACTAATATTATATGGACAACTTTTGTAATTTCCCCGAGGAAAAATCACTATCCATTAAAAAAACTACATTTGGTTAATTCCATAATTAACTCTATAGTGCAACAACCGACTTCCCATTGTCTCATTTTGTTTTTTACTAAATTTCAAGTTAATGTTTTTTTTTTAGTTATTGAAAGGATAAAAAAATATTCATTCAATATTTGCTTTCTGGAAAAGAATTCTATAATGGTGAAAAAAAGAAAATAATGTTAGATTTTTCTCCATTCAATTAAAGTTATTGATTTTATTATTAATTTACATAAAACGCACGCAGCACATGCATGCAAGCTAGTCATATGTATATATATATATATATATGCCAAAATATATATCAGCAATGTCATCGTTCGTATATATTTGAAATCATTCTCAACTAAAAAAAAATCATTCAATATTATCTACAACGAGCTTAATCCATGAACGCTGAGGATCCTTGATTATAGAGTATATCCATAATCATTTTATATGTTTAAACTTTCTCGTCCTGTTCATCATAACTCGATATTGCCACATTATCCTTTTCTATTTTTCAAAATGGCTTGATAACATTAATTCTGATAATAAAATTTAAATGAGTAACGATCAGATGAGATGATATCATGAAAAAAAATAAAAAAAAAGATTATTAATCATCTTTCGTAGACTTGCGGTTTTATAAAGTTTGACGATGAAAATTAGACAAAAAAATATTGTTGAGTATACATACTTTAGCATATCAAATACAATAATCATTTTAAAAAAGGTTAATACTGTAAAAAATCTTAAACCTATAGATCTGTGACAAATTTATCAAAAACTATTTTTTTCCATAAAAACTTCAAACTGGTATACCTGTGATAATTTTACACCGAACTAATTTTTTGATCATAAAAAACCTCAAACTGATACACTTATGACAAATTTACTCAGAATTAATTTTTTAACCACCAAAAACTCCAAACTTGTACAATTGTGATAAATTTACCCTTTGTTAGTTTCCGTTAAATTTTACGGTCAAATTGCTAAGTTTGATGACACATGATGGTTGACCAGTGTACCAGTTTGGGGTTTTACTCCTCTGTTTATCACAAGTTTATCAATTTGTGATTTTTCGTGATATTAATCCAATTTAATGAAGGGTAAATTTGTCATAAGTATACCAGTTTGGGGTTTTTGGTGGTCAAAAAAATAGTTCGGGATAAATTTGTCACAAATATACCAATTTTGGATTTATGGTGGTCAAAAAATTAATTCGGAATAAAATTATTATATATGTATCAATTTAGAATTTTTCGTGATAGTAGCCTTTTTAAAAAATCACTCGAAGTCACTAAATTATTAATGAATTTAATTGTCGCATCGATTGAATTTCCGTAACTTTGACTTGGACCAAGAAACTTAGGGACATAGAAATTTTCTCGAGATTTGGACAGTCCTTGAAAAATGAGTCTGCTATTCTTGCTTGAGAAGTGGATTTTTGACCGGCTGATTATCCTCCTCCTCCAAAACCAAAAGCGACATTTTCTATTAAATAATAATCGTCATTAAACAATATTTTCACAAGTCGTGGGGCCCGCAATTCATGTGATTGATTTTCTATTAATATGTGGCGGATGCAAAAGTTAGAAGCCTAATCAAGATCTCTTTCGGGTCTTGCAAGATCCAACCAAACAAGGCGCACTAGAATACTGTTTGATAAAAATGTAATCGAAAAAGATTTTGGAAAGCAACTTTGAAAGAAATGTTATTTAGTGGAAACACATTTGAAAAGTCCTTTCATGGGATTAACTTAAACTTTTTAACTTTTAATCAGTTTAAAATTGAAGAAAATAATGCCCTCGACTTTTACAATTTATATGTTGGCAATAATGTAAAAGAATGTAAAAATAAGATTTCATGTTTTTGCTAAAAAAAGTCACATGGAAAAAATCACATCAAATTAGATTCTTTCTCAGTTAAAAAGGAGAGTAATTTCATTACAATGAACGTGGTAACATTTACCCCAAAGGAAAAAAATTCATTATCCCTAAAAATCACAAACATCCCTAAAAATCACAAGCATAATTAAATATTTGCTAAATTTATGGTTATTTGATCACGTAAACGTGTCGTGTCGGAAGCTGTATCATCATTTGAAGCACTACCCAGTTCACTTACATCATCATGATCTACTATACAAAAATGGGGATCCAAATTTGCTCTTGCAAAATCTTGTAAAGTGCTATTTTTGCTTAAGAAGTGGAATTTTGATCGATTGATTACTCATCTTCCTCCTCCAAAAGTGATATCTTCTATTAAATAATAATCATCGGGACATATGGTCATTAAACGATATTTTCGTGAGTGGGGGGGACTCACAATTTATGTGATGATTTTCAATTAAAGTGACTTGGTCATTAACCATGGTGTATCTATATGTTTTATTTTTCACCAAATATTTGGCGGATGCAAGATTTTGTTTCCTAAATTGAAGTTAGAAGCCTAATTTGGGCCTTTGCAGGATCCAACCAAAACAAAGTGCACCAGATCACTTGCCCAAAATCACCAAGGAAAGAAGATACTTATATCCCATTGTGAAGTGCTCCAAAGTAAATTAATTAAGGACTTGCTGTAATTTCTAGTTTACCATGCAAATTTAGATTAATTAAATTACTATCTATATTCATTTTCGGTAGCAAGAATTAATTTTTTTTAGTCTGTTCCATTTCTAACTTTCCTTTCTCTTCCTTTGATTTTTTGCTTTGCTTCTTGTAGAGCGCAGGAGTCGAATCTTGCACTTGTAATTTTAGCATCCTCACTCCCCAATCCCTTTATTAGTAGGGCCTCACGCCTATTGGCAATTAGTTTCACTTCTTCATTTTCCGAATAAAAATTTCTATTTCCATCTCACTTGCTGACAATGTATATCAATTGCCACATATATATGGCATGTGGGAATAGCGGTTTCGTTGGAACATTTGAGCCCATAAAAAGAGGCTTTGGAACAAAGTAAGTTCTATGGGACTTGTGGGGGGTTGGGCCAACCAAATTTTTTCAAGAGAACGTTCTTCTTTTGGGCTTTAGTATCCCAGTCCGCGATTCTATCGGTTTCTATATCTTAAAACCGAGTCAACAGATCACGCCCTTCGGTGATGAGCGGTACTTTCTCGAGAACTCTGACTTGCGGACTTCAACTCGTTTATCAACTTGGAATTGTTTGACTCGAGAACTTAACTCTAGGTCGGGAATTTAAGTGTGCTAGGGTCTCGGCAAGGGCAAGGGCAAGGGCAAGGGCTTATGCGTGTGTTGCTGGAGTGATTGGATTGACTTGTAGTACCTTTGACTTTCACCAAAGAACTTTAGAGGATGTTGGATTTCTCTTGAGATGTAGAGTGTCTTCTTGAAAAATAAAGTCTTGGAAAGTGCTAATTCTTACTTAAGAAGAGGATTTTGACATGTTGATTATCCCTTTTCCTCCGAAAGCAATATTTTCTATTGAATGATCATGAAAGAACATTGTCAATCAAAGTAACTTGGTCATTACTTGATGTTTTTCGCTTTAATGGTAAAGAAATATAACGATCCTTACAACGATTATTCTTCTGTTATCTTAAGTAAAGCATCTAAAAAGAGAGAAAGGGATAAAGCATCGTGATGAAAACAATAGAAAATGTACGTCATTTATGACTAAAATACAGATCCACCTCATTATAGATAAATGTACTTAGCTGTATTTATTTCTAGAAGTAGAAAATACAGATCCAACCCATCATAAATATTTCCAGATGTAGAAAATACAGATCTACCTCATTACTATTTGGATCTCACTTACCCACAATGTGCCATGAATTGTCGCACATATATGGCACGTCGGATCTTGCTTTCTATCTTTTTTTGGCAACTCCTTATTGTCCACCTCGTATAAATACAACCTACTCGATCCTTTTATCTGCATAAAGAAAAATATAGTGTGATTCGAATAGAAAGAAACGCCCATCCTCCCAACCCTTTTCCTCTTGCAACCTAGCCATCGACGATGGTAGCCATTACCGTCGGTTGTCGTCGACAGTCGGTAAACAATTTGCCATTTGTATTATCTTCGGTTTTCTTATTTGATTAGGATGCATTCAGTTTTCTACAGAGTCAGAAAGTAACCGCAGCTTCCTTCCCAAAACAGGATTTTATGATTGAGCCCGTCACCAGTATAACGACTTTTGTACTATAGCATGTGTCTTCGGAGAGTTAGTTTTGTGGCTGAATTCTTCCACATGTCAACGATCAAAAAATGAATATGTTAATATCTTTTATACCAACCGTGGATCTAATAAAAATCCCCCCTATAAAGTTATATATTTTGAAAGATTTGAGGCGTTCGGTATTAAATGAAAAAACAGATTTCCAGCACTAAAAACGAGAAGAATAAAAAAGTAAAAAACGAAAAATCATTTCAATTTAATTAAATAGTTGATTTCATTAAAGAATCCACACCGTATTGTTTTACTAAAAAAAAAAATCTTTTTTTGCCATTTTGGGAAATAAATCTGGAAAATGCATGAAATTTTTTCTACCGCAGAGCACACGCTAACACACGCGACCAACGTTGAAATCAAACCTACGCCTCCCAAATTAGTGCTCGGCCTTTCATCTCCGATGAAGAATCCCCAACCCTCTCAACCCCCACTATTTGTCCCCCACGCACTAAGTCTTGTCGAAGATCCGACCATGACCCCTCCACCCATGACCGCCAGACACGACGAGTGCCACTCCAGAACGGTCTTCGAGACCGTGAACGGCTCCTACAAATTCGTGATCACCAACTTCTTGGAGGCCCAGTCTCGGGGAGTGGGCCAGCGAGGTGTTCTCCGCCAGGCGTTATTTGAGCTCAGGCTGGAGGACCGGAACGGGAACGGGAACCACCAGGTCTTCACCCTTTGCCATCACCCCCTTGTGAAGGGCCCAGCACACGCTCATGTACCGGGAAAACATGCGGTACGCATTTGATCGATCACTGTTTGATTTTTTTGTTTTTTTGGTCAAAGATCACTGTTTGATTGAATTTGATTGTTTATCTTCCGAGTTGGGTCACCCTTTATGCTTTTGAGTTGATCCTTCTTGACATGCTTTCTTTGGTTTTGTGCTATCGCGGGGGATACCCTCGGTTCTTGAAGAGAGATGATCCTGAGGCGTTGCACTACATCAAGGACGATCGCCTCATCCCGCATCGCATTGTTGGAGTCGTGAAGGCCAAAGTTGAGGGGCCGATACACTACAGAGTCGCCATTTCGCCGTCTGACATGTGTCAGGGTTTGAAGGCCTTGTTAAATTTTGGATTCGGAACCCACATAAATTTCTTGCTAAGCCCACATAGTGATTTCTCTCTGGTCGATCTCTCCGGTATTAAGAGCCCAGTTTTTCGGCCGAGTTGATCTTTTGATTCTTTTAAAATTTCACAGAAGCGTTTGAAGTCGGAAGGCTTCAGGCACCTGGAGAGCAACTGCCTTTCGGTCTTCTCTTGACTATCGTTTGGGTCGGAACGGCAGCAGCGTGGTCGGGCAAAGGCCAGACAGGGAAACGATGGATGAAAAGGAGGATGCGGTTTTGGAAGGCCTATGGAGATCTCCTGAAAAGATAATTTTAGGCTCTTCTCTTCAACCGGCACAATGGGGCCGTTATCCTCATTATTAAACTTGTTGGAGAGATGAAATATAAACCAAAGTATATCTTTTTTTTTTTTTTTATCAGAGGTTGAATCGATCATAAAAAGAATTAGGCCAAAAATAGGATACAGTCCGGGAAAATAAAACTTCCATTGAAGAGATGCAAATGAAAGGCTCTTATTAAAGTTCTCGTAGAATTGAGAATGGGGTTTCCATTCTGTAGAGGGCTGAGAAGGCAAATGTTTCATTTTTTGATTATTCATAACATTGTTTTCTTCCCTTAAAGTTAAAGAAGTCGAAGAAGAAAATTGTTTGATCTCTGGATAGAGATTTTTGTGCATAGGGTGACAATTTCGATGTGAAAGTGGTACAGATTTGGGTTTCTAGCAGATCTGACCCTCTGCTTGGTTGAATTTAAATGAAGTGCTTACCCAAGAAAAAGAGAAGGGAGATTGACTCAAGCCCAAATTCTGATGATCAGGTTCGAGAGGGAGATGCGCGATTTCAGATATCTGTTTCATCGCTAGAATGGTGACTCACTGTAGAGAGCAAATGTTTACTGTAAAATTGTTTGATCATTGGCGAGCTTAAGCTCTTATTTGATACTAATTTAACCACTTCAAACCTTTTATTTGAAATAAGGTCTACCTTAGATCATTTATTTTTTGAGAAGATGGTCCCATCTCCGGCCATAATTTGAATTTTTCCCTTTTCTCTATGATGAGTTGGAGTGAATATTTATTAGACTCAAAAAAAAAAGGTTCAATCCACCTTGAAGGTGGAGGATTCCAACAAACCAAAATTGGAGAAGTGCCTAGTCCGCTTAACATCGAGCTCTTTACAAACTAAGCATTGATGACTGCCTAATCCGCCCTGATATGGGGCCCTCAAAGGTAATGCAAGGCTCGTAGGTGCAGGAGATCATTCAGAAACATAGGGGGTGACTGGCTTGGTAGTATTACAACCTTCATTGGAATATGTTGATTGTTACAAGTAAAACTTTGGGCATCGTGGTCGGGACTCAGCTCCGTAAAATAACTTGGTTTTCACTGGATGATCATTGAGATTGACTCTAAAACCATCGCTAATCTTGTAATTCCAAAACTCATGGCTGATAACGAAGGTCAGATTTGCTTAAAGATATTAGAAGATTGTTGAGTTCTCATTTTAAGTTCGAAGTGCAATATAATTTTCGAGAATGAAATTGTGTTGCTAACTAGCTTAACAATCTTGAAATCGATAAGCGCTTAGACACTACGTTCTCCTCTACGAAATCCGATCTTGAAACCTCCCCCGATCACTCACCAGGCCACCAACAAGAACCGAACATGACCGCCAGAAACGAAGAGTGCGACTCCAGAACTGTCTTTGAGACCGTGAATGGCTTGTGCACGTTCGCGATCACCAACTTCTGGGAGGCCCAGTCTCGGGGAGTGGGCCACTTCATGTCTTGAGGTATTTGCCGCTGGTGGCTACGACTGGGCGATCTACTTCTGCCGCTGCGGCAAGAACCCGGAGGACAGCAAGTACCTGGTCGGCCTTCATCGCGCTGATAAGCGAGGCCTCGGATGTGAGGGCATTGTTCGGGCTCAGGCTGGAGGACCAGAGCGGGAACGAGAGCCACCTGGCCTGCACCCATTTTGATCAACCCCCTGCGAAAGGGCCCGCTCACGCTGATGAACCGGGGAAACATGGGGCACGCATTTGATTGAGTTTGATTATTTATCTTGAGAGTTGGGTCGCACTTCTTGCTTTCGAGTAGATCTTTATAGACATCTTTTGTGCTTTTGTTCTGTTGCAGGGGATATTATCGGTTCTTGAAGAGAGATGATCCGAGGCATCCCATTGCACCAAGGACGACCGCCTCAACCTGCACTGCACCGTAAGGCCCAACTTGAGGGAGACACTAAAGGGTGGCCGTTCCGCCGGACATTGGTCAGGGTCTGAAGTTCCTGTTGGATTCTGGATTGGGAACCGACATGAATTTCGTAGTTGGCAAGGAAACTTTTAAAGCCCACAAAGTGATTCTCGCCACTTGATCTCCGGTATTCAGAGCCCAATTTGGACCGTAACATAGAGAAACTCCTCGTGGAGGACAGTTGATCCGACTATTTTCAGGGTAACTATTCTCCTTGCTCGAACTGTTATTGGTGAGGATATCAAGCTTTTCTTGGACTAGCATGATGAGCTTCTTATGTGCTTGAAACTTCTTGCAGGGAATGCCGGAATTCATCTACACTGACAAGTTTCCTGATTTCGGCGAAATTGCAGGCTCGGCCTCTCCTCCTGCATCCACCAATGTAATGCTGCATCTGGTGGCTGCTGTGGACCATCATAGTCTCAATCGATTGAGACTATTATGTGAGTCAAAGTTGGGCAAGCGAATCACCGCCGAAATGGTGGCGACAATAGTCACCCTGGCTGATCAGCACCAGTTCCACAAGTTGAAGGCAATACGCCTGAAGTTTGCTGCAAATCCGGCAAAAACTTGGGAGGTGAGCCTTTGTAGAAATGGAGCAGTGAAGTTCTTTCCCAGATAAACCACTGTATACCAAGCTCTTCCTTACTAATCGAGTCGATGTTCTGAATCTTTTAAGATATCACAGCAGTGTTGAAGTTGGAAGGCTTCAGGCACCTGGAGAGCAACGGCCCTTTGGTGCTGTCGGAGCTTCTCTTGACTGCCTGCGCACTCCACGAATTTGCCGACCGTCCGCAGAGGAATGGCAGCAGCAGCATGGTTGGGCTAAAGCCAGAACCGAAACCGTAGGTAGATGAAAGAAGGATGCGGTTTTGGAAGGAGGAGGGCTGAGAAGGCAGAGGAGTTTGTGTTCTTTGCATAGAGATGTTTGTGCACAGGGCGACAATTTTGAAATGAAAGTGGGTATAGTTTTGGGTTTGTAGCGGATCTGACCCTCTTCTCGGTTGAATTTGAACGAAGTACTTCCCCAAGAAAAACAAAAGGAGATTGACCCAATGCCAAGATTTTGATGATCAGGTTCGATCTTAGATCTCTGTTTCATCATCAGGATGTTGACTCGCTGGAGAGCGCAAATCTCAACTGTAAAAACTGTCGATACTGTTTTTTTAACCTTTTTTGGGTAGAAGGGTCTCGATTCATTAACCGGTTGGTGCATGGTGGTTTGGTGTCACCGCAAAGACACATTTTCTACAAAGTCAAAAAGTAATTACTAAAGATAACAAGTTAGTTCTGCAACTAAATTCTTCCACATGTCGACAACCAAATAGTGAATATAATGACGGTGTATCTAATAAAATTTCCAGAATCCAAGGCTCAATTATCTTCTATGATGTGATTTCAAAAGAGATTTCGCATGTAGATATCTATATAATTTGAATGATTTGAAGTATTCGGTATTATAATAAATTATAAATTTCAAGCACTAAATATAGAAGAATACAAAACTAAAAAAACGAAAAAAATCATTTCAATCCAATTAAACAAGAAATTCCAAAAAACAAAAAAAAATCCATAACAACTAAGAGAAGCACAATAATCATGTTTTCCTTTTTATTTTTTGACATTATTGACAATTATAAAACTGCAAAAACGCACGAAAGTTTTTCCTCCTGCGGAGGCACACGCTCACACACGACGGCGACCGTCGAATTCAAACCTGCCCCCTCCCAAATGAGTAGTCCTCTGCCTCTTCATCTCCGATGAAGAACGTTTCCAAGATTTCCCTTCGGTTCCTCCACAGAGTCTTCACCGAAATCCGGCCTTGATACGTGACCGGGATCACCCGCCACCAAGAACCGGCCAGGACCGCCGCCGCCTCGACCCCACGGGACCCTGCCTACGCCGTTGCTCCGCCCATGACCGCCGGACACGACGAGTGCGACTCCAGAGTGGTGTTCGACGCCGTGAACGGCTCGTGCACGTTCGTGATCCCCAATTTCTCGCAGGCCCAGTCCCTGGCGGTGGGCCAGTTCTTGGCCAGCGAGGTGTTTGCCGCCGGCGGCTACAACTGGGCCATCCGCTTCTACCCCGGCGGCAGGAACCCGGCGGACAGCGACTACTCGTCGGTGTACGTCGAACTGATGAGCGAGGCCTCGGACGTGAGGGCGTTGTTCATGCTCAGGCTGGAGGACCAGAGCGGGAACGACAACCACCTGGTCTTCACCCATTTCGATTACTCCCTCGTGAACGGCCCGTACACGATCATGTACGGAAACATGTGGTACGCATTTGATTGATCACCGTTTGATTGCATTTGACTGTTTCTCTTGAGAGTTAAGACGCGCTCGATGCTTTCGAGTCGATCCTTATCGGCATGCTTTCTTTGATTTTGTGCTACTGCAGGGGGTACCGTCGGTTCTTGAAGAGAGATCATCCCGATGCATCGCACTACATCAAGGACGACTGCCTTACCCTGCAATGCACCGTCGGAGTCGTGAGGGCCCGACTTGAGGGGCCGAGATGCTACAGTGTTGCCGTCCCGCCGTCGGACCTGGGTCAGGGTCTGAAGGCCCTGTTGGATTCCGGATTGGGTACCAACATAAATTTCATTGTTGGCGACGAAATCTTTAAAGCCCACAAGATGATTCTCGCTGCTCGATCACCGGTATTCAGAGCCCAGTTTTTCGGTCCTGTTGGCGACCGTAACATCAAGCAACTCGTCGTGGAGGACGTGGATCCTTCCATTTTCAAGGTGACTAATTCTCCTTGCTCAAACTGTTATCGGTGAGGATATCAAGCTTTTCTTGAACTAGCAAGACGAGCTTCTTGCAGGCAATGCTGGAATTCATCTACATCGACGGATTTCCCGACGTCGGCGAGATCGCGGGCTCGACCTCTCGTTTTGCATCCACCAATGTGGTGCTGCATCTAGTGGCTGCTGCTGACCGCTACGGTCTCAATCGATTGAGACTACTGTGCGAGTCGAAGTTGGGCAAGCAGATCACCATTGTTACGGTGGCGACCATACTCGCGCTGGCGGATCAGCACCAGTTCCCCAAGCTGAAGGCCATGTGCCTGAAATTTGCTACAGACCCGGCAAACTTGAGAGGTGAGCCAGCCTTCATAGAGATACCAAGCACGCCCGGACTAATCGAGCAGAAGTTTTGAATCTTCTAAAATTTCACAGCGGTGACGGAGTCGGAAGGCTTCAAGCACCTGGAGGGGAGCTGCCCTTGGGTGTTGTCGGAGCTGCTCTTGGCCGTCAGCGACCAGCACGCTCGATGAGCTTGCCGGCCATCCGGCGAGGAGGAGCAGCGGCAGCGGCGGCGGCGGCATGGTCGGGTAACGGCCTGAACAGGGAAACCATACATGAAATGGAAGGAGGAGGAGGAGGGGCTGAGAAGGCAGAGAATTTTGGGTTCTTTGATAATTCATAACACAGATTTTGGTCCATTTGGAGGGAATTTCGATATGAAAGCCGTATAGTTCTGGCTTTCTTGAGTTTTCTGTTCTTCTAATCAAATCTATTAGCTTGAATTTTTTAGTTCGTCTTGCGCTTATGCATGAACGCGTTCTCGGGAAGATCACAATTGGAGAGGCCCTTCTTCGACGTCCATATTGCGTCGCGGTGATTTGTCAACTTCGTTATTGTGAATGCAAGACTTAAAAAGAATGTTATTTTATATGTTTTTTTTTTTTCAAAACCCTATCTCGGAGCCTCTTGTAAATTTCAAAACCATGTGGATTTTTCAGTGGTTACGGATATAAATATGGAAATTATTTTAAAATAATCAATATATCTATACTTGCAATGATCTTCCTTCATGAAAAGACAGAGAATGATTAAGCGAGCAATTACAGGACTTCTATTTATTATTGATGGAATATTTAAATATTTTAATTGTTAGTTCAAACAATTTTATGGACGGTGGAATTGTTTTCGTTTATTCATTTTTGTGAGAAATACAAACGATCATTTTCACGAAATTTTTTTTTTTCAGATCATTCATTTTCGACGAAACAAATGAACTTAATAGAAAATTCAAATGCTCGACCTCGACTCCGCCGTCCTAGAGTTGCTACTCGAGCTTAATAAACTCGATCATTTTTCTCGCATTTACGGATGAGAGGGGTTTAGATACATACTTTAACGACCTCCATTTTATTAGAAAATGTTTCTGGAAGAAGAAAGAGGGTAACGGGAACTCGATCAGGATGGTAAATTTATCGAGATGAGTATCGACAAGCTCTGACTAGATCCTATTAGATACTCCCGTGGCTCATGCTTGAGCTCGACTCAAAAATTAGACGCGTGGATCTTGAGCAATTTTCGAGCTAGCTATACTCTAAAATTTTCATATTTTTGGGGGGGGCCAAGGCCATATATATTATATATACTTTGAATGGGAGAAACTGATTTTATTCCTACATATCCGAAGAAAGCGCCTTCCATCACCAAGTCAGCTAAAAAAGGAAAAAAAAAAAAATCAAAAACACTTTGTAATTCACAAGCTCCCCCAAAAAAAAAAAAAAAAAAAAGAAACAGATTTTATTTTATTGCTCTCCTTTGCCCCCGGCCCCCTCCTTCCCATCACAACCCCTCTCCCAATGAGGAAGGCGAAGGTGCAAGAGAGAATCCGCCGGAAAATGCAGCCGGAACTCGAATAACTTTCCGGCCAAAAATCCCGCAACAGGCCGTCGTTGAATCCTTCCCCGCTCGTCCATCTCCGATCAAAAATCATTAACCCTAACCCCTCTTCAAACTTCAAACCCCGATGGATTACCCTAATATTCCTGGCCGAAGCCCCAACTGGAGGGAGCAAGCGATGGATGCGCCGATCGTGCCCGGCCACGACGACGAGGAGTGCGGCTCGACGTCGATCAGCCGGACGGTGAACGGCTCCCACGCGTTCACCATCAGCGGCTACTCCCTGGCCAAGGGGATGGGGGCCGGCAAGTTCATCACCAGCGACGTCTTCACTGTCGGGGGCTACGACTGGGCCATCTACTTCTACCCCGACGGGAAGAACCCGGAGGACAGCACGACGTACGTCTCCGTCTTCATCGCCCTGGCCAGCGACGGCTCCGACGTCAGGGCGCTCTTCGAGCTCACGCTGGTTGACCAGAGCGGGAAGGGGAAGCACAAGGTCCACAGCCACTTCGACCGCGCCCTCCAGAGCGGGCCTTACACCCTCAAGTACCGCGGCAGCATGTGGTAAGAGCGCGTAGGCATTCATTCGATTTTGATCGTTCATTTCGATTTTCTGTAGGCTGCGATTGCTGCTGTTGATGTCCTGCTGCGATTTAGGTCTTAAATTGGATGTGTCGGGGGGTAAATCAGGTCCAAAATTACGACTTTTTCCCATATCCGCGTGATTTTTCATGGCGTTAGGTTTCTAGGGGATCGTCAATTGAATTGCGTATATGGACTCCAGCGATGCTGATGGCTTCTTGTTGTGTCTCTCCCTGACGTTGTTATCGAACTGTGAATGGTTTTCAAGCTCACTAGCACCGATAGCTTTTGAAATGTCTGAGACCATTTCTCATGTCCGTGATTTGCCACTCTTTCAGGGGTTACAAGCGTTTCTTGAGGAGAGTTGCTCTAGAGACTTCTGATTACATCAAGGACGATTGCCTTGTGATGCACTGTACCGTTGGGGTTGTGAGAACCCATACCGAAGGACCCAAGCAATACCGAATTCCCATTCCACCATCCGACATGGGCCAGCGTCTGAAGGCCCTGTTAGATTCTGAAGTTGGCTGTGACATAGCTTTCGTTGTCGGTGACGAAACCTTTAGAGCTCATAAATTGATCCTCGCAGCTCGTTCTCCGGTCTTTCGAGCCCAATTTTTTGGTCTCGTCGGTGATTGCAATATAGGGAAAGTTGTAGTAGAGGATGTTGATCCCTCGATTTTCAAGGTAAGATATTAAGTTTTTCTTGGACCAGTGTGAGTTTCTTATGTATTAAAAACTTTATGATGTTGATATTGGCAAACTGGCATCACATGATTCTCAATATCTTTCTTTCCCTGCTCCTGCTGTATATTCGGCACTGATCGTGCTAGTACGTAAACCACCATGTCTGACTCCAGTTGGCAATTTTTTTTTCTTTTTATTTGCTTCTGCAGGCAATGATCCTGTTCATTTACACTGACGAAATGCCTGATTTATGTGAAATCACGGGCTCATCCTCTTCTGGTACATTGACTAATGTGGTGCAGCATCTCTTAGCTGCTGCCGACCGCTACAATCTAGAACGATTGAAATTATTATGCGAGTCGAAATTATGCGAGGAAATTACTGCTGATACAGTGGCCACAACACTTGCCCTAGCTGAGCAGCACCAGTTTGGACAGCTGAAGGCAATGTGTCTAAAATTTGCTGCACATCCAACAAACTTGGCGGGTGCGTCTTAAAAATATCGTCGCACTTTTTTTCTGGTTAATTGCACTTTTGTGCTTTGACCCCCCTTCTCTCTACAACAAAAAGAAAAATCTTAATAATTAACAGTTTGTGCTTTGGTTCGGCTGCAAAAGTATTTCAAAGTTTGGTCCTCACAAATATTTGATTCGACACTTTTAGAGGTCTTTGAACATGCTAAATCTGTTCAGTTGCTTCTCTATTGCTGATTGTTGTGGTTGATTTGCTTTCAGTGATTTGAAGTACCCTTCCTCATCTATGGCAACCCCTCTTCCCCCTACTCCTTCCCTCCTTCCCTCCCTTGCTGTGCGAAACACTTGTTCATCTTATTGGTTTTTGGCTATTTTTTATATTTGACGTATGTTTTGTTGTTGTAGCTGCCTACTGTTTAACCTTTGATTATTTCCCTATGCCGGCCTTTTCTTTACTAGTGATAATCTGGAAATCAGCTGCTCTTCCGAGCGTGCCCTTAATAATGGATTTGATGTGGGAGTATCTTTTTGAATTTTGCAGTGGTAATGCAGTCAGAAGGCTTCAGGCACTTGGAGGAGAGCTGCCCTTCCTTGTTGTCTGAACTGCTCAAGGCTTTCGTAAATGTGGATGATTCCTCTGACCGATTTTCAAGTAAGAAGAGGGGAAGCGGCAGCATTTACGGACTAGATACGGGGCCAGTTGTGACCGGAGCTGAACACAGGGATATAGATGGAAGGCGTGTGAGGAGGCGGAATTTAAGATGAATTAGTTGCCTGAGCATGTACTTAGTTCAATCCTCTTGGTCTTTCTAGGATTTATGTTAGTCTTTTTTGTCTGTTGGTATCTTATTCTAGCATCGATGCATAGAAATTCTATTGAGGCGACAAAGTTTGTTATTGTTGCTTCATCATTCCTTATCAAGTGCAAATCACCCACGAGATCTGTCGCAGAAATTTAAGTTCATCTGGTCTTTAATGGCAACTTGTTAACTTAGGTGTTCAGGGGGTTTAATTGGATGCTGTTTTTTAAAAACTGGTACCATCTTGCAGACAGTGGTTCTCTTCGGTGCCCTCCTTTAATGCTTGGCATCGTTGAGCTGGTAGATCAGCTCAGAGAATATGGATGAGGGTCAATGGCACCTTGTACTGAGTGTGAACTCTGAATCTTGGATCTGCTAGTACTGCTTCCTTAACGGCTTGAATTCTAGAAAAAAGGGGAGTGCCGAGGACCGTGCTCGAGGACGGGATGCATTGGTTCCTGCTATCGGAGTTGATTGCTTTTATCTTTGATTCTTAGCTGGGGATCATATGTATGGTTCATTGTGGAAAATACGTGTATGTTGAACGAACCTTTTATTGAATGAATGGCTCTATTCTGCTTTCTCCCTCTTCTTAATGCAATCAACTAGTGAAGGGTGTTATTTTTTTCTAGAGGTCTCGGTGAAGAATTATTATTATTTGCCTTAAAACCTGAGCAGTCCTTGCGGAGGATGAAACTGACAATTTTGCAGCCCAAGTGAATTTCGAATCTCTGTTGTTTGTAACAATCTAAATTGATCCCATGGGTTTATGTTGATGTAGAACGGTGCATGATGGTAAATGCTTAACACCCGGCATTGTTATATACACTGAGTGCGATATCTTCATCAATTATCATATCCAGGATTCAAAGCAGTGCTATAATGTTGATTTGCAAGACATGTACGGTTCTCTCTGTTAGTGAGCATTTGGTCCATTTGTTTGGAAAAGTAAATTACAACATGCGATCACTTCCAAAGGACTGTGAACTGATTTTGATCTAAGGAAAAGAGAGGGCAGGACAGAATGAGATCAATCTCGGAAGTTGTCGAGATAAAATCACGAAACTACTTGATTTTCTGGCGGAGAGAAGTGTCCTTGAACGCGGCCTCGAGAGGAAGGCCTCGGGTCTTGGCGATGATCGGGCCAGAGGAAAGTGCCCATGGCGAAGTCTCTCTTGTAGGTCAAGTCACCAGTGATGGGCAGGCCATACTCAGCAAGAAGGCAATCAAGCTTCCACTCGGGCATGGCCATGTAGTCCTGGCTGGTGTACTTGGGGTAATGGAGTGGCATCTGAAAGCAGCTCACTCCGCTCTTCTTCTGCCTCTGAATCTGATCCATCTCTTCCTACTTAGCCAGTTCCCGATGTTTGCTTATCTACTAATGGATGACTCGTTGCCCAGCGGACTCGCATATTTCATGAGAGGTTCCGTTTGCATGTCGAGTGTTCACAAAGATTGATTGATGCATCTTCTCATTCGGTACGTTTAGCGTTGCATCTCTATTTTCCCTTTTTCTTTTAATCAATTAAGTGAAAGACCGGCTATTTGAGGTGTTTATGGCTCGATCGGTTCGATTTGGATGTGTTTTTGATGAGTTGGACGTGACATCCATCGGACAGCTGCACGAATAAGGGAGAATAATCATGTGGGTCAGGACTATTTCCTCCTAGATTATCACATGTCCATGGGCATCAGTGCAGCTACTAGTGTGGTGACATTCAACTCGTGTGTAAAACATACGGATTGAACCTAATTGATAACAGATGCTGGTTCACACGTATCATCAAATCATGGCCCGAATGTTCCATGTTGGACGTTCTGCGGTGTTTGGCAGGAAGAATCAAAACCAACTACATCCGAAGTCAAAGATTAGCCGAAAAACACGTGGTCTGGGCCTACCACCACCACAACCACGACACGCAACTTCATCTGCTGGCCATTCTTTCTAGATGCTCCCCCTCTTGTTCTCATTAAAAATCTAGAAGAGCGCACAACATGGGGGGTTATTATTCTGACAAAAGACTTTTGAGCTCGCCAAGTCTTCTAGAATTAGAATAGGGTTTTTCGCAGACTCCAACCTGGGGATTACAAACCTTATCCGCGGTCGAAATGCCTCCCTCCCGAGTGACGTACTTCTGTCCATCAAATTACTTTACTTAGTTTTCGTTGGCCGAAAAAAATGGATTATTAAGCGAAGCTAAAGTGCCAGAAGCTGAAGAACCACGAATTTGATCAAGAACGCCGCAACGCAATCGATGCACAAAGTCAAAACTACGTCTCTCGCTCTCTCGTGTTTTATCTTCTTCTCTGGCCAACAGTCGAAACTTTACAGTTCAGATACCAGCTCATTGAATTAAACTAATCATCTCTTAATCATGGTTGTGAACATACGAATCTTCCCATGAGATCATCTCTTGTTCACTAACTTTGACAATCAACAGCCTCCCCCACCACCACCACCATTTTTATACACACCCCATGATCACGGTTCGCAGAGCCTTCGTTCCCACCACGATCGTAATCCCCCTCCCTCACGCGATGACCCCCGCAGCCGCCGCCGCCGCCGCCCTCCTCCTCCTCACGACGGTGCTGCCGCTGCTGCCCCTGTCCTACGCTGCCACGCGGTGCCCGGACTGCGGCTCCACCCCGGTCCCGTACCCGCTGAGCACGTCCCCGACGTGCGGCGACCAGTCGTACAAGGTCCAGTGCGATGCCGGCGGGACCCTCCTCTTCGACACCGTCAACAACTCGTACCCGATCACCTCCGTCGACCCGGAGAGCCAGCGACTCGTGATCCAGCCGGCGAGCCTGCTCGCCAACACCTGCGTCACATCCGACCTCGCCGACCAGGGCGTCCAGCTCAACTCCTCCTTGCCCTTCAACGTCACCAGCAGCAACACCATCCTCTACCTCAACTGCACCACCACGCTGCTCAACTCGCCGCTGAACTGCTCGTCGGCGAGCCTCTGCCACACGTACGTGAACAACACGCCCGGCGCGGCGGCCTGCGAGGCCGCTCCGATCTGCTGCACGTTCCGGGCGGGCGGATCCACGACGTCGTACTCGATCCGGGTCAGAGACACGGGTTGCCGGGCGTACACGAGCTTCGTCAACCTGGACACGAGCGAACCCGTGAGCCTCTGGCCCAAGCCCGGGATGGAGATCCAGTGGGTGCCGCCCCCGGAGCCCGTCTGTGGGGCCCAGTCCGACTGCGACGGGAACTCCACGTGCCGGGCCGACCCGGCAGGGAGCGGGGTCAGCCGGTGCTTCTGCCATGCCGGGCTCACGTGGGACCCCACCCAAGGAGTTTGTGTGGAGAGTAAGTTTGAAGTGTTTTTGGCACTTTTGTTCATTCGTATATTATGGTGCAGAGTAACAATCAGACTGCATTCCTTTATCACGACATATCATTTGATTGCTCTAACGTTTCTGTTGATTATGTCTGGATCACTAATTTATAGAGTTACATAGTCTATGATTCTTGGATGACACTAAGGAAATAGGTAACAAGTGGATTTTCTTGTTCTTTTGGTGCAGATGTGACATGTCAAGATCCGGATGGCTGTGGAACGGACAGGACTCCTCTTATTGCAGGTACCTGCTTCCTTGTTCTAATTATAACATCTTGATTTTTTTTCTGAAATGTTCTGCATTATAATTTCGTTTAATGAAGAGGACAAGTTTTAAGCTTGGAATTTGGTTTTACTTTTACATAACATAAGCTGATACCGACATTTGAAAGCATGGCTCTTGATTCCACTGAATTTAGCCTAGGAAATCGAGCTCCGTTAAACCAAGATAGCCCAATTTAACAAGATTGTTCAGAAACAAAATGTTTAGACCTTTCATTTTTAATTTGCTGATCATCATTATTTGCATGGAGATGAATTCCTCGTTCATGGTAACTCTTAGAACTTAGAAGATGACTGTTGCGGTTTGAGCTACGTTGAAGCATCTTGTACCGCTGTCTTTGGAGATCAAATGCAGTAGTCCCCTACTGTCTGACAACTTTGTAATTGGAACAGGTTTAACGTCCGGAATAGGTATGGCCCTTCTCGCAACTATTGTTGCTCTATTGCTATACAGGCGTCATCGGCGCATTAAAGAGGCTCAAGAACGCCTCGCAAGAGAGCGTAAGGATATCCTCAATGCCAATGGTGGCAGAGTAGCCAAATTATTCACTGGAAAAGAAATAAAGAAAGCGACGGACAACTTTTCCAAGGACCGGCTTCTTGGTGTTGGCGGTTATGGCGAAGTATATCGAGGCATCCTGGATGATGGCACTATCGTCGCCATCAAATGTGCGAAACTCGGGAACACCAAAGGAACTGATCAGGTCCTAAATGAGGTCCGAATCCTGTGCCAGGTCAATCATCGAAGTCTTGTTCGTTTACTCGGGTGCTGTGTCGAGCTTGAGCAGCCACTCTTGGTTTACGAGTACATCGAAAATGGCACTCTATTCGATCATCTCCGCGGTGAAGGACGGGGTAAACTGTCATGGACTCGCCGTCTCCAGATTGCGCATGACACAGCCGAGGGCCTTGCTTACCTTCATTTCTCGGCAATTCCTCCGATATATCACCGAGATGTCAAGTCAAGCAACATATTGCTAGATGAGAAATTGACTGCCAAAGTCTCTGATTTTGGGTTATCTCGGTTGGCTCACACTGATATGAGCCACATATCGACGTGTGCTCAGGGTACGCTTGGATATCTTGACCCTGAGTACTATCGTAACTACCAATTGACTGATAAGAGTGACGTCTATAGCTTCGGAGTAGTGCTGTTGGAGCTTTTGACGTCTCAAAAGGCGATAGACTTCAATCGAGCAGCCGATGATGTGAATCTGGCAATCTATGTGCAGAGGACAGTGGAGGAGGAGAGGGTAATGGATGTCGTGGATCCGATGCTGAAGGAAAAGGCAAGCACCGTCGACGTGGAGACCATGAAGGCGCTCGGATTTCTTGCCGTGGGATGCTTGGAGGAACGTAGGCAGAACCGTCCTTCTATGAAAGAAGTCGCTGAAGAAATCGAGTATATCATAAGTATTGCAACGGCCAAAGTAGCAGAGAGTTAATTCTGCAGAATTAGGCACAAAGACGAATGGTTATGTTTTGTTTGCTTCTGTTAATCATGTGTGGTTTTTGTACGTGTCTCTTAGCACAGAGATGGAGCCTCCCACGATCCTGAAGTTATGTCTCTCCACGCATACTTCAAAACCTCTAGATACATGTGCTTACTTCAGAAGGCAGTTTTTCTACCATAGGCTCACTTCTGTATTTAGCACTAGTAGCGCCTTTTTTGACAGAATCTACTGATGAATGATGAATTACTGTTCCATTGTCAATTTTTCTTATGCTAAGTGATTGCCACGCTCCATCTTCTTTAACTCGAACAAGAGAATCTTATCGAATGACTCAAACAAGTACATCTCCTAGTGAATAAGCTTAAACTACATGCATTTGGGTCATACCTTACTATCCGGAAACATAAAGAGTCTTATCTTTTCAAATTCTTTTGGCTGCTTCACTCGATTATAACCGATGCCTCAAAAATGGACCAAGACGAATTCGATCAGTGTCGCATACATCCTGACATGCTGAAACATCCATCCATGCTCATACAAATTCGAGTCAGGGGCACCTTTCCACTTTTCTGCTTTCTTTTTTCTGATTGGTTTAGTTTGCAATTGCGGATCATGCAACTCATCTTCCTATTAGCTTTTCTGATCATGTTATCCCGATAAATGACCAAAATACTCGAATGAGATATAAGGGTAAAAGATCTTAGGAGCCTGCTCCTATTTTATATGAATTGATCTAACAAGCGGCGAGAAAAATGTTGCAGCCAGATCTTTGCTTCATATGTAAAGCAAGATCTATTTCCCTCCATAATCTACCGAGAGCTTGCATGGAGAGAATACATGGTAATCTAACAGTAGAAAACAGGTCGAGGCTTACTTGTTCTTGCAATATCAGTCCAGCCATAGATTCTTGCTAGAACTGACTCCCCTTAAATTAACTGATCCCGGGAAGCAGAACAAAAGTTATATTTCGATGGTGCTGACTTACCTGTTGAAACCTCTTCGGCGGACCATTATATCCTGAAAAATGCCAAAGCTATGGTGGGACTGGAAAGATTTGGTCGAGTATGACATTTTCTCTTTGGGAGAGGAAAATTTACCAGTAGTGACAAGTTCCTCATGCAAAGAAATTAAAGGAAATAGAAACAAGAACTTTGTAGGTAACAGTAACCAAGTTATGTAGCAACGCTAATTTCCAGAATGGACTGTTCTAGTTAAAGCCAAGAAAGCACCACCACGGGTAATACGGCAAGATTGGATGTACCTAGTGTTAAGAGATAGATAGTTCTTAACAATGACTCGTCAAGAACCTACAATCTGTCACCAGTACGGTTTTTTTCCCTTGGTTTAGCTCTAAATTGCAGACACGCTTCTAATGCTCTTGTTTCGCTACTATCCTCGATGAATAAATTAAATAATTTTTTTATTGGAAAGTTTCTACCTGTTATAACCACCCAATCTTTCGACTAAATTATCCCCCTGTAAAGGCTAAAGGCATCTCCAGATTGTAACTGAAACAGAGTCAAAGAACATACTTCTTTGGCATCATTCCTCATAAAATCAGATTATGCAATGCGAGCTTTTGCATAAGTGGGCATCTTTAATGGTACTGATGTCTCTGTGAAATCTACATCAACCAATTGATCAGCAGCTAGACAATATATTACAGCAAAGAAAAGGCCGGTTGAGCATAAATAATCCGTCACAACATTTGTTTCATTTTCCCAAAAGTCAACATGTGTTGCTGGATGGCTTCAGGAGCCATGACGTGTCTTGCTTAACGGGAAGTGATTCTTGCATAGAAGAGGAAGACTCTATTCTTAGTGTTGATTGCTGATATAAAGTGGGGGCCTCATAGGTGCCCTGTGGAAACTCGGGCACCGGGACTTCTAGCTGAAGAAATCTTATAACTTGTCCTGCTTTTGGCCTTCTCTTGGGATCTGGATGCACACACCACAGTCCCACCATCATCAAGCATTCCATTTCCTTCCTATCGAAACTCGAATTCAATGATTCATCAGCTGCTTCAAGCATGTTTCCAGTTAGGTAAAGTTGCCAAAGCCACTTGTACAGTGGAACTTGAAATTCACCTTCCGGATACGTCCTCCTACCACAAACAATTTCTAGAACCACAACCCCGAAGCTAAACATGTCAGACTCTTTAGTAGCCCTCCCTTCACTTGCATATTCTGGTGCGAGATAGCCATGTGTCCCTACCACATCTGTCATTTCAGTCCTGAACTGTGGGTCAACGAGCTTAGCCACTCCAAAGTCGCCGAGCTTAGTGTTGAAGTTTGTGTCGAGTAATATGTTGGCGGCTTTTATATCTCTGTGAAGAACACATTGCTCTAGTTCTTCATGAAGATAATTAAGGGCTAACGCCAAGCCTAGAGCTATCTTGTACCTCACATCCTATGACAGACTTTTTCGAGTTCCAAAGAGATGATTATCTAGGCTACCATTAGGCATATATTCATAAACAAGCAAAAACTCACCTTCCTCTTGGCACCATCCAATGAATTGCACCAGATTTCGATGTATTGTGCAGCTAATTATCTTCACTTCGTTGGTGAAAACCTTTTCTAAATGTTTGGATTCTGCAAAGATTCTTTTGATAGCGACTAGGCGATCTAAACAGTTCAAAAATCCTTTGTAAACTTGGCCAGACCCTCCTTGGCCTAGTCTTCGATCATTTGCAAAGCCATTTGTAGCAATAAGCAACTCTTGATAAGAGAATTGCAGTGGCAATGCTACTAGCTCTTTGTCAATGTGAGTAAGAGCCCGACACTCACATCTTTTCCTCATCGTGGTCATAAATAAGTAAGAACCTGCTGAAATAACTAGCAAGAAACATGCTACGAGAGCAGTGATAAATGTTATAATCCTATACAACTTAGAGACCCTCTTGTTTGACGTATCCGCCGATGAGTGATGCTCAACGTTCAAGCTTGAACTAAATTCCCATGAATTTATGCTGTGACTCTCGTAAAAGAGGCCACAAGAAGCTGAGAATCCAATTGCTGCAGATTCAGGAAAAACTTTAGTGAGATCAATTTGGTAAGAAAGCGAGGAAGTTTTGTTAACGGGAGAAACTTGCTTGTCATCAAATTACCAAAATACACTAAGATTCTTGCTGGTGGAATTATAGGTCACCAGAACATTAGTTGCATCGCCGCTGTGTGACCCGGCATTCCAACCATCATGAACAAGCGAATTGAGTGAGTTGCTGTTGATTCCTATGTGCTGCCCCAGAGGATCAAATTTCGAGTTTGACCAAGTATCGAACTCGACCATGACAATTTGGTTCCGAGGCCTAGCATTAAATGTGCTCTCATTGAACAATCCTAAGAATCCACCGGCTGAGTTAGGGGGGATTAGGAAGCCAACAGGAGCAAGAAAAAAGGCCATGCCATCACTATATTGAGTGGCGTTGTTAGTATCGATGGTGAATGAGAAACGAGTAAAGAAGTCTACTTGTTCCCCTATAGCAGAATTCTGTATATATATGGGTTTGGAATACTGAATGCGGCCTACTTGAAAGGTTGTCTGGAGGATAGTGCTATCGGTTAGTTGAACCGCTCCGGACACAATTCTTGCAACTCCTTCGAGCAATATGTCGCCTCCATTCGTGTCAAAGCTATTTATATTGAAGGAAAGAGAATTGACAAAGGGGATGGCAGGATGGCAAACGAGGGAGAAAAGGATTAAGAGAGTGCACAAAGAAAGAGAGCAAGACATGATTATGGGGAGAACTGCATTCTACGATTGTTAAAGATAAGGTTTGCACCATTCAACTGGTTTGAGATAGTGTGCTTTATAATGAACCAAACATTCCTAAATCCAATTTTTGACCTGTTCAAAATAACTTCTTCGCCGTTTCCGCTGAACTCCTTTTGACAAGGGATATTCTCACTAAGAAAAATATCTACTCAATCACTTGGTCTTTCTCGTAACTTAAATAACATTGCGCTCCAAAGTGCCTGTCTTTGAAACGTCACTCCTTCGCGTGGTCCCTCGACTTCGGTGTTCGTGTCAGCAATAAATCACTCCATTGATTGATTTTTCAGAATCCCTTTTCCACTCACTTGCTCTTTTCCATAAACGCCCCTCACTTCGAGCAAAATAAATAAATACAAAAATAAACACCCCTCACGTCTTCTGTTCATGCTCCTTGTTAAGTTCATCTGTCCCACTGAATCTCTTTGCCTAGCGACCAGAAAATCCAAATTGGCAAGAAAACAAGAACAAAAATGAGCGAAATGCGAAATTGACTTTGTCGTTTCAGATTACAATCAGCAAAAAACACGACGGAACCCTAACTACGGAGGCTCCATCTTCGCAACGAGAGAAGTGAAACCCTAACTTCTAAACCCATTCGAAATGAAGAAGACGAAGAAGCTGTGTAATGGCGAGGGAATTCAAATGCAATGAGGTGTGCCCGTTTGGCGTCTACAGGGGTTTCTCTTTTTCTCCCCCCCTCTCCCAAACAGTGTGTACCGATTTTTCCCAAATAATTTTGTGTAAGATCCTTTTCTAGAAAACAAAGAAAAAATTGTACGATGTTGTATATTCTGTCGTGCGGCTGCAGAGGAGTTGATCCAGCACTGGAAAGCTCCACAAGCTTTGAAGCTTGGTTGTTGGATTGACTATGGCACTTTTGTCCCGGATGTGAAGATGAAGAAGGTGTGGAAAAGAGCTGGTGACTGAGAAAGGGACTTCTGAAAAATCTGAAATGTGGGCTCCATTGATCACGTGTTCAGCGGGAAGTTTTGAACGTGAAAACCACGGGTACACATTTTCAGCTGCTTTTAGGATTTAGTTATGGAGCAAATTCAACCTAAATCTCAATCCAGAGGAAAATTGTGTTGCCAAACGTCATTTGATTTGTATCTTAAATGTTAACATCTCTAGCGAGACGAGTCGCATTATTTATTCTAAAGATAAAGCCAAATAAGATTTTCACGCGATAGATAGTCAATGTCATTTGAATGATTGATTTCTTTAAAATTGTGACGGTTTGTTAATCGTGTGGAAGGTTATGACATTAAAATGAGAATCACAAAAAAGTTATGACACTATTAAAAGGATTTCTCTACCCGATTCTCTTTCACCCATAGAAGATTTAGTCCCATAAAAATCCACGATGGCTTGGCATTTTTCCTCGTGTCGGTTGACTTCGTAATCCCACCCAACTCTAGTCATGGCTATTTAGAATTGTTCGGCGATCACGGCACAAAGAACCAAAACTTTATATGTTGAGTTTGACAAGTTTGGAAAGAGAGAAGTCAAGCCTTTATACCTGCACAATGAGATTAAAATCTCACTTTCCTCGCTGATACATTTGCACTTGAGATCCTGAGTTATATACAATGGAAAGCAATTAATGTCTCGCTGACCTAAAATTTCAGCTACCAAGAACCTTAGCGTGTTTTGGTCATTGGATGACCACATAATTTTGCTTGACTATGAAACCCACTTCTCGCTTTCTTGCCTCAATCATCTCATGAAGTACTTTCCTGTAAAGGTTGCAATTGGGTTTTTAGTTTGTTGTGACATCCACCAGCAAGACACAACATCAATTCTAGGAAATTTCCTTCAAAAGCAAACCTCTCTCAATCGAACTGCAAAATTCTCAGGTTAACCATACTTTGTGACGGTTCTTGCAGCACGTCTCTTGCTATCAATGATTGGAACCGGGTTATGCTTGCTCGTGGAGAAGAGGAAAAAGTTCGAGCAAATGTGGGACTGCTGTTGACGTTGATTGTAATAGCCGTGTTGACCGGTTCAAAAGAGCAAACGCCTGAAGAAAAAAAAAATGTTGACCAGTTAACAAAAGGTAAAAAAGTGGACCTTCAGCCATTAAAGGGGGAATGAGAAAATATTGGGTACCTAGTAATTCCAGGTCATCAATAACCAAGTTCATTCTTCGTGCCCCACATGTCCATCGCGGGCCCACTTGCCAGAAAAAACTGTATTTTTTTTTGGTAAGAAAAAAAAAACTCTCTCTCTTTCGCGCTTGCTTTTTCTCAAAATTGTCACAAGTGTATCAGCCTAGAATTTTTTACGGTGAAAAAAATAGATCGGAGTAAATTTATCATATATATACCAGTTTCGGATTTTTTATGATCAAAAAATAATTTGAGATAAATTTATCATAAATATATCAATTTGAAGTTTTTTGTGGTATTAAATAAATATCACGATTACATACGATTCGTTTGTTTATATGCATCTACTAAAGCTCCTCAACAGTTTAGCTAGCGAGGCCTATTATGAATGTGAGATGTTGTGACAAAATATATTGCATACAAATCAAATGTTTAATCACTCAGTTAATAATTCGAGATTGCAAAATAAAAATTTGACTGAAAGTTATCCCCGAATGGTTTTGATCATAGAGTCCTTTCGAGCTGCCATTTTTCATATTAGATGCAAAATCTTTTACGCCCCTCTCTCGTAACCAAACTAAAGTAACATGTGTTATTCGACCAAAAATAACATGTGTTACACAACAAAAGTGAAACATGGGAAAGCACCTTGGATTAATACGTGGAGAGACCTCACCTTTTCGTGCTGGCTTCGGACCCCAGAGGGCCCCGCCCTGGATCAAAGGAAGAAATATTAATAAAATGCTTCGCACGGTAATGAGCCTAGTTGATCTCTGACGTTAATTTATGTGGGCCCCATATAAAACTGATCTCATCCAACGGTTAAAATTCATCGATATCTTGTGCACCCGGTCCATGCAAGTGCGGCTTGGATCCGCGCTAAAACCACCGGGCCCAACGCCTGGTGACCAAAAGGGGAGACTTGGTGCCTGAAGACTTCAAGTTGTCTCGAAGTCTTTCGGAAAACAAGACAACATGCCAGAATAAAAAAAAAACAGGCATACAGAAAAGACACCGTGAGTTCCCCGTGATCTATCTGGAGGTTGACCTTTCTCGAGGATGAAATGTGCATTACGCGAAATGGTCGTCGCTCGACCATTCTCTATAGCAATAGGAGCACAGGGCATCCACAATGTGTTTCTCAGCCTTCTTACTAACCCTACGGGATATGATATCTCGGTCTCAGAGCTAGATGATGAAGTACAACAACAGCGGCACCCGAAAAAACATATAACGAGATTCTATTTTCATTTTCAACGAGCTCTCGCCAGTAAAATCGCTATTAGTTCAACTATGCTACTTCTATAGGTTTTTTGAGTGGATTGAATGAAGCAAAAGTGAAAAAGTCGAATTCATATTAATACAGATGTACCTTGCGAAAATGGAAGGTTGAATTCGTACCAGTACAAATGTATGTCTATACTAAAAAACAGTATTAACGATTATCTCTGTAGAGAATTATTCTTATTTTCACTCTGGAAACTGTCATTCTCTAAAATCAAGGCCGTGATTTTTGCTTTTTGATCAGGTCCTTTAAGGTATTTGTTTCTTTTCTTTTTTATAATTTGTATTGCTCCATCTAATTAAAAAATTTACGAAAGTGCTGCTAACATGGCACTAAGTTGCAGTTAATTGCTATTCTAGCACCACGTGTGGTGCTAGATGTGGCTATCAAAAACCTTAAAACAGTATGGAAAAATAAATAGTTTTGAATCCTAGGAATGAGCAAAATGCGAGTAGTTTGCCGCATGTGGAAGGTGTTTCCGTCGTCCATCGGGGGCGTTACTGTGACTTCAGCTTCAATATGATACGAGACATTGTGGTGACTTGGTATATGAGGAACCCATAGAAATAGAGCAAAGATGCATTACACGAAGGTAAACTACAAGAAATACTTTTGCTTTCAATCTTTTGATAAGAGATTGTTTTTTTCTTGGAATACCCTGAAAATAATGCTAGGCTCAAATTACACGCGCAAATCAATGAAAAGAATAGTTTGAGACTACTTTTTTATACTGTCATTTGAGATATTATATGTGACTGCGGTTGATCACTAAAATATTAATTTAGTCTAAACCATTAATTTGCAAAGTTTAGGTAAAAAGTACGAAAAAGTACTAATTATTTCTGTTGCCTTTAATATAGCTTAAATATTCCCTACTAGCTAGTGTTTTTCATCGTGGTTTATTAGTACCAAACTTACAAAACAATTTAAATTCTTTCATTGTAAAAAAAAAAAACAGTTTGTTCTACAATATAGTTGTTATCAAGTAAATTCCCTAATGCTTCTTTCTTGATCTTGTGATCCTCTCATATAGGTTTGGATAAGAACTTTTTTTTTTTTGGTAAGGATTTGGATAAGAACTTTTTGTTCTTGATGAATTGACTAATATAGTGTTTCTCTATTCCTTTATCATATTTATAAGTAATAATATCAATGTTCGAAGATGTGGTATTTTCTGAGTTTTGAATCAGTTTGTCTTTCCCCCTTTCACTCCGATTTAACATCTAAACTGATTAAAATGAACTAGAAAGAAAGAGAAAGTAAAGCAAATTGATTTTTTTTTGCCATCATATCAAATTAAGATTAAATTACAAAAACGGAAGAAAGAGTGAAAGTAGATACTTTTTCCGGGCCTATTATAATCCTTTTGGCCAACAGTTCTTTTTATCTTTTCACAGAAATGAAAATTATATTAAGATTAATTGCAATATAATTAGGGAAAAGTAAAGACTGAAAGTGAATGCAGATTTTTCCTTGCCGTAAAAGTGAACTGGGATTACAATAACAAAAAAAAATGATAAAAAAGGAGCGAGTAGAATATTTTCCTAACCTATTATTATATGTAAAGAAAAACAGACAACGAAGAAAAGATAAAGGGAAAGAGAGATTATGATAATGTCTAAATGGACATATGTCAGCCTTCCATAAGTCTACTTCAGTGCACAACTATATATACATAATATTAGATTGTGACACTTAAACTTGCACAAATGGTCGCACAACTATAAGTCCAAAACAAATGGCAAACATAACATCTATTCAGAATACACAACCAACCCAATAAGTCCTCATGGACAATTAATAGACAAGTCCCAATAGTAACCAGGGATCACGTGATGGAACGAGCCCGACATCCCATACACGTCAAGGAAAAAGAAAAAGGAAGAGTAAATCCGGTTCGACGAAGCTTCCGTGACGTGTACGTGCAAAGCCCACTCTCTATTTCCTTTTTTCTTCTCCTTCTTCCTTTCTTTTTCCTTTCTTCCCTCTCCGTGGGTCTCAGTCTCTCTCGGCCTCTCCTTTTCCCTTTTTAATGAGTCGAACGTCCAATTTTCTTTTTCGTTTTGCTTTTCCACCATTTGACTTTTTGACTTTGGAAACCCTTATTTTACGGTTTGCAAAGCCATTAGTAGCAACAGACATGGTGCAAGAATTGTCGTCAACATGCGAATTTTGCAGTTTTTTTTGGTCGAAGAATTTTGCAATTTGATCGACAGATGGATGCTGTTTGAAGTAAATTCCCACGAATTGACGCCGTTTTTGGCTGATGGATGTCCCGAGAAGCTGTAAACCCAATTAGGACCTTTTTAGGAAAGTATTTTGTGAGACCAATGAGGCAGGGGAGATGAAAAGTTGGTTTTGTAGTCGAGCAAACTGTGTTGTCATCGAATGACCAAAACACGTTAAGGTCTTTGTATTTGTAGGAGTTGGGGTGTGACAGAAGGGGAGTTGTTTGTGCCATGATCCACGGTGCTCAAATTCTCTATTTCCAAACATGTCGAACTTGACAAATACAATTTGGTTCTTTGAGCCAATCGAACAATCCTAAGTAGGCACAACCGGAGTTGGGTGGGATTACATTGATCAGGTGAAGAAAATCAAGTTGACAAATCCTATTAACAGTGTCATAACTCTCTTACAATGCTCATTTTGATGTCATAAGCTTCCAAGCGATCAATAAAGTGCCGCAATTGTAAAGAAATCGATCATTCAAACGACGTTGGTCATTTGTGTCACATGGAAATCTTATGTGGCTTTATTTTGGAATAAATCATCTAACGTGGCGACATCTAAGATACAAATCAAATGACATTGTTCAGCAGCACAATTTTCCTCCGGATTGAGAAATTAGGTTCGATTTGCTCCACAACTAAACCCCAAAAGCAGCTGAAAATGTTTACACACAGTTTGTCTCGTGGATCATTTCCATATGTAAATGGGGACCACGCGTAGGAGTGACATTCCAAATGCAGCCGCTCAGGATATTTTTTTAGTAAGAGTCCCTTGTCCAATGATTTCAATAGAAATTGCAAATAAGCTATTTTGAACTTGTCAGGAAGTTGTTTGTACCATGATCCTTGACACAGCTGATGAGCCCTTGGGGTCTTGCTTCGATTTGAAGCATACAGGATGCTTCATGATGGTGGGTTCTTGTCTGATTAGAAGCAAATGTAATGCTTGATGCGATAATGTAATTCTTTTATGTGGAAAAATTTTGTAATCCAGAATCTTAGATGTTCATGATTTTTAACATTAAGGTAGACAAAGACATACCTTTATCCATAGTAATGTCCTTTGGAATGATTGTTGCTGAAAACGGAAGAAATGAAGAAATCTGATTTCTTTCTCTTAACCCACGTTTCTCTTAATGTATTTTTTCTGATAGAGGATAAAATACAACATTCGTTCTCTTGGGTTGAAAGAGTACTAGACTCTATTTATACAGACTATCAATCGGTGTCTTCCATCAAAGTATATTCCATTTCGTAAGAGTCAGATATCTTCAAACAATATGTTGCTTCTCAGTAGAATTGCGTCTTTTCATCTTTTTCATAAGCCAATACATTTTAGCACTTAAATAATTATTAAACCAGTAATTAATAACATTATGTGGGCCACAATTATTCTTACATTCTCTTACTTGGCCCATATGACCTTCCTTTCATGGTTTAATAAAGACCATAATGTGCACAACAACATTATGTTGAAATCTTTCTTAAATTGGCTATCACATGATAATCACAATTAAGTAAAGAAAACCAATGCGAGTCATAGAGATGGTATGTCATTAATCTACATAGTCCCTTCTATGTACTACAGTAATAGAGCTCTCTACTTAACATGATCCATAAATGAGAAGTATAGTAAGGGTCCAACTATAATGTCTCTATTAGAGACTATCTTGTTGAACATCAATCTATTTCCATCATGTATACTAAATAGAAAATAGGAAATATAAAAAATACATAAAAGAGCTTTGAGTGTCAAATAAATAAACTTAATGCAATCATAATACAATCATTAATGACGTCCAATAATACCCATCCTTTCAACATGTTTATTAAATATTTTGGGCAATAGTCCTTTTGTCAGGAGATCTGCAATCATAAGGTTGGTGTTAGTGTACTCAATTGACACTCTTTGTTTATGAACTTCTTCTTTAATGGACAAGTATTTAATTTCCATATGTTTAGCATCCTTAGAGTACTTGTCGTTTTTTGAGAAGAAAACTACCACAAAGTAATCACAATAAATTTTCAGTGGCTTGTCGATACTATCGACAATAACAAGCCCTGAAATAAAGTGCCGCAGCCATAACCCATGAATAGTGGCATCAAAGCATGCCACAACTCAGCCTCTATAGTTAATGCAACTAAGCCTGAATCTGAATATATAATCACCTCAAGATAATCAGATCTTTTATAAGTGAGCATATGGTTCTTAATTCCTTGCCAGTATTTAAGAAATTTAAATCTGCCCAACATTCCGACAAAAAAATTGATGATTTGTCTTGTGTAAGTTTGAGCATATGTTAAGCTTCCAACAACATATGCATAAGGAATACTTTTCATTTGCTCTTCCAATTCTCTTTTCGGACAATGCATAAAGCTAAATTTGTCACTTTTCTGAATTGGAACTACTCCTGCTGAACATTTATCCATATTGAATCTCTCTAAATTTTTATCAATATATGCTTTTTGAGACAACCCCAACAATCATTGTGATCTATTATGGAATATTTCTATTCCTGTCACATACATTGCCTCTCCCATATCTTTCATTTCAAAATTCTTATAGAGAAATTTCTTGGTTTCATGTTATAAATCAATATCATTAGTAGCAAGCAAAATGTCATCAATATATCAAACTAGAAAAATAAACTTGCTCCCACTAAACTTCATATTTACGCCGATCAATAGTATTTTCCTTGAATCTTTCATTATGGAATATTTCTATTCCTGTCACATATAGTATCATTAAACTTAAGATACCAGTGTTGGAAAACTTGTTTAAGTCCATATATTGACTTCTTTAACTTACACACTATGTCTTCCTTTTCTTTATCTGAAAACCCATTGGGTTCTTCCATATAAACCTTTTCATCTAAATTCCCATTAAGAAAGGCAGTTTTGACATTCATTTGATATAACTCTAAAACGTAATGAGCCACTAAAGCTATAATAATTCTAAGTGAATCTTTTTTGGAGATTGGTGAAAAAGTCTCCTTATAGTCAATGCCTTCTTTTTGAGTAAAATCTTTAGTAACAAGTCTGACCTTATACCATTCAATATCACCTTTTGAGTCGTGCTTGGTCTTAAAGACCCATTCACATCCGATCTTCTTACATCCTTTAGGCAATTCAACAAGATTCCAGACTTAATTTTGATCCATAGATTTTAACTCTTCTTCCATAGCATTAAACCATTTAGTAGAATCATCACAATCATGGCTTGTGAAAATGAACTTAGATCATTATCAATTCTTAAGTCAATTTTTGACTCTTGTAGATAAATCACATAGTTACTAGAAATAGCCGACCTCCTTTTGCTTTGAGATATTCTTAATGTTATTTTTCGTGGCTCAACTACTGTAGGTTTAATATTGACATTTTCATTATGGATTGTTTGGTCATTTATTTGTTGTTCTCGATTATTGTTGGGTTGAACTATAATATCATAAACAATTTTAGAAGTTTTGGGTATAGGAACTTCCATCCTAACTTCTTAAATGCAAACATCACGCGTTATTTCACTCTCCCTGATGTCAACATTTTCAATGAACCTAGCATTTCCAAATTCAATATTTCTTGTACTATGATTACGACAGTAAAATCTATACCCTTTGGATTTCTCTGCACAACCAATGAAGTAATCATTGATTGTTCTAAAATCCAATTTATTTTCATATGAATTGTAAACTATTCCTTCTGCTAGACAACCCTAAACGTGCAGGTGTCGTAAATTAGGTTTCCTTCCCATCCACAGTTCAAAGGGAGTCTTTGTAACTGCCTTATTAGGAACCATGTTTAATAAATACATAGAAATCTTAAATACATACATCCACAATGATAAGGGTAAAAATGAATAACTCATCATACTCCTAACCAATTTCATCAAAGTACAATTACGCTTTTCCGTTACACTATTTTGTTGTGGTGTACTTAACATCATGTATTGAGTACAAATGCCATGTCTTTCAAGGAATTTAGCAAATGGACCTGAACATTGTCCTGATTCATCATACTTTCCATAATACTGACCACCTCTATCCGACCTTACTATTTTCACATTTTTATCAAATTGACTCTCAACTTCTTTAATATACACCTCATGTACATTCATTGATTGAGATTTATCATGCAATAGATAAATGTAACCATAACGTAAAAAATCATCAATAAAGATGACAAAATAACATTCTCTACCAAAACATGGAACATCAAAAGAACCATATATATCAGTGTGTATAATTTCAAGAAGCTCTGTGCTTCTTGTGTCACCTTTCTTAGTGTGATTTGTTTATTTACATTAAATACAATCAATACACACTCCAAGATCAATAAAATCTAAATTCGGAAGAATTTTATTCTTCACTGATCTTTGCATTATTTTTTTGGATATATGACCCAAACATTTATGCCACAAGTAAGCAGAATTCTCATCAACTAAACTGCGTTTACTGCCAACATTATGATGCAAGGTCATTAAAGTCTCAATAGAAGCATTATCAAGTTTAAACTTGTAGAGATTATCACATAAAATTCTAATTTCGATAAGATTATTATTCTTAAATAAACTAAAAGATCCAGAACCAAGCTTAAAAGAAAATCCCACTACATCAAGTTTTGGCAAAGAAACCAAATTGCGGGAAAATGTAGATACATAAAGGGTTCAAAATATGCCCAGTATCTAAGATCAAACGATAAGTGTCAATGCTTTCAACTGGAGCTTTGTTTCTATTCCCTGTGAATACATAGTTCTCATTTGGCTTTATGGTTTGGATCAAAAGAAATCCTTGCATCTTATTTGTAATATGAGTGGTGGCACCAGAATCAATCTCTCAAGTATTATGAGGAACTTTAGTAAAGTTTGATTCAAAACATACTAAAGCACAAGGCTTACATTTCTTTTTTTAAACCAAGCTTTACGCTTCGAGCAATCTTTCTTCATGTGTCCAATTTTATTACAAAAGTGACACTTTATAAGATTGCATTCCTTCTTGTGGATTTGAAAAGCCTTATAAGAGTCATTTAGGTTGTGTAATCCTTTCTTCTTGCTATTTTCACCTTTTCTTTTGGAATTCTTTTCAACTTCTTGATGATTTAAGAGACGAACAGCAGAAGACTTTTGATTCTTTATCCTCATTTCCTCTAGAATAAGCATACTAGCCAATTCATTTACATTCCACTTGTCCTTTATAGTGTTGTAATTCATTTGAAATAGCCCATATTGTTCATGAGGCAAGGAATTAAGTATAAACTGTACTAAAAAGTACTCATCCACGTTCATTCCTAAAGTCCTTAATTTTGCTGCTAAGTTTGTCATATCAAGTACATACTCATGCATGGTACATGAACCATCATATTTCATATGGTCAAAGTGCTTATAAGTGTACCAGCAAATGACTTATCAGCAGTTTGAGAACGTTCTTCCATAAATTTCATAAATTCCTTGGCACTGTTAATTTTGGGAAGAGTAGTCTTTAAGTTGTTTGCAACTGTCATTTGCATAAACATTAAGCTTAATCTGATCAATCTTTCCCAAACTTTATGAAAATACTTTTTATTATTGTTGCTTTCATCAATAATAGCAGCCAATGCCTCAACTTGAATGCTAAATCAAGATCCATGACACCTAAGTGAAATTGGACTTGTCCACTCCAATTAGAGAAATTCATTCCATTGAATAAAGAAACAGGCGAAGCATGTGAATGAAGAGAAACATGTACACATACTGCAAATATGCAAGAAAACAATCATACAATAATCCTTTTAGAATATCACATAATCATATTCAAATTAAACAAAACATGCACATCATAGTTCTCCTTTGAGTGATCCTACAATATACAAATATACAATAAACCATAATGATGCTAATAGGTTTTATTTGGTAATTATAAATACACCTCATTAAAATTTATTTGATATCTTTGGATGTACAAACAAATTTAACAAGACATATGAATTACCAACTATTACATTCATGAATTATAAGAAATTGATTAACCTTTAGGTTAATCCTGAAGTTCTTATAAAAAAATGAACTTCAATATATACCTATGACTCCTATAAGGATATGTAACATATCAATTTCGATCATAGCATCAATTAATCTTAGGTAATTGAATAAAACATTATAAAATTTCAAAAATTCAAGACATTATGGTTTGGCCACTTTGGTGACTAACAAACCACTCATAATTGAATTCTTGAAATTGTGAAAGGCAATAATTGTTAAAAAATTCAAGAGACCTTAAGGTTCGGTCACTTCGGTGACCAACAAACTATTCATAAATTGCATGTAAGGGCAAAACAATAAACTAATGAGACCAAGGGCAAAATTGTAACACTCATGGCCCACTCGTAACAATATTGTCCACTTTAAACTAGAGCCTGCACGGTTTTGTTCTTCGAGGCTTCACCTGGAAAAGGCTTCATTACAAGTTAGAACAAGTGCCACCGCATATATGGCACTTCACCTCACCACACACAGGTGATGTGGAATTTGGGTCATTCATGTCCCCTTCGCTATCCTCGAAACTTGCCAAGAGCCACTCCTACCACTCCCGCCCTCGCAGAACCGGGTTGTTACAGGCCCATCGGCTTCCGCCTGGTTCGTCCCCAAACCACACACTTTCGGCTAAGATTGGCTTGGCTCTAATACCACACACTTTCGGCTAAAGAGTCTGGTCCTCTCTTAGGTGGAGAGAGGACCAAACTCTATTTATACTAACTATCAATTAATGCCTTTCATCAAAGCATATTCCACTTCGCAAGAATCACACCTCTTTGGATGAATTGTAACTTTTCAACAGAATTGTGTCTTTTTATCTTTTTCATAGCCAATACTTTTTTAGCACTTAAATAATTAATAACACATTGCGGGCCACGATTATTCTTGCATGATGATGGTGGTTTTGTGGTGTGCACATCCGAATCCTGAGGGGAGACCTATGGCCTCTTTAGTTTAGCTTTCCCAAAAAGCTTTGAGCCTCTAAATCCCCTTGAGAAAAATATGAAGTATTTGGCAAGTGTTTTTGGGACTCCATTGGCCAAATGCTAGCTTTGGGAAAGCTGAAAGTCTAAAGTAGAGACCTGCTTTGGGCTTTTAGCATTTTCGGAATGCTATTGTGGGGGGTTTAAGACTTTTTTTCTTTCCATTATTGCCCTCATTGATAATTGTGTGTTCCACTTTTGCCCTAAAAAATACTGTTCATCTTTTTCAACCCATCGTCTCTGTGCTCGGTTGCTGAATAGTCAAGGTCAAGTCGCCAGTCGCCAAGGTCGAGGTTGGCTTTTTTAATGGCATTGTCATTTGTCTTCCGCAACCCTTTGACGGTGGTCACAGATGTCACGTGCCTGGTGCCGTGCATCCTTTGTGGCTCAGCATCACGCGTTCTTTGCGGCCCTCACCTAGGTTGCTTCGACCGTCAAAAGGCCGAATCTAGGTCGCCTGGCGGTCGCGCAACCTTGGCGTTGCCTCACCTAGCGTCCTGCAATCCTCCATAGCCTAGCGTCGCACATCCTTCGCGGCCCTCACTTGGGTCGCTTCAACCGTTGAAGGGCTAGATCTAGGTCGCCTCACTATCACGCGACTTCAGCGTTGCCTCACCTGGCGTCACGCATCCTCCATGGCTCTCGCCTGGGTGGCTTTGACTATTGAAGGGCCAAATATAGGTTACCCCGTGGTCGCGTGACCTTGGCAGCCTATTGCTTGGTGTGACACGATCAATCTCAAGTACCACATAGTAGCCAACGCGAGAAAGTTAGGGATTGATGGATTGGGGCTTTCGGATTGAGGATTTGCCAAGAAATGGGGGATGGGAGAGATGCTGCAAACTCAAGCCCTCTCTTCAACTAAGGAGATGAACAGTGCCATTGTTTTTCCTTTCTGTTTTTATTTAATTTCAAAGTAATTTGCAAAAAACTACACCAAAAAGGCACTAACCAAACGCATTTGCTTTGAGCAAAATACCCTTGAGCCAAAGAACCTTGCGAAAATGACTTTGCATTATCTCAAAGTTAGCCCTAGACTAGAAGAAGCGACGAAGTTTATTTGGCTAGAAGTCCCAGTACCGGAGCTTATATTTAACAAGTGCGAAGAACCTTGTTCGTATCACCATCTGCAGAAGATTGCTCTGTCCTGGAGTCCCTCGGTCCATTTTCAGCAAGATATATCTTGGCTTATACAGCTATGCAGGTAAAGGTTCCTTGTGGGACAGAAACCGGAGTACGTAATTTTTGGCAGTGATCCAAATTGGCAGTACGAAAAAGATTTCCATGTAAATTACAAAGTATGCATCAAATATTCCTATTGTTTAGCGTGTTTTACAGGCACTCTCTCTCTCTATAAACTGTAGATCAAGTTCATCATCCTGTAGAACTGTTTCTTCTTCTATGGTAGTGCAAGCATCCAACGGCAAGAAACTAAAGCCCCTTCACAGGATTTCGAAGACGCTTATACACATGACCTACCAACTAAGGATAGGAGAATCGCAAGACTTCCTGATTTTCAGAGAGATCGTTCAGGATTCTATGGAAGTACTGAACTTAGTACATCCACACCATCTTGATGAGGAAAAAGCACTAAAGCATGGCGACATACATAATGGCTGTACAAAATTCAGAGCCGTAAAGGTAACAATGATCGGAGTAGGAATCACACTTACGCAGTAGGGTGGATACATTACATTGACGAGCGAGCTCAGGTTCATACATTCCGACTATACACAGTCATCAGCTAAGCTGAGGATCTAAATCCACAATAAGCAAACTGAATTTAACAAGCAAGACTAGACAAGCCAGGCAAACCATGCTACAAGCTCCACCTCTCAACTAGCAAAGCTGGAGCTCAGACAAGACTATTACATCTTGCCCAAAGATATATGCCTCGTGAGACAAGACATTCACTTCTTTTTGTCCAGGAAGCAATGGCAAAGAAGTTCCTATAAAAATGGGAAATGTCCTAACCTTGAATGAGATTGAAATTGATCATTACCTAAGCAGCAGGGTAATTTTAATATTGCAATACAAAATTCAGTTCCCACTCCCCTAACAATATTTGCAACAAGTTCCTCGAGAGAGTAGAGAATGGAAACATTAACTTTAAAATACCATAAATTCTTCGATAAAACCAAAGAAGAAAGAGTTCAGACCCACCGGCAGTGCTTGTGGGTCAACTAGGGCAGCACTATTTCCTTTTAGTTTGCTCTGGGCGTCGCCCATTCAACACGAAGGATGAGGTTATCATAGCCATATCCGTTGAGCTTATTGATGGCCCTCTCAGCATCCTCTTTGTTTACGAAGTTGACAAAACCGAAACCTCTGCTCAAACATGTCTTCTGATCAATCGCAACATACACACGACTAACTGGGCCGAATGTGCGGAACAGTTCAAGCAGATCGGGCTCCCGAGTGTCCTCCGACAAATTAGTTACACGGACAGAGTTCTCTTCATTCCTACGCCTCATCTCCGTTCCGGTTCTCTCTGCCCCTGCTCTCATGCTCGGGGGCACATAAGCTCCCTTAGTGCTTGTTGTCTCTGCTGTCGCAGGCTTATCAACAAAAGTCTCAACTGGTTGAGCAAGGTCCTTGTACGGACATCTTGATGTCCAGTGATCACCCTTCTTACCACAAGTCCTGCAAACCATGAGAACAGCACCTCCTTTACCAAGCTGAGCCAAGTTATCCCCTGCTGCCTTTGATTCTTCAGCTTTCGTACCTGTCATCAAAATCTCCTATTAGACAAAGAACTGACCAACCTTGGACTTATAAAGATTTCTTCAAGAAACAATTTCACTTGAGATTTGCCAATTCACTCCCACTTAAGGCTTTATCAAACTGAGAGATTTCATCAGCAGGAAAAAATGCCAAGTACAAATGTCCTCACCATGAAATACAAATGCAATTCACTCAAATTTTCCACATTGCTTTCTCCAGCAGCCGATTTAGAGATCAGCTTGTCAGGAATATATAATTCAACCCCAATAGAATATCAACTAATCAAGATGTAATTGGACAGATTCAGGAAGATAAACTATCAGATTTCTTCTCCAAAAACCAATTCAATCGACTGTAAAAGAGATGTCTACGGAAGAAAATTAGGGAGTTCATATGCTGAGCACCAACTATAGATGCAAATTCAATCACAAACGCCACAGATCGATCCCACAGTTTTGCAACATAGTAATACGTATCTATATACGCACACAGAATCACAGTCATAGAAAGAAATACCGGAAAGAAGAAAAAAAAAGGGACTAGGACAATACCAGGAGCCCTAGGCCTCTCGAGCAGTATCTCCTCGGTGGACACCATCGTCAATCGGGCACCGACGTCCTCGTGGACGGCGTCCCCGAACTTCGCCCAGTTCCGGCGCTCCACCGCGCTCTTGCTGAGCCGAGCCTTGGCGAGCTTCCTGACCCGGGTGGTGGTGGTGATCTTCACCTTGTTTCCATCCTCGTTGAACTTGTACTCGATCACCTTCTTGATCCCGTTCTCGTCGGGGCCGATCACCTGGCGGGGCGGCAGCAGGAAGTCCAGATCCTCGCCGTCGTCCTCGTCGAGCTCCCCCCACCGGAGCTTGCTCGGCTTCGCCGGCGCCGCCGATCCGTTCCTGTCGAACGCCATGCTGTAGAGCTCGAGGAGAAACCGAGCGAGGTCGGGTGGCGACGAAGGTGTTCTAGGGTTTTGTGTGGCGAGGACGAAGGAAAAGGATGAGGAGGAAACGATATATCATCGTTCGGGCGGGCTTAGATGACGTGTTCGGGCCCGTAGAGGCTGGTGGATCCGGGCTTGTAATAGAAGAATGCTTTGTGACGAGTGGGCCGGGCATGCGGCCCACTTTTGTAATCGGGCCTGCTTATTGGGCCCGACAAAAACTTTTTCTTCTCTAAGATGGAATGGCATGACATAAATAAGATAAAAAGAATAAAGCAAGGATTTGCATTAGGATTTATTTTTATTTTTTTGTAATAAAAAAGCATTTTAAGTGACACGTGTTGTTTCATCGTATGGCATTGAAATTGCTGCACACGTCCACTTCAGAAATTATCTAGCCATGAAATGGCACTCATAATCCTGATCTCGCTCTTTGAAGAGAAAGTTATTATAGGACGGTATGAGTGTATTTATATGATGCGAAGAGCTACACCTTATTCTGACAAATCAGGGGTACGAGCTCAGAAACCCGGTTTCTTGGAGATTAAGAGACAATTATGCAAGTCTTTTGAAAACAATCCAATTCGGTGCTTGGATTCTTGTGAGTGATCCTAACTCTGAACTGTAAACACGTGATCAATGGGATTTGAACAAGCGAGCACCGATTTGTAAATTGAAAATTTTCCGATGCTCCCGATAACCATGAGTATAAAACCCCACTTTGTTATATCCTTTAAAAAAAATCGTCATATAAACAAGCCATGTGGGTAATATGTGTCCGAGTCAAGCTAAAGAGGTGGCTGGTCCTTGTTCGGCAGATCAAGGGTTAATTGACGAATGAGTAGTACGCATTGGTCAGTGCAATCACAACATCACTATAAGACATACATAGGACCTTGACCATTCTCTTTCTGATTTGAATGAAAACTAGATTGGAACCGAATGGTGGCACATAAGGAGATTCGTCATGATATGAAGTTGGTAAAGAATAGAGAGAGAGAGAGAGAGAGAGAGAGAGAGAGAGAGAGAGAGAGAGAGAGAGAGAGAGAGAGGAGGAGAAAAAGAGCGAAGAAATGGTTCTACTTCTACCCATGTTCTGATGCTAGTCAGGTGACAATTACATATGGTCATGGCCAGACCAAGGCCACAGAAATTGGTTTTTGGCTCAATTAATACGCGTTGTTGATAAGTTGTCTGGCTGACAAGTCATTGCATCGCAAAACCGACTATTGTCACAGTGACATCTCTTTTTTATTTCTTTACAAGATGAAGAAGGTTCAGGGTATTCTAATGCTAGCGAACAAAGTCATTTCTACAAGCATTATTAGACCTTTGTCTTAAACAGCCAAGAAAGCAAGCATCAATGATGAGTCATTTTTTTTTTTCTGATGAAACCCGCATACTTTATATCTAATTTAAGCTAGAAAGAGATCGAATTGGCATACTCAAACCTGACAAAATTAACCGATCACATCTTAAGCTCAACGGAATTTGAGTGCTAGCTAATTAAATCCAGAGTTTATCATACTCTACACTCCATCCGGTTTCATTTATTTGTGTGTCCCGATGTAACATTTAAAACCTATAACAATATTTTCAAATTGGCTTATGTTCACTAAAACAAACGTAACTTGGGAAGTGGGTGACCCCTATATGTAGCAAACTAGTAAATTGAGCCCTTTCGATCAATTTAGAAAACTAGTCATTAACCACACCGACAGCCCAAGAAACAATAGTTGCATGACCGTGGTCATCTTAATTATACCCTAATTGTTACCCCCTAATCGAGGCTTTAAAAGTCTATGTTGGTCCACGTTCCCCCAGATCTTATGGCTCATATTCCCGCAAAGTAATAGTGAATTGTGCACCTCAAGATACGTCAACGAAAGAGAGACCTCCCAAGCTTCTCTCAGCAGATACATCCTCTTCCCCTTTGCTGATCTGGATAATTGCAACCCTTCCCTTTACAGCCACAAGACTTGCATAATCGGCATCAACATATTCGATGGAAACCCTAATCATAAAGAGAATCCGAGTTGGCAGGCCGAGAGGGTTCGAGATCATTCATATACACATCTTTCAATGCAAAATTATATTGTCGACGTGTATAGGTTTAGAAGCGGCCAACCTTACAAAAAAGGGAGAAAAAGAGCAAAGAAAAGGGAGAACCAGGCCACAACCTTTAGGTAATATACTTCGGCACTACGAGAATATTCTAACCTTAGGCCGCCCAATACCTTAAAAAGAGGATCTTAACCAAACAGAGCCATAACTTGGTACGCGGTCAAAGGGGGACAACCAAAAGAAAGTCAACGCCATTTCTTGTGTTAGGTTATTCGCATGAAGGTAGGCATCTACGAGTACAGAAGCTCCTCCAGATCCAAGTTCACACTTCTCTAGCATCGAACTCCTAAGCAAGGATCATCCTAGCACGGTCCTGCGCTGGGTTTCGCCCTATAATACCTAATTATTTTCAGTGCCCATTTATTATCTCCGACGAATAAATGAATAGATCAAGGGAAGAAGCCGTAATGAAGGCACATGTTGGCAGGCGGATGACCAGAAAAACAAGGAAAAGAAAAGGAAAAATCAGAGTCAAATTTGATATTAATTGAAGGGTGGCATGTTCGAGACCCAGATCTGATTCTCTACTTTGCTTTGTGGTCAATGATCCGCCGCTAGAATCGGACTAGATCAAGAAAGCCTTCCTTGATGGTTGTTTGCCTCTCTAGAATAAGGTGGTTTCGTGCTTCTTGGTGGTATTATATTAGAAATTCTTAAAATCCTTTCACGGGGAAGTTACCTACGTTGGAAACAATTGTGATATTACTATTGAATATTTTTATCTCTCAACGTTATACGTATATCTTTCTTAATTGTGCATATCTTGATTTCATTGCCTTAAATAACCATCTCTTGAAGCCTACAAATAGGCCGATGTACTCTTCATTGTAATAACTCGAAATGTGAACACAGATTCTTTATTTCTCTCTTTTGTATTATTATCAAAGCATATATTATCTTGTGATGATTGACATTTTACTTCGAAAATTAAACGAAGTCGCAAATTGACAAGTTGAATCGCAATGTAGCTCAGGAAGCCACAACATCTCAAGCCAAAATTCCGCAGGCTCACGACCGGATTCATATGATGTCCTAGTCTCAAACAATTAATGGGTCATCTAGTTCACGTGTATTGCACATTACATACATGGAGAATAGTGATTAACCTAAGCATTGTCAATTCAATGACACTTTACGAAGTCGCGAATTGATAAGTCAAATCGCAAAATAGCTCGGTGAGCCACGACTTCTCAGGCCAAAACCGTGCTCGAGTCATGACCCAGTTCACATGATGTCCTAGACGCAACCCATTCATGAGTCATCTAGTTCACATGTATTGCACATTAAATACGTGGAGATTAGCGATTAACCTAAGCATCATCAATGGCAATGTTGGCTCTAGGTTGATAGTTAGCATCCTGTTTCTTCTGGAGTCCCGGTTTAAATGCTTCATAATGAGAAGATGGTCTTGATCTGGAATTGCCATACGGTCAAGATTTAACCTAATCAATTACCAAAATCCTCGTCCAAAAAACAAATTACCAAAGTCAACTTAGATCTGAAGTCAACATTTTCGAGCTTTAGGGTTTCTTAATTAATTTTTTGGCCCCAAAATAAAAGAAACTTAAAGTTAGAGGGCTTGACAGAGGAATATGCTCCTTCACTTTTCAATTTCTTGGTTAGCTTGCTTGGAAGCTGTACTAGATGAGCCAACGGACATTCTTAGGCACATGAGCGTAGCTCAACTTTTACCCACGTGTGAAACACCTTCCAAACGCTTCCTATTTTGTACTAGCTTGGTGCGATGTTGCATGTGACTCCCCATCATATAATGCAATTTTTATAATGTCTTTTTCGCTTAATTTTTTTTTAATTACAATGAATTTGGGATGAATGATGGCCTCTTGGATGATTTTCCCATGATTTTTAAATTTTCTTGTTCCAATCTCATATTTATTTTTAAGTTTTTCCTTCTTGAACAAGAAATCTTAAAATAAATAAATTTGAAATCCCAACTTATCTAAAATGGAGCGTATTCACAATCTTTTTGGCTCTATATATTCTTCTTCTTTTTATTTTGAAATCCAATCATTTTAAAGTAGCTTACATGATCCAAGAACGTCCATTTAATTGTGAAGAAAACAGACAATAAGTACCGTAGAACAACAAACTAATAATGGATGACAAGAGATTTTCTTGAGTTGCTATCAAAAACGATTGATTGAAAATCATAACTATACCGGACAAGGAAATATGAATATTCAAAGATGAAGATAATAGTTGAATCAATAAACAACCCAAATATTTTTGAAACTGTCTCTTATCAATTTCTCTAAGATTTGTCAATCTTATTAATAAAAACCTCTAGAAAAGTTGAAGCAGTCTTTCGTTTTCTTGTCAAACGAAAAAAAGTCACTATCAAAAAGCTCGTTCTACTAAGAACACTAGTATCACGCCCATGGATTCTCATATATAGTATTTGGAGAGTTTAAGGTGAGTTATCCATTGCTCAGATCAGATCCGAAAAATGAGAAATCGATAAAAAGAAAATAAGTGGATCCAAATTGCATCGTGCCTACGTAAGCTATTCTTTATTAAATGATACTCGCACACTTTCAAGCAGTGGCTATAATTTTTTTATTAAAAAATAAAACAAAATTAATTAGCTAAACGAAGCCACGATCATATCACCCAATCATCATCAACCTACCTTTTCTTTTTACCCTATGAAGTCCACACATTTTCCATAAAAGAGGAATATTATCAACAGCTACTTTTCCCTTTTCTTTTAGACCCTCAATTTTGGAAAGTACAATTTTATCCCCATCCTCTCCAAATGGCCAAAAACAGAAACCACCGCGAAGCATCTCCCGGGGGCTCCCCGAATTTCCTTCGGATCACACAAAAAGCCAAAAACCCTTCGCAATTTCCGAATTTTTCCTCTCTGTTTTTTCTTTTTTTTTTTAACCGTAATAATTTCGTTGGTGTCCCGCGAGGATACGAAGAGGAGGCTCTGAGTGTTCGTTAATGGAGTCCGCACATATAAATACCCACCAATCTCTCTCCTAGCCCCGTCGCTCCTCGCTCCTCATCATTCTCCGCCCCCTGATCCTCCTCCTCTTCCTCCTCCTCCGGTCGGGGGGGGGCTGTCTCCGCCGCAGCGAGCCGCAACTCGCCGACGGCCCGACTCGCTTCCGGCTCGGGCCTGTGGCCTTTCCGTCGCCCGGATCCGGTTGATTCTTCCAGGTATTTGATGGAATGTTGACTGGTTTGGCGAGGTCGTTCCTTCGCTTCTGCTGGGATTTGATCGCTTCTGGGTAATGTAAATGGGGGGTTTTGGATTTTGGGTTTGGGTTTGGGTTTGGGTTTGATTGGGTTGAGATTTTCTTCCCTTGCTTCTTCTTTGATGGGTGTCTCTGTTGGGAGGAAAGGTTGTTAATTTGAAAGCTTTGTCCCCACATGCATGATGGGCTTATCTTGAAAGTGCTCCCTCCGTTGTTTGTCTTGGCTTACGATTGACATTTCCCTACCCCTTTTTCCTTTCTGCTCTTTTCTCTATCTGCATCTTTCATTTTCAGCTTTTGAGACGCGTCGGTGGTGTAGGTAATTCATAGATCGTCTCTGTGCATCCTCCCTCAATCATTTGAAACGGGCATTTTTAAGCTTATCTTCAATAGCTGCCAAAAAAACAAAAGGAAGGCTTTTTTTTGTTAGATCTGCTCTTATTTGCTGCTGGTTCTTGTGAACCGTGATCCGATCCAGCTACTGGGGTGTGTGAGTGTTCCTTTTGTGGATATGTAGCTACATCCGTTTCACATACACGGCTCAACACCCTTTCATTCCCCCTGCTGAGTCCCTATAGTTCTCGTTTATTTCAGTGATTTTGTCTTAGGCTTAGAATTATGCATGCGGTCTTATGAGTTTTTGCTTAACATGAGCTTTGTCGACAATGACTGAAGGTAGTGATTGTAAGATGTCGTAGTAATAAACTGAATAACATGTTATTGGTTCGTTTTCCATTTGAGGTATATTTGTCATTTTGAGTCTCGGCTTGTAACCGCAAATTCCCATTAGCATTTGATAGTAGATAAACTCATTCGTTTCTCTCATTTATAACTCCGGGCTGTGTTGCAGCTGGAATTTGTTTCCTACCACCAGTGTGTTTTTTCCAGCACTTTAAATGGGTTGATGTAAGCTACGGTGCTTGCGTGAATCTTTTGTCATATCTTTAATCAGTATTCTGTGGTGTTTTATCTGTGACTTGATAGATTGGCGTTGTTTTTATTTGCACCTGGCATCTTTTTGCGGCTTTAGAAACACTTGTCACCGAGCACCTGCTTGTTGACATTGCCTCGTAATTTTACTGATATCGACTAGGAGTTTATTAGAGCCATTTCTCCCTTTGTGACAGTATATGAGGAACGGTGTGCAATTTGATCTTCCTATGAACATATACAAGATTGCAGACACCAGTATTCTACCTCAAGCCGCCTCTGATATACAGATTTTTGTAACCTACAGGAACCTAGGGACAGCATCATAATGAAGGCTCTAATTCTTGTTGGGGGATTTGGGACTCGGTTGAGGCCTCTGACACTTAGTGTCCCCAAGCCACTTGTTGACTTCGCTAACAAACCCATGATCCTGCATCAGGTATTGTTTCAGATCCTTTTGTTCAAGATTCTCTTCTGATGCTGTATAATCATGTTTGCTCTTCTATCCTTGAAGATAACTTTATCTTGGTTGTGTTGTGAGATATATTCAGCCCGTGAGTAAAGTAAGACTGTAATCCTAGTGTAAATTCACTATTGGCTGCAGACCGGTTTTAGCTATATCTACCATGTTCTTGGATGATTTGCTAGATTATCGACCTGCCTGCTTTTTCTCTACCAAGTAAGATATAGCATCTTTTTGATGCCTGGCTGTTTAGGAGAGACGTCTGATCATAGTTATTTCGGATAGTTTGGACTCTGTTTTAGAATTTTTTTTCCTTTTTTTTTTTTGGTCAGACTGTTTTAGGAGTTGAATCACTTTATTTTTCAGATGATGATACTCATTTCTCGATGAAAAGAATCTACGTCCTTAATTGTGTTCGTCCTTTGTGGCTGCTTTCTGTCATGCACTTAAGCTTATTCCTCTTTCGAATGTACAGATAGAGGCACTCAAGGCCATTGGAGTGACTGAAGTGGTTTTGGCTATCAATTACCAACCGGAGGTGAATGTTTTGACAATATGTTTGTCTATGGTACTCGTTAAGTGAGTGGTGTTTGTTTAGTTTGATGATTTGGTATACTCTTTAATTTTCAGATTATGCTGAACTTCTTGAAAGACTTTGAGACCAAGCTTGGGATTAAGATCACATGCTCACAAGAGACTGAGCCACTTGGAACTGCTGGCCCTCTTGCTTTGGCGAGGGACAAGTTGCTGGACGATTCTGGTGAGCCGTTTTTTGTTCTCAACAGTGATGTTATAAGCGAGTACCCGCTCAAAGAAATGATTGAATTCCACAAAGCCCATGGAGGAGAAGCCTCTATAATGGTAACAAAGGTGAATGTCCTACTTAGTCATTCCTCCTCCTTTTATGCTCCCTCCTTTGAGTGGATGAATTTAAAGCTAAAGATTATGTGCACACTGACAAGAACCCAAAACTCCCTCCTTCATCATGCAGGTGGATGAGCCATCAAAGTATGGTGTGGTGGTCATGGAAGGATCAACTGGTAGAGTTGAGAAATTTGTGGAAAAGCCAAAACTGTTTGTTGGCAACAAAATTAATGCTGGAATATACTTGCTGAACCCATCAGTCCTTGATCGGATCCAACTGAGGCCTACTTCCATCGAGAAGGAGGTTTTCCCCAAGATTGCGGCCGAGAAGCAGCTCTATGCTATGGTCTTGCCTGGGTTCTGGATGGACATTGGACAGCCGAGGGATTACATCACAGGGCTGAGACTCTACCTTGACTCAATCAGAAAGAAGTCATCAGAGAAATTGGCAACTGGAACCCACATTGTCGGCAATGTCTTGGTACACGAGACCGCTAAGATTGGCGAGGGATGTTTGATTGGTCCTGATGTGGCAATTGGTCCAGGCTGTGTGGTCGAATCGGGAGTTAGACTATCTCGTTGCACAGTCATGCGTGGAGTCCGCATCAAGAAGCATGCTTGCATTTCCAGCAGCATCATAGGATGGCACTCGACGGTCGGGCAGTGGGCCCGGGTGGAAAACATGACTATTCTGGGGGAAGATGTCCATGTCGGGGATGAAATCTACAGCAATGGAGGCGTTGTCCTACCACACAAGGAGATCAAGTCTAGTATTTTGAAACCGGAGATCGTCATGTGAGGGTAAGATTTTCAGGCAAGTAGAGCATGCTTAGGGTTTGTATTCTATCCAAGTTCAAAAAGGGAAAAAGAAAAAGGAAAGAAAAAAAGGAAGGTGTTTTGTTCTTTTCTTTGTCTGTTCATGTTTTTCCCCTTTCCCTTTCTCTTGCACTAGTGTAAAAGTTGGGAGTGGAGTGATGTTGGAAGCTCATGTATGTTGGAGGGTCAGTGTCTTGTGAAGTGTAAGGGCATAAATTATGATTGGTGCGAGCTTTGTAATCTCTAGAACATGTATAGAAATAAAGTTTAATCATGGGTTGGTTGCTCTGGCCTGTTTTTGCAGAACTGTGTAGGGAAGACTACGCATATTTTCTTTGCTGGATACTCCATTTCTTTCGACAACTGCCTTTTTCCTGTTTTCATTGGGGTGAGTGCTCCGTAAAGCAACTCTCCATTGGCCCCGCGGACCATGTGATGGCTGCATGAATTGTGGCACGTGCATGGGGCCCAAATTCCAATGACAAAAGTCACATAATGAGGAGTGGCCCCAAGCCAAGATCTTGATTGATTTATGTTTGTCTTCGGATGGACGATTCAGAAATCAGAATGACTGCTACTTCCCTTGCTTCTCAAGACTGCCTGGGACGTAGCTTGTTAAGCACAATTCATGAATAACAAGATCCACAGATCTCAGGCATTCTCCACACACACTCTGTGCAGAACAAACGGCAATCTTTACAGCATCAGCTCGGCTACTTTATTTGAATGGGTTGGACATGGATGGATGCCTTGTAAGTTTTCTTTGCACGCATCTTAATGTGCATTTAATGCACTGCTGGATCGATTCCTGTGAACATTTTCCCTTCTTCTTTTCTTGTTTGAGAGAGACAGCTGACTGAGCATGATGCATGAGCTCAGTAGCTTCTGGTGTCGGTGAGGTGGTGCAAGGAGTTTACATTATTCCGAAAACAATGCAATTGGCTGTCAACCTGTGGGCTGTGACTATTATATATTGCCCCAAAATACATATATTTCCCCTCGAAGTAGTTGAAGATTGATGATTATTCCTTTGTACCAGAGGGTTTTGTAGCTGGCCCTTTCCCAGTCACACCTCAGCATTACGTGTCTACAATGGAATCGCATGACAAGGGTGCGAATTCCATCAATATATTAGGATTTTTGCCTAATCATCATCGTGTCAGTCGTCTAATTCAAGACCTTTGAGATTCATAATGTCATTTTTGAAAAGGGGGCTTGGCTATAAATCACGGGACAATGTCTAATTGATAGTGATTTCATCAATATAATACTGATACTCTCAATACATGCCATGACCAAAAACTTCGATTGTCGATATAATAATTTTTCCAGAGCGGACTGAGCAATCAGCATGAAACCATCGGAAAAAACACTTGATAAAATATACAAATAAAGAGCATCTTCTATGTGTGTGAAGATCATTGTACCGCGATTGAAGTCGGATGAGGGCTTTGATCGATTAGGTTCGATAAATCGGATGATTAGCATCGATGCCCCACTCTGGTCCTGAACTACTCTTGTTTCGGCCATGGTTGATTATGAGTTATGCCTAACTATTTGCGTTGATTCTTCCACTAATTCTATTAAACTCGGGGGAATAGGAGGTCACTTTGTTTAAGGATTTCAAGACGAGGGGGACCGAGATCCACGCGATTCATGCATGTCCTTCTCAAATAAAGAAATGATTTTCCCTATTTAAATAAAGCAGCACAACCTATTGGAAATTAACAAAAAATAGAGAGAGAGATAAGAGAAAAGGACGATGCCAGCCTGGCCAACCCTTTTGTGATGTGAAATGGCAACTATAATCATCGCAAAGAAACAAAAGATTAGTAACTTTAATTAAAAGAAAAAGGACAATTAGAGCTGAAAATCTTTGAGAAGTTTGGGTCCTACGATTGAAGCCATCGGCTGCCATTCCAGTGCTTATCAGTTCAGCCTAAGCCAGTCGGATCTTACGCATGCCAATTCAATTATGTCGTATTTAAAATTTGGTTGTTGTTTTTTATAAAATAATTGATCAATTTTTCTGTCAAGTGGCAGACACCTAAGGTAAGGACAACGATCTCAAACGACAACTGCGGACTAAGAAACTGAACAAACGCTCCAAAGCCAACCACTGCGAAATGAGGGGCGTGTCTAATGCCTCGCGAGTCCACTTATCGGGATGGATCATGCAGAAGTTCGTTGGCGGCGTGTCTAATGCCTCGCGAGTCCACTTATCGTGATGGATCATGCAGAAGATCGATGGCTGTAAGGTCTTAATCGACCTCGGTCATGGAAAACTCACCTAAACCCTTTTGAAACAAACATCTTTTGATTATTTTCAGACGCTCCATGATTGAACAGAGAGTCAACCCACCATATAAGTTCTCTCTTTTTCCTTTGCCGGCGGCTTTGCACATCCAAGCCGGGCGAGCTCAGGGCTAGATCTGTCAAAATGGATCGTGCACTCATTTATCGACTTATCTGTGATGGGTTGAGCTATTATATGAGTTATTTATGCTCAAAATGGGTCGGGTCGGGTACCGGCCGAGAAACCTGTTTCGATAAATAGATTCAAGGTTCTAAGAAGGTGAAACCTCAAATAAGTTTTTGTGTTTTTTTTCTATGTCTTGGCGTGATCTTGCGGTATTCTATATCGTCCGATGATGAGTGTATAATATGGAACTACTAATATGAACTTCTATTTTATGACCGAGACTTTTACTTTATTAATATTTTATATTATTTGTGTGTGTAAATATAAGTTGTAGTCAATGGATTGTAGCAGCAAGTGGTAACCATTAAAGGGAGTGATTCATCACAATTATTTAATTAATAATACAGGTGGAACCTGAGTAGACCTTGAAATCAATCTTAGATTTATGTTACGGTAGATTGCAAGTTTCAGGATATGCATGGTAGATTTTAGATTCTAGAAAATGAGGAACATATTTCAACATGTAGGTTCTAAGTTCCAAATAGACCTGTACAGAATCTGGAACCGTACTCACCCCTAGTAAATGAGTTAATTTGAGTTGGACTATTTTCGACCCGGCTCAAAATCGAACCCGACTCACCCATCTGATGGCCTTACTCAGGGCCTTATTCGAGACTCAGCTGTCCACTTCGTGGGCTTATTCGAGACAATATCCACTCTCGAGACTCTTCCGAGAAAACGACCCCATTTCAGAAGGACCTCCCCGTTCGAAATTTCCCCAAGTGAAAAAAGCACGCGAGGTCGTGTCTCTTCAATTCTGAAAGGAGCCCAAACACCTGTGTTTTTTAAGGGGCCTGCATGATAGAAACCCAGAGGCCCATAATCATCCTAAACGGGCCTCTGCGGGCCCACTTGACAGCCCATCTCACCCCCACCCAGCGAAATGCGACGCGCCGTATCGGCCCGACGTCTGGACCCTTCTTCTTTTCACCGACTTCGTTTCTAAAACCCTATATTCTCGTTCGCTTCTGTCCGTCCCCTCCCTCCTTAAACCCTAGAAACCCCGTAAACCTTCTCTCTCTCTCTTCTGCAATTACTGAGAAATGGCGTTCTCTTCCATTCTCCGCCGATCGGCCTCCGCCTTCGCGCCCCTCGCGGCCCGCGCTCTCCGGAGCCAGCGGAACTGCCGCTCCGCCGTCTTCGCCGCTCTTCACCAGGCGGGGATCGCTCCGGCCGCCGCCGGCGAGCCTCGCCTCGGCCCGCTCCCGCCTCCCCGCGGCTACTCCACGAAGCGGCCGAGCGCCGACGAGACGCTCCTCCGGGTCCTCGACTCGGAGATCCAGTGCGCCGAGGAAACCGACGAGCACGACCGGGTGAGCTTGACGATGCCTCGATGTTGTTGCCTTTGATTATGTCCTCTTGAACGGTGTTTGCTCTCTAAGGAAATGTGAAGTAAGGAAGAATTTTTGTCGGCGTGTCTGGTGCCATTCTGAGAGGAATTGTGAGGGGGAGGGGATCATTTCGCCGTGGTAGGCTGCTGAGTCTCGTTTTGGCGTGATAAAATAATATATGCTGATGAAGACACGAATTCCAGGTCGAGACTCACTTGAATCGCAGATGATTGTTCGGCATTAGCTGCTGAGTCTTGTTTCTGTATTATCGAGTGAACTCTGTAGGTGCAAATGTAGCTGAGGTTTTTCCTTCTGGATATGCGTACCCGTTAATCTGGGATCGTTAGAGAGAAAAGAGGATCCTGGAGAAACTTGTGTCATCTAGTAAAACAGTGGCTGAGAACCGGGCAGAGTAAAAGGGATGGAATTCTTTTAAGGAAATGATCAAAGCTTCTTTGTTTGCAGAGGAGTAAACCTAGCTTAAGGAAGAGAAGAGACGAGTTCCTAGACCCAAGTGGTTTGTAATTTGCTACAAAGGATCATGCTGTTAAATATGCTTTCGGTCCTGTTTTGGTTATGCGAAACTGTGTAGGATGTGTTAGCCTGCTAGGGGAGAAAAACTTGCTATACTAATTTTGGAGAGACCAACCGATCCTATCTTTCAAGATTCGAAGCAAAATGCGATTTAAATAAGAACTACAAAAAAATGAAATGGAGTTATAGGTTAGGAGATTCACATTTCCTTTTGAACTTATGATGTGGTTAATAGGTTGAAGAGGCACCAGGTGGATTCCCCTTTGAAATTGAAGACAAGCCTGGATTTCAAACCATTACTCTGTCAAGGGAGTATCAGGGTGAAGAGATAAAAGTTGAGGTCAGCATGCCTGATCTTGTGACCGGAGAAGATGGCGGTGAGGACAAAGAGAATGGTGACGATGAGAAGGCTAATCAGTCAAGCATTCCTCTGGTCGTAAGCGTTGCCAAGGGTAATGGGCAATTTATTGAATTCTGCTGCACTGCTTACCCCGATGAAATCGTAATCGACAGCTTGGCCGTTAAGAATCCAGAAAACTCTGAGGACCAAATTGCTTACGAAGGACCTGATTTTCAGTAAGCTCTTTTCGTTTTCAGTTTTCTTTTCCCTTCTCTGTAAGATACAGTTCGTTATTGGCCTTATTACTGTCATACATGCTCCATCGACCTTACTATTACATTTTCTCTCGTGCTTTCCTAATTTTCCAGGGATTTGGATGAGAACCTGCAGAAAGCATTCCACAAGTATCTAGAGATCAGAGGAATCAAGCCCAGCACGACCAATTTCTTGCATGAATACATGATCAACAAAGACAGCAGAGAGTACTTGATGTGGTTGAAGAACCTCAAGAAGTTTGTCGAGGCATAGATCTGTTGGAGGAGGCGGCGTCACTTGGTAGTTTTGGTTCAAGATCCTCCATTTGCAGCAGCCTATTCCGTCTGGATGTAAGACTACCAAGCTTTGTCCACTACTTGAAGCGAACGTCTTTAATCGAGAGAGCTGAAATTACCGATAAAATGACAACTCTAATTTTTTATTGCTCTTGTTCCTTTAAATGCCGCGGGTCTACATGTAGACATTTTGTTGTTGACCATGACTAGCTGCCTAGTACAGCAATAGAAGTGCCCGGGTCCGATTCTGGCAATTGCAGAAACTTGATCCATCGTGGAAAAGTGTTTGTTCACGAAATTTCATCATCGACGGTCTCCTTTCTGTGACCGAGAGAATAATCACGAAATTTGGGACAGATTATAGGAAATTGTTTAACTCCGCTTGGAAATTACCGAAGCACAAATCCCGAGTTTGCAAATCCAAAGCTGGTGAGGAAACAGTAGATCGCATGCACCGGAGAGTACAGGAAACGGAAGTTGACTGCTGGAGTTGGGAAGATTACGAACTCCATTTTCTTTGGCTTTTCAAGCCATCCATATGCCTCGGCAAAGCAGACGATTTCTGAGACATTCAGGAAAGTGGAATGCGATTCTGGTTTCGCTGTTGCTTATGCGTGTAAACAGGAGGAAGGAGGAGCAAAGAAACAACGAAAAATGGAATTAACGAAACGAAGAAGCAAAACTTGGCACCAAAGCACAAACCTTGCCGCAATTAGAGAAGAATTGGGAAGTACAACCGCAATGACTGACCAGAAATCGCTAGCAAGATTTGAAAAAAAAAAATCCATAATAAGACTCCAGAATACTAGCAGTAAACATATGGCAACTTAAAAAGCTGCAACTGCCAAGACCAGAATCGACAGGGGCGAACAATTCCTCTTCTCTGGATAGCTTGGTAAACAAGTGAACTCCAGAATCGACAGAGGCGAACAATTCTTCTTCTCCGGGAAGCTTGGTAAACAAGCGAACCCCAAACTACACTCTACAACGACAGTGGTATCTGTAAATCAGCTGCACTTGCCTTCCCTTTTTCAAGGAGGTGAAAAAATTAGAAGTAGCAGCAGCAACGGTTGCACCCCACTGGAAACAACTTATGACTGGATGGGAAGGTCTCTGTGGGTGTAGGTGACCCCTTTATCACCATCCACCACTTGTCCATTCCCTCTGAGAATCCTGCAATTACAGAGAAAAGGCACTTCAACGACTCACATGAAACGAGAATACCCAAAACAAAAGCAACATCATCCGGCATTATATTGGCATTGCTGCATGGTTTAACTTGCCATATTTCATTTATGAACATACTTGTACTTTAACCATGTGTACATTCAATATCAATGGATGCACAGTTATTGGGGAATGGGCCAAATAGTTTGGTTCCTCTTCTTGTTTCAGATAACCAGAACTGAAAAAACTAGTTCAGAATCCTACCATCTTGTGGTTAATAATCCTTCAACTCCAACCGGACCCCGAGCATGGATTCTACTCGTACTTATCCCAACCTATTGAGGCCATTTAAGAGTGCTCTTCAGAAGAATATATTCACGATCCAATTTATTACAGTTCAAAATTGACGAAAAGTAAGACTAGTACCTCTGCACCCAGTCCAAATCGTGCTCCATCACAGAATCTCGTACTGGCGTTGTGAAAAACAGCAGCACTGCAGCATATGTGAAGGACAAATCGGTAATCAAAGAATATGTTTTCCGCATCGATATAAAGTATATGATTGGTGTCTTCAGAAAGTTGTGCCTACCCAAGAGTTTAAAGTTACAGAAGAACTCATACCTGTCAACTTGACTTAGGAAGGTTTCCGCAACTTCGTCATCTTCTGCTATGATGCAATCAGTGTGTGCACTGGCAAAAGCAGGGCAATAGTCAGTTTCTTGGCCAGCTTCCACTATATTTTCCTTGCTTCTGGCAGGCTTCCCACCCAAAATTTCAAATTTAGAGATATCTAAGTACCTTCCATGTTGATGAATGTGATCAATGGCTTCATGAACATCATCTACAGTTTCAATGGTGCATGCCATTGAATTGTACTCATGATGAAAGGACTGCGCCTGTGGGATATTCAGTATGGAGCTCACTTTTGGTCCACCATATAAAGTAACACCTGCAAAAGATTAAGCAATTGCATCAGAGATTTCAATATGCAAACTGTAACGAGGGAATGCACACTATATATGCTTCAGTTCTGGCTCATAGCTGTCTGTACTTGGACAGCATCGGTCACCGAAGTTGCTAGAATGGCGTTAGCATACTGCACCTACTTTTGTTTTCTAGCTGTAAAATGATAAGACAATAATGACCACAAAATTCTTTTGCATTTGGAGACAGTAAAAACAAAATTTAAAATAATAAGACTGAAGTAAGCTGTCTTGAAATCTGAAACCTTTCAGTGATTCCTGCAAGACAAGCACTGAAAAAGGCAAATTCACCCTATAGATGAGGACAAGAAAATAAATTCAACATTCCATGCCTAACATGTGTAAACTTTCTCGATTTCAGAGCTTTCTTACACACATTTCCACTCGAGTAATAAGTGGGATTTATCAACAAAAATTCATCATCCTAGTACCTTTGCTCCGAAGCCCAAACACAATCGCATTAAGTCCACCAGCTGGCACCAAATCTTTATGGAGGAGAAGTGTTTCCTGGAAGTAGAGAAAGCACTAGGACGTAAGCCAAAGTCCAACTGTCCAAAGCAACAAAAGACGTATACAAATCCAGTACATCTACAGTCACCTGGCAATGCAATAGTATCCTGTAACATTATCCTTCTCAATTGTAGTAATTTTCTCACAATGTATAGTAACTTGGGGCTATATCTTTCCAAGCAGATATAATAAATATCACAGAATCATAGAGTAACCCAAACAATCGCTGCAAGTTAGCGAGCCCTTCCAGGATTTTAATTGAAAATAATGAAACAAGCATATGCTACATACCACTGCGTTGCAGGCTGCTGGATAATCTACCTTCGCATCAACAATGATGCGGTTTGCCATTTCCATGTTCGCAGACTTGTCAACATAAATGTGGCATATTCCATCTAGCAAACAAACAGTGTGATTAAACGCAATCGATCAACAATCACATTCTTCTCGTAAGAGATAAGATGAAATAGAAAATTATCATGGGGGTTCTTTCTCACCGGCATGACCAAGAACAGGTATTTTGGTTGATTCCTTGATTTGGGAAACCAGCTTGTTACTCCCCCTTGGTATTACAAGATCAATAACATCATCAAGCTGATACACAACAATTCCTCAGAGACTTGATTTCCCCAACTGATCATGGTAATAGACGCCAAGAGATTAGACAGATGTTCCTTACTCATATTTACTCACCTTAAGCAAATCTGTTATCTCCTCTCTCGAAGTTACAAGTCCTATTAGTCTCCCACCAATGCGGTCTGGAATAGCATCAGTGATGACCTTATGATTTGAGAGAATATGAGAAACGTGATGCAGTAATTTCATTGCTGACCGGACTATATCAAAATAAAATTGTAATCAATAAACTTATATGAATTAAACCTTGTGCAGAATGGCATTTGATCGCTTGGCCTCTTTACCCCCTTTCAAGAGTAGCCCATTCCCACTTCGAACAGCTAATGAAGCTATCTGTCACAATATTAAAAAATTAAAAAAAATGACAAATTGTTCATACATGTTGTTAGCTTAGTTATAGCTCAGTTACACAATAAAAAACATTTGAGTATGAAGTCTGACTGCATCCCTACTTTGTGATATCAAGAAATAAGATCAGACTTCTAAATATTGCTACGAAAAACACACACAGATAACCAACCTAAGAAGTAAAAGCAATACTTGTCCTTGTGCGCGAGCTCTATATCTATGTCAACTATCAACATGCATATCCAAGCTTTACGGGATTTTCAACCCATTTCAAAACAAAGCTTCATGCAATTGCCCCTCATTTTAGAAGCATAGACAGTCGCTTATCCATACGCCAGGACACAATAAGTGCTTGAGGTCAAGCAAGCTTTTATGTAGCACGAGCATCACTGTGCACTACCTATTAAGGTTGGACCATTTTCCGTGAGGTACTTTAAATTGCTCCAATGTTTCAAAAATCAAGATAACATATTAAGACAATATGCCTACTCTTGCAGCCCAGATTAGACCCCTATTTCGGCCCTCCCAAGAGATAAAGATCCTGATAAATTGCTAAAAAGCACTCCTTGAAAGAGTGAAAGAAGTAATTACCTGAACTAGAGCCTCAGGTCGAGACTCAAAAACAATAAGCAGGACACCCAAAGGAGATGATGTTTTCTCTAGGACAAGCCCATCAGCCAGCTGGATGCAAAATCAATATAAAAGAATGAGAAAAGCTATAGAAAATCACCAGGATTTCGCATGAAGAAGACCTATTTTTCTAGCAAGTCAACAACCATTAGTCCCATTCTCACTCCATAATCATTATGTTGATGATTTTCTCAGTTGTTTAACGTAAAACAAACTCTAAAAAGAGGTTGATACAGGTAATAGTATGTTAGAGAATAAAAGAAGTCCAAGCAAGAAATGCTTAAGACCCCTTCTTTTACCTCTGTTTTCTTCAGAACACGCCCAATTGGATCTTCCATTTTTGCAAGTACACGAATAGAATTGGCAAGGCTTGTTATCTGCATTCAGGAAAAAAAAAAAAGTGATGTGTTGAGACAACTTCTTACTGGGTGTGATGACTAAATAGATACTCAAATCTCCAACCTTTCCAGGCTTCAGAGCCAACCGAGCAATCAAAGATCTTTCATATCCTGCCTTTTCTGCAGCAGCAACATCAGCTTCATTCTCATTCATTATCTGTTCCTGATTTGCTTCGAGCGTGTCAGCTATATCAAGCAGGATTTTTCTCCTACCCTCAGATGATATGGCCTGTAGAACAAACAAAGAATTAGCAAATCGTAAAACAATATGATCCTGGCAAGGAAAAATACGGTCTAAAAGTTTAAACTCCATAGTGAAAGGCATTAAAGCTTATCTTTCAGTAGGATTGGGGTCGGAGAGGGGGGGTTTGGATTGTTGAAAGACTAATAAAATTATTATATTAACTTAGTAAGCATATGATATTAGAAATTTTTGGACCTTGGGGAGCTAGTGTCTAGCTGGTGTGGACACCAGCTCCCTTGGAACCGTCCATGAAAAATAAAATAATCAAGACCCATCGTCTTCCCCTGCAAGCTGAACTAGAAGAATGTGCCCCTCATTTGAATAAAAAGTCAAAGAGAAAGAAGCACTGAGTAAACAACTGTAAAGACCAGATCTTTCAGAGGTTCTGTTCTGCAAATTAGTTACAAGCTTCCAGATGGCCAGTGGACATATCTAAGACATGACATCTTCAACAAACCACTAGCTGCTAGACAGGAAATTCTAGAAATTGTTCAACCCCATCAGCTAGGCAGGGAAAAAAAACTCCAAAATCTAGCAAGTTTTATCAACTTAAAAGAAGGTATTAAGCAAAACAATCACACACAATCTAAACCACAAAGCTAAGGATTCCACCTGCAGGATCCGTGAACTTTCCCTGGCTGCAACGGCCATCTCCCTTGCACTGATGTCTTTGCTTTGTACCCACAGATGTGCATCCCGATGAAAGAGAGTACCAATATCCTCTCCTTGAAGAACCTTAAGGATATTTCCAGAAGCATACCCACTATGGGAAAAACAAAAGTAGGTCATTACACAATTTGGCAAGTACTAAACAGGCCTACTATCTTTTAGTGAATTGATCAAATTCCAAGCACTGCATCTAGCTTAACCACGGGTTTACCAAAAAAAGATATTGTATAAAGGAAAGAAGCAGGGAAAGGGTAAAGGGGGGGGGGGGGGGGACGGTGGGGGGAGAGATTGGTTTGCACTAAGAGATTGTTCAAAATATCGCGACCTTGATTTTCTATTGATCAAGAAAGACTTTATGTTCAAAGCACTACACAGCATCATGCAGATCATTGTGCATCTTACCAATAGTGTCCAACGCTATAAATAGATATTTTATCTCAAAGAACTAAGACAAGCATGCAGACAAAACCAGGTTGACAATACCTGGTAATGACCACAGGGATACCAGCCTTTGCTGCGTTAACAGCAGCATTAACTTTTGCAGTCATGCCACCTCTCCCTACACGAGATTTATCTCCAAAGGTGATTTCACCTTGATGCCTTTCCTTGATGTATGTGCGAATTAATCTGGACTTCGGATCACTAGGTGGGCCACTGTAAAGACCCTCAACATCACTTAGTAATATAAGAAGATCAGCTTTGAGCTCCAAAGCAAGCAGTGCTGCCAAGCTGTCATTATCCCAGAATATGCCAGATGAATCCTGCAAAAAGAACATATGTCAATAGACATTTACAAGGAATTTGCAAAATGCAATTTCAACAATAATAGATGCTCGATGAACTCTCTCCATTTGTTCACCGAGGCTAGGAAGTTAACAAAAGACATTCATCTACGAACTCAACATTTATGAAGTACCGAAGCAAAGGAGCATACCTCATACGGGGCTTTCCTCGTACTGACTGCATCATTTTCATTAAATATAGGAATAACTGTCAGAGACAACAATGATTGCACGGTCTCATTCAGTTGCTTCCTGAAGTCCTTACTCCCAAAGTCATGATCTGTCACAAGAAGCTGAGCTGATGTAACATCCAACTGCACAAGAAAGGACATAGAGCATCTTAATCCATAAGCCCTAAAGGAAATTGTGGCGAAACCAATTAGACATGTGCCCAAACAGAGCATAAGAAAACCTGTATAAATTGAACATAGAGAATTATTCAATCACCTGGCTGAATAAGGTATCATACAAGGCCATAAGACTACTCTGTCCGACAGCTGCACAAGCCTTCCCATCAAGTTCAACCTGCGGCTTCTGGAGATCAGCGAAGCTGTAACACAAAGCAAACGCCCACTCTAAGAACTTTTATTGGCTTTAGAAGAATGGAAGTCCAATATAATTCGTTCAAATATGCCATTTGAACAAAGTTTGGAACAGATGGAAGCAAAATTCATCTATTAGTTCCCAGTTGTATCATTGGAAGATAGAAGTGAGTTCTCCAACTAAGCAATGCGAATAAATTATATAAATCCGAAATGACCAAACGATTAAATGCGGTATGGGTTGTGATACAAACCTGCTATTTACTAGCTTACGGTATCTAAGCCTCTGGCGACCGACGCCAACAGCACCAGACGTGACCAGAATGACCTCGTATCCTTGCAAGTTCAATTCTTTTATCTGCTCAGGAACAGCGGATTACTACGCGGCACTTAAAATCTTTCTCAACCCGGCGGAAAACATAAACGGGTAACGGTGGTGTACCTGCTCACATACTGCCCCTAGTCTTCCGAGCGCCAACCGCCCATCGGCTCGAGTAACAACCGCAGTACCGACCTGCCACACCATAATCAGAATAAAAACAAGAGATAAAAAAGCGCACGATCAACAACAGGTCAAAAACCTCAGCGCCATCCATATAAAGAACGATTAACGAACCGCGTCCCCAGAATCACGAAAAGAAAAAAAAAAAAAAAACAACGCCGAAAAAAGCAATCTCGACATCTGCATTTGCTATCCACGAGCTCCTAAAAGAAAGCACGAAACTGAGATTTCCTCCGCCCCGCAACACCAAACGCCGCCGCGGCCGGCGATCTACGTCTCTCCGGCCAAAAATTCAGCTCTCGCCCAAAATGAGAGCCGGCATCGACCGACCGCGCACATTCAACATCCAATCTCCCGAGAACCCGAATCATCAGTCGCCTGGACACGGGGGAAGCAAAAAAACGAGACCGGGAGGAGCGCTTCCCGAGACAGGAAAACAAAACGAACAAAGCGGGCAAACCGGCACGCATTCCGAGCAGAAGGAGCGAGGGTGGCGGGCGGACGAACGAACCTTGACGACGAGGCGCTTGACGTCCCTGACGAAGGCGCGGGTGGAGTCCATGCTGTTCCCGTCGGCCGCCTGGAGCTCGACCAGCCGCGTCGTCCCGGGGGTGCGCGTCGGCATCTGCCGAAGACGGAGGGAAGAAATAATAGGGTTTTTATGGAGCGCCTAGGTAAAAAGGATGACGAAGACGGACACGTCTCTCTCTCTCCCTCTCTCTCTCTCTCTTGCTCGGCTGGAGAAAACGCCAAAACCAAAACCCCCAAAAGAGAAAAAAAAACGCCAAAACCAAAACCCCCAAAAGAGAAAAAAAAACGCGAAACCGTACGCCGTTGCTGATCTGATTCCTCCTGAACGCGCAATGACAGCGCGCCACGTAAGCACAGAAATCTACAGCGAGCTTCACCTGTTTTCCAGATTGAAAGAAGCCGATCTCTCCCCTCCGTGCAATCGCCGGTGATTTTAGCGGCGGCGACCCAGAGCCCAAAAGTAGTGGGGTTGGGGTTGGGGTTGGGGGTTGGGGTGGGGGGGGCTGCTACTGCTAGGCTTTTGACGGCGAGCGTGCGATAGATTCGGGCCAAAAATTTCAACCGCGGGAACGGAATTGGTGGGATCAGCTTTTTGACCCGAGATCGAGCCGGCACGATCCCTCCCCTATCGGTGGACTGATTCAGCCCCCCCCCCAACCCCGAGCTGGACTTTTCAGATCATGGAATTATAAAAAAAAAAAAACAAACAAGTGGGGATCTTGGAATCAATCATACGTGGGTAGTCTTTTACATTCAATCTTTTTAGGCGATGATCCTACGAATTCATCGCTAGGGTGCGATTTCGAGCAAAAACCGGTCAAGGGTAAAAAGATTTTAACTTCCAGATCACAGAAATAGATTCGTTCATAGATTTCGTGCTGGACTCAAAGTAGAAGATTCATTCCCACTCTCGGTTTTTTCGAAATCTCGCACCCTTGTTTGCTAATTCACCGACATATTTAGATTGGTTTTCTTCTAAATAAACTCCTAATCCGAATAGCCACATAAAGTGTATAGATCTAGCATTTAATCAACAGCCATTTTCATTGCCTCTCGAATTTCAACTTCTACCCCCCTATCGGTTCCGATCTCGTTTCTCGATAATCAATCACGTAAAGATGCATCATTTTTGAAGCCATACAACCCAATGAGACAGCATCATCGATGGAGACAAATCAAAGCCCATATATCCAAATACCATCAAGTTGCAGTTGAAAATAGGACGAACACTCTTTCTCAGGATTTATACACATACGAAGTCCAAATTGATAGTAACTAAGTGAATTTTAAAAAGGGTCGGTCTCCACTTTCGACAAAGAACCCGTGAGACCCGATATGTCCCTTGTCAATTACCAAGTTACTAACCACGTGAAATACAACGTGTCATCTTCGTATAATTACCGCCAATAGCAAAGTCCAAACCAGACTAAAAAGTCCATGGAAAAGCTGATCCCACCACGCCTGGTCGATTGAGTTACTGCATGTTTGTACCATCACTCGTAAAGAGGCAGATGGGTATTTACAAACCTGACTTCCACATGCAATGCTCCGGAATTCAAAGAGTTATCAGCCGGTCACGTCTCCTTTTCCTTTTGCCAAAACTATCACCCTAATAGCTGACGAGAAACAATGGAAAATGCAATACAAAGCCCTATCTCCGTGGAAGTATTAAAGGGTTCGCCCTCAACATTTCATCCTCTCAGACTCAATGCAGCGAGATCGTCGATACAATACAATGCCACTCATTAAATGACCTGGAAACTCAAAGAGACTCGTCGCCAGTTGAGATCCGGTCAGCTAGACAGCGGATCAAATGTCACTAGAGAAAAAAGTCTAAGTAGACGAGATTTGATCCTTGAGAAATATCTTTCTGGGTCTTCATGCGAAGAACCAGACCTTGAAGAAAATTGCTAGAGCCATCTGCAGTAAAAACGCAGCTACCACTACAATTGTAAGATCATTCCCTTCCATGTATGACCTGAGGTTCGAAGCAACAAAGCAAGCCGAGGCCCCACCAACAAGGAGTATGATGATCCAACGGAGAGCCTCAAGCGGAATCAACAAAAGAAACTGGAAGCAAAATACATTGCTTGTGTTAGATGACTTAACCAGATGACAAGTTGCATATTCAAATACTAGACTAGACAACCGTCAAGGGTTTACATATGTTCAGGCAACACAGAGTAAATAACATTTAGCCATTGTTCTGTAAAAACCTTGAAGAGTGCACCAAAGGCAGAGAAATCATTTATATGGTCGGAACAATCAATAAGTCTCATGAAGAGAAAAGGGCACCCAGAACAGGAAGCTCCCACAGTGCGTGGGATCTGACCAGGTTCGGATCACTTAGGGTCCAATGGTATACAGCATTAACTTGCAATTTTTGCAAGAGGCTGTTTCCAAGACCCGTGACCTCCAGGTCACACGGCGACAACTTTACCATTGCGCCAAGGTTCCCCTTCCTCATTAAGAACAGATGTTTACAAGTAATGGCGCAGATATCCCAGTCAAAGCAATGGAATAGGGATGTGTGAAACAGGTAGAGTAGCTGCCAAGATTCTAAAATATAATGTAAAGTCAAACAAGAGATATATCATATGAGGAGAACATGTTCTTCTCTGAATAAGCCTCGGAAAACTCATCTAGCATATCAAATGAGTTCCAAAAGGGGTCTAATTATCTATAGCAGTTATTTAAGTCCTAACTCTAGCAAATTGTGGCAAAATTATTCCACAAAAATGTTTCAAAAGAATTGAGACGTTAGAGAAAAGCTGCTGGGAGAGATTAATGGATGCTCCATTAAAAGTATATAAACAGACACTTACAGAGCTCAGAATAAAGATGAAGAGCGAGTATCCCCACAGGCACCAAAACCGTATAAGGCTGGCATTCGATCCAAGATACTGAAGCAAGAAGTAGAATCCTAATGGAACCACAATTGCATAACCATAAATTGACCACACCGCAAGATTCACATAACCAACATCAAAGCTCCATGAAGTACTTGTGTCAGAATTCTTTTCCATGAGGTAGGTAGCACAGTTTCCAAGGGCAGCGATCACAAATATCAATGTAGTGGAGATCCAGATAGGCCCATATCTAACCGATATAAGAATTTAACAACATGCTGTTAGGTACTCATCAAAACATTTCCCAGCATAATCATATATGATGATGGAAGTGAAAGTGTGAAATAGACAGAATTCTCACAATTCAACAAATCAAGATACTGCACAGCGGTTAATATTTCACAATGCATGGCGTATTAGGGAACTGGATTTCCTTTTCTTTTCTTCTTGTTTATTCAATGCAAATTGGAGAAAATTATTAATCTGTTTCAACAGAAAATTTGGATACACTCCCCACCAACAAAAGGACCAAAAGGCACAACAGAGGAATTAATGAAAAAATAAAGACAAGATAAACAACAATTGGGAAGGACTCACAGATCTGGATTTGCATCGATCTTGCTGAAAAAATCCCCACTAGTTGGGAACAATGAACACAGCAATCTGTTTAACACTACATCCGTATCAACATTGAAGTATTGTGTATAGGATGAGATGCTAAAGACTCCTCTCCAGTTGCTTGCGGGTTGTTGTTCAAACGTCTCTGCAAGAAAAGTTGGTAAGACTATGCTAATATCAACTATCAACTAAAAGAAAACTCATTACTAATATCAAAAAGAGATCATAAGAGCGAAGTTAACACATATGTGTTCAACCATAGCTAGACAAACATTCTGGCAGTAACCAGAGGATGCCATATTGATGAATCCTGGACAAGAAAAGGTAAATTGCAAAAAAAGCCTTTCACCCTATTAAATTAGGGTGAGTACCAACTCAATCCCACACACTTTCCATCTCATCAAGAAGACCAGACTAAACTAACATGGGTCACTGAAAAGTAGCTCCCGGGAACTGGGGTCATGCTGCACGCACCATAGACCTTAAACACGATGCAGAAAGCTGTGACATCAACCTTTTCTTCTTTTGTCTCAGGTGAACCTAGGCAGTGTCTTATGTGCAAAATGATTGTAAACAGCGAGAGAAGCTAAAGAGACAAGGACGGAAGAACCTGGATAAGGATCAAACTATGACATTTGCACAGCAGATACAGAGAATTTGAATTTGCTCATTTGACATGAATTGCCATTATGCTCCAGAGCAACAGATTTATGCCATTCTAGATGAGAGATGCTAAGAGAAATCTGACAATATTGACTTTAATTTTGGTCGATGACCACTAATGGGTCAAATAAGAAAAAGAAAATAAAAATAGAGTTCACGATTGGCATTCTTCAAGTCAGACTGACGAAAAGATTGGCATAATTTCGACAATCATAACATACTAACCATGATAAAAAAAAAGAAAATTTAAGTCCATGATTCAATGATCGCATAATCGATTTAACTTTGGCAAACAGTTCGGAGGAATGGTGTGACTAACACCAACTCATCTCATATCCACATCTAAAGTTAAACAATCAAACCTCGAGTCTGTAAGAAACGCAAATGCTGGATACTACTCTCCAACCATTTCATAAGGTGAACATCCAAATGCAAAATACAAGAATACTGATAGCCTCGCCATACCACTTGGACCTGCAAGAGATTGATAGCCACGCCCTCTGTCTCCTCCATTAGTTGGAGGAAAAGTCTGCATATTTGCTTCTGGTACTGCAGAAAGATCACAGCAGAACAACAGATGATATCACCATGAGACTGTCATGAGTAGAATAGATGACATTCGCTTGGCTCAAAGGATTTGAGTAATAAAATCTCATACCTTCATAGTTAATGGTACTTGATGCATCATCAACAACAGCCTGCATATTGTAGGTTAATAGAAAAGCAAAGAAGAGGGTTACGATCAAAAGGGTAAAGATCACAAATCCAAAGAAGGAAGAGCAAACAGATTAAGCAACAGCACATAAAGAATAGAGTCCGTTTTCACAAGATAGGGAGAAGGCGAGAAAATGTTACGCTAACAAAGCCAAAAGAGTTGCCCCCCTTATAAAGAACTGCCTGAATGAGCACTACAAATTTGTCAGCATGAGCAAATGGAGTCTTGACAGGTTCATTTATCCTCGTACCATCCCGAATTGTCCTTACGGACGAAATGCAAATGGGACCAGAGAAAGATACAAACCAATCAATTTACCCCACCAGAGCAAATGCACCTCATGTGGATTGAAATTTTAACAAGCCATTCAGAACACTGCCATCGAAGACCATTGTGTTTATGGACCAAAGTAAACAGCTGCGAGGGCACCGGGCCCTATAAAGCAGATTGAGGAGGAAGCCTTAGGGACAGCAGCTCACCATAGATCCCCCATCAAGTCCCATTTGAGTAAAGATTCGAAAATACGGACGCTACACCAACAGAAAAGCAAAAGATCTTCCTCTCCAAACGAACTCACATTGCAAGCGAGCGCGAGGGCTCTAACTAGTTTATCGCTATTTCAAACAAGAACCGAGTAAAAACCGGCTCTTCCCTTGTTATACGAAGCTGAACTACAGAGCAACACATCACTTCCGTCTCAATTCGCCATGCGATGCAACCAAACATTCGCAAGAGAAAAAAATCAGCAACAAACCAACAAGCAAGATTACGCGCGCGCACGAGGACCGCACAACATCCACTCATCGATTCCGTAAAGGAGTCGAGTCGATGCAGGAAATGCCGATCAAACGCCCAAAAAAAAAACACACCGCAGGACCGACCCACGTTGTCATCGACAAAGAAAACGAGGAGAGAAGCCGGAGGAAGAAGGGGAGGCCGTACGGGGACGGAGCCCAGCAGGTGGCTGGTGGGGAGGCTGGTGTAGGAATCCTCCATGCGAGGGAAGCGACGGAGCTGCGAGGAGATCGGCCAAGAAGAGGGGCGCTCGATCAGGTACGGAGGAGTGCCATCGCGCGACGGATGATGGAGATTTTTGGTGGGGATTTTTTCTCTGCGATTGTTGCTGGAAGAACGAGCCCTAGAACGTAGTTCCGAAGCAACGATGGTGACTCCAGGAGAAAGAGGGAGGGCGCGAGACTGGACCGGCGCGGGAAGAGTGGGGCGGACGAGTCAACGGTCTGGACCGGTTTAATCTGTTCGACCGGACCGAGACCCGAGGCTGCCAGAACCCGAACCGGAGATGGAAGTTTCGATCGAACGCCGTGGGCCGTTGGGCTTGAGAGCGATCTGTGTGGCGTAGGCCTAATGCTAATGTCGCAGTCGTGACTTTGAGGATCCACGCAAAGTCGATTTTACAGGGTAAAGCGAAAAAATTTTCAAATTTAATTGTTCGGGCAATCGAAATAAATTTTAAAAATAAATAAATGAAGAATGGAGATTCCGCGGGACATTGCACTGGACAAGTGAAATTTTCAAAAACTTTCGATTTTATTATAGGTTACACCATCGAACATATGATGGATTTATTACAATCCGAAGGATATTTGAAGGGTTTCTTTTCTCCCCATCGTATCTCGTTCTGTCCATATCCGAATTCGGACGACCAAATGCAAACTTATATGTTTTGTCGCCTTGCCTCCAACTAGTGTACGAAGATCACGAGACTAGAATAGAAGATGGCAAATCTTCCTCCCGTTAATAAGAGCCGGTCGGTTATACATCAGTTTTACCGTTTTACACATTACTCTCGGCTATCACCATACTATTATCATTCAATCAACAAAGTATTACCGGTGATGAACCTAAGCAAGGCTACCTACCAATGGCCTCCACCATCTAGATCCAAATATTTATCGTATTTTTAACAAATAAAAATTTATAAATATCAACATGATCAAGAATCTTCTATAGTCCCCCCTTATCTCAATTTTTCTGGGTCGACCATGGAATGTTAACTAAGAGAGATGGAAGCTCAACCAAAAGACTGAACATGTACTTCCACCAGCGCCCTCCGGGATGATGAAAGAGCTCAACCAATTGGAAGTGGAAACCCTTCATGACCAAAAAAAAAAAGAAAGTGGAAACCCTAGGATGACCAGAAACAGCCTGAGTTCCGCTGTCCCTTTCTCGACACAAAAGAGATAAATACGAAGACACGGCACTGTCGCAGGGACAGCGAAACAGAGAGCTTTCTTGAGTGTTTAGAATAAAGAAGGAGAAGGCCGTGAAAACAACAGCAAACAATAAGATAGAGCGAAGACTTCACCGAAGTCGTCTTCCTCCATCAACCCCAATTGTGATCTCCAAGTTCTTGATCAGTATATATCAGGCACAGAGAGAGAGAGAGAGAGAGAGAGAGAGAGAGAAAGAGAGAGAGAGAGAGAGCATGGAGCCATTGACGACCTCTCAAGCTCAAGCGATACCACCAGAAGCTTCCAAGACGCTGCGCCACTTCTTGCATCCCCATCACCCTCTCCATGAGGTCTACCTCGCCAAGGAGTTCGAGTGTGACGGCTGCAATGCCCTCGGCCACGGAAAGCGTTACCGTTGCACCTTCGACCTCCACGAACGCTGCGCCACCTGCCCCCAGGCGCTCCCCTCCCACCTCCACCCGGCCCACCCGCTCACCCTCGTCAACTAGTCCCTCGGCATGGTCTGCGATCTCTGCGGCGAGGACGTTAACGGCCTGTACTACACGTGCGGGGTGTGCAGGTTCGACGTCCACCCGCTGTGCACGGAGCTGCCGGCGTCAGTGGAGCACGCCGTGCACCCCCACCACCTCCTCACGCTCAGTCCTGCCGAGCCGCGGAGTTGTGCGGTCTGTCGGCACGTGTGCAGTTCCTGGCGGTACACCTGCGAGCCGTGCCAGGTCGACCTCCATCTGGAGTGCGCGTTCCAAGAGCCAGTGGCAGTTGGCCAGATCGCGACTGCTCCAGTGTCTACGTATGATCAAAGGCAGTATGGTCACGTCGCGGGAGTTCCTTCTGCTGCTTCTCCTTCTTCCTTCTATCCATATCAACCCGTTGTCGTCTATCAACCTATCTATAGCGCCATGCCAATCGACGGCGGAGCGTCGAAGTCCACGAGCGGAAGCGACAAGCGGAAGAAAATTTACTCGATCGTGGCCAAAGTCGCGGTGAAGGCTGTTACGAAGGTTGTTATGGGCTCCATTACTGGGGGTTTCTCCTGCTAAAAGTTGGCTTTGATCGTATGTATTGCTGTCTTGGAATGCATCTGATTGTGCTTGTTGCTTGTTTGGCATTCCACTGTTTTTCATGACCTTAATACGAAAGTCTTGATGAATCTTGTCATATGTATTCCTCGTTTGAGAGAAAAAATTTCCTTTACATGAGAAATATATGACTTGTAAAGATTATCCATGCGCGATAAATATTGTGATTTATCTTATTACTGTCGGGTGGATTCGATCCAACCAAAGAACTCATATTTGTTTGCACTCATTAGTATATACTCAATAAATCATCTTTAGATTTTTAAGTCACATCTTGTTCATTATGATCTTAAAAAGTTAGCTTCAAGTTCAAGAAAGATGGTCGTAATTTAGTTTCTAAATTATGAACGGTGACCATCTACGATGGTGACGACACTATAAACCAACTAGGTTGCTAACTCGACATGGTCATTTTAGAACTCCATTGGCTTGACTTGAACCTGAAATGAATGTTGAATCCTTCAACCAAAGTACCACGAATCTGATTCTATTTTGTCAAATGATACTCATACCACCTGCGCCCTTTATTTATTTATTTATTCTTCCTTAATTTTATAGTTAATTAATCATTCCGATTAATTTAAGGAGTTTCAACTTGCCTTAAGAAATGATGATGCCGACTAGACGGACTTTTTTTAACATTTCAATATGGTCCACTGCGGTTAGAGGTGACTGGACCAGCGCGGGAAGAGGGGGACGTGTCAACGGTCTGGACCGGTTTAACCTGTTCGACCGGACCGAGAGTCGAGACTTCCTAAATCCAAACCGGAGATGGAAGTTTTAATCGAACCGTGGGCCATTGGGCTTAAGAAAGGATCTGTGTTGTGTAGGCCTAATGCTAATGTCGCAAGTCAGTATGAGGATCCACGAAGTCGATTTACAGGGTAAAACAGAAAAATTTTCAAATTAATTATTTGAGGAATCAAAATTAATTTTAAAAAAATTAAATAAAGAATGAAGATTCCGCGGGAGATTGCGCTGAGAAAGTGGGATTTTCAAAAACTTTCAATCCTATATTAAGTTGCATCAAACATATGAATTTTCTACAATTGAGAGGATACTCTGAGGATTTTTTTTATTAATATCACGAAAAACCCTAAGTCGGTATAATTATGACAAGTTTATCACAAACTAATATTCGAGTCTCCAAAAACTCACTGGTACATTTATAACAAATTTATCTCAAACTAATTTTTGGGTCACAAAAAATCCTAAACTAGTATACTCATAATATATTTACCCTCTATTAGCTTCTGTTAAATTTACTGGGCCTAATTAAAAAAAAAAAAACACCAACTTTAAGTCGAGGGACAATTCTGGCTCAAACTTTTTTTTTATCTCGTAAAAAAGCACAAACTTTAGATCTAGTGACAATTCTACCCCCAATTTTTTTTTTTGTCTCATAAAAAATCACCAACTTTCATCATGATCCCAAATCTGGTCATCCGTTAACTTTCACCATTGTTTGAGAATGAAGGTTGTGATGGTGAGCTTGGTGAATCTCGTCTATGGCGTCTGTCGACAGGCGATGGTCAGCGTTGGATTAAGTTTGACCAAAGAGATTCAATTTGGAGATATTTTTTACTTGTCGATAAAGTAAAAGAGACGAACAATTTCACCGTTATTCTTCAAATTGTGGCTTAGAGAATAAAATAATGAATATTGCTTTAAATCCAATCAGCAAGTCACATGGATTATTGTTAAGGTGGAATCGTCAAGTTAAATAATCAATGATTTTAAGTCAATGTGAGTCAGATTTGAGATTTAAGTGAAAGTTTGTGCTTTTTTATGAGACAAAAAAAGGTTCAGGCTAAAATTGTCCATTAACTTAAAGTTGGTGTTTTTTTACAGGACAAAAAAAAGTTCGAACCAGAATTATCTCTCGACCTAAAGTTGGTGTTTTTTTTTGGAATTAACCCAATTTACTGTAAAATTGTTGAGCTAGATGACACATAACAATAATTCAATCAACATGGTAAGTTTCACATGAAAATTCATATCGATTTTGAGTAAATTTATCACATATATACTAATTTAGGATTTTTCATGGTATCAACCCATTTTTTTAACTTATTCTATTTTATGCCTACCCAAATTCGCACAACAAAACATATTACACAAGAGACTAGAATAGAAGACATCAGATCTTCGTTCCTTAACAAGAGGCAACCTACCGGTGGCCTCCGCCCTCTAGATCCAAAAATTTATGCGCCCTCTAGATCCAAAAATTTATCGTATTTTGTAAAAAAAGAAAGATTTGCAAAAGAAAAAATTATAAATATCAACATGATTAAGAATCTTCTATAGTCACCTCTTATATCAATTTTTTTTCGATCCACCATGGGTTGTTAACCCAAGAGAGCTGGAAACTCAACCGAAGCTGAAAGTATATACAAATGAAAGACTGAACATGTACTTCCACCATTGTCCTCCAAGAGTTCAAGAACCAACCAACTGGAAGTGGAAACCCTAGAATGACAATAAGATGGAGCGAAGACTTCATCAAAGTCTTTATCCTCCGTCAATCCCATTATTGTGATTTCCAAGTTCTTGATAAGTATATCAGAGAGAGAGAGAGAGAGAGAGAGAGAGAGAGAGCCAGCATGGCACCATTGACGACTCTCAAACACAAGCGATACCACCACAGGCTTCCAAGACGTTGCGCCACTTCTTGCATCCCCATCACCCTCTCCATGAGGTCTACGTTGCCAAGGAGTTCGAGTGCGATGGCTGCAACGCCCTCGGCCATGGAAAGCGATACCGTTGCTCCGCCTGCACCTTCGACCTCCACGAACGCTGTGCCACGTGCCCCCGGATGCTCTCCTCCCACCTCCACCCGGCCCACCCGCTCGCCCTCGTCAACCAGTCCCTCGGCATGGTCTGCGACCTCTGTGGCGATACCGTTAATGGCCTGTACTATACGTGCAGGGCGTGCAGGTTCGACGTCCACCCGCTATGCACGGAGCTGCCAGCGTCGGTGGCGCACGCCGCGCACCCCCACCACCTCCTCACACTCAGGCCTGCGGAGCCAAGGAATTGCGCGGTCTGTCGGCACGTGTGCGGTTCCTGGCGGTTCACCTGCGAGCCGTGCCACGTCGACCTCCATCTGGAGTGCGCGTTCCAAGGGCCAGTGGCCGGTCGCCAGATCGTAACTGCTCCAGTGTCTACGTATCATCACAAGCAGTATGGTTACGTCGTGGGAGTTCCTTCTGCTTCTCCTTCTTACTGTTATCAATATCAACCGGTCACCTATCAAACCATATATAATGCCATGCCAATCAACGGCGGAGCGTCAATGTCCACGAGCGGAAGCGACAACCGGAAGAGGATTTACTCGATCCTGGCCACAATCGCAGCGAAGGTTGTTATGGGCTCCATTACTGGGGGTTTCTCCTGCCAAAAGTTGGCTTTGATCGTATGTATTGCTGTTTTGGAATGCATCTGATTGTGCTTGTTGCTTGTTTGGCATTCCACTGTTTTTCATGACCTTTATAAGAAAGTCTTGATGAATCTTGTCGTATGTTTTCCTCGTTTGAGATATGAAATTTCGTTTACATGAGAAATATAGGACTTGTCGGAATCATCCGTGCGCAATAAATTTTGTGATTTATCTAATTACCGTCGTATGGATTCGATCCAACCAAAGTAATTGTATTCATTTACGCTCATTAGTTTGTACTTGATAGATCTTTAAGTCACATATTGTTATTTACAATTACAATAAGTTAGCTTGGAGTTTAAGAAAGACGGTTGTAATTTAGTTTAAAAATTAAGAACGATGACGATGAAACTATAAATCAACTAATTTGCTAACTCAACACGGTCGTTTTAGAACTTTATTGACTTGACCCTAAAATGAATGTTGAATCCTTCGGCAAAGTACCGTGAGTCCGTGTCAATATTGTCGAATGATACTCGCACCACGTTGCACCCTTTATATGGGAAAAGAACCAAAAAAATTCTAAATATATTATATTGGTACCAGATCAATTCTAAACTTTTTAATTTGATTAATTTAGTTCTAAACATTTTCATATTTGAACCAATTAAGTTTATTCGATCAATTTAGGTCAGAAATCGCTGATATGGATGCCAGCCATCCTAAATGGCACAGCTAGCGTTAATTTAAACATTTTTAAATAATATTTTGAAAGGTTTTGTTTTTTTTCTTTTATTTTTTATTTCTTCATTTTGGCTGGCTACGGTCACTGGCCGCTGGAGAGAGTACTCATGCAAAGCAGGTGAGCTACGAGGGCCACCTCACCCATGGCCGGTGAGGGCTTGCTGGCCCGCAAGCCCTCACCGACCCTCACTAGCCAAAATAAAGGCAAAAAAAAAGACAAGAAAAAAAAAGAAAAGTACAATAAAAAAATTCAAACAATTATTAAAATATTATTAACCACGTCAACATTGGTCAAGCCATGTGAGACGACCGGCATCCACATCAACAATTTTCGGTATAATTTTGCCGAATGGAATAAATTGGTACCAATGTGAAAAAGTTTAAGACTAAATTGATCCAATTAAAATGTTTAGGACTGAATTGGTACCACTGCAATAGGTTTAATACTTTTTAGGTAGTTTTCCCCCTTTATATTTATTTTTCCTTAATTTCATCTTTAATTAATCATCCCGATTTTAATTGAGGAGTTTCACCTTGCCTTTCAAAACGACAATGCCGACTAGACGGCCTTTTTAACATTTCAATATGCTCCACTGCCGTCGGAGGTTCCTCACCAATCACACAGTGAACAATTTGATAGCTCAGTTTGAAATATTCAAGAATATCCTTATCTCTTCTCAATCATATGAGAAGTTCGAATCTAGTCTTGTAGGGATCAATTGCATAGCTTTCATCCTCAAGCTCTCTGTTCAGCAAGCTACAAGCCAACTCTAATTAGAAAGAAAAGGAAGATTTCGCCTTATCGGAATCTCAGTGCGCTAGACGATGACTGGAACCGGCCGGATCCCTTAATATTTCCGTAGCAACCCCGTGTATTTACAGATTCAATTCCTTCTTCCAGACCGACACTTTTAAACCCAAAAGACGACATCGACTTTGCATTCGATGTAAGAAAACTGAAAAATTGGACTTTACGTCTATGCGCACCTTCGAGACTCGAAACCGAAGCAAAAACACGATCTACCACCATCTAGATTGAACTTACGCAGGGGGAGGCTGGAGGACAGTCTTGAAATATATCCTGCGGAAAAGGCTGCATTACTGGCACATTGGCATTGGATGATTTAAAGGGTATAGCCTGGTTTTGGTGCTTGCCAAGTAAAGAGGAGGATGCGCTGCAACATCGGGTTGGAAACTCATCCCATGCAATGCTCGATCTTGTCTCTCCTTCTCCACTTTAGCCTTTAGCTTCTCTTCCATGAGTTTTATCTTTTCAGTCTGTTTCATTATAAACTTCGCCGTTTAACAAATGGAGCGCATCTTGAAGCCTACACACATCGCAGAAAGTGAAGCATCATTCCGTCACTTGCTCTTAGTCGTATCTAACCAAAAGGAAATTTAAAAAGGACATTTGAGGAAGCTATACACAGACATGAAAAGTAGGGTAAATATGTACCTATAACCTTCAGATGGAACTGTAGTTAACGATTCATTCTTTTTCTTGTGCTTCTCTGCCTCTGTGCGCGGCACCGACGACGATAGGTCACCGAGGATGATAGCTCTACTACTATTTGCAAGTCCTCCGGAGTTATTAACTGTTGCGAAATTCAAATTGGCATTAGAATAATTATTACGAACAATACAGAATTATAAAGAAATGAAATTACAATAACATAAACGGAATTGATACAATTGGATACCGAGGCCTGTGTTCGATACAGTTTCCTTAAAATAGATTCGTTTCCTCCTGCACGCATATGAGGTTTCTTGAACGTCTGTCTCTCAAGATACAACAGTTGACAGCTAAGAAGAAAATCGGCACTTCAAAACTTTGGGTGAACTTGAACAAATCGGAACCGAACACTATCGAAAAATAGTGCAAAAATGTAGAAAAATGAAAGAGAGGAATAATTCGATAATTTTTTTTAAAAAAATAGAATGGGAAGACATCTATTTACAAGGTCAGTGGGGAAGCGTTCCGGGAATAATAACGGCCGATTGAATCTACCGTTATAAAATTAATACGCATCGGGAATAACGGCCGATTAAATATGTCGTTATAAAATTAATTCCGTAATTAACAGCACAATTTAACGTCATTAACCTGCTATTAATCATACGTTACAAATTTTAAATTTGTAACAGCTTGAGTTGAAAAATAAATAAATCAAAAGGCAAAATTGGGCTTGTCGCAAGACCCACTTTTAGGCCCTGCAATCGTGCCCAAGTTTCAGCTTGTCGAGCGTCAGATTTGCACCCCCTGCGCTTGTGCACGAGACATAGTATTTGTGCTATTATAGTTACCACTTCAAATGAATGTAATTGTATATAAAGCACTCCATAGCCTTCTTTCTTTTCCAATGTGTGACCAGTGTCTTTCCACTTTCCACTTCCAACTCAAGGGTGTTCTTTGAGTATCAATTTCTCATTCATTCACCCATCAATTTATCCCATATTTCCAACATTAACTAAACATAAATTCTGAAAACTTGAATAGGGAAGAGGACAATCTCAATGTTTCTTTCGATCCAGAACAGAATATGGGATCATGCCTTTCACTGAGTCTCTCTCTTCTGATATTTTTTTGGCGGGCTTTTCTCTTTTGCTCAAAAGCATATTTTGTCGGGGATCTGTCAAACAAATTAGTTGAAAGAACGGAAAGGGAGTTAAAAGAATTTATGACTCACAAAATACCATTACTTTCACAGTGGCCTAAAAATTGTTATGCTAACATAGCTATTTTTAACTAAAAAGGAAAGACGGATCTGGTACTGGGACCGCTCCATGAATCGACTGCCCTTGCGATTTCATGCGCTTATCGCAGAATTAGGCCTGCTATGAACATCACCTTATGTAGGCCCCAACCCCATCACAAGACATTGTCACACCGCCACAAAAATTACGTTCTTAACGTCCATTTGCAAAAGAAAAAAGAACGTCCCGTAAAAGGAAACTGTCCGAATTAGGCTTGAGCTTGACTCGAGAAGAAAATTCAAATACTCAAGCTCACTTCGATTGTAATAGAGTTATATGTGAACTTGTCCTCGAATTTAATAAGTTTGAACATTTTCCTACATATATGTTTATGAAGGTCAAATATGTGATTTTAAGGTTTTCTTTGTCTATTCTGCAAAATATTCTTCACATAGAAAAATAGAAGCTCGATTAGGCTCGCAACTATATTGAGCAAATTATTAGTAAGTTTGAACTTGACTCGACAAGAAGATGCTCAAGTGCTTCATGCTTGAGCTCGATTAAAAAAGTCGAGTCGACTTCAAATAATCATTGAGTCGAGCCCGAATTACTCCTTAATAGCTTGGGTCCATTTCACCCCTAAATCTATCTTTCCCGTACTCTATTCCCACGAAAAAACCTAAACCCATATACTTATAACAAATTTACCCTAAACTAATATTTGAGTCACTAAAAACCCAATGTACATCTGTGTCAATCTACCCCAGACTAGTTTTTGGGTTACGAAAAATCCCAAACTGGTATATTTATAACATATTTACCCTCTATTAGCTTCCACCGAATTTACATTAAAATTGCTCAACTGGATGACACATAACAATAACTCAATTGACATAACAAGTTTACGTGGAAATCCATATCAATTTGGGGTAAAAGTTATCATAGGTGTATTAGCTTGGGGTTTTTGATGACCCAAAAATGAGTTTGAGATAAATTTGTTACAAATGTATCAGTTTGAAATTTTTTGTGACCCAAAAATCAGTTTGGGTAAAAAAAATGGGGAAAATTACCAAAAAAGTCTTAAACCTTTTGTAATTGTGCCAATTCAGTCTTAAACCATTTTTTTTTTGCCAATTCAATTATAAATCTTTTGCAAATCAGCCAATTCAGTCATTTTGGCCGGCCAGCGCTGATGTGGCCGTCAGCAGGCTGACGTGGCGTTGGCTGGCGTTTATGTGATAATATTTTAATATATTTTTTAATATTTTCGAATTTTTTTTCCTTTTTTCTTTTTTTTTTCTTTTCGTTCTCCCCCTAGCCTGTTCGGCCAGGGGAGAGGCTCGCCAACGAGGGCCCAGCTCCGGTGAGGCGAGCTAGGCCCTTGCCGTTGCTGGGTGAGCTCCGCCTCGTCGAAGCTGGGCGAGGGCCCAGCTCGCCATGGTTGGGTGAGCTCCACCTTGCCCGAGCTGGGCGAGCTCTGCCCTCACCCAGCAGCGACGAGGGCCTAGCTCGCCATGGCTGGGCGAGCTCCGCCCTCACCTAGATCTAGCAAGGCGGAGCTCGCCCTACCATGACGAGCTCGCCTTGCCAGAGCTAGGCCCTTGCTGGTGAGCCTCCTCCTTGGCTGGACAGGCCAGAAGGGGGGGGAGAAGGAAAAGAAAAAAGGAAAAAAAATTCAAAAGTAATTATAAAATATTAAAATATTTCCATGTGGACGCCGGTCGGTGCCACGTCGGTCGGCCGGCAGCTATGTCGGCGATAGCCGGTCAAAAGAACTGAATTAGCTGGTTTGTAAAAGGTTTAGAACTAAATTGGCAAAAAAAAAAAGTTTAGAACTAAATTGGCACAATTATAAAAGGTTTATGACTTTTTTGGTAATTTTCCCAAAAAAATGTTACCGGTGACGAACCTAAGCAGGGTTACCTACAGATGGCCTCCGCCCTCTAGATCCAAAGACTCCTCATATTTTTAGAAAATGAAAATTTGCAAAAGAAAAAGTTATAAATATCAACATGATTAAGAATCTTCTATAGTCCCCCTTTATCTCAAGTTTTTCGCTCCACCATTGAATGTTAACTAAGAGAGATGGAAACTCAACCGACGAGTATACATATATGTGAAAGACTGAATATGTACTTCCACCATTGTCCTTGTGATAATAAAAGAGCTCAAAAGCCAACCAACTGGAAGTGGAAACCCTAAACCACTCGAGGTTGGCCCAGTATAGAAATAGAATAGAACCAGAAAAAAAAAAGGTGGAAACCCTAGGATGACTAGAAGCAGTTTGAGTTCCCCTGTCCCTTTCAAGACACAAAAAATATAATACAAAGATCACCACTCTCGCAAGGACAGACAAACAGAGAGCTTTCTTGAGCGTTTAAAATAAAAAGAAGGCCCATGACGACCACAACAAACAAACAAAAAGATAGAGAGAAGACTTCACCGAAGTCTTCTACCTCCGTCAATCCCAATGTTGTGATCTCAAGTTCTTGATAAGTGTATCAGAGAGAGAGAGAGAGAGAGAGAGAGAGAGCATGGCACCATTGACGACCTCTCAAGCTCAAGCGATACCACCACAAGTTTCCAAGACGTTGCGCCACTTCTTGCATCCCCATCACCCTCTCCATGAGGTCTACATCGCCAAGGAGTTCGAGTGCGATGGCTGCAACGCCCTCGGCCACGGAAAGCGTTACCGTTGCTCCGCCTGCACCTTTGACCTCCACGAACGCTGCGCCACGTGCCACCAGACACTCTCCTCCCACCTCCACCCGGCCCACCAGCTCGCCCTCGTCAACCAGTCCCTCGGCATGGTCTGCGACCTCTGTGGCGATACCGTTAATGGCCTGTACTACACGTGCAGGGCGTGCAGGTTCGACGTCCACCCGCTATGCATGGAGCTGCAAGCGTCGGTGGCGCACGCCGCGCACCCCCACCACCTCCTCACACTCAGGCCGGCGGAGCCACGGAATTGCGCGGTCTGTCGGCACGTGTGCGGTTCCTGGCGGTACACCTGCGAGCCGTGCCACGTCGACCTCCATCTGGAGTGCGCGTTCCAAGAGCCAGTGGCAGGTCGCCAGATCGTAACTGCTCCAGCGTCTACGTATCATCACAGGCAGTATGGTTACGTCGTGGGAGTTCCTACTGCTTCTCCTTCTTACTGTTATCAATATCAACCGGTCATCTATCAAACTATCTATAACGCCATGCCAATCAACGGCGGAGCGTCGATGTCCACGAGCGGAAGCAACAACCGGAAGAGGATTTACTCGATCCTGGCCACGATCGCTGCGAAGGTTGTTATCGGCTCCATTACTGGGACTTTCTCCTGCTAAAAGTTGGCTTTGATATTATGTATTGCTGTCTTGGAATGCATCCGATTGTGCTTGTTGCTTGTTTGGTATCCGTACGTTTTTTATGACCTTAATATGAAAGTCTTGATGAATCTTGTCGTATGTATTCCTCGTTTGAGAGATGAAATTTCCTTTACATGAGAAATATAGGATTTGTCGAAATCATCCATGCACAATTAAATTTATGATTTATCGAATTATACCGCAATGTGGATTCGATCCAACCAAAAAAATTGTAATTGTTTACTCTCATGAGTATGCACGTAATAGATCTTTAAGTCTTCTTGCAAAAAAAAAAAAATCTTTAAGTCGCATCTTGTTCTTTACAATTATAATAAGTTAGCTTTGAGTTTAAGAAAAGCCGTCGTAATTTAGTTTCAAGATTAAGAACGACGATGACACTATAAACCAACTAGTTTGCTAACTCAACACGGTCATTTTAGAACTTCATTGACTTGACCCTAAAATATATGTTGAATCCTTCAGCCAAGTACTATGAGTCTATGTCAATATTGCCAATTGATACTCATACCACGTTGAACCCTTTATATGGGAAAAGAATCGAAAAAGTTTTAAATCTATTGTATTAATATCAATTTAGTTCTAAACATTTCAATTAAACCGATTTAGTTCTACACATTTTCACATTTAAACCAATTAAGTCTATCCGGTCAATTTGAGTCAAAAATCGCTGACATGGATATCGGCTGTCCTACAAGACATGACTAGCGCTAACTTTGACATTTTTAAATAATATTTTAATAATTTTTTGAAATTTTTTACTTTTTTTCTTTCTTTTTTTTTTCATTTTGGCCGGCGGCACTCACCCAAAGCCAGTGGGGCTGCAAGGGCTACCTCACCCACAGCGGGTGAGCGCTTTTTGGCATGCAAGCCCTCGCTGACCCTCATTGGCCAAAATGAAGGAAGAAAAATAAAACAAAAGAAAAGAGCAGTAAAAAAATTCAAAAAATTCAAAGAATTATTAAAATATTATTAACCATGTCAACGCTAGTTGGGCCATGTAGGACGGTCGGGATCCACGTCAGCGATTTCTGGCATAAATTGGCCGGATGGACTGAATTGGTATCAATGTAAAAAGGTTTAGGATTGAATTGGTCCAATTAAAATGTTTAGGACTGAATTTGTACTAATGCAATAGGTTTAACACTTTTTCGGTACTTTTCCCCCTAATATTTATTCTTCCTTAATTTCATCTTTAATTAATCATTTCAATGTAATTCGAGGAGTTTCAACTTGCCTTTCGAAACGACAATGCTGACTAGATGGCCTTCCTAACATTTCAATATGCTCCACAGCAGTTGGAGGTTCCTCATCAAAGACACAATGAACAATTTGATAGCTCAGTTTGAAATATTCAAGAATATCCTTATCTCTTCTCGTTAATATGAAAAGGTCGAAACCAGTCCTGTAGAGATCAATTGCATAGCCCTCGTCCTCAAGCTCTCTGTTCAGCAAGCTACAAGCCAACTCTAATTAGAAAGAAAAGGAAGAGTTCACCTTATTGACATCTCAGTGCGCCAGATGACGACGGATTCGGAGGGATCCCTTAATATTTTCATGGCAACCCTGTGTATTTACAGATTCGAATCCTTCTTCCAGACGAACACTTTTAACGTCATAGGATGACATCGACTTTGCACTCGATGTAAGAAAACCGAACTTGTAAGTCTATGCGCACCTTCAAGATTCGATACCGAGGCAAAAACACGATCTACCACCGTCTAGATTGAACTAACGCAGCGGGAGGCAGGAGGACATGACCTTGAAAAATATCCAGCGGAAATGGCTGCATTTTTGGCACACTGGCATCGGATGATTTGAAGGGTACAGCCTGGTTTTGGTGCTTGCCAAGTAAAGAGGAGGATGCGCTGCAACATATTGTTGGAAACTCGTGCCATGCCATGCTCGATCTTTTCTTTGAGCCTTTCATTGAGCCTCTCTCTTAAGATCTTTTCTTGGCAGGCTTTTCTCTTTTGTTCAGAAGCATATTTCATCGTGGATCTGTCAAAAAAAATTAGTTGAAAGAACCGAAAGGGAGCTTCATTTCAAGATTGAATGTTATTGAAGTCGTAAGCTAAAAAGGGAAGGTGGATCTGGTGCTGAAACTGCTCCATGAGTTCACTACCCTCGCTATCTTTAAGTGCTTATCGCAGAATTAGACATTCTCATGCCGCAACAAAAATTACATTCTTAACGCGCATTTGCAAAAGAAAAAAGAATGTCACGTAAAAGGAAACTGTCCGAATTAGGTTCGAGCTCGACTCCAGGAAAAAATTCAAATACTCAAATTCAATTCGATTGTAATATGAGTTATATGTGAACACAACCTCGAATTTTATAAGTTCAAACATTTTCCCTACATATATGTTTATGAGGGTCAAATATGTGATTTTAGCGCCTTCTTTGTCTCTTCTGCAATTCACAAAGAAGCCCCTTTAGGCTCGCAGGTGTATCGAGCATAATATTGGTGAGTTGGAAATCGACTTTCAAGAAGATAATTAAATGCTTCAAATTCGAGCTCAATTCAAAATAGAGCGAGTCAACCTCAAATAATCATTGAGTTGAGCCCGAACTGCTCCCTAATAGCTTGGCTCCATTTAACCGCTAAATTTATCTTTCCCGCACTCTATTCAGACGGTTTTAAGAATGGTTTTTTTTCCTTTTTATTTTTTAATTGTCAAACCCGGTTCGAATCTGACCCCCAATAAAAAAAAAACCGGTTTGAGACTGGAGCCTACTAAATCTTAGGCTTGGGCTTTCTTCATGCCAAGCTTGGGCAACACTATTGCAACGGGCATAATAATTTTTGTATCCATAGACTGTAAGTTGGGCCTAACGCGGCCCGGCCCGGCCCGACCAACGAATTCTGGCTTCTATGGCCTTTGGTCCTTACATGTTCTCGCTCTTATCGATCCCGAGGTGCAGGTTTTGAAATTTTGTAATTGGAATAGATTGCCAAAGAAATATTCAGTTCAAGAACCACCCGTCATAAATTGACATGCAACATAACGACACATGACGATCGACGGCACGGTTATTTTTGTTATTTGTTTAAGCGGTGCGGTAGTGCTCGGACCAGTTTTTAGACACCTGGATCGGTTCATCTCCTCAGGCGATCTTAAGGGCGTGCTCTCTCCAACATCGACACAATGATTTTACGACTTTGAAACTAAAATGATAAGAAGATGAGCAAGCTCTTTTACCAAATAATCCAACATATTGGCGGTGTGGACATGCTCTGCGTTTCGAGAGCACATTCAAGTTCATCAAGCAAAAAAAAAAAATGGAGAAAAAAAGTGTAAACCTCTTAAGGTTAGCGCAGCCGATTGGGATGTTAAAACTCAGGAATTAGGGGTGATCGGTTCTCGATTCCCAAAATGAGGAGCCATGGACTGCATTGGTTGGTCCTATGATCGAGAATCGATCCGGTCCAACGGAATCAGTCACTTAGGGGTTTAGTTAACGGTTTACTAATTTTTGTTGATGAATTCATATCGATGAAGTTTACTTAAGATTAAGTTCACATTTTACTAATTTTTGTTAATGAATTTATTTCAATGAACTTCTCTTATAGTTTAATTCAAATTTTACTTATTTTTTGAAGAAATAAAAAAAAAGTATATGTAGTAAATCCCATTCCTCTTTGGAATCGGGAACCAAACCGCCTAGACACTAATCCCACTTTTGGCAATCAGAAATCAGACTGACACTCTCGGGAACCAGACCAAATTAGTCAGTTCAGTCCGGTCCAAGCGATTCTCGATTTGGACGGTCCGTTTTGCACACCCCTAATACAAATCTCTCCAACTGGGTGCAAATTGCCATGCCTCAAATTAGTTGGATCTCCATGCAAAAGAAAGAAAGGGCAATAAAAAAAAAAAAAGCAGAGAAAAATGATCTGCTTTTGCCCCTTCCACATGGTAGAGAGGCAAAAATCAAGTGCGTTGGCCAGCTTTGTGATGCTCTTGGTCGACGAGAGTGAGTTGTAACATGGAATAAATCTCTCTTTACCCTTTACACAGATCAGCCATGCGATCGCTTTTCATTTTTGCTACAACCTGGATTTCGCCTTTTTAGGTTTCTTGAGATCTGTCTCCCCAACAAGAAAGTCTCTTATTGGGTTTCCTAAATGCTCGTCCTATAAATTATTTGACGAGCATAGGATACTCGTATAAGTATAAAAAAAACATGTTATATTTGCGGTGGGATGCTAAGAACATTGCAAGTTTGATGACCCATTGCAAAAATTCGTTTGTGCGTGCGCTAACACAAACATATATATATAGGAATATATATACTAGAGGTCCTGAAACTTATCACGAAAGTAAGTATAATTAAGTCATAGAACTTGCAAAAAATGCAATCAAGTTTTAAAACTTATCAAGTTGATTCAATCGAGTCCTAATGTTAACACTATCTGGCTTGCCAACGAAAAACTCTGATGTGGCATTGACGCGAATTGTTTTAATATTTTCTCTTTCCTACGTGGCGATGACGTGACTAAATTATGAAACATAAAATTAAAACAACGTTGTTTTGGTCCAAATTCAATTTTTAAAACTTAAATTTAAAAATAAACTAAATAATTTTAAAAAAACCCCCACAACACACACCCAGCGGTTGTGACCAAGCCCTCACCAATGCCTTCTGGTACAATCGCCGAGAAGGGTAGGTAGAGGTCGCCTGGGCCTTCCCGAAGCCTGACGACCCTCACCAGCCCCGGGTGAGGTCCCATTGGTCCGCGGCGAGGGTCTGTAGGCCCCAATCTCGAGGGAGGGCGTGACCCTTGCTCATTAGTACATACTATAGTGTATATGTGTGAGTTATATTTATGGATGTCCCTATAATACGTAACAGGCACTTTTTGAATCCGACTACAGTGACAATAACAGCGTTGCTCGGACGCCAAAAATAGATAAATGAATGAATGAATGAATGAATAAATAAAAAGGGGCTAAAAAGGAAATGTCGAAAGAAAATTTGCCATTTTAAGAAGAAATTCGGCGACCTGCGTGATGACGTCTGAAAGTGGGAGCAGCTAATTCGGTGAATAATTTTTGGTGACGCGAGCAAGTGGGAACATATTTTGATTCTCAATTGACATTTGAGGAAGCATAATTATGTTTTTGTTTTATAATGTCAAAGTTAGAAACCAAGGCTTTATGAAGAAAAAATCACATATTTATTCCCTCGTTCGGTTCACTCAAAAGAAATTCCAGCTAGGCATCATTTTCATCGACAGCATATCATGATCAAAAAGCTTTCTCCGTTGTCCACGAAGTGATGTCAACTCTATAGTTTTGATATCCATAGTTGGCGGAGTAATAAAGTGAATTTACATCTAGACCTATCAAAATAAATCATAAATCAATTTATTAACCCATATATCAATAAATTGATCATAAATAGATTAGTTATATTTAGTAAATGGGTCATAAATAAGTATAGGTATAATATATGTGTGTTAAATGGGTCATAAATATGTCGTGAATGAGTTTATAACTTATTTAAACTCAAATCATCTCTCTCGCCCTCACTCAATCTTATGCTCATTTACTTCGTCCTTTCGTATCGGTTTAGATATGAGTTTTTCTATATTTAGTTAAATATGGAAGTGTTTTAATAATATAGGCTGAATCGAGTATAGGTAAAGAAAATGCGTAATGGGTCATAAACGGGTTAATGGGTTAATTTGGATCGGACCATTGTGACCCGACTTACCCATTTGATAGTTCTATTGACATCTTGCAAATTGTGAAGTCCGAAATTTTTTTGTTGTTGTTGGTGCTGATCATTTATTCTTACATGGATGGGTAGCTCTTGTTTGGCCGCTCAACCGAGAAAGCTGGTTAATTCCGTTGCGTGACAATTGACTCGGGGTGGCACCATACCAATATCAGAAGAGACATCGATCCTAAGTAAGCAACTTCAATCACTTTCAAAGGAGGAAAATTTCTAGGTGTGCTCTGAAGTAATACAAATATTACTTATAATATCTAATAACGAATTTTCCTCTAAAACTTAAGTAACAAAAGCTATTTTCAAGAATAAAAAATAAGAAAATGTCATGTGCGATATTTCATATTAAGATTTAGGGTTAACATCATAAAAAACTTAAATCGGTACACCCGTGAAAATTTTACGAAAAGTAAAAGCAATAAGTAGAATGAATCCACTCAAAGAAGGTTTTGATGTATGGGATAATAACACAAACAATCCATGAACTTTGGCTAAATATCCAATTTAATTCATAGACTTTTAATTTGTTTAATATAGTCTCTAAACTTTGACCAAATGTTCAATGTGGTCTCTAAACTTTTGGTACATGTTCAATTTTATCCCTGAACTATATGAAAATGTATTATATAGTTTATAAACTTGAATTAATTGAATGACTACATTGAACATTTTTATAAAGTTCAAGGAATATATTAAATATGTACAAAAAATTCAGGGAACACATTGAACATTGAATTAAAGTTTAGGGATTACATTGAACAAATTAAAAGTTCATGGATCAAATTATATATTGAATCAAAGTTCAAAAACTATTTGTGTCACTTTCCCTTATAAAAAAGGATAACGATCTTCTTGACTTCAAATGGACAAGTAAAGGGACTCTCAACAACTGTCAGTCGTGCAATGTGATTTAAAAACATTTGGCAACGAAGAAACTCTAACACTGGGATTTTGCAAACACTTTTTCGTCTAAATTGAATTTACCCCGTTTACCTAATTTAACTCTTGCAAGCCGCACATTTTGATTTTTTTAAACCCGAAACTCTTGAAATTTTTAGAAAGCTCAAATGCTGACAAGTGGACTCACATGCACCCTCTTCACAAATTTTTGAAATTCAAACAATATCTTGAATTTGAGGGTAAAAGCAAAATGATAAACATCATATCGCTCTTTGCCATGCTAATTGAACATTCACTTTCGAATAAAATAAATCTCCATTGCTCATAGCCTAAGGGGTGACGCTCTTAAAATATCCTTCCCAGCTAGATTTGACCCGATGAGCGACAAGCTCCTACCGTGCCTCTATCACACACAACATTAACGTTCGAATTACGAAAACGTCAACATAGTAACAATCGAAGGATGCAAACGAGCATCTAAGTATGTCAGGCCATGAGCAAAACGTCCTTGGAGAATCTATCACGAGCTGGAAAAAATGAAATCAAGATCAATTGAAAATGCCATCCATGTGCCATTATTCTTCCTGCTAAGAGAACAAAAGAGAACTTGGGCAACCTCAAAAGCTCCTCGGATTACGCGGCAAAAACCTTTCCCCCATTCGTCAAATTTTCATAAACCCTCCTCCTGGAAAGAAGGAAAGCAAAAGCAGAGGACGAACCCCAACCCCCCTCTCCCCTGCTGCAAGAAAAAGCAGAGCCAAAGCCGTAGCCAAAGCCAAAGAGATTCTTCTCCACCTCCGTTCCACGCGTTTCCACATCATTCATTCCCTCTCTGTCTCTGCCCCTGCGTCGATCGGACAATTCTCTTCCGATTCTCTGTCGTCCACCGTTGCTTTCCCCGCCCCTGCCTCCCTCCCTCGAAGATTCTTGTCCGGCCGACATCTTTCTGCTACTTTCTTGATCGCTTTCTTCAAGCCAAGAATCTCCCCTTACCCCTCCACCCCCCACGCTCCTCCTCAAGAAGGAAAAGGGAAAAGATCACAGAAGGAGAAGTTCGCCAACCCATCTCATCCGTTTCCTCTTGCTTACAATTCGTTCTCGCTTGTCTGCCCCCGGAAAAAAAGAAGGGAGGAAGAGATTCTTTCCTCTTTTCCTTTTTCGTCGACGCCCCACCCCCACCCCCCATATCATCTTTCTTTAACGATGCTCCACCCCCATTCTCCTTTTCCCTCCCCTTCTTTTGCGCCCTCCCCCCGCCCGCCCCGTTCCCTTTTCCCACCTCCGCCCCTTTTCGCTCCTGCTCTGTTTCGTAATCCGGCGACTTTCTGTACATATTTCGCGGTTCCCAACATGGCTCCTCCTTCTTCCAGCGTCAACCGTCTTTCCCAGCCTTGTATTTACGGTACGCAGCATGGCCCTGTTTTCGGTACTACTTGGTCGAATGGTTTGTCGCCGCTCACTTGTTCGATGAAATGTTTATATCGATCCATCAGCTCCATGTGGGTTCTTGCTTTTTTCGTCCCTTACATGGGACTTTGGCGTTTGGACTCCGTTTCTTTTTTCCTCCCATCTCTTATTTGGGTTCTCTGTAGCTACTTGCTAGATAGATGACATGATTTACACTATTCTTTTTTACAATGGTGTATCGCAATATCTTTTATTCATAGACAGGGGTTTATTGGACGGGTTTTTATGTTAAGCAGGGGACTTTGTGTCTTCGTACGCAGAGAGAAAATCACGTTTTATGAGATGGCTGGGGAAACTCTTTAAGAGTGGATCTGGGCGAGGAGGGTCTAGTCGTTGTCCACAGTATCTAGGCGACGAAAACATGGTCTGGCGCGCACCCGCTAGATCAGTGGTAAACTCCCTGTTATTCTTATCATCGTTGCCCGTCTGTTGGGAAAATATTCATCTGTACATTACTCACCATTTACCACCGACTGGCTTTCTCGAATGCTGTGATGTTTATCGCATTTCGCTTTTGAATTCAGTAACCCCTTTCTTATTGTTAATGACATCATCAGGATGATCACTCTAGAGGTGACAAGGAAAAAGAGGACCTTGACAGAGCAGTTGCACTCTCCTTGGCCGAAGATCTGAGGCGGCAAAATGGTAGGTTTGACTTTCATATTTGGGTCCGAGGCTAATAAATAATTCTCTCTCTCTCTCCAAAAAGTAATGTCTAACCATGTCGCGGATTTGCCAGGGTGTAGACGGCGGACAGACAGCGATGAAAACATTGCTAGGGAGCTTCATGATAGTATAAATGGACCTTCATACCCTCCTCCCCCACGTATGCAAAATTATCCAAGAGGAAGATTTAGGTAATTTGCAGTCAAAAGTGTCTTTGATAGACTATGGTCACTAAACATTCCAAGGTTGCTGTCTAAAGTATTGAAAGGTTTCTTCTTGCCCTCATAACCGGGTTGGCAAATTTTTGCAAAATTGACTGAAGTGCTGACCAAGTCAGATCTTACTCTGCGTGTCTGTTATCATGAACTAGAAGAAAATTTTCAGCGTATTTGGTGTCCAGAGGGTTTAGCTTCATCGGTTGTGATTGAAAACAAATGTTGGATTTGCCAAAATAGCACGCGAAAGTTGATTTTGGTAAACCGGAACATTATGTCATTAACCAAGTTGTCATTATAGACAGAGAGCCTCAAGTTTGTTCTGTTGCGAAGAGTTAAAAGTAATTTCCACAGATGTTGTGCACTATTGTTCTATGGACTTGAAATGTCATTGGACCAATTCATGAATTGACTATGTTCTACCGGTACAGAGTATGTGGTGGCTGCAACTGTGAAATAGGCTATGGAGACTATTTGGGTTGTATGGGAACTTTCTTCCATCCAGAATGCTTTTGCTGTCGTGCTTGCGGGTACCCCATTACAGAATATTACGTAAGTAGTTCCTCTTGAAATATCTTTCCTTTCCTCTTTTTGTTTAAGATTTTACCTTCAAGTTATTTACAGTCTACAGTACATGTGAATATTCAGTATTTCTTTTATCACTCTGGCACTGTCAACTTTGACATGAATATGTCTCATTCTGGAACTTCTATCTGGTAGCCCTTACTAGTCCTTTTTTCTGTTGATTGAAGTTTTCATTGTCAGGGGGCGACCCTTATCACCAGTCTTGCTTCAGGGAGTTGACACATCCAAAATGTGAAGTCTGCCATCAATTTGTAAGAACAGTCTACCACATCTTACCTGACAAATATTTTTTGCAGTTTTTACATTTCATGGAGACGATGTTACTAAGCTTATGACATTTATTGCTTTTCAAGTAGTACATCACTGCAATAGCTGTCCTTGTACACACAATGCTGACTTCCCGTGTGTGGTCATGCTGGTAGCTAAAAAAAGTCTTTACTCATCACTGGAGTAGCTCAAGTCGAATTGCTCTACGATAACAAGAGATTGCTTCTAATTTTTGAAAAGTACATAGTGAAAACATAATGAGTGATTTCATTAAAAAATATATTGCTCATTGAGCCTTTTGTATGTAGACCTGGGATTTGTTAAAAATGCAAACTATCGAAGTGAGAGAAGCTGAGTCCAGGTTGTTCTTGTTAATTATGTTTATGCAATTTTAAGAGAGTATAGCATTAAGGTAATTTAAGTCTTTTGCATTTTGATTTTATAGTAAGCTTCTATTTCAATTCACAGATCCCAACAAATGGAGAGGGTTTGATTGAGTATAGATGCCATCCTTTCTGGTCCCAGAAGTACTGTCCATCGCACGAGCATGACAACACAGCCCGATGTTGTAGTTGCGAGCGTTTGGAGGTACTGGTCTAGGGTAGCACAAGTAAAAGCAATGTCATGCTTTGTTCCCACAATCTTAGGGATTGTAAATTTTAAACGTGTCGAAGCAACTGTACTCATTTTTCTGTTATTCTTTTATTTCTTTTACCTACTGACAGTCATGGAACCCAACATACATATCTTTGGGAGATGGACGGAGTTTATGCCTAGAGTGCATGGAATCTGCTATCATGGATACTGGTGACTGTCAATCACTTTATCATGCGATCAGAGACTACTATGAAGGAATGAACATGAAATTGGATCAGCAAATTCCAATGCTTCTGGTTGAAAGACACGCACTTAATGAGGCTATTGTTGGAGAAAAAAATGTAAGACATGTTACGAGATTTGGGTTTTCTTTCAAAGTTGGTGCACCATTCCTGATGCTAGTTTTTTTGCAGGGCCACCATCACATGCCTGAGACGAGAGGTTTATGTCTTTCTGAGGAGCAAACCGTGTCCAGTGTATGATATTGGACATTTACTGAATTTGCTTTCACGAAATCCAGAGTAAATTCTTGAGCAAGATTTACTTATCCAATTTTACACTCATTTCATTGCTCTTGTGTTCAGGTTCACAGAAGGCCCAGAGTTGGAGGCCGCAGGCTTGTTGGAATGAGAACTCAACCCCAGAAATTGACAAGAAAATGCGAAGTTACGGCCATTCTTGTTCTTTATGGTCTACCAAGGTAAGTGCGACTGAAAAGCTTTTGTTTCGCAAAGTAGTGATTATATTTATTAAGTACACAATAGCTCTTTATATTCAAGTTTTAAAAATTAGAAGGTTAGAAAGGCTTTTTAAGGATGAGTTGACAAACAACCACGTATCTGGCGAGTCTTCCTAAGCAGTCGTTGAGAACTTTTCCAATGCATAGTTGTTAGGAAGTCCCATTGAGCCGTGACAGAGGGTCTCTCCTGGTATAGAGCTTTCAGAAAAATGGTCTTATGCTAATGAAACTTCTTGTATAGATCAAAGGATGCATTTTTCTCAAGGAAAGGAATTTTTTGTTGGAGACAAAACAGGCTTCTGAAGGCTTTCCTTGTTGTACTAAAAGCCACCTTGTATTTAGCTAGAATATAAGAAAATTTGACATGTATCTGGAAACGTATTTATCTTAGGCTTTACTAGCTGAGATCTCACTATAAATTTAGGATGCAGGAAGGAAACCTCTTACTCATAAAAGAAAGTTAAGGATGCTAAAGATGCGAAACTTAATGCAAGTATTCATCACCTTGATTTTGTCTTATGTTTTAGAAATCTAACTTTTCGTTGCTGATTATAGGTTGCTAACCGGTGCTATTCTTGCTCATGAGTTAATGCATGGATGGTTACGCCTTAAAGGTGAACAGTTTCTACCCTGCAGCATCATCTTCCGTTGGTGGCAGTTCCAAATGGGGCTTCTCTTGAACTTTTGAACTTATATTCGTAGGTTACCGTAATCTTAATCCTGAGGTAGAAGAAGGCATATGTCAAGTTTTATCGTACATGTGGCTCGAATCAGAAGTCGTGCCTACATCAGCAGCTTCCTCGTCTTCTACATCTTCCAAGAAAGGTGCGAAGTCTGAGGTTGAGAAGAAACTCGGCGAGTTTTTCATGCGTCAAATTGTCAACGACACCTCCCCGGCATATGGAGGAGGTTTCAGGGCTGCCAGTGCAGCAGTCAGCAAGTACGGTCTGCCACGTACGCTCGACCACATTAAATTGACCGGTCTTTTCCCTTGGTGAAAGCATTCATCGCCCACATTGCGACCTCTCCAATTGCTTGTGTAAATTGGAAATGCTTTCGGCTTCTGAGACTTGAGAGGACCATGGCAAATTGTAAACGGCCCCCATGAATTTTTGAGGGGTTCTCAAAGATGCATGTTTACAATGCCTAATAATATGCATTATGTGGTTTCATATTCAGTTTTGGCTTTTTTGACTTCAAAGAAATGGTAACGGAAGATGAACGGCTGTTTCGGGCGTAAATCTCAAACGAGTAGCACATTTCATTGGTTTTTCTTCAACTTGTCAGTGAAAGTTTTGTCATGCATCGTATTGGTCTACACCGAAATTTAAGCCAAAAATGATGTCATGTGTAAACCAAAATGAGTGCAACTAACCAAAAAAGGGAAGCTGATCTCCACAATGTATAGAATGGAAAGTTATCATATCATTGGTTCACGATGAGGAGTCTCGCTGATGGTATTCGTGGAGCACTTGCTCTCTTCCTTCTGTTCAGTGGAATAATCTTTTGGACCAAATGTCAGCTATTGAGTATTGATTATCACGAAAGACCAAAATACATACAGAATGCGCAATCTGAGCCCTTTTAACTGTGAGAGGGAGAGAGAGGGAGAGATAAACTAAGAAATGACTTTCCATTGAGGTAGCATATTTGTTACTTTCTTGATGCTGGCAATTAAAGACGTGTAACATGTTGCACCTATACTATACAAGGATAAATAGAACCAAACGGCAGCACGCGATACTTGTGACTGCCATAAGGAAACTCATCAAATAAAATCACCCTAAGCCAATTCGGAGGGAGTGAAAACAGCACCATGCTCCTATGATCCACCTCCTCCTTCCCCCTCAACCAATGGCATCCAGGAATTCGCAGCAACACTACAAATCAGAAGCAATGTCCGCAAGAAGCATTTTCAGTGTTTCGTAGGTCATGAAGCATATGCCTACGCCTGGTACCACCTTGTAGTATTCAGGAAGGATCCCCCTGTACAAACCACGAAATCCCTCATTCCGGACTATGTGCTTTAATGTACCGAATATCCCAGTCTGATATATCCGAGCACGGCCTCCTGCTCCTTCCAACTGCTTCCGTCTCCTCACAAGATCCAATGGGAATGTCGCTACAGATTATAACGGCACAAAAATTTTGTCAAGATCGGATCTATTTAAAGCTCAAAGCAACCTCCAAAACTGAGTTAGTAATACGAATAAGAATTGCCAATGAGTATGCAAAACTACAATGACGTGAGAATGACTTTCCGTATTTTAAATGTTAATGTCCAGCCAGGATGGTCTGGCAGATAAATCACATCTCATATGTTCCAATGAAGCACAAACTAACATATGTGCAGTCAACACTTTGTGGCGCATATCTTCTCTATCAAGCTAGAATCACTAGCCTATCCCATCTTATTTCTTATGATTCATTTATCTATTAACTACAGGACCTCAGCAGGACTTCACCAAGTACACATATAGCACTTCCAGAGACAGCTGAGACTAGAAAATAAAAAGAAAGGATATTTCTATCATTCCCAATAAGTCATATTACAACTCAGAGATACATGGTGATGCTAGAAGGATTCCATAACCCATTAATCAACTGTTTCAGCAAGCCTAAGCGAGAAGCATACCTCACTGAGGAAACCTCTCACTTGGAGGACTGCATAACAACCAAAATCATGGAACCGACTGCATCTTGGGAGATGATTAACCCGGGAAATGTTGGAGAGATGGAGGTTAATCACAGGTTTTCATGTAAGATACAGTTAGATGGAAGACAGGATATAATTTCTTGTTTTCTTACTAAAATCCACAAATGCCAGATAAAAAACAACGCCACTCTGGCTCTCTGGTTCTATGGGTCAGTCAGGTTAGAAACTTAGTGCAGAGCTTGGACCACAACCTGTGTCTCTGCATCAAAAGCATGACAAAAAGCTACACGAATTAACTACTCAGTTTTATGTTAAAACTATGTAATCTGAAGATGTGCAAACTTTGAAGGATATAAGATCTATGAATAGTCACTAAATTTGCTGTAGAAGGGTGTCACTAGAAACAGTCATTTAACCCATAACCAAAAAAAAACTCAGCAATTCCTAGAACTCAGAACCGTTTGATTTAGTATAATGAGAATCATTCTATGAGGATGACATTCAAGAAAATAGAAAGGAAGTGAAATACACACTTCATGAAGCAGCTCTTATATATGATCCATAAGTATGCGATATTCTAGTCATACAGATTACTCACCTGTTGAAGATGCAACACCAGAAAGACTGCCACAAGCCAGGCTAACAGCAACAAAGGAATCATCGGGCCTGGTTGAATTGTTAGAAAGCTCATTTAGCATGCGAAAAAAGAAATTTCATGTGACTACTGGCGTTGTGAAACAAAATCAAACAACATCAAAGAAATAAACTGGCAAGGTGTTCAGGCTCACCTATGTGACTGCCAAGAAGATCTCAAGGTCTCATACACAGAAAAACTTATAGCAATAGTGGGGCACACACTCTGGAACAATGACAAACAAATAGTCAAGAATCGAGTTATACAGCCTAAGCAATAAGCAGAATAAAAACTAAGCACATACCAAAAGAGTCGCTCCAAGTCCCTTGTAAAGTCCTAATAAGCCCTCTTCACTGCTTATTGTTCGTAAAGCATGCCAGATACCTCTGTAGTAGATAACATTTGTCTGCAGATTTTCATTGAAACAATAAGTAATCAGTATGAGTGCATGATCAACAAATTTCGCATTCTACAAACTGGGGACAACCATACAATTCACAGAGTACAACTTCACAGCCATCAAAGCAATTTAAGAATTATAACAAGTGAAAAGTTTCAACAAAGATGCAACAAAGAAAGCAGAAGTCCCAAAAAAACACAAGATTCTAAGCTCAAAGACAACTACAGAACCAAGTGTGGCCCAATCAAGTTGCACATGTAGAAACACTATTAAAACAACTGATGATTAATGCAAATTTTAAGTCTTTTTCGTACCAAAAGAAATGATGAATAATGCAATAGCTAGCTACAATTTACTACTAAGGAACAAAAGGATGAAAGACATGTAATTCTACAAAAAATTGCAACAATTATCTCTCAGAACATGAGTAAGAACGAACCAGACTTCAGAACAATTTGATGACAATACCACACAATTAGAAAAAGAAAAAAAAATAAAGAAACTGATTAATGTTAAGTGCATTTTGAATCGAGTAGCACAACCATGAAAAGGAGAATGTCATCAACATAATTAAACCTGCAAAATGAAGCCTCCATCAACCTCTAGACATAAGCACACATAAAGAGGAAAGCATTCAGCTCTTGGCCTTTACACCAAATGTCTACCGAAATACCTGAGCCGCAAGACGTGTTCTGACAAGATCCAAGGGATATGTAGCTGTTGCAGCTGTCATTCCTGCTAGACCACCACCAACAAACTGTATGCAGAGCTCTGTACTCGTATTTCCCCTATAACTTTCCACTCCCGGGATCATATGAAGAAACTGAAAGATTATTCAACAAATCAAAAAGCTGCATAAGACAACCCCTACATGATAAAATCAGATGATACCATACAGCTCAAAAGCTAGTCAAGTTAAGCACCTTCTTGTACTGTTCATAAGTATAAAAGTTTACAGAAGAATAAGGAAGGCGATGGGCAATTGTGACTAGATTCCCTTTCCAGAAAGCTCTAAATCCTTCTTCACGCACAATCCTTGAAGCCTCATTCCATATGCTGGCCTTCTTTAGAGTTGCTAAATCAGAATGCATTCCTTGCACCTAAAAATGCATATAAAAGTATGAGCAGAGAGGCCAAATAGTGGAAATTACAGCAATCGAATACCTGTCCGAGAAATAGCACGTTACTCAATATCCTAGATGCCTACAACTCCACTTGCACTGATTTGCACTCTAATCACAGAACAATTGAAAGCACAAGTTCCATGAAATACATAAATGGAAGATGTTAGAGGGTGCCCACAGGGAAATTGTCAATAAACAATAAATGTGTAGTAAAGATGTAAAAAGTCGCAGATTTTAGCATTAAATTTTATTGCAATGTCTAAGCCATAAAATATATATTTCCATGCCCTGGTTTTCTTCATAGGTCATAATAAAAAAAACTTGATGCCTCTTATAGGAACTCTGAATAGTCCTACAGTCCTCGCTAACCATCAGTGGCATCCAGCCTAACAATGCAAGTCAAACAAACTTGATCCATACTTCCAGTTAGATAGCACATATCACTAAAGATAATCCAGCCATTTAAATTGCCGTACTCTGTACACCAAATAAAGACCTATAGCAAAAGAACCTTAGCGACAAACTCCTGCATCAAATATACGACCTTAATCCAACTAAAGGTCAAATCCGAGTACTAGAATCGGCATCAACAGTCTCCTACTCACACATGGCTTTAAGCCACGCAAACGTAAAGTGGTAGCATAATTTTTCAATGATAAAACTTATGGATTGCCTAGCTGAGTCAATGCGACAAGGTTGTCCATCCACTTCTTAATTACCACATCAACTGCATTTCCATCATTCAGAGTCAAAACTTGGAAAAAGAAGAAGCTAAAATAAGTTTCTTGAAGATCCGTGGGGAAAAACTAGCTGCTCCTCCTTACGCACATAAAAACGGAAAATGCAATCAATGTCACGAAACAAATTCCATCCTCCGCGCCTCCTCTTCTCCTTCTCCTGGAAGGAAGAAAATAATCGAAAGAACAACACAAAGGTGCATCCGCACCAGCACATCAAAACCTGCACACACAGCGAGCCCCTTCCATCCACGACTACTACAGCCAAAAGACACGAGCCCAAGCCGAAACGGGAAGCCCTACCCTATTTCCACGCTCTCAAACCAGAAGAAAGACCGGAAATCACTCTAAGGAGGGGGAAAGATCAACCTGGAAGAGTATGGTGAGCCGCGCCAAGGGAGCCGTGCAGGTCTTACTGACGGCCCCGGCGACGCCGCCGGCGAGCAGCTGCGCCACCGTCCCGATCTGCTGCGACTGCCGCTGCTGCTGCTGCTGCGAGCATTGGCGCGCCGCTCCGTCCACCGCCGCAAGGCTCCCGTGCCCCGAGCCGATCCCTCTCTGGCCTCCTTCCACCACAACGCCGACCCTCGCCTCCGTCTGCATCGCTCCCCCTCCCTCCCTCTCCCTCTCTCTCTGTCCGCGTCCGCAAAAATCGGCTCGAATCCGGCTCGCCTCCTCCGACCGACCCCCAGGAAAGAAGACTTCACGCGGAAGCAACGACGGACGGCGCGCGGGATCGAAATCGGAGCCTCTCCGGCATCGCCAAGGCCCTCGCAACCTCGCAGATTTAAGGCGAGCTCCGACGAATTTACCTCCCCTTTCGCTCGCGAAATCCCTCGGAAATTTCGCTTTCCTTTCCCAGCTCGGCCTTGGGCTGTGCGTAATTTGAACGGAGAGAGCGAAGTCGAAGCAGAAGGAGGAGGAGGAGGAGGAGGAGAAGCAGCAGCACCTCGCGGTCGGAGAACGACGTCGTATCGTTCAGATTGGGGTTGCGTCATTTTAGCGCACGTGAAGAAAATGACAAAAGGAAAAGAGGGGAGGCGTGACGGCGTAAGGGGTTGCGTCACTCGAGGTCAAAGGCAAAGTTTTACCGAACCGACACGCGCGTCCCCGAGACCCATCGTGACCGTTGATTGAGTCGACTTCGAGGGGGGCGAGGCCCTGTGGTCAGGGGATTCGGCGGCGGTGATCGAGGCGTTGCCGTGGGGCGGGAAGGGCTGGAGCGGGTCCCCATCGCCGAGCATCTGACGGCGCCTGTCTTGGAATATCCGCTCCGGCGTCGTTTTGCGGCGCGCGAGCGGGCGGGGGATGGGGATGGGCTGTGATCTCGCCACGTGTCCGACCGCCGACCCGGCGTGATTCGGACCGGCCCGTCTGCTGATAAAGACTAAGAACTCCGCAATGTTTCACGCGTTCCATGAATTTCATGCTCTTTTTGTTTTTTTCCTTGTCCGAAAGATTAAAAATTTATATACGGCACGCATATAAGCAAAATCCGAAGTGGTGGTTGGTGGGACTCTATTGCAAGTAACAGAATGTAAAAGAGAAAAAAAATCGTTTTCAGAGCCTTTTAGAGAAGAAAAAATGGTTTCGAAATTTATGCCAATTATTTAGGAGACATGCCAATTAATGGTGTCGTCCAATTGTTCTACCTAGAAAGGTCTTCTTCGCGATTTCTTTTATCCAATTCGGGTCTATCTTACTCCTAGTATCTGATTTTTTTATCAAGCATTTTGTTCAAACACGTTTGGGTTTTTCTCATCCGACATCACCAACACCAAATTGGATTGTGTGAGATCCTATTCGGACTCGTATTTGGCCAGTAATCAAGGTCATGGCAAGGAAATGAAAGCAACTATTTATGGTGCAAATGGTAACCGTTCTATTCTAGAAATCAAATTATTGTCAGAAATTGATTTTTGAAATTCTTGTCAGAAATTTATTTATAGAGAAGAAATCTGTTTGGTAAAACATGACTAATTCTGCTCTATAAATTGATTTATGGAATATAAATCTATTTTTATTTTTTTGGGTACCTAAAAAAAATAAATTTTATTCAAAGTGGGTGTCTAAAGGTATTTTAAGCCATTTTGTGAAGTTTTGAAATTTTTGATTTTTTGATTTTTTTGGGCACCTCAAAAAAAATTAAATTTCAATCAAAGTGGGTGCCCAAAGGTATTCTCAGCCATTTCGTGAAGTTTTAAAATTTTTTATATTTTTATTTTTTAGGTACCTCAAAAAAATTAAATTTTACGCATAATGGGTGCTCAAAGGTATTTTAAGCCATTTTGTGAAGTTTTAAAAATTTTGATTTTTTGATTTTTTTTTTGCACCTCAAAAGAAATTAAATTTCACTGAAAGTGGGTACCCAAAGGTATTCTAAGCTATTTTGTGAAATTTTGTAATTTTTGATTTTTTTTATTTTTTTGGGCACCTCAAAAAATTAAATTTCACTGAAAGTGGGTGCCCAAAAGTATTCTAAGTCATTTTATAAAGTTTTGAAATTTTCGATTTTTTGATTTTTTTGGGCACCTCAAAAAAATTAAATTTCATTCAAAGTGAGTGCCTAAAGGTATTTTAAGCCATTTTGTAAAGTTTTGAAAATTTTAATTTTTATATATTATTTGAAAAAAAATTCACCAAATTTCCCATTTTTCCGAAATCTAACTTTTTTTATTTTCTGGAAATTTTTATGAATTTTTCTGGAATTTTTCAATTTTTATGCATTTTTTGAAAAAAAAAATTAGTTAGAAAAAGAGAGAAAATAGGGAGAATGCATTCTGGAAGAGAGAAGTTATAAAAAGTAGTTTCTCTTTTTTTTTGCCCAAAACTTATTCTGGAATCAAGAATGCATTTTAGAATCAAGTATTTTTAATAAACGCATTTTTATTTCAGAATGCAAAAATTGCTCTGTAATGCATTCCGGAAATTTTTTAACAAATGTATTTCTATTCCAGAATCCATTCTGGAGCAGAATTTCTACTCCAGAATGGATTCCATGCGCGCCCTTAACCAATTATTTGTTGTTTCAATCTCTATAGGTAGTCATCACGATATTACCTTTTTCGAAGTCAGTTATCCCATAATGAAACGCTCAAAATATTCTAAAGTAAGAGAACAAAATTGCTAATAATTGATTTTAAACCATTTCATAACCAAAATCATATAGAAGTCCAAAACCTTAGTTGATTCAAAAAGAATTCGACCCTGCTATTTTGCCAAATTGATAAATTTATTTTAACTATTGATTCCCATTACAACCACCCTGTCAAAGAATATATATACTTCAATGAAGTGTTAATTAATGGTTAAATTTCATATTTCATGACTGTTTTATGTTGAATTCCATTGACCATAAATAACATGGTACTTCCTCTCGCCGTGGTTAGTACTCCCAACACGTGTTCTTTTTAATATAAAAGGAAAAAGATAAAGAAGCATCTCTCTTGATCTTTGATTTTACTGCTTCCTTGATGTTCTTGCCCTAATCTTGTCTTCAACCGAGATTCATTCAAAAAAGTCAGGGTTGTTGTTGTGAGTTCAGTCAAGAAGTATGTCTTTCTTCTATTCATATGAGCGTCGGGTTAGGGTTTTGACAAAAATTTCTCCTATTTTATGACATGATCAGTAACTCCAAACTTTCTCATAAAAAAAGATATATGCAACTGAAATTTCTAACTATATCCATTGTGATACAAATTCAACATCTTATTATTTAATTCATGCGCTTTCAATACATTAATTGTTATTTTTCTATAGATAAAGAAGCATCTATGTTGATCTTTGATTTTACTGCTTCCTTGATGTTCTTGACCTAATCTTGTCTTCAACCGAGATTCATTCAAAAAAGTCAGGGTTGTTGTTGTGAGTTCAGTCAAGAAGTATGTCTTTCTTCTATTCATATGAGCATCGGATTAGGATTTTGACAAGAATTTCTCCTCTTTTATGACATGGTCAGTAACTCCAAACTTTCTCATAAAAAAAAGATAAATACAACAGAAATCTCTAACTATATCCATTGTGATACAAATTCAACATCTTATTATTTAATTCATGTGCTTTCAATACATTAATTGTTATTTTTCTATTCGTATGGTTAGGGAAAGCCTTAGGATCATAATAAACTCATAAAAACCATTACATGAACACTTTGCGATATCAAATGACCTTTTGGGTCCATAATTGGTAACAAAAATGTTTGATTGGTTAGATGAACAATTCCACCAAGTCAGGTCCTTTTGCTTTCATAGATTTCCTAGTAAAATCCTTCAGACAACAGATTTGACCGGATTTAGTTGATTGACCAAAATATGATGCGGGTAAAGCATGCGGAGGCCCACACGTACGTGCATGGAAAAATTTAGCTACAAATTGATAAAATCGAAGTATGACAGGAAACAAATTTAGCCAATATGGATACCCACGTGAATGTCCACATTAAAGTTTTTTTTTTATTAAGGTCACACCCAACGTTCTCTGGTTTTGTCAGCTTGATTTAATTGAATTTAGTATTGGAGAAACTTGAAATCTTTTTATGGATGTGAATATATTTAATCTCATCAAGTATATGGTGCACTTAGGATATGATTGTAAAAAAACTAAAAACAAGTATTACAATAAAAAAACTCAACAGGAAAATCCTAAATCTAATGATTGCCATCGCCACGATGGGTCTCGATTGACAATGGTGATCACCACCACGGTGGTCATCTTCTTGGCGAGCACCACAGTGGTGGTCGTTACTGAAATCAAAGGGCATCAAGGGTGACGAAAAAATGAAGAAGTTCAGGCATCGTGGGGGGTGGTTGCAGCCTATGATGATTGAGGCATTGCGGTGATGTCACTTGGGACGTGCGACCACCATCGGTGGTTGTCTAAGGACTGTGACTTCGGCACAGACGACGAGAAAGAAAAGGGGGGATCTCAAGCTGCCATTGTGCGGTAATCACCTACTAGTGGCAGCCGTTGTTCGGTGTTTGCACGTTGTTACACCTTCGGGGTCGATGTTGGCTCCGAGGAAGAGCAAGCTTCAGGCCTTCAACGGTAATGATGGTGTTGTTCGATTGTTCTCCTTAAAAGGTATTCTTCACGATTTTTTTATATCCAATTCGGGTCTATTTCACTCCTAGTCCCCAATTTTCTCATCAACTACTTTGTTCAGACACATATGGATTTATCTCATTTGATATCACCAGCACCTAATTGTATAGTGTGAGATTATATTCGGACTCAAATTCGAGTAGAAATCAAGGTCATGACAACGAATCGAAAGCAATTCTTTAATTGATTGATTGTTTTTTCGTCTCTATAGGTAGTCATCACCAGACCACCATCTTCGAAGTCAATTATCACATAACGAAACACTCAAAATGTTCTAAAGTCTATTTCACCAATTTATAATGGTTTTTTTCTCTAAAATGAGAATTAGGTGAACAAAATTACTGATAATTGATTTTTAACCATTTCATAACCAAAATCATATAGAAGTCCAAAATCTTAGTTGATTCAAAAAGAATTCAACCCGCTATTTTACCAAATTGATAAATTTATTTTAACTATTGATGCCCATTACAACCACCCTCTCAAAGAATATATATACTTCAATGAAGTGTTAATTAATGGTTAAATTTCATATTTCATGACTGTTTTATGTTGAATTCCATTGACCATAAATAACATGGTACTTCCTCTCGCCGTGGTTAGTACTCCCAACACGTGTTCTTTTTAATATAAAAGGAAAAAGATAAAGAGGCATCTCTCTTGATCTTTGATTTTATTCCTTTCTTGATGTTCTTGACCTAATCTTGTCCTCAACCGAGATTCATTCAAAAAAGTCAGGGTTGTTGTTGTGAGTTTAGTCAAGAAGTATGTCTTTCTTCTATTCATCTAAGCGTTGGGCAGGGTTTTGACAAGAATTTCTCCTCTTTTACGGCATGGCCAGTAACTCCAAACTTTCTTATAAAAGAAAGATATATACAACAAAAAATCTCTAGCTATATTCATTGTGACACAAATTCAACATCTTGTTATTTAATTCATGCACTTTCAATACATTGATTGTTATTTTTCTATTCGTATGATTAGGGAAAGTCTTAGGATCATAATAAACTCATAAAAACCATTACATGAACACTTAGCGATATTGAATGACCTTTGGGGTCCATAATTGGTAACAAAAATGTTTGATTGGTTGGATGAACAATCCCACCAAGTTATACGTAACAAAAGGGTGCCCATTAGGTTATTAGCGTAATTAAGTCCTTGAACCTAATTAATTGTTGGTTGCATAGGAAGTGAGATAAAACTCCCGTATCTCACTTAGTTTCCAATCGACCCCAATAGATTAGTGGCGACTCCCGTCTCATGTAGAAATCTTTTAAAATTAAAACTTAAAAAGAAATTCAATGTCGTGCGAGGTACGGGTTTGAGAGAACCCGCATATAATCTAGAGCCATTGCCCCACCACTAGACAATATCCCTAAACTCGTTTCTTTTACCCTTAACGGAAAACGAAGGTCACGGCAAAACGAAATAATTAGCTTTCAAGGATGAGCTATTCTAAAGATTATCGCGTGCACAATTTATTTTATAATGATTTATTAGGGGGAAAGTGTATGTGGGTGTCGTACAATACAAAAATCCTCAGGCTCTCTCCAAGAAAGCTAGTTTTTAATTCGACTCATTTTTATTTTACCAATTTCTTCAAAAATTTACCAGCACCATTTTTTTTTTTTGGTAAAACGTAACAATAAAACGGGGATAAACTTTTTCACTTTCCATTGTACATTCACATATGACATTCAAATTTCGCATTTTCCCCAAGGGCCTTCCAAGGTGGTCCCCCGAGAAACATTCTCTCATAGTAACATGAACGTGACGATCTATTTATCGTCGTGATTTTAACGCAAATACTCGTAGCATACAAACACTAGAATTCTCTAATACATGGGTGAAATGTATCTCTTCGTAATATAGTGGTCATCAACTCTCCAGGAAGAATTCCTGAAGGGACTCTAGAAGCATCATCCGTGTGAAAAAGGGTACTGGTCATCGGAAACCGGAAAGTATCGAGAGCTTGACATTTTCGTTCAATTGAAGCACACAGTTTCACCACTTCGAAAAGAAAAAGCATCTGGAAGCTTAGTGACATTTTGAATCTTGGGCGACAGCATGTGAAAAAACCAATTATGAAGAAATGACTCTCTAACATGAGAGGTGGAAATTTTTCTGGTCAAAACCAAACATGTGCTACAAGGCAGATCAAGACTTGTCACCTCGAAGAAAGAGATAACCATGCATGTCAAAATCAAGTAAACCAAATAGAAACTAGGAACACAATGCATGGCAATGTATACCTGTCGCTGAGTGTCCTGTCACCGAGCAAGGCTTCCATGAATCCATTGCATATTGTTAACTTTAATATGCACCATCAGATCTGATGGATACGGTCAGAGATCTATCATTTTGAATGATCTAAATTCAGTCAATAATATACCAAACTCTTATAATTTCTCTCCAATAGCCACCTCCACCGCATGAAAGTTCTGAGTACTTCCAAAACTTTGAATTAGTAGCTTTGTCCTCACTTTTGATGGTACGGACACTGGCCTCCTATCTGGAAGATCTAGAACTCTTTTCTTTCTTTAATTAAGTTATCTTTTGGCAAGCTAGAACTCTTTAATTAGGAGCTTAATTTCAAGGGTTTCATTCCCTTCTTAGTATTAAGAACATTTCAAAAGAGATATGTTCTTTTTCATTCACTTGGCAATGAGCGATCTCAAGCATTCTGGCATCCTTGTGATGATGATTTTTGTGATGTGCACGAGCCCAAGAGAAGCCGGAGCAGCTCCCAATATTATCCATTGTCCACTTCGTATGAAGACATATTTCCAGCGTCTTTAAAGAACTATATGCGGCATGATCAATTTCTCACTAAACTCTAGGGTTCAATACAAATCAATATTTGCAGCATGCAAACATAAGTTTTCTTGTGCCTTTTCTTATTTAGTGAAGGAGGAGAAATCAAGAGCGGACGAGATTTTGATTTGTAGAAAGGCAAAACATTTTAGGGTTTTGGGAACCGACCATATTTACTTGACTCGTGCCATTGCATCTGCTAATGCAGACTGAGAAGATTTTGACGTCAAAAAGTTGATATCTTGTCATCAGAGCGCTTCTAAAAAGTTCTGTTAAAAAATCGTGCATAAGTCGTACCATATCGGTGATGCGTAATGGGATGTGTAAGTTTATAAATCTTTTAAGTCTACCAACTTAATAAGTAGCTTTCAAAGATGAGCTCTCCAAGGGATTATTCCATGTATAATCTAATTAATAATAACTTATTAAGAGGAAATTGTATGTGGGTCTTGCACGGTACAAAATCCTTACGCTCTCTATCTAAGAAAGCTAAATTTTAAATCGACATGCATAATATTAATCATGTATACATTGTCCACATGGATAATATATGATGGTGTGTGCGCATTTATAAATCTGTTGAGTTTATTGACCGGATAGCTAGCTTTCAAGGATGTGCTGTCCGTGGGATTCTTGTTTCTACAATTTAACTTATAAATCCTTGGGCTCTCTCTAGTTTTCAATTCAACCCATTATCTTTTGCCCCGTACATATATTGTTAGAAAATTAAAACATGGAGGAGGAGGAGGGATCAAGAGCGAAGAAAGTTGTTATTCACTAGCGTTTCTTTTCCACGCATTGGTGTTCTTTACAACAGGAAATTTCTTGATGCTTAAAAGGTCGTCACGTTATGGAAAAAGAACCATTGTTAATTTCCTTTCTCCCCTTCTAAAATCATTCTTTAATCTCCCTTTTTTCTACATGTTTCTTTTTATCTTCCCTTGATTCACTAACGTGAACTTGGGATGTCAGCCTCTAGGTTATTGATCTCTCCTGCTTTTCTTCATAGAATCTTGACTTCGACCATGATTCTTCTGCAAATTAACGTGGCTTGACTTTCATTTAGAGTGATTGCATATTCTTCCGCATGAAAGTGACCCGGGAGTATTCGAGTATAATTTCCACAAATTTTGTCCCTTAATTTAAAAAGGTTGTTCGTGATTTATTATTCATGAATGTTTCACTTCTGCAAATAGGGTTTGCCTTTTAGCAGGGGTTAATCATTCTGATGCGTGGAAAGCACTGACGTCTCGCTCAAGCATGAGAAATTTCAAATTTGAAAGGTTAAAAGAGCATTCGCATACATTTCTTTTGTAATTTCTTGAAACTTATATAACATTTTTAAAATCTCTCTTTTTTCTAGTTCCATCTCACGTCAATAACTTCACCCTACGGACCACATGAGCCCGGACATGCAACGAAGACTTTGAATCAGATACTTATTAGATAATCTTTCTTCCATTGCCTACCTAAGGATTATACCACTTGCGTTGGTTACTGAAGGAGTGATTGGCGGAAAAGTAAAAAGGTACTTTTTACTCCATTGTAAACAAACAAGCCCCAATGTATTTTTCATACTGACCGACTCCTTTACAAATATACCGGCACAAAAGAAAAAAATCCAACTTTGCGAAAATGTATCAAGAAAATTGTGATATAGATTTTCACTTTAACATTGTACATTTATGTATGATACTCAATTTTTTCTTTTCCTCCCCAAGGTTCTTCCAGCGTGGTCCCTCTAAAAACCGTTCTCTGATTGTAATGTGATCGTAATGACCATACATTTTGTCCTAAATTTCATACAAAAAGTCATAACATACGAACACTAGAATATATCTCTTCGTAATACAATCGCTATCGATTCTCGAGGAACAATTCCGAGGGGGATCCTAGAAGCATCATCTGGGTGTAAAAAGAAGTCTAGTCTTTGGAAGCTGGAAAGCACCGGAGGTTGATCGTGTACGGAGGTTCTTCATGTTTAGAGGGTGTAACATCTTCGTTATTTTAGGGCGCATTTGTTTTGAGAAAAGCGAATGATTTAGAAAATATTTTTCTAAAAAATGTTACTTATATTGCTTATAAAAATGAAAGAATAAAAAATATTTTCACAATCCATAAAAATATTTAAATATAAACTATTTTTTTATTAATTTGTCATTTTAAGCTATATAAAAAATTATTTTCATGAAAAATATTTCTCGAATTATTTATTTTTTGCAAAATAAACAAAATCTTAAAGAGATCCGATTTCGTCGTTTCGAAAGGAAAAGCAATCTGGACGCTTGGTGACATTTTGAATCGCGGGTGACAGCATGTGAATTAAAGACTTACAAAGAATGACTTTCTAACACGAAAGGTTGCAATTTTCTTAGTCAAAACCGTGCTACACGACAGATCAAGACCTATCGCCTCAAACAAAGAGAAAAAAACATGTGTGTCAAAATCAATTAACAACGTAGAAACTAAGAAGAGGACCATGCATGACAATACGCACTGTTGCCGTGCGTCTTATGGCCGAGCAAGGCTTCCGTGGATCCATTATATATATTAAACTTAATTTGAATCGTCAGATCTAATGAGATTCATGTGAAACCCACAAACGATTCATCATTTTCAATGGTCTAAATTAGTTTACCATAGATACTAAATTAATACAATAATTCCTTCTCTATAGCCTCTTGCACGGCATGGAACGTTTGAGAAATTTCCAAAACTTTGAATTAGTAGCACTCTCCTCTCCTTCCATAAAAACACGTGGCTCCTATCTAGAAGATCTAGAGTTCTTTAAATAGGAGCTTAATATGAAGGGTTTCATTCCCTTCTTAGTCACATAAACATTTCGAAAGAGATCTGCTCTTCTTCATTCACTTGGCAATGAGTGATCTCAAGCACTTCGGCCTCCTTGTGATGGTGATCGTTGCAATGTGCACGAGCCCGAGAGAAGTTGGAGCAGCTCCATCTGTTATCCATCATCAACTCCGTATGAAGATCTATTTCCAACGTCTTTAACCAAGAAATATGTAGCATCATTAATTTCTCACTGAACTCTAGAGTTCTAACCAAACTGTTATGTACAGCATGTAAACCACAGTTTTTTTTTTGGCCCTTTTCTTTCATAACGATAGAATCGGTGATCCTGTTGTGAATTTTGCAGGAGACTCGAAAATGTATGCTACTCTCGGACTCCAGTGCAAGTGCTGTGACGGCGAGAGAGGTGAATGCAGAAGCGAGTGGACGGAGGGGTCGTGCTCTAAACTGCGATGCTTCCCATGGAAATATCACCATTGAGTTTCGGAATTCTGCACTAGTATGCACGCAAACAGGTGACCGAATGCAGCCGCGAGGTCAAGTGGAAAGATATGGAATAAAGTTGATGTGCTATCTGCCTTTTTATATATCTATGTTAACTAAAACGTATATGTGCCTCATTATGAAAATCGTTTATCAGTTTTAATAGCTTTTGCACTTTACATGTACCCATCATGTCCGTTTTGCTGAGAAATGTCAAGTTTGATAGCGTGAATTTTATTTGGCATGAGTATTATTCACTCGCCGCCCCCATGAGTTCTAATCAAGTATCGCAGAAGCTACTATAAGTTCAGCATTAAGATTGACTTTTGTCCACGGAAAGGAGGAGTAGTTCGATGACTACAGGGAGTTCATTACTGCTTTTCTTTGTTCACTTCTAGGCATGATTGAAGCTGCAACGAAACAGCTAAACGGAACAAATATAAGATTCCATCCTCAAGTCAATCGTTCTGGCCAAAAAGGGTGTTGGAAACATGTAAAGGAGAGATTTCGAAAGAAAAGTGCAACTCAGGATCGATGAGCATGCGGGCGCCCTCGCTAAACTATAAACATCCGTCGTTGCTATCCTTTTGATGTTCTTGGGACGGGACTTGGACACTAGGAATAAAATTGCACAAACAATAGACCTTTGGAGAGCTCATCCTGAAAAAAAACAAGATGTTTGTTTGGTAGACTTTATAGATTTATCTAGTTAAGATAACATAATGAAAAATACTTTTTTTATGTGAATGAATTAATTAGCCATGCACATAGATTGTTAGAAATTTTAAAAACACGGAAGGGGGGAAATCAAGAGCGTACAAAATTTCTTCATTAGCGTTTCTTCATGGACTAAGAGATTTTGATTTTTATAAAGGTAAAACATTTTAGGGTTTTGGGAACTGTTATGTTTACTTGACTCGTGCCATCACATGTACCGATGCAGACTCGAGAAGAAAAAGCCGATATCTCGTCTCTAGAGTGCCTCTGAAAAATTATGTTAAAAGATGATATGTAAAGTGTTCAACATCAATCATACATGATGGTGTGTGGTTGATGAATTTCTAAGTCCACAAACTCAATAACTAGTTTTGAAGGATGAGTTCTCCGAGGGATTATTGCGTGTACAAATTTAATTATGATAATTTATTAGGGGGAAAGTGCATATGAAAAAAAATTGATATCTTCTTTCTAAAGAGCCTCTACAAAGCAATGTTAAAAGATCATGTATGTATAAAACTTGTCCCACATCGACAATACGTGATGGTGTATGTGCATTTATAAATCGTTTAAGTTGATTAATTGAATAATTAGCTTTCTAGGATGAGCTCTCCAAGGGATTATTGTTTGTATTACTTAATTTATAAATCCTTAGGCTTTCTCTCCAAAGAAGCTAGTTTTTTAGTTAACCCATTTTTTTTTCTCCCAAGACTTTTATCTAGTTATAACAACCTAATGAAAAAGATTTCTTTTTATTTGAAAATTTACCACGTACGTAGATTGTTAGAAATTTAAAAACATGGAGGAGGAGAAATCAAGAGCGAAGAGAAGAAGTTATTCACTAGCGTTTCTTTTCCACGCATTGGTTGTCTTCTTCCCTTTCGTGTTCTTCACAATTGACAGGAAATTTCTCGATGCTTAAAAGGTCTGTCATGTTATGGAAAAAGAGTCATTGTAATTTTGCTCTCCACCCCCTTTTTAAACACGATTCTTTATTCTCTCTTTTCACATGTTCTTATATCATCCCTTGATTCACTAACGTGGACTTGAGATGTCGAACTTTAGGTTACTGATTTTCTTTTGTTCTCTCCTACTTTTTTTGGCTGCAATTAAGGTGCTTGTTGAGGTACTGAGCATGACCTTAAAAGGCGTAGTCTAAACTCTCGGATGTTAAATTCGGGAGTATTTTTTGGGGTGAGGGAGAAAAACTTTGCTGGCTAATTTTTCTAGTCAATTAGATGGCGACACCAATTAAGAGATCTCTACATGCATTATAAAAAAAAATTAAAGACTAGAATTAAATGAAAGTTTAGAGTGACGGCACAATCTTTTACATGAAAGTGGCCCGAGAATATTCTATGTGTAATTTCTACGAATTGTGTCCCTTAATTTAAAAGGTTTTCGTGATTTATTTGTTCATGTATATCGAATTTGAAAGGGAAAAAAAAACATTCACGAACATTTTTTCCGTAACATTTTGAAAATAATATTTTAAAAATTCCTTTTTTATCTGGATCCATCTCACATCAATAATTCTACCCCTACGTTGAAGGTACCCACATGCAACGAAGACTTTAAAGAGGATATTAATTATATGATCTTTCTTCCACCACTCAATTGTGGATCACACTACTTCCATCAGTTACTCAAGGAGTTGATGGCGGAAAATTAAAAAAAAATAACGGTCATTCGGGAAGTCCCGCCAGATTCGCAAAGATTAATAAATGACCTCCCCCTTTAATTTAATAAGTAATCCCCCCTTCTAGAGAATTATTTGAATCCTCCTTAACATAGAATAACCGCGTTCCATATTTTATACTCAATTGTAAACAGACAAGCCATAAAATCCTTTTTTTTTTATACTTACCAACACCTTTAAAAATGTACTGGCACTGTGGCACAGAAGGAAAAATACATTTTCACGAAAATGTAACAGGAACATCACGATATAGATCTCCGCTCCACATTGCACATTCATAGATGATATTCAATTTTTTCTCTTTCTCCCTGAGGGTCTTCCAGTGTGGGCCCTCTGAAACCAGTCTCTGATTGTAACGTGATCGTAGCGGTCAACGTTTCCTCCTAATTTTCATACAAATAGTTGCAACAGACAAACGCTAGAATATGTCTTTTAGAATACTATGGTTATCAACTCTTGAGGAACAATTCCTGAGGCGACTCTAGAAGCATCATCCCTGTGTAAAAGAATTCTAGTCCTGACAACCAAAGAGGTTGATCGGGTACAAATACTCTTTTAGGTTCCGTTTGTTTCATATTAAATAACTTTTGGGAAAACGTTTTATGGGTTTTTTGGCGTTCGTTTCACGGAAAATAACTAATCATGAAAAATATTTTCCTTTAATGGACAAAACACCTTCAAAAGTGTAGAAAATATTTCCCTCTTTTTGAAAAGAGGAAAACATTTTCCCCTCTCATTCTTTCACCATTCATTTTAATTATTTTAATTTTCTTTTTTTAAAAATTCTATTTTTTATTTTTTATTTTTCTCTATTCTTTCTTTTTTTTTGGACCTTCTTCTCCAGCCGGTCGCCGGGCACAAGCAAGGCTTGGCCTCGGGCGGGGCTTACTGATGCCGAAGCGCAATAGAAATTAGGCTAAACAGAAGAATCGAAACGATAACGAGGAACAAACTGTTCTCTCAATCGATTAACAATCAATAAGTTTTCAAAACATCCATCAAAAAACTGCCTCTCAAAACCCTAAAAACAAATTTATAAAGGGAGTTAACCCTAATGACAAAAAAAAAAAACGCAAAAAAATTACAAAAATACCATTAATTCGAAAATTACTAAAATAATTAAAAAAACCATCTAAACAACCCCGAATGGCGAAAATCCATCATTACTCATAGCCTTTGGCTATGAGTATTGATCAGCACACCGTTTTGCTTCAGCCGATCAAATTTGAGCTCAATCCGATATCATTGACTTCAAGCCCGCCAGTTCATTCAGTCGCATAACGGGTCCGCTGGTTCCCTAGGTGCATCATCCTCCCATGCTAGAAAAAGATTCGTCCTCGAATCTGCTTCGCCTTCATGGTCGTCGTCAATCTCCTCAGAATCTTCTTCTCCGTCAAGGTAGTAAGGTGACAAATTTGCTACATTAAAAGTTTCATATACATTATACTTACTTGGCAATTCGATCTTGCAGGCATTGTCACTAATTCGCTCCAAAACTTTGAAAGGTCCATCAGCTCTAGGTTGAAACTTGCCAAACCTACCCGCTAGAAATCGTTCTTTCCTAAGGTGAATCCAAACTAGATCACCTTCCTTGAAGACGACTCTTTTCCTATGTATATCAACGCGTTGCTTATACTTCATGTTCTGCCTGTTGATCTGATTATGGACCTGGGAATACAGCTCTTTGATATGCTTTGCATGTTCTTCAGCTTCCGAACTACATTGCTTGAGAACTGGTATCGGTGTGAGGTCTAAGGGAGTAATTGGATTACGCCCATAAACCACCTCAAAAGGAGTCTTGCTTGTAGTTTGGTTCTCTGATATGTTATATGCAAATTCTGTCTGAGGCAATGCCAAGTCCCACTGTCGCGGATTATCTCCAATCAAACTCCGTAGCAAATTCCCTAAGCTTCGATTGACAACTTCTATTTGACCATTAGTCTGAGGATGATGAAATGAACTAAACTTCAAACTTGTACCCATGTACCTTCAAAGAGTGCCTCAGAAGTGACTCACAAACTTCACATCACGATATGAGGTTATGGACTTAGGGATTCTATGCAGCTTAACAATCTCCTGCAGAAACAATCGAGTAACCTGTGAAGCATCATAAGACTTGCTACAAGGGACAAAGTGGGCCATCTTCGAGAATCTATCGACAACCACCATTATTGAATCCTTACTCCGCTGCGTTCTTGGTAAACCCAAGACAAAGTCAAAACTGACATCCTCCCACGGTGCAATCGGAACAGGTAGAGGCATATACAATCCTGCCTTAGTACTTTTGGTCTTTGCCACATGACATACCCTGCACCTCTCTATAAAATGTGTCACGTCACGTTTTATCCGAGGCCAATAAAAATGTTCACTCAACAAGGCCTTCGTCTTATCTACGCCAAAGTGCCCAGCTAAGCCGTTTGCATGTCTCTCAATAATAATAGATTTCCTCAAAGAATATTGAAAAATACACGACCTGTTACCTTTAAATAAGTAATCCTTCACGATTTGAAATTACTGAAAATGCTCAGTTTTGCTTTTCCTCAAGATATCCCCAAAATGAGGATTATCAGCATATAAATCTTTAAAAGTATCAAATCCTAGAACTTTTACCTGCATCGTAGACAGCAAAGAGTGTTTTTTGCTCAATGCATCTGCCACACTATTTAGCACTCCTGCTTTATGCTTGATGGAAAAACTGAAAACTTGAAGAAACTCTACCCACTTTGCATGCCTTGCGTTCAATTTGTGTTGTCCATTAATGTATTTCAAGGCTTCATGATCAAAAAATAAGATAAACTCTTTGGAAATAAGATAGTGCCTCAAATACTTCAAACTCCTCACAATAGCATAAAATTTTTTATCATAAGTTGAATGTTTCCTTTTCGTCTCGTTCAACTTCTCACTAAAGAATGCTACAGGTTTACATTTTTTACTTAGGATACCCCTAATACCAACACCTGAAGCATCACAATGCACCTCAAAAATGTCATTAAAATCAGGAAGCATGAGAACATGTGCTTCGGTCACCTTCTTCTTTAATAATTGAAAGGCAGCTTCTGCCTCCTTAGTTCATACAAATTTACTTCCTTTCAGACAATCCGTCAGAGGTGCAATAATAGTACTAAAATCCAGAACAAATCTCCGATAAAAAGACGCAAACCCATGAAAGTTACGTACCTCATAAATATTTTTCGGAATCTCCCAATTTGTAATAGCCACAACCTTAGTTGGGTCCATATGAATGTCCTCCTTAGTTACAATATACCCCAAAAAGGTTACACGATTAGTTAAGAAGTGACATTTCTTGGTATTAGCATATAATTTCTGCTCCTCAAGATCTCGAACACCCTTCTCAAATGCTGCAAGTGTTGATCAGTTGATGCACTATAAACCAAAATATCATCGAAATATACGACGACAAACTGGCCAATAAAATGACGAAACACCTGATTCATGAGTCTCATAAATGTGCTTGCTGCGTTAGATAACCCGAAAGGCATTATCATCCATTCATACAGACCATCTCGAGTTTTAAAAGCGGTCTTCCATTCATCTCCAGGACGCACTCTAATCTGATGATACCTACTCCTCAAGTCTATCTTCGAAAAGATAGTCGCCCTATGCAGTTGATCAATTAAATCATCAAATCTCGGGATAGGAAAGTGATACTTGATCGTGATCTTGTTAACAGCTTTGCTATCCACGCACATTCTCCACAACCCATCTTTCTTAGGAACCAACAAAGCTGGCATAGTACAAGGGCTTATGCTCTCTCGAATTGCACATTTTTCTAATAGTTTCTACACTTGCCTCTGCATCTCCTTATGCTTCTTAGGATTCATTATGTAAGCTACCTTATTAGGAATAGCAGCTTCTGAAATGAGATCTATACAATGCTAAATATCCCTCATGGGTGGCAATCCAGGTGGCAATTCCTTTGGTACAACATCATCAAACTCCTCAAGTATAGGTAAAACTTGAGTTGAAATTTCTGGACTATTAAGATTCTGCTCCATAACTACAATAGCAAAAAGCTCTGGGGCATTCACCGCTTCCTCCTGGAACTCTGATTTGGAAAGCAGATTAATTTTTCCATCTTTTCTCAAATCTGAAGGACCCAAAGTAATGGTCCGGCCATCCTTCTTGAAGGTGTATGTATTTTTGAATCCGTCATGCTGTGTTTTCCTATCAAATTACCAAGGTCTTCCTAATAGAATATGTCAAGCATCCATTGGAACTACGTCACCCCACACTTCATCAGTATATTTCTTTCCAATCGAGAACTGCACTAAACACCTCCTGCTCACTTTTGCTTCATTCCCCTTCTTAAGCCATGACAACTTATATAGTTGAAGACGTTCGACAGTTTTCAAACCCAACTTTTCTACCATAGTGGTAGATATCACATTCTCACAACTTCCCCTGTCAATGATCATATTACACACATTTCCTTTACTAGTGCACTTAGTATGAAAGATATTATGCCCGAGCCACAATTCGTCATCTACCTCAGCAATATTTAAAACTCGACACACAACTAAAGACTCATCAGAATTGGCATAAACAATGTCTACCGGATCTGGATTCGCATTTGCTTGCTCTCCATCAGATTCATCATAAGTTGAGTCTTCATCGAAAGTTGTATTATCTACTAGTGTCACAAACTGTCGGTTCGGACAATCAGCAGCAAAATGCCTGAGTCCTTGACACTTAAAACAACGCTTGCCTGCAGCTCCTCCTCTGCTAGATCTTGTACTACTCTTCTCTCCTTTTGTCGCAGATTTTGAACCGGTGCCCTTAACTGCTGCCGAGGCTAAAGAACTCCTTGCTTTCCCTCGGGACTATTTTTCCGACTACTTGGAACTGCTGTTTGACCATTTAGAACCGCTGCTAGACCACTTGGACTTACTGTTTTTTCTTTTAAACTGTCTCTCCACCTTTAGGGCTAGTCTGCACACATCTTCATATGTCCAATACTGCTGTAATTGGACAACATCAGAGATCTCATATCGCAGCCCTGTCAGATATCGTGCAATCGTCTGCTCGTCTTCCTCCGCCACATCACAACGCATCCGTAAGCGATCAAATTATTCTGTAAATTTCTCAACTGTTTTATCATCTTGCTTGACGTTATGATATTCGATAAACGCTTCTTGCCTATAATGGGTAGGCAAAAATTTTTTCTGCAGTAACTTTTTTATCTTCTCCCAGCGATCCACCTTCGGCTTCTCCTCTCTAGCGCGTTGCTTTTTCACATGTTCCCACCAAATCGAAGTATGTTTTCGCAGCCTAATAGCCACTAATTTCACTTTTTGCCCCTCAGTTAGGTGTTTAAGATAAAAAATCTGTTATACCGTATGCAACTAATCAATAAACTCATCAGGATGAGTCTTACCATTAAACTTAGGAATTTCGATCTTCATTCCGAAATTTTGAGAAGAGCGCTGATTTTCAGATTGTACTCCTCGATTCCGCCCCTGATTCAGAACCTCAAAAGGGTTTATGTCCTCCTCTTCATCATCGGATGGATCCTCAGATTCTGCTTCTTCTTCAGATTGAACGCCCAACCTCGCCTCCGCAAGTTATCGCTCCAAATTCTGGATTCGTCTTCTCTGTTCTTCAATTTCTACGTCTCGCAGATCTCTTAGACGCGGTTGGTCTTCTGCTTCAGGAACGCCTCCACGCCCCTGGCCTCCACGAGCCCGCCGTCCACGACCGCGATTCTGTTCAGCCATTGATTCAAGCAACCTGTGCTCTGATACCAATTGATGCCGAAGCGCAATAGATATTAGGCTAAACAGAAGAATCGAAACGATAACGAGGAATAAACCGTTCTCTCAATCGATTAATAATCAATAAGTTTTCAAAACATCCATAAAAAATCTGCCTCTCAAAACCCTAAAAACAAATTTATAAAGGGTGTTAACCCTAATGACAAAAAAAAATGCAAAAAAAATTACAAAAATACCATTAATTCGAAAATTACTAAAATAATTAAAAAAAACATCTAAACGACTCCGAATCGCGAAAATCCATCATTTTGCTTTAGCTGACCAAATTTGAGCTCAATCCGACATTATTGACTTCAAGCCCACCAGTTCGTCTAGTCGCATAACGGGTCGGCCGGTCCCTTAAGTGCATCACCCGGCATCTCCTCATCAACCTCGAGCGAGGCCTCGCTCAACGTTGGCGAGGCAAGGCAAGGCTAGGCCACTCCAAAGCTTGCTGGCCTTGCTCACTCGAGGTCGACGAGGTGAGGCTCAGCCTTGCTCGAGGTCGCCGGCCTTGGGTGAGCAAGGGTAAGCCTAGCCAGTGGTTGGTCACCAAACATCGTAGTGGCTGACGACTGGTAGGGAAAAAAGAAAAGAAAAACATTATTAAAAATATTTAATTTTTTAAAGATAAAATAAAATAAAATATTATTAAAAAGAGTACAAGGAAGAAAATGAAATCATATTTTCCATACCAAATGGCAAAAAATATTTTTCGTGTCTTTTTTAGGTTTTAGTTGAACACTAGAAAATATGATCATTTTCTTGGAAAATAACTTCTTGATATTATGTTTTCTAAGAAACGAATGGAGCCTTAGTCACTAAAGATCATTCAATCAAGAAGCTTAGTGACATTTTGAATCTTGACGTGGCAACATGTGAATTAAAGAATGACTATCTAACGTGAAAGGTGGAGCTAATAGGAATGCAGCCCTACTAGTATAGGAATTGGGAGGTGGAAACACTAGTATTTAGGTGCAAGGTTTGACTCTTGTGCTTTGTAAATAAGAAGGGCAAAAGTTAAAAAAAAGAGAGTTAGAGATAAAACATACCAAAATCAAGACTTATCATCTCAAAGAACAAAATTTAAATCAAATACATGGATTTGATCGATAAACAAAAGGGTTAATATCAAAAAAATTGTACACTCATAATAAATTTAATTTATAACTTTTTTATAGTAAGAGTAAATTTATCGCGAGTATATTAATTTAGGATTTTTTGTGTTATTAATTTAGAAAAAAAAGTTAAAAAATAACATTTTTCGAGGATAATAAATCTGACGGGTGACCTGCAAACCCCCGCAAGGAGTCCAATCAATAAAGCCACAAACCCTAGCAGAACCGAAGGAAGCAGAAGCCACGACGCTTTGAAGAAGAACAGGGCAGATTCAGCGCAGCAAAGAATGGAAGATTTGAAGAAGAGAAAGCTCGACGAGACCGCCGGAAATGGCGATTCTTCCGACTCCGAGGAGCACCTCCGCTCGCTTCTCGAGCCCCTCGCGAAGCCCCACCTCGTCGAGCTCCTCGCTAAGCTGTTCGTGCTCTCTTGTCGCTCCGTTTCTTGCGTTTGCGATCTCATATATTGTCTTTATTCTTTAGCGTTTGGATCTCGCCAATCGGCGTTAATTAGCATCGTTAGATGACGACGGGTGATCTAGTTCGGTGGGTGGGCATCTTTGATGAAGTTCAGTCGACAAATCTTGAGCAGTCATTAGAAGAAAAAGAACAAGCTTTGAGTAGTGATTAATCTTGATCAGCGAGGCGAGTGGAAGTGGGAGGGGTGGGGGGTTTATTTATGCGAAGTTTACCTGGTATTCTTAAAGGGTATTCCTCGTTTTGGGATTTGGTTTGTGGGTATTGTTGAATTCATCTGCGTAGTCTGTTTCATAACCTTGTAAGTTTTGCCGTAGTTTTTGATTATTTTGTCTAGTGTAATTCACCATGGCTGATTTAAATGGATTTGATGGAACGCGAGTTTAAGAGTCTATGAGGGGCAACAAAATCTTCTCTTTTTGGTTTTTTCATTATGTGCCAGTAATGTCAAGAACCAGCTGCAGCTGCTATGCCTTCTCAAATCTTTGTGGCTTCTTCAGTTATGGCCGAACCAGGAGGCTCTGTCTCCGCTTTCATTGATAGGTTATATTATAGCCATATTTGCATTTCGTTTCTCAGAGGGTCTACCTATATTTTTTTCGTTAATTTGTCTTAACATATCAATGCTTATTGCTGTCCTTTTGATGGTAACGTTGTTCCTTTGGACTCTTGAGTCCGGACGAGTCTGTTTCTGACTTTGCTGAATTCGTTATTCAAACTAGTAGAAGTCTGATTATCTGAAAATACTGTTGTGGCACTCCTCAATTTCGACAATGCTGCTTTATTTTTATTGGGATCAGGCCCTCCTTGATTCAAGCTTTTGTATAAAGTTTCGTGGATTATAGCGAATGAGGGATGCTTTGGCCACTAGCTTTGCTCTTTCCACTTATGTCTGCCTATGTGCAAGGGCAGTCTTGTTTCCATACATGCTTTTACCTGATAATGTAATGTTTGTGCTAGTGAACTGTATGCCGTGTGATTGACCCTGTGCATGTGTGTTTGTTTGCATGTTGACGAATAAAGAGGATCCCAATACCATTCGATTGCAGAAGAAATAAAAAGTATCGCGAGTGCAGATCCGGTCCACCGAAAGCTTTTTGTCCGTGGCTTGGCCTGGAATACCACTTCAGAAACCTTGTGTGCTGTGAGTGCATTGCTTGCTGCTTGCCGATTGTGTCCATGTGCCGTTGTGTTCGAATTCCCCATCGCGAGCTGTCACAATTGCGAGGGAGAGATATTTATTCCTTAAATTATGCTTTGCTTTTAGATGTTTTCTCCTCATTATTGAAGTTTCAGGAGAGGTCCTGTGCATGGATTTTTTATCTTGAAGCAATTAAGGACATTTTTTTGTTCCAGGCCTTTCAAGTTCATGGAGAAATAGAAGAAGGTGCTGTCATTTATGACAAAACAACAGGGAAATCGCGCGGTTATGGTTTTATTACTTACAAAAATATGGAGTCAACTCGAATTGCACTGAGGGCACCTAGCAAAATGATTGATGTATGTATATACCAATTTCTCACTTTCTGCAGCTAATGCTATCTCTCTCTCTCTCTCTCTCTCTCTCTCTGCATGCTTTTCTCACTGTTTCAGCTTTTTGCCCTGATACATGTACTCACTCACACTTTACTAGAGTTCAAAAACTCTCTGTTGAATGGCATGATAAATTGTGGACATTGCTGTATATATATGATGTTTCATTGGTGAGTATTTATATCATTTTATTGAAGAAGATGGAGAATGTAAATCTTAATATGTAAAATCAGGTTTTTTGAAGCGTTTTCTATTGATAATGGAGGCAGCGTTTAATTGAGATCTCATAGCAGTGTTTAATTGAGATCTCATTGCATTGTTATTAAGAGAAATTTTAGATAAATGCTTCATAAATCAAATTTGAGGCAGAATTACTGTGGAAGATCATCTTGCTTCTTAGAAGCAGATAAGTCTTTAAGTTTGCTATATCATAATTATTTGCAGAAGCAATAACTCCGAGCTTTATTGTGTTCATGATGGTTTCCTCCTTTTGAAAATTGATTAGGAGAATTTAGTTGCCATCTATTGTTAGGTGGCCATTTCAGACGTAGAAGCCAGGCTGTTTGTTGAAACACGTAGTACTTCCTCTTCACTCTTGTAGTTAATAATTGTGGTTCTTACAAACTTTTAAATTTAGGGCAGGATGGCTGTCTGTAATCTGGCAGGTGAGGGACTGACTGGGTCAAGTGGTACGCCTGATTTAGCTAAGAGGAAGTTATTTATTGGTGGGTTGTCACCAGATGTCACTAGTGAGATGCTGCTCAGTTTTTTTGGAAGATATGGTGATATTGAAGAAGGTTCAGTCGCATATGATAAAGATACAACTGAATCACGGTTGAGCGTCTCTTCATCTTCAGATACTAATTGAGATTATCTCAGTTACTTTCCTGTGGATGGTCATTATATTTTTCTTGTTTGCAGTGGGTTTGGATTTGTTACTTATAAGACATCCGAGGCTGCCAAAAGAGCCATCGATGATCCACAAAAGCTACTTGGGGTAGGCAAATAATGAACAAATCGGCTCCTTGCATTTGTTTTATACGCATCATTTATTCCAACACTCAAGTTCTCGCATACATGAAGCCTTACATTTCTTACTCGTCCATGCCTAATTTAGGGCTTTCTGTGATTGATGGAATCATCTGACCAACTCTTTATGGGATAGATGGATTCACTTGATGAGGCTTTCTTTTTCATTTCAGGGACGGAGCATAACTGTCAAATATGCTGAATCACATGGACGCAAAACGGCACAGCCACAGCTACCTACTACAATGGTTCCAATGGGTGCACCAATGGCAGCAGGATATCCTCAGTCAGGATATCCTCAGACTGGAAAGGTTTATGCTAGCATGGATCCTACTGGATATCCTTATCCTCAAGCTGCACCAGCTTACCTAGGTGCCACTTACCCAAGCCCTCCTGCGGCACCTATGCCATATGCAGCACAGCCTCAAATGACTTACCCTCAACTTGCTGCGAAGAAAGACCAGCTTGGCGTCCCTCCGACACCGCCTATGGGGATGGGTGGCTATCCTTATTATGGTGCCAAGCAGTAATCGGCTCAAAAATGGTGTGGCATGACCCCCCCCCCCCCTCTCTCTCTCTCTATATCTGAATTGGAAGTTCAAAGTTTTGAATGCTTATTTCTGTATCATTTCTAATTTAGTGGTGACATCTAGGTTGCTTTGATCGTTCTATCGAATGCAATTTATTTCAGAGCAGGTATATTTCTGGAGATTCTTAGGTCTTTCTCTAGACTAGTACTTGCTCTGTCACAAGTGTCTTTCGATATCTTGGCTGTCTTGTCCTCCTTAACATCATGGCAAAACTGAGCTTGCTCAGCAAATGAGAGAAGGTCGAACACACCGGAGAAAGTACAAATCTCTAGTTCTAAATGTGAGTGATGAATATATGGCAAGTAAACCTCGGTCGATCATTGTGCAACTGATTGCCGCCCAGCTGCTGATTCTAAAGATTTCTTGCACTTGAGCTGCTGTCCATTCATTGTTGGTGTTATTAGTTTCTATTCGTGCTGTTTTCTGGAGAAGCATATGGCTTGAAGAACGAGATTGATCAGGGTTTTTCTAACCGCTTTTTGTTGATCACGGCTAGTCAGCAATTTAATTCAAAATTTCCTTGGAAACACAAATTCTAGCCCAAGAGTTACTTTCTCCAGGATTTTAACAGGATGAAAACGCATGTACTATCATTAATTAAGTTCTGAAGAGGACTCTCTTCGACCAAGGATGTGCAAAAGGATAAGGCATGAATATCATCATATAGTCCGAGAAGAGGAGAACGGAAACAACTGAGGTAGGGGGGGGGGGGGGGGGGGGGGGGTGGCGGCGGGCGGCGGCGGCGGGGGGGTGTAATCCTTGGAAACTTGAACTTACACTTCATAGATTGAGAAGGGTCCCTTGAGCCTTGGTCGATAGATCTTTGAAAAAGAATTAGCAGCAAACTCGTCTTATGATGTCATGTCAGGCGTGCTAGCTTGGGCCTTTGCTGTTGACGTAGAGGAGATATGAACGATCCAGTGGGTTTCCATCAGTGCTGCACAGAGATGGTAGGCGGCAGTATCATTGGTTTCGTGCACCGTTGATGTATGGAAGATTTTCCCCCATCTCGATCTTGATTTCGCATCGGATTTCAACAAGATTGGCACTTGATTGAGAAAATGGCTCCGGCACGATGCTAGCACGAGCCCGGGCAAGATGATAGGACTAGCACGAGCGCGACGACCCGGTCCAGTAATGGGCTGGGCCAGCAAGAAACACGTAACTGGGCCGGGATAGGTCCGGTTCGGTACAGTAGTGGGCCAAGTCTGGGCCTGGGCCCGGCACGAAGTTGGCCACGGCTTCCGACGCTCTTGCTCTTCGTCCTCCCCACGGGGTGGAAACAGCATTTTCGCAGCTCCCACTGCTCTTCAAATGGAGTTGGCCGAAAGAGCCGAATAAAGCCGTTCGACCGAAGCTTCAAATGAGAATCATCCATCTGAGTTAGCGCGAACTCATTTTCTTCTTCTGAAGCTTCAAAGCTTGAAACTTACGCTTGTTTCGTTCTCGTCTTCTTCACCGCACGGCACTTTTATAAAAATACTCGGACGAGTCACTCATGAGACAAGTACAGAAACTCAGATCATCGTCCATTCTCAAATGGGTGTTTCAAATTTTCTCGAAAACCACTCAGCCGTCCTTAAAAATCCGATCTTGTCCCACTGGTTTCGTCCATGGCGCTCATAACCCTAGACTCTACAGGACTGAACGGCCCGTGCCAGCTGAAGAACTTGCCTATATCGAGGAAACTGCAAGTAAAATACCCGTCGCCATTCGTAAACCGGCGCAGGCTGCATTATTGGATTACTTACATTCCAATAGAGGCCTACAGTTCTTGGACGCAGACCACATTAGTAGGAACTGTCCCCTTCTTTCTCGAGAAGCCTGTTAAGAGGACCGATGGCGATGTCGCTCAGTCGGTTTCGCGATTCTTGCGTTGCCATCCTATTAATGAGTTCGAGCCTTCTTTTGAGAGTATGGGTTTGAAGCCGTCTGAATATGCTCCATTCCTTGCGCGCGACGTTATGCTGTTGAGCGATAGTGATTTGTTGCTGGAGAACTACCATGTTTTGTGTAACTGCGGGATCGAGCGCACTAAGCTGGGAAAGATCTATAGGGAAGCGGCCAAAATATTTCGTCAACAAGACCGCGGGGTCTTGATGGATAAGATTCGAGGTTATGAGAAGTTGGGGCTTCGTTGAGACACTATGGCCAAGGTAATTCTTCGTAGCCCTAAATTTTGACTAGGGATGTAAATTTGGATCTTCTTAGGATGCAAATGACAACAATTCCATTTCAGAAATCAATTTATGGCCAGTCTATTTCTATTCCACGGTTGAGTTTCTAAACCAAAATATGTGTTTAATAACGATACAATATTTCTGTTTCTGAAATAGAAATTCGTTTAATAATAATACAAAATTTCTCTTTTCAGAGCAGCCAGCGGGCGGCAACGGGAAGCGATCGATGATGGGAGGCGAGTGGTGACAGGAGGTGGCTAGTGTTGGGTAGCGGCGGTGGGAGGTGGAGGACGGTGACGGGAGGCGGCCAGTGGTGGAGGATGATGACAGGAGGCGGGTGAGCGGCGGGGGCGGTAGGTGGCCGGTGTTGGGCGGCAGTGGGAGGTTGCAATCAATGGTGGAGGACGGCCGGTCGGCGGTGGTGGCGGCTAATGGTGGGAGGCGATCGGCGGGCGGTGGTGGAGGAAGGCAAATGGTGGGCGACAAGAGGTGGCCGGCGGCGAAGGACGGCGACGAACGGTAGGCGGCGATGGGAAACAACTAGTGGAGACAGTGGGGCAACGGGTGAGCGGCCGGCTAGTAGTGAGGGCAAGTGAAGAGAAGAGTTTTTATTTCTCATTTTTATTCTTGAAATAGAAAAGTAAAAAATTTTTGTTTTTGATTTTTGTTCCAAACTTATTTCTAGAATAAAAATTTGTTCAAAAAATAAAAAAATAAAATTGCATTGCCAAACGGATTTCTATTCCAAAATAGAAAAACAAAGACATAGAAAGGTTATTATGCACGCCCCTAAGGTGATAGAGAAGTTGAAGGTTTTGAGTTCAGTTGGATAAAGGGGCAGCTTCCTGAAGATGGTTTCTACAGATGGAGCGTAAACTTAGTCAGCGATTGCTGGGCTTTAGCGAGTGCACTTCATCATTGCCACCATCACATGTTAACAGCATGCACGTTACTGAAGTTATTCTGGCACCTTAGAGCGATCCAAACGGCAGCAAGCCGGCGATCCGCCATGACCATTGAGGCACCGTATAACCTGCAAAAGCCAAACCGACGGAATATTAAGCAATCCGGTGCTCGGAAATCATGACAACCGCGGTGAAGTAAAATCGGACATATTAAACTTGCCGTGTACATAAATTGTTAGAAGTTTAACAACATGGAGTAGAAGAAAGCAATAGCGACAAAGAGTTCTTCACTAGCGTTTCTTGGGAGGACTAGGAGATCTTAGTTCCTCAATGCCATTGCACGTACCAAAGCAGACCCGAGATGATTTTGATGTCAAAAAATCGATATCTACTCTTTAGAGAACCTCTACAAAGTTACGTTAAAAGATCATACATAAGTTGTCCCCCATCGATAATACGCGATGGCATGTGTGCATTTATAAATTGTGTAAGTTTTTTTTTTTGATAACCCAGGGAACCCCCGCACGACCGACAGCCGAGGAGTAAACCCTGGAGGCGACACGTGCTAGCCACCACACACGTGCAACCGATTAAGTCACCCTGCGGCGCCCGGGATTCGAACACTCAACCTTTTGCGAGAGGAAGAGTATGCGCTTCAGCAGCGCCACCCAGGCGGGTGGTAATAAATTGTGTAAGTTGATTAACGAAATAACTAGCTTTCAAGGATGAACCCTCCAAGGGATTATTGTTTGTGTAATTTAATCTATAAATCGTTCGGCTTTTCTCTCTCCAAGAAAGCTAGTTTTTGGTTCAACCAATGTCTGTTTTTTCTACCAAGACTTTTACCTAGTTATCATAATCTAATGAAAAAGATTTCCTTTTAAGTGAAAATTTACCACGCACGTAGATTGTTAGAAATTTAAAAACACGGAGGAGGAATCAGGAGCGAAGAGAAGCTGGGGAGAATTTGGGCTATGATTTCGGCGGAAATTGCTTGAATCTCATCGGGTGGATTTGGGGGGCAATTTGGAAAAAGAAGCGGAAAGAAAGATGGGGAACAATGCCAAGAAGGAGAGCGGCAGTTACGGATGATGATGAAGAGATAATTCGTGGATTCTAACACAAATGCTCCGCCGGACCTCCTCCTCCTTCAGGATTTTCATTGCTGCCGGAGGTGAAACGCCACCATTAGTGCCAGCTGAGCGACGAATGCCGCCCAACATTCTTTTTTTTATTTTTGGTCAGACCACGTGGTATTCGTGTTAATGATTTCCGGTCAAAATTAATCGGATGGACCGAATTAGCACGGATGCAAAAAGTTTAGAACTCGATTGTCAAAATATAAATATTTAGGACTGAATTGTCATAATCACAATAGGTTTAAGACTTTTTTGAGTAATTTTCCTAGAGAAATTATTCACCGGTGTTTCTTTTCCTCGCCCGGGTTGTCTTCTTCCCATGTTCTTTTACAATCGGGAGGAAATTTCTCGATGCATAAAAGCTCCGTCATGTTATGGAAAAAGAGCCATTGTTATTTTTACTTTCTCCCCTTTTAAAATCATTCTTTATTGTCTCTTTTCACGTGTTCTTTTCATCATCCCTTAATGCACAAACGTGGGACTTGGGATGTCAAACTTTAGGTTATTGATTTTCTTGTGTTCTCTCTTGCTTTTCTTTATAGAATCTTGACTTCGATCAAGATTCCTATGCAAATTCAGGTGGCGGGCCTTGTTGCCAAATTTTCCACTCAATTTAGATGGTAACACCAGTTAAAAGAGATCTCAACATACATTTGGAGCGATTGCCCAATCTTCTACGTGAAAGTTGTCTGAGAGTAATGAGTACAATCTCTATGAATTTCGTCCCTTAATTTAAAAGGTTTTTTGTGATTTATTTGTTCATAATAGTTTGACTTCTGCAAGTAAGGTTTTGGAGCGACATACATTTAGAGATCTCGATATACATTTGGAGCGACTGCACAATCTTCCACATGAAAGTGACGCGCGAGTGATGAGTACAATTTCTATGAATTTCATCCCTTAATTTAAAAGGTTTTTCGTGATTTATTTGTTCATAATAGTTTGACTTTTGCAAATAAGGTTTGCCTTTTGATAGGGGTTAACCAGTATGAAGCGTGGGAAGCACTGCCGCCGATGTCTCTCCCAAACATGAAAAGATCAAATTTGAAAGGGTTTAAAGAGCATTCACACACATTTTTTTTTCCATAATTTTGAAACTTTGACAATATTTTAAAAGCCCTCCCTTTTTCTCCCCAAGGGTCTTCCACTGTCGTCCCTCTAAAAACCATTCTCTAGATTGTAACGTGAACACAACGGTCTACAAATCGTCTTGATTTCCATGCAAATAGTCGTAACATTCAAACCCTACAATATAACTCTTTGTAATATAATGGCTATCAACTCTCAAGGACCAATTCCTAAAGGGACTCTAGAAGCATCATCCATGTGTAAAAGAATTCTAGTCTCGTAAATAAGAGAGACCAATCGAGTACGAATGTTCTTTTAGTCTCTAGAGAGAATAACATTCAATCTTTATGCTTAGGAAGCTTGGTGAAATTTTCAATCTTGGTGTGACAACATGGGAATTAAAGAACGACTTTCTGACATGAAAGGGGGAAATTTTTATTGTCAAAACCGGACATGTGCTGCCCAACAGATCAAGACCTGTCACCTCAATGAAAGAGAAAACCATGAAGGTCAAAATCAATAAAACAACGTAGAAATGACAACCATGCATGGCAATGCATACCTATTGTTGAGCTCCTATTGCCGAACAAGCTTTCATGAATCCATTACACACATTAAACTTAATCTGAATCGTCAAATCTGGTAGGATTCATGCAAGACCCGCATTCGATTCATCATTTTTAATGGTATGAATTCAGTTTGGCACATCTACCAAACTCATAAAATAATTCCTCCCCTATGGCCTCTCTTGCACGGCATGGAAAGTTTGAGAAACTTCCAGAACTTTGAATTAACTTTGAATTAGTAGCTTTGTCCACTCTTTCCATAATAACACATGGCTCCTATCTTCTAAAACATCTAGAACTCTTTTTTTTCAAATTATTTTTTTGGTAAGCTAGAGCTCTTTAAATAGGAGCTAAAATTTGAAGGGGTTCATTCCCTTCTTAGTCATATAAACATTTCAAAAGAGATCTGCTCTTGTTCATTCACTTGCAATGAGTGATCTCAAGCACCTTGGCCTCCATGTGATGATGATCGTTGCAATGTGCACGAACCCAAGAGAAGTTGGAGCAGCTCCATCTGTTATCCATCATCAACTCCGTATGAAGTTCTATTTCCAACGTCTTTAACCAAGAAATATGCAGCATCATTAATTTCTTACTGAACTCTAGAGTTTAAACCAAACTGATATGTACAGCATGTATTCCACAATTTTTTTCGGCTTTTTTCTTTCATAATGATAGAATCCGTGATCTTGTTTTGACTTTTGCGGGAGACTTGAAAATGTATTCTTCTCTTGGACTCCAATGCAGGTGCTGCGATGGCTAGAGAGGTGAATGCAGAAGCAAGTGGACGGAGGGGTCGTGCTCCAAACTGCGATGCTTGCCGTGGAAATATCGCTATTGAGTTTCAGAATTCTGCACTACGTAAACAGGTGACCGAATGCAGCCATGAGGCCAAATGGAAAGATATGGAATAAAGTTGATATGCTACTTGCATTTTTATATATCCACATTAACTAAAATGTATCCGTGACTCGTTATGAATGTCGTTTATTAGTTTTAATAGCTCTCGCACTTCATATTTACCCATCATTGCCGTTTTGCATTGGAACAACAAGTTTGATAACATAAATGTCATATAAAGGCCCAAAAAGAAAGCGATTCTCGCTCAGTTTTATTGGGATGTGTATTAATCACTCGCCGCCCCATGAGTTCTTCTAATCAAGTATTGCAAAAGTTGCCAAAAGTTGATTGACATTGACTTTTGTCCTCTGAAACCAACGTTTAGTTCAATGACTTTAGGGAGTTCATTACTTCTTTTCTTTGTTCACTTCAAGGCATGATTTAAGCTGCGACAAAACAACTTAATGGAAGAATTATAAGATGTCATCGTCAAGCCAATCGTTTTGTCTGAAAATATGCGAGTCAAGATTGAGAAGCATCGCGCAACTCTTACTGCTAAATGAAAGGGCACAGGTGATGCAGGCGCCCTCGCTAAACTATATACATCTGTCGTTGCTATCTGGTAGAGGCAGGCGGCTTCGATAGCCAGCTTGTCACCCCTACCCGCTTTCGGGACTGGTGAGGGGAACAGTCCTTTTAACGGCTCTAGGACACTAGTAACGGCACTCGTGTCCCGGCTAGTCCTATGAAGAAGTGCTTTTCAGGAACATGATAGGGACAGGCACTACAAAAAAATATGTAATTTGCGACGAATTTTTTCCGTCGCAAATTTGCGATGGATTTTACGACGGTTTTCTATTTCCGTCGCAAATTAGCGACGGAAAAAAACCGTCGCAAATTTGCGACGGAAAACATTTACGTCGCAAATTCCGTCGCAAATTTTGCGATGGAAATATATAACTATCGCAAAATCCGTCGGACATTTGCGACGGAAAAAAGTTCGTCGCAAATTTGCGACGGATTCCGATGGAAAGTAAATCCGTCGCAAATTTGCGACGAAATTGAACGTCCGTCGCAAATTTGTAGTTTATTAGCCCGTGGTATTTCAACCCTATATGTCTTTCTCACTCTCTCTCGCTTTTCGTCCTCTTTCGTAGGTATGAAATCGGCAAAATCCGCGCACGCACATATTAATCTCGGTGAAGTTTTTGTATCGGTAAGTATCATAGCTAGCTTCGTGACTATTGGTCGTTGGATTGTAATTTCTTTTTTTTATATATATTTATGTTTGTTTTTTTTTTCGTATTTGCATCACCGGTTTAACAACCAGTGACACCTCGCCGGCCCTTACATGAGGCTGAACGGTCACGCTGTTTTGCGATGAATATATGAAAATTTGCGACGGAAAGTAGGTTCCGTCACAAGTTTCATCGCAAATTTGCAACGGAATGTGGGATCCGTCGCAAATTTGCGACGGTTAATCTCCGTTTCCATCGCACATTAAAAATTATTAAAAAATAATTCTTGATTGATAATTTTTTTTGGGTATGTGTCTAATTGAAGGTCTTGCAATCCAAGTGGACGTTGTAATTCTCATCAAATTAACCACTTTATCCTATCAATATTTCAGTCAAATATTTGGGTAAATGTTCTTTACATAGTAATTTTTTCTATTTTTGCAATTTCATATTAATTGTTGCGTGAATAACAAAAATTATAATTTTCAAAATTTTATGGTTTTAATTAAGAACAATAGATATGATATTTTAAATATTTTACCTGAATTTTTTATTTTAATACAGACACAATGCAAAGAGAAAGAGCTTGGATGTATAATAAGAACTTACCTGGACGTCGAGGATTGACAGATGAGTTTCGTACTGGGTTGGAACTATTTTTAGACTTTGCTAGTAGTAAATATGAGTTCATAGAAGGAAATAAGTTAAGGTGTCTGTGTAAAAAGTGCGGTAATGGTAAATTTCTTGTGTGTGATCAAGTTAGAGAACACCTTACTAGATTTGGATTTATTCCGAACTATTATAATTGGACTTCCCATGGTGAACTATTTATATCTGATGAAAGATATGAAAGAAGTGACTAATTTTCAGTTAGGGAAGAATGTAGTTATTATGAGCAATTGAACGCATACGAGAGGATGGTCATTGATGCAGCTAGTAATAATTTTGTCACAGAATCAAATTAGGCAAGTACTAGTTTTACTCCTACACGTGAACAAGTGGGTACTAGTCATGTTTCACAATTGGAAGATATAGGAGTAACGGATTTTGCTGAGAATGTCTATAATGAAACTTTGCAATCTAATCAGTTCTTGGATGTGTTGAAAGCAGGAGATGAACCTTTATGGGCAGGTTGTGAGGACCACACTAAGTTATCGGTGACAGCCCGATTATTAAATATCAAAACAGAACATAATGTGTCTGCGGATTGTTTCAACTCTTTTGTTGAAGTAATGTGGGAATCATTGCCTCGTGATAACATCATGCCAAGTGATTTTTATGATATGAAAAAGCTAGTGGATAACTTAGGTCTTCCGGTTATAAGGATTGATGTATGTAGTAAGGGTTGTATGATATATTGGAGAGATGATGAAAATGCAGAATCTTGCAAATTCTGTAGCCAACCTAGGTACAAGGTTAATAGGAGGCCGGGTCGTAATCAGAAGCGTAGACCATGCAAGCAAATGTTTTATCTGCCCTTAATCCCCAGATTGCAAAAGGATTTATGCATCTAAAACCACTGCTGAACACATGACTTGGTATGCAAATCATGAAACAGAAGAGGGTCTAATGTGTCATCCTTCAGATGCGGAGGCATGGCAACATTTTGATAGAACATACCCTGAATTTGCGATGGAGCTTCGGAACATCAGGTTAGGTTTCTGTGCCGATGGATTTGCTCCATTTGGGAAAACAGGAAAAAGTTATTCATGCTGGCCAGTTATCTTAATGCCGTACAATCTTCCACCTGGTATGTGCATGAAGACACCTTATATGTTTCTGACATTGATCGTGACAGGGCCACAAAATCCGAAAAAGTTGATAGATGTTTATATGCAACCATTGATTGATGAGTTACAACGGCTATGGGTTGAAGGTGTCCCTACGTATGACGTTTCTACTAATCAAACATTTGTAATGAAAGCTGCCTTTCTTTGGACGATAAATGACTTTCCAACTTATGGAATGTTATCTAGATGGAGTACAGCTGAGATCTTAGGATGTCCGATATGTTTGGAGAGGTCAAAGTCATTTAGATTAAAAAATAGAAAGAAGCCCAGCTATTTCGACTGTCACAGACAATTTTTATCGCCAAGTCATCCTTTCAGAAGGAATAAGAAAGAGTTTATCAAGAATAGGATTGAAAGAACGTATCCACCATTGAGGTTGACCGGCGATCAAATTTGGGAGCGTGTGCAGAACTTTCTAACTGTTGTTGAGAATCCGCACGGCACGACTTTTGGGTACGGAAGTACACATAAGTGGACAAAACGCAGTATATTTTGGGATCTACTATATTGGAAGGCCCATCTTATTCATCATAATCTTGACGTCATGCACATAGAAAAGAATGTTTTCGACAATGTCATAAATACTGTGATGGATGTCGCCGGAAAAACAAACGACAACTTGAACGCAAGAAAAGATATGAGAGATATTTGCGATCGGCCAATACTAGCTGTGGATGCAAGCAGCAGGGGACCAAAACCGAAAGCAGTTTATACATTGGATAAGGAGCAGAGGCGAGTTGTTTGTCAATGGTTGAAATCTGTATGGTTTCCTGATGGATATGCTTCGAATTTCGAGAGATGTGTTGATTTAAATGAATACAAGTTCACAGGTTTGAAGAGTCATGATTGTCATATCCTGATGGAAAGACTAATTCCAATAGCTTTGAAGGAAGTTTTACCGAATTTTGTATGGGGCGCCATTACAGAGTTAAGCAATTTCCTCTATGATATTTGTTCGACAGTGTTAAAAGCATCGCACATGGAAAAACTAGAAAGAGATATTCCAATTATTCTTTGCAACTTAGAAAGGATATTTCCTCCAGCGTTTTTTGATTCGATGGAGCATCTCTTAGTTCACTTGCTTTATGAGGCCAAAGTTGCAGGTCCCGTCCAATTTCGATGGATGTATCCATTTGAGAGGTAATGTTTTTTTTAAAATACAGTTCAAATTAATTTATCATATAATATGTTCCGATAAACTTCTTTCTATTTCAACTAGATTCTTATATCATTTGAAGAAAAAAGTGAAGAATAAGGCACGTGTTGAAGCTTTAATATGCATATATTATGGAAGAAGTGACAACATTTGCATCATACTATTTTGAGCCGCACGTTCAGTGCAAGAGTCGGAGAGCAGGTAGAAATGATGATGGCCCCATCGATCCCAATTGTACATCATTCTCTATTTTCAATTATCTGAGTTGACTAAGCGGCGCATGTCAGTTTCGTTATTTATCAGGCGAAGAATTTCATGCAGCACATACTTATATTTTACTGAACTGCCCAGAAGTCGAGCCATACTTCAAGTAAGTGTAAATTTGCAAATATATGTTTTGTGTGTCAAATATTTGCTAATACTTATATGGTTTTTAATATTAGGATTTTCCAAATTGAAATGTTTGGACTACAACTAAATGAGTTTGACCGTTTGTGCGATAAACAATTTGCAGCATGATTCAAGACATATGTAAGTTGCCTATAGATCAAAATCAAGTTATTAAAATTATATATATCATTTAGTAAAATATTTATGGTAGACTTTGAATATGTAACCTTAGGTTCATAATAATTATGATGAAATTGGAGGGCAAGGATTATTATATCATCTGTCATGGGGTCCACAGTTAAAAGTTCGAAGTTGACCAGCATATTTCATAAATGGATATAATTTTCATACTTAAGATATGGAATGGGAAAATCCACAATGAATAATAGTGTGTCTGTTCGGTCATCCAATAGTGGCAGTTCAGAAGATGATTTTTATGGCTTGTTGGATGAAATCATAGAGATTGAGTACCCTTGACCATTAATGATGCGAGTCGTGTTATTTAAGTGCACGTGGTTCGATCCCGTTAAAGGAATGAAGGTGCACGCGAAGTTCAATTTGGTTGAAATAAATCACAAGAAAAGGTATGTGAAGTATGAACCATTTGTCTTGGCACAACAAGCAATTCAAGTATGTTATGCATCATATTCTAGTTTGAAACGTGACAAAACTGATTGGTGGGCTGTATGTAAAATCAAAGCACGGAGGAAAATAGAGAAACACTGGAAGGATAGAGCCTACCAACAAGAGAAAGTGCGTAACACGGTTGAAATTGAGGAATATAACATACCAACTTTACAAGATCCGTGTGGAGCAATGATAGATATGGATCCAACTGAAATTTGCGAATTAAATGTACAAGAATGTTCAGAATCTGATTTTCAGACAGATGACGAAGACGAGGACGAAGACGAAGACGAAGACGAAGATTAAAATTTTTGTCACAAAATACTACATATGTGTAATTACTAATGCTACAAGTGCTATTTTGATTGTTATCATTATTGCTCTTGTTATTATTGTTATTGTGCTTTTTTATTATTGTTATTGTCGATTATTCTTTTTATTTTAATTGATCGTCCAAAATTTTGTCCCCAAATGCCGACAAGTAAAATATTATTAACATGCCCTAACATTTCCGATATTCTAATTTCCATTGCAAAATTTGAGATGGGAAATTTTACCGTTCAAAATTTGCGACGAATAATTTAATCCATCTCAAATTTTGCGACGGACAAGATCATTTTGCGATGGATAGGTAGGATCCGTCGCAAATTTCGAACGGACATATAGAGTCCGTCGCAAATTTTTTGTTGAAATTTTTTTCCGTCGAAAATTTTTTGTCGGTCCAAATTTTGCGACGGACAAGTTGAGTCCGTCGCAAATTTTGCGAGCGAAATTTTACCGTTCGAAATTTGCGACGAATGGGTAGGATCCGTTGCAAATTTGCAACGAACATATAGAGTCCACCGCAAAATTTTTGTCGAAAATTTTTTGTCGGTCCAAATTTTGCGACGGACAAGTTGAGTCCGTCGCAAATTTTGCGGGCGAAATTTTACTGTTCGAAATTTGCGACGGATCCTACCTATCCGTCGCAAATTTTTTGTCAAAATTTTTTTCCATCGAAAATTTTTTGTCGGTCCAAAATTTGCGACGGACAAGTTGAGTCCGTCGCAAATTTTTTGTCGAAATTTTTTTCCATCTAAAATTTTTTGTCGGTCCAAAATTTGCGACGTATAAGTTGAGTTCGTCGCAAATTTTGCAAGGGAATTTTTACCGTTCGAAATTTGCAACGGCCGTCGAAATTTGCGATGGAACATATCTTTGCGACGGATGCATTCGGGCCGTCGCAAATTTGTGACAGCCGTAGGATGTCCGTCGCAAATTTGCGACGGATGCATTCGATCCATCGCAAATTTGCGAATTATTTGTCATCGCTGACGCGCACAACCCCGATCTCTCACACCGCCGATCTCCGCCGTTGCCATTGCAGCCGTCGCGCCGTCGCCACCCAACACGCCCACCGTTCGTCGCAGGTCGCCCTCGCAAGCTGGCTCGCCTGTTGCCGGTCGTTGGCCAGCCGCCCCGCAGCCCCCTCGGCCCGTCGCCCGCCCCTCCCGCCGGTCACCCCTTCGCCGTCCTAGCCATCGCCGTCGCCTCCTTCCCTCCCGGCCGCCTCACATATCCCTCCCCCGCCCGACGCCGGTCGCCCGGCAGGCGCCCTCAGCCGTCGCCTGCCCCCCCGCTGGTTGCCCGCCCCCCCTGTCCGCCTCGCCGCCGTCGCCCCCGCCTCGCCGCCGTCGCCCTCGCCTTCGCCTTCGCCGGCTCGCCTGGTCGCCCTCGCCGCCCCCGACCAGCAGACGCTGCCGCCAACCAGCAGACCTCGCCTGGTCGCCTTCGCCGGCAGGCCAATCGCCGCCGATGCCGTCTCCACCATCGCTGCTGCCCGGCCGTCGGCATTGCCGTCCCGTCGCTGGCCGCCGGCCAGCCGCCCGCCTCCCACTCGCCGGCCAGCCGCTCGCCTCCCACTTGGGGGGCGACGCCGTTACCCTCGCCCGATGCCATCGCCGCCGCCTGACGCCGTCACCGCCGATCGACACCGTTGCTGAGGAGCTCCCCCGTCGTTCGCCCAATTGTGGCTAAGCACTTGACCGACTAGTCACCATTTGGGTCCACGTCCGTGTTGGGACCGCCACTGTTCGAACGACCGGTTTTTATTGTCTTTGAACCAAGTAAGCAACTCTTTAAACCCTAGTTAATATAATTAGGTAATTAATCGGATTTGTTTAGGGATTATTTATGATAACTTTTCGTTAGCTAGGTTACGAGTCGATTTTAGGATTGCATGTGGATTTGATCGATGGTCGACTAGTTAATTTGTTTATTATGTGGATGATTAAGTGTTGAATGACGATAGAGTGATTGATTAAGCGTTTTCACGGAAAATGTTTCAAAATTGAACAATTCTATAAAAAATCATTAAAAATTACGGAATATTAAAACAACGGTATATGTTGGTAACAAATATGAAATTTGATCGTAAAAGTTTTTTAAAATTTTTAACAAATTAAAATTTCATAATATCATAAAAAGACAAAAATTAATAGTGACCACCCATTTTGAGTAAAATTTAGATTTTTTAATGTTCCAGGAAAAAAATTATTTAAAAATGAAAAATTTTTATAACTTTATAAAATGACTTAAAATAATTGTGGTCACCCATTGGGAGGGAAATTTTTTTTAATTTGGATGAAAAAAAAATTAAAAAATATAAAATATCAAAACTGCACAGAATTGCCTAGAAAACATGTGGTCATCAACTTGCATTGAAATCTAAATTTTTTTAGAAGGTCGAAAAAAATTAGAATTTAAAAATTTTCAAAACTTCACGGAATGGTTTATAATACCTGTGGCCACCCACTTTTAGTTATATTTAATTTTTTTAACGTGCCCTAAAATTATTAAAATAAAGAATGAGAAAAATTTTAGAAATTTTACCTAATAGCTTAGACTACCTCTGGCCACCCAATTTTAGTATGTACCAATTTTTTTATTTCACAGAAAAAAGTTTATATTAATAAATAATAATTTAAAAATTCTTAAAGTTTTTAAATTTCAAAACTTTACAGAATGTGTTAGAATATCGGTGGCCACCAACTTTTAGTGAAATTTTTTTTTTAGATCCCAAAAAAAATTTAACAATAATAACAATTTTTCTCTTACAAAACTTTACAGAATGACTTGGAATACCTGTGGCCACCCACTTCCAGTGAAATTTAAATTTTTTGTACGTGGTCAAAAAAATTTTAATCAAAATGAATGCGATTCATATAGTGATGTTTGATATCTGTGGCCACTCATATCGTGCTCGTATATTGATATTTCGTATTAAAATGAATGAGATTTATAGTATATTTGTTCGTAAGAAATTGCACATCATAAACACTCGACAATGGGTCATTTCAAGGAAACATTTTCTCAGTCTTTCCATCAAAATGGTAAGTTTCGTCATTTACATCACTATTTTTCGGTAATACGTGTCAATAGTTCTTTACATATTCGCATAACCTTCCTACTTGTCAGTATAAACATGGAGGTCACGTGCCTAGAAGACAAGCCTCTTCCTCGTCCTCGTTTCTGTCCCTTTCCTCTTCCCTTGTCCTGTCATCTAACCCTCAACCACAATATGGTCCGTCACAATATGGATATGTAGGCCCTTCATCCAACACTTAACAACATGTTACAGGACTTGGCCACATGCGAATTGAATGTCCTCTAGTTCAATTAGCTCCCTCTCCTTCCGTTTCACCCTATTATTCGGCGGAACAATCGAATATTGACGGAAACGGAGGTCAAGAAGATAATCGATTCTTCATATGCCTATTTGGAGATTCGTAAGTACTTCATTTTTATTTTAGTATATGTAATCTTTACGGCTTTAGATATTGTTGTTAACTGAATTGTCGATGTTGCACAATATCCGTATGATTGCAGATTCACGGATGCTACGTCTGTTGTGAGGGAATTGAATAAAATAGTAAGAAACTTTTGAATGTGAGAGTATACTACTTACAGAAATGTTCTACAAGAAGTGAAAGAAATGTGGTAGAATGAATTCGAGGTAAGTTTTACATATTTTATTTTCTCACTAATTAAGTTTGGTGTAGTATATTGATAGTCAAGAATGATGTAAAGAGATCGGAACAACTCTATAGTTTTCGATACCTAAAGGACCATATATTTTCCCCGACATGAACTTTACGAAATCTGTCTATATTTATCTGGTGCATGGTTATGGATATGTGATCATCATAATAACTTTCAATTTATATTTTTAATCATTGCAGCGGAAGATAAGTGGGAGGAAGCGGAAGACAATGAAGTGAGAAGAATTTTCGATAAGAAAATTGGTGATTTTATGCGAAATGTCATGAATAGAGCGAAGATCAAGCAAGTGAAGCCATTTTTTTTTTACAGCTGACAATTGGGCGGCAATTAACAGATTTTGGGCATCTAAACAGAGTTGGCAACTCTGTTAGTAGAATAAAAAGAATCGATCTTCTAGTTCTAGTGATGAGTCAGCCATATATGCTGGGGGCTCTATCAACATTGCGAAGCATCGTAAATGACTGGTAAGTCTGTTAAATGAGTTATAAGTTAATTTAATTCAATTATTCATGTTTACATTTTGTAGGCACAAGAATTGGGGACGGAACTGACATTTGTAGCTACATTTGAACGCACATTTCAAAAGAAAGATAAGACATGAACTGGCGATCGAGCAAAAGTTGTTAAGGTATGTAAGGTTATACTTTGGCTTATATGTAAACTATAATGAAAACCGTGAATACTTTTAATATTTATGTTAGTGATTTTATTTTCATTTACATTGTTAATGTAGGAAAAATATGATGAACTTGTAATGAACAGTGCTAGTGGTAGTGATGATTATCCTGAGTCCGGGCCATCAGTTGATAATATGGCATTATGGATGGAGGCAACGGGTGGGGTGAAAAAAGGAAAAATATTTGGGATGGGATCGTTGTCAAGGATGTACATGCCGAATAGTTCTGTAAGTTCATCATCTACTGCGACTGGTCGAAGGAAGTCACGACAAGACGAGCAATTGACTCAAGAAGTGCATCGTCTGAATAATTTACTTGTTCAGAAGGACGAACAAATAAATAACTTGGAGCAATAAATGAGACTCGTTATGCAACACCTTAACCTCAACCGCTATGACGATCCTCCTATACCTCCAGCCAATCTAATAGGTCATGGGCACAACGATGACCAACACATTAATGCTGAGAATGTTGATGATGATGATGATCATGATGATGATGATTTTCTCCAGATTTTCTAGTTAAAATTCTCAAAATCGGGGGTAAGTTTGCTTCATAATCTTGATTTTTCATAATTTCACTCATATTCATATGTAAGAACATTTATGTTCGTCCTGAAACGTATTTTTGTTAACTCTCTTGTTATTTTACACCTAGTTCCACATTCATGTATAAATGCTTCTTTTATAATCTGGACTGATTTATGTATAAACATTTCCTCAAATTTCGACAAAAGTGACTGTTTTTGATGTCCTGCCAAGGTACCAAACCCGCGTCTTCTTGTGTATGGTTTTTCTGCGTCTTCTATGGTTTTCCCGCCTCTTAGTTCATGTTTTGAATGTATTGTAAGATTGGATATCAAAAAACATCATGTCAGACTCTGTAACTTTCCTTTAGTTATTTGTTTCAATTATATGTCATTGTGGCTGGTTTGTCAAAATTTATAATTTGTTCGTTTTTCTGTTTCAATTATATGTCATTGTCTCCTTTGTTTGATGTGGACAAGAATTTATGACCGAAATGATGTAAAAATAGCGACGAATATTTTACGCTGAATTTTGCGATCATTACAGTTCGTCGCTAATTTGCGATGTTTAAATTTTGCGGTCGATTTTGCGACCAAAATTTGTAACGAATTTTTCGACGAAATTTGCGACGGATAGTATTCGTGGCTAATTTGCGACGAAATTTGCGACGGATTGTATTCGTGGCTAATTTGCGATTAATTTTGCGACTTCGTCGCAAATTTGCGACGGAATTTGCGACGAACATTTGCGACGAATTTTGCGACGGATTGTATTCATGGCTAATTTGCGACGAATGTGTTGCGACTAATTTTGCGACGAATTTATTTTCGTCGCAAATTTGCGACGAACTTTTAAATTTTCCGTCATAAAATTTTGCGACGACCTAGTAGCGACGGAATTTTTTCCATAGCAAAATTCGTTCCAAATTCGATTTGCGACGGATTTTTTCAAATTTTCCGTCCCAAATTTCGTCGTTAATCCGGTATTTTTTTGTAGTGAGAGCACGACGATGTCCCTAAATATCAGGGCCACAGTCCTTTTGGTGTACTGGGGGTAGGAGAAGCCCTTGAAGTAGGACACCACGGACGGCAGGCCTGCCCCTAGTTGTCCCAAAAGAGAAAAAAGAGCCTTTCAGATTTGCTTCCGCAACGTGATAGGGACGGAGCTACAACTCTGGGCCTGGCTCTTTCCTCTTTCATCGTAATGTCGACATCTTCAATTTTTGAGTAACCACATTGATTAAACAATATTCCGATCTATTTACACTCAAAAACATTTAATTAAGCAATGGAAATTTATATGGTAATGAACATTTACACCAATATTTACAGTAACGTTCGCCTGATCCGGCAACCGGAAGCCTCTGATTTGGACAGAAACTACCCGACAAGGTTCTACAAATCCGAAGTGCTTAACAACAGTTAATTGATGACATGATTACCCAATACCATGAGTGGAGTAGTTTTATGTCCCAGGTGTCCAGTATTACCAACCCTCCTAATTTTGAGAATAAATGCTCTACAATGAAGTAGATTAACATCGCATATCGTTCTCTTCATCTATATGGAGTCCTCCTTGTTGATCATCAGAGAGTTCTAGTAAGTTTCCACGGCGTTAGGACATCTATTTCAATATATAAGAACTCTTCTTAAACACAAACCCCGGAAAACACACGACGGAATAACATAAAGTCGCCCATTGCTGGCTTTGGCAAGTACATTTCATCATCACTACCATTACATGTTAATGGCATGCACACCATTGAAGTTATTTGAACACATTTGAGCGATCCAAACTGCAGCAAGCCGGCGATCTGCCATGACCATTAGGGCACTGTATAACTTGCAAAAACGAAACCAATGGAAAATTAAGCAATGCTGTGCTTAGAAATCATGACAACCGCAATGAAGTAAAATCGAACATATATGCAACGTGGCTCTGAATAATTTACAGCATGGTAATATCAATGTGGAATGCATATGGTGATGCAAGTTCCTAAACAACACCTCTTCATCAGTAAAGGAAGGAAGCCAAAACTGATCTCCACATTTGTATCCTAGAAATATTTTTCACTGGGAACCAACCATGTTTACTTGACTCATGCCATTGCATGTACTAATGTAGACTCGAGAACATTTTGACGTCAAAAAGTCAATATCTAGTTTCTAGAGTGCCTCTAAAAAGTGATGTTAGAAGATAATATAAAAGTTGTCCACACCGGTGGTACAAGATGGTGTGTGTACGTTCATTAATCTTTTGAGTTTATCAACTAGATAACTAGCTTTCAAGGGTAAGCTCTCATTGGGATTATTGTGTGTCCAATTCAATTTACAATAACTAATTCGGGGTATTGTGTACGGGGGAGTTGTAAAATGAAAAATCAAATTTATTCGGGGGAAAGTGTACGGGGGAGTTGTACAACACAATATTATTAGGCTCTCTCTCCGGGAAAGCAAATTTTCAGTTGGACACATATTTTTTCTACCAGAACTTTAATATTGTTATAATAACGTAATGAAGAAGATTTCTTTTAACATGAAGGAATTAAACTTGCCACGTACATAAATTTTTAGAAGTTTAGCAACATGGAGGAAGAGAAATCAAGGGCGACAAAAAGTTCTTCAATAGTGTCTCTTGGCGGACTAGGAGATTTCGGTTCCTCATGCCATTACACATACTAATGCAGACTCGAGATGATTTTGATGTCAAAAAATCGATATCTATTCTCTAGAGAGCCTCTACAAAATTATGTTAAAAGATCATAAATAGATTGTCCCACATTGATTATAAGTGATGATGCGTAAGCATTTATAAACTTTTTAAGTTGATTAAAAAAATAACTAGCTTTTAAGGATAAGCTCTCCAAGGGATCGTTGTTTGTATAACTTAATTTATAAATCCTAAGGCTCTCTCTCCAAGAAAGCTAGTTTTTAATTCTACCCATTTTTTTTTTCTACCAAGACTTCTATCAAATAATAACCTTATGAAAAAGATTTCTTTTTATGTAAATAACTTAACTTTACATTAAAGATTTAAAGACATGGAGGAGGAGAAATCAAGAGCCAAGAAAAGTTCTTCACTAGGGTTTCTCCTCCACGCATTGTTCTCTTCCCATGTTCTTACACTCGACAGGAAATTTCTTGATGCTTAAAAGGTCGTCATGTTATGGAAAAAGGGTCGTTGTAATTTTGCTCTCTCCCCTTTTGAAGTCATTCTTTATTCTCTCTTTTCAGATGTTATTTCTATCATCCCTTCATTCACTAACGTGGACTTGGAAGTCCACAGTTTAGGTTATTGATTTTCTTGTGTTCTCTCCTACTTTTCTTTATGGAATCTTGACTTCGACCATGATTCTTCTGCGAATTAAGATGGTTGCTGTTGTTGGCTGATTTTCTAGTCATTTTAGTGGGTGACACCGGTTAACAGATCTCCACATACATTACAAAAAAATTAACGACTAAAATTAGATAGAAATTTAGAGTGATGGCACAATCTTCCACATGAAAGTGACCGGAGGATACTCGATGTAAAATTTCTATGAATTGTGTCCCTTAATTTAAAAGGTTTTTCGTGTTTGTTCATGAATTTTTCACTTCTGCAAATAGGGTTTGCCTTTTAACAGAGGTTAACCATTCTAAAATATGGGAAGCATTGATGTCTTTGTCAAACAAAAGAAGTTCAAAATCGAAAGGAAAAAGAATAGTACTCGCATAACTTTTTGAAACTTAGATAATATTTTAAAAGGGTTAGTGGGAAAGTAAAAAAAATTACTTTATACTCAATAATAAACAAAACAAACAAGCCCCAATACATTTTTTAAACCTACCAATTTTTTACAAAAATATAACAGCGTCATTTTTTCAAAGATGTAACAAAATTCGTGATATAATTCCTCACTTTGCATGGTACATTCACATATGCTATTCAATTTTTGCCTTTTCTCCCCGAGGACCTTCTAGGTGTTCCCTCTAAAAACCATTCTATGATTGTAATGTGATCATAACAATCTACATTTTATCCTAATTTTAGGCTTCATTTATTTCGTGAAAAGTGAATAATTTAAAAAATATATTCCTAAAAATGATAGCTTGTATTGCTTGAAATAATTAGTCGATGGAAAATATTTTCATTTTCGACGACAATCTATGTCTAAAGATTATTGTAGACAACAGATATATTTTTCATTAATTCATTTTTATAAGTGATACAAGTGATTATTTTTTAGAGAATATCTTTCCAAATCATTCATTTCCATGAAACAAGTAGAGCCTTAATACAATTAGTCATAAAATACAAACACTAGAACGTATATATTCGCAATACAATGACTATCGACTCTCGAGGAACAATTCCTGAAGAGACTAGAAGCATCATCCTCGTGTAAAAGAAGTCCAGTCTTCGAAAACCCGAAAGCATTGGAGGTTAATCGTGCCTGGAGGTTTCTTTTGGTTCTAAAGAGAGTAACGTTCTTCGAAAACCGGAAAGCCTTGAAGGTTAATCGTGCCTGGAGGTTTCTTTTGGTTCTAAAGAGAGTAACATTTTCGTTCATTTAAAGAGACAAGGTTTTATCGTTTCGAAAGGGAAAAGAATCTGGAAGCTTGGTGACACTTTGAATCTTGGGTGACGACGTGTGATTAAAAGAATTATGAAGAATGACTTTCGAACATGCGAGGTGGAAATTTTTGTAGTCAAAACCGGACATGTGCTACACAACAGATCAAGACCTATCACCTCAAAGAAAGAGAAAAAAAACATTTAGGTCAAAATCAATTAAACAACGTAGAAACTAAGAAGACAACCATGCCTGGCAATATAAACTGTTGCGGGAGGTCCTATCGCGGACCAAGGCTTCCACGAATCCATTACATATACTAAATTTAATCTGAATCGTCAAATCTAGTGGGATCCACGTGAAACCCACATGCGATTCATCATTTTCAATGGTCCGAATTTAGTTTAGCACATGGACTAAACTCATGTAAGAACTCCCCTATAGCCTCTCTTGCACGGCAAGGAAAGTTTGAGAACCTTCCAAAACTTCGAATTAATAGCTTTGTCCTCTCTTTCCATAAGAAAACGCGGCTCCTATCTAGAAGATCTAGAGCTCTTTAATTAGGAGAAAAAATTGAAGGGTTTCATTCCCTTCTTAGTCATACAAACATTTCAAAAGAGATCTGCTCTTGTTCATTCACTTGGCAACGAGTGATCTCAAGCACCTTGGCCTCCATGTGATGATGATTGTTGGAATGTGTACGAGCCCAACAGATGTTGCAGCAGCTCCATATGTTATCCATCATCAACTCCACATGAAGATATATATCCAACGTCTTTAAAAAAGAATATGCAGTATGATTAATTTCTTTAAACTCCAGAGTTTAAAACAAACTGATATGTACAGGATGCAAACCACATTTTTTTTTTGGCCTTTTTCTTTCATAATGATATAGTCGGTGATGTTGTTGTAAATCTTGCAGGAGACTCGAAAATTTCCGCTACCCTCGGAGTGCAGTGCAAGTGCTGCGACGGCAAGAGAGGTGAATGCAAAAGCGAGTGGACGGAGGGGTCGTGCTCCGAACCGCGATGCTTGCCATGGAAATGTCGCCACTGAGTTTCAGAATTCTTCACTTTCATGCACCAAATGCAGCCGCGAGGTCAAATGGAAAGATATGGAATAAAGTTGATGTGCCATGTGCATTTTTTTATCTCAATGTTAACCAAAACGTATACGTGACTCGTTATGAAAATCGTTTATTACTTTTAAAAGCTTTTGCACTTCATGTTTACCCATCATCGCTGTTTTGCTTTGGGAGAACAAGTTTGATAACATGAATGTCATTTAAAGGCCCAAAAAGAGTCTTTGAGGTTCTCTTCTGGGACGGAGCTACAACTCTGGGCCTGGCTTTTTCCTTGTTCATCGTAATATCGGCATTTTCATTTTTTCAATAATCATGTTGACTAAAACAATGCAACAATATTCCGATCTATTTACGCTCAAAAACATGTGATTGAGCAATGAAATTTTAAAAGGTAATGAATATTCACACCAGTATTTTTAATAATGTTCGCCTGATCCAGCAACCGGAAGCTTCTGATTTGGACAGAAACTGCCCTACAAGGTTCCACAAATTCAAAGTGTTCATTAACAATCAATTGGTGACATGATTGCCCATTACCACGAGTGAAATAGTCTTATGTCCCCGGTGTCCAGTATTACCAACCCTCCTAATTTTGAGAATAAATGCTCTACAATGAAGTAGATTAACACCACATATCATTCTCTTCATATAAATGGAGTCCTCCTTGTTAATAATCAGAGAGTTCCAGTAAGTTTCCAGAGTGTTAGGATCATCCATTTCCATATGTCAAAAACTTTTCTTAAACCCAAACCCCGGAAAAACGGAATAACGTAACGTCACCCATTGCTGGATTTGGCAAGTACATTTCATCGTCACTACCATTACATGTTAAAAGCATGTGCGCCATGGTAGTATTTTTAACACATTAGAGCGATCCGAACTGCAACATGCTGGCGATCCGCCATGACCATGAAGGCACTGAATAACCTGCAAAAACCAAACCAATGGAAAATTAAGCAATCCGGTGCTAAAAAATCATGACAATTGAAATGAAGTAAAATTGGACATATGTGCAACACGGCTCTGGATAATTTACAACATGGTAATATCCAAAGTGGAATGCATATGGAGTTGCAAGTTCCTAAACAATACCTGTTCATCAGTATAGGAAAGAAGGCAAAATTGATCTCCACATTTGTATCCTAGAAATCATTTTCACTGGTAACCAACCGTGTTTACTTGAATCTTCCCATTGCATGTACTAATGTACACTCTAGAAGATTTTGACGTGAAAAAGTCGATGTCCTCTAGAGTGCTCTTATAAAGTTAAGGTAGAAGATCATGCTCGTAAACATGTGACCTTATTCAGCCATGAGGTCAAATGGAAAGAGAAAAAATTGCGCAAAAAGCCCTAAATTTATTACGTTTTTGCCAATTCATCGTAAATATTTTCACATTTTGTCAATTGAGTCCATCTGACCAATTTTGGCAGGATATCGCCGATGTGCTCACTGGTCCTACTTGACATGGCTGGCGTTGATGTGGATAATTTTTGTTATTTTTTTTTATTTTTCATTATTTTCTTTCCTTTTCTCTTATTTTCTATTTTTTTCCTTTTTCCCTCCACCAACTGTTGTCGCCGGTCCTCGTCGATGGCTTGCAGAGGTCGCCGTCAAGCGTGGGCCGCTATCACTAGCCCCTGGTGAGGGTCGCCTTTGCTTGGGCTGGCGACGGCAAACCTTCACCAATATAGTGAAGGGCCGCCCTTGCCTAACGATGGTGACCTCTGCCCCATCGATGAGGCTTGACAACAGCTAAATGAGGTAAAAAGAAAAATTGATCGAATAAATTCAATTGGCAAAATATGTACATATTTAGGACCTAATTGATATAATTAAAAAATTTAGAATTGAATTGGTAAGAGTGCAATGAATTTAATACTCTTTGGACTATTTTCCCAATTTAAAAAGTACCTTCATTAGATGTTAAAGTACTCATCTTTTATTTCGCGTGTAGTCACTTCACAAATCGCTTTTACTACCCGTGCGGTTCAATATCTCAATACTGGCAACTCGTGCGGATGTATCTCAACCAGCAACGCGTCCAGGTGCACTCCAATCGATACCCAAAAAGAGAACATTGAACTCAGGACATTTCAAGGATGTTCATATCAAATGGAGAAGACACTATTCCACGTGAGAGAACGTGCTTGTGCGACAAGAATAGTTTGCAATGAGTTAGCCGATGCTGACCTCGATCTAGAAGACATCAAAACCATGATTTGGAAAACCCTTTAGCTAATCCCTTATGTTTATGTTCTCTTAGACTATGACGATGAAACCATGTTACATTGAAAGAAAAAAAGAGAGTAGAAATTGGCACAATTTCATTCTGTCCTCGCATCAACCCGGCCCATTGGATTATCAATTCTGATACCAAGCAATCCTTCCTTTCGCGGTCTCGTGGTACGCCTGGGGTCTGGTTTCCAAAGAATATTACTTTCACATTCTATTCCGGAAAATTACCAAAATAAATAAATTTTAATCTATTATAATTGTGCCAATTTAGTCTATTTAGCAGCTGGCGAGGATCATGGCCGTCCTTGGCCATTGGGCGAGAGCTCACTGCCCTGGCACATGGCATGACGAGGGTCACGGCCCTCTCTAGCTGTGTGCGAGGGTGGCGAGTCTCACCAACCCTTGATAGCTTGTGGCCGGTAGGGGTCATCGAGCCTAGGCTGAAAGAAAAAACGTAAAGAAGGAAAAAGAAAAGAAAAAGAAAAAGTTCAAAAAATAGATAAAAAAATTCAAAATATATCAAAATATTATTAAAATATATCCACGTTAGTATTAGTTGACATTCACGTCGGTAATTTCTGGCTAATTTTGCAAAACATGAAATTATTTAGGACTCAATTGACAAAATTAAAAAGGTTTAGACTGACTTGGCAAAAGTACAGTAAGTATATGACTTTTTGGATAATTTTCTCTAATGATAAATGGTGTTGACGTTTCAATTTTTGCAAGATGCTAACTTTTCTGGTGATGCGTTTATCCACTAGTGTAACTATTTAAAAAACCATTCCCGTTATTGAAATTTCCATTTTTCTGTTTAGAAGGACGTGATAAAATTGACGTTGAAAGAATCTTTGGATACAACTTACCAAAAAATAAAGAAGGTTATCTGCTTTTCCTTGAAGTGGAATGTGAGAAATCTGCCTCGAATTTGGACTATATCGATCTTTAATTTTTGACACCTAAATGAACCTAGTCACTGTACACTCCGTGATGTGATTGGATGGCACGAGTTTCGCAACTAGCTAATGTACCAACGATTCAACTGCATTTGATCCTTTGCGTTCTACATTAAGGTCCGACATTATATGAACAACCATGTCATATTCTATCGGACTAATAGTCTATCTTCAATCACTAAAAGAAACACTACAGTCAAATTCCGATCCTCCGATCAAACATAGAAGATGGCTTGTGATCAGGCAATGTACGCATGATTTATCTTTTTATTATAACATGGAATCGACGAAGAGAAAGGCAAATTAATGATGAGAGAATTCAAAGAAATGGCCACGAACGGAGATCGTATAGAAAATAGATTATATAGGTTGTGCCATTATATTAGTGTGTCTTTTACCATAACTTCCGTTTGGACAAGAACTAGGCAAAGCGTTTAAACCACGTGGACACAGGATAAAACTTATCACAAAGCATCTACCACTCTCAATAAACGCTTGCATGGAAAATATTGTCCAAAAAGTCATAAGCGTATTGTACGGCAGTCAATTCAATCTTAAACCTTTCAGTGCCAATTTAATCCGAAATGTATTGACGATTAACCAATTTAGCTCTTCTGATCAAGTTTAACGAAAAATCTCTAATGTGGTGGTCCAGTCAATATCGGCCGTCTTAAGTAACATGGTCGGCGCTAGCGTGGACATTGTTTGCCTTCTTTGTCATATGATAGATATGAAGAGAAAGACAAACTAATGGGGGGTTTGAAGAGGGATTCCCTCCAATTCCATGTGATGACAGAATCATACAGTAGAGATGAAGAGAAAAACAAATCAATGGGGGTTTGAAGAGGATTCCCACCAATTCCATGTGATGACAGAAGAAATTTGTCATTCTGATTGTCATATTCACGAAACAAAAAAAAATATACATACGTGTAGAATCCTTGATCGAAGGAAAGTCGCTTCTGAGTAGTGAGTTATAAATATAAATATCATTCACAATTTCTTTTAGTTGAGTTTACAGGGAGTGACGTCCATATTTAAAAGAGGTTCCGTTTCGACAAAGTTTCCAGGGATAGAAAAATATAGTTCTTCAACCAAGTCAATTATGTTAATGTTGAATATAAAGAAAACAAAGCAACAAATCTACACGATCATCGTTATGAGGGCGAAACTTACGATAGTTGCATGTAATTAATGATCTCTCATGCACGGATGTCAATCTTCCAAAGATGATTATGTGAGAAGCCCTAACGCGACAATATTCAAAAGATATAAGACAACTAAGGTGGGTGTACGAAAAACAGATTTCTTGCCTGAACAAGCGACCACGTGGATGTATCGAAACCTTAAAGTGTTGGGGCTTGAAGGGCTGCTCCATCCTTCGTTTAGTTAACCTTAAACGTGGTGCTTTCCTTGAATTTTTGGTGTTTGGTTAAAAATTAACCTCACTAAAGGAATGGAGTTTTCACTTTTGCTAGGGCCTTTGCGGCCTATCCCCATTCTATGAGGCGAGCTTCACGAATGTGTTCTTTATTTTAACATGCAGGTATCTGCATGCATTGTACTCCCAATTCTTTCTTAATCTTTTTCTTCTCTAGAGAGAGAGAATACTGGTTGAAAATTTTACATCTCAGTGATCGCGAAATCTGAAGGAGAACTAAGATTGAGCCTTAAGGATATGCTCATATCTGAATATAAGCTTTCTTTCTTCCTCCCATTAACTCTCCCCTTTTCTCCTTTATCATATTTTTGACGTTCCAAATATTCTTTCCTCAAAAGAAGAAAAAGAAGATAGATGTGTCGCTTTTTTGAGGTGAGAAAGAGCCTTCTTTGTCCATCAAGTTGCCAGGGTCAACGATTTGGATACTGAAAAGATATTATAGGATCTCGAGGGCTTAATTTAAAGCATAAATCAGATGCATCTGTCGGTTTCTCGACATAATCTGGTCAATAAGGACGGATGCAAAGATACATTTTCAACTCTAATTGTTTCTAACTCCTAGAGTTGGTGTCTAGAACAACTTGTCTTTTGACTAGCACATGTGATTTCCCACGTCGGTGAGCACATGTGACGAGCTGCTATATTAGCCTTTCATTTACCGCTACAATAGGAACGCTCCATGTATGCATAAGCAGGATTAAGGAAACTTACGTACGTCTCTAAATGTCGGGATCAAGTCAAAAGTGTTAAAAGTCAAGTCGAAAATTGATTCGAGCGAAAATAACAGGCGAAGTCGGCTATTGATTCATGCTAGAAAGAATTAGGTTAGTTATAGGATGGGAAAATGAAATAATTCCATGAATTTTGGCCAAATGTGTAATGTGATTATTAAATTTTTAATTTGGTTAATGTAGCCCTTTAACTTTGCCTAATGTGCAATATTGTCTTTGAACTTTTAATTTGTTCAATATAATCCTGTCTCAATCTAGTCCTTAAATTATATGAAAATATTCAATATTATCATTCAATTAATTCAAATTTAGTAATAATACTGAATATTTTCATATAATTCAGGGACCACGTTGCACATGTACCAAAAGTTCGAAAATTATATCGAACAAATTAAAAGTTAATGGACCACATTATATATTGGGTCAAAGTTCGAAGATTGTATGTATCATTATCCATATAGGAATTGTACGTTAGATAGGTAAGTAACACAAATTCTCCAAGTATGCATGGTCAATAGGAGGGCGTGCGATCAACTCCACACGCGTGAAAACCGAAAAGATGAGGAGGCTTCTCTCTCGTTTCTTCCTTTTTCTTCAATTTAGAGATGCAAAAAGGACAAAGCATCGCAAAGGATCGGATCAGAAGGATTGAGAAAAATGCCTAACTGATGTGACAAAAACCTATTTAGGGTTTTCTTTTCCAGAGGAGCGGGTGTACATGAAGCTTTGTAAGAAAATAAACGGAAAGAACTAGAGTCTCGTAAAGCCGCCCAATGATTTAATGGGTCTACGAAATTCAAAAGAAAGAGGGATCATTGGATTGGAAACTTAGAACAGATAAAATCACTTTCCTTTTCTTTCTAGTAAAAAAAAAAGGAACAGATCAAATTAGCTTAATAATAGTGAAAATATTATGTGAATTTATTTTCAGTCACTATTCATAGTGCTAATGATTCGAGGTACTTGATAGTAAAATAAAAGTCGAATCCGTAATACTAAATTACAAACCACACGAACGCTAAAACCCTGGTTCATTCTCTTCGGATACGAAAACGAGTTAAATTAAACTTGCTTTTCTTGATATTGGTAGACTGGGAATTTCCTAATTTCTCGTGTCATTTTCCCTGTTTTCCTCAATAATTTTGTCCTCATATTATCTAGCAAAGATAAGCTTGATATCGTTAGGATTAGTCATATAAAGATAACGAAATAGATAATAACGCAAGGAAGAGAAATCTAGTTTCTTATTTCACTTTTAAACTAGTGTTACGTCCAGCATAATGAATCATGCCGCAAATCAAGACACAAAGCGGGATTCCTGCGCTTTTCTATCGATGGATTATATGAACCTCACCTCAACATTGTTTGACAATATTCATGTACAGGGATTAGGTGGAAAAACAAACGATTTTCTTCGTCCTGATGGACCTTTCAACATAGAAAGATCAGCAATCTGGACTTTTGGATTAGCGTGCGTTGGATCATGTTGTTACGTTCACATATGGTCCCATCTTTCGACTCTGTCAGGTGGACCGTCGATCGGATCAAACCATTTTCGTGAAGCTGAAAATCTATCATTCATTATCCCATTTTTGTTTGAATCATTCACTCGAGGATAGCACGATGGCCTATCACCGCCGCTTGCATGGCTAACTCATGCCCATATTGCACGTAATGAAGTCCCTCACGTACCAAAACAACAGAAGGAGTCCCCTCATGACCATATCATATAGAGACATTGTTCTCTCACTATAATAAGTCGGACTCTTATTACCATTGACTTTTAGGTTTAAGCGAGAAATTCTTTCGATAAATTTTTGATGGTTATTGGACTTAATTGTCATAACTATCACAAAAGCGTGAAGAAACGAAACGATTCAAGTTAACAAATAAAATTACGGAAATAAAACATGAAGATAGCGGATTTTCTTGGATCTACATGTGCCTACTCTAGGAGAAGAGATCGACTGAGTAGTTCCACTATAACCGACAAACAGAAGATTACAATCACTCAAAAAACGATCATGCTCAAGAGTTTCACAATTCTAGATAACATCTGAATTGACAAAAATCAATCATGAAAGAGAAGTACTTTCCATGCTCTTGACTCTTTTGGATGACGGTTCCCAAAATCTCTCTAGGGTTTTCACAAGGTTCTCATCTAAAATAAACTTTAAATGCAGGGTTTTAATAAGTTTGGATCTGGACCGCATCGAGAGCTAGACGCTTGCCAAAATCGGCCTGGGCACCCGGCTACTACCCTAAAAAAACACAATAGCTACCTAGGCCGGTGGCCTAAACAGTCCAGGCACTACCTAGGCCGTTTCCTTGTATCTCCGATCATTCGCCTCTGTCTCCATGCCCCTGTAAATACTTATGTCCTGAAAATCACGAGTTTGTGTCGATTCCAAATCAAACGGAATTAACTTTTAGCCATAATCAACATTAACGGTATGAAATTGCTAACTCCGGAGCAAACAAGACTAACACATAGATTAACAAGAATGGGACATGACGGCTTTCGGACTGAAGGTTTGAGTTTTCATCCCATGTTAGGCAATTTTTAATATGTCATCAGAACTTAAAAAATCCGTCAAACATGAATGATTTCTTGAAATTAGAAGTCTGTATATGTTAATATTTCTTGAACTTGACTGTGTTAAATGAATATTGTGATTATTTCTTTCGAATGAACGATTCAAAACTTGGGTTATTCTAGACGGAAACGAATCTCCTTAATTCCATCTGGATGGACGCGGGGCTTACGTACTTTCATTACATTAAGGTCGACGTACCCTGTGATCAAGCTGCGACTTTGAATTTGACTTGTCGTAAAGAAGAAAGGAGGCGATTAAGGGAAAACACGGCATTTATCTTATTATATGATCGGATCAGCCTCGGAAATTTTCAAAGAGGCTGAAAGCTCAAAGTCATTCATACGACAAGCCCTCTACGAATAAGCAAAAGTACATGAAAACGAAGAAAACCATCTATATGTCTATTTATTCTTTCTCCAGCTCAGATGGCCAAAGCAAAAGCTGAAACTCTCACGCTTTTTCCTTCTCTGTATAGAGATTCTTCGGCATCCATTTTCTTTATTTCTTCGATAAGGACTCACCGTGTCCTGCAATACAAGAAGTACACAACTTCTTCGTCAGTACGACTTATATCAACTTTCTCTTGTCCCTTTGATTACACTGGACGTGATTGAATGGTAAAAACCAGGCGGATATTACGTAAAACATGCATGAGTAGGAAAAATTAACAAAGAAGTGATATGATTGAGTCAGCACAAATTGTTGTATGCCATTGCAGGAATGAGCATCAACTTTAAGTGTAAAGAGTGATCAATAGCGCAAACTCTTAAAGCAAGCTTACCTTTTGAGAGTATTTCGACAGTCAACCTCTAGTAGTGGTGAGGAGGAGGAGGTGATGCATAAGTGTAAGGGTGGGGTGGTGGCTTGTGGACGGGTGGTGGAGGTGGTGGAGACTTGTAAACCAGAGGAGGAGGAGGAGTCTTGTGCTTGTATGGCTTCTCATGAGGAGGCGGTGGGGGCGGAGACTTGTACTGATATGGTTTCTTTGGTGGAGGTGGAGAGTAAGTTGGAAGAGGTGGTGGGGGGTACTTGTGAACTGGTGGAGGTGGCGGTGGAGACTTGTACTTGTATGGCTTCTTGGGTGGAGGTGGAGAGTAAACCGGCGGAGGTGGTGGTGGGGACTTGTACTTGTAGGGCTTCTTCGGTGGCAGTGGCGGAGGAGACTTGTAAACGGGAGGTGGAAGGGTTGGAGAGTATACTGGTGGAGGTGGTGGGGGAGACTTGTACTTGTAAGGCTTCTTGGGTGGCGGTGGAGGAGGAGACTTGGGCACCGGAGGTGGCGGCGGAGGAGACTTGTAAACGTAGGGCTTCTTGGGAGGAGGTGGTGGCGGAGACTTGGAGACGGGTGGTGGAGGAGGGGGAGATTTGTATTTATAAGGGTGCTCCTTGGGAGGAGGCGGTGGAGATTTGTGAGGCTTGTAGGGTTTCACATGAGGAGGGAGCGGAGGGGGGGACTTGTAGACTAGCGGAGGAGGGGAGCGCACCGGAGGAGGTGGTGATGTGTATTGATAGGGATGAGTCGGAGGCGGCGGGGATGGCGGGGGAGGAGATTTCTTGGGAGGTGGAGGAGAATAGTAACCGTAGTCTGCTGAAGACTCTAGGGGCAAGCTAAGAGAGACTAGTAACACTAGAAGAGTGGAAATGAGATGGGCCGTCTTAGCCATTTTGGCTAGAGAAAGGTCTTTTGCTGTGCTATGGATGGGTGCCCCCTCCCCCTTTATATAGCTTTTGCATTTACCCTTTTAACACTAGGAAATGTGGTAAAAAAAAAGGAGTTGCATTGGGAAAATAATGTTTCAAATTAAGTTAATGGGAAATCCGGATGATGAGGTTTGAATGTGGGTTGTCATCGATATGTTGGGACAAATTTGACTTTGGTAGGTAGGTGTTGTTTAGTCTTCGGATGGACCTTGATCTCCTATTGCTAGAGGCTGCAAGCTAAGCAAAGAGAGGAAAGAGAGTAATAGTGAAGACTATGCTCCATTAGTTTACTCCTTTCGTTCTTTAATGTATAGGAAATGAGGAATAGTTCAAACACACCGACCTTTCTCTCTCCCCAACATGTTTCTACCTTGAGATCTTAAAAAAGACGCGTGTTTTGCCTAACTTTTCACAATTTTGTCGCATCAAGGACGAGGCGGCTCAATCTGTCTCTCCATGAGACAATGACAACAGGAAATTGTTAAAAAAACCCTAAATCTATTGACTTATAATTATATTAATTAAGTCATGTATATTTTTATATTTTATCAATTGAGTCTATCTCATTAATTTTGGCTAAAAATCGCTATCATGAACACCCATCATCTTATGTGGCACGACCGATATTGACGTAGACAATGTCTAATAATATTTTAATAGTTTCTTTTATCTATATTTATTATTTTTCCCTTTTTTCTTTTCTTCTCTTTTCCTTCTTTACTTTTTTTCTTCTTTCAATAGTGCAACGATATTCTGATCTATATACACTTAAAGCATTTAATCAAGCTACGAAATTATATGCGGTAATGAACATTTACTAAGAAACTTGTGCAATCGCCTCGGATCCAAACTTACATTGCATAACAAGTAAAGATTACTAGCACGATCAGCTTTACACTATCGTGCATAAAGACAGAGAGCCAAATCGTCGGTGCACGCCAATAATTCCCACCAGCTCATCTACAACAGAACTTTAACTCTAAGAACAGAGAGGTACGTAATTTTCATGATTAGAGCTTCCCTGAGTTTTTCGACGAAAGGTCAACAACGCAACTTTCACACGCTCAAGGCAAAATGGAAAGATTGATTGCTTGACAATTTCTACGCCTTTACAGTAATGTTCACCTGATCCAGCAGCTGGAAGCTTCTGATTTGGACAGAAACCGCCCTACAAGGTTCAACAAACCCATAGTGCTTGACAACCTTTCCTTAGTGAATTGATGAAATGATTGCCCATTACCATGAGCTAAATACTTCAATGTCCCCATTGTCCAGCATAACCAACCATATTAATTTCGAGTATAGATGCTCTACAATTAGGTAGATTAATATGACAGATCATTCTCTTCAAATAGATGGAGTCGTCCTTGTTCATCAATGTTTCAGTAAGTTTACGTAGTGTTAGGATCATCCATTTCATTATACGAGAACCTTTTTTCAAACACAAACCCCGAAAACACGTGATGGGCATAAACTTAGCCGGCCATTGCTGGCTTTAGCAAGTACATCTTGTCATCAATACCGTTACGTGTTTACAGCGTGCACATTATTGAAGTTATTTTAACACAATCGAGCGATTCAAACTGCAGCAAGCTGGCGATCGGTCATGACCATTAAGGCACTGTGTAACCTGCAAAAGCCAAAGCAATGGAAAATTAAGAAATCTGGTCCTCGGATATCATGACAACTGCAATGAAGTGAAATCGAATAAATGCACACGAAGTTACAAAGGAGATAAGGAGACAAAGACGGTCTATCCCAAAAAACGACCATCTTAGTCAGCGTATTCGATCAAGCTAGATTACTTAGACACGATCAGCACCATGTTAACACAAGAAAGGGTGACCATCCCATATGATTAGCCGAAGAAAAGGTTGCGGCATTGAATAATTTTCAACATGGTAACATCCAACGCTGTATGCATCTGGACATACAAGTTTCCAAACAATAACTCTCCTGCAGTAAGCGAAAGAAGGCAAAACTGACCTCCACACTTGTACCCAACGGGGCGATCAGAAAGGTTGCAGCGTTTCGGAATGGTGACAGCGACATCAAGCTTAATTCCTGCCATTTTGGCCGTATTTGACAGCATAGCAGCGCATAGGCAGCTTGGGTTCTGCCCTATTCTCTTCACTTGAGCACAGCAGTTGCTTGACACGGATACAGTCTCATCCTGCGCCGCAGACATGCAAGGGGCCAGCTTAAAAGCCTCCCTATCAGGTGTTGAAGACTTGCCACATTCACCGGCCCCATGCACCGTCTGCACCGTCTGGAGACCTGAAATGGCCAAAATTGCAAAAAACACCAGAACACTAACTTGTTTCATTGGAGCTTCCATATCTTCAACTATGCATAACGAGTCTCACCCTGAGAGCTTTTATTAGAAACAAAAAGTTATCACATGTGTAAACCACAAAGAAAGTGGTGATAGCACTATGGAAGATTGATTTTTGTTTGTTCGACACCTACTCCTTCAGATATGCAAATATAGATCCACTCATGTTGTTTAACCCAGCGAAGACAAACGAGATAAAGTGACTTATCATCTTGCTGCCATTCTGTTGCTTTTCCCATCCGGAGTGGGAAAAATAAGCTTTTGATGAGCAGCTGCCAGCATAGCAAGCTACCACATCAAGTACTCCTCAAGCTACCCTACATAGTGTGCAAGACGCATGCATTTGTTTTTGCAATATTTCATTGAAAAGAAAACCAAGTTAACATTATCATCCTATGCGATCAATATAAAATTATTTTAGGCTTACTCAAAACTACCGGCACAAGCACAAGTGATGGCAAGATTCCAAAACAAAAAGTGTGCTTTCAGTTCAATTTTAGGTAATGCGCCTTATCCTTTGGAGACTACACAACTGGGAATTGATTTTGAAGCTAGACCAGCAGAATGTAGAGCTCCGCAAATTAGAGTGCAGCTATGTCTCAACAACCAGCATCCACATTGAACTTTATTGTTCATACATAGTTCTTATGAGTCTAACAATACTCCAGGATCAATTACAAAGCTCCAACACAAGGAAACGAGATTGTTCTGAGACAAAGGGAAGACAACTATGGGAGGTAGGATAGAGGGTCTTTTGATATCAATCGGCTAAACCATGCCTTCAAGTGATTGTCAATAAAATCTAATTCAACGGATCGCCAAGGTTGCCAAGCAATGAATCCTCCACTGCAGCAATATCAATCGGCTAAACCAAATCTTCCACTATCAACTTAAGTCATTATCTTTTTCCATGGATTCACACTCGTTCTTCCTAGCATCTTTGGTTGCATCTACAACTTTTTCTACCATACCTTTTTCATTTATTACTCGATAAATGATTTGCATTGAATTGGCAAAAAAATGATTTACCGCTTTTTGTACCAGTAGCAAATCCTCAACAAATGCATCTACAGCTCCCAACAAACAGTCCAACAAGGGGCTAGCAAGGCAGCCCCCACTCACATTTCCCTCTGTTGGATAATCATAAAACTAGAAAGACAGAAGCATGACCATCCTTCAAAATGCCAAAAATTTACAAACTCGTGTTTTTCCCTGGAAGTTCCCAATACAGTCCAGTAACAGAGATCACGCGTATTCCTATCTTAAGTCCTTCTAGAAGACATGGAGCTCTCCCCAGTTCATGTAGATAAACAACTGATTAAGTATAACTGATGTAAAACTATTATAACAGCCACTAATGAGACCAAATGATTAACAAAATTAACCTTATATACCGCTGGAGAAGCACAGGACAACAACAAGAGCGACTGCGTTGCAGGCATTCCCCTGTTCGCAGATCAGAGCACAATTCGCTTGGATATGATTTTGAAACTTCTGCGACTGTATAAGTCCACACAAGAATCCAGATGGATGTCAATTAGACCATTCAATAGAAGCATAAGTGGCAGTCGATTTCCGTATTTCAGTGATTGCATCAACATATTTCTAAGTAATGGTCAAGATAGGACACTATCAGCTCAGTATAGAGCCATAGCGCTCGACCACCTCATTCTCACAACATACAGAAGAAGCACCCATTCCCCTAAAAGGCTCCCTACTCTCTGCAATCCTTGTCCATCACCACGACGGACTATCCAAACCCCTATCGAGTAAAAGCATACAAGACAATGCATACGTATACGAAAAGCCCCAAGGGGACGAAAATCAGGAGCGGCACGACCGCCGCGAAGCTGTGCGTGCTCCCGCAAGCCAGAGTCCCGAGCTTGATCTGAACTACATTGACCAGGGCCAGCATCAGGAACACGGATCCGCAGACCGACCCGACCCCGGACGCCAACATCCCGACCCGCAGAACATTCCGATTGATCCGAGCGATCAATTCCACAGGGTGGTAGCTCGGAGACCGCGTGATCCGTATAGCCTGATAGACAAAGTAAAAAATTGAAACTTTATCCTCTTTTCTCATCAACATCACTGGACACTCGATGTCAAAGCGTCGAGCGTGAGGCGCGAGAGAAGACTAAAAAGCGCAGAACAAGAAGATGGAGAACCACTTCCACCTGCTTGAGGGTGAGAGCGACCAAGCTGGAGAAGAGGAAGGAGCTGAAGGAGTAGACGTGGAAGGCGACGAGGTCGCGCTTGACGGAGGAGCCAGGGGCGCACCGGGGGTCCGTGTTGAGGGTGTTGGTCGGGTCCCACGGGTTCCACGCCAGCCCGACGAAGACGGCGAGGGTGAAGATGGAGTTCACGTTCACCACGCCGTCGAGCGCCGTCACCTGGATGCTGGTGCCGGCGGCCATCGCGGGTGATCAGGGAGGGCGGCGAAGGGCTCGGAGGTGAAGAAGAAGGGGGTCGCGAGCTCGGCTGCTGTGAAGGTAAAGGCGTGCGCAGATGGCGATTTGACCGACAATAGTGTCCGTGTTACTTATGGGCTAAACAAAGGAAGAAAGAAAGAAAGGAGACAGGGTTATTGCTATCCGTGCTCAGTAGGGATGAAGGAAACTCAATATTCCTTTTTGGGATAAGTGCGATAGAAATGCAATAAGCCTTAAAACTTTTAAAAAATACAATTAAATTCGAAAATTTACATCAAAATATAATTGAGTCATATAATTTTTATAAAATTCAATTAAGTTTTAAAATTTATCCAATCAAGTCCTTCTTTAGATTGCATTTTTTAAAAATTTTAAGGCTCGATTACACTTTTGTTACAATTTTCAGGACTTAATTATATTTTTTAAAGTTTTAGGACTAGATTATATTTTCGTGATAAATTTTAAGACTTAATTGCATATTTTAAAATTTTTAGAACTTAATTGCACTTTCGTGATAAATTTTGGGACTTCTAGTACACTAATTCTTTGTTTTTTTCCTTTAGGATTTTTCTTGCCATTTAATCTTGGTAAATTAATGTGAAATGACAGACGAAAGAAAAAAAAGAAATAATTTACATAAATATACACCATCACTAGAAAATCAACTTTGTGCGGGGACTTGGACTACAGGAAAACCAAATAATTCAGCTCCTCGCCTTTTGCCAATGCTGCAACCAAAGGCACACAAAGAAAGCTTGTCTCTTCTATATGTTTTTAACTTTACAAGTCGTGTCAAATGGTGGGCATTTGGTCTAGTGGTATGATTCTCGCTTAGGGTGCGAGAGGTCCCGAGTTCAATTCTCGGAATGCCCCTGCGTCTTTTTCCTCTTTCTTTTGCCGTCAATTTCGGGATGAAGCGTATGAAGGAGGGACAAACCAAAGAAACTCGTTCGTCAATCAAACTAGACATAATGAATATTTCATCTCAAGTGACACAGAACAGACGCAAGAGCTCTTTTCGTGCAAATGAATAGTTTTGTTAGTCACACTAGTTCAGGACACAAGTAAAGAAAGAACCCAACAACTAAAAGCTAGTATAGAGCCTATGGTAATCACACCAAATTACAGTGGATCGCTGTAATTTCCTCAAGGAACCCAAGCAAGTAAGCTGGTTTAGCCTTTCTTACACTCCGAGTCTGTGGAACTTGTGCTCAGTACCGGGCAAGACACGTCAGTTCCATTGCCTGATAACTTGGGCTTCGTGTCCACACCGAGATAATTCGTGAGGACCCGTTTAACTCCGAAACCACGGCGGGGAGGCTTGCCATTGTTATTGTTGTTGCCGATAAAAGGAGTCCTCTCTCCCCTTATAGGGCTAATCAGGGGCGCCGGGGAAAAGCTTGGAGTGCTAAAAGCTGATGCATAGGGAGTGCTTGAGAGATGCACCGAGTATGGCATGGATAGCTTCTTCTTATGGGCTATCACGTTAACACCAGAGATCGGAGATAATTTGTCTGCATGTCTGGTCAAGTCATCTACATAGAGCACGTCATCTATACGTGCAACAATATTGAACGCCAGACTCTCCAACACTCTTGAGTAGCTCTCAAGAATGGATTTCCCAAGATCCTGGAAAGTTTCAAGGGTTATTATTAGCAAAATAGCTCCTGATCAACAAAATTGGGAAGCTAAAGAAAGGTTAGAATTTCACGACAGAGTGATAGATCAGATATCATCATCACCTTATTGAATTGGATCTTGCTAGTGTCTAATGTAGTTTGTGCAAGACATGGAAACCGCTGCTTCAAGCAAAGCAGGAGTCTTTCAGCTTTTTCTGCCAACAGTTCTCTCTTATCTCCGTCTAACATTAGGTCTTTAACCATTTCCCAAGATGTCTTCGTCGTGGATCGGTTTGGATGAGTTGGTGGTCTAGGGTGAGATCTTCTTCGCCATACATACATTGAGGCTTCTACTCGGTTTGCAATTTCTAGCGCAACATGCTCAGAAGACAGGTCAAGGCAATCAAGCAGGCATTCTGCAGAGAATTGGTCTGAAGTGATGTATCGATGAATGACGTCCCCCAGAGAAGTTCTCCCATGCTGAATATAAAACCAGTCAATATGAGACCACCGGGGCATGATATGGCAACAAACCAAGTAAACATGAAGTTGGGTGTGTTATCAAGAAAGATCAGTTTGATCATTTAGGACGAAGAACCAAAGAAGCTGCATCAGTATATTTTCAGACCTTTGGAAGAGCTTCCAGATATGAGTCTGGAACTTCCATTTCTGCTAAGGTCATGCTGTTTATGGCCATTGCAGCCTTCAATATTTGGCTTGTGCATTCACGAGTGTGAGTTAACTGCTTTCTCGAATTTTCGCTGAGACCACCCAGAGGGACACGAGGCACTGGCAGCCACCACTTTTCCTCTTGCCGTTGAATAGTCCTCCGAAAAGAGGCCGAACCTTCTGCATCTGAGGCTACTATGCCTTGATCAACATACCAGAATTCTGTATCTGTGAAACTATCTAATATTTCCTGTTGAATGCAAAGGATTCAAGCATAAGTATAGTTATTTCCTCATATTTGATGTATGATGCTCCCAATTGTCAAAGAAATTCATATCTTACAAGAAGCATGTTGTCCAGTTTACGAAGAGCCGGAAGATTGATGAAAATATCTGCTCTGGGCCTGCAAGTCATGACCTAAACATGAAAGAAAAGCAGTATGAGAGGAAAATTATGATTTATAGGATCCAAGATACTCTTTTCCTCCACCATCTGCAATTCTTGTTCCAAGTCCAAATAACTGGCCATAAATGGACGTACCAAGGAACAAGAACAAAGTTGATTAAAGAACTTAATTTTTCCAACACCAGACCATTAGAATTAAATAGAAAGTCATATACTCGAGTACCATAATGACTGCATTCAACTACATGCGATTCTAAAATGAAGTTTGCTAAAGTTCCTATATTTTGCCTAGTCGCCAGACAGAACAAAGAACTGGGATCTACTAACTGGTCTATCGATTCTTCTTTTGAACACCAAGAAAGAGACCTTAAATCTGTCGATTTTGTTGCCAGAAAGTTACAATCACAAGTGTATAAAACCCAAAAACTCTTAACAGCTGGATTGACCTCACTGAATATGAACTACTCGGGTGTTTCCAACCCAGTAGCAGAAATTTGAGTCTCTTTCCCTCAATCTCTAAGTTAACAAGATCAGAAACAATTACACAAGCATTAGAGAATAGAGTAGAATCAACATACTTCAAGCTTGCTACCATCAGGAAATGTTTGACAAGAGGGTATCAATTCGACGATGTGGTCCGTGACGCAAAGAAGCCACTCCATCTCTCTTTTCCACATCGTTTTCTTTTCGGGAGGCAAGCGTTCTAATCTCCAAAGTTGCCCAAAAATAGTTCCTGCCTCATATGAGGATAAAATAATTAAACGCACCAAAATTGGTCACGACAGACCTCAAGGAAATAACTCGAAGAAAAACGAAAACACAGAGTGATGTCTCATTCCAAGTATTGAAGACAAAAATAGAAATAGGCATACCGCATAAATTGGTGACGGCATTCGAAATCGCCAAAGCAGTGCAAACGCCCTTTCCAGAGCCTGACATGTCCTCACCAAGCAACAATTTTGCATATCTCTCCTTCATCATGTCCAGCTCTGATTAAGTTTACACAAAACCATTAAACCTGAGGTGGGTAAGCACTAGCCACCAAATCGAAGTAAAGATAGAGAATTTAGGAAATTTCCTCTGCTCTGTTCAAGTGTCATGGCAACAGATAGTAGCTAAATAAAGTCCAAAGTTTGAATTTTGAATTCTCGACTTTTTTCTTCGTTACCTCAGCAATGAGATAACAAAAGCACCATAAAGAACAAAAGAGTAAAAAGGGGATTGAAAAAACTCCCGAACTAAACCAACCTGAAAGTTTTGAGCCCAATTTCTTTAATTTCGAATCTTCATCGTCCACATCCTTTTTGCCTTCGTCGTCCTTGACGGAGGAAACAGAGTTCCGGTGCAAATCAGCCTTTCCGATGGGCCAACCCAGCGGAGCAGGCGACGAGCGCTCTCTCTCCTTCTCTTTCGCCTTCGTTGCTTCCTCGGCCGAAGAGCTCTCGGAGCTCGACCTGGTCGAGCTCAAGCTGCAGTCTCTGGACTCGGTGCTCGACTCGGTCCCGGAGTCGTCCCGACCGTTCTTGCTCTTTCTCGAGCTTTCGCTCTTCTTCGCCGAACTTCCCATTTCAAACGTGTTAAAGGAAACAAGAAAAGAGCGAGAAAAGAGTGAGGCGACGTCTATAACGGAGAGCGACGGAGAGGAATGTTGCAGGGTTCACGAGATGGGTCGCCGCTACTTCTTTTTCAAAAAGGGATCTTGAGCGGAAGGCGAGGGAGAATGCGAGGTCGGATTAATGGAGTTCATGGTTTTTCCGAAGCTGGGTCTTGGGTTTTGACTGCAGCCATGTCCGCTTATGTTGCTGATGCTGCTCCCTCTCTCTCTCTCTCTCTCTCTCTCTCTCTCTCTCTCATCCGTGTGCGGAAAAATTTGATTTTTAAAGCTCTGAGGAGAGAGAAAGGAGGAGGGTAACTGCCGAGTGCCCGCATGCGACCCCAACGTCTCTCTCTCTCTTTCAATCTCGGATTACCTTAGGGAGTACGTTCAAATTATTAATAAACAATTTGCAGACCCATCCCCCCCATGGATAACATCAGACACTGCGGTTTCCGTTGTTTCTGTCTCCACTTCCTCGGGCATAAAAGGTGGGGAAATCATGTTGCGTTAAGAACAAATATATTAGGTATGCGCATATAAGAAAATGTTTCTTTCCGCTATTGTGGCATCATCAGATTGACAAATGCGGGCACCGTTCAATTCAACCGACCAATTATCGTAGTGGGAGCAAATAGCCAGTGGGTTCTTGAACACCCTCCTCAGACGTATTCGAGATGACACAACAGGAAGAAAACGAAAAGCTTTTTGTATGTCGCCTTTCCGCACACATCTTTTTTGTAGCGAAAGAAGAGGAAAAATGCGAGAATTTGAGGAAGAGAGTGGGGGAGCAAAGGTCACTTGACAGGAGCACTAGCGTTCGGTGTCCCAACTCCACAGATTTACTGTGCTCTTCATGCTGTACTGTTACTACTTTCACCTACTCGAGACCCACCGCAGTGTTTGAATCGAGGGCATTGAGTAGAGAGGGTGTGCAAGTTCAGGATCAGAAGGGAGTGAGTCACTGCCTTATTGTTCGCATCCTGAGGCAACTTCATTCGTGCAGGCCTAAAAAACCTACCTCGAGATGTAGATTTTACGGCATTGTCTCTGTGTCTGGTGGCCCGAGCATGATGTTGTTTTATTCCTATTGCGGTGTTGGCTCTTTCATTTTGAATCCGATGGAGCTTGGATAAATCTGGAAATATAGGGATGGATATACAATAAGGTGACAGATGCGAATATAGTGCGATGAATATAGGAGCTCAAAGTCAGAGTGGGATAAAAAAAATATTATTCTAATCAATTAAAATCTAACATAACCGAGGGTCGCATCGCATTTTTAAGGTGATGACGAGGGCATCGTGATGGGCATTGTAGATCACCTCCCTCTTGCATCAAACGTCCTCGTCTCCCGATCCTTTCATGGTATCTTTCAATGTGGCTTTGATCTTGGGTTTTTTTTTAACACCAGATCTACTAAGGGTGAGAACTAGGATCGGACCGAACCGAATTAGTCCGGTTCCTAGTTCCTAAAATTTGGAATTGGTGATTGTCCGTTCGATTCCCTATTCCAGATGTGATTGATCATACATTTTTTCTTTCCACCAAGATTGTCATTTATTAAAGATCAGAAACACTAAATAATGAGAGTTTAAACTATGAAACAACACTTCCTTACCAAAAAAAAAAACTATGCAACAACACTTCCTATTTTGCAGGAATAGAAAAAAAAAATCATTGCTAGTTCTTGGACCCATTAGGGAATCGGACTAGACCGATCAGTATGGTCTAGGACTAAATAGGCCGATTCTTAATTTCACAAAATGGGAATCGACCCTTTTGATCTGATTCCCTATTCTAGGATGGGAATCGATTTTCTCTTAAACCGATTTCCCTTACATACTGTATCATCGAAGATGAGATTTCATGCTGAGAAATTCGAAAACTCCCTAAGCATGCACTAATTGATAACGAAAGGAACTCCAATAACTTTGCAAGCAATGGGAGTTTGGCACCAAACCAGAACACTTCCAAAAAGGGGAAAAGGGTCCGCAAAAGTTCTCGCAACGGCTAACGCGATGGAGTGGTTGACGATTTGATGGCATTCAAAAAAAAAAAAAAAGAGAGAGAGAAAGGAAAACAAAAAGGAAGAGGAGGAGGGAGGAGGGCATGCTAACGAGTAGCCGTTTGAGACTGCGAAAGGCAACGGCCGATTGACTTTTTAGCAGTGGAATTATTATGGAATCGCTTTTGAAGGGGGGCGAACGCGAACCCATTCAAATTGCCCCTCTGCGCACACATTATTCAAATGTCCTATGTTTTGATGTGATGCCATAATTGCGAAATCGACGGGTCACGTGCACTGAGGAAGGGCCAAAACCACGGCGGAATCCTCAGGACCACCTCGGGCCGGTCCATCCGACTCGTGGGCTCTCCCGTTGCCCCGCAATTCCTGTGAATCTTTTGTTCGTTTCCAATCGGGCAGGGCGTGTCCCGCTTGATTTCGTTGAATGTTTTTATATTCTTGCACCAGACAAATTCGGGCTATATTTTGCAATTTGTACACGCTGACGATGCGACGATAGAAGGTTGTCTTGGATCTTTGTCCGGTGGACTTTGCAGATGGCAAGACATTCTCCTTAAAAACGTGTCAGTTCGTACGTTTTGTCTACATTAATTGGAGATAGATATATCGGATAAGTTCTATAAGGTGCCGCTTGAATTTTTTGAGGTTGGTAACCTTTGTTTATAATATGAGATGGATATGTACTCACCTTATTCGGAGAGTTACTTAATTGGAATATGCAAAGTTTGTTATATCTCTCTAGAGACATATCGCGAAAACTGATTATTTATCACTCCAAATATATTATTATTTATCGACGTGAAACAGAACAAGGATGGTTGCTGTTCAAGAACACGAGAAGGGGTGGGAAAATCTTTTAATCCATGCATCGGTTTAAACTACTTGGAAAAATGAGTCGCATATTCAAAATGTCGGTAGAATTTTCCATGCAATAATAAAATCCAATTTAGTAAAACATAAGTTATCATTTCGTATAGACAATCTAAGGAGTTATTGTGGCTTATGCTTTTAAAACTACAAAATATATTTGTCATCTTGGTCAATTTTGATTGGAAATTGTTGACATAAATAATTTTTATAATTTTTGAATATTTTATCTTCTTTGTGGCTAGAGAGGGTTGTTGGTGACTCTCGCTAGCCACTGGGCCACTAGTGAGGCCCTCGCTCAAATCTGGGCATGGAGGTCACAGCCGGTGGTGCCGTGAAGGTCCTCACTCGCAACCGACAGGGTAGTGAAGGCCTTAAGCGAGGGCCTTTGCTGCCCTGCCGATTACAAGCGAGGTGTCTATCATTCAGATTTGGCGACGACGTTATTAACACCTAAATTTCGGCATCTTATTTGGTAATTTATTGTATAGAAAATTAGGGATTGATAATTTACCCTAAAACAAAAATATTTTCATTAAATAGCATAACATATAGACATTAAGTGCATTTGCACTAATAGGAGTTATTACGACATATGTTTCTTTTTTATTATAATATTTTTTTTTTTGACAAAAAAGGGGGAAAAGAAGGCGAAATCGGGCCGGGGCCAGCCCAGCCCCCTTCTTTCATTTCCCATCTCTTTTTCCGCTAGGCCCGGCCAATCCCCTTTCTCTTTCTTTCTTCACCGGCCCGCCCTCCTCTTCCGCTGCCTCTCTTTCCCTCACGCTCTCCGCAGCACATTCAAGGACAGAAGCAGAGCAGGTGTAGAGAGGGAAGGCGAGGGACAGGACAGAAGCAGCTCTGGCCGGACGTTTCCGACCAGCAGCAAGTCCGCCTGCCCCAATCAACCGTACAGGGCAGGTGGATCGTTCCACTGGCTAAGAGAGAGAGAACAGGGGGGGACAGGAAAGAATAGGAGATTCGAGGAAAGGCAGAGGAGACCAAGAAAGGAGCGAGAGAGTCGAAAATTGGTCCCGGTAGAGCGTCGTCCGGCCGTCCTTGACACAAACTAGCGCTCCCTAGCTGGCACTTCCGAACCTGCGGCCCCCTTCTTCCACGGCGTTGGATTTTTGGTAAGGGGAGTTTGGATTCAATTCGCCGTTTTCCCGAGGATCTCAGCTTGGCGACACCGAGACTAATACAAAAAGAGGCACAACTGCGAATCAAGAAAGAGACACTCAGAAGAAAATACTTCTTTGCTTTTTTTATTTATCTAACAAAAGACCTTTAGATAGGTCACTGATAATAACTAGATAACTACAATATAATAATAAAATAAACCAATTCCTAAATCTAGGATGGTAACATAAAATCCTAACAAATCAAACAACTTTGACTTATTCAAAAAAAATTAAATTGACTGATTCTAGCCAACATTCTCTCCCTTAAACTGATGTTGTAGAAATTCAGTTTAAAAAAAACATAGATATCCTCCCTCAAATTGAATTATCTATTGAGCAAACACCAAGCAATCTTCTTAGCTTCAGAAATGTAGGCAACTTGAGGGGTTTAGTGAATATGTCTGCAACTTGCTCATCACTTCTGTAGAAAATAAGATCAATTGCTTCATCCTTTGTAAGATCCCTCAAGAAGTGATACTTCACATCCATGTGTTTGCTTTTATCATATATAACAGGATTTTTGGAGAGTTTAATGACTGAATTACTGTCACAGTAAATTGAAGCTGCTCCCTGTTGCCTGAACTGAAGTTCTTCAAGAATCTTCCTTAGCCAAATAGCTGGACAGGCACATGAAGTTGCAACTACGAACTCAACTTCGGTTGTTAATAAAGTAACAGTTGGTTGGTTCTTTGTGGACCATGACACATCTCCTGAACCCAGTATAAAAACATATTGTGAAGTGCTTCTTCTATCATTTAGATCCCCAGCATAATCATTGTCTGTAAAGCCAAATAAATCCGACTTCTCTTCCTTCTTATAAAACAGCCCATAAGCAACATTACCTTGCAAGTATCAAAAAATTCTTTTTGCAGTATTGAGATGCATCTGTCTTGGGCATTCCATGTACCTATTAATGAGACTCACAGCACGCATTATATCAGGTTGTGTTGCAGTCAAGTACATCAAGCTTCCCACAATTTGCTTGTAATGGGTGCTGTCCACCTTTCTTCCTTTAGGATCTTTCAAAAGCTTCAAACCAAACTTAGTTGGCGTACTCACAGAATTGCAATTCTCCGTCTGAAACCTATCTAAAATTTCTTGAACATATTTCTTATGAGAAATAAAAATCCTCGCTATTGATTGAGTCACTTCAATGCCCAAAAAATAATGCATCATCCCAAGATCAGTCATATCAAATTCAACCATCATAGACTTCTTAAACTTGTCAAACATGGAATGATCATTTCTGGTAAAAATAAGATCATCCACATATAAGCACACAATAAAGTGCTTTCCTCCATCACCTATTTTAATAAAAAGAGTATGATCATATGGACATTTTTTTAAAACCTTCCTTAAAAAAATAAGCATCAATGCAACTATACCAAGCCCGCGGAGCTTGTTTTAGCCCATATAATGCTTTTTTTAGTTTATATACCTTATGTTCACTGCCAGGCTTCACATATCCCACAAGTTGATCAACAAAATACCTATTCTTGCAGGTCACTATGCAAAAATATTGATTTCACTTCCAATTGGAAGATAGGCGATGAATTTTGAGCTGCCAATGCAATCACCAACCTTATTGTATCATGCCGTGCAATAGGTGCAAAGACTTCTTTATAATGCACATCAAACTCTTGCTTATAGCCTTTAGCTACTAAGCGTGCCTTGTGCTTCTCAACTTTGCCATTTGCTTTCAACTTTATCTTGTAAACCCTGTTGATACCAATTGTTTTGTGTCCTCTAGGAAGATTTGCCAACTCCCAAGCATTGTTTCTTTTGATGGCTACAATTTCTTCATCCATCGCATCACGCCAACTTGATTGTTTTATAGCGACATCGAAAGTCGTAGGATCATAATAAAAAAATAGAGCAAATTGTGTAAGAGGGTCTTCAGATTGATCAGTTTCAGTTACCTCATAATCAATCATCCATGCCGGTCTCCTTCTAACACGTTGTGGCCGTTGTTCAGCTACAGATGGACTTTGAGCATCTTCTGGGGAAGTTTTACTGATTGTTGGCTACCGCACATTCTCCATAGGTTGTTGTCTTTCCTCATAATAATCAAAGTCTGCTGGAATATGATCTCCCGCACTACTCTCACTCCATGACTAGGTTCGATCTTCATCAAAGATTACATCACGACTGATAACGATTTTTTTTTTTTGGTGATAGGATCATAAAGCTCATAAGCTTTTGATTGATCACTAATGTCAAGAAAAATGCTTTTTTCTCCCTTGTCATCTAGCTTTTTTCTCTTCTAGTCTGGAACATGGGCATAAGCAACACACCCAAAAATTCTGAAATGGTCTACTACTGGTCTTTGGCCGCTCCATGCTTCCTCTGGTGTCATATTTTGAACAGCAAGAGTGGAACTTCTATTCAAAATAATAATGTTCTAATTGACTGCTTCGAGCCAAAAACTTTTCGGAATGCCACTTGATGTTAAAAGGCTTCATACCACATTCAAAATAGTGTGATTCTTCCTTTCACAAACACTGTTTTGTTGTAGCGTATAGACTACTGTAAGTTGTCTCTTGATTCCATGCATCTTACAAAAATTTGCAAATTCATGTGAATTGTATTCTCCTCCATGGTTAGTGCGAAGAACTTTTGTTGGGTTGCCAACTTCTTTCTCTACGAGTGCTTTGTAACTTTTAAAGGCTACAAAAGCCTCAGATTTTTCCTGCAAAAAGTAAACCCAAATTTTCCGGCTATAGTCATCAATGAAGGTAATTATGTATCTTTTTCCTCCATTGGAAGATGGATTTATCGGCCTGCAAGTGTCCGAATGAAGGATCTCCAAAGTCTTCCTTTCTCTCCACGATTTTCCTTGTGGAAATTGACTAGGTGGTGTTTACTAACAACACGTTTTTCACAAATTTGAGAAAGACCAGTCACCATGTGCTTTTAATGTAGTGTTCTTAGCCCGCCAAAAATGAGGTGTCCATAACGAAAATGGTATAACCAAGCTTCATCTTTTGATATCACGGAGAAGCATGAATGATAAATTATCAGCCCACAAATGGTCGAATGAAGGAGCTTAAAAGTCTTCCTTGCTCTCCATGATTTGACATCTGAAACACCCTATATTGGTTTTGTTTGCTGACTTTGTTTCGTAACTAGTTGAATGCCAACCTCCACGACCTCTTCCTTTTCCTTGAGGATCATAATACTGATTATTGTTAGATTTTTTATTTGAGCTGCTACGATCATTGTTTCGTTTGCCTTTGCCTCTTCCATCCTCACCGCACCATCTTTCTTTATTTGTATTAGATGATGATGAAAAATGGTTTTCAGTTGAAGCCTTCAATGCCTGCTCCTCCATCTCTTGCAGTTGGAATTTTTGTTCATGAACCAATAAGGAACCCTGCAATTCATCAATTGAAAGTTCTTCGATATCCTTAGCTTCTTCTATGGAACATACAACAATGTTGAATTTTGTTGTCAAGGATCGAAGAATTTTCTCAATTATGGTGACGTCCTCCGTCTTGTTGCCATGAATCCGCATCTTACTGAAAATTGCCACTGTCCGGGAAAAATAGTTTATAACTGACTCTCCCAATTTCATTCGTAGCATTTCGAACTGTTTGAAGCTACTGCCTCTTTGCTCTTGTTGATCTTTGATATTTCTTCTTCATGGAGTCCCAAATTTGCTTGGACGTGTCCTTGCAAAGAATTGTTTTCAAGATTGATCTATCAATAGCTTGGAATAGATAATTTTTAGCCTTGAGATCTTTCAACTTTCATGCATCTAGATATGATTTTTGCGTTGTTGACAAGACAGCTCCTTCCTCTGGTTCTGCAACTCCAGAGGTAACAACTTGCCAATACTCCTTAACCTACGGAAATTTTCCATCAGGCTCCAATGATCATGGTGACCATCAAAACGCGGGATAGTTGGTTGCACAAATGTTCCTGAGGCCATCGATTTCAACTGCTGTCACAAGAGTAAAAACGGAATAGAGCTACTGTTGTATTCTCACGGAATAGAGCTACTATTTGCGCATTCCATTATTCTTCAACATGTTGATTGTTGTTTTCCTTCAGCCTAGTTGGGAATGGCATTTTCCTTATCTCTTAGTGTTAGATTCTTGCTTTTCCCTGCAATTTATTTAATGCGTCCTTGATTGTTGATTGTTATTCTAATGATTGCACATCCGCATGATCATCTCATATGTTAATAGATAGATTGAAAATCAATCCAGGCTGCCTAGCAAACATTTTCTTGAATTGAACAAGGTTAGGTACTGAAAGGGCATTAGTTGGATAATTAGTGTAATCAAGTCCCCGAACTTATTAAATCTTTGTTTCGTAGAAGTAAAATAATTCTCCTATGCTTTACTCGGATATCTAATCGACTCACCAAAAACTGACTAGTGACGACTCCTAAATAATAGTCATTAGTAATCCATTAGCTAAACCCCTAGGAGGTTCCACCGATCCGAGGGAGGGTTCGACAAGCCTTTGCGCTCTCACTTGCGATTGATGAGGCCGCAAAGCCCCTGGGCAAGGTTATTGCAACCCCCTGCTAGCCTTGGGCGAGGCGGCCTTGCCCAAATCTAGTGAGGGTCTTTGCGCCCTTGCCCACAACCGGTGGGGCCACAAAGGCCTCACGCAAGGCCATTGCGGCTGACGAGGGTCGCCGGTGACCTTGTCAGCATAATGACAAAAAATGGAAAGAGAAAAAAGAAAAGAAAGAAAGAAAGTTAAAAATTTTAAAAATTACAAAATTATTCACGTCAGCGCCAGTTATGCCACGTAAGACAATTGATGTCCATATTAGGGATTTTTTACCAAAATATTGAGGACTAAATTAGCCAAATTAAAAAGTTTATGATGTTTAGGATAGAGTTGGCACAAATGCGATATTGAGTTAATAATTACGTTGACTTTTATAAACTATTCAAAGCGACTAAGTTTTCCAGTACAATAATAAGTTCTCGATTTTCCAGACATTTACTCATATGTACTAGTAGAGACAATTTGGAGCAATTTGCTAAGGATAGTAAGTACCTGCTTAATAAACTGCCTGGTGCATAATCGATAATTACACTCGCGTTGCCCATAATGGGGAGAACCTTGGAACAACTTATGCTCGTTACTTCCTCCGATCGTTATGAAAAAGATTTAGCACCATTTACGAAATGGTCAGATTGAATGATAGCTCTTCTAAGAGCTGACGAGTTCATCACTGTAGTTACACTACAATTCTAGCATTGATTTTAGTAACAAGGAAGTCTGTTCACGCATGTCGCGAGATATACCGCGATTAGGCAATGCAACACAAAATCACGCAACGGTTCACACAGAGTGTTGAATCAAATTCGTCACCGGATTGACCTCGGATGTGAGGAAAGGACATGCAATGGTTATTTGTATCATGCTTAGATAACAAAAACTACGCTCATACACAGACTTCATAGTCTCGCACTGGGATGTTCTCCCCTTTATTTTATACGCTATGAAGTCGCGCACTCTCCGTCGCTCACATTTATAACCCCTGAGCCAATGATCTGAAACATCGGGCCTTACCACTGCCGCTGCTGCCCCCTTGGGCACAACCACCGTGAGGACACCGTTCTCCATTGTCACCCTCACCTGATCGACCCTCGTGTGCTCAGGCAGGCGAAACCTCCTCGAAAAGCGCTCGCTCCCCCTCTCCAACCTATGCAATGAGTCCGTCACCTCCTCCGCTCGCCACTGATGCTCAGCACCCTCCCTTCCTCGACCTCCACTCTCACCTCGTCCTTCCTCATCCCTAGCAGGTCCGCCTAGAACATGTGCGCCTCCAGAGTCTCCCTCCAGTTGATCTGCGTGCTTGGGAACCGCACGACCTCCCTGGACACATCTGACCGGGGCAGCCATAGGGTGGTCGACGGTGTGATCGGTAAGTCCAAGAACGGGTTCCAGATGTAGAGCGAGAAAGGATCGAAGACGCTCGTCCTTTGTCTGCGAAGAAATCGCTCGGGATCAGCGTCATAGTGGGAGAAGTGTTTGATTGACTGAGATGAGCAGTCGAAGAAATCACTTGTATTGGTTCAGTGTCCGCTTGCATTATTCAATCCAACCCCGCAGGCGTAGCGTAGCAGTAATAAGCTATCGAGCTTAATCTTAATGTGCCGATCAGTTCGTGTCTTCAGATCAAAGTGTTCTTCCAAGTAATAAATGACAGTGCCGGCCCTGCCATATAGGATGGCCACCGTTCACGTCCGCGATTTCTAACTAAAATTAGCCGGACGTGAAAATGTTTAGGACTGAATTGACATAATTAAATTGTTTAGGCCTGAATTGACAAAAGTGTTATAGGTTTAAGGCTTTTTGGATAATTTTCCCCTCCTCATATGTATGTCTGTTAATATTTGATTGGAATAAGAAGAAGCGGAGAAGTTACAAGTGTGAAAGCAAGTAAAAATATACTTTAATGGATCCAACTCTTTCTTTACCTTTGCAGAAACTGGGTTGGGATACAAGACATGAGCTGTGCAGTGGAGCGCTTATTTAGACTTCGAAGAAATTCGAGGTTGATGAATAATTAATTATGTAAACTTATAGACCTGCAAAGATTTTGTCAAAGTATATTTTTGGGGAATTGTCCAATTGGTCCTAAACCTGTTATACGGTTGTTAATTCATTCACAAATTTTTCAATTTTGCCAATTGAATTCTAAACATTTGTACAGAATTCCAATATAGTCTTTTTGGCCAACTTTCGACATAAATCGTTGACATGGTGGTTTGCCACATAGGACGGCCGTTGATAACTAGACTGTCATATCAACTGTTTCCGGCAAAAATCAACTGGAAGGATTCCGTTGTAATTTTGTGATAAGGTTAAGGACTTTATTGGCGAAATTTGAAAGCTTAAAACTGAATTGATACACATATAATAGGTTTAGGACGGATTGAGTAATTTTATGGTGCATTTTTCAAAACCTAGGGTTTCGCACTAGCGAAAATATCGCATCACTGTTTACGAGAGCAATGCCTTTGCACCTATAAATCATTTTTATCCGTTTGAACATGAAATTTACCACATTTACAAGTGTCATATTGTTACTGAATATCGTACATTATATCTTAATTAGGGGTAATCGGTTTCGGTCTGGTCCCACCGAGTTGGGTTCCCATTTCCTAGAACCGGACAATTTGATCCTAAAACTGGACCGATCGGTTTGCTCCGGTTCCAAGGTGGTCCAATGAAACCAGTCGCAGCGAAGTACCCAATCAGAACTCCTCTAAACCCTAAATCTAAAGCCAAAACACGAGCAAAAACCAAAAGTTGGAACAGACCCCGAGATGATCAAGAATGCAGCGGCAAGAAACGTCACTCAAGAGTTTCAACTGGTATGCGAGCCAAAGTTGCAAAATCGCTCGCTAAATCCCACTGATTTTTCTCAAGGCCAAACAGAATAGCCTGTTGAAAGGAGATAACACACCAAGAAGAAGGAGAAGCAGAAACAGGAAAAGCTAAGCGCTTTCTGGTTCCAATAGGAAAAAAGAAGACTTTCCCATGACAGAACAGATGGCAGAGAAAGAGTAGATCAATGCGAGGGGGTTACGGGCTGTTTGCTAACCTGCCAAATAGATTTTATTCTTTTGTTTCTAGAAATGAAAAAAGAATAGACATCCATCTGATAAATTTTTTGTTTCCAGGCACAAATTTGTTCCCAAAATAAATTTTGTAACGAAATCAAGAATAATAAAAAAAAGGTTGCTTCTTGATTCTGAGAAAAAAAAAAGAATAAAAAATCACAAGCTGTGTATTGCTTGTGGTGAGTCCCACTGCCGCTTCCCAGAAGATCTCCCTCGATCGCTGTCACAACTCCTCCCTTCACTGATGTTGCTCCTTCACCAGTACTTCCTTCACGACGATGGCTCCTCCTTCACTGACCAGGCTTCTTGTTTGAGGTGAGTTCTTGCAAACTTACAACCATGGAAGGGACGCCATCGCCACCGTCAAGCAAGCGCGGCCATGGCTAATTTGGGTGAGGGCTCGCTCGAGCGAGCGCCACCCTTGCCTATCTGGGCAATGGCTCGCTCGACATTGTGGCCATCGTCGAGTGAGCATTGCCCTGGCTAACCTGGGCGTGGGCTCGGTTGAGCGAGTGCCGCCCTCGCCGATCTGGGCTCTACAACCCTCATTGATCTTTTCGTCCTAGCTCCCCAAGAAACCCAGTGGCCCTACCTAGCTAGCCATAACTCATAGCATGTGTGTACAAGTTGACATGCTAATCCGTCACGTCGATTTTAGCCCTCCATCTCTTTTGGCTCAACCCTCCTCAGCTCCCCTTTGTGCAATCACCACATTGCCTTGCCGCCTCCGCTTCGCCGTTCGTCTTAGGTAGGTTCTTGGATCTCCCTCCAAGAGTGGCAGCTAGTCATGTGCATTTCTGGTTTTTGTTCGTATCTTTGTGTTCTGCTCGTTTTGATAGCTGAGAGCCTTGTGGAGAGTTTCAAGCCTATTTGGACAATAGAGTTCTTATGCTAGTTGATTGGTGCAATTGTCGGGTCTTTCTTAGCTGGTCCACTAGTTTGATTTTGGTTCTACAAATTCTAGTTTTTCATGGGGCTATAACCCTCTTGACTAACTCGGTGACTTGTTGATCTTGATTCTATTTTCTTTGGTGGGTAATTGAATATGAGCTCTGGTTGGGTTTCTAGTAATAGGTGAATGCCACATTCTCAAACCTTGAATCTTGTATTGCTCCAGCTTAATTCTTACTTGGTGCTTGGATCTCGACAATGAGATGTGGAGAATGCATATCTTTTTTGGCGATGATGTATCCCTATGCCCTTTTTCTTTTCCTCTTCTTTGTGCCTTTAGCTTTGCCGGAGCATATGCTTCTTTGTTTAGCTCGAATTGTAGCTTGAGATTGTATTTTCCAAATGTTCTCGTGCTGTTGCTTCTCTTGAGAATGGTTGCATGTATTTCTTGTAACTTTGACATGATTATGTTGTTGATTTAATGCATAACTCATATGATGCTCAACCGATCAAGGTTAAATGGCATTTCAGAAAGAGATATTTAATACAAAGTAGACCGAGCCTTTAACCAACCTACTTGTAAGTTTATTGGTTGAGGAGGTCAAAAAGGGGAATTGCACCTCTTCTACTCACAACAAAGTTGGGTGGAATAACATACGGGCTAAATTCATTAAACAGACAGAATACAAATATAGCCTACTTTAGTTGAAGAACAAGGTGAACAAATTGAGAAAATAGTATGATAGTTTTGAGAAGTTTCTTTCACAATTTGGATTTAGCTGGGATAATGTGTATAAAATAATAGTTGTCGACAATCCAAGTAAATGAGAATCTCACATCAAGGTATCTTTTAACTTTTGATTATTTTAATGTCATTGTAGATGTAAATTTTAAAAGGTTTGATTATGTTGCTGACATATGTCATTATTGCGAATATTGCAGGATAATAATGAGTGGACAAAATTCAAGAACGATGGCTTTCCTTAGTATCCTGAGCTGTGTATTGTATTTGGTGGTACATATGCTACTGGGGATCATGCCACAAGAAATATTGAAGACTTGACGATGTCGAAGGAAGGTGACAATGGTGGTAGTGATGCAGACGGTAATCCAGAGGACTTAAATGATCACCACATTAACGAGAGAGTCTTTACATTCGACAATACTGCAACTCCAGTTCATGACAAGCACCAATTAGATAGGACTCCAAATACCAAGAGGAGAAGAAAAAATATCTCATTTTGCGCTGTTGACACTTGCAAAGCTATACAAGAGCTTATCAAAGCTAAAACAAGTCAGTCTGTGAATGTCTCAGCCACCTCACAGGTCACACCACCTCCTGTGGACCCCTTCTCCGTATCCGCTGTCATCGATATCCTAGTTAGTATGCCTGAGTTGGGGCAAGATCTTTACAACAAAGCAGTGAAACGAGCATGCATTAGTGTCGTGTGGAGGGAGGATTTCATCAAATCCCCAGCTAAAAGGAGAAATTGACTTCTTCAATGTCTTCAATAGATATTGGGAAATGTATTGTGGATTGCGTGGAGTTTCATTTGATTGTATAAATTATGTTAGTACTTGATATTTGGTTTCTAGATATATTGATGTCGAGACTCTCGTACTTTTGTGGTACCATGGGTACGATAAACTGCTTGGGATTTATATATTTGGTTTGCGTTCACTCTACGACTTATGTTATTGGTTGTTATTGGATTTTTTTTTTTCAGATATCTATATTGATGTTCTTGTATTTGTGTGATGATATAGGTACTATGAAAGGGAGATCAAATAGTGTGTCTAATGGGCAAGTAGATCCAAATGAACAATTATTGGATGATGATGATCTTCACATATTGATAGCATGTTGTCCATCGTTGCGATGGACATGTCTATGCATACAAAAAAACTTATTAGGGACAGCAAACTATCATGACTCGAATGGATAAGGAAGATTATTTATGGACATTCAGATAGAATATATGAAGCCTTTAGGATGGAGAGACATGTTTTTCTCAACTTATGTAAATTAATGAGGGTAAAAGGTTGATTGAAAGATAGTCGGTATGTTAGGATAAATGAACAAGTTGGGATCTTCTTATGTCTGGTTTGTCATAATAACTCCAATAAAGATTTATGTGAAAGATTCTAACGTTCAGGAGAAACAATTAGCAGGTATTTTAATATAGTGTTGAAAGCAATTCTCAAACTCTCAAAAGAGGTTATCAAACTACCATTCTTTGATGTTGTCCCACGGGAAATTCTTATGGATCCTAATAATGAATAATACTTCAAGGTATGGTTTTTATATGGAGTTTACATTCGTGACCAAGATAGAATGGACAAAAACTTTTCCCTTTATGGAGATCCGAAGTACCCGTTTGGATCTAGAGAAGTGGAGGTTGCAAATGATACATCACATGAGCAGGTAGCCGAGATAAACATGCTTAGAAAAAGTATTGTAAATAAAATGGCAAGGATTACAATATGCCTGAGATTCCATGATTTGGTTGTTTCTGACTTTTGTAATATTGTTTTTAAATACTAGATGACGATGGGAGATGATCCTTATGTGTCTTGAATTTGTTAGTGCCTTTCTTGTTTGTTGACTTGTTTTAATATGACCTTTAGATTGCACACGTAAGCATGAAGTGATGAGTTTCAGTGGCGTTTCTTTTGTGTATGACCACGCGTGCGCGCGGTCATCAATATCATTGATGACTAAGAAAAGAGTCGCCCCTTAGGAGGCACGAAAATCGTTCCATGGCTGGTTTGGCAATGGATTCGATGCTGTTCGAAACCATCGGGCGGAGTAATACACTCAAAGGTTGGCCGTGAGCTTCAAATTGAGATAAAACACTAATAGGAGTGATAGAGGGAGGAGTTTATACCAAGTATATACCATATTTATACATATCACCATGTACATACTTGGTATATACATATCACCATATTCTATTTCAGGAATAAAAATTTTGAATAGTAACCAAACGCTTTTAAATGCTTAGAAATTATTTTTGAACACATAATAAAAAAATCATTTTCGAGCAGAAATTATTTTCGGAAACAGAATGGTTACCAAATGCACGCTTACGGGATATGTAATGGTTTTGTGGGAAAGGGAAAGAGGCGTGAGTGCAGAGAGGGAACAGGGAAAGAAGAATCAATTAGCTTAGAGTTTCTTCAGAGATTTTTAAGAAATAATAATAAAAATAATCGATTTGGTCCGTACAGTCTGGGTGGGCAGTTCTACCCCTAGAATTAGGAATCGAACCTAAAATCACCGATTTCAATTTTATGGAATTGAGAATCGGATCGGCTCTATCGAGAACCACTCAGAACTAGTCGGTCTGGTCAATTCCTTTTGCACACACCTATTCCTAATCGATAATGTGAAACATATTGCTCACCTAAGTATCTTATTAACCCAATTAATGTTATCTCCTTCGGGGCACCATGGATTGAGTGGGGGTATCAACACTTTTGGGGCAAGGTAGCTCAAGAATTTGAAAGAGTGTGCATAATCGCTATTGCTTGACCCGGCCATACTCCCAGTAGGTTTGTAATGGGGCGACGTTAATGGGTTCTCTCATAATGAGTTATGGTCATGACTTAAATCGAACATTCTGTCGTAGGCATGGAACTTCTATGATAATGCTCAGGAGGTGCCGTCGATGTCAATAGCCCCTTCTCACATTTCACTGATAAAAAAACTAGAGTTAATACCACGAAAAACCCTAAATTGGTATACGTGTGACAAATTTACTCAAAATTAATTTTTTAACCACGAAAAACCCCAAACTGATACACTTGTGATAAATTTACCCTTCGTTAGTTGTCGTTAAATTTTAATGTCAAATTGCTTTGTTAAATGACACGTGCTAGCTGATCGATTTACTAGATTGGGATTTTACCCTTCGTTTATCATATGTGTACTAGTTTGTGAATTTTTTTTTGCATTAATTCAATTTAACGGAGGGTAAATTTATCACAAATATATCAGTTTAGGATTTTTAGCGGTCAAAAAATTAGTTTTGGGTAAATTTATTATATGTATATCAGTTTAAAATTTTTTGTGGTATTAACCCAAAAAACTAATACCATCACGCGCAATGATTACAAATTCGCAATCATTTATCGGCACCGCTGCATCGTTAAAGTGCATAATCTTCGGGTGGATTTGCTTACCTAAGGACGCCTAACATTCATGTTTTTCCTAAGTAAAAGCATCTACAAGTCAACACGTAATATTCTTGTTTTTTCCTAAGTAAAAGCATCTACAAGTAAACACCTAATATTCATTTCATGATTTTCAACGACCGATCCACCTAGAACCCTATTTTATTTCTCGCGTAATCAGCAATAATTGTTTTATAAACCCAACTCGTGAAGACCATATGAAGCAAACAAAATTAAAGCTTCAGCATATATCTCCAGAAAACCTCCCTCCATTAACGTGCGATCGACTAGAGAAACAAAGTCCATAATGAACCCAAGCAACAACCACCGTTTGATCCTCTTCCCTCATCCATTCCAAGGCCACATGAACTCAACGCTCCAATTGGGTCGGATCCTCCACGCTCGAGGCTTCTCCATCACCATCGTCCACACCAACTTCAACGCCCCAGACCTGACCTCGCACCCTCACTTCGCCTTCCGATCCATCGCCGATGGCATCAACCAATTGGAGGCCTCCTTGTCGGACATCCGTGGCCTCCTTGCTCTCCTCAATGTCCGGTGCACGGTCCCCTTTGAGGAATTCCTGCAGGAAATGGTGATGCACCTAGGGGACCAGTGGACCGGTGGACCGGTTATGCGACTAGACGATTTGACAGGCTTGAAGTCAACGATCTTGGATTGAGCTTAAATTTGGTCGGCTGAAGCAAAACAGCGTGTTGATCAATACTCACTGCCATTGACTATGATTAACGATGGATTTTCGCGATTCGGGGTCGTTTAGATGGGTCTTTCTATTTTTTTTAGTATTTTTATGGGTTAATTTAGTAAAGGGCAATTTCGTAATTTTACGTTTTGATGTTTACTAATCCTAGTATGGTTAGGTTTAGGAATATGTATAAGTTTTTTTTAGGGTTTCGTTTGATCAAACTTTGAATATTTTGATTGTTAATCGATTGAGAGAACAGTTTGTTTGTCGTTATCATTTCGATTCTTTTGTTTAGTCTAATTTCTTTTGCGCTTTGGCATCAATGATATCAGAGCATAGGTTATCTGAATTAATGGCTGAATAGAATCGAGGTGGTTGAAGATAGCGTGCCCGTGGAGGCCGGGGGCGTGGAGTTGTTCTTGATGCAGATAAACAGCCACATCTGAGAGACCTGCAAGATATACAAATTCAGGAACAAAGAAGGCGAATCCATGATTTGGAGCGACGTCTTGCGGAGGCAGGCTTGACGCTCAATCCGAAGAAGAAGCAGAATCTGAGGATCCATCCGATGAGGAAAAGGAGGACGTAAACCCTTTTAGGGTTCTGAACTAGGGGCGTAATCGAGGAGTATGACCTAGAAATCATCGCTCTTCTCAAAATTTCGGGATGAAGATCAAGATTCCCGAGTTTAACGGTAAGTCTCATTCTGATGAGTTTATTGATTGGTTACATATGATAGAATGGATTTTTGATCTTAAAGACCTAACCGAGGGGCAAAAAGTGAAGTTAGTGGCTATTAGGCTGCAAAAACATGCTTTGATTTGGTGGGAACATGTGAAAAAGCAACACACTAGAGAGAAGAAGCCGAAGGTGGATCGTTGGGAGAAGATGAAAAAGTTGTTGCGAAAATTTTTTTTGCCTACCCATTATAGGCAAGAGGCGTTTATCGAGTATCATAACATTAAGCAATATGATAAAACAGTTGAAGAATTTACAAAGAAATTTGATCGCTTGCGGATGTGTTGTGATGTGGCGAAGGAGGACGAGCAGATGATTGCTCGATATCTAGTAGGGCTGCAATATGAGATATCTGATGTTATCCAATTACAACAGTATTGGACATATGAGAATGTATGCAGACTAGCCCTAGAGGTGGAGGGGCAGTTTAAAAGAAAGAGCAGTAAGTCCAAGTGGTCTAGCAGCGGTTCTAAGTGGTCAGGTAGCAACTCCAAGCGGTCAGATAAAGAGTCCCGAGGGAAAGCAGTGAGTTCTTCAACCCCGGCGACAGTTAAGGGCGCTGGTTCAAAATCTGCAACAAAAGGAGAGCAGGGTAATACTGGATCTAGCAGGGGAGGAGTTGCAGGCAAGCGATGTTTCAAGTGTCAAGGACTTGGGCATTTTGCTGCTGATTGTCCGAACCGATAGTTTGTGACACTTGTAGATAATCCAACTTTTGATAAAAACCCAACTTATGATGAATATGATGGAGAGTAAGAAGATGCGGATCCAGATCAGGAGGACATTATCTATGCCGATTCTGGTGAGTCTTTAGTTGTGCGTCGGGTTTTAAATATTGCTAAAATAGATGATGAATCGTGGCTCAAGCATAATATCTTTCATACTAAGTGCACTAGTGGGGGAAAGGTGTGTAGTATGATAATTGACGAGGGAAGTTGCGAGAATGTGATATCTACCACTATGGCAGAAAAGTTGAGGTTGAAAACTGTCGAACATTCTCAACCATATAAACTATCATGGCTTAGGAAGAGGAATGAGGTAAAAGTGAGCAAGAGGTGTTTAGTACAATTCTCGATTAGGAAGAAATATACTAATGAAGTCTGGGGTGACGTAGTTCCAATGGATGCTTGTCATATTCTGTTAGGAAAACCTTGGCAGTTTGATAGGAAAACACAGCATAACGGATTCAAAATACGTACACCTTCAAGAAGGATGGTCGGACCATTACTCTGGGTCCTTCAAATTTGAGAAAAGAAGGGAAAAGTAATATGCTTTCCAAATCAGAGTTCCAGGAGGAGGCAGTGAATGCCCCAGAGCTTTTTGCTGTTGTAGTCATGGAGCATAATCTTACTAGTCCAAAAATTTCAATTCAAATTTTGCTTATACTTGAGGAGTTTGCTAATGTCATACCAGAGGAATTGCCACATGGATTACCACCCACGAGAGACATTCAGCGTTGTATAGATCTCGTTCTAGGAGCTGCAATTCCTAATAAGATAGCTTACAGAATGAATCCTAAGGAGCATGAGTAAATGTAAAGGCAAGTACAGGAACTATAAGAAAAGGTTGTAATTCGAGAGAGCACAAGCCCTTGTATAGTGCCAGCTTTGTTGGTTCCTAAGAAAGATGGGTCATGAAGAATGTGTGTGGATAGTAGAGCTATCAACAAGATCATGTTCAGGTATTACTTTCCTATCTCGAGATTTGATGATTTAATTGATCAGTTGTATGGAGCAACTATCTTTTCAAAGATAAACTTAAGGAGTGGATATCATCAGATTATGATGCATCCTGGAGATGAGTGAAAGACCACTTTTAAAACTCAAGATGGTCTGCATGAGTGAATGGTGATGCCTTTCGGGTTATCTAACGCGCCGAGCACCTTTATGAGACTGATGAATAAGGTGTTTCGTCATTTTATTGGCCAGTTTGTCATCATATATTTCGATGATATTTTGATTTATAGTGCATTGACTAATCAACACTTACAACATTTGAGAAGGGTGTTCGAGACATTGTGGGAGTAGAAATTATATGCTAATACCAAGTGTCACTTCCTGACTGATCGTGTGACCTTTTTGGGATATATATATATATAGTAACCAAAGAGGGCATTTAGATGGACCCAGCTAAGGTTAAGGCTATTACAAATTGGGAGATTCTGAAAAATATTCATGAGGTATGTAGCTTTCATGGGCTTACGTCTTTTTATCGAAGATTTGTTAAAGATTTTAGTATTATTGTTGTACCTTTGACGGATTATCTGAAATGAAGTAAATTTGTGTGGACTAAGGAGGCAGAAGCTACCTTTCAACTATTAAAGAAGAAGGTGATTGAAGCACATGTTCTCGTGCTTCTTGACTTTAATGAGATTTTTGAGGTGCATTGTGATGCTTCAGGTGTTGCTATTGGGGGTGTCCTAAGTCAAAAATGTAAACCTGTAGCATTCTTTCGTGAGAAGTTGAATGAAGCGAAAAAGAAGTATTCAATTTATGATAAGAATTTTATGTTATTATAAGGAGTTTGGAGCATTGGAGGCACTATCTTATTTCGAAAGAGTTTAACTTATTTTCTAATCATAAAGCCTTGAAATACATCAATGGGCAGCACAAATTGAACGCAAGGCATGTGAAGTGAGTGGAGTTCCTTCAAGTTTTCAGTTTTTCCATCAAGTATAAAGCGGGAGTGCTAAATAGTGTAGCAGATGCATTTAGTAGAAAACACTCTTTGCTGTCTACAATGCAGGTAAAAGTTCTAGGCTTTGATACTTTTAAAGATTTATTTGTTGATGATCCTCATTTTGGAGATATTTGGAGGAAGAGCAAAACGGAACCTTTTTAACAATTTCAAATCGTGGAGGGTTATCTATTTAAAGGTAACATATTGTTTGTTCCTTAATGTTCTTTGATGGAATCTATTATTATTGAGGGACATGTAGGCAGTTTAGCTAGACACTTTGGCGTGGATAAGACGAAGGCCTTGTTGAGTGAACATTTTTATTGGCCTCGGATGGAGCGTGACGTGATGCGTTTTATAGAGAGGTGCAGGGTATGTCATGTGACAAAGACCAAGAGTACTAATGCTGGACTATATATGCCTCTACCTGTTCTAGTTGCACCGTGGGAGGATGTCAATCTTGACTTTGTCTCGGGTTTGCCAAGAACGCAGCGGAATAAGGATTCAATAATAGTGGTTGTCGATAGGTTCTCGAAGATGGTCCACTTTGTCCCATGTAACAAGTCCTACGATGCTTCATAGGTTGCTCGATTGTTTCTGCAAGAGATTATTAAGCTGCATGGAATTCCTAAGTCCATAACCTCATATCGTGATGTAAAGTTTGTGAGTCACTTCTGGCGCATTCTTTGGAGGTACATGGGCACAAGTTTGAAGTTTAGTTCCTCTCATCATCCTCAGACAGATGGTCAGACAGAAGTTATCAATTGAAGCTTGGGGAATTTGATACGGAGTTTGATTGGAGATAATCTATGACAATGGGACTTGGCATTGCCTCAGGCAGAATTTGCATATAACATATCTGAGAACCGAACTACAAGCAAGACTCCTTTTGAAGTGATTTATAAGCATAATCCAATTACTCCATTGGATCTCACACCGATACCAATTCTCAAGCAACTTAGTTCGGAAGCTAAAGAACATGCAAAACATATCAAAAAGCTGCATTCCCAGGTCCATAATCAGATCAACAGGTAGAACATGAAGTATAAGCAGCGCATGGATATACGCAGGAAAAGAGTAGTCTTCAAGGAAGGTGATCTAGTTTGGATTCACCTTAGGAAAGAACGATTTCCAGTAGGTAGGTTTGGCAAGTTTCAACCTAGAGTTGATGGACCATTCAAAGTTTTGGAGCGAATTAGTGACAATGCTTACAAGATCGAATTGTCGGGTAAGTATAATGTATCCGGAACTTTTAATGTAGCAGATTTATCACCTTACTACGCTGAAGAAGAAGAAGATCCTGAGGAGATTGACGACAATGAAGGCGAAGCAGATTCAAGGACGAATCTTTCTTTAGCAAGGGAGGATGATGCACCTAGGGGACTGGTAGACTTATCATGCGATTAGACGATCCAACGGGCTTGAAATCAACGATTTCGGATTGAGCTCAAATTTGGTCGGCTGAAGTGAAACGGCGTGCTGATCAATACTCATTGCCATAGGCTGTGATAAACGATGGATTTTTGCGATTCGGAATCGTTTAGATGGGTTTTTCTATTTTTTTAGTATTTTTATGGATTAATTTAGTAAAGGGCAGTTTTGTAATTTTACGTTTTGATGTTTTCTAATCCTAGTAGGGTTAGGTTTGAGAATATATATTATCTTGTTTTAAGGTTTTGTTTGATCATACTTTGGATATTTTGATTGTTAATCGATTGAGAAAACAGTTTGTTCCTCGTTATGGTTTCGATTATTCTATTTAGCCTAATTTTTTTCGCACTTCGGCATCAAATGGTGTCATCGCAGGGTGGTGATGCAGTGCCCATTGCGTGCTTGATATTGGATTCGATGTTCAGCTTTACGTGCGGTGTAGCCAAGAGGTTGAAGGTCCGCACGTTGGTGTTTCGGACCGGCGATGTAGCGTTTCTTTATGTTGCCACTATATTTCCGGTTCCGAAGGAAAAAGGATACGTCCCGGTGCTTGGTAAGCTCTTTTGTTGCATGATGTGGGTTGGTACATTCTTCTCTTTTATCGGTTCAGAAGTTCTGATTTTTTGTGTGTTCTGCGATAAATTGACAAAAAAGTCCAGTTTTTCCGTCGTTGCCCTAGTTTTATGAAGGGCTTTTGCAAATGGATTTGGGGGAAATCTAATTCGATTTTGTTTAACCATATTGTCATAAATTTTAGAGTACTAACTTACATAACCCAATTTACAAGGGAAAAATGTAAGAAAAGTTCTAAACTTTTTGCATTATTGCCAATTTAGTTCTAAATTTTTTTGTTTTTGTGTCAATTCAGTCTTTTTGGCTAATTTTAGCTAGATATTGTTGATATGGACGCTAGCCGACTTACGTGACATCACCAGTGATGACGTAAACAACTTTTAATAAAATTTTAATATTTTTTGAATTTTTTTTTCTTTACCTTTCTTCTTCCTCCAATCGGTTGCTGGTCCGACAACCAACTGAATGCTAGGGTTGACAAGGGCGAGCCTCACTAGCGGCTTAACCCTCATTAGATTCTACGAGGGCAAGCCTCACCCAACCCAGCGTGAGGCTCAAGCCCTCGCCAGATGGCCGCAAGGGCAGCCAAGGGGTCTTGGAGGAGCACGATTGGCATGGCAATGTTGAGAGGAAGACTGGTTTCAAGTGACTTTGCTGTTGCTCCCCACGCTAACCTTGAGTCTCAAGACCACCAACTAAGCTATAGTAGAATTTCATGCTGCTTTCCCCGTGGATGTAAATCATTACGACTGAACTGTGTAATTCTGATGTCTAATTTATTTTCATATTCTGTCTATTTTACTGTTCGATCGCTTGCTTCCGCAACAGTTAATTGGTATAGTTTATTACATGGTTTTATAAATTGGGAAAAAGTGTCAGAAAAGTCTTAAATCTTTTGCATTGGTGCAAATTTAGTCTTAAATCTATTTTTGATGTCGATTCAGTCATAAACCTTTTGTCTTTGTACCAATTTAGTCCTTCCAACTAATTTTGACTGGATAATACTTACGTGGATGCCAACCGACTTACATGGCACTGCTAGCAACAACGTGGACATCTTTTAATATATTTTTGCAAATTTTTATTTTTAAATTATTTTATTTCTTTTGTTTTTCTTTACCTCTCTTCTTCCTCCAGTTAATCGTCGGTCCGGCAACCGACTAGAGGCTAGAACCGGTGAGGTCCCTCGCCAGCAACTAGGCCAAGCATGACCCCGCCGAATCTAGCGAGATCGGGCTTCACCCATGGCCAGCAAGGCTCGACCCTCGCCCAGCCCAACGTGAGGTTGGCATGTTCGTGTTGTGGCAAAAAAATCCCAATCTCCGATACCTCGAGTTGACGATTCAACGGAGATTACAACCATATTCGAGTTACTCAAACACTCTTGGTATTTCCCAACCCCAATTATACCCAATAACTCATGAAGTATTTAGCCCCATAATTACTCACGAAATAATTTTTCAATTTCATAAAAGAATTATACACAAATCTTACCACAAGATTTAATTGGCTTCAACTCACTAATATAAACTCCTCTTTGATACTCTTCATAAGAAGTCATACTTCTTATATATAGACAAGAGCATGATCCAAATTGGGAGACCTTCTCAGACTAGAAAACCATTCAATTATGAAAACTATTCAAAATAGAAAACCTACTTAAATTAGGAAACTTTCCTTTAATAAATCTAGAGTTGGGTTGCATCTACAGGCGCAAAACTCGAGACATTTTTTTAACATTAACTATATCATCTTAGTAAATCATTTTTGCATTGTTGATTGTATAACCATAACATGTTCTTTCAACACGTATTGATGTTCATGACTCATAAAAACTAGCAATATTCCACCACACATTGCTATTTCAATTTTCAAAATACTTACTAAACGACTTGTTGAGATTTCAGGGTTTTTAGGCTACGTTTGGTTCGACATTTTTAAAAGATTTTGGCCTTTAAAGTCTCTTGGAAAAAGGTTGGGGCATTTGGTAAAATATTTTTTTGACCACTTTGGGAAAACACCAGCATTGATGAAGACCTACCTTGAGCTTTGAACATTTTTGAAATGTTATTGTTTGGTTTAATGACTTTTTTCCTTCCAATCTTGCCTTAACTAATAATTGCGTGTTCCACTCAGGCCCTCTAAAAATACTGTTCATTTTCTTTACACTCTCTGTGCTTTGTCGGTTGCTGACATTGTTAAGGTCAAGGTCAAGATCGCGCGGGTCAAGGGTCACCAAGGTCGAGGGTCGTTGTGGGACGAGGGTCGAGCGACAAAGACCTGGCCCCTCAACTGTGGTTGCCGAGGTTTGATGACCTCCTCTGGTACCATGTGTCCCCCATCAGCTCGTGTATCTTGCTTGACCCCTTGATCTTCCGGACTATATACATCCTGTTGTTATCAGGAATATATACCGCAACGATGGTCCTTGTACAGCTTCGACTTCATCTCCAGATTCGCATCCAGGAGGTTCATCAGCGTCATCAATTCAAGAACGAAGATGTTTTTTCGTCGACAAGGACTACGTCTTGTCCTTCGTTGGTTCACATCGAAGGACCTTGCTGCTGCCGCTCTTGATCAAGCTCTCCACCTAGTAGAATATGCTCACTGTTGCTTCCCTAATCCTTCCCGAAGGCCTAGATTTGGGTCGACTTGAGGTCGCCCATTAATTTGTGCTTCCACTTTCATCTTAAAATTAAAGTCCTTTACAAATTTGTGACAAATAGAAACACTATATACACTTTGAAAAATCTCTTTAACTTGAAGTTTGTTGACATCTATTTTAATTTGCCCAAAATTAATTACACAAAATTTAGGAGTTTTTTTTTTTGGTAAAGGCACAAAATTTAGGAGTTAATTTTCTTTAATTCCTAAAACAAAAAAAAAATATTTCTATTTGAATGCATTGCGTATAGAAATTAAGCACATTTGTATTAATAGGGTCAATTAAATTTTTTTAAAAAATTTTGAGTTGGGCACCAAGGATGCACGCTAATGGGACTGGCCATTAAGGCCAGTCCCGTCTTCCCTGATTTCCCGGGCCTCCTCTCCCCCCTTCTTCCTCTGCTCTCCCTCGCTGAACTGACCCCCTCTACACCAACCTAAATGGACACGAAAGTCACGAGCTAGAGTAGGCCAGTGCAGGCCGTCGTCAGCATGCATATGGAGCAAGTGAGACGCGTCATCGCCAGCTATAAAAACCAGAGAGAGAGACAGAGAGGCGATCGGCCATTTTGAGAGAGAAACAGAGAGAAAAGAGAGAGAATAGAGAGAGAGAGAGAGAGCAAACCGAGAGTTAGCAAGAAGAGGAGCCAGCAGTGTCTCCGTCGCCTGCGGAGCAGCCAGAAACCCACTGTTGACACCTAAATTTTACTAATCATTTAGTCGTAATTTGCATAGAAAATTAGGAATTAATTTTTAACCCCTAAACAAAAATATTTAAATTGCATAACATATAGTTTAGGTTCATTTTAATTTAATCGCATTTTGCATCGGATCGGTGATGGCGAACGAGCTTAATTTCATCGAATGGGACTCGGTTCGCTCGGAAAGGCAAGGGCCGAAAATTACGAGTCAAATAGGTTTGGTCGTTTTAATTTGAGCTTAATTTAGCCCATTATGTTCAATTAAATTAAAACCCAAGTTAATTCAGCCCGTTTAGGAATTAAATAAAATCAGAAATTAAATTAAGACCTAAGCCCAAGTCTAAGCCCATTAGGACTAGAGAGCCCATCTAATTGACCTAGGTTAGTATTATATAAGCATGTTTAGGTCAGAATTTTGAGGGGACAACACATAATTCAGATCTGATTTTTAGAGAAAGGCAAGTGTGAGAGAGAAAGTGACGTCGCGCACCACCACCGGGGGCACGCCGCACGCCGCCGCACCGCCGTCGTCGCGCCTCAACCGCCCGCCAACGTCGCTGGCTTCCGCTAACGTTGCTGCCGATGATGTGATCAGCCGGTTCAAGCGATCAGCCTGTTCAAGCGGCTGAACCGGCTGATCGGCGACTTCCTCCGGCGATCCAGAACTTGTGGCAACACTCCTTGGCGTCTTCACATCACTGTGGTGGTCGGTCGAGCTTTCCGAGACTTCTCCGTGTTGTTTTTGATCTGAATACGGAGGCCGGATCGCTCGATTTCGTGCCGGAGCATCGTTGAACAAGGTAAGTGCACTTGGACTTTGTTCTGTAAAATCGTGTACATAGAAACCAGTATACTTGAGATGCCGATTTCAGCTCGTTAATGTCAAAATCTTGTGAAGTGATGAACTAGAAAATCGTAAAGCACGTCTTAAGCTTTGATTTGATATATCATATGCCTCAATCGGACCTGATTTGCTATGTCAAAACTATTTCGGAAGTTAGGATCAGAATCTGGAATATGATGTTGAAGTCTGTTCTGATAATGTTCTGACTGATGTTATGCTGTTCCGTGATTTTTATGATTTTCTATGATCATATTTTGAAAAAACTTTCTTCACGAAAATTGTAGATCACATCTTTGTCTGTTCACCATAAAATTTTCATAAAATTCCAAGCGTGTTAACATGATACGATCTGCAACGTCATATATGCATGAATCTAATGACAGATCAGTTCCAGATTGACCTTCGTGTGTTCTTCAATTTTCATAAATTTATGTGTTCGAAATATGAAAAAGTTTTCTTCATGAAAGTTCATACTGAGATCGAGATCTTTCCATTGATACTAATTTCATCAAAATCGGAGGTCATTTGGATTTTCAAAAGGAATTTTCACAATCTGATCAGTATCTGTGTCCAGATCTGATTTTCATTCCTTTAAAATTCAGAAGATGTTTCTCCGAAATTGATAAAATTGGAGATTATCTGCAAATTAGGCGATTGAACATTATCCTATATCTTTCAGAAAATTTAATTTCCTAATTTGCATGTTTTGAATATTTCATGAATATCATGTGGATATTTAGATATCTTAGGATAATGTTCGATATATCCGCAATATTTGAAAATATTCAAAATTAGGAATCGTTCCTAATTTAGCAACGTATCTGGACGACTATCTGACCTTATTCCTAAGGTACGATACGCGGCGATACGGAAAATTATTATCCTATCCATAATCACTTGGATATGATAATGATCTTTATCTGCTTTCCAAATTTAAACGATCAACTTTTCGTCAATATCTATAACCCTATAAATATGACCGATAGTTCGATTTTTGTGCCTAATCCGAGTTTGAAACCAATTTGGCGGATCGCGTGGACGATTTGAATGTGGTTGCTATCCTTGTCTCCTTTTATTATTTGCTTTCCTTTAAATAGAAAATTCAAAAAATATCAGTTAGGATTTGAATTTGAGTTTTGCATGTTTAGGGAACCCTAAATGTATCTAGAAGATAGAGTAATTATTTAATTTAAATTAGGACTTGAGATAATCTATTTCCTAGTTTAAATTAAGCAATATTCTAATCTTATTAGATTATTTAGGTTATTTTTTAATTCCGAATTTTCATGAAAACCCCAAAAAAAGAATGAATTGCTTTATGGTAGATTAGGATAGATTGCATTCTTAATTTAAGTAATTTATTATTTCGAATTTTAACAAAAATCCCAAAAATAAGTCATGTTAGGATATGTTAAGTCATCATAGGTTGCATGTTATTTTAGGTATATTTTTATTCCGAATTTTATTAGAAAATACCAAAAATAAATCATTTGCCTGCCATTAGAATTAGGTCACGTCGTCGCGTGACATATAGTTTGCATGCTAGGTTGCATTAATTGCATGTCATTTTTGCACGTCATTGCATATAGATTAGATTTCATTTAAATAAGTGAAAATCAAAAGAAAAATTGAGTGAATTGCTTGTTAATTAGAAATCATATTAGGATGTTAATGTGATTTTCTAGCTAACTATGCAGATGTTTGCGTTGTTTCGAGGTAAATAATTCTTCCAGTCTTGCAATTTAATATTCAATTATTGAGTGTTAAATTGGTGGTTTGCGCACCCGCATGAACACCTCACATGTTAGTAATTAAGTTGAAATAGATCCAAACTGCATGCCAAAATATTTTTGAAAAGAAAAGGTACCGAAAGGGCGTTAGACTAGATCTAGCGTAATCAAGTCCCCGAGCTTAGAATCTCTGGTTCGTAGGAATAAAACATATCTCCCTATGTTTTATTTAGGTTTCTAATCGACCTACCGCAAAATAATTAGTGGCGACTCCAAGCATGAAGACATTTGCATGTTAAAAACTTAAACCCTAAGTTGCGAATTGGTAGGGCTTGGGAGGGCTCGAGTTAAGCTTAGTCTTAATAATCTATTAGCCCGAAAAATGAAAATTTTTTAGGTCACGACACCCACCCAGACGCACCGTCGACCAGTGAGCCTCCCTGGGTCTCGACCGCCTCTGTTTTCCCCTATTTTGGTGTTCGGTTTGACTGGGACTCGCGCCGACCATTTCGCGTGAATCCCGGCCCATACCATCATTCCCCGTAGCTCATGTGTCATCACCAAAGGTAAGCTAGGCCATCGGAGTCGACCAGGTTGCCGGAACAGGTCGAAAATTCCTTTTTTAAACAATGCACGCCAGGAGTTTGACGAAATGTCCTAATGAAACAGGTTTGATTTTGATCACCGGCAGGCAAGTGCGTGGTTGGACGGCAAGTGGGGTGACTGAGGGAGCTTCGTAGGGGTCTCAGAAGGTGAAAGCCAGGCTTGATTTTATTTGGGTATGCTGGCGAGACGACGGATCTCGCCGGTCGATGTTCTTGATTGTCTGTGGCACGTGAGAACTGATTTGGACCGGTCTGCAGACAGGGTCAGACCAGTTTGCAGATTGGGTCAAGCCATCTGGGCTGGTTCGACTTGGTCGAACCGGCCCTATTTTGTCTATAACTATCGGACCGGGCCCCAACCGGGCTGGATCTGGTCCAGACCCGAGTTGACCCCTAACTCGGTTCGGATCTGGAGATCCGACCCAGGTCAACGCGATGAGTCGGGTTCGTTGACCTAGGTCGAATCTGACCGACCCGGATCCGCTGACCCGACCCGATTTTATTTTCTTTTTCTTTCGTATTTATTTTTTTAAAAAAAAGTAATTAAAAATTAATTTTAAAAAAAATTAAAATTTTTTTTTCTCTCCTCTAAATTATGTAATATATCTAAATATTTTAATTTATTGTTGTATTATTATGCATGTTGTTAGAATTCCATAAATTGCCATGTTTAAATTAGATAAGCCTATAGGATTGTGTAGTATTTTTTTTGCATGTTATTACTATTGCGTTGTTATCATGCATGTTTTTAATTAGACTATATTTGCATGGTTTGTTGTGTTGGTCACCTTAACTAGAGTTAAAACATTAGGCTGCATATCTATTTTTATTGTTAATCATTTATGATTATGTACTCGTTTGATTACCTCACATGTTAGGAGAAAGGTTCTAAAATCAATTCAAATTACTTGACAAATGTTTTCAAAAATGAACAGGGTAAAAAGGTATCGAAAAGACATTAGTTATCCACTTGGTGTAACCAAGTTCCTAAACTCGGTTAATCTATGGTTCGTAGAAATAGGGTGATTCTCCCATCACCCTATTTAGGTTTTTAATCGACCCACCCTAAATCGATTAGTGACGACTCCTTGATATAAATCACTGTTGATACCTAAATTTTAGCACATCATTTAGTGGTTAATTGCATAGAAAATTAGGGATTAAATTTTAACACCTAAACAAAAATATTAAAATTGCATAACATATAGTTTAGGTTCATTTAGATTAATTGCATTCCGCATCGGATCGGCGGTGACAAGCGAGCTTAAAATTCATTACGTGAATCGAGCTCGGGCATCGAACCAGACTCGGTTCACTCGAAAAGCATGGGCCAAAAATTACACGCAAAAGGGCTTGGTTGTTTTAATTTGAGCTTAAATTAACCTATTATGCTTAATTAAAGAAAAATTCAAATTAATTCAGCCCACTTAGAATTAAATTAAAGCTTAAACCTAAGCCCATTAGGACTAGAAAGCTCGGCTAATTGATCTAGGTTTACACTATAAATATATGTTTATGTCTCATAATCAAGGGGGAGTTCTCATAATTTTCAGATCAAATTTTTTTAGAGAGATACACGAGTGAATCACTTGCGAGAAAGAGAGAGAGAGGGAGACCGGCAAAGCCACCGCCACCGCCGTTCGCGCCCCTCTACTGCCGCGCTCACCACACAAATCCAGTGCCACGAGTCTTTGAAGTCTGATCTTCGTTGCACCAGTGAAGTTCCTGAGCGAGAATTGGCGGCTGTGAAGCTCTTTTGGCGTGTAGTCTAGCAATCTGTCCATGCAAGATACGTGAAGAAAGGCGTGAGGGCCATAGAAAGTGGGATTCGCGGCCACGTAAAGTGAACTCACGTTCTTTACAGTGTAGGACAGTGAGAATAAGACAAGAAAGAAGAAAAGTGGGGAAGTTCAGAAAAGAAGAGGAACGGAGTGTCTTCTTTCTCCTTCTTCTTTGCACCTTCACAAACACAAGGCAGCTTGTGCACGTCCAGTCATCATCCGCCGAGGCATCTGCTCTTTCTGTTTTTGCAGGTGTCCTAAAGCACCCCTGTTGATCACCAAGAGCAACCACACGGCGGCAGTTTCCTCCTCAATACTGGTTCAGCCACAATCGTGGAGACCATCGAGCTAAATCCTCACGTCCAAACCGAACCGAGTTGCTCCTTAAATACCACCGCAAGCGCCATCGCCGATCACACCGTCGAGCACACCGTGAGCAACACCGACGAGACACCACCACCGTTGCTCTCGACGCTGCGCCATCGCTCGTGCACCGCCGCTCCCGACACACCGTCGATTCGTAATCCCGATCTGCTACAAATTCAAATTAGGAAAGAAATCTGCAAATCAGGTAATTATCTTATTCCAATTTGATTTGAATATTTGGTTGTCTATTTTGTGCATATTGATATCTAATTTTGCATATTTGAATAATAGGCATTATTTTAATTAGGATTTTTTTTTATTCTTTAGGAAATCTTGGATGTGTATTACTTGCCAAATTTGAATAGAATTTGAAAATTTCAAAATCTTTTGAATATATCCAAGATATTTAAGATATCGAGAATTTTTCAAGATGTGATCGATTAGGAAAATTTCCTAATCCGTAACCGCACACGTGGAAATAAATCTATCTATCAGGCTTTAGATAGAGTTATTTCCATAGCGGGTATTTCGAATTTTAGGATCGATTTGTCAGGCTTCAAATCGAAACTTAATTCGAAAGATTTAGCGGTTATTTTTTATTTTTTTTACTTGATTTTAATTTCGAATTTTGATTTTAAAAAAAAATACCAAGAGATTACTCTAGAATAGGTTAATTTCTTTAGTTTAAAATTGCATGTTTAGATAATTGGATTTTTTTAATTCCGAATTTCATTAAAAAAATAAAAAAAAATAATATGCCCGTCATTAGAAATAGGTCACGTCGTCGCATGACATATAATTTGCATGTTATGTTGCATTAATCGCATGTTAATTTTTGCACGTCATTACATATAGGTTAGCTTTCATTTAAATAAGTAAAAATAAAAATTTCTGCACCTTTAAACTCTAAGTTAGGATTTATCAAAATTGCCAAATTGAGTATTTTTCTTGAAATTGGTACCGAAAGGGCGTTAGGGAATCTAGCGTAACCAAGTCCCCGAATTCATAATTTCTGGTTCGTAGAAATAAAATAGTACTCCCGCTGTTTTATTTAGGTTTCTAATCAACCTTCCTTAAATGATTAGTGGCGACTCCCATTGAAAATATTCGCATGCTCATAATTGGACCTAAGTTGTGAATTTGTAGAGTTTGGGAGAACTCGAGCTAAATTAGTTAATTTAATTGATCTAGTAATCCATTAGCCTAAGATCGAAAACACGATTTTTTTTAGGTCGCGACAGCTTGGCGACTCCGCTGGAGACAACTTGAATTTTTTTTGAAAATTTAAGGAGGACTTAGGCTAAAAATTTTCAAACAAAAATCACTCGATTTGGCAAAATTTAATTAAATTTTCATTTTTAGGTGTTAAATATTTTTGCAGGATGGGAGTTATAAGGGGAGTAGTGATTGGCTAACCCTTTGTTTTGCAGGCTTGGTGGAGTGGAATTTGGTTTAATTTTCATACTATTGAAGTGTTTGTTGCATATAATTGTTGTGCATAATTTACAGTATTTGCACTACACCACACACAACCTGTGACCGGACCTGGGTCACACCCATAGTTTTAAAATGGTATTTAGGTGGTTCTTTAACCTTGGCGGTAAGGCTTCGCTAAAGGTTATCCCATTTAAATCTCGAAAATTTTTCCAAAAAATGGCTCAAGGGTCGTCCTCATGCACGTAAGGCTACAACGCATGGGGGTTGCCCTTGTCGACTGAACCAAGCCGAAGTGATTGGACCCGACTAGTCATGACTATTGTATGCGAGGCTGCGACTAGTCATGACGATTGTACGCAAGGCTGCGACGCGTCATTCCGTTCATCATTTTACTTTGCAAAAGCCATTAGGATAGATAGATTAAGATTGAAACTCACAATTCATGTGCATGTCTCTGTGATTGACATTTTCTCCCCAAAGACGGTAATTTCTCGAGCTTTATCTTTGGTTTTCTTCAACTTATTTTGAGTCGGTCCATGATTTAGGTTGAGTCATTTGGCACATGGTCTATATAAGAATGGGTCGCCTCGATATCCGTTTCGTGCCTACTCCGAAACTGGAGCTCAAGAAGCTATGGAGCTAGTTGAAGCCAGATGGTCAGCAGTACGTTCTCAAACGCATTGGATTCATGCTGCCAATCCTAGACATAGATGTTCAGAGCGGGATCATGCAGGCATTCGCTCATTTTTGGTGCCCCGAGATAACCACATTTGTGTTGGGAGGTAAGTTTGAGCTCACACCGACTCTAGAAGAATACAGTATTGCCATTGGAAAATCAATTGAGTTGGATATAGTTGAACCACCCATTAAGGTAGATCATGTGGTAGTGCTTGCTGAATTTTTGAATTTGACTAAAAAGGAAATTGAAAAAGTGCTAAGGGGTAATTGTCAAGCATGCCCATTATCTTTTCTTATTGAATGTTTCGAAAATAACTCCGTCCTCATGAGATCTAAAATTTTTATCTTAGTTTTTTTTTAACTCATTATTTTTCCATTCCGTCAAAATGCTATTGATCCTGTCATAGCTTGGACGGTAAAACTAATATGTTGTGGAGTTAGTTTTATAAACACAATTCTAGCAGAGACTTTTATATCTCTGACACGATTCAAGAAAGGAAAAGATAGAACTTTTCGAGCCCCGATTGAGCTTTTACAAATCTGGCTTTTCTCACACCTTTCTCAATTTGGGGAAGATATGATTGTATTTGAAATGGGCATAACTGATAACCCTATTTTAAGGTTCAAACAAATACAAGATCAAACTAAGAGTTTGCACTATATGCAATGGGTTAATCTGTTCAAGGATCCAAACTCTAAGATTTTCCTTTGGCAAGCTGTGTGGTTTCGAGAGGTCGAGGCTCGACTATACCATGGCGATCAGAAGCCCGTACCTTTGATGGGCATTTATGGGGCAACCTGCTATCAACCCCTTCGGGTTACACGTCAATTCCGAGTTCTGCAGGATGTCCCACCTCCACTCAGGCCCAATGAATTTCAAGTCCAGTTCGAGAAAGGCGAGTCCTACAGAGTCGAGCTTAGGCATCATTCTGAGGCTTGGTAGAATTGTTCCACTCAGAAGCTGATTTGGCCCGTAGATGAGCTCACTGGAAGAATGAAGCGTCACTTTGCCACGGACCGGTATGTTCAGTATCATACCATCCCTGCTGAGATACTCCCGAAGATCCCGGTCATGACAGTATGGCATACCCTTCAGACTCAAATCAAAATCAGCGAAGAAAAGGCGATGAAGGCCCAGGATAAGGCAGATGCTCTGGTTGAAGAGAATGCACGATTACGGCGTGCCTTGAAGGCCCATTCGTCTATAGATCATGTAGCCTCTAAAAAGAGGAAGACCGTATGATTTCTTGTTTGGTTTAGGGAGTTTTTCTTTTTTTAGAGGAAATGTTAGCTTGCTATTAACGTTTTCTGGAAATGGATGTCGTTTCTGAACGATTTCTATAAGAATTCTTTTGGGACATTTTCCATTTTTAGCAATTCAATGAAAAACGTTAAGTTATAATTTGTAAGATTTGGAATTAGTCCAAGTTTTTATTGAATGAAGCAATTTGGAATTTCGGGATTTACTGGACGAATTGGTCTTTTGAAAGAAATTTCATCTTGAGGATCTAAGGGATGTCATGGACCGACTCGTTATTCTTACTTGTTGTATTCATTCGATCGTTACTTTTGTAGGTAATTTGCCACGGATCCCCTTCATCCTCATAATACTCGATCGGTGACCAAAAGAAGGATGGCCAATCAAGCTGAGATTGTAGCCATGATTGACGAAAAGTTGAAAGAACACATGAATACAATCAATGAGCAGATCACGGCTGCCATGTCCAAAATGATGAGTGATCTCATGGCCAAGCAGCAGCAGATCAATGCTGTCTCTCAATCGGAGATTCCGCCTCCAACTCATCAAGGCCTCCGCCTCGACAAAGCTCCTGCAGTAAATACTAATCCAACCTTTCAACTAGACGATGTCATTTTGACTGACACTAGTGCGTCACCAGCGGCCAATGTTCTTCATCCACCCCCCAATGATGAAAATGCTAAATTGCTGGCTAAGCTCGACCAGAGGTTACGTGAAGTGGAGGGAGCTCAAAGTGTTCCGCCTGTTGATTTGTCTGTTTTTACTAGGGTCCAAGTGCCCGATAAATTCAAGATGCCAGCCTTCGAGAAGTATGACGGCACCTCAAACCCAATTCAGCACATCGAGATGTACCAGGGGCTCATGAACAGATATGTTTCTAATTGACCTTTAACGATCCAAACCTTTCAAGCAAGCTTGAAGGATGCTGCAATGAGGTGGTACACCAACCACCAGATCAACCGGAAAGACTCGTGAGAAGAAGTGGCAAATCTTTTTGTCAAACACTTCAAGTTCAATCTCGATGTCTCTATTACAAGGGAAGACCTGGAAAGAGCTGAGCAGAAAAAGGGCGAAACTCTAAAGGAGTATGCCACTCACTGGAGGAACATGGCGGGACAGATCATGCCTGAACCTTCAGAACGTGACTTAATGAAGTTGTTCGTGTCCACTCTACCACAGCCGGTTTGTTCACGAATGTTAGTGACGGCCGTCCAATCTTTTAGCCAGCTGATAGCCATGGGTGAGGAGATTGAATCTGGGCTCAAGAAAGGATGGTACAGTGAGTCGGGTTCATCAGGCAAGAGATTTATTAGTAAGAAAGACAAAGAGCATGCCCCTGAAGTCAACATGACTTATGTACAGAAGACGCCAGCTCAAGCCCCGAAACTACAATTTACCACCAAGCAGCCAACCTCTTATGGGCAGCAAGGCCGGCAGGACCCACGCCCGCAGCGCAAAACTCGCCAATTTACTCCACTTCCTGGAACGTTATCTCAGGTACTAGCAGTGCTAAGGAAGAAGAATTTGCTGAGTTCGGAGCCACAAAGATCTAACGCTGCCGGCTTTGCACGATACGATCCGTCGAAGAAATGTGATTACCATAGAGGTGAGGTGGGACATTCCACTGACGACTGCCAAGTGCTCAAACATCGAGTACAAGATCTACTCAAGACCGGAGCATTTGCACTACAGCCAGCCGGTAAGCCCAATGTGCAGAACAATCCACTTCCTGATCATTCGAGCAGTGCAAATGTTGTCCTTGGCCCGGCGGTCAAGCGAGTTCAAGACTTCAGGGTCCCTTTCAAAGATATGTTCGACGCTTTAGTCCGAGCTGGTTATGTTTCGACCGGTGAAATAGTATCATTCGGTGAAATAGAAAAGAAGGTGGATGAGTTGGTAAGAGAGGGAATGATTGGGATGGCTGATGAATTCGGGGTAGTGGCTACTATATCTCAAGTCATCATTGACTGGAATGAAGAACTCGCAATGCTAACCGGTGAACAAGTTAAGTTGGATCCTGAGCTAATTGACATGCCCTCTCTTGAAGATGCCTCTGATGATGACCTCGGGATCGTTATTCCCGATGCTTCTGAAGCATTGGTGATGGCATCACCTCAGCCCTACGCTTATGAAAGTGACAAAATGGTTCCATGGTCATACAATGTTGATTTGATAACAAGATCGGGGCGAACTTATGCTGATAATCCACCTGTCAAGCCAGTGGCCGAGAAAGAAGCGAAGGAATTCTTAGCTGTGATCAAGGCTAGTGAATATAGCGTGGTTGATCAGTTGAGAAAGTTGCATGCACAAGTTTCGTTGTTGGAACTTCTTCAAACATCAGAGAAGCATCGGAATGCTCTGATGAAGGTTTTGAGTGAGGTTCATGTGCCCGAAAATATTGAAGAAAATAAGTTAGAGGGGTTTGTCGGGACGATTCTCCTCAAGGATCAAGTACCATTTTCTGATGAAGAAATCTCAGTTGAAGGACGTGGTCATAATAAAGCGCTTCATATATCAGTGAAGTACAATGAGACTCACATGGCTAGGGTGCTTGTTGATAACGGGTCAGCTTTGAATTTATGCCCGTTGGCTACTTTGAAAAGGCTAGGCATTAAGCCATCTACCATGCAAGCAGCCAAGATTTCTGTTCAAGCCTTTGATGGAGCAAAGAAGGATGTGATAGGCCAGATTAACTTAGAGCTGCAAATCGGACCTTCGGTGTTCGATATTCTTTTTCAAGTACTAGATATCCCTTCTGCTTTCAATTTCTTGTTAGGACAGCCATGGATCCACAATGCAGGTGCAGTGCCTTCCACTTTGTATCAAAAGATCAAGTTTGTGGCTGAGGCAAAGTTGGTTACAATTTATGGAGAGGAAGATTACCGAATCTTCAATGCGACATCGGTCCCATACATAGAGCCTGATCATGTTGAGGAGCATAGTTATCATTCATTTGAGATAGTTCAAGTTGTTCAAGCTTTCCCTGATATGCTGTTGCCGGCTCCGGAGGTTTCTAATGCAGCTATCATGGTAGCCAAGGTCATGGTCAGTAATGGTTTTGAGCCAGGTCAGGGTTTTGGGAAGGAAGGTCAAGGCATTCGTGCCCCAATTGAGACAAATGGACAATCCCACAAGGCTGGTTTGGGATATCATGGGCCGAGAAGCCGCAAACAAGACCTCGGTTGTTACAGAGGCCAAAGAGGAGTAGGTCAAAGTCCCTTACCACCTCCTATTGACCACATCTTTCGCTTAACTGGAGTAGTAGGGGGATATGAGCATTTAAAGCCAAGCCCTATTGAGGGTGATCTCGGGCTTATCTTTCTTAAGTCGCCACTAGCCCTAACTGACTCGCCCAAGAAGCATGGTAAAGCGATTTTGGTCAGTTTGTCTGATGATTCTGAGGATGACCAGCCACCTTGTATTTTCAAGAAGCCGGAGTCGAGGGTGGTGGACTTTGACTGTAATGATGGTATACCCTACCTCACTGGTTGGTTTGCTGAGACCTCCATTGGTGCAATCACTGAAGGACCACTTGAAGGGATGGGCGCTGGCCCTCAAGAGTAATTATTTCCAGTTTTCGTATCTCCCCTGCGTGGGAATCTTTATTGTTTTCAATTTTCATTTCAATTCATGTTGCACTTAGGTTTTTCAATCCAATAAGATGTAATTCATTGATTCGATATCAATAAAATTACAGAAGTTTTTATTATTTTGAATCTTGTTGAAGTACCCCAAACCAACCCGATGATGATAGCCAACGATTAAAAAAATTTGTCATCTACGGTAAGAACTGAGGGTTGGGCTTCTCAAGAATTCTCATCTCGAGGTCTTTGAAAGTAAAATGAATTTCAAAAAGCAATGATCAATTTTCAAAAATTGCATATAGTTAAGTCCTGTCTTGTCTTTTTGATCCCTTTCTTTTATGTTTCAGGATTAATCTCGAGGCATGCGAAGGGACGGGAATCATGGATCCTCATATATGTGATGCAAGTCAATCCGATGACTCAGACGATTTTAATCCGAATGATGAAGAGATACAACGGAACTTGGAAATCCATGAGAAATCCAAGCCTCTGACTGTTGAAGAAACCGTAATGATCAATCTTGGCGACACAGAGAATCCTAGAGAGGTAAAGATTGGGGCATGTCTCCCTAAAGATGTGGCCAAACGCTTGACTCAATTGTTAAAGGATTATCAAGACATCTTTGCCTGGTCTTATACTGATATGCCGGGTCTCGATCGATCGATCGTCGAACATTGTCTACCGACTGATCCTTCGATTGAGCCCGTGAAGCAAAGGCCGCGAAGAGTTAAGCCAGAACTAGCAAAGAAGATCAAGGAAGAGGTCATGAAGCTTCTTGACATGGGATTTATTGAGACTACCCAATACTCAGAATGGGTTACTAATATAGTCCTGGTGTTGAAGAAAGATGGTCGGGTTCGAGTGTGCGTTGACTACCGAGATCTGAACAAAGCTAGTCCTAAAGATGATTTTCCACTCCCACACATTGATGTGCTTGTGGACAGCACAGCCGGGTTCGAATTATTTTCCTTCATGGATGGTTTCTCAGGTTATAATCAGATCTTGATGAACGAGGATGATAAGTTGAAGACAGCATTTACCACTCCATGGGGGACATTTCACTACAAGGTGATGCCCTTTAGTCTCAAAAATGCTGGAGCAACTTACCAACGAGCAATGGTCACATTGTTCCATGACATTATGCATAATGAGATTGAGATCCACGTTGATGACATGATTGCAAAAACTCGGCGTGGAGAAGATCATATAGAAACTTTGATGAAATTATTCGACAGGCTTCGCAAGTTCAAATTGCGCCTCAATCCAGCAAAATGCGTGTTCGGGGCAGCCTCTGGCAAACTACTCGGCTTCATTGTCAGTAACAAAGGGATTGAGATTGACCCGTCAAAAGTGACGGCCATTTGTGAAATAAAATCTCCCTCTTCAGTGAAGGAAGCTCGTAGCTTAATGGGTAGACTAAACTATATAGCCAGATTTATTTCTCAACTATCTAAGACAGCAAAGCCTTTCTTTAAACTTCTCAAGAAGAATGTGCTGGTTAGATGGGATGAAGAATGTGAACAGGCATTTGACAAGCTTAAGCACTACTTGATGAATCCGCCGGTGTTTGTTCCGCCGACACCAGGGGCAACCTCTAACCCTATACCTTACAATCCACAGTGAGTCCTTAGGCGCCATGCTTGCTCAAAGAAGTGAAGATGATGGAAAAGAGCATGCGATTTATTATTTGAGTAAGAAGTTTACCGCCTCTGAGATAAATTATTCTGAAGCAGAAAGAACGTGCGCCGCACTGGTTTGGGTGCTACACAGGTTGAGGCAATACACTTTGCATTATCAAATATTGCTTGTAACAAAGTGTGATCCCATCAAATACTTGCTTAATCAACCCGCTTTGGTTGGAAAACTGGCAAAATGGCAGATTCTTATATCAGAATTCAATGTTCAATTCTTGTCTCAAAAATCAGTCAAAGGACGAGTAATTGCTGATGTCCTAGCCGAAAATCCTGGGAAAAATGAAGATCTGGGTCTGCTAGAGGATAGAGTCATGCCAATTGATGAATATGTATGGATCATGTATTTTGATGGAGCCGTAAACTTGCTAAGATCAGGTATCGGGGCAGTTTTAATATCCCCAGGCGGTCAACATTATCCAGTGGCCGCAAAATTGATATTTCCTTGCACGAACAATATCGCTGAATATGAAGCATGCATCCTCGGGTTACAAGCTGCGATCGAAATGGGAATAGCTCGACTTAAGGTATTCGGGGATCAGCCCTCATTATTCTTCAGACCGTTGGTAAGTGGCAAACTAGGAATGTTAAGTTGCAGCCTTATCATGCCTATTTAGAGGAGTTGGTGGAAGAGTTTGAAGACATTTCGTTTGAATACTTGTCGAGGACTCAAAACCATTTTGCCGATACTTTGGCTACTTTATCGGCAATGCTACGAGTGACAAGTGGGTTAAAAGTTGAACCTTTAAAGATAAAGGTCTTACAGAAATCGGCTTATTGCATGGCCACGACAGAAGAGCCTGACGGCAAGCCGTGGTATCATGATATCAAGGCATATCTTCAAACACAAGAATTTCCTGACAAAAGTACCGCATCTGACCAGAAGTATATTAGGAAAATGGCATAGAAGTTCTTCTTGAGCGGAGAATGTCTATACAAGCGGTCCTATGATTCAGTCATATTAAGGTGTGTTGATTCAACTGAGGCTGTTCATTTGATGCTAGAAGTACATGAGGGAGTATGCGGTCCGCACATGAATGGTCATATGCTAGCAAGGAAGATAATGAGGATGGGTTATTACTAGCTCACTTTAGAGAGTGATTGCATTCAACATGTTTGAAGTTGTCACAAATGTCAGATCCATGGTGACAAGATTAATACTCCCCCGAATGAATTGCATCAGATGTCTGAACCATGGCCATTCTCTATGCGAGGCATTGATGTGATTGGCCCGATCAATCCTAAAGCGTCAAATGGACATCGGCTTATCCTGGTTGCTATCGATTATTGTTCGAAGTGGATTGAAGCCATATCCTATACATCAGTGATGGCCAGGAATGTGGTAAAGTTCATTCGCCGAGACATCATTGCTCGATATGGTGCACCTGAAACCATAATTACTGACAATGGGTTGAATCTGAATAATAAATTGGTGGATGATCTGTTCAAGGAGTTCAAGATCAAGCATCTGAATTCCTCTCCATATCTTCTGCAAATGAACGGAGCGGTCGAAGCAGCCAACAAGAATATCAAGAAAATTTTGGCTAAAACAGCTGAGAATTATCATGATTGGCATGACAGATTACCATTTGCACTTATATCCGGACATCTATAGGGGCAACTCTATATTCTCTTGTGTACGGTATGGAAGCAGTTTTACCTGTTGAGGTTGGAATTCCTTCGTTACGTATTCTTTCACAGGTACAATTGTTAGAAGTAGATTGGATCCAGCAGAGATTGGACCAGTTGAACTAGATTGATGAGATAAGGCTTAGAGCTATATGTCATGGCCAGTGCTACCAACAACGAGTTGCTAAATCTTTCAACAAGAAAGTCAAGCCTTGACATTTTCAAGTAGGCGACCTTGTTCTGCGGAAGTTATTGCCAATAGTTCCTCTTGTAGAAGGAAAATTCGCCCCAAATTATGGCGGCCCGTACATTGTGAAGAAAGTCCTTCCAGGAGGTGCTTTGATTTTGGACGAGATGGATGGTCGTGTTTTTTCCAGTCCAGTTAATTCTAATTCTGTGAAGAAGTATTACACTTGATTTGTACTCATTCTGACTTTGCTTCTATCAAATCTCAAATTGAATTTCATGAATCAATTGATTTTCTTGTTATGTTACTAAGCTTCATTTGAGGAAGGCTTTCGATCTGGCAATTTGTTTCTGTCCTAATGAAGAGATCATATTGCATGAGAGACTTCAAGATGACGAAAGGCAAGCCATTTCCATACATGTCCTGAATAATAATCCCCAGTGCGAGTTGAGTGAAAATTCCGTGCTGACAAGGTAAAGAATTATCTCACGAAAAGTATGACGACCAAAATGATAAGAGGCATTCATTTCCTCTATCTAAACACTACAGGTTATCATTTGCTTAACCCTTTGAACGGAGTTTCATTTGTTACCCCTGTCAGGAACAACCCCATATTGGGGCAATTTCTTAGGAAGTTCAAAATGGTTAGAATTTTCTTGCTTTCACTTGCATCAATCTTCAAGTATATTTACTGCATGCAAATTCTGTGTTAGCTTGAGTGCCTTAGATATGATGAAGAGCATTTCTTTCGCTATCCTACACACTTTATCCGTTGCTTAGCCCACTTGAGCCTGCAATTTCATTTCATAAGAACCCAATTGGTGATCATCCCTCACACTGGGGCAAGGTAAAAACCATCGCTATCCACACAGCATATTCGGAGCGCCAATGGAAAATGAAGACCATGAGAATCCAAATGTTAGTCATTCAGTCAAAACAAGCCAAAGTGTGGCTGGCCAATGTATGCATTGTAGACAGTATATGTCAAAAGTCAAAAAAAAAAAAAAAAAAAAAAAAAAAAAAAAAAAAAAAAACTAGGGGGCATGAAAAAGCAGTGTGCCTGGTAAAAGCAAGGCCAATGCTAGTAAAAAATGATGAGAGAAAGAAAGGCTTTGGTGAAAACTGAGTCAATATGCAAGATCATTCTTCAAGAAAGAGACTATTTGAAGGTTCATTTGTGGAGCAATTGTTAGAGATAGATCAATGGTACCAGTAGCATGATTGGATGATCACCAATTTCCATGTTCATAATACCCTCTTTGATGGAAATAAGCCATTCATTTCAAGCCTACCCGAATCTACGTTATAACCCTTACCGAAGTCTCTTCAGAATAGGGCACTTGAGTTAACGTAGAATTTCAAATGCTTATAAATGTTGCTCGAAGAAGTGCGAGCAAGATTTTTCTATCTCATTTTTTTTTTTTGCAGCATTCTTGACTTATAAACCCGGAGCAGCTGGTGATATCATTTCTTTCAAAGTCATGACTCTCATGAGTCCCCATTGTGAAACCTTTGACCAAGCCTGCATTTCAGTCCTTATAAAGACCTCTCATATTGGCTCAGTCATACTAATTTTGAGAATATCCGAACCCTTGTCTAGCACGATGAAGAGAGTTCGAGTGATTCTTATACCCGCATCAAAAGTCGGGTCAAAAGCCTTTTATTGAGAGCGAATGAAAAGTTCTTTCTGATTAAAGATCTCTCATTTAATGTGATCAAATTGCCAAAAGGACGAAATGGTTGTTCTTATTGATAAATTCTCCAGTGAAGCTTGATAATGCAAGCAAATTCATGAATTATGTTTTCTTTGCTCCTGCGCATGTGTTGTTTTAACCTTTTCTCAGGTAAAAACAGGTGCAATGCAATTGATGTTGCCATTTTTATAACACAAGAAGAAATCAGGTACGTCTACTAATTATTCTTCATTATTTCTTCCTCCGGAATAGGAGAAATTATCTCTTTCATATGTTTACCAAATGGAATAGGTGACATATCTCTGGGTGCTGCTAAGTGGAGTACGAAGCACACCCCATTTCTTGGTGTTGCCAAGTGGAGTACACGGCACACCCCATTTTATGTTGCCAAGTGGAGTACGCAGTAGCATAACACCCCATTTCATGTTTGCCAAGTGGAGTACACGATGGCATAGTTTCTCGTTTTGTGTTGTCCAGTGGAATAGACAACGCACCCCATTTAAATGTTTGCCCAGTAAGACAGGCAGCATAGTTTCTCATTTCATGTTCACCCAGTAGAATAGGTGACACAACGAACCTCATGATCACCCAATGGAAGAGGTGACATGATCCTTTTCGTGATTGCCCAGTGGTATAGGCAACACGTCCGTTTTAATTATGCGTTATTTCGCATCTGTAGGAAACTACAGGTAACAGATAGGCAATCCTGTACCTTGAGAACTTTACTTCCAATGGACTAGAAGTTTGGAGATCGAGGGAATGCACAGCATTATAAAGCTTTCCTCACTTGGACGCTTTTTGTGCGATCTGTATGTAAGACTCTTTCACCGCTCTACACGAAGTGAGAAGCCTTAGCATACGTTCCTTATTGTTTGCATATCACGCATCATTGCATTCAAAAAAAAAAATCATTCATCATTTTGCATAGTTTAAATTTAGGTCTCAGTCTTTGAGCGAAACCTCTGCGAGCCTCCACTTAAAGAGGGGCAGCTGTTGACACCTAAATTTTAGCACATCATTTAGTGGTTAATTACATAGAAAATTAGGGATTAAATTTTAACCCTTAAACAAAAATATTAAAATTGCATAACATATAGTTTAGGTTCATTTAAATTAATTGCATTCCGCATCGGATCGGCGGTGACAAGCGAGCTTACAATTCATTACGTAAATCGAGCTTGGGCATCGAACGAGACTCGGTTCACTCGAAAAGCATGGGCCGAAAATTACACGCAGAAGGGCTTGGTTGTTTTAATTTGAGCTTAAATTAACCCATTATACTTAATTAAAGAAAAGCCCAAATTAATTCAGCCCACTTAGAATTAAATTAAAGCTTAAACCTAAGCCCATTAGGACTAGAAAGCCCGGCTAATTGACCTAGGTTTACATTATAAATATATGTTTATGTCTCATAATCAAGGGGGAGTTCTCATAATTTTCAGATCAAATTTTTTTAGAGAGATACACGAGTGAATCACTTGCGAGAAAGAGAGAGAGAGGGAGACCGGCAAAGCCACCGCCACCGCCGTTCGCGCCCCTCTACTACCGCGCTCACCACACAAATCCAGTGCCACGAGTCTTTGAAGTCTGATCTTCGTTGCACCAGTGAAGTTCCTGAGCGAGAATTGGCGGCTGTGAAGCTCTTTTGGCGTGTAGTCTAGCAATCTGTCCATGCAAGATACGCGAAGAAAGGCGTGAGGGCCATAGAAAGTGGGATTCGCGGCCACGTAAAGTGAACTCACGTTCTTTACAGTGTAGGACAGTGAGAATAAGACAAGAAAGAAGAAAAGTGGGGAAGTTCAGAAAAGAAGAGGAACGGAGTGTCTTCTTTCTCCTTCTTCTTTGCACCTTCACAAACACAAGGCAGCTTGTGCACGTCCAGTCATCATCCGCCGAGGCATCCGCTCTTTCTGTTTTTGCAGGTGTCCTAAAGCACCCCTGTTGATCACCAAGAGCAACCACACGGCGGCAGTTTCCTCCTCAATACTGGTTCAGCCACAATCGTGGAGACCATCGAGCTAAATCCTCACGTCCAAACCGAACCGAGTTGCTCCTTAAATACCACCGCAAGCGCCATCGCCGATCACACCGTCGAGCACACCGTGAGCAACACCGACGAGACACCACCACCGTTGCTCTCGACGCTGCGCCATCGCTCGTGCACCGCCGCTCCCGACACACCGTCGATTCGTAATCCCGATCCGCTACAAATTCAAATTAGGAAAGAAATCTGCAAATCAGGTAATTATCTTATTCCAATTTGATTTGAATATTTGGTTGTCTATTTTGTGCATATTGATATCTAATTTTGCATATTTGAATAATAAGCATTATTTTAATTAGGATTTTTTTTTTATTCTTTAGGAAATCTTGGATGTGTATTACTTGCCAAATTTGAATAGAATTTGAAAATTTCAAAATCTTTTGAATATATCCAAGATATTTAAGATATCGAGAATTTTTCAAGATGTGATCGATTAGGAAAATTTCCTAATACGCAACCGCACACGTGGAAATAAATCTATCTATCAGGCTTTAGATAGAGTTATTTCCATAGCGGGTATTTCGAATTTTAGGATCGATTTGTCAGGCTTCAAATCGAAACTTAATTCGAAAGATTTAGCGGTTATTTTTTTATTTTTTTTACTTGATTTTAATTTCGAATGTTGATTTTAAAAAAAAAATACCAAGAGATTACTCTAGAATAGGTTAATTTCTTTAGTTTAAAATTGCATGTTTAGATAATTGGATTTTTTTAATTCCGAATTTCATTAAAAAAATAAAAAATAATATGCCCGTCATTATAAATAGGTCACGTCGTCGCATGACATATAATTTGCATGTTAGGTTGCATTAATCGCATGTTAATTTTTGCACGTCATTACATATAGGTTAGCTTTCATTTAAATAAATAAAAATAAAAATTTCTACACCTTTAAACTCTAAGTTAGGATTTATCAAAATTGTCAAATTGAGTATTTTTCTTGAAATTGGTACCGAAAGGGCGTTAGGGAATCTAGCGTAACCAATTCCCCGAATTCATAATTTCTGGTTCGTAGAAATAAAATAGTACTCCCGCTGTTTTATTTAGGTTTCTAATCAACCTACCTTAAATGATTAGTGGCGACTCCCATTGAAAATATTCACATGCTCATAATTGGACCTAAGTTGCGAATTGGTAGAGTTTGGGAGAACTCGAACTAGATTAGTTAATTTAATTGATTTAGTAATCCATTAGCCTAAGATCAAAAACACGATTTTTTTTAGGTCGCGACAATCACTTGCATGTTAAATACCTAAACCCTAAATCGCGATATGGTATGAGCTCGGGAGAGCCGGAATTAAGTCCCGAACCTAGATTTAGCACGTACCAGACGAGCCCTCTTTTTGCATGCTCGAAGTGTTCGGCGATTTTGCCTTAATCATACTTCAGACTGTGGGTGAATGGAAGACTAGGGATACTAAACTAGTGCCATATCATAACTATTTGGAAGAATTGGTTTCAGAATTCAGTGAGATCTTGTTTGAATACTTATCTAGAACTCATAACCAATTCACCGATGCATTGGCTACACTATCATCCATGTTACAAGTTACCAAGGGTTTGGAAATAAAACCTCTGAAGATTGAAGTCCTGACCAGATCGGCCCATTGCATGACCGTGACCGAAGAACCCGATGGTAAACCATGGTATTATGATATCATGAACTACATCAAGGAACAGCAGTTCCCTGAAGCGATTAGCTTTGCAGACATAAGGTATATAATGAAGATGGCAACGAAGTTTTTCGTTAATGGTGAAAACGGGTACAAGAGGTCCATGACTCTCTTTTGCTAAGATGCGTTGATGCGACTAAAGTAACACGAATTATGCAGGAATTGCATGAAGGAGTATGTGGTCTATACATGAATGGACACATGTTGGCTAGGAAAATAACAAGACTAGGTTATTGCTAGTTTTCCTTAGAAAGTGATTGCATCCGACATATTTGAAATTGTTACCGTTGTCGGATCCATGGAAATAAGATTAATGCCTCTCCAACTGAATTACACCAGTTGTCAGAGTCATAGCCGTTTTCAATGTGGGTTATCGATATGATCGGCCCAATTAATCCGAAAGCATCAAATGAACATTGCTTCATCTTGGTCACAATTGATTATTTTTCCAAGTGGATTGAGGCCGCGTCATATACCAATGTCACTATTCGGAATGTGATGAAATTCATCAAGTGAGATATAATCGCCCGTTATGGCATCCCTGAAGCCATCATTACAGATAACGGGACAAATCTGAATAACAAGTTTGTTGATGATTTACTCAATGAATTCAAAATCCGTCATCTGAATTCATCTCCTTATCGTCCCCAAATGAATGAAGCTATTGAGGCTACCAACAAAAACATCAAGAAGATTTTAGCCAAAACTGCTGAGAACTACCGAAATTGGCATGAAAGATTGCCTTTTACATTAATGGCATACCGAACATCAATTCGAACATCTATTGGGGCGACCCCTTTTCCCTTGGTGTATGGCATGGAAGCAGTTCTGCCTGTTGAGGTAGAAATCCCCTTGCTGAGGGTATTGTCCCAAGTAAAACTATCTGATGCAGAGTGGAAGCAACAAAGACTGGAGCAGCTGAATATGATTGATGAAAAGCGGTTGAAGGCTCTTTGTCATGGGCAATGCTATCAATAAATGGTAGCCAAATCATTCAACCGAAAGGTGCGCCCAAGACACTTCGAAGCAGACGATCTTGTCCTAAGAAAAATACTACCACTACCCATCAAACTCGGAGGTAAGTTCGCTCCAAACTACAAGGATCTTTACATTGTGAAAAAAACACTCCTTGGAAGGGCTCTAATTCTGACTGAGATGGATGGACGCCAATTCTCCAACCCAGTCAACTCTGATGCTGTGAAGAAGTACTATCCTTGAAATAATTCATATGTTCCTATTGATAACAAGGGAATAGGCAGAAAAGTTATCAATAAGGGCACTCCTAATGGCAAGTCTAACTGGAAAAGGATTTCGCACATGACAAATTGACGTCAAGGCCGATCCTGACAACCATGGAAGTCTTGATGGTAGTCACGCCCATATCTGTCAAAGACCTTTAAAGTAGAAATTAGCTTTGCTGCAAAGATCCCCATGCAAGCAATTGCACATACCCTGTGCATGTCAGGAATCATATGATTTCTGAGAAACTCCCCGACGTACCGAAGCCGTTTTGACATAGCATGCACTGACAATAGGACTTTCTAATTGGAAGCATCCCTAATCATAGAGGATTTCATTCGAGCTACGAGACTAGCCATGAGAGGAGAAAAGACTCTGCTAACTTTGAAGGCAAAATGGAAGAAGGGTAATTTGTATCGTTCTCAATTTACCCTTAATCATCTCATTTCTAACATAAGCTCATGTTATTGTCAAAAGGGAATTATCGACATCCAAGAAAACTCGAGTTATCAATTTAATCTCAAATGAAGGGAGCCACGAAGGGTAATGTTGTATCGTTCCCAATTTCTGTCCCTCAAAGAGCCGTTCATTGACACAGTCTTTTTTATTACCTTGCAGGTTTGCCTCACTATTGCAGCATAGGTAAATATCTTTTTCCCTATAAACTTTTCTCATAAGAATAGAAAGAAACAAAAAAAAGAGGAAACATGTTAAAGCAAATGAATGCTTAACCCTCCTCTGAATGTATTGCATGTCTTTTGGTAGGGGATTTTGAATGGTAATTTTACCTGTTTAATTCACCAATTCCCTATGAAAATCTTGACAATTCGACGAATGGTGTCGAACTGCTCCAATGTATTGAACAAGATGTATCAGAATGATGAGAGGCAATCCTTAGTCTATACCCATTCTCACATACCAAACCCTTGCAAAATGAGCAAAAAGGTTCCATTTCTATAAGGTAAAAAGGATTTCTCGCATAAGGTACGATAGCCAAAGTGACGAAAGGCAGTTCATTTCTTTGCCCCATATACTACCATTGATCTTTTGCTTGAGCATTTTTTAGCCCATATACTGGGAGATTCCTTTTAAATCACCCCTATCAAGAACTACCCCACATTGGGGCGACTTGAGATAAATCGGCATCACAGGGAGGATTCAAATTCTGAGGAAATAAGAAAAGCATCTCTCCCTTTTGATCACCGCCCCTGTAGCTTTAGCCTCGTCGTCTTCATGAATCTGGTGGTCCACGACAGGGTCCTCCAAGACAAGCACACTATCGACGGCTGGACGGTTGAGGCTAAGAGGGTTTTGTCAAAAGAGGAGCAGCAAACTAACTAGAGCCTGTCCAAAATGCCAACATGTCATTGATAACAGTGATGTTCTTATCTAGGAACTGAACAAGATAAGAAGAATGAGGAGTTTGTAATATTTAAAACTTTCTATGATCATCAGCCGCAACAGCTCACACAAGGTGAAAAAGATTAATAGAATTTTTTAGTGTTATTATTACAAATAAACTCTTGCGATAATTTAAATGTCCTAGGATGACGAAGAGCAATTCTTCTCCTATCCCATACACTTATATCTTTTGCTAGCCCAATTGATCCGACGACTTCATTTCATACAAACCCAGTTAGTGATTATCCCCCACACCGGGGTAAGGCAAAAGTCACAATAGTTTGAACATCATGGTATAAAGTACCGAGTGAAGATGAAGACTCAAAGAGCCTAATAATATTGTTTTAGACTAGTCCTGACAACACTAAAAGATCAGCAAAAAAATGATGAAATCATTGAAGACTAGGGGCATAAAAAAGGTAGCGTGCTTGGTAAAAGCAAGGCCAATGCCCATGAATAAAAAAAAAAGAAAAGAAAAAAGAGAAGAAGAAAAATGATGAAAAAGATGAAGAGAAAGGAGTCCATAATTTCTGGGTAGCTGCTGTGAAAAACAATGAAGTTTTAGTTGAGAAGATCTCTGAGCGTGATTAAAGCGCTCTCAAATACTGCAAAGATATTAAGTGGTGTAGAATAAACGACCCAAAATGGTTTAAACTTGAGTTCTTCTTCGATACAAACCCCCACTTTAAGAATTCTATCTTGACAAAGATCTATCATGTGATGGATGAAGACGAATCTATTCTGGAGAAAGCAATTGGGACAGAGATCGAATGGTATCCAGAAAAATACTTGACGCAAAAGTTCCTAAAAAAAAAACTGTTCAAGAAGCCAAAGCATGGGATTATTCAGGGAGTTTTCCAAAAGGATCCTGACGATGGAGAAAAAGACCGATGACAATGCCAAGATGATCACCAATTCTCACCCTTACACATATTTTTGAGCCCACTGATCATTTCGTTCCCCAACTTGTGAACCAAGCCTACGTTACATCTCTCATGAAATCTCTTCTGATTAGGGCACTTGAATTAACATGGAATTTCAAATGCTTATAAATAACGCTCGAGGAAGTGCGAGCAAGACTACTTCTATCTCGTTTTCTTTCATCGCCTTAATTTGGACAGTCTCCTTTGTTAAGCCATTGACCAAGCCAGCATTACGATCCTAAAAAAGACCTCTCAAATTGGCAGCGTCGTACTGCTTGCAAGAAAACTCAGACCCTTGTTGATGTGATAACGGTCAGATTAAGTGTTCTCGATGGTCCCGCATTAATGGACGAGACAAACAACCCTTTTTGATGAGAGTGAGTGGAAAGTCCTTTCTGACTAAAGGTCTCTTGTTCAGCATCTCGAGAAGTCCACTTTGCAAGCGAAAATTGTCTTGATTGATAATTACCCTCGGTGGCGGTTTGGTGATGTAAACATGGCGAAATCATCATGCATGAACTTTCAAATACACATTCTGGAATAGCCTAACTTGTTTATCCTTGATGAATGCATGCATGTTTGCGCTGATCATCTTTGATAGGTAAAATATCCTTAAGGACTCAAAAAACATATGACCTTTAAAATGTCTCCGAAGATGTCACAAAAAATTCTTCTGTTCCTCGAATGGAATTAACACAGCATGCTTATTGCAGCTCAGAGTTTTAACTCTCAGTGAGAGGACACGAAAATTCGGGCGGTGAAGAAGCCCTTATTATCACCCTAAGAGAGATACCCCGAAAAAGGTCGGTTATTCAACAAATGATGCATCAAACCTCTAGATAAAAAACCCTAGATATTTCATCAAATTTCTTTTTAAACTACCTGGAAGGTAAACTAGGTGTTTCTTTGAAAAAGAAAAGTATCTTGACTTGCGATCATGAGATTTCATACGATATTTTAGAATAGCTTTAGTTGTCTATTTCTCCGATGAATGTGTATATATTTGTACAAAAAAAAACTTGTTTGACAGGAGACATACCCTTAAGAGGCAGGAACATGCCCATGTAAGTATATTTTACCCATGCATGGTTCCAAAAATCCATATACCAACGATTGTTATGGTACCCTTCGAACATTAGACCGACCCCTCTGTTCACCAATTGAACATTGGATTGACCTCTCTATTCACCGTGTACCTACAATTGTTATGGTACCCCTCCTGAGCATGGGATTAACTCCTATGTTCACATTAAGTCTTTTCAGGTACCCCTTATAAGATGTAGGTACTTTGGCAAAGCAAAATCCAGTCAAGGCAACCGAAGATAAGTTCCAGTTCGAGATAAATGAAATCCAGTCAAGGCGACCAAAGATAAGTTCGGGTCCTAGACAAGTGATTTCCCCAGTCAAGACAACCAAAGAAAGGTTCAGGTTCTAGACAAACGAATTCCAGTCAAGGTGACCGAATATAAGTTCGGGTCTTAGGCAAGCGATTTCCCCCAGTCAAGGCACCGAAGAAAGGTTTGGGTCCTAGACAAATGAAATACAGTTAAGGCGACCGAAGATAAGTTCAGGTCATAAGCAAGCGATTTCTTCAGTCAAGGTGACTGAAAAAAGGTTTGGGTCCTAGACAAATGAAATCCAGTCAAGGCGACCGAAGATAAGTTTGGGTCCTAAGCAAGCGATTTCCCCAGTCAAGGTGACCGAAGAAAGGTTCGGGTCCTGGACAAATGAAATCCAGTCAAAGCGACCGAAGATAAGTTCGGGTCCTAGGCAAGCAATTTCCCTCAGTCAAGGCGACCGAAGAAAGGTTCAGATCCTAAGCAAATAATTTCTCTCGTCAAGGCGATCGAAGATAGGTTCGAGTCTTTGACGAATGAAATTTAGTTGAGGCGACCGAAAATAGGTTCGAGTCTTCGATACATGATACCAATTATCTGGAATTACTTTACCCTTCGGTAAGGTAAGTAGCTCCGAATATGTTTTTATTTGCTTTAGCACGCATTATCTTATTACATAAAAAATGAGACTCACAGTCTCGCCAAAAATAGCATTCATTGAGTATGCATGGGCCAAATTTATGTGTCATTTTATTTTTTAACATAATCTCTGTAAGCTAACCTCTGCGAGCTCACCTTCAAAGAGGGGCAGCTGTTGACACCTATTTTAATTTGCCCAAAATTAATTGCGCAAAATTTAGAAGTTAATTTTCTTTCATTCCTAAAACAAAAAAATTATTTCTATTTAAATGCATTACATATAGAAATTAGGCACATTTGTATCAATAGGGATTAGAATTTAAAAAAAAAAATCTCGAGTTGGACTAGGTTGGCTCGGCCCTTTTCTTTTTCCTTTTCCCCGTATGGGCCCCAACCCTTTTCCTTTTTTTCTTTTTTCTTTCCCCCCCGGGCCCAGGCCTTTTTCTTTTCGCCCGCACAAGCTGGGCCTGGCCCTGCATAGGCTGGGCCTAGCCCAGCCCAGCTTCCTTTCTCTTCCTTCTTCCCCCCCGCCGACCTGTCGCTCTCCTTCCGCTATTCGCCTCTATTATGGCCGTAGGGTGATGAACGACGGAGCAGCCCGCGCCTTTCCTATCAGGTCAAAAGTTCACTAAGGAAGCACACCAATAGGATTGGCCTTGGCTAGTCTCGTCTTCCTCGATTTCCCGGGCCTCTTCTCCCCCCTTCCTCTGCTCTCCCTTACTAAACCGGCCCCCCTACACCGGCCTAAATGGCCATGAAAGTCACGGGCTAGAGTAGGCCGGTGCAGGCTGTCGTCAGCATGCATATGGAGTAGGTGAGATGCATCGTCATCGGCTACAAAAACCAAAGAGAGAGACAGAGAGGCGATCGACCATTTTGAGAGAGAAACAAAGAGAGAGAGAGAGAGAGAGAGAGAAAAAAAATCGAGAGTCCGCCGTCGCCGTCGCCTGCGGAGCAACCGGAAAGCCACCCAAACGCATTGTCAACCGGTGATCCTCCCCGGGTCCAAACCGCCTCTATTTTCCCCTGTTTTGGTGTCCGGTTTGGCTGGGACTCGCGCTGGCCGTTTCGCGCGAATCCTGACCCATACCGTCATTCCCCGTAGCTCATGTGTCGTCACCAAAGGTAAACTAGGCCGCCAAAGCCGATCAAGTCGTCGGAACAAGTCGAAAATTCCCTTTTTAAGCAATGCATGCTAGGCATTCAACGAAATGCCCTAATGAAACGGGTTTGATTTTGATCGCCGGCCGATGAGTGTGTGGTCAGATGGCAAGTGGGGTGACTGAGGGAGCTTCGTAGGGTCTCAAAAGGTGAAAGCCGGGCCTGATTTGGTTTGGGTTGGCCAACGAGATTACGGATCTCGCCAGCCGACATTCTCGTGTGTCTGTAGCACGTGACAACCAGTTTGGACCAGTTTGCAAACCAGGTCAGGCCATCTAAGCGGTTCGACCGTGTCAAACCGGCCCTATTTTGTCCACAACCATCGGATCGGGCCTGATCCTATCCATACCCGGGTCAACGCGATGGGTCGGGTCCGTTGACCCATGTCGAATTCGACCGAACCGGATTCGCTAACTCGACCATGTTTTAATATTATATTATATTATATTTAAAAAATTTAAAAATTTCTTTTCTTTTTCTTTTTCTTTTTCTTCCATATTTATTTTTTAAAAAAATTAATTAAAAATTAAATATATTTTTTAAAAATTTAAACAAAAAAAAATTCTCTCCTCTAAATTATGTGATATATCTGAATGTTTTAATTTATTGTTGTATTATTATGCATGTTGTTATAATTTCATAAATTGTCATGTTTAAATTAGATAAGCCTATAAGATCATGTGGTATTTTTTTGCATGTTATTATTGTTGTATTGTTATCATGCCTGTTTTTAATTAAACTATAATTGCATGGTTTGTTCTGTTGGTCGCTTTAGCTAGGGTTAAAACCTTAAGTTGCATATCTATTTTGACTGTTAATCATTTATGATTATATACTTGTTTGATCACTTCACATGATCGGAGAAAGGTCCTAAAATCAATCCAAATTGCCTGACAAATATTTTCAGAAATGAACAGGGTAAAAATGTACCAAAAGGGCATTAGTTATCCAACTAGTGTAATCAAGTCCCCGAACTTAGTTAATCTCTGGTTCGTAAAAATAGAGTGATTCTCCCATCATTTTATTTGGGTTTCTAATCGATCCACCCCAAATCGATTAGTGACAACTCCTTGATATAAACCACTTGCATGTTAAATACCTAAACCCTAAGTCGTGATATGGTATGGGTTTAGGAGAGCCCGAGTTAAGTCTAATTAACACGTACCAAGCGAGCCCCCTCTTTGCATGCTCGATAAAAACGGGAGGTCGGTCACGACAAAGTTCTTTGTAATTATGTAGAGGCATTTCGTAAAAGCTGAAATAATCAACCAAACACACCCTTAGTGTTTACCAATGTCTTTTTTCGGCCAACAGTGTTTAACGCATCTTTACTGTTAGTGGTCTGTCCTATGAATCAATCAATGTTGATACTCTAATATTAGTTGTGAATTAGGTTGTGTCGGAAAAATCAACATTCACTATACTTAGGTAGTCATAATGTCTTGCTAGAGACCGCTTATGACTTGTAGGTCAAAAGGGTTTTGAGCACACTGTTAATGTTTAGTGAACCTACAGGGTCACACACAATAGCGAACGAACTCAATATTTTCTATGCGCCTTGATCTACTTAAGAAGTAGATTTTAATTTATTCTCTTATTTAAATTATCTATGCGATCGTGCGCGTTATGAGATAACGATTAAATGTGGGCCCAAATCGCCCGGCTCACTTCTTTTAATTCCGCTGGATAATGAGGTTGTATAAATAGATAGAAAATCGTTCTTTGTCTAAGGTTTTTTCGACAGAGTATCGAAAATAAAAAAAAAAACGTTCGAGAAAAAGGAACTTCAAGATCTTTTGCTAGTCCGTGGATCGTTGAAGAATTCCGTTTGTGTATGTGGATACCGGTGGAGGCGCAACACTTGGGGGCGCTAATTCAGACACAATCAGTTGTCGATTTATCCTCAATCTGCAAAAGGTGCGTTTCGAAATTCCCTTTCGATTTCAATATACACATAGATCCTATCTAAGGTTCTATATTCCGCTGCGTTATTTTTGTTGATGAGCCCTACACTTACAACTAGAGAAGTCAGAACTGACCCCTACCATGCGGTGCTTTGCAATGTACGCGATTGGATGCATGTGTATGGCAGTAGTTTTCTGTATAAAATCATCTGGGCGTGTCTAGATGTCAAGATCCATATATTGTGTCACACCCCGAAATCTACCAAGACGGGGGATGACACGACCGTCCTTCCACTTGAAGGACGCAACCTCAAATCACCCAAAAGTTCCCACGACATCACTCTCGCTCTATTGCTGCTAAACAAAGAACTTGAAAGATTGGGAAAAAGAGGGGGGTGAGCAACGACAGCTCAGTAAGCAGTGCATATCTCTTCTAAGCAGATCGAGCAATCACTATACATGAATACATAAAGTCATACTAGAATTTTAAGAGTCAAACTCAAGATATAAAATACATATCAAGTCACATAAGAGTTATTTCATTTCAACAAGTTTTATACAATTCAGAAAATACTCATTTAAATCATCATAAACATCAATGGTCAAGTCCATTGATCAATCTCTATTAAAAACCATATCAACGGTCAATTTCATTGACTAATATCAAATCACACATCAATGGTCTATTCCATTAATAAATCGCATCAAAAGCACGTGCCAATGGTCCATTCTATTGGCTAATCTCATATCACATCACATCAATGGTCCATTCCATCGGCCAATCTATTGCTCAATATCTAACCATGATCACGACACAAAGCCTTGTGACAAGACTACCAAGATTCTCCCACTGGCAAGGTCTTCACCTACAATGTCGGTGGCTCGGCCCAAAAGGATATCTTAAACCCGATATGCATACCCCAAAGCTCCTTAATGGGCTCATAGTGATATTGAACATTAAACAATCATCATCCAATATCAGAAATCCAATCCATAATACGTTTCACAAACCAAATAAATAACTTTCTCGTAACACAGCTCAACCTCCAGAAATACATTTCGGCATTTCTTGAATCATTTCTGAAGTCATTTTATAAACCAGTTCGTAATGCAATACACATAGATATATCCTTTCACAATACATTTCTAAAAACAATTCTCAAATCATTCTCAATTACTAAAAAGTAGTAAATGCTCGATCCTAATTTATGCAATAAAATGCTCTTTTAAGTTCAACATATATATTTATATCGGATCATAATTCCTTCAAGATATGATTTTTATAAAACCAAAGAAGAGATAGTACCACTCACCTGGAATGACCCAAAACCAAATAACATGGCTAAACGCCCCGATAATCTCGTAATCCTATCAATTGAACGAGAATCGATATCAAAACCAAGTAAAACACTATATTCACTAATGACTCAGCTAAACCAAGCTTAAACGCCAACCAAAACGATTCAAACGCGCTCACAAATCGTTCCTCCAAAGCGATTATCCAAATCATCTGCAACGCGAAACTTGATTGCGCTATAATTTTCCCCAACGAACTTCGATCCTAGCAAACTTATAGTCAAAAGAAAGCCCGTTCTGAGTATTACAAAAGCCCCAACTTAGCCGTCCCAAAATCGAGCCGAAAACAGATGAAAATCGGCCTAAAGCCCGCTGGTCGCGCACTGTTCACCTTGTACAGCAAACTTCAAAAATTCATATTGGGCAAACCATATGTCCAAATCAAGATCCGTAAAATCTCACAGCTCCACGACACCCTAAACTATCAATTCTATAAAAATACGCAGCTCAACAACTCAAAAATCCAATTTCGCAGCTCGAATTTCCCAAAATTCCGAATTTAAACCTTAAATCGGAAAACTTCTCCGATCAGACGGACGAGGGGCACGAGTGCTTACCGAGCGTTGCGATATGAAGTCGAATCGGCTAGGCGAGGTTCGCGCAGCGCAAAACCCTCCCTTTCTTCTTCTTCTTCTTCTCCTCCTCTCTTTCTTTCTTCTCCGTTTCTGTTTTTCTCGGCCGAGCATGCTCTTGGTTAAATGAGCCGAAGATTCACTGTAGCTACTTTTGACTCGTTGACTTGTTGACTTTTTTTTTTTTTCAAATATTACATATTGCCTGCTTCCTTCAAATATTTCCTTGCTAAGGGAATTTCTTTTTCTCATATAGTATAGTTTCTTTGCACTCTTATGTATCAGGTTCCCGCTCCGAAGAGGCAGTGAAGGAGTTTCCGCCCTTACTAGTTAAAGACATCCCAGTAGTTGATCCGCATAAACCCGAGGTGATGTTCCGAATTTTGGATAACGTGATTGAGGTAATCAAGAACTCTTTCGGTGTCATCAACAACACATTCGAAGAGCTCGAACATACTGATCTCGCATCGCTCCGGGAAGTTTTGTCGGTCCCGTTTTTCCCGATCGGTCCATCCCCCAAATGCTGCGTGACATCTTCGTCGAGCAGCTTACTAGTAGAGGACAGAAGCTGCATCTCCTGGCTAGATGAACAGCCGCCCAAATCCGTGATCTACGTGAGCTTCGGGAGCCTTGCGGCCACGAGCGAGGCAGAAATCTTGGAGATTGCACTGGGCCTAGCGGACTCCAAGCAGCCCTTCTTGTGGGTGGTCTGGCCCGGGTCGGTCCACGATCCGGAGTGGCCACAGAAGTCGCCAAGCTGCTTCCTCGAGGCACTGGAAGGGAGAGGGAAGATGGTGAAATGGGCACCTCAAAAGGAAGTGTTGGCTCTTCCTGCTGCGGGAGCATTTTGGACCCACAGTGGTTGGAACTCCACTTTGGAAAGCATAACTGAAGGAGTGCCAATGTTGTGCATGCCTTGTTTTGCTGATCAAGGAGTGAATGCAAGGTATGTAGGCGATGTTTGGCGAATTGGAGTGCACTTGAATGGGGGGCTTGAGAGAGAGAACATTGCAAGGGCCATCAAGAGGCTGTTGGTGGAGAGAGAAGGAGAAGAAATAAGAGAGAGGGCATTGGTTTTGAAGGAGAAGGCCAGTGTTTGCGAGAGACAAGGCGGGTCTTCGTACCAAGCCTTGGATGCTTTGGTCCGTCACATATTGTCTTTTAAATAATTATATGTTGTCCGAGCTTAATCGCGGTGGCATCGTAACTAGGTTATTCCGTTTACGATTGAATAATTATCGTGTTGTTAGCAGATTAATACTTTCAAGCCATTTGTGTCACTGTTATTAAATAAATTAGCATGCTACTCTTTTCAACACGACAAGTTTATTTTTATACATTTAGACAACTTATAAATATTTAATTTGAGAGTTTATTTCTTAAATGCGTTGAATTTCGTTAATTTGTTTACCGAAGCCGGTGTTTTGGGGTTTAAGAGTATCATCTGTGATACTACTTTATAAACTCATCACCATGGATACGAAGTAAAGTGAAATGCTAAACCCTTTAATTGGAGTAATCTGAGTTCTAAATTTTCTCTAGCAAAACTGCAATCAATTCCATCTGGCGACGAAACTTTCGATTTTTAGTAAATATTGATGAACCCATTTTATACTAAACTTCACCTGAACCGTCAATACTCATATAAGCCACGTGACACCCATGCTAAATGCTCCGAATTTAGTTCAAAATATATGCTACACTCATATAATAATTTCTCTGGATTGCTCATATGTGGCTACATATGGGACTGCCACAAGGGCAAGTTCCAATGGAAGAAGTTAATTACAATTTAAAAAAAAAAAAAAGAGAAAGGTTAAGACTTATTACATCAATTGCAACGTTGAAGACTTTGTTGCATTTCATACACAAATTTAATAATATCAATGAAGGTTTTCACAAACTTTAGTCTATTTGTATCAATCTATATTCCGGTCACTTACAGAATGACCATGTTCCACATTCCACAATGAATTCCGGATACGGCTAAAATACAAAAAGCGATTTATCAAATTAGTTTATAAAATAAAACAGAAACTCTAGCTGTGTGCTTATAAGTATAATTAGTAATTTATCTAAATACACACTTACAGAATTGATATTTTTCTTTTCTTTCTTTTTTTTCCTTTCTTCTTCCTCTAGCTGATCGCTAGGCCTCGGCAATGGCCGACGACCGACCAGAGGCGGCGAGGTCGACCTCGCCATGGCTAGGCAAGCTAAACCTCGCCAGCTTGGCGATGGCGAGGCTTGACTTCACCATCGCTTAGTGAGGTTGGCCTTGCCAATGCTCGCCCTTGCCAGTGGACCTCACTTTGGCCTTGCCGACTAGAGGAAGAAAGGAAGATAAAAGAAAGAAAGAGAAAGAAAAGAATAAATAAATAAATAAATAATTTAAAATTTATTAAAAATGTTCACGTCAACGCCGGTCGTACCTGGTAGACAGCTAGTGTTCACGTTAGCAATTTCCGACCAACAGTAGCCGGATGGACTCAATTGATAAAATATGGAAAAGTTTAAGACTTAATTGGCATAATTAAGAGGTTTATGACTAAATTGGCAAATATAAAGCGGGTTTAAGATTTTTCAGACAATTTTCTCCTTGGATGGACCACATAGAAATACTAGGAATGATCAATTCCCGGGCGGTTTGGTTCCCACCCAGAAATCGGGAACTGGATCAAAGGGCCAATTTGCAGTTTTTGGAATCGGCAACTAGACCGATGCCCAGTCCGATTCCAAGGTGGGCCAATGGAACCAAAAGCTCTCTCATTTAATCATCAAGCTCTGAAGATGTAGATCTTCGTCAAACCCTAACTAGCAAGACCATCACTCTCAAGGTCGAAACGTCCAACATGATCAACAATGTCAAAGACAAGATACAGGCCAAGGAAGGGATCCCTCCACACTAGCAGAGGCTCATCTTAGCCGAGAAGCAGCTTGAGGGCAATCACACCCTCTCGGATTATAAAATTCAGAAGGAGTCAACCCTCCATCTGGTGCTACGGTTGAGGGGAGGTGTGCAGATCATTGTGAACACCTTGACCGGGAAAACGATCACGCCGGAGGTGAAGAGCTCGGACACGATTGACAATGTGAAAGCGAAGATTCAGGACAAGGATGGAAATTCCACCGGATCAGCAGTGACACATCTTCGCTGGGAAGCAGCTGGTAGTGGTTTGCCAATGTAGTCCATTCATCCAATTTTGACCTAAAATTACTAATATGATGCCGTCTATCCTATGTAGCATGGTTGACACTAACGTGGATAATTTTGTAATATTTGTTTTAAATTTTATTAGTATTTTTTTCTTTTTTCTTTTCTTTTCTTTTATTTGTTTTTTTTATCAACTCTGGCAGGCGAGGGCCAACGACCCTTGCCTAGTCTGGGCAAGGGCGTCGCGGCCCACGATGGCCACGGGCAAGGAGTAATAGAATATTTAAATATTAAACCACAGTTTCATTCAATAGCTTAAGTTTTTAAACCAGTTGGCAGTAATCCCATAAAATCTCAATTGGTATCAGAGTAGGAGGTCCAGCCTACACGAAAGGGGGAGTGTTAGACTATTAAATAATAATCCACCCCATTAAATCTCATGGTCATAAATATTTTGACAATATAGTTTATCCAGTCAATTTTGGCGGAAATTACTAACATAAACATCGAACGTCCTATGTGGCATGGCCAACTAAGACGGCCAGCGCTGATATTGACAATTTTTTAAATTTTTTGTTACTTCTTTTGTTTTTTTTCTTTTTTCTTATTTTAGTTTTTTTTCTTTGTTTTTTTACAACTCTGGTTGGCGAGGTCCCTGGCCGACCATAACCAACCACAGGCGAGGCCTAGCGACCCTCGCTTGGTAAGCCCTCGCCTAAAGCTGGGGGCGGGCCTAATGCCCTCGCCTAGATCTTGGCAAGGGCATGGAGGCCCTCATCAGCAAACAAGCGAGTGTGTCGACCATTGCCTAGATGCGGTCGAGGGTGCAAGGCTCTCACCCGTGGCCACAGAGGGCATCGCGTGAAAAGCAAAAGAAAAGAAAAGAAAGGAAAAAATAGAAAAAATTAAAATTTTAAAAATTTATCCACGTCAGCAACTATCATGCCACTTAAGGCGGTTGACATCCATGTCAGCAATTTCGGCATTCGTCGAATGGACTACATTAGCAAATTGTCAAAAGGTTTATGACTACATTGATTCTATCGAAAGATTTAGGACTAAATTGGTGTCGATACAATAGGTTTAAAACTTTTTTTGGTACTTTTCCTGCTTTTCGGTATTGCATGGTGTGAGTTAGTTTATTCTTTTCCTTTGTCAGCTCAAAAATTCTGAATTATGTGTGTTCTGTGATAAATTAACAAAAAAAGTCTAGCTTTTCTTCATTGTCCAATTTTATGATGGGTCTTTTGCAAATGGATTTGGGTGATCAACAAATTCGATTTTGTTTAACCATATTGTCATAAATATTAGAGTACTGACTTACATAACCCAATTTATCAAACCATGTAATAAACTGTATCAATTAACTATATCATCTTAGTAAATCCTATTTGCTTTGTTGATTGCATAGCCACGTGTTCTTTCAACAGTAGTTGATGGTCATGACTCATAAAAAAACTAGCAATATTCCACCACACATTGCTATTTCAAATTTCAAAATAATTCCTGAATAACTCGTTAAGACTTCAGTGAAGTCTGGCGTGAGCGCACGTGTGTGTATATATATTTCCATTTCCGTTTTCTTCATCTAACGATTCTTGCCTTAGCCCCCGCTTTCCTCTTTTTTGTCCGCTTGTCTGTCTATATTTCCGCTTTTGTATTGCGGAAGTGGATCCGCTAACGGAAGAGAGAACTTAAGAATAACAAAATAATACGCCAATCTCTGGCACTCGAGTATTTTGGAATACATTGCTCATTGCGAGCTCTGCCTCGCTAGTGGCCGGTGGGCCCAACCTTGCCAGCCCCCGCCTCTTAGAAGCTGTAGATGAAGAGAGGAAAAGAAAAAGAAAGTGAGAGATAATAAAAAAAAACAGGAGAAAAAGAAAAGAGAAAAAAATTAATAAAACAACACGAAAAAAATAAAAAAATGTACATTAAAAAAATTTACCATATCAGCGCCAACCAACCAAAATTAGCCGGACGGAGCAAATTGACACAAATGCAAAAGATATAAAACTAAATTGATATAAATATAAAAGGTTTAGAACTAAATTCATACAAATGCAATAAGTTTAGGATTATTTTGGTAATTTTCGCAATTTTTATGCTTGAGATAAGATCAATCACTTTCCGTCTACACATATAGTAATCTTGTATGACGGGACTCAAAGCCAAGGTCTCTGCACCCAACAGTGCCTATAATATATTCATGAAAGTCTCTCAACACACATGATGCTCCCCCAAAACCTAATATTCATATAATGGTTTTCTTCGACCGGTCCAACTCGATCCCTATATCATATGTAGCATGAACAGCTATTACCTGTTTCATAATCTCAACTTGTAAAAGACCATATAAAGCAACAACATCAAAGCTTCTGCATATATCTCAAGCCAACCTCCCTCCGTTAACGTGGGAGCGACGGAAGGAACGAAGTCCACAATGAACCAAAGAAACAACCACCGTCTGATCCTTTTCCCTCTACCCTTCCGAGGCCACATAAACCCAACGCTCCAACTTGGTCGGATCCTCTACGCCCCAGGCTTCTCCATCACCGTCCTCCACGCCAACTTCCAGAGCCCCAGATCCGTCCTCCCACCCTCACTTCACCTTCCGATCCATCGCTGATGGCCTCGACCGATCGGAGGCCTCCGTGTCGGACATCCCTGGCCTCATCTCACTCCTCAACGCCTGGTGTGCGAGCCCCTTCGAGGAATGCTTGCGGGAAATGATGTCGTTGCAGGGTGGTGAGGCAGCGCACGTCGCGTGCTTGATATCTGATTCGCTATTCAGCTTTACTTGCGGCGTAGACGAGAGGCTGAAGGTCCGTGCGCTGACGTTGCGGACCGGCGGCACAACGTTGCTTTATGTTTACACTATATATCCGGTTTTAAAGGAAAAAGGATACGTTCCGATACATGGTAAGCCTTTTGTTGTTGCATGATGTATGTTAGGTTATGCTTCTCTATTCTCGGTTCAAAGTTCTGATTGCTGTGTGCTTTGTGATGAAAGAACAAAAGAGTTTATTTTTTCCTTCATTGCCCTATGTTCTTTTTTTTTTTGATCTATTGCCCTAGTTTCGATGAAGGGCTTTTGCAGATGATTTAGATGGTCAATATTATTATAAAACGAAAATTATCCAAAAATTCATGAATATATTGTATTAATTTTTTTACTGTGTTAATTGAGTTCAAAACATTTTCACGATTTGCCAATTGAATCTACTCAACCAATTTTTGCTGGAAATCGCTGATATAGACACCGGCTTTCCTACGTGAAGCGCCAGCGTTGACGTAGATAATTTTAATATTTTTTCGATTTATTTATTATTTTCTTTTTTCCTTTTCTTCTTTTTCTTTTCTTTCTTTTTTTTTTACCTTCTTCCCCTAGCCAGTCATAGGGCCTCAATGACAACGAGGGCAAGTCTCACCCAGCCATGGCGAGGCCGACCTCGCATAGCGACAGCTAGGGTGAGCCTCGCTAGGGGTGGGCAAGAATCGCTCAAGGCTGGTTGGCCATCGCTGAGGCCCGTTGGCCATCGTTGAGGCCCAGTGACTAGCTAGAGGTAGAATGGAAGAAAAAAAAAAAAGGAAAAATAAAAAAGTAATAAAAAATTCACAAAAATACTAAAATATTATTAAAAATTATTGATGTTAGTACCGACTGTGTAACATAAGATGGCCGGTGTCCACATTAACAATTTCCTTTCAAAATTAACTGGATTGACTCAATTGGTAAAGCATGAAAAAGGTTTATAACTCAATTGGCGTAATTTAAAGACTTAGGAATGAATTGACAAAAGTATATTATAGTTTAAAACTTTTTGGACAAATTTCCCTTGTTATAAGTTTTTGAGTATGAAGACCAACTTACACAACATGATTCATCAAACGATAAGATATATTGTACTTATATTATCTTAGTAAATCATTTTTGCATTGTTCATTGAATAACCATAACATGTTCTTTCACTCCAGCTTAGTTGATGTTCATGACTCATAAAAAACCTAACAATATTCCACCGTAGAATGCTACTTGAAATTTCAATATAATTGCTAAATGACTCGTTGAGATTTGAGGGTCCTTAGTGTTTGATAATGTCTTTGTTCTTTTGGCCAAATTGTTCAACGTGACTTTACAATAGAGAAGTTAGAACTAACCCCAACCGTGCGTTGCTCCGCAATGTACGTGATCGGAAGGATTTGTCCGCTGCTAGTTCTTATCCCTAGGGTAACAATTCAATAAATTGCTTAATAAACATTCAAAATTCTTGTCTATATCAAAAAGCTTTTCACAGGAAAATCTACTGATTTTATTGGTAAGTAATCGTGGGTGTACTTCATACAAATCCGTGCAATGTATGTGTATTCCAGTAGTTTTCAGTATAAAATTTTCTGAGCGAGTCTCGATGTCAATATCTATATATTGCTTCCTTTTCCGTGCTTGGTCATTTTCCTTTTCTCATAAAAGTACGGTTTATTGCACTCTTGAGTGGATCAGGCTCTCGATTGCAAGAGGCAGTGAAGGAGTTTCCAACGTTACTAGTTCGAGATATCCCGGCAGTCGATTCAAAGGAACCCGAGATGATGTTCTGATTATTGGAGTTATTGGTGTCACTTTTAAGTTATTTGTGTCATGCTTAGACACGTTTTTAATCAATTGACATGCTACTCTTGTCAACATACTTTTAAGTAACCACATTTATATGGTAATCTCTGTCACGCCCTGAACCCCAACGAACACGCGACATCCCACACCCTATCGAAATAGTGCAACATCTCAGGAAACGTCGCCAACCCAAACAATCCCATCAGAGTTCGATTGCGGCAAAAACAATATAAACCCGGACAGTAAAATCTTGAGTTAAAAAGGGAGAGATAATTCACCGAGCCACCAAACATTAAATTACACCTCGATATATACACAATATCCATTCTAATCCATATCACAACCACTAATCACTTCGTGCACTCACCAAATTTACAACAACCTATAATACACACTCAAGCTAACTTCTACGGATCACACCATCAACTTCAAAAGGGTTGGTAGTCTGGGTATATTCTATTTCCAAAAATTGAACACTTCAAAAGGCTTGGCTACCCCCAGTCTAGCCCCTACACCCTGTAGACGGCGTCCACTCCGATTCGGTCTCCCTAGAATCCAAATCTGAATCCTCCTTAGGCATGTGCTCCTCTGAAGACTCGAAGTCTACCTCGATCTCGATCGAGTTATCCTCATCCCCCGACTCTAATGGCACCTCAATCCGTTCTTCTGGGGTGGTGGTGGCGGTGGTGGATTCATGGCTCAAACTGGGGTTCTAAAATTGTTTGGTTGAAACAACCATGAGACACGTCTCAGCAAATAACACCCTAAATCCCAACTAGACTAACACGTACCTCCAGACAAGTTCAAACATCATAACACTCAATTAAGCACATCATAAGCACACAATTGCACTTACCTGGGATCTTGATACTCACAATCTGCAGATTAATCTCAAATATACAATTTCCAACCATATGCACATTCCAAATTAATTTCATACCCGAAACACAAATCGAATACATAGCCTTTTCAGTTCCACATTCCACACATTCGTTCATTCCTCATCACACTATTTTTCACTCGACTCGCCAGTGACCCGCGTAATAGTACCGCCTCAAGTCCACTGCGACCATCTCATATTCACAATACTTCTTAGCCCGCATAATAGTACTGCCTCAGGCTATGTATCTTGTCTACGTAAACCACCTCAGGCTCAACATCCACCACCTACGGCATAATCCGCATTGAAGTACACGCATCAGGTTGGCAATCTTCCGGTAATACCAGACATATCTCATTTTCACAACACTTCTTAGCCCGCGTAATGGTACCGCATTAGGTTATGTCTCTTGCTCGCATAATAGTACCACCTCAGGCTCAACATCCACCACCTACAGCACAACCCATGTTGAAGTACACGCCTCAGGTTGGCAGTCTTCCGGTAATACCGGACATCGTCCTGCGTAAAAGTACCGCCTCAGGACGGCACAATTCCCTACTTTAAAATACACGCCTTAAGAATTCTTGTGACCACATGCATGACACATCACGCAATTTCTCATTCATTCACTTGCTCGAATCTCATGCGAACATGCTCGATTTACACACCAACATGCCCAATTATCAACTGATCCAATTCAGCCCGTGCACGCATCAATCCACACACATTTCACATACGCAATTAACACCCAACCATGGCCAATTGCCAGTCAATTCAATTCAGCCCATGTGCGTATATAACAGTCCACATTTCAATCAATCAATTCACAATCCAACGAGCATACAAGGCCGCCATTGGGCCACAACCACAGCCACTAACATGAGCATAAAATCAGCATTTCCATGTCTATCTCAAGCCATAATAAGCACTACGAACCAGCCAATCCAATTAAATTCGCACATGCACAATCAACTCGAATTTTTGCATTTTAAGTCAAAATTCACCATTCACGGGCTTCGTACTCCTACCGACAACCCCCATACCAATACACACTATATTTGAATCACCAAAATGCACTAATTCGGTCACCACCAAAAATCACCTTAACAGCACATTTAGGCCCATTTTTCGTGCAATAAGCCACATTAATCACTCGAAATCATTCCGATTACCTAACCAATCAATTCTAACCTCAAATCCACCTCAAAAATCATCACAATTTCTCCCAAAAAACTCAGCCAAATCAGTCCAACTATTGTCCCATGATTAACCCCTAAAACTCGCTAAAACGGCCCCGAACTAACCCGAAAATACCCATTATCCTAGATGAGGTTTAGGATATCACTTACTTGTGATCCTGCACAAAATCAAGGCCTCAACAGTGGCTGGACAGAGGACAAACAGCAGCAGTGACAGCGGCAACAAGCGGCAAGGGTTACCAACGGTCACGAGCAGCGGCGAACGGCGGCGATTGGCTGCTGGCTTTCTTGGCTGTGCTGGGCTGAGATGGGGCTGGTGAGGGTCTTTCTCGGTGGGAAAAATATGGGAGAGAGACGGTGGTAGCGGTAGTGGTGCGACACGGCAAAAAGGCGAGCGACGGTTCGACGAAACGACGAAGAACGAACAACGATTGGCCAACTCACGTGAGGGAGAGGGGGAAAGGGTGATCGGCCAAGAGAGAGGTGAGAGAGAGAGAGAGAAAAACGTGAGAGTGAGGGGGAGAGAGAGAGAAGAAAATTATATACTAAGGCACCAATAATTGGTGTCTACCCCTCAAGGAAATTATCATCTTGCCCCTCTCTCTACTTTTAATCCAACGGCCACGATTCGATATTATCTAAAATCGACAACCCATATTGAATTCCATAAAAAATATCCAAGAGCAAAATTAGAATTTCACAAAAAGTGCAAGGGCAAAACCATCCATAAATTTATATTTCTAATATTCATTTCCCGATTCTTCACGACCGATCCAACTCGAGCCCTTTGTTATAACTCGCATGAACAGCTGGCCTTGTTCTGGAATCCCAACTTGGAAAGACCATATGAAGCAACAGCATTAAAGCTTCTGTATATATCTCAAGACAACCTCCCTCCATTAACGTGCGAGCGACAGAAGAAATAAAGTCCATGATGAACCAAAGAAACAACCACCGTCTGATCCTTTTCCCGCTACCATTCCAAGGCCACATAAACCCAATGCTCCAACTTGGTCGGATCCTCTACGCCCGAGGCTTCTCCATCACCGTCCTCCACACCAACTTCAGAGCCCCGGATCCGTCCTCCCACCCTCACTTCACCTTCCGATCCATCGCCGATGGCCTCCACCGATCAGAGGCCTCCATGTCAGACATCCCTGGCCTCATCTCACTCCTCAATGCCCGGTGCCCAAGCCCCTTTGAGGAATGCCTGCGGGAAATGATGTCGTTGCAGGGTGGTGAGGAGGTGCCCGTCGCGTGCTTGATATCTGATTCGCTGTTCGGCTTTACTTGCGGCGTAGCCGAGAGGCTGAAGGTCCGTGCGTTGATGTTGCGGACCGGCAGCGCAGCATCGCTTTATGTTTACACTATATATCCGGTTCTCAAGGAAAAAGGATACGTCCCAATACATGGTAAAGCCTTTTTGGTGTTGCACGGTGTATGTTAGTTTATGCTTCTCTTTTCTCGGTTCAAAGTTCTGATTGCTGTGTGTTTGGTGCTGAAAGAACGAAAAAAGTCCGATTTTATCTTCGTTGCCCCAGCTTCGATGAAGGGCTTTTGCAGATGGAAGTTCTGATTGCTGTGTGTTTGGTGATGAAAGAACGAAAAAGTCCGTTTTTTCCTTCGTTGCCCCAGCTTCGATGAAGGGCTTTTGCAGATGTACGTGAGCGGATGGATCTGTCTGGTGCTTTAATTCTTAACCCTAGCATAATAAATTTATTAATAAACATTAAAATTCTTGTCTATATCAAAAAGCTTTTCACAGGAAAGTGACTACCGATTTTAATAGTAAGCAATCATAGGTTTACTTTATACAAATCCGGGCAATGTATGTGGATGCCAGTAGTTTTCAGTATAAAATTTTCAGAGCGATTCTGGATGTCAAGATCTATATATTTCTTGCTTTTCTGTGCTTAGTGAATTTCTTTTTCTCATAAAATTATGGTTTATTGCACTGTGTGTGTATAAGGTTCACGATCTGAAGAGGCAGTGAAGGAGTTTCCACCGTTACTAGTTGGAGACATCCCAGCGGTCGATTCAAAGGAACCCGAGGTGATGTCCCGATTATTGGATGACCTGATCAAGGTAATCAAGAACTCGTGTGGTGTCATCTTGAACACCTTTGAAGAGCTCGAACACCCTGATCTCACATCGCTCCGGGAAGTTTTGTCGGTCCCCTTTTTCCCGATCGGTCCATCCCACAAATGCTGCATGACATCTTCCTCGAGCAGCTTACTAGCAGAGGACAGAAGCTGCATCTCCTGGCTAGACAAACAGCCACTCAAGTCCGTCATCTATGTGAGCTTCGGGAGCTTAGCGGCCGTGAGTGAGGCAGAACTCTTGGAGATTGCACTAGGCCTAGCTGACTCTGAGCAGCCCTTTTTGTGGGTGGTCCGGCCCGGGTCGGTTGGCGATCCGGAGTGGCCAGAGAAGTCACCGAGCCACTTCCTCAAGGCGCTGGAAGGGAGAGGGAAGATAGTGAAATGGGCACCTCAAGTGGAAGTGCTGGCTCATCCTGCTGTGGGAGCATTTTGGACCCACAACGGTTGGAACTCAACTGTGGAAAGCATAAGTGAAGGAGTGCCAATGCTGTGTATGCCTTGTTTTGCAGATCAAGGAGTGAATGCAAGGTATGTGAGCGATGTTTGGAGGGTTGGAGTGCACTTGAATGGTGGGCTCGAGAGAGAGAACATTGCAAGGGCCATCAAGAAGTTGTTGGTGGATAGAGAAGGAGAAGACATAAGACAGAGGGCATTGGTTTTGAAGGAGAAGGCCATTGTTTGCTTGAGACAAGGCGGGTCTTCATACCAAGCCTTGGACGCATTGGTCAGTCACATATTGTCTTGTGAATAATCATATGTTGTCCTAGCTTAAATATGGTCACATCATAATAAAATCGTTCCATTTACTAATGAATATAAACCTATGCCGTTTGCAGATTAACACTTTTAAATTATTTGTGTCATGCATAGACACGTTTTTGTTTCAACTGACATGCTACTCATGTCAACATGATATGTTTAGTTAGATCCATTTAGACGCGTCTATTCTACCCTATTTCTAAACATTTATATTAGAGCTTGTATTTTGAGTGTTAATTTTCGTTCGGTCTTATTAGTAGAGGCGTTATTGAGGGTTTAAGAATATCAACTTTGAAGTCATACCACTTTCTAAACTCATCACATTATAAAGTGTCCTCAGCAAAACTTATTAATTCGAGTCATTGAATTAGAAGTTTTCTTTATTAAAAAGTGTAATTAAGTCCCACCGGTGATCAAATTAATTTCAATGTGTGAGCAAGTATCCATCAACCTAATGTATATTATAAAACTCAATCCGGATCATCAGTTGTGACACCTAAAATTCTTGCTCAAAAAATCATTTATTCATTTGAAAATTTTAGGAATCAAATTTGCCGCCGTGATAAAATTTGATCCCTGAAAAAGAATAAGGGTGTTTCATAGTTTCGCATTCGCATTCTTTGCTGCAATTTTTTTCGCATTTAGGAATGAGGCACGTTGTTTGAGAATAGCATGTCCGCTTCGAACATTCACTTAGGCAAGATTTGCGTCCTTTGTGAGCCGGCCGAAAGTGCGGAGCTATACTCGTCACTTCTTAAACTAAAACGACCTTCCGACCAAAAAAAATTAAAACTAAAACGACCGACTTCATCTAAAGCGAGTGTCTTCATTGATCACTTTTTTCCCGCTGAGCCCTAAAGAATAGCTTCATGTGTCTTCATTGATCACCCATCAACCATCGAGTCCTCATCGATTTTACTTGTGGCGATTTGGGAATAAGACAAGAGAGGGCACGGGCTGACCGTGAAAAACAGAACGGAGAAAGACCAAAGACGTTCTGCTCAAAAAAAAACAAGAAAGGGGAAAAAGGATGAAAGCGACCGGTCAAGTGGCCAAAAAAAATTAAAACTAAAACGACCGACTTCATCTAAAGCGAGTATCTTCATTGATCACTTTTTCTGGCTAAGCCCTAAAGAATAGCTTCATGTGTCATCATTGCTCACCCATCAGCCATCGAGTCCTCATCGATTTTACTTGTGGCGTTTTGCTGATAAGACAAGAGAGGGCACGGGTTGACCCTGACAAACAGAACGGAGAAAAACCAGAGACGTTCTGCTAAAAAAACAAACAAGAAAGGGGAAAAAGAATGAAAGCGACCGGTCAAGTGGCCAGCTTAGTTCTGCGAGCTCATAAGCTTCGCGTGTCGTGACGCCGACTCTCGTCGGTCTAGGCGATGAGAAGCCGAATCGAAGTTCCTCGCTGTTGGTCACTTGTCCTATGGATAAGTCCTCGGTTTCTCGTCGTTACTTAAAAATTTAAATTAATAAATTATAATCAGTTAAGTTATATTAACTATTTTACGCCGTACTAATAATTCAATGTGAAATTTCTTTAACATATCTCACACTTACACCATAACATTTCGGTATACATCTCAACAAAGAAACCTCCCTCCATTCGCCTTTGAGCTACCCGAGAAACAAAGTTCACAATGAACCAAAGAAACAACCACCGTTTGGTCCTCTTCCCTCTACCATTCCAAGGCCACATGAACCCAATGCTCCAACTGGGTCGGATCCTCTACACCCGAGGCTTCTCCATCACCATCCTCCACACCAACTTCAACGCCCCGGATCCGTCCTCCCACCCTCACTTTGCCTTCCGATCCATCGACGACGGCCTCGACCGATCGGAGGTCTCCACGTTGGACATCCCTCGGCTCGTCTCGCTCCTCAATGCCCGGTGCGCGAGCCCCTTCGAGGAATGCCTGCGGGAAATGATGCCGTCTCCGGGTGTTGATGCGGTGCCTGTTGCGTGCTTGATATCGGATCAGCTGTTCAGCTTCACATGCGGTGTAGCCGAGAGGTTGAAGGTCCGTGCGTTGGTGTTGCGGACGGGCGGCGCGGCGTCGCTTTATGTTTATACCATACTTCCGGTTCTCAAGGAAAAAGGATATGTTCCAACAGACGGTAAGCTTTTTTGGTGTTGCAAGGTGTGAGTTAGTAAATATGCTTCTCTTTCCTCGGTTCAAAAGATCTGATCATGTGTGTTCCGTGATGAAGGAACAAAAAAAAGTCTAGTTTCTTCTTCATTGCCCTAATTTTGATGTAAGGATTTTTGAAAATGGATTTTGATGGTCAAATTCGATTTTCTTAATCATGTTATCGTATGTTTCAGAGTACTAAGACGAACTCGCACGACCCACCTTATCAAACGATGTGATAAGCCGTATTGATTAGCTATATCATCTTTAGTAAATCCTTTTTGCGTTGTATATTGAATAACCATAACACAAGTGAGTCGATGTTCATGACTAAAAAAACTGGCAATATTCCACCATAGATCGCTATTTGAAGTTTCATTATAATTATTAATTGACTCGTTGAGATGTGAGGTGCTTGATGTTAAGGATGTCTTTGGTTGTTTTGGCCAAAATGTTTAACGTCTCTTGAAGTTAGAACTGAGACCTACCATTCGGTGTTCCCGATGTATGCGATATGAAGGATTTGATTCTTATACCCAGTGTAACAGTTGACTAAATTACTTATGTGAAAAATCTACAAATTATAGTTGTAGTTTATATAAATCCGTGCAATATATGTGGATGACAGTAGTTTTCTGTATAAAATCATCTGGGCGTCTCTGGATGTCAAGATCCGTATGTTGCTTGCTTCCTTCAACTCATAAAGTATAGTTTCTTTCACTCTCAGGTTCACGATCCGAAGAGGCGGTGAAGGAGTTTCCGCCGTTACTAGTTCGAGACATCCCCGTGATCGATTCGCAGAAACCTGAGATGATGTTCCGATTATTTGATAACCTGGTCAAGGTAGTCAAGAGCTCTCCCGGTGTCATCTTCAACACGTTCGAAGAGCTAGAGCACCGTGCTCTCACGTCGCTCCGGGAAGTTCTGTCGGTCCCAGTTTTTCCCATCGGTCCGTTCCACAAATGCTGCATGACATCTTCTTCGAGCAGCTTACTAGCAGACGATAGAAGCTGCATCTCCTGGCTAGACAAACAGCCACTCAAGTCCGTCATCTATGTGAGCTTCGGGAGCTTAGCGGCCGTGAGCGAGGCAGAAATCTTGGAGACTGCACTAGGCCTAGCCGACTCTGAGCAGCCCTTTTTGTGGGTGGTCCGGCCCGGGTCGGTTGGCGATCCGGAGTGGCCAGAGAAGTCACCGAGCCACTTCCTCAAGGCGCTGGAAGGGAGAGGGAAGATAGTGAAATGGGCACCTCAAGTGGAAGTGCTGGCTCATCCTGCTGTGGGAGCATTTTGGACCCACAACGGTTGGAACTCAACTGTGGAAAGCATAAGTGAAGGAGTGCCAATGCTGTGTATGCCTTGTTTTGCAGATCAAGGAGTGAATGCAAGGTATGTGAGCGATGTTTGGAGGGTTGGAGTGCACTTGAATGGTGGGCTCGAGAGAGAGAACATTGCAAGGGCCATCAAGAGGTTGTTGGTGGAGAGAGAAGGAGAAGAAATAAGACAGAGGGCATTGGTTTTGAAGGAGAAGGCAAGCGGGTGCTTGACACCAGGTGGGTCTTCATACCGAGGGTTAGATGGATTAGTCGATCACATTTTGAGATGTGATTCTGAAGATAGGTTTGTCAGCTCTTGAAGTAAGTGTTAACCTCTGTAACTAGCACAGATTCAACTGATGCTTTCTCCTTTTGATCCCATTCTTGGAAAGATGCTCCATGCACAAGCAAGGATCACTTCATAAACCTGTCGTTCGCCATAATGTAGTCGATCTGCTCACAATTTTGTTGTGCATATTGCATTCTCAAGATATATCGACCCGTTTTTAATGCATTGAATACTTATGGGCCCAAAAGAAAGAGAAAAGAAAGAAAGCAATTAAGACTAGTCTTTCTTGAAATGGATGTTGAGCAATGAGCAACTTCGTGGAAACAGGGCATTCACTGAGCACGAGGACGAGGACGACACTGCCATTGATGTCGGCCAGTGCTTAGTGTAATGCCCAATCCTTGGCGGATCTTAAGACACAAATCAGATCGCATCGATTCCTCAAATTTGTCTTCATTCACTCCCATTCTAGTCAGCAGTCTTCGTATGACCTAGTATACGAACTTCCCCACTTCAAATGCACATAGTTGCAGTCGAGAGTTCACAAATCTGCAAAAGCCCAGTCTCCGTATCAATCCCTGTTTCTTTGTATCACCAACCTCTAATCAAGTTCTATCAAAAGCTACAAGCTTTCAAGTGTTTAGTGTGTGACTGAACCAACACAAACTCAATCCAAAATGAACCAAAGAAACAACCGCCGTCTCGTCCTCTTCCCCGTGCCATTCCAGGGCCACATCAACCCAGTGCTCCAACTAGCTCAGATCCTCCACAGCCGTGGCTTCTCCATCACCATCCTGCACACGGACTTGAACGCTCCCAATCCATCCTCACACCCCCACTTCGCCTTTCGCTCCATCAGTGATGGCCTTGGCCAATCGGAGGCCTCCGCATCGGACATCGTCCGCTTGATCGCGCTCCTGAATGCCAGGTGCGCTGCTCCCTTCGAGGAATGCTTGAGAGCAGAAATGTCGTCCCCGGATGCACCGATTGCATGCTTGAGAGTGGATGCACTGTTTGGGTTCACACGGGACACAGCGGAGAGGGCAGGAGTGCGCAGGATGGTGTTGCGGGCTGGCGGTGTGAGCGTTTTCGCCGGGTTTCAGTTGCTCAGGGAAAGAGGGTACCTCCCAAAAGAAGTAGAAGGTATGACAGTTTTCATGTCTCTAGGATTGATGTTTTGAGCTTCGGTTCCTGACATATACTGGGCACTCAGTGAATGCCATATTAGTGTGAGACCATGTGTTAGCTTTAGTGTTTGGTTGGCAAAACACAGAGGGTAAGTCATGACCATGCATCAGAGTACCCCGTTTCTTAACAGAGTAGCTCTCTGGCTAATCGTAATATGTGTGTTATGATAATTGTGTTCTCTTATTAGCAACACTATGCCACTGAAGTGAAAATCACAGTTTTATTTCTGGTTCTCTGCGTATCAGAATGTCGATCAGAAGATCCCGTGGCAGAGTTTCCACCACTACGAGTGAAGGACCTTCCAGGCATCAACACCGCAGAACCCAAACTGCTCGACCAACTTCTGAATGACATGATTGAGGGAATCAAGGACTCTTCAGGAGTCATCCTGAACACATTTGAAGACCTCGAGCAGGCCGCTCTTTCTTTGCTCCGCCAAGAATTTCCAATCGCAATTTTCCCAATTGGCCCGTTTCATAAATGCGGTTCATCTGCTTCGGGAAGTCTCTTGGCGGAAGACCAGAGTTGCATTTCCTGGCTAGACAAACAAGCCCCTAACTCAGTGGTCTATGTGAGCTTCGGGAGCATCGCCACCGTGAGCGAGTCGGAATTTTCCAAAATAGCTTTAGGTCTAGCCGATAGCCAGCAGCCATTCATGTGGGTGGTTCGACCCAGGTCAGTGCGCGGCTCGAAACTTCAAGACAAGTTGCCCGGTTGCTTTCTGGAGGCATTAGAGGAGAGGGGGAAGATTGTGAAATGGGCGCCTCAACATGAGATGCTGGCTCATCAGGCTGTCGGAGTGTTTTGGACTCGCAACGGACTCCAATCTTGAGAGCATTTCCGAAGGGGTTCCGATGATATGCATGCCCTGTTTCTCGGACCAAAAGGTGAATGCCAGATTTGTGAGTGATGTTTGGAGAGTAGGAGTGCACTTAAACAACGAACTGGAGAGAAGGAAGATTGCAGAAGCTATTCAAAAGCTATTGGTGGAGAAAGAAGGGGAGGAGGTAAGAGAGAGGGCAGCCCAATTAAAGGAGAAGGCAAATAGTTGTTTGAGGCAAGGAGGGTCATCGTTCCGATCCCTAGATGGATTGGCCAATCATATCTTATCCTCCGAATCATTTGTCTTCGGTTCCAATGAACCATCAGTATAAACTATAGCTGCAACCTCAGGTGATGCACAGGTTGAGTATCGCTGCTTGAATTCACAGGATGGATATTCCAACTTGTTATCAGCTCTAGTAGTTCTCAGTGGTCTGTTTTGAGCTTTTGGTTTTGTTTTTGACATATCATATGCACATCCAATGAATTCCTCTGTTTCACAAGTACTTCCCAGTTACTAGCATCCAAAACATGAGCCAGATGCTTATTACTCAAGCAATCAAGTTCCCATTAACACTGGCATGGTTGGTTGACTTTTCCTGTGCCTTAAGGCTCATGGGAATGGTTCATTAGTCCCTGACGGCAACCAAACAAGTTCCCGAATGTCAGAAAAGGTCTGGAAAATGTGTGTTAGAGGCATGGTCTTCCCATTCATGAATTGCATCCATGCTTGCCGAGAACTAATCAAACAGGGTCATATGATTGGTGTAAGAGACTCGCATATAAAACGGAAAAAGATTGGCGTTATATCACGCACCATCTCACATCCCATATTCCCAGATGATTGATGAACTATTGTCCTTCTTAATTATGTTTGGCTTTGGATTTGCTTGAACACTACTTACAGCCCTTTATTATATCATATGACAAAAAGCAAAAACAAACAAGATGCAAAAGGAGGGGCGGAAGTGAAGAAGGATAGAGATCAATACGGTCGGACAAATTTGTACAAGACTATTTCATGCATATGATGAGGCATTAAGGCCCCATTTGGTTCAACTTTCGACCTAGCATTGACCAAACTGAAGCAGCTTTGGGGTTTCGGCATTCCACAAATGCTGATCTCAAATTTTTTGTCCCCAAACTATCCTCACTTATTTTAACTTATTCCGGTTTTGCCCCTCTTGATCCTGTTCATCTTCTTCATGAGGTGGCCGGCGAAGGGAGGCTGGCGAGACCGGCCAACACCGAATCAGGCTGGCAAGGTCACACGATCCAGGCAGCCAACACTTGGGTCGTGCGACCTCAGACGGCCGTCACCTGGGTCACCCAACTCAAGCAACCGTCTCCTAGGTTGCTCGACTCAGTGGCCAGCGCCTAGGTCACACAACCTCAGGCAGCTGCTACGTGGGTTGCCTGGCCTCCCCCAGCGGCGAGGGTTGCGCGACCTAGGTGGCGGCCGCCGACAGTAGATCTAGCTCGCCGGGGGTCACCCGATCTCGGGCGACGGCTAACGACGGCAAATCTAGCTCATCAAGGGTCGCCCGACCTCGGGTGACGGCCACCGGCGCTAGATCTAACTCGCCGGAGGCCGTAGGCTTTCGTCGGCTTCGGCAAAAGGTAAAGTAGGTTTTTTTAATAAAAAAAGATAATTCCCAAAGCCCTTTTGCAAAAAAAATTTACCAAACACTATTTGGGCCACTTGCATTTCTCCAGGGGATTTAACCTAAAAGTTTTTGCATTTCTCCGAGTAGCATTTGGAAAATTGAACCAAATAGGCACTAAGTACCAAAATTGGCCAAAAGGAGGAGTATCTCCACATGCCAGGTAGAGGATATTGTGAAAAAGTGCAGCAAAATCGCATCATGAGATTTCTTTCTTCTTCTCCTTTTTTTTTAACACTGATCAGCCATGGGATCTTTGTACATCAGATCTTCAAGCTATCACGGATGAAACAGCACTACCATACAATAGAGTATGAACTTCGTCAGTCAAGAAAACTTGCAATTTGAAAAGTTGCGAAATTGCCCCCACAGATCGAAGGGAAAAAGATAGCATACTGCAATTCAAACATTATGTAGACAGAGATAGCGAATCAAGGGCATTAGATGGACAGTAAGAAAGAATCCAATACAACATAATCAACAATGGAACATCAAATTATTGCTGTCAATTCTCAGGCAGGCAAAACACGAGTCATCAACTCCATCCTCATGCGATGTCCCATTCAGAATGTTAGAAAGGAAAGAAAGAAAGAAGTGGTGCATTTCACAGAAACATTCAACTTGAGCTGGCACCACAAAATCCGGCTCAGCATCCGATACATTACTGTATCACACCCTTCAACTTGCCACTGGGATCATCCTTATTTTCCTGTCCAGATGCTTCAGAAGCAAATGCAGCAGAATCTCTCTCGCTGGGACGGGTCGGATGCCACATCTCCATGCTCGGCATCCCAGTACTGACAAAGCCAGGGTCACTTCGAGTCCATGCAATCTCATGCAAGTCTGCTGCCATAGACATCAGCTCTTGGTTCGAGAAGGAGGGAGGCTCAATGTAATCAATGAAATCAGGCCCCAACAAGGAGCTTCCACCATTTGGTCCATTTTGGCCTGAACAGCAACCATAGCCACATTGGTGAGGAATCAAAGGATCCCCATGGGCATCTTCGAGAAAATGGTGGACGCCAAACTCTGACCCAAGAGCTTGTGCTAGAGGTCCCTGGAGGGGCACCACAGTCGAAGCACCAGAACTATTTCCAGGACCACCACTTGGAGGGTAATAAACCCTAAATGCGCCATAACTTGCCTTTGGACGAAGGACAGGAGGGTTTTCCCTTGTCTCAGCAGCAAGAAAACCTCCTTTGGCTTGAAATGCTTGATCTTCACAGTTCTGACGTCCATGAGAATTTCCACCATCTCCTCCCTCTCGGTTTCTGCTCATCACCACATCTCCAAAGGACAGTGCCTTTCGAGTGAACGTCTTCATTTCCGCCAGGATTTGAACTGCTACCATGTCGCTGGCACATAACTCGGGATTCTTTTGCTCTGCTTGCTTGTTTTTCAGACTGACATTCCAGTGATTCTTGATTGCATAACCTGTTCTACCTGGTAGCAACCTTGAAATTGATTTCCATTTGTTACCATGGATTTGACAAGCCATCATGATAATTTGGTCCTCCTCTTCTGTATCAAAAAAAACACCAGTGAACATCACGAGTATAAAAGTCGTCGAAGCAAGATCTATACAAATATAGTAAACATGAATATAGCGAGTATACTAGCGAAAGCATTAATCACTCATCATATGGTTATTGAAGATAAGAAGGTGTGAAGGGTGGCACTTAAAGGAACAATGTAGATGTCTACGAATCTTCAACCGACCTTACGTGCCAATTATAAAGTGGCACCAAAATAACATTGTATTCCCAAACAAGGAAAGAGGGTTACCCCTATAGTTCATTCTAGAGCAGATAACGGAGGTACCACTGGAGAAGCCATGACGTAAATTTCTCGAAGAGTATGCTGGCATCTACAATTTACAAGCATTCTATTTGACCAAATCTTATCAAGCCACATTTATTATTAAGTGCTTGTTCAATCTATAGAACAAGTCAATGGACTCGGCACGCAATCCATAATGTTTCTGATACCAGCCTCAATATATATGCACCGTGTATGTATCTGTGTTTGGCTAAGCCTAAACACAATCGTATCCTTGAAGCCCAGACATAGTGTTATCCACGAAAAAAATAGAAGCCAACCTCCAAATTCATCTGAATTGGGAAAAGAGCCACCACAATTGCCAATCGATGCTGTATTAATGTACCGATAGCTGTAGATGTATATAACACAAGCAGGCTATCTAAAGGACCATTAGTACTACATATTGTCTCCAGCCTCCTTGTAGTCAAGGGTCGAATCAAGGAAAGAGTATGTTATGACATTCCTATATGGAAAGCACTCGGACACAAAAGATGTTCAGATCAATACGAGATAATAAACCAGGCATTTGCAGCATACGGCAATCAATTCTCCGTAAACATGCCAATAATGACATGACAATGGGCATTTACATGGTGAACTATCCTTCACTGGTTACACGCAAGAAGACAACACACATGTGCCATAACTTAATATGGATACTTAATCAAGACTAGCTGGCTCCCACCTCAACACGCAATTACTACTTGCTTACTCGCGATAACATCTACACCCTCAGGTCATATTGTAGGAAGCGGACGATACGTTATGACGTTTTAATAGGCTACGCTCCTGAAAACCTTTCCACGCCTTACACACCAGTTCGCCACTTTGTTTTGGCACTTCCATCTATCACCTTATAGTGAAAGACTATCTACTGACCACTCTGCATTGGTGATAGTCTCCACAACCACAAAACCATTTTGATGCCTCATCCAAATATAAAGTTTAAGTTACTAGAGTTTAGTACTAGCTATTCCAACCAAGGAAACCAAGCATACTAGTTTGTCATGTTTTTTAGGGAAGTGGGATAGGGGACATGATTTCGGTAAACCAATGCATGAGCTGGGGCTCCAATGTCCCCCTGACCATCCTAATAAGTCAGGTAATTAAACGGCTCATCATAGTCAAAAGCAAGCAGAGTCAAAGGCAGAACAGCACAATAAACACAAATACACTCAAAAACCACTTTTCTTTAAAGCACAGTAGACACCGTGACCTCATTAAATGGCCTAAATCAGCGGCTTGACATATGCCGTACTTTCAACTAACAAATATAAGTTGTTGAAGAAGTAAAAGCATTATAAAAAGGCCGATATAGAATACTGGCGAATCATAGAGTATGATGAGCCTCCAATAAGAGGCTTTGTGAAGCGTCAGTCGACAAAGCCAAAAGTTCCTTGAGCTGGAAAGGAATGTAGACCAAGATGAACTTCACATTAATGAACCAGTTAATTCTACCAAAATAACTCCTAGTGAATCACATTTCTATTTATATCAAAAGGATATACTCCTACATAAGAATTCATCCTCAGTCTTTAAGAAGATGTTAGAGATGAAAATAAAAATTATGCAATTGATTGCTAGAAACTTGCGGATTGGCAATTTTTCAGGAACTTTGGTTCTCAAGTCATGAGCTAATTTCCATATAATACCATAAAAATGTGAATGAATCGTAGAAAAAAGAATATGCTACGATATAAAGCATGTCGTTGAAATTTTATGTCCAATGCACTCCATTGGCTGAAACTAAAATCGTGACTTGGAAGATGAGAATGTGAACACTTGTTTTTAGAGTGGACGCTCCCATTCTAGATCTTTGATTTCCTCAGCCAATACACTCCATTGGCTAAAAACAAAATCATGCTGATTCTAAGGCACGGAAAATGTTAGGGAAAGCATCTAGAGCTTAGAATGCATTCCATCAGCCAACACGCAGATGCTTTTCATGAATATACCCTTTTTGTTTCTGCGGTTCACATTCTTCAATCATTTTAATGCACAAGCTACTCATAAGTCCTACTGTGTCTTTACCAAAACTATGTATAGCATAATTCTTCTAACCAGCCTCCCTTGCTTCTCCTTCACCATTTCATGATCTTAAAGTAATGTATAGTAATTCCAAAAATCGAGATCAGATAGGTCGATGCCAAAGCAGTTACAGTGACTCGTCATGCTTTTTAATTTGTTCACCATTAATCACTTGGTACCATGAGTTATCATATATCCTTGATGATTTGTATTCTTCATCTTGTTACATCCTATGATATAACAATTGCGATACAAGAACCAAAATTTCCCATCTTCACCTAAAAATAAAGTTTTCCAATGCTACAACTAGTTTGCTCATTGCTTTGAAACATGCATCGATTTGGTACCTATAACGAGAACAGGAATGAACAGCATTACTTGTCTAAAATTTGGCACAATAACGGAGGCTTCTTCATATCTCTTAAAGAGAGAGACAACATCAATAGGCTCTAATAACTTCATTTCAACAACTAATATGCTAAGATATTATGACATGCACACTTCCGTGATAATTACTAATCAAAACCATTGTTAACGTGTCTCTTGCAAATATGACGCAGAGGTACATAGGTCTACAAAATATTTGTACGTTAAACACAACGATGCCATGCCATTGATATAAATCACACAACCGTGCGATTCTTATGTACTTAGGGGGTGGGGTTTTTGGTAACTAAGGGTCATTAACACAAATTGATCAGTTCACTAGGGCTTCAAGGGAATTAGAAATTCTAAGATTGAGATTAAAGAATATTAGAGGGCTTTGGCAAGAGCAAATAGAGATAAGTTATGCTTAACCTCTCGAGCTAGAGTTTTAGAATGGATAGTTCGCTTGCTCAGTTGGTGTTAATGACTCGCTAACCCATAAGAATCCTCTGATTTTAATTGGAGTTTGTTAGAATTTTACTATGAGTTAACTTTGACATAAATCCAGGAAATCGACTCTTTTAATTGCTATTTGTAGTGATAGAGGAAACCCATTAGAGTGGACTTACAAATTTAGGGGCAACTAGATGGCATTAAGGTCCTCAACATATGAAGGGGACAAATACAATTTCTTTGCTCGTGCATAGTAAGGGAAACCAAGATATAAGAAAAATTATACTCCACCTAGCCTAGCATGTTGGAAAGCTAGGGCCAGTACAGTGAGCTACAAAAATGTTCTTTGAAGTATGCAACACACACTGGAATCCTCCCCAGTAAAACCAGCACTCTTCAAGAAAATGGAAAGATAAACACATTGGAAGCAACTCTCGTGAAACCAGCACTCTTCGAGGAAAATGAAAAGGCGTAAGCTCCAGTTTCTCGTAACAAAGAGAACAAACCAAGAGACTATCACAAAATAGTCGTCCTTCCAAGTTTGGGAGCTTATGAACTTCATTTTCCTGCAACATACCTTATTAGATGAGGATCATGAAAGGGCATTCAAATAAGTGTATAATAAGATGAGGATTGCAAAAATGGCAGCTTGGTTGCACCAGATCTATATGCAGTCCATCACAATCGCAGTTTAAATGCATGTGTAGGCTGTCAAATAGCATGCTGGTCATTCCAAAAGTTTACCAAGGTATCAGATTTCAATTTCCACTGAGGAAAGCTTACTTTCTAACGTGCCTTCTAGGACTACCTATAATCGGGAGAAAAATTGACAGAGACATACCGCAAAATGCGCACATACAGCTCAGCCAAAGCTTTAGATATCCAACTATTCGACTTTCAACAGAAAAATCTGAAGTGACCACAAGATTTTCCATAAGGACTGTAAATTTTATTGAGCTAAGAATGGAAAACATGAAGAGCACACAATGATTCTCATTAGCTCAAAGCTCAAACTCTCACCTTTACGATCCATTAAGTAACTATAATAGCAGAATCTGAAGCCAGAAGTGCTAAATAATAATTAAGACTGATAAAACCGGATCATTTCCAAACACCCGGTGCATGTATTAGGAAAGTGCAGTTCTTGTAAACTCTCCCTCAAGACTTACCGCCTCTTACTCATAATTCAGGACATGCATATCACATGATCAAGCTTTAAGCCTAAAAGAAACAATGTGTCAGGCTCTCGGCATATCTTGACACTCGTATCACATGAGAGAGTTCTGTGAGCTCTGTTCCATAGCGGTCAACTCAGCTAACTGACACAAGCAGTTACATGAACAATAAAGGGTGATGCAGCCACTAGAGAGGTGATGCAATAACCATCATCTTTAACTTAAAACGCATATCGGGTACATAAAACACAACTCCTGAAGATGTAAAATTCGAAAACGGACATGGAGGTGCTCGTCAAGACTCGCTGCAGCACACAATAGAATTAAGCTCTACAGTTTCAATGTGCACGCAAAATTACACACACGGACACACGCCCACAAGTACTAGGATCGTAGTCAACGGGCTGATGACAGGATAATGTACCATGATAAAAGCACAGCAGAGTTCATACAGGAAACCTCTAAATTGTGCTCTGTTGAGGAGGACAAAAGACAAACTTTGCAGTAAGATTCAGTGCATCAAACCACAAGCTAAATTCAAAATTAAGCACAACTCCGAGTCGAACCAAATCAATGCCAAACAAAACCCAGTTCTCAGCATCATCTTTATGGTACACTCTTCTTTTTGCCGAAACAAAACAAAAGAAAAAGAAACGAGAATGCAGGTAGGCTTATGCGATTACCGCTGAAAGGCTCGTGCTTGACGCTAGGATCGAGGTGGTTAAACCACCGGAACCTGCACGATTTCTCGGTCCGACCAGGAATCATCGCCGACATGGCATTCCAATTCACCGGCCCGAAAGCAGCCACGAGCCGGGCGAGCATGGAGTCCTCCTCCGCCGACCAAGCGCGTCCCCTCCGAGCCCCGCCGGCCCCTCCTCCTCCCCCTTCCCGCGGCTCCACTTCGGCCTGTTCCTCCTCCTCCTCCTCCTCCTCCTCTTCCGCCAGCTCCGGCTCCTCGCTGCCGCCGCCGCCGCCCTCCCGGTCGACGACGTTCAGGTCGAAATCCATGTCCGGGCGCATCGCGCGGCTCTTGGGCTCCTAGGGTTTGAGGGACGCGAACGGTTCTGGGTTCTCTCCCTCCCCGGTGGTGGCGGAGGACGAAGAAGAAGAACCAGCGCCGCTGCGAATGCGGCATGGAGAGGAGGGGAAGCGAAGCGAATGTGGGTGGTGATGAGACATGGTTGCCGGTTTCGGAAATGCAAAGCGAGGAAGGTCATTAAAGAGAGAGCTGCCAAAGGGATGAGGATGGCGAGGACGAGGAGGAGGAGGAGGAGGACGACTGTGAAGAGCGCAAGCCGTCCCTGAGCTGGACTGCCATACGAGGTCCGCATCGCCGCCGTCAACGTGGCGCGACGAGACGGAGGGGCCATAGAAGGAAGACGACCGTTTCCTTCCTTCATCGCCGCCTGGTATGGCAGCCAGCACCACCGCCACCCGCCATATCGGCTCCCGCTCATATATGGAAAAGCTTGAGAAGAGTCTTCTCTCTGGTCCTCTCGCCCTCAGGGGTAAATCGGACATTTCGGCCCCCCCGGAAGGCCGAAGGTGGTGAAGCTCAAAGTCATCCCGCCTAAAAGGGAAACACTAGTGTGGGCGTGCGGTGCATGGAAACCCTATTTTGGACCGTCAGATCTGGTAGAATTCACGCGAAAAGAATCGTGGATATTGTAATCGTCGTTACCAGGTCTTCGCCCGGCTGAATTCGATCCTTGATCCTTTATTGCCTGATCGGACGTGTCTGATGACGACATTGAAATATAAATATGAAAAACGACTTTCCTTCATTTGAAATGTCGAAATTAGGTACCGGAAAAATGAAATTGCATTCTAATTCTAAGTAGAGCGATTGGTTTTTTTGTGAAATGGATATTTTGTTTGACAATTAATCTAGTTATGAAGGTAGAGGACATTGGAAGCTGCATATATAGGAGAGATCAATTACAATAAGCTTACAATTTATGGACATCAATTTTTCATTCAACTTCTAGCCTGGTTAGACCAACCATTCTCTTCATGGTTCACCCTGCCTAGATCTAACCAATTTCATGTAGGAGATTTTAAATTTCTTAATCCCATTTGGAGAGCAATTGGTTTAAGGTAGATCGGTTTTTTGATATAAAAAAAAAAAAAAAAACCTAAAACCTACTCGGTTTAGGATCGATTTTGGATTTTCAAAATCAGGATCCTTTAGAGCTGACAATTTTTAGGCGTGTTTCAATCCGGCAAAATGGATCCCACATTGCTTCGAATCAAAAACAAACTTGTTGCCAAACAAGAAAATCGCGAGCATTCCGTGGTTAATTTGGAAGGAGCATAATGCCTATATCTTCCAATCACACCCATCGAACCCATCATCCAAGAGAGGCAAACAAGCTAGCAAATTGAGTGATTAAGGTCTAGCGGAAAAAAGAACTCCTCCATAATTGGCTGTCCTAACCCCCGTAACCTATGTTGGATATTTTAGTTTATGATGTCAACAGACTTCCTTTGAGTTATTTAGTATTCCTGACAAAAAAAAAAAGGGGCTAGGCCCGAGAACTAGGTCACAAGTATATATTTTTTTAGTTTTTAACATATAGAATTTATAATTTTGGTAAAATTGAAATATTAACTTGTCTTGGCAAAATAGCGGTGGCACTTCGATACTTTCTAAGTCACCTTGGATCAAATCTCTCTAGCAGCAACTTTTTAATATATCTTCTAAATAAGTTTAGAACTCGTCAAAAATCGGTTTTCACACTAGTAGTGCAAAAAATAACTAATCTCCAGGTTTTTACTCATGAGCCCACCTAGTTCACTGAGAACGAACCAATATGTTCAATCCAGTTCGGCTGGTTCCCAAGTTGAATCGGGACTTATGCTCACTCCTAATCACGATCCACAAAGACACAGGGATCTTGGAGCTGTGCAAGGTCCGGTTCGACCACTAGCTGGGTCAAAGAGGAACGACCCTATTTGGAAAGTCAACGGCAAGATTAGGCCCATATTTGCAAGCCCATGTACTAATGGACTAGCCATAGTTTTGCTTTCAGGGTCTCTCATGGGCCCAGTAACTGAAAAAAAAAAACATAAATCCATTTGATAATGTCGGTTAATTTTTCTATTCCTTTGAATAGAAAAGTTGCCAAGGAATAAATTTGGAACATAATTAAAAAGTAAAAATAATATACTTTTTTGTTTACGGGGAACAATTTCTGAAACAATGTCATTTTCTTTTGTTTCTTTTTTTCCTTTCTTCTTCTTCCTCCTCTAGTAGGTCGCCAAGCCTCGATGAGGCTCGGTCTCGTCATGGCCAGGTGAAGCCGACCTTGCGGTGGCTAGGCGAGGTTCACCCGAGGGCGACCTTTGTCTCTAGCAGGTCATCAACCATCACCAAGGCCCAGCGACTGGTTAGAGAAGGAAGAAGAAATGAGGAAAAAAAGAACAGAAATTAAAAGATTAGAAAAATTCTTAGAAAGTTCTTAAAAAATTAAAAGAAATTTCGTGTCCAAAAAAAAAATTAGGATCGTACCAAACGCTTATTTATTCTTTTTCTATTTTGAGAATAGAAATTTTGTCTAGATATCAAACACATTCTTTACTTAGAAACTGGTCAAGGGAGTATAAATAGGAAAAATTATTTTTGAAAGGAAATCGTTCCCGAAAATAAAAATGTTACCAAACGCGCCCTAAGTCACCTTGGATCAAATCTATTTAGCAACCTACTTTTAGATATGCCTTTTAATTAAGATTATAACCCATCAAAAATCGATTTTACACTAGCAGTTCAGAAAATAACTAACCGCGCGGTTTTTACTCATGAACCCACCTAATTCACCTGAGAAAGGGGCTTGAACTGATCTGTTCAAATTCGATTTGGCTAATTCCTAAATTGAGTTGGGACATGTGCTCACCCCCAATATCAATCCACATTACACGAGGATTTTGGACTGGTACGAGGTACGGGTGTTAGAATCGAATTGGAAAATTGAATCGAAATAGGAATCGAACTAAAATTTTGTGCGTTTTCGGTTTGGTTCAGGTTTTGTTTTGGATATTGAAAAAAGAGTAACCATTTTTTTTTTTTATTCCAATTCGAATAGTTTCAGTTTCCCAATTGAAAATCGCTCATTTCCTTAATATCACAATTTAAACGAGTTCTCTCCTTTTTGCTAAACCTCTTCTTAATATAACAAAAAGGAAATCGAAAAACTGTACCGAACCGGGTTTCGGTTCGGGCTGCGATTTGGTTCAAAGGTAACACACACCCAAATGGTTATGTTCGGTTCGAGTTTATGAAAACCCCAAATCGTTGACGCCCCTAGGGCCCTTATGCAAGGACCGGTCCGCCCAATGACCGGGTCACTCAAAGAGGAACGACCCTACTAAAAAAAAAGTCAATGGCAAGGTCAGGCCCATGTACTAATGGGCTAGCATAGTCTCGCTTTCCGGGCCTCTCATGCGCCCAGAATAATCCTTCAAATCCGTGCTTCCACCCCCGCGCGCCCATAGAAGGAAGTGAAAGCCACGCTCGTCTGGTTCCTTTCCGTGCTTCTTCCGTCTGCATTGCTCTCTCTGTCTCTGCAACTGAAACCACACTCCAGCTCCCGAACGCATCGCCATGTCCAGACCTTCCGCTCTCGCCTCCTCTCGCCTCCTGATCGTCCACATTGTCGTCCCCTTGCTCGCCCTGGCCAGGGCCTCCGCCTCCCTCTCCCTCGGGCGCGAAACCCTAGCCGGCCTCCCCGGCTTCGACGACGGCATCTCCCTCCTCGGCGACGCCGCCCTGGCCGCCGGGGGGCCTCACGTGCGGGTCACGCGCCCCTCGGCCTCCAGCTCCGGCTTCCTCCAGTGGCCGAAGCCCTTCCGGTTCGTCGACCCGAGCTCGGCCGCCCCGACCTCGTTCTCGTCCGAGTTCGCCTTCTCCGTCTCCCCCGGTAACGGCGACGGCCTCGCGCTCGTGCTTCTCCCTAGGGATTTTAAGCTCGGGGCGGAAGCGTTCGGCCTCTCCGGGGATCGCAGGTTTGTCGGCGTCGAGTACGATACTTCGATGGATGAGGAAGTAGGCGATGTGAATGCGAACCATGTAGGTGTGGATTTGGGCAGTTTCGCGTCTGTTAGCGTCTGCAATGTGTCGTCTGTAGGCTTGGTGCTGAGCAGTGGAGAGAAATTGAAGTCGTGGGTGGATTACGACGGGAGCTCGAAAAGGCTTGAGGTTAGGCTGAGTAAGTTTAGGGATCCAAGACCATATGATCCAATCATTGCATACTCGATCGACATGCTGCGAATGTGGAGAGATGAGGATGTTTATGTTGGTATAAGCTCGTCGAATGGGAATTCAGTGCAGACCATTAGTGTATACTCGTGGAGGTTCAAGCCGAGGAAAGTTCCGCTGTCGATGCATTCGTTACCTGCTGATCCACACGGCCAGTCTGGCGAGCACGGAAAGTTGCGCAAGAGAGGCAGGTGTCCTTTGGCGATCCTTGCTGGGGTAATTTTCGCCACGGGGTGTGGAGCATTATTGGCATTCTTGGGGCTCTTTCTGTGGGCATTTGTTGCTAATAGGCACACTGTATTTCCAGTGGAATGTCCCGTGCGTCCCGTGGACTTCAAATACGAGAAGATCAATGTGGTCGCGAAGGAGGACGTCGAAGGTGGTAAGCATTGAGTTATGAGCTGAATGCTTTGTACATGCTGGTCTCGGGTATTGTTACCTTCATTTCGCTCTACTGATCTAGTGAACTTGTAGCTCCTTCTGTGAAAGGAATTACGCATACGTGTTTAGGTGCTCATGTATGGATAGAAACCACGGTGTGTAGCTGCTTGTGGCGGTTTGTGATTGCGTGAACTAGTTATCCTTTCCTTGGAACTGTGCAGAGAGAGATCAATGCATTTTCTGTAGCTGCAGGTGTTTCATGTTCTTGTTTTCCATCTACTTACAAATGTTAGATGCATGGCTTTTTGGTCTTTGACCTCTTTCTTCTCCACTTTCTGGTAAGCCTGGCTTTGTTATTAACACTTCTCTGGTGCATATCCACGTCTACTTCTGCAGTCCCTGAGGAAACTTCAACACGTTATAGGAAAATGTGGCTACTCCATGAAAATTCATGTTCTCTATATTGACGAGGCAAAACAAGCTTCGCAATGTAGGTTGTTAGAGCTAGCTAGTGTGGCTTCTGGTGAACATGGGAATTTTAGTGGAGATACAACCCTGCTACGCGAGTGTAGGCATTGTAGGATTCGAAAACAATGTTATTCACTGAAGCCATGGTTCTGCCCGTTCTTCTTTATCAATGATCATCATGACAGTTTGTGGGTTGAGATTGGAATAAACAACGAGAATTTAGTTAGGAACGCCTTGGCTGTGACGCCCTGGTAAATGTTGCTTGCAGCCATTGTCTTATTCTAACCCTTTGGCGAATAAGACGAGGCTAATTGAGTTCCTTTTCCACTTTTTGGGCGAGATAAGTAAGTTTTCATCCGACTGCGAATTCGATTCAATCAACTTCTGGGTTCCCTCTTTCCACTTCTCATGATTTTTAGTCAGCCTGAGGGCAAAAAAGTAAATTTCGATCCCCAGATCTTTTGTTGCACCAATTACTTATGAGTAATCATATGATATATAAATCTGGTGGAGTTTGCTATGTCGAGATACTTGAAATATCTGAACTGGCGACTGATGAAATTGAAAGGGGTGTACTTCCATCTCTGTAACCTTTTGCGGGCCTTCGGGAGGAAGAAAGTCGAGTTGAAATTTCCCAAGATGAGGACGGTGGGCTCACAAGGCCCACTGGATAAATTACCTCTATCTGTTCTTTGTATGGCCACTTGAATGGTTAGGATCTTGAGTCCCGTTGAGGGGGTAGTTCGAGAAACTGTTCTTTAGATGATTGATAGTCGTTGATAAATAGATTCTAGCCTTACCAGGATACTTTGTATAAGAATCACAACGAAATATGCTTGAGTACGACGCGCTATGAGGGGCATTGGTTGCTCGAGGGCCTCTAGAAGCCCTTCTTGTTGAACCAAGAAATGGCATCATAAAAGAAAGAGCAAAAAGATGAAAGGGCTACCATCTCTGGCGAAAGAAACAGAAACATAAGAAAGGTCACAGTAGTATCGGTACTGTTCCTATGATCCTGTCCTTGCTCGTATCTATTCTGATACCTACCAAGACGTAAATTCCTCCTCCTTGCAGCCCCCAGAAGGGACTTTTCTATTTGCAGATATCCTCGGGCGTCGGGTCGCCGTCCGCCACTCTCCTGGGGGCAAGAAGAGCACATTCACAACTCCAATTTGTCCTGTCCCGTTGCTCTCCGAGATTAGAGACAACGGGGGACAATCTCAATAAGTGGTTTAAATAACTAAGTCGCCATCATGCAGCTGTTGCCCTGTTCCTATCTGAGCATTTTGGTTAAAGATCCTTCTCGTATTAGGGGTCGCGAGTGGGAAGAGGCTTGGGACATGTAGCTGTCGACGAGAATCCGATGTGTCGGTTTCGCTCTGAAATCGGCATGCGAGGTTATCTCGGTTAAGGAATCACAAACGGCTTATAAGTTAGGTGCCTACATGTCATGTTATCTGAAGACGACGTAATTCTTCAATGACCGTGCTCTGTAGATTTGGAACATCTGCGCTGACGGAAGGGAATGCATCCGACTTATTTCACCGGAAAGGCAAACCTGATGTAGGCGTATATTGCCTCTTACTCCATCAAGCGCCTGCAGCAGAAAATGCTAATGTCTTAACCCACGGATGGTGCTTTCTGTGACCATCTTTCCCTCCTTTTGAAATGGCTCTTGAAACTCCACACTGTTCTTTAATTTAAGTTTAAAGGGCAACAGAAGATTGATGCTGATATTCTTGCTGGTTTATGCCATATGAAAGCAGTTTTAGGAAGTGGAACAATCATTCCCTGCTTAGATATATGGAAAAAGCCACAAAAAAACTTCAAGCTATGCTCACTATGATACATTTATTGTTAATTTTTTTTTGTGGCATAAAATATCACAAACTATGTTACCATGATACATTTACCCTAAACTTTTTCTCTTGACATAAAAAATCCAAATTTATTTTACCTATGCAACACATTTATCCTCCCTCCGTCAAGGTTGTGTCGAGCGATATTTTTTAGCCAAAATAAGGTTGTTTTTATTTCACTTCAATGCCATGTCAATACTGTTTGCTTTCTAGCGTTTATATAGGCAGATTTTGAGCTGGTTTCATTGATGAAACTTTAAATGAGGATAAATGTGTCAAATATGTATAATTTGGAATTTTTTGTGTCATGAAAAAAAGTTTAAGGTAAATGTATCATAGTGGGTATAGTTTAGGGTTTTGGTGGCTTTAGCCTTCTATATCGTATATATGTATATATAGCAGTGGACTCGAGTGACCTCGAAAAGACGGCGCTTTGCCCTCGATTCGCTTCCACTTGATGTTTAAAGGGCACTTGAAAGAATTACGTTTTAGAGAAGAAAATTTTATTGCTCTATTTTCTGTACATCATTGTGTTGCAAATACAATGTATATAAAAGGACTCTAAGAGATAAGATACTTAAGATAATATCATAACAAATATTCCCTAAATATTTTCTTCCCTTAACAGATAAGATATAAAAGGTAACAGAATAACAAATATTCCCTAAACATTTGCTGAGTATTTTCTTCCTTTAACATCCCCCGCAAGCTAATGGTGAGGGTGAACCATTAGCTTGGACCGCAATTGAAGAAACCGGCGGGTAGGCAACCCTTTAGTGAAGATATCGGCATTTTGTTCTTCGGTAGAAATGTAGCGGACTACCAATTGTTTCCAAGTAATGTGTTCCCGAATGAAATGATAATCAATTTTCACATGTTTGGTTCGAGCATGAAACACATGATTTGTAGATAAGTAGATGGCAGATAAGTTATCGCACCAAAGAGTGGGTGGCTCGGGTGGTTGCACACGAAGATCCCGAAGAAGATATTCAAGCCACATTAACTTTGCCGTTGTATCTGCAAGACATTTGTATTCTACTTCGGTGCTGGAACGAGCCACAGTCCGTTGCTTGCTTGATGACCAAGAGATGAGATTGGGTCTGTGATAGACACAAAACCCACCAACGGAGCGACGGTTCGTCCGATTGCCAGCCTAACTAGCGTCAGAAGATGCATGGAGTTTAGAGGCTACCGCTCGAGTAAAAAGAAGACCATGCGAGACCGTACCAGCCAAGTAACGCAGAAGGCATTTCACGGCCTACCAATCAGCCATAGTGGGGGCATGAAGATGTTGACAAGTCGAATTCATTGCATATGCAATATCGGGCCATGTAAGAGTGAGATATTGAAGTGCTCCCACAATGCTTCAAAACTGAAATGGATTCGCAAGTGGCTCATGAGAAGCAATCGTGTCTAGTTCCACAGAATTGGTAGGAGTAGCGGCGGGTTTGGCAGATTGCATATTAGCATTTTTTAGTATTTTCCTTACAAATTGACCTTGGTGAAGATGTAACCCATCGTTGGTATGAAGCACTTCAATCCCCAAAAAAATAATGAATGTCCCCTAAATCCTTGATAGCAAATTCCAACTGAAGGGATTGCTGAGATCATGTAATGGAGCATTCGGGAAACCGGTTAAAATAATGTCGTCAACGTACACCAATAAGTAAATGGTGAAATCAACCGTGTGTTTGAAAAACAAGGTGGTGTCGGCCTTGGATATGACAAATTCCAAGTCGCACAAATAGGAACTCAAGCGGGTGTACCAAGCGCAAGATGCTTGTTTAAGACCATATAACAAGTGTCAAAGGCGACAAACATAGTCGGGCTTACTCGCATCAACGAAGCCTTGCGGTTGAGTCATATAAACTTCCTCCTCAAGTAATTCGTGTAGGAATGCAATAGAGACATCCAATTGTCGAATGGACCAATGTTGAGAATATGCCAAAGATAAGACCGTGCATATGATAACGGGCTTGGCCACTGGACTAAACGTCTCGGTGTAATCGATACCCTCTTGTTGCTGAAAACCCTTGGTGACCAATCTTGCTTTATATCGTTCAATAGTTTCTTTGGAGCGGATTTTAATTTTATACACCCATTTGCATTTGTTGGGTCGAGCATGAGCAGGAAGCGGAACAAGATCCCATGTGCCATTCTCCATTAGTGCTTTATATTCAGATTGCATTGCGAGCTGCCATTTCTCATCCTTTGCAGCCTTGGAAAAACAAGTGGGTTATTCAGGAATACTGGACTGAACCACAAGAGCTGAAGAGTGATTTCTTTTAAAAGTGCGACGAGTTATGGTTCCATCTTAAAGGCGGGTTGTCATAGGATGTGAAAATGATGCTGGTACCGTGGCAGGAGTTTTTTGTGGTACCTCAACAGGTTCAGTTGCAGTGTCGGTAGTGTCAACAAGCGGAACATCCGGATTTGATAGGGAAACCCTCAGAGACTCGAGTGGTCCAGCATGTGTGAAGGATGATAGGGACAAATTAGCAGGCAAAAATAGTTCCACACTTGTTGGTGTTGAGATATTTTGAGAGGAGTTTAGCGTGGCAGCAAGAGGATAGATGGCCTCATAAAAAATGGCATCCACAACAACATAAAAACGCTTATCCTTGGGGCAATAGCAGCGATATTCTTTATATCCCGGAGGATAGCCCATAAAGATGTAAAGCTTGGATCTTGATGCAAGCTTATGGGGCGAGTAAGGGCGAAGAAATGGATATACTGCACAACAAAAAACACGTAAATGCGTAATATCGGGTTTAGTGTGAAATAAAGCCTCCCAAGGTGAAATATTATCAATGACTGATGTTGGTGTGTGAAGTAAACCGCTGTTTCAAAAGCAAACTCCCAAAATACTGGTGGAACAGAAGCTTGATGAAGAAGAGTCAATTCAGTTTCGACTATATGTCGATGTTTTCGTTCCGAAGTCCCGTTTTGATATGGTGCATAAGGACAAGAAATCCGTTGGTGAATGCCATGCTCTCTAATGTATTGGACAAATTCAGCAAATGTGACAAATTCAGGTGCTCCGTTGCTTTGTATAGACTTAATTTTGCAGTAAAGTTGATTTTCAACAAGTTTGTTAAAGGCTTTAAAAATGGAACAAAATTGATTGCAAGATGAGAATGAATAGAACCAAGTAAAACGCGAGAAATCGTCAATAAAACAAATATAGTGGTTATTGCCGTTGAATGAAATAACAGGAGAGGGACCCCAAATATCAAAATGAATTAATTCCAAAGGATGTTTTGACCTAGACAAAGTAGGATAATGACTATGGCGGTGATTTTTATTCATAGCACACGCTGTACAAACTGAAGATAAAGGACGACTAAAGCTAATGTTGGATGAATTGAGAAGATGCACAAGCCGATTGGTGGTGACATGTCCAAAGCGGTTATGCCATAGAGTAAGGGAAGCAACACACGCAGAAGGTGTGGAAGAGTGGCAGGACGAAAGAGTGACGCAGTAAAACCCATTGTCAAATACTCTACGGAGGATTTCCTAACCATTTTTAATAGACGTGGCAATAAAAGATTTAGAATTGAATTGGAAAACACAATGGTTATCGAGTGCAAATCGAGACACGGAAAGTAAGTTTTTAGTGATTCCAAGTACGACTAAAATTTGACAAAGTAGAAATGACGGAGAAGAGGACACGAGTGTACCTGTGTGGGTGATCGATAAGGAGATGCCGTCACCCACAATAAGTTGAGTTTGACTTGAATATGGATTGACGCTTGTAAGTCCTGCAGAATTGTCCATAACGTGATGTGTAGCACTCGAATCAACAAACCACGCCGAAGATGTGAGAGCATAGGGCGGATTTGATGGCGATAAATACTGTGGCAGTGAGTTCGGACCCGTCAAGTGGGCTTGTGTGGGCTGAACTGATCCAACAAAACGATAACATGTATTGGCCCTATGGCCTTGCTTGCCACAAAGCTGACAAAATGTGCCTTCTTCGTTGCGGCGTCTCCCGCGATTTCCAGTTCCATAATGTGAGCCATGGCCATGTGATATTCTAGAAAAATTCCCAGATTGATTAAAATCTGCATGGTAGTTGTTGGAATCGTGACGGGTCTGTCGAGAAGAAGGCGGTCCTTGGGTGGTCTGAAAAGCCGCCGGTGGGAGCTGATTATTTGTTATCGATGATGTTGGAGCTGAAGATGATGTTTCTTTAGACATGGATCGGTGCCAAGTTGAAAGAATTACGTTTTAGAGAAGAAAATTTTATTACTCTGTTTTCTGTATATCATTGTATTGCAAATACAATGTATATAAAGGACTCTAAGAGATAAGATACTTAAGATAATATCATAACAAATATTCCCTAAATATTTTCTTCCCTTAACAGATAAGATACAAAAGGTAACAGAATAACAAATATTTCCTAAATATTTGCTGAGTATTTTCTTCCTTTAACAAGGGCAGACAAAAGGTTGATGCCGATATTCTTGTTATGCCATATGAAAGTAGTTTTGGCAAGTGGAACAATTATTCCATACTTAAGTCACAAAAAACCTTAAACTATACTCACTGTGACATATTTATCGTGAACTTTTTGTAACATAAAAAATCCCAAACTTTACTTGTCGTGACACATTTACCTTAAACTTTTTTTCTAGTGACATAAAAAACCTCAAATTTGTACCTATGCGACACATTTACCCTCCATCAAGGTTTTATCATACGATTTTTCAGCCAAAAGTTTTTAGTTTACTTAAGTCACGTAGGTGCCATGTCAACACCATTTTCTTTCTAGAGTCCATGTGGACAAATTTTCAACGATTCTTATTTATAGAACTTTAAAAGAAGGTAAATGTGTCATACACATGGAAAAAAAAGTTTAGAATAAATGTATTACAATTGACATAATTTAAGATTTTTTTTTGTAGCTTTTGCCCTGTATATATAAAGCACCGAACTCGTAGTGCGACCTTGAAAAGGTGGCTCTTTATCCTCGATTCGCTTTCCCCTGACGTTTGAATAAATAATATATACACCAGAAAACTTAGAGCAGTACTCCTCTTTCTTCTTTACAGAAAGTATATGCAGCGTCATTGCTCAACATCAACAATGTTGCTCTTCCTTTTTCATAGTGGAGGGCGTTGTCTCGTCTATCCGTGACCTTTGGTGCATTTGTGCCACTCGTATTGCTTCATTACTTTAAAACAACTGTCCAAACCCATGTAGGGGCAATGATTGAGATCGATAATCTATCGTGACGCGATTATTTCCAAAGCATCCTCATTTAAGACTAAAAAATCCGAGTGAATGATTGCTTTGAATATTAGTCCACCCAACCAGTGATGCGCTCCATAAGGATCACACAAATTGACAGTAGTCATGGCCACGGTTCGAAATCGCCGGTTCCGGTTCGTGGCCATGGGTGAACCAGAACCGGCCGGTTCCGGTTCTTAATTTAAAAATTTTAAAAATAAATTATGAAATAAAAAAAATGAATTATAAAAATATGAAATAATGAATTATTCAATATAAATTATAATCAAAATGAAAATTATAGGGGTGATCAGTTCCCGATTCCGACCGGGAACCAAACCGGTGGGTCCGGTCCTTTAATTTTAGAACTAGGAACCGAACCGGCAAATCATAGAACCGGAAACCGAACCATTGGTCCAGTTCTAGGCGATCCAATGGAACTCTTTGCTCTTAACTAGCAAAGGATTGTAGCCACAAAAAGCATACAACTTCACATGGCTTGGCTTGGGTTTTTATAAACAACCCATTTGATGATCTCTTTATTCCCATTCGATGTGAGACTCTTGGCATTTGCATAAAAACAAGCCAAGAGTCTCACATTGAAGGTGTTCAAGGCAAGCCGAGAGTCCTACATCGAATGGGAATGAAAAGACCATCAAAGTAGTTATTTATAAAATCCAAGCTAAGTTTTGTAATTAGAGTTCAATACACCCAAGCCAAGCATTGTGTTTGGAGATCAATGTACTTACAATGCATGGCAATTAGAGTTCAATATGTTTTATAAAATTAAATTAAATAATTCGGAACCTGAACCGAGCCCGTATGCCACGGGCCGGTTCCGGTTCTGAACCGCGGGCCCGGTCAACGGGCCGGGCCCGGGTTTGACCGGGCCGGTTCCGAGCCGAAACCGGCCCGTGGCCATGACTAATTGACAGTCCTATATAAGGACATATCTTTTTTTTTTTTGTAAGATAAGGGCGGATCTTTTACCACTATACAAGGGAGAAGTGTTGGAAAAATTTATAATTGTGTTAATTTAATCTTAAATCTTTAGACACAATGCAAATTTAGTCTTTCTGACTAATTTTTGGATATATATTGCTGACCTGGCTGCCGGCCGGCCGACGTGGCATGGCCAACGCTGATGTGGACAACTTTTGATAATATTTTAATATTTCTCAAATTTTGTATTTCTTTCTTTATTTTCTTTCTTTTTCTTTTTTTTTTCCTCCTCTACCTCCAGCGACGAACCAAAAGCCAAGGCCGGCGAAGGAGAGCCTAGCTAGAGGCCGCGACTTCGACCTCACATCCTTTGGAGAGGGTTTGAGCCGCCAGAGGCCGGCGAGGCTGACCTTGCCAGCCCTGGCCTTTAGTTGTTTACCGAGGTTTAGTAACCGGTTAGAGGAAGAAGGGAGGGAAGGAAAAAAAAAAAAGAAATAAAAAGCACACGTGGTTTTGCAAAATCAACGCGGTTTAATCAATCAACCACATTATTCACGTGATACATATGCAAGTGAATTTCGCATTTTAAATTCGGGACTCCATTCTACGATAACCGGCAGTCTTAGGTATTATTATCTCATGACACGATCGCTGTATAAAAACAATTTTCCCTCGGGCGGCATGACAGCACGGTGGACGGGCCCCTTACCCCTGTATATGAGAAGAATTTTCTCTCTAAGGTGGGTTTAAGTCCTTCTCAACTGCGCTAACTTTCGACATTAAAGCAAAGACGAATTCATGGAGCAGTCCATGAGCAGGCGCTCGTCGCTTGCGTCAAGCATGCTCCTTCTTAGCTGCGGCTGAATCACCGGCACCTTTGGCGACCAAATCTGACACGACATGGATTTCGCAACACGTTCAATCAACGTTCAATCCCACTAACCCCATTAGCCTCGGAAACAGCAGTTGTGCATACCAAAACACAAAAAGTAAAATAAGGAGCACTAAGTACCGAGTAAGAATGATTAACGTGTGGGGTTCACCTGATAAACCGGACTTGATTACATCATCCTGGGTATCAGCCAGAGCCACCATGCTTAGATCCCCGTCGGCTGACCTGCGACATTTCTGCTGCAGGGTGCTGCAGATGCAGAGCATCCGAACGCTCCGCATGACGTGGCGTCCGTTCCACCCGTAGGTTGATCGCGAGGATCGACCCGACCTCCCGCCCCCCCCTCCCCGGGCGTCAGAGGCCAACCGTAACCGACGAATCCCGATCTCATCGTCCTCGGAAAGTCCGAAAAGCCCCACGAGCACCCGCGAGCGCACTGAATCGGTCGGTGGTCCCCACGGAGCGATCCTTTGTTGCTGACGCGGGAAAATTCAGAAAGCTCCCTCTCCGTAACCAATCCCACAACACTGCGCCATTCTTAGGAAGCTCGCGCCTTAATCTCTACTTCTCCCTGTGGTGGGCAACTATGCCAATACAGGAGAAAGCTAAAGGGTCTCGCTTTTTGATCCTGTGGATGTCATTGAGTGAATAATCACGAAATTTTTCTGCTTTCCAATTTGGGCCCGCTGTTTTAATTATTTTCGGTTTTCATTGGACAACTTTCTTTTCTGGGGCGGGTCTTATGGCTGGCTGCGATTACTTCTCGCCCTTAAATACGAGGGTGGGGAGGCGCGGGCAAGATACGCTGGCTGTGACAACGAGAACAGGCACTTCGGAGGAGGCGGAGGAATTGCTCCTGGGGAGTGGCGGTGGAGTCTCTGAAGGAGAGGAGGAAATGACAATGGAGGGGGGTGGTGATGTGGGTTCGAGGAAGGGCCACGATGATGAGCATTTTGAGGGCGTTGAGATGCCAGAAACTGCGCATCTCATTAGCAGAGGTACAGTACGAACGTGATTGTTCTTGTTCCTGTTTTTTTTTTTTTCTGCCTTTATCTACATGTTTGGATTAGCTTGGCCAGCATCTAATTTCTGTGGAGGGAAAGAGTGGGATTTTCTGGTGTTTTCCCTTGGCTTGCTCTTTCTAGGGGACCTTTGCCAATATTTGCAACTGGGTTCCTTCTACTTTTTTTTTTTTTGGTGAGAAGGGTTCCTTCTACTTTTGTAGCTCTGTTTGTGTATGTTTCTCCTTTGGAAGGTAAGCAGCTCTTTCCGAGGGATCCATACGTTGTGCTTACTACTTGATGGAAAAAGGGCACATTCCAAGATGAAATTTCACCACTTTTTCTTTCTTCCTTTTGCCTCCATTTTCGTGCAAAAAGGACCGATTTTTTGTCTTTGAGTACCGCTTTGTCTATGCTCAGCAATGTGATTTCTTGGAGCTGGCGGTGTCCAATTATGCTTAGTAGTATTTGGGATGATGGGATTTTCCGGTGTACCCTTATTTGTTGTTAAAAGTGCATTTTCCTTGATAAGTCAGCAGGAGAGGAGTACAGATTTATCAGGTGCTTGCTATGGCTATCGATACTTTGAATGGTTGGAGAGGGTCGGCATGATGGAAAAAAGGGACTTTATGATGTGGTGGGAGGTGACCTTTTTGTTTCAATCAATGTTGCTGATGTTGCTAAAGCAGGGAAAATATTGAACTTAATTTCTTGTTGAATGTTGTCCTGCTTTCATGAGTTAGAAGAGGAAGATTGGAGGTAAAAAGGGTGAAGTTAATCTGTGGAGTAGATGTAAGTTATCTTTGGGCATTCTATTGTCCTGCAGCAGAAACGGTGTTCTTTTGTAATGTTTTTCTGTTTGGTTGCACCCGCATGGTATTCTGTTTGGATTCGAGGGAAGAGCTGAGGTGGAAGGAATGATAAATGGCCACTTCCTGAATTTTAATCAATCAACACTATTAGAAGAAGGGAGGGCATGCTTGCCCTTGTACCTTGTATATTGATTACAGTATGAACGCTCAACTTTTATCTTTTCTGCCATGTTTAGTCATTATGAAAATTCTAGCTTGTTTTGATTAATATTTCACGTTTCCAATTAGCTTTTCCTGGCATGTTGCAGATTCATGGTTCCAGGCAGCATTTGTCCTAACCACTGGCGTCAACAGTGTTTTTGTTCTTGGATATTCAGGAACCATTATGGTTCCTCTTGGCTGGGTCCCTGGGGTACTTGGATTAATTGCTGCAGCAGCTATTTCGTTGAATGCGAATGTTCTCATTGCTAAGCTTCATGAATTTGGTGGAAAGAGGCACATTAGATATAGAGACCTTGCTGGACATATTTATGGTACGAGAGCAAACAGGACAAATCTTTATTATCTCTCATTACTAAAACGTCTCCTGATGTAGAACTGAACCTTATTCTTCTCTTGCCTGCTGCAGGTAGGAAAGCTTATTCTCTTACATGGGGATTACAGTATGTTAATCTCTTCATGATAAACACTGGATTTATCATTTTGGCTGGTGAGGCTCTGAAGGTAAAATCGAGTGGAGGGAAAATCTACTTGCCAAAATTTTTCTTACTATTGAACTCCATCACAAGTGAATCAAAGAATCATGCAATTTTGGAGGAAACAGGGAAAGAATCCCATTGTTCCTGCTGCTGTTTCGAATTATTTGTCTTTCGCAATGATCACTTGATGTAATATTTGTTTTTATGTCCTTGTCATCATTATGCAGGCTGTTTATGTTCTCTTCCGGGATGACCATGTGATGAAGCTTCCTTACTTCATTGCCATTGTGGGTTTTGTCTGTGCTTTGTTTGCCATCGGGATACCCTATTTATCAGCTTTGAGGATCTGGCTGGGAGTTTCCACAGTTCTCAGTCTGGTTTATATTGCTATAGCATTTGTACTGGCTCTACGAGATGGTAAGTTGACACTACAGTATCCTAGTGATACAAAGTATTCCATAATCTGCCTATCGGGACTCCTGGGCTTTTCTTTTGCCTCTGTCCTTGGCCTGCAAAATTGTGCTTGCATGTGCATTGAATCTGGAAGTTTTAGCTATCTAGCTTGTCTAATATATACCAGAATGGGCTGGCATGAAATCGCCACATCTTTTGATCAAAGAAAGTGAAAAGAAACACTGAAATGGAATGCTATTTTCAGTGCTGAGCATAGCACCATCTGTCCTGTTTGTGTCTACACAATCTGATCTTGCATGTCTATCTGTTCAAGTTTCTCAGGAATAGCTGATGTATACACCTAGTTTCTTCCCATTAGTTTCCCAATTACTCATTAGTTGATCATACATATCGTCAATTGAAAATTGCTGCAATTCTCTCTCCTTGAACTTGTCCCAATTGACCAATGAATGATTGAAGGAAATGCCTTTCTGAAAGCTGTCACATCATGCTCTATAGTTTGCCGTGAATAGGATATCTTCTTTTGGTTGAATGCTTTAACTGCAATCAAGCCATGTCTATTGTGACATCTTAACTATAATATTTTGCGGACTGTATTATGTGGTGGAAATATGTTGCAATTTTATCCTATTTTCTGAAGAAAAGGCTCTCTTAATAACATGGAAATTATTAACGTTGTTCTTGGTTTTATAGGCCTAAATTCTCCTGCCAGAGATTATAGCATACCAGGAGATAAAACAGGCAAAATCTTTACAACCATTGGTGCTTCAGCAACTCTCGTTTTTGCATATAATACAGGAATGCTTCCAGAGATTCAGGTACTCTTTAAAGTTGAATCTTTGAACTTTAAAGAGAAAAGACAAGTTTACAGAACGAGCATGAAAACCATCTTTGCTTACTGGAGTTTAGAGCGAGTGCTTATACCAATAGAGCTGATTATTATACTTGGGAATGACCTCTATGTCTCTTCTGATCAATATAGATGGAACACGATCTGATTCTATTATAGTTGAAGTATGATTGAAATATTTTCCTCCGTTGAAGAACACCAAACAACCATTCAATGGCGACTCCCCATTCTCATGAACACTGCTGAAATTTTTGTCCATCATCTGCTAGATGGAGAGATGCTGCTTAAATTTCTTCTGTCATCAAATCTACAATTTACATAGGTGCCTTAATGTTTGTTGTTATGTCGATCTGACAGGCAACGGTGAGAGAACCTGCTGTGAAGAACATGCTGAAATCTCTCTACTTTCAGTTCACCGTTGGATGTTTACCCATGTATGCAGTCACATTCGTAGGATACTGGGCCTATGGGTCCTCAACCTCGTCCTATTTGCTCAACAGCGTCAACGGTCCAGTTTGGGTGAAGGCATTAGCCAACATTTCCGCCTTCCTGCAAACAGTCATTTCGTTGCATGTATCTCATCTTACCCTCTTCAAATTTGTTTCATTGTCTCCATAATTACATTGCGCCTATCCTTGTGTTTTCTCAAAGTTACATTGAGACTCTTCAATTTTCTCCATCTTTAGTCTAGCTCTGACCCTTTTTATCGTCCTTTCTCTTCTGCAGATTTTTGCTAGTCCAATGTACGAGTACATGGATACCCGCTTCGGCATCACCGGGAGCGCTTTGCAATTCAAGAACTTGTCGTTTAGGATTCTTGTGAGAGGCGGATATCTCACCATAAACACGCTGGTCGCGGCCCTCCTCCCTTTCCTCGGCGACTTCGAGAGCCTCACGGGGGCGATAAGCACCTTCCCTCTCACGTTCATCCTTGCTAACCATATGTACTTGATGGCGAAGCAGAACAAGATGTCTTCCGTACAGAAGTCGTGGCATTGGCTCAATGTCTGTTTCTTTGGGTGTATGTCAGTCGCAGCAGCAATCGCGGCCTTGAGGCTTATTGCTGTAGATTCCAAGACATACAATCTTTTTGCAGATTTATGATAATTTGACACATATAGAAGAGGGGAAGAAAATTAATGTGTATCTAGAATTGTGCACTGGTTGATTCTTTGACTTCCTAAATCAGAGCTTCCTGAATAAAACTTAACTCAGTCCACTCTTTTCCTTGTAGTTTGTTGTCTTGTTCTGAATGAATGTTGCGTTATTCGGAGATTTGATCATGATTGATGACCTTCCCTGTCACTGTTGTGCGAAGAAGTTGAAGTAAAGCAATAAGATGGAGACTGCTTGATGGGCCCAATTTTGGTCTGCAGAATTCTAAATTAGTACGAATTTACTTATCTAAATTAGAGTCACTTGATAACTTTTGTCAGTTTAAACATTAATCACCAATGAGCTTGGATTACCGACTTTAATGCGAGGTACTTACCGATGTTTGATTTTTTTTATAATTTACGAACACTATTATTGAGTTACCAACTTTTATTTGATTAGTTGGCTATGTATAAACCTTTTTAGAGATTACCAACCAAAATTGGCATAACTCATCAACTTTTCTCCCATTAAATTTCCACATAGTATTGCCTTACCAACTCTAATAAAAGTTACTTACCGCATTAATTTGTTTTTATTTAATTACTTTTCTTAGCGTTTGCAAATGTTAAGCAACACTTTTAATTTATCAACGGTTTTTAATATTTACAAGCCAAGGACTTATCAACCTCTCTTCAATTAAGTTATCAACTTGTTTTGGATCAGCAACTCTCAACTCTCAACTCTCATTTAAGTGTCAGTACTTCGCTACTACTCACAAGTTTTCATAACTATACATTGCTCGAATTTTAAGATTATCTTTTCACTTCAATCATTTTTCTAAATCAACAAAACTATATTATCTTTGCATTATCTTTTTTGGTCTTTGATAATTTCATTTTAAGTATAGTTTAGCATATGATATCTATAATTATAAAAGTGAAACCTCATTTAGAGTTATATCAAATAAAATACATCGGTCTTTCTCGATAGACGTAGACATTGTGTGGGATGTACAAGCATGGTGCCTACTTGTATTTACAAATCGAAATATTTAAAATGGCATAAAAGACGAAAAGGATAAATGTACTTGCTCGCATAGCTTTAAGAGACATATTCAGGCTTGCATGTATGCCTTTTGTTGAAAACAAATGCGGAAAAACAAATACAGAACACAAGGATTTACGTGGTTCGTTCATAAGGTGATCTACGTTCACGGGCGAGACAAATCAAGATTCCACTATAATCAAAGAGAGTACAGTTTTCATAAGTCAAAACAACGACTTAACAAAACCTCACGGCTTACAAAACTCTCTAAAACCAAAATTTTCTTTCTACATTAATGAGAAAACCTAGCTGCAGTATAAACAGGACTCCCCAAAAATTTTCTTGGGGGCATAACTCCCGAACCCCCAAAACATTTGTTCACTTACTCTAGCTCAGGCGGACCGCTATAAAGATTTGTTTGCTTACTCGGCTCAACCCGGAGCATCACAAACTAAATTTCAATTTTTTCTCTACTTTCAGGTAGTACAAAAAATATGTCGGGTTGGGTGATGAATCAGACCGAGTACATAAAATTCAAGACATATTTAACAAATGTCCACCTTGACTTGAATTTTCCAAAATAAAACAGTCAAGAAGCCAAACACATTCTCTCGGCATCCCTAGGCTTACGTGAGCTAACTCAGTGTAGGAAACAAGGGCTGCAACGAAAGAACATATTCACTTCAAAAACAAATGTAGAACTTGCATTTACCTCGCCACCAAAGCCCCAGAAGAGGCAAATTCAACCAAGCATGCCAATCAAGTTCAAGCAATGCTTAAACTTGTTGGCGGGGACTGGCTTGGCCAACATATCAGTAGGATTGTTAGCTGTACCAATTTTCTTCACTGTTATATTTCTCTCAGAAACTGCTTCGCAAATAAAGTGATACCTGACATCGATGTGCTTAGTCCTCTCATGATATGCTTGATTTCTAATCAAGTATATAGCACTCCGATTGTCACAAAAGACAACTGAATTGCCTTCCTATTGGAGTCCAAGTTCTTGAACAAGATTCCTTAACAAAATACCTTCTTTCACTACTTCTGTTGCTGCTATATACTCTGCCTCTGTAGTAGACAAAGCAACTGTCGACTGTAAGGTTGACCTACAACTAATAGCTGAACTAGATAGTGTGAAAAGATAGCCAGTCAAAGATTTCTTATTGTCGAGATCACCTGCAAAATCGGAATTCACAAATCCCACAACTGAGGTACTGTTGGAACTGTTTCTATCAAATACTAGGCCCAACTCTGCGGAGCCTCTAAGATACCTAAGTATCCATTTCACTGCTTGCCAATGGACTTTTCTAGAATGTGCCATATATCTACTAACCACACTAATTGCTTGCGCAATGTCTGGATGAGTTCATACCATAGCATACATAATGCTACCAATTGCACTGGAGTATGGGACACGAGACATTGCAGCCTCCTCGACCTCTGATTGAGGTGAATGTAGAGTTGAGAGTTTAAAATGGGATGCCAACGGTGTATTCACGGGCTTAGCGTTTTGCATGCCAAACCTCTCAAGTACCTTCTCAATATAACTCATTTGCCAAAGATATAACTTCCCTCCTTTTCTGTCCCTCTGAATCCCCATTTCTAAGATCTTCTTGACATGACCCAAATCTTTCATCTCGAATTCCTCATTGAGCTATTTCTTCAAGATCAACACATCTGACATGTTCTTTACAGCAATAAGCATGTTATCCACGTATAAGAGAAGATAGACAAAAGATCCATTTAAACCCTTCTTGAAGTACACACAACTATCACAGTTGCTCCTATGATAACTGCTCCCTATCATAAAGCTATCGAATCTCTTATACCACTGTCTTGGTGACTGCTTTAGACCATACAAGGATTTCTTCAACCTGCAAACATGATCTTCCTTGCCTTCTACATAATAGCTCTCGGGCTGAGCCATATAAATAGTTTCTTCAAGCTCGCCATGTAAAAAAGTAGTCTTCACATCAAGTTGCTCAAGCTCTAAATCAAATTGAGCAACTATAACCAGCAACACACGAATGGAAGAGTGTTTTACCACAGGGGAGAAAACTTCATCATAATCGATTTCCTCCTTATGATTGTAGTCTTTAGCTACGAGTCAAGCCTTGCATCTAGCATTTTCAATGCATGGAATTCCTTCCTTTTTCTTGAAGACCCATTTACACCAAATGGCTCTTTTTCCCTTAGGCAATTGCACCAAGTCCCAAGTCTGGTTCTTGTGAAGTAATTCAAGTTCATTAACCATAGCAACAGCCCATTTCTCTAATTTTGTGCAAGTAACAACTTCGTATAGGTAGAAGGTTCATGAATACTCATATCTTCTGTTGTCGTAAGAGCATAAGCCACCAGATCAAAGAACCCATATTTCTGAGGAGGCCGAGTCTGCCTCCTTTCTTTGCCAATAGCAATAGAGTATGGCTGCTCCACCTCAACTACAGCTTCCTTATATGAACTTGAATCAACAGGAGCAATTTGCTCGTTTAAATCATTCTGAGAGGTCTTTTCTGGAAGCTCCAACTGAACCTTCACCTCATTCGTATCACTCTCATGTTTTCCTGCAGACTCATCAACAACTTTCCTTTGATCAAGCATAAGCATTTCATTAAATGTAACATCCCTACTAATAATGAACTTAGATGAGTTAGGTTTCTGGCACCATAAACGATAACATTTCACCCCATCAGCATACCCAACAAAAATACATTTCTTTGCTCTAGATTCTAACTTACCATCCTTAACATGATAATAAACAGGGCATCCAAAAACCTTTATATTAGAATAATTACAAGGCTTACCTGACCACATCTCAAAAGGAGTATTGCATTCTATTGCTATTGAAGGAGAGCGATTAACTAGATAACAAGTCGTGTTAGCAGCTTCAATCCAAAAATCTTTTTCCATGCCAGCATTAGAGAGCATGCATCTAGCTCTCTCCAATAGAGTTCTGTTCATACGTTCTACCACTCCATTCTGCTGTGGAGTGTGCCTAACTGTATGGTGTCGAATGATACCTGCATCTGCACAGAATTCATTAAAATCGCCACCACAAAACTCAAGACCATTATTGGTCCTAAGACATTTGATCTTCTTCCCTGTCTGATTCTCAACAATGGCTTTTCACTTCTTGAAGGTTTCAAACACATCACTTTTTCTTTTCAGAAAGTAAACCCAAACCTTCCTGAAATAATCATCAATGAACGTCACAAAGTAAAGAGTACCACTCTTAGATGGAACCTGTGCTAGTCCCCATAAATCGAAATGGATATAGTCGAGTGTACTCTTTGTTGAATGCATCCCTATATTAAATCTAACTCTATATTGCTTGCCAAGAACACAATGCTCACAAAAATCTAGCGAGGTCGTCTGCTCTTGACAAAATAAACCACGTTTACTCAAAACTGTCATGCCACGCTCACTCATGTGGCCCAAACGCATATGCCACAATTTCGTTCTATCATTATCAGAAACGGAATTGTCTATGCCAATTGAGGGACCCATAACTGTGCTACCCTGCAAATGATACAAGTGATTCACCTTGCTTCCTTTCATCACAACCAGATTGCCTTTTGAAACTTTGAGAATTCCACCTCCACCTAAGTACACACACCTAATGGAATCCAAACTGCTCAACGAGATAAGATTTCTCTTTAAGTCTGGTATATGTCTTACTTCAATCGAGGTTCTCACTGCTTTGTCGTGGCACTTAATCCGACCAGTACCAATACTCCCGACTTTGCATACAATATCATTCCCTATCATGATTGATCCACCATTTAATGGCTCGTATGTGGTGAACCATTCTCTATTTGGGCACATGTGATATGATGCTTCCGAATCCATTATCCAAACATCATTGGAGAAATTAACAGCAGAGCATACCGTAAGAATATTGTCTGACGCATTAGACTCAGTTTCGTTTGTAACATTCGCCGATTCTTGTCTTTAACCATGATGCTTATCCTTTTTTTTTAGCAATGGACAATCTGACTTGTAATGTCCCTTTTTGTGACAATAGTAGCACTTAACGTTCATTTTATCTTCAGGTGGCTTAGATTTTGAACGACCAACAAATTTCCCTCGGGAAGCTTTATCCTTGCTCTTGGTTCTGCCTCTTACAAACAAACCATCTACTTTGTTTTCATTGGTATTCCCATTCAATTTTGTTCTCAATTTTGCAGAATTCAATGATGCTTTAACATCCTCCAAAGTTATGGTTTCACATCCATAAAGCATCGAGTTCACAAAATTCTAGTATGAGGCAAGTAGTGAACATAACACGATCAAAGCTTGATCTTCATCCTCGAGTTTAATGTCTAGATTTTTCATATCCAGAACAATTTTATTAAACTCATCAAAGTATTCTTGAACAGACGTACCTTCACACATCTTTAGGGTATAAAGACGCTGCTTCAAATAAAGTTTCGATGTTAGAGATTTTTTCATGTAGAAACTTTCCAATTTTTTCTACAGACCGGTCATTGTTTCCTTATCGGCGACTTTTCGCAAAACCTTATCATCTAGAGACAACTGGATCACGCTATGCGCCTTCTCGTCCATCTCTTCAATCTCAGCCGAGGTTATATCGTCTGGATATTCTCCGTTCAGCACCCTAACCGTACCCTCTCGCCTCAATAAAGCCTTCATCTTTATTCTTCATAATCTGAAGTTGTTCTGTTTGTCAAAAGATGAGATCTGAAACTTCAAAGATACCATCTCAAAGAACCCTAGAATCAAACTAGGCTCTGATACCACTTGTTGAAACAAATGCGGAAAAACAAATACAGAACACAATGATTTATGTGGTTCGATCACAAGGTGATTTACGTCCACGGGCGAGGCAAATCAAGATTCCACTATAATCAAAGAGAGTACAGTTTTCAGAAGTCAAAACAACGACTTAATAAAACCTTACGGCTTGCAAAACTCTCCAAAAACAAAATTATCTCTTTACATCAATGAGAAAACCTAGCCGCTGTATAAATAAGGCTCTCAAAAAATTTCCTCGAGAGTGTAGCCCTCGAACCCTCCGAGACATTTGTTCGCTTACTCCGGCTCGAACGGACCGCCATAGAAATTTGTTCGCTTGTTCCCGGTTAGGCCGATAGGCCCAATTCGGAGTAAGCGAACTAAATCTTAATTTTTTCTCCACTTTCGGGTCGCACAAAAAATATGTCGGGTTGGGTGATAAACCGGACCAAGTACATAAAATTCAAGACATATTTAACACCTTTTCTTTTATACAGTATGGCTGTGTAGATGACAGCATCATCCCTAATACTTCTTTTCTTACACGCCAACTTTCGTTTCAAAGGAACATCAAAACACACCTTGGTTCTTCGCGGTCTAAACTATTCATACTCTATATTAGAACTCGATTCACCAACCTCACAACACATTAGAGAAGCATTTGTCCCACGTTTGCATGAGAGATGAAGCCCTCCTGCCACGTCTCCTTACCTCCCGAATAGGACGAAGACATTGACATTGACTTTGAGTTAGACTACAGGTTCCTATATTGCCATAGTTCACTGGATGACTTCACTATCTTTCCAACCCCACTATGGTTCTGCATGATGACTCTGTTACCTCCATGAATCCATCTTCACAATACCAGAACTTCAAGTTATCCTAGATTGAAAAAAGATGCGTGAAGTCAGGCGCTTGTCTATGCATAAGTGGTTTGATTTTTGCATAATTTGTAGGAGCTACTAGAAAGCTTACTGTTTTTTTTTGGTAAGGAAAAGCTTACTGTTTTAGTATATCACCTATCCTCATAAACCAGCTGCGTAAAGTCTGTCCCTAATTGAACATAGTTGAGCTGCTATATCTGTGATGCTCATTCTTTCTCTTGGGACTCCAACTGAGCAGGTAGATCATTAGCAGACAATCCTGGACTATACTTTTTCTCCTTTGGCAAGCATCGTTCTTCACTTCTTGAATTAGAATGAGATCGGTAATCTCTAAAACTTGTTTAGGCAAAGCTTCCTCCACAAAATTATGAAGGTTGAAATTTTCTTTGAATATCTCAGCCGTGGAACTGATTTTTGTGAGCATATAGCAAGAGGATGCCATAACTATAGACATCCCATTTAATAGAAACCCCACTTCCCATTCCATATTCTGCACTTATCAAGAACCACAAATGGTTGAGCTATGAGAAAACAGCGCGTGCACAATCTCATCATAAAGTTCAAAGCTTTGAAAAAAGACGCATCAACAATTTTATGATGAACAAATTCTTCACTTGAGGGAGCTAGGGACACAAGAGGACATACCTGGAGCAACTTAACCAATTGTTCCTCTCAAAAGTTCCCTGCACTATCCCAGCCCCAAACACACCCTTGCACCCAAAGAGTACAGAAAAAAATAATAAAAATAAAAAGGAGAGAGAGAGAGAGAGAGAGAGGACACAATTCACAAGCTTGCAATATTCCATAGGATGAACGTTTCTCCAATTTTCTCGTTTAGCAACTTACATGTCCTATTAGTGAGTAAAAGGTTGGAAAAGGGCAATCGTGTAACAACCGCTTGGATGTTGCCATCGGAGTTTCACACCTCCTACAAAACACTCAAGGTTTGAATCATAACTACTTAACCCCACATTGGTACTCTTAAAGATTTGGTACACAAACTTAGCTTTTCTTTTGGGTCTGCTTATTTCTACTCATTCATTCCCATCAATACCCTTAACCGCCCCTGTGAAAACGTAGCAATGAAGCTCTTTCCTTCCAACATTTGGTATACATCCCTCTTAATTCCAAGTTCCCAAACGACCTAGGGAAAGGAAATGAAGATCTCAATTCCATTCCATTAGCCTTACTCCTCGTAATCAAACAAGCCCTGATCACACAAACATTTGCGATCAATGAATACTATCAAACTGTTTGGAAGCACAAGCAATGAAAAGTGGAGCACCAAGACACCATGACAACATTCCAATGACAGCAAGCACCTATAGCAACAGGTGTTTTGTGAGTATAACTCATTCTATCGTCAAAAAGACATGTGATGACCGTAAATGATAGATCCTCATTAGTTCAAAAAAACTAGTTGATGATACACACCTTCAGAACTCGTAGCACAGACTACTCCTACAAGCCCCGCATTTTTTAGAGAGGAAACACTCATTCTAAATGATCAGCGGTTGAGAAGAACCTCAAGTAGCCGCGCAAGACTGTGTGCTTTGTCAGGATACCAATCATCTAATAGAAGACAAGCATACATACATGAACAGGATGAAAAGATATCTCATATGAAGGTGCTGAATACGCTTGTATCCCACAAAGAACTGGCAAAGGCATCGTGTCGTGATAATTTATTACCTAAGAATTTTCACTCACATGCCAAAGACATGATACTGGTTAGCTATTCCACTTGTTTGCCAAGACTCCTCAAATGTCGTGAGTATTCACATCAATGTCGACAAAGATACAATGTTCTAAAAAATGCAAGATAACAAATAGATACTATTCTATTGATCGAAGCTGTAAAAAGTAAACTAGTCATTTAAGTCAGGTGCACTCTTTGGATCAGCCCATGTGACGGTAAGGGTAATTCCATCCAGCTTGAAATTAGAACTTGCCATTTTTTTGCCTTGAATAGTCAGAGCACATACGTTACTTTAGTACAAAGCAAATCCACGATTACGACCAGGATTTTGAGGATCCTGTTCACGATAAGAGAAAAAGAAAACAGCATAAGGTTTAACATTCACATGATTATAATTGAATGTTAACTACATAGCAAGACCCAGTATTTGGTTGGTGAAATTACACAATATCAGATCGGACAACATTAGCTAGTGAAGTGATTATTCTAGCAAAACAGGATGATTGAATGGCCATTCATCAAGCATACATCTAACCAAACATCTGGAGAGGACAGACTAAAAGCGCAATGGTGAATCTACTAATGAATGGCTATAGTCTCAGACAATGTCTTTTCTTTCTTCTTCAAATTCAACAAGGTCATTCAACAGCCCAAGATGGAACTCCAACGAAAATGGTTAAACCAAATCCACTAAAACGAACTCTTAAAAGCTCTAGATTCTTGATGGCTCGCAGCCGAGATAGGGAGAAACAAGAGTTTCCAAATAGATAGCAGATACGTCACTCTCCGCAATGCGATAATAATCCTTGTAAGTATTATCTTCTGGATTGAACAGAATCATGTTGTGCACATCGATCTCGAAAACAATTTGTCCGCTCGTTGTGTATGCGACAGGGATCTTCCAATATTCACCAGGAATGCCTTTAGTCGAAAGGCTGAACAATTTTGTCCACGATCCCCATCTCCCATACTCCTTTGTTATCCATGCCATGAAGCAGTCAGCATACCAAGTGTATACAATCAGATTGGCCCCGTGAATACCGAGACCATCGAAGAGTATGTCCCCGTCCATTCCAGGGACTGGCAGCATCCGGCGGAATTTCTCTTCAGACAAATCAAATGACACAATCACACTCTTTGTCTTGTTACTCCTCTTGCTCTTGCCGTCCACACACCAGTGTAAGGCCCCGTTCCAATAAAGACCTCGGTAAAACACGAACAAGTGACTGTCTCGTTGGATTAGTATCCTTCTCCAAGAACAGGACTTGAGCGAATATATCGCCACCTCACATACTTCAACACCGTCACCGCGTACTATCTTAATAGTCATCAGACGCAGGATCGTATCCGAATCCAAGGAACACATGACCTTTCGCAACAAGATCCGAACTGGGAATATACCTGGACTCCCCGGTCGTCGGGTTGAATAGGAGATATCCGCCGGTATCGACAGATAAACATACCAAGCCATCGCAAGACCCCATGAGGCCGGGATCGCAGCCGGCCATTCTTGGACTATGAAGCTTCATCAGCGGGCGGTCGTCGAACCCATGGTAGTCTAGGGTCTCGAGGGGGTTAATCTTGACGATTCTCTGGCTAGCAATCATATCCCCTCCTGTCTTCAGGGTTTGCAGATGCGACCTGGCGAAGCCCGGATTGGAAATAAGAGACCGCCATCGTTTGCTGACGCACTTGAATCGCCCCAAGGACTTGGCCGGTAGCCACGACAATATCTGGATGACGATATCCTCGGGCAAATGGTCTATTTCGGCCACCGGCGCGGAGGCCGACGCTCGGTCTGTGGTTTCGGCATGTGGTCTCGTCATTGGGGCAGGCTTGACAGAGGCTGCGGTGGGACTCGTTGGCGTGGCGGCGGTCGCAGCAACAGCCCGAGGGCCAATCTGAAGTCCGAGAGGAAGGGCTGGCACTCGGCGGCGGGCGTGAGCAGGTGAGCTTCACGCGGCGGTCGGCGACGGCCACTCGCAGGCCGAAATGGGGAGGACGAGGTTCGTGTTGGGCTTGCCGAGGAAGGAGGGCTGCGGGTTTTGAAAAAGGGTAAAGTTGGAATTATGATGGTTATAAACCAAGAGACGGAATTTGAAAAGATTACTAAGGTTTAAGGAAAAACACTAATGTTCCGTTCAAAGGTACCGTTCCTAAAAAGGAATTTAACAAATCTAACGTTTTTCTTTTGGGATATGTTCACTAGTCCTAAAACTTTGGTCCAATATACAATTTGATCCCTGAATTTTTAATTTATTTAATATAGTCCATAAACTTCGACTTAATATTCAATATGATCTATGAATTTTCAATTTGTTCAATGTGGTCTTTAGATTTTTTTATACATATTCAATTTAGTCCTTAAACTATATGAAAATGTTCAATATAGTCCCCCTGAACTTGAATTGATGGAAGGAATAAATTGAACATTTTTATATAATTCAGGGACTAAATTGAACATGTACCAAAAGTCCAAGTACCACATCGAATAAATTAAAAGTTCAGGAATAATATTGAATATCAAATTAAAGTTCATGAGTTACATTGAATATATTATAAGTCCAATAATCAAATTACACATTAAATCAAAGTTCATGGATTATTTATGTCGTTATCCCTAACATAATATTGTCATTCTTCATGTAACTTTACTAGCAAAAGAGTGGATACAAATGATCACTGAAGTGTCCAAGGTGAACATATCCTTGCCGTGAGATCAACGAGAAACCAATTCGAAAGGACAATCGAAGATAACTTTCAGCATTTTCAGAAGCTCTTCGACCGCTGGGCACATTTTTGCTCACACCAAGAAGTTTCGACAGACCAACGGCATGAAGATGTTTTAAGTACCTATCGCGTGGGCAACTTAGCCTTGATAATCAACTTCTCCAGCACAAGTGCATTCCCAAGAAGAAACTTAATCGGGGTGACCATATGTTTCGATCCAAAACTATTAGCTTCAAAGCAGATAACATCAACTCTCTTGAAATGTTTTGCCAAACATTTAAAGTTCCTCTTCCCCGAGCACTTCGTCAAAGTTAAAACATTCTTTAAATTCTTCATTAAGCTCAAACTGCACATAGATACTCCATTTAAGAAACTTATTTCACATTATACGTGGATCCGCAGGAAAAAAAAAATTCATTAGCTCACTAAAATCTCAAACTAGAACTTTCATATGTCCACTGCAGATGCTAGTTAGTTTTACTTCATAATGAGTCTTAATCAATTTAAGGTCTTAACTTGTCTACGCATATAAAAATGTTCTCTTTCTAAGTGCTCATCGCTAAACTTGTAGTTAAGAATCAAGAACAAGTATATCTATTTAAGAAAAGGTCGATATAGGATATTGTATATGTCCATTCGTTATATGATATCCCAAAGAAAACAAATGTATCTATTTAAGGAGGTCGATATAGGATATCAATACACTTGTATCTCTTTAGGATATACTTGTATTAAGGATATAGAACAAGTATATTTATTACAATATCGACCTTCTATAGGATATACTTGTATAGGATATAGAACAAGTATTTATTACAGTATCGACCTTCTATAGTATATCATATATCCTATAGAAGGTCAATAAATACTTCTATAGAAGGTCGATATAGAACAAGTGTATTTATTTAAGAGATACAAGTGTTTCTCTTTAGGATACTGTATCGACCTTGTCTTAATCAACAAGGTCGATATAGGATATTGTATAGATACAAGTATATTTAAGAAAAGATATTTGCAGTGTATCTATTTGTATGCGTTTTTAAAGAGAACAAGTGTATACCTTTGTATGCGTTCATTCCAGCCGGGAAAAGGTCGATATAGGATACTACAAATAGAAATGAACAAGTGTATCCATTTAAGAATCAAGACTACTTACGTACGCTTCTTTTGTACAATTTGTGACGTTTGAATGATCTGAAAATTCTAATAATTGGTCACATGAGACAACGTAACTTGTTATTGACTGAAGTTTCCTAGTTAATAAAATATTGTGAGAACACTCTGTAAATGCAGGGCAACGAAAAATAGCACAATCTGACTCCTAGGCGTTTTAACTCAAGCAATACAAGAACTGCAGCAAAAACTGCAGCTGTGTGACGAACTGCAGCTGTGTAATCAACATCAGGCTAAGATCCTCTACAAGGAGCCCCTCCGCGAAGCGGAGCTAGAAGTACTACTGTTAGGTAAAGAACCCTTTCAGTAAAACCCGCCATGGATTTCGTTCATGACGATAAGCCATGGATTCGAAATTCTAGGGCCTGACGCCCTCGCCTGTGGCTGGCTACTGTCGGCTTGCCAGGTATTAATTCATCCCGTAACTATGCTCTTTCAGAGATTAATCTGCCTTGCAAATACTTATCGGAACAAAAGGATGAGGAACCTACTCGGTTGAAACGCAAGAGACTAGCTCTAACTTCTTCACTCGATAAGAGAGCACCCCCAGCGGCCGTGGATGTGCTATCCTCGCCAACCGGTGCCGTGGTTGCTCCAATTCAAGTTGATGACTTCTTACTCGACGAACAGGAGATCTCTGATGTTCATGTGCGTAGCATTTCTATCCAGGACTCTATTCCAACCAAAGACATCAACGTCGCTACCGGTGCCCCCGTCAACATCGAACCCGTCGAAACCTGGTTAAGGCATCCATCTTTACTTTTGCTCTCCGTAACATCAGAAAATCATGCATTGAATTTTCTCAAATTCATTTTAAGTCTTTCCATATAGGAATAGGAAGTTCGTGAAGGAAATATGCTACTGCCGATGCATTCCAATCACTATGAATTTATCCAACGGAGAAAGATGGTATTCGTGCATCTCTAGCTATATTAAAGGAATCAAGAGTAATTTTCATCGACGAACTTAACTTTTGCATAGCCCTTTCTCTACTTATGTTAATAGTTTAAAAGGGTTTGAGCAAATGGTACAAATCAATGCGACTAGACATAATCGATCTTTAACTTCGCCCTTGTTAAGTCCACTTTCGGACATGCTACTTGTACGCCCGCATCTCTTCACAAGAGATCATTGGCTTATTTATTTGAACAATACAACTTGCTAAGTGCTCATGTGAAAGTGCACAAATGGTTTTGAATTCTGACAAAACCAAGAGGGAGGATCGATTTGAAGGACCAATAAAATGAACAACTTGTTCTATTTTTTCACTCATTTTCTGCTCCATCTCAGCATATATATTGGATATTTTAACAATGAAATTAATTGATTGATAGACGCCCGGCATAATTTCGTACTAATAAAATTTGTTTACCTGATAAATTTTTGCACCCTTGAACCTTTCAAAATATAAATAATTAAAAATAAAATCAAGCATTTTCAGACAAATGCAAGTAAAAGTTTCACGACATGTTTGGTACGATTCTTAGAGTGAGTTTGTTTTACGGAAAACGTAACATTTTTGAAAAATCATTTTTTAGGAAAATAGTTAGTTTTCTTTGTTTGGTGATATGTGATTGAAAACGTTTTCTGGTGTTTGGATCTTATTTGGAAAATTATTTCAATCTCTTGATTTTATCTTAAGCAAAAAAGTAATTTCGATTTTTTAAATATTTTTATTTAAAAAAAGAAAGAAAATAATAAAATATTTAAAAAGTCAAGGAAGGCAATTCCATAAAGTATTTTTACCTTCTTAAATTAGGAAATTCACTTTCCTAATTTAATTCATAAATATTTTCCTTAACTAGAAAGTATTTTGGTTGACTAATTATTTTTGACGAACCAAACAAGTGAAAGTTGGGAAAACGGATTCCCAAAAACACTTTCCCTAAAATAAATGCACCCTTAATCTTTTATTTTACGTCGAACGCTTAAATTTTTTAAAATATTCAAAATGTAAAGTGTTCTATAATTTTTTACACCATTACTATTTTTTCAAAAATCTTTTAAATTTTTTTTTGGTATTTCAGAAGAAAATAATTACTACTTTGGTTAAGTTAAAATAAAATTTCGAAAAAAGTAAATATATCACCCGAACGTGGTCTACGACCGGTCAAAGATCGACCACGCCGATTCTGGCTCCGCTCCTCTTCCCTCGGCTCCTCCTCCTCCGCCACCGTTCGCCGCCCCGTTCGCCGGCGGCGGCCGTCGACTCAAAATTCCATCTCAGATCGGCGAGAGCTCCGTCTCCACCATCACGCTGTCAGTTGCTTTCGCGCTATACCTCTGTTTTCTGATGTGTGAGCGAGTGCTCGTGAAATTTCTGCCGTCGACCGCCCACCGGACCTGATCGATCCAATCCGGCGACCCCGATCGACCTCTGTTCGTTAGGTCTGACGGAAATTTTCCGGTCAGGTTGGGTTTTGATGGCTGAACCGAGCCGGACGAAACCGCCTTGATCTGACTTTCTTCTTCGACTAAGAATCAGAACCCGCGCACCGGCACACCCTCCCTCTGAGCATGATATGCATGATTGTTGGATTAGTATTGATTCTGGAGTCCACGGAGATTCTTGATATCGTTCGACTGAGAAACTCACTGTGGGATGATATCTGGGTTTTGTATTGGCGCTAGGATCTGCGAGGTTCTATAGAAATGCGGTGTAATTCAGTACAATAGAAAGTCCCTGAGACGGTTTTGCGGACAGAGGGTTTATTGGTCGTGAGGGAAGTACTGATTTTTTCCATGCTTTTGGTACCTCAATGCTTCGATTTGGTAGAGGGGAGAGCCTCTGCAAAAATTTGAAAATAATTTTGAAGCTTTTGGTATATTTTTGCGGACCCGATTTCAGACAAAAGATTGCAGACATTTTGATTTTCTGTCGCTACTTCTGTGTTATTTCGTGGTCTTTAAACCGGTTGATTGTGGAGCCACTGGATTGGAAGCTCCGCTGGTTGCTTTTTTCGCATGCTGTATGAATATAAGAACCTTGTGTTTTGTTACCCAGTGGACTGGTGAAATATTCTGATATACCTCTTTCGCACTAGGGCGCGGAGGTTTTCTGTTTCGTGCACGACTTTCTGAGATCTCGTGGGTGAGTCCGGGTCTGCAGAATTGGCCAGCAGTTAGTGAGCACAATGGCCAAGATCAGGGATCGCACTGAGGACTTCAAAGATGCAGTGCGACAGAGTGCTATGTCTTTGGGATATGATGAGGTCCGGTCACCGCTCTATATTTTGATTTTGTGTACATGTCTAAACCTCTGTCGTGCACAAAAAAGAAGTATTTGTCAGGACATGCTTATGTCAATCCTCTATTTACTTGCTATAATTCTTATTACTGCCTTGGTGCTGTGGATGCGTTCAACAGTCCAAGCTGGCGGCTACCATGGCATCTTTCATAATACACAAGCGGCGGGAAAGATCAGCTTTCACCAAGGCAGCACTAAAAACGGTACTCTCATCACTTAAATAAATATGATCACTATTGCTGATTCCTTTTACATAATGTAACTCTGAGGCAATTTGGCCTAGTAATTGACTGTCTTGTTCTTCTCCTCCCAGAAGAGGTGGGAACAAAATGTACGCCTTGCTAAGTATATTTTGTCTTTGACTTATTCTCTATGCAGCTTGAAAGCATCGAAGCTTTGGAACAATTTATGAGGAAGCATCGGAAGGACTACGTGGACCCACTCCGCACCACAGAACAGGAGAGAGATAGCATTGAACATGAAGTAAGTCGTGGGAATGCTTCAAGATTTTCTTTTCTTTTTTTTTAACAATAAAAGCTTCTGGATTTTCTGTATGTTAGACTTAGGTACGTGGTAAATCTTATGAAGGTCTGTAGGGCCTGTTTATTTTGATTTTGCTTACAGGCATGGATTTCAGACTTTAATTGTCTATGAATTTTCTTTCTGACTAATTCTGGAAAGGTAGCAATCTTGTGACTCTGATGATCTTTGTACGATGCGTGTGATCAAACTCTCTGATAAATCTACCATTTCCCTTACTGACATCTTATAGGTATATAAATAAAGTTTCTGCTTCGAATGTATGCAGTATATCCTTGATGAGGTTGATTGTACTTTCGTTCCCATGAACAGTGCTTTGATTGCCTATTCCTTCATTTTCACGTGCAACATATAAAAAGGAAAAAAACTGGATGACGTGTTGCAGGTTACTGCTTTCATCAAAACTTGCAAAGAACAGATTGATATCCTGCAAGCTGGCATAACAGAGGAGGAAAAAAAGTTGAAGGGATGGCTTGGCCTTAGTGCCGATAGCACTAATGCTGATACTATAGCACACAAACAGGGAGTGGTGAGGCAATTCTATCTTTTATGCATCTTTTGGCAGTGTAATCTTATGACTGTGCATGGTGTTCTAACGTAACTCATTGTTCAGTTACTCTTAACATTATTTAGATAGAAACATATAATTTTAATTTAGCGAGGCTGGAGATGCTTGAGGTAGAAAGAACATAAGTTTGTTGTAATGCTTAATGAGTTATTTAAGATTTCTCATGGTTAAGCCTCTGTATGGGTGTTGGAGACTGCTGTTTAAATAAGATATGACAGTTGAGAAGAATTTTCTCCCAGCACAGATAAACTGCACTGTTTTTCTTTTCTTTTCTTAAGAAGCAAGTGGAAGGACTTTTGCATTGCAGTAGAACAAAATTTAGGTTCATATGTATGGTGCTGAGTTTGATGAATCATTCTGCTCGGAAAGGAGTTCCGTTCTTTTATGTTGTAACATGTCTAATGCCATAGGTTGCTGGAAATTTACTTTTCACTGTTTTGGTATGAATTTCCTATGGTTGGTCAGAGGAGTTTGCTTTTTCTGGTGTTCTATGAGTGAGAGAGAGAGACAACTTCTGGTGTTTCTTGTTGGATTTGATTAGGATATTCAGGTTTACACTGCGGTTTCTGTGGCATGGAACATGCATTGGCTGGCTGATTAATTTGCTGTTAATTGCTCTCTTGTACTGTAGGTATTGATCTTAAGTGAGAAGCTTCATTCTGTCACTACACAGTTTGACCAGCTAAGAGCCATACGCTTCCAGGAGGCTATTAATAGGGTGACACCTAGAAGAAAACTTAATCAGTCTGCCAGTTCAATTCCTGTAGATAACTCAAACGGTAATGTAGAATTCAAAGAGTCTAACGGAGTTCCAGGTGAGCATCTGAGAGTCCAGCAACAACACTTGGATGATGAGACCCGTGCCCTTCAGGTAATCACACAATCCACTTTTTCCTGGAATAACTGTTTATTAATGATGCTGATTGGTTATTTTATTCTAGCATTCAAGTCACTCAGACTTATGTTCTGGTATATGTATTGTTCAGCTTGAGTTGACGAGCCTTCTAGATGCAGTCCAACAAACGGAAACGAAGATGGTGGAAATGTCTGCATTGAATCACCTCATTTCTACACATGTGCTGCAGCAAGCTCAGCAGATAGAGCATCTATATGAGCAGGTGAAAGCTTTTCTTTCATTCCTTGTTTCTTGTGTGCTTTAGTTGGATTATGCATCATCTTCTGCCCCATCTTTCTCCTGATTCGCACATTTTTCTTCGTATGGTTTACTCACCCTAGTGTCTAGAGTCTGTTTCGGCCGCACATATATTTTGCCATTTGATTTGGGTTTTTCAGCTTAACCCAGGCAGCTACTAGGTATTGGTTTAATAATATCCTCACGGATGGACGTATGCAACAAGGATTCATTGAAATTTGTCATTAACAAAATTTTGGTTTGTTTATGTGCTATCCTTTAGATTTGATTCCGTCTATATCACTCTTAATCATAAATTTTGAGTAGGTGAAGGTCAAAAGTTGTAAAACTTGTGTTCAAATTGTAGAAGTTGAATTCTAAATCAAATAGGTTGTTTGAACTTCTCTTCCCTCCAGCTGATTGCCGCCCTTTCTCTCTTCAAGGGAAAAAATTATAAGGTGGATGTATCCATCTGAACATTGAATTAGGCGTGTCAATGTGGAAAGCTGGTGGACCCACTAGATTAAATGATCCAGATGTATTTAGATGCGTGCAATAATGTCTCCTTTGTTGGGAGGGGGGGGGGGGAATATAATTTCCTGAATACTAGACTGCAATCTAAAATAGAAGGCTACGTGTCTATTCTCAATTTCCCTGCTGATTTATAGCATTAGCAGAGCTGATATGAGTAGAAAATAGAGAGAACACATTTTTTTTATGGGACTTCTTGTCTCATTGACCACATTACGACTGTCGATGTACTCTTCCATTCATAAAGAAATTCACGAACTCTAGGAGCCCATTGATAATACTTCTTGAAAAATAATTTTTCAAATTTGTTATTTAAATCTGAGGGCTGCTTCTGGGGTTGTTCTATGAAAGTACTTTCTGAGACCAACCAAATGATGCATTCTTCTTCCTTTTTCTTGAAGAGGATCTTATCTTAGTCACACAAAACATGGGAAGTACATTTTACAAAAGAGACTTGTTATGTCAAGTTAATAGTCGAGATGTTCTGCATTAGCTTGCCTCCCATGCTTAAACTTCAAAGAATGGCCATCGACTTCTTAATTTCGTCTTCATCGTCAATACATGTATATGGAACCGTTTCTTAATGTCCATACACTGAAAATTGCCATTTCAGCTTCTTTTGATGTCATTTCTAGCTTTATTTTATCCTGTGTCTCAATTGGCTGTCAGCAAATCATTTATATTGGGAGTTAATGTGACCAAGGACGAGTTCTGTATGAGAGGTGTCTCACCTTTCTACAAGCTTTTAATTTGCAATTTGCGTCTCTGCTTTGTAGTTTCTTACAGAAGGATCTCGGGATGAGTTCTATATGAACAGCATTAAGTGAATATTACAGAAGATGTCAGGACTCATCTTCAATGACATTCTCGTATAATCCCATGTCAACTGTCATCCATAGTTTATGCATGCAACTAGTTGTTACTTACTCTGTTTCTACTTCCTTGGTTTTTTAACAGGCAGTGATAGCTACTGAAAATGTGCAGCTTGGGAACAAAGAACTGGCCCAGGCTATTCAGCGAAATAGCAGCAGCAGAACCTTTCTTGTGCTTTTCCTTTTTGTACTCACTTTCTCAATCCTCTTCCTCGACTGGTATAGTTAAAAGACTAAAGATCTTATCACCATATAACCTTCTATTCGTTTTATTCGGAAAGGAAAAGCTTTCTCAGTCTACATAGCATCAAAAAGATGGAGGGCTACTGTGGATGAGCCTCAAAGCCGTCCATGGCATAGTTGATAGAATCCCAATTACCATGTCGCCTTTTCGTTGTGAGCAATCTTCTGCATTTTTTGCTTTGCTGAACTCTTTTTACTTCTTGGGCATGATAATGTTCGTAAATATGATGAGTCGTGATTCTTTAGGTTCTCTTTAGGTGCGAAGCTAGGAAAGCGGGGGGAATCAAGTTGTTCGCTTGATCGACTGGGGACTCGGCCAAAAGGTACTTGATCTCTGTGCTTGAACATTTTCCATCACAAAAGCACATGAAGAAGTCAAATAGATTGATGCTTTTCAAGGTGAGTTCCTGAGCTTAAGGAAGGCACCCACGCACGCAAAGCTGATAATAAGCACAAACATCGTGGATCTACTTCGATGAGTAAGAGGTCAAATGCGACTCACGAAGCCAACGAGGCTTAGCGGTAGATCTACCGTTATAAAAACCTGTCCAACGTAGGTGGCAATGAACGTGAACGTTTGAGAACGTGCTCTGTGTGAAACGAAAGTCTTAGCCGGCAATTTTCTTTTGTTTTATTGATTAGGACAGTTCTTATTTTTGAATTATTGAGAAATGGAATGACTCGAAAATGAGGGACTAAGAGGCAATTTAGTCCAAACCCACGGGGCACCGTGTGAAGCCCATAAAATGGAAAAATGATACGAACGGTCCTTAGACTTTGATCCAATATTTATTATGGTTTATAAACTTTTAATTTGTTCAATGCGGTCCTTAAATTGTAGGCTAATATGCAATGTAGTTCTTGAACTTTTAATTTGTTCAATATAGTCTCTAGATTTTTAGCACATGTTCATTTAAGTTCATGAACTATATGAAAATGTTCGATATTGTCTCTGAATTTAAATTAATGGAAGGATACTATTGAACATTTTCATATAATTCAGGAACTAAGTCGAACACATATCAAATGTTCAGGGACATATCGAAACTTTACGGATCGCATTGCATGTTAAGTTGAAGTTTAGGGATTATATCGAATAAATTAAAAATTCATGGACTACATCGCGTATTTGACAAAAGTTCATAGACAATTTATGTCATTATCCATAGTTTGATTGATTCACATGCCTTGGAGGAGGACTCCAAACAGACGCGAGCTCATAAATAAATCTGACATTAACTATGGGAGGACGAAGCTCTGTTTATTCTATAAGATGGTCCGGACGGACTAACAGGCGCAAAGCGTCAACCGTTGGAGTGCGGAAGCACCTACGCACGCTCATTATTCGGCATCTTTGCACATAGAAAGGTCAACGATTCTCTCATTTTAACAGACACCAAGACAAGTCCTCTCCATTAGGCTGTACCTGCCATTTCCATGTGCCGACTCGTTCTCTTGCTGCATAATCAACGCCATTAATCACCCGAGCCCGTGGACTCGGTCGACGAGCGCTACGAAACGAGTCGCAATCGCAAGACCAAATCACGGTTTACTTTCATGGCCCGATTGAATTTCGATGTGTCTCGACAAGGGACCTGGAATGGCACTACCCCAGAATTTGCATTGTCACGTCAATTCGAAGTTTTCAATGATGTGTACTTCTAAATTCGGCCGGCAATTTTTTCTATATTTTCGAGGCGATTCGGAGTACCAAAGGCCCCTCCGAGCGTGTACCAACTTTCTTGAATACGAGTCAAATCGATCGAATTCCTAACTTTCCCCGAGTTGCACACCACAATGCACGCAGTTTCTAATTCTTTGCTAGATCCCGAATATATGCTGAGTTAAATTAATTTCAAACGATTGGAAAAAAAAAAAAAAAAAGAGCTCCAAAAATAAAACAAAATAAAATAAAAAAAGACATAAATAAAATGGGTTTAATTAAATGTGACCAATTCATTAGACTCATCAAACGAACAAGACAGTCACCATTCTCCTAAAACGCGTCCCACCTCTGCTCTCTCTCTCTCTCTTCTTCTTCTTCTCTCTCTGGCTGCAGAGGAGCGCACATTTCGTCGGCGATCTTTCGATTCTCCGACACCAATCTCTGCATCCGTCGCCCGGTTTTTTGCCTTGCCGGAGCTCGCTCGCTCGCACGCATGAGACTCTGTCCGGAGATCCATGGCGCCTCGTCGTAGCTCGTTCCTCCTCGGGTTCTCGAGCCAAGCATTGCTCAGATCTCTCCGCTTCCGCCGACAGGGCCGTGTCCTCCCGTCGATACCGATCTAGCGAGCCCCGACCTCGTCCAAATCCCGGACCTCCGACGATTCTGTCGATTCCTCCCTCCCTCCTACCCCTCCTCCCTCCTCCTCCGCCTCCGGCGCCGCCGCCGCCGTCGTCCCTCCCCCTTCCTTCCCCGCAATGAAGCCCAACAGCAGATTCTTCACGATCGGGCTCGTCACCTCGTGGTACTCGTCCAACATCGGCGTCCTCCTGCTCAACAAGTACCTGCTGAGCAATTACGGGTTCAAGTACCCGATCTTCCTCACCATGTGCCACATGACCGCCTGCTCCTTGCTCAGCTACATCGCCATCGCGTGGATGAAGATGGTCCCGATGCAGACCATTCGATCCCGGGTCCAGTTCCTCAAGATCACGACCCTCAGCCTCGTGTTCTGCGTGTCGGTCGTCCTCGGCAACGTGTCCCTCCGGTTCCTGCCCGTGTCCTTCAACCAGGCGATCGGGGCCACCACGCCGTTCTTCACCGCGGTCTTCGCCTACCTGATGACGCTGAAGAGGGAGGCTTGGCTCACGTACATAACTCTGGTTCCTGTGGTTACCGGGGTTATCATCGCCAGTGGGGTATGTCGAGCCAATTTTTGCGCTATCTACTTCATTGTGTATGCAAAATTTGTGATCAATAACGTGGGTGCGGTGATTATCTAGGTGAAGTTCCCGAACTGCATTTTCTGTTTTTGGCATGCGGATGCAGTGCATCATCTGGACATCGGTTATATTGTGGGAAAATGTTAATAGTTAGTAGATACCAAAACAATTAGGGTGGGATCAGGCAGCCTATGCGGCCATTCTTCAAATGGTGAGATTTGGGACATTGAATTTATGATTGTGTGAGTTGGGATAAATAGCACTACGGAAGTTTCCGGTACAAGGAAGGTTGTGTTGGATCAAATGTTATTCTTGCTTCACCTGTAGATTTACAGCTTTACTTGTTGGTTGTTAGAGGTTCTCGACAGTAGAAACATTCTGTTGACTTCGGTAGGGGGTTAGGGAGGGATCAGTCATTGCACGAACTGGATTGATTTTGCGTTGTAAATCTTGCTTAGGCAGGAAAAAAAGATAGATTAAGATGTTTAATCAAAATTACATGCGCTGTTTTCCTCTTAACTTATATTCCTAAATGCGAAGACATTCACCTATTTTAAGAGATGTCTCTCTAGTGTTTTTTCTTTCGGGCTACTTGGCAAATAGAAGAGAAGGGAAGAGATGAATAGAGTTATGGGTGATTCATGTTAAAAACCTTTGTCTTTTCCTGTATACCGAAATGCGAATTGTCATATGAGGAAAGATGGGCTAAGTGTATGCTTCCATTAGGGTGCTAAGATGTTGTTTGAGAGGGAGATTTGATGGATGCAAAATGCGCTCGATATCTATCTCTTTTCATGTGTCCCAGCCACTAAAATTTTCATTCATCTGAATAAACAGCAATAGCAACAAAGTGGTGTCCCCATTTGCATACATTTGCATGATATTGTCTGATGCTATTGACAAAGGCCTCTTTTCCACAAGCAATGGCATATGCTTAGGAGGAGCTTTTTGCTAATGCAAAAGATTTGTGTCCCATTTCATGACGACATTCTCAGATTGGCTTCACGGGAACCTATTTTTCCAATGAAAACTAACATTAGAATGCTTATGGCTTTTATCACTCTTGCAATCTTGATTTGAAAACCTACAAATTTGTAGAGCTTCTCTTTTCTGTCATGGACATTGTCTTTTCAGTGGAATCATCGTAATACTCATAACTCTTAGTTCGATATGGCTTCAGGGGGAACCAAGTTTCCATCTATTTGGCTTTATCATGTGTGTGGCAGCTACCGCAGCACGGGCATTGAAATCTGTTCTGCAAGGGATCCTCCTTTCTTCTGAAGGGTAGGTGCTCTCTCTCTCTTCACCCTCCCTCCTCTCTCTTTCCTTCTTGTTTGTGCGGTCCCTGCATGGCTTAGTGTTGCATTCTGCACTGTGTTAGAAATATAACTGAAGGTGAGAGGAATTTTCTACAGGGAGAAGCTGAATTCTATGAATCTGTTATTATACATGGCTCCCATTGCTGTGGTGTTTCTCCTCCCCGCAACCCTTATCATGGAAGAAAATGTGGTTGGCATTACTCTAGCTTTGGCAAGAGATGATTTTAGGATCATTTGGTATCTGCTTTTCAATTCATCACTCGCGTATTTTGTCAACTTGACCAACTTTTTGGTCACAAAACATACCAGCGCTCTGACTCTCCAGGTACCAATTTCTTCTTGTTATGCATTCTTTTAGTTTTGTGGTTAGATATTGGCTGCCTTCGCTCTTGTTCAATTCTGTTCTATTTGAAAATGATAAAGTGGTCCTTGGTGCAAAAACATGGTGTTGATTGTAGAGGATCTATTGGAGTCCACTTGAAAAGTCTAGTATGTGTTCAAATTTTATTTTCTGTGGATACCTATTCATCGGTGAGAGCACTTCGTGTATCATCAGATTATCTCACGTGTACCCTCGTTGGTATAGACTGTTCCTAGATAAGTACTGTATGAAAGGGCATAAAGAAGTGATTGTATCATTTTTATGCAAGCAATTAAGTGGACTTAACAACCCTATCTGAAGGGGATAAAGGAGTGATTTATCGATCATTATCGACTGATTACTGATGTAAATAATGAAAAAGAAGCTTATGGAGACTGTTTATCCACTGAACCTAGGAGACTTTAATTTGTGGAGGTCCTTGACAAGTATGTATTAATAGGGAATGGAGTTGTTGGCTAACTATCAGCTCGAAATCAAGGAACTTGTCCTGTTGGGCTCTACAATTTATATAACTAGGGATGAGCTGTGTAAGGTCCTATCTTGTGTAGCTAATTCTGTTCCCTATGGCCAGACATGCTTTTAGGATATCGATGAATTAGGCAGTTTGTGGTCTTATGATTCACCCTGAATTTTACTGGTTCTGATAAAAATAATGTCTCAAATCTTGTGGAATCGTTAATATTTAAATGATTTTGTTCCAAGAACAGCATTTTCTTAGTGCTATGGTCAATCTAAAGTATCGATTTTTAAACACTTCTTGGGCTATATATAGGTATTGTTGGTCAGTGAAGTTGGTTATGTTGGGCCAAATAGTGTTTCTAGTTTTATCCTTTTCTTTTAAGAATATATGGGTGTCTGTTCATATGAATTTGTTATTTAATCATATCCAATGGATGAGGCTATGTGCTGTTTTGAGCTATTTGGTGGAGGGAATTTATTCTTTCTCTATTCACATTCTGGAATTTTGTGTACGTGTTCCTTTTCTCTTCCATTTTTCTTAGCTGGGGAAGGAAGGGCAGGGGGGTTGTGTCGACATATTGGCATTAAACAAGTTGCTCCTTCATATACTGAACATCCATTAATGATGTTGCCTAGGCTTGGGATAACCATCCTTAGTGATGTTTATTTATCCTTTAATTGGACTTGAAATCTCCAGCAGGATTGAACGGAAGAGTTTCTAAGGATTGGTTGTTCTTTCAGGTGCTGGGAAATGCAAAAGGCGCTGTAGCAGTGGTGGTGTCAATCTTGATTTTCAGGAATCCTGTCTCCGTCACAGGAATGCTCGGCTACTCCTTAACCGTCATAGGAGTTATACTCTACAGTGAAGCCAAAAAGAGGAGCAAATCATAATTATTCAACGAAGAATTAGCCTCAAATTTATTTTCCAGCACGGGCTATTTAGTGGAGGCAAGTTGGGCTTGTGCTAGCGGCTGGTGAAGGTTTCGCCTATCATTCTATTTTTTCCCCCCTGGAAGCCTGGAGATGGTTTCCAATGTGTTAGCAACACTTAGACAAGAATTAGTCCAAAGTAGAAAATTCAATAAGTGAATGATTTGTCTCTTATATTTCCAGTTTTTGGGGTTGTGGAGATACATCATTTTCTTTCATATTCTTTTATAGAGGCTGTAGAATTGTGTATCAACACAACCAATCTGTTATTGACGTTTCTTACAGTGATTAATTAATGAAAGGAGCTTATGATTTTAATTCGTCTGCTCATTTATGTTTTGAATTCGTCGTTTCTTTCGGACAGAGATTGTGGTCTAGTAGAAATTTTGCAGTACAGTAAATTATGCTCGGAGCACAAGTGAAAATTTTGCAGTATTAAAATGCTCACCAGATAGTATCTTCAGACGGTACGCTGGTTGGAGTGGCCAAGTCTTGTCCCGGAACTTTTGATGCATGACCTTCTTTCACTTATTTTTAAAAAAATTTAAATAAAAATTTGAAATATCCTCATTTTGTCGAATAAACGCCTAATAAAGGCTTGAATTGAATTTTGTTTTAGAAAAAAGTATTAAGTGGCCATGGAAGAAGGGCCTGACCTCTTTGACCTACTAATTATTTTGGCCGGTCAAAAGCATTTTCATCCAAAGAAAAATGAGTTAATTCCAAAAAAAAGCATCAACTTTAGGTCGAAAGATAATTTGACTAGAACTTTTTTTTGTTCCATAAAAAAGCACCAACTTCAGGTCGAATGATAATTCTAATGCCAACTTTTTTTTATCTCATAAAAAATCATTAATTTTCACCCCGATCCCAAATTTGGCCCCCCGTTGACTTTTTGTATGAATTCATCATTGTTTGAGAAAAAAAGTTATGGTAGTGAGTTTAACGAATCTTGTCTATGGCGTCCGTTGACGGGCGGTGGTCTATAGTTTCAGATTATGATAAAATGATGAAGTCTGACTAGAAAGATTCAATTTAGAGATATTTTTGACTTGCTAGTGAAGTGAAGAAGACGAACAGTTTTATCGTTATTCTTCAAGCTATGGCTCAGAGAATAAGACAACAAATAGTATTTTAAATCTAGTTAGCAAGTCACGTAGATTTATTATTAAGGTGGAATATTCAAGTTGGATAATCAAGGATTTTAAGTCAATGGGGGGCCATATTTGGGATCAGGGTGAAAGTTGGTGCTTTTTTACAAGATAAAAAAGTTGAGGCCAAAATTGTCACTTGACCTAAAGTTTATGCTTTTTTATAGAACAATAAAAAGTTCGGACCAGAATTGTCCATCGACCTAAAGTTAGTGTTTTTTTATGAGATAAAAAAAAGTTTGGGCTAGAATTGTTCTTCAACCTAAAGTTGATGTTTTTTTTAATTAACCCCAAGACAAATTTAACCTAAATTTTAGTTAAATTAGATTAAAAATTTAAAAAGAAGAAATACGGGCAAGAGGGCTAGGGCCGCTGCCCCATCGCCGGTGAGGTGTCGGCGACACCTCAATGAGGGCTAGCAACCCCGCTAACCATGCCCAACACTCCACAAGTCGATGGCTTGGTTTTTTTTTTTTTTGTGTGTTTTTTTAAAGTTTTAGCATTTTTTTTCTTTTTTAAGTTTGTCTTTTTATGAAATAAATTTGAATATTTTAACCTAAATTAAATAAAATTTTGTGGAAAAATTAGGTTTCGAATCAAAATGATGTAGTTTTACTTTAGTTAATCTTAACACCACGTAAAACACCACATGGGAGAGATAAAATATGAAAAAAAAAATCAGCATTTTCAGTTAGCAAAATTAGACAAAATTAGTGAAAAGACTTGATCTTGACACAAAATCGAATCTCGGGCGAGAGCTTGCAAGCCCTCACCACCACTAGTGAGAGTCACCTTGCCAAGGTCCTCGTTGGCCGTGGGCAAGGCAATCCTCGCCCAAATTTGGCGAGAGCTAGCCTTGCTTATGGTTGGTGAGATCAGCCCTCACCTATGGCCTTTGAGGGTGGTCTCGCCCCCACCCTCTCTAGGTATCACCGGCGGCAAGCTATTACTTGTGATCAGCCACTGACGAAAGGAAAGAAAAACATAGAAAAGGGAAAAAAAGAACAAAAGTAAAGAACAAAATGATGTAGAACAACCAATGAGATCATGCTCTTCTTTGAAACTGATATGATCACTTCAGGTTTTTATTTGAAACAAGATTCACTTCAAGCCCTTACTTGAAATAATATATACTTGAAGCTTTTTTTTAAAAAAATAATGACACTTCGTACCTTTATTTGAAACAATGTCCAATTTAGATATTTATTTGAGAAAATATGAATACTTTGGCCCTTTATTGGAATTTTTCCTTTATTTCTCTATCATAACGAGTGAGTGAGATTCATAGTGATGTTTGCTTCAATGATACAACCCATTTCTATCTGTGATGTAACTCAGATGTCGATTTTATTGAATTTGCCATCAGTTTTTCATACTAATCAGTCAAAACCTGATGCTCCACCTAGTAGGGTTATCACTAAAGGAAGGGTTTTAAATCTAAATGAAATTTGACATTAGAGGGTTCTTCTCTACTGTCAGGTGGCCATGGAAAAGGCAGCTCACAAACTTTGCTGCTCATATGGGAAACTACAGTTTTCTTAGGAAAAAGAGAAGAGATTAGTGCAATAAAAATCCTAAAACTTATCAAAAAAATACAATTAAATCTTAAAATTTTCAAAAAATGTGATTAAGTCCTAAAACTTGTCACGAAAGAGCAATCAAGTCTTAAAACTTTCAAAAAGTGCAAACAAGTCCTAAAACTTATCACGAAAATGTAAATAAATTCTAAAATTTATCAAATCGGTTCAATCAAGTTCTTCTATTGATTATATTTTTTGAAAATTTTAAAATTTAATTGCACTTTTGTAATAAATTTTAAGACAATTTAATTACACTTTTATGATAAATTTTAAGACTTAATTGAACTTTCGTGATAAGTTTTAAGATTTATTTACACTTTTTGAAACTTTTAGGACTCAATTGCACTTTCCTAATAAATTTTAGGACTTAATTACACATTATGAAAATTTTAGGAATCAATTACACTTTTATAACAAATTTTAGGATTTTAAATGCACTTATCTCAAATGGGAAATAAGACGTGAAATTTCAGTAGCACAAGTTTGCAAACGAAAAGCAAACTGCAACCTGATTGTCCGAAATACATCTCTGCGGGTAAATAAAAATGTCAATTCACAACCCTGGACTCTGAATTGCATATAATCCATCACAACTTAAGAAAGGGCTTGTCACAGGATTTTTGGAAAGCGGGAACGGAGGAACCAAGTCCATTAGTTCCCCCACAAGATGATCAAGCTAGACAAACAAAAGGCACACATCAAGACCGACCAAATAACCGATCAAGAAACATCATAATCAAGCTCATTTTAAGCTTCTGGAATTGACGCTGCAGCTCGTTTCATTGATGCAGACTTGATGAGATGGTTATAGCTTCCTTTCTCCTTAAAAAGCTGGGAAAAGTGGTGTTTGCAGTACAAGATGCCCTCCAGAGCTGCATAGTTTGATGGGGTTATGGGGCAACCTCCATGAGAGCACTTGAAACATGATTTGTGATAGGATTGGCTCTCCACTGTTACCTGCAAATTTTTTGTTAATAAACATAGGAGTTAGCCACGCAGTTAGGGAATATAAGTCAAGCCATTAGAATAAACACAAATTTGAAGCAGAGGAATAAAGAAATCAACTAGAAAGCTGTTATAATGCAACTTAAAGCACCTACAATCATTCTACAAGAAGAAATGTTACACTGATGAGAAATCTATTGCAAGAAAGGCACATGCTAAGGAGAAGTTTAACATTTATAAAAGAGCAATTTCTGCTCATGCTGTCCGACAACTCCAACAGGAGTTTCTCCTTGTAAGCATTTAACATGGGTGCTTCAGAGCTCTACAAGAAGGGAAAACAGGAAATGGGAATTCCAGGGGAGACCATAGCTCTATAGAGTAACAGACATGCTTTCTGTATTCCCTCATCAAACAGACAGATTACCTGGAGAACTCGTGCCACCACAGTTTCCACATTCAAACATTACTCACCATACCCATCATGCCTTTACCTGTTGAATGCTTGACTAGCAAATATTTTCCCATACAAATATATCAATAATGCAACACAGTAAGGAAAGGACTGCCATATTTTTTCTGACACTGCATGAAGCAAAAGTCGTGAAGCCCGTAAATGTAAAAAACCTTCAGACAGAAGTAGATGCCTGTCCATTCAAGAAAAAGATAGATAAAAACCGTGCGACAATGCATGCAATTACCGACAATGCAAAAACTAGGATTCTGTGTGAAATTACTCGTACAGAAAGCATTACTATCAAACCGGTAGCCTCATAATTGACAACCCATATCAAGACTCTTTGAGGCAAGCAACATGTACCTTCTCCAGCGGATAGGCAGTTTTGCCACAAGTTGCACATTTATCTTGTGTACCAGAAAACATGCTAGCAGCCTTGCTGGGCGATCTAGTCTGTAAAATTAAATGGACTAGCAATGACACTCAGTGATATCTAATAATATGCTATGTTAAATTCACGCACTCATAATTGGCTCAAGTGATCTAATGGAAGTTTACCAGCTCAGGAGTTAACTTCTCAGCTGACTTTGCAGCTGTTGAACACGAATCATTGCAAATTAAGCAGTGTTAAACAACAGCCGGCTGATCACATAAAGAACATGATTTTAATAAAGCACAAGACTTACGTGACTGAAAGTTCTTGTTGAAATTACCAGTCTCCTTGAACAGCTGCTCAAAGTGAGGCTTGCAGTAAAGAACTCCTTCCATTGAGTTGTAACTGCTCAGCTGAAATCAAGACATGGATCCTTATAAGGCAAATGCATTTGCTGCATTATCCTTAAAATGCACCTCTAATCTGTGGTAGACCTATGTAATGTCGACTTCTTTTCCCGACAAGGATTTTTGAGTGAACTTAGCCATAAATAGAAGCATAGCAGAGAGCAAAGGAATTATTTTAAACTCAACTATCATCCAGCAGAAGATGATGCTCAAGTACTTGCTCCATGTGCACAGAACAATGAGCAATTACTTGCAATAAACGCAATATCCAAGTTCCTTCTTCTATACTCATGTCTACCAAATATACAAGACAAAGACATTACATCCACATATAATTGTATCGTTGAACATAAACCAGAGAATGTAAGCCAATGAAAAAATGGCACACCTTTAATGTGCTTTTGCAGTGGCTGCACTTGAAGCAAGACTTGTGGTATGCAACCCCATCTGCGGATAACTGTTCGACAGGATAAACTGTCTTCACGCAAGCCTTGCATTTAACTTGGGTGCCAGTAAATGACATCATCCCTTTGATCCTTTAGATCTACCTCTTCTCTCAATCAGATTCCCCAAAATTCCAACAAAAGTTGCAGACCAGATCGACCAAGTATAAATTGACTCCTGCTTCCTCAACAACAGCTGTACTTCTAGATAAATCAAGCTTAAAATCAGAATGCGGAAACAATGAGAATCAAAGAACACCACAGACTCTAATGCAAAATGTCCCTCTAATCAACCTTGACGAAAGACATGATCACTCTAGTCATGAACAAATTGTTAAGGATTGAGTTCTCTGCAAAAGATCTGAAGCTTGTAAAAACACATAGGGGAAAGGATTCTTTGACCAAACGACCAAATCCTATGACTAACATGTACCAATGGGCAAGGCATAGGACTGCATGTGAAATGGGTTTGAACTAGAAACTTGAGGATCGAGATCTGACTCGAAAAGGTAAGATGAACATCAACAACTTTAAAGAAATAAAGATGGGTACCTGGAACAGAGGCAAAAGAAGCAGTAAAGGATCGATTTTTCTGCTCCTACGAGCTGCAATGTCGAAGACAGAGAGAGGAGGCACCAGAACGGAGCACCAGAACGGAGCCACGAAAAAAATGGGCGACGGTGATTTATCGCCGAAGAGGATCTTCAGAGAGAGAGAGAGAGAGAGAGGGAGAGGGAGAAAGGTCGCTCTTTTTTGCGGAGAGCGGATGCAGCGAACTGGATGATGGTGCTGATGATGGTGGTAATAATTTTCTTTTATTTTTTACCTTTTTGGCCTTCTCTCCTTTTAAGAGAGAAAGAGATGAAAAGAAAAGGAAGGAGGAAAATATCTATGAAGTTGGGTGAAAGCAAAAATGGCTCCACGCTCGATCTGCTTCAACCTAGGTACCGTACGAAAATTATTTTGGTTATGTTCAGAACTAATTTTTTATTTTCAAAATCAGTTTTGAATCAGAAACCCGTTTGATAACGCAATTTCATTTTTCTATTTCTGGGACAAGTTTTTATTTTAGAACTGATTCTGAACCAGAAATCAGAACTAAAAAAAAAGAAGATTTTCCATTTCTAGATAAAAAATGAGAATCATTTTTTAGAGAACTCTTTCTTCAAAACACATGTTCATAAGGAAGTTGCGATCTTTGAAGTGAGAAAAAAAAGCAAAAAATCAAAAATTTTAAAACTTAACAGAATGTTTTAGAATCTATGGCTACTCACTTTGAGTGAAATTTAAATTTTTTAGGTGTCAAAAAAAATTTTAAAAAAATAAATAAATAATTTCAAAATTTTACAAAATGACTTAGAATACCTATGCCCACCCACTTTGAGCAAAATTTAATTTTTTTAGATGCAAAAAAAAATAAAAAATAATCAAAAAATCTAAAATTTAAAAATTTCACAGAATGTTTTAGAATACCTGTGGCCATCCAATCTGAGCGAAATTTTATTTTTTTAGGTGCTGAAAAAAATAAAAAAAGAAAAAATTTTAAAATTTTAAAATTTCACAGAATGGTTTAGAATATCTGTGGCCATCTACTTTGAGCAAAATTTTAATTTTTTTAGGTGCCGTAAAAAATAAAAAAATTTCAAAACTTCATAGAATGGTTTAAAATACCTGTGGCCACCCACTTTGAGCGAAATTTAATTTTTTTTAGATGCCAAAAAAAATAAAAATAAGCAAAAAGGTAAAAATTTCAAAACTTCACAGAATGGCTTAAAATACCTATGGCCACCCACTTTGAGCGAAATTTTATATTTTTAGATGCCGAAAAAAATAATAAAATAATAAAAAAATAAAGAAAAAATTTCAAAACTTCACAAAATGGCTTAAAATACCTGTGGCTATCCACTTTGAGCAAAATTTAAATTTTTTTAGGTGCCCAAAAAGATAAAAAAATAAAAAATTTCAAAACTTCACAGAATGGCTTAGAATAGTTGTAACCATCCACTTTGAGCGAAATTTAATTTTTTTTAGATGCCAAAAAAAATAAAAATAAACAAAAAAGTAAAATTTTCAAAACTTCAGTAAATGGCTTAAAATACATGTGGCCACCCACTTTGAAAGAAATTTTATTTTTTTAGGTGCCGAAAAAAGTAAAAAAAGCAAGAAATAAAAAATTTCAAAACTTCACATAATGGTTTAAAATATATGTGGCAATCCACTTTGAGCGAAATTTAAATTTTTTTTGGTGCCGAAAAATATAAAAAAATAAAAAATTTCTCAAAATTGCTTAGAATACATGTGGCGACCCACTTTGAGTGAAATTTAATTTTTTTAGATGTCAGAAAAAAATAAAAATAAGTAAAGAAGAAAAATTTTCAAAACTTCACAGAATGGCTTAAAATACCTGTGGCCACCCACTTTGAGCGAAATTTTATTTTTTTAGGTATCGAAAAATAAATAAAAAAGCAAAAAATCAAAAATTTTAAAACTTCACAGGGCGGTTTAGAATACATGTGGCCATCCACTTTGAGTGAAATTTAATTTTCTTTAAGAGCAAAAAAAAATCAAAAATCAAAAAATTCAAAAAATACCATTTAGGCACCTAAAAAAAATTAAATTTTACTTAAAGTGGATGGCTAGAGGTATTCTAAATTATTCTGTGGAGTTTTAAAATTTTTGATTTTTTCTATTTTTTTTTCACCTAAAAAAATTAAAATTTCGCTCAAAGTGGATGACCACGTATATTCTAAGTCATTCTGTGAAGTTTTGAAGTTTTTAATTTTTTATGTTTTTTTTTGCACCTAAAAAATTTAAATTTCGCTCAAAGTGGATAGCCACATGTATTCTAAGTCATTCTGTGAAGTTTTGAAATTTGTAATTTTTTATGTTTTTTTTGCACCTAAAAAAATTTAAATTTCGCTCAAAGTGGATGGCCACATGTATTCTAAGTCATTCTGTGAAGTTTTGAAATTTTTGATTTTTTACGTTTTTTTTTCACCTAAAAAAATTTAAATTTCGCTCAAAGTGGATAGCCACATGTATTTTAAGTCATTCTGTGAAGTTTTGAAATTTTTGATTTTTTGCTTTTTTTTCACCTCCAAAAATTAAATTTCACTCAAAGTAGGTGACCGCAGGTATTCTAAGCCATTCTGTGAAATTTTGAAATTTTGGAGTTTTTGAATTTTTTTGGGCACCTTAAAAAATTTAAATTTCACTAAAAGTAGGTGGCCACATGTATTCTAAACTATTCTGTGAAGTTTTGAAATTTTTGATTTTTTGATTTTTTTTGGGCACATAAAAAAATTTAAATTTCACTAAAAGTGGGTGGCCACATGTATTCTAAGTAATTCTGTGAAATTTTGAAATTTTTGATTTCTTGATTTTTTTTTAAAAAAATCAACAAATTTCCTATTTTCCCGAAATCTGAATTTTTTTTTTATTTTCTCGACCTTTTGATGATTTTTTCTAGAACTTTTCAATTTTTTGGGATTTTCTGAATTTTTTTAAAGATTTTTATGAATTTTTCGGAATTTTTTATTATTTTTTTCCATTTCTAAAAAAATGGATTTCTATTTCTGGAAATAGAATTTTCTGTTGTTTATCAAACGAGTTTTTGTTTCAGAAAATAAAAATTTTGTGCTGTTATCAAACGGATTTCTATTATGGAAATAGAAATTTTTTGTCATTATCAAACGGGTTTTTTTTTTCAGAAGCTCATTCAAAAACTAGAAATAAAAAAATCTATTTCTGGTTTATGAACTCATTTCGAAACAGAATGGTTATCATTCGCTACCCTACTCTCCTTGGCGAATTATGTCTGCCCGTATACAGATGCTCTAGACGGAATTGAGCATGTCCATCTGAACTTTTGAAATATTGAAATTTGAGGATATTCACTGAAAAAGAATATCAATACGATAAAATATAAAACGCAATGTTATCAATTCGTTACATGTATACATTAGACAAGTAAGATAGCCTCAATTGAAAGTTTATTTCTCCTAATAAAGTACCTCTCGATAATCACCACTAAGAATCCACGGCAGTGCAGCCAATCCCAGTTTAGAAGATGCTACACCGTCGACTGCTCCTTGCCCGGAAGAAGAAATGGATTGGAGACGAGTCAAAAATTTTCGACGATGGGGAACATATACCCAAGACTTTTTCTAAAAATCATGGCTTGATTGAGCATCTCGTGGCTCGGCTCCGGTCTCCAGCGGAGCCGAGCCGGGCTCAGCTCGCTTACCTGGTCTTCTTGCGACCCTTTGACGGAAGGAACATGCGGAGCATGACACTCCCCTCTCGAAACAGCGGACAATCCATTTCGAGGAGTCGGTCCATGATGATGCCGCAAAGCATCCTCCACGCGCCTCCACGTCCATGATGATGTTGCCCCCGTCCATTCATCATCGCTTCTCCTTCCCTGCGTCAGAACATGTTTGCCCATTTGGCGTTTGATTGGCTTTCTTTTCCTTCTTTTCGCAAAATGGGATCCGAAATTAGGAGGGAATTTCATTTGGGATCGCTGAAATTTGGTCAAATATGCAATCGGGCCACATGAACTTTGTCATCTTTCACATTACTCAGTACTGAACTGTAGGTAAAGTTCGGTTTTTTAACTCTCCACTGTTGTGCGTGAATTCGCTGCATTGACGAAGAAACACGAGCGCATGCGGTCCATCAACTTTGCACACCCATCAAAAGTCGAGTACTCTTCAAGAAAGCTGAAGACCCGTGGACAGGTACAGACCCCGTACCGGGATTGTCGGGTTGGGGGTTCGGGACGGGATCGGCCGAAGAATTCGGGCCAGGCCCGAGTTTACAACGGGCCTTCGATGCCTGTGAAGATCCGACGCAGCCCATTCACAACCCAGATTCAGTTTCATTTGTTGTCCCCCGTCTCTCTCTCTCGCTCTCTGAGCCTCCATGTGAAGAGGACATGACGAGCAAACCAAATTGAGCTCTTTCGAATCGCTCACTTGGGTATGGTTTTTTCTCTTCTTCCTTCTCGTTTTCTGGTCCTTGACGACATTGCTTAGGAGCTTCAAGGCGTGACCGTGCTCGATGAGGTTGCTCCCAACTTGCAGCTTTTCGTGTCTGTGCCTAATTCAGTCGAGACCATTTCCCCTCGTGACAGTTTGCGGTTGCTTTGCATGCGATGATTGTAAGAACAATCTCAACTATTTTGTGTTTTGATTGCTAAAGTGTCTGCGTCTGTGTGTATTTTGTAAAATTCCAATTTTGAGAGAGACAGAGAGAGCGCGCGCGGTGTTATTGTTGCTTGGTCAGATATCGTGTGCGTTTGGAGCAACCTGGACAAATGTGTCGTGTTTAAATCTACATCTCTTTCATTATAGTTGTTTGGTGGGTGCTTTCCGGTGATTTTCAAATTTCTGACTTTGTGGCAAGTTTTGTTGCTGTGCCTTTTTAATTAAGCCCCTCATATTTTAATGTTGGTCGTTGGTGTGCATAGACCAATGTAAGCTGAAGTAATAGATAATGGCCGAGGCCGAGGCCGTGGCCAATACAGTGCGAGGTTGTCCATTTTGCATATTACTTCAGGAACTACGTGTCCAGACTGTCTTTTAAGACACAAAAACGATGCAATCCTTTGGGCGAATTGGTTTTTCTCTATGATCTGGAGTTTTATCAGTTCTTCTTGCTAAATGAGTTGCTAGACATTTGTGCCAAGTTAGGATCTGAGAACATTCAGTTTGCTGTATAGGATTCCAATAGCCAGGCTGTGCCTGGAAGAGCATTGTTTGCAAACTATACTTTGCAGGGTATACTTGGCAACACTGGAATCTCAGTTGAGCATGCTGCTTAACTATGCGGACGATATAAGTTGCGAGGAATGTTTACTTCTTTCAACCTTCCCTTTTCTTCCTTGGGTTTAAATTGAATTACTCATGCATTATCATGAACTGCAGTTCCTCCCATGCTAATGCACTTGGCATGTCCATGGAAACATTCCCTCACACATGGGAATGGGCACGTACCTTTTCCTTTATCTTCCGTCATGTAGTAGAAACTCTATTTATTCAGTGCTCTGAAGATTGTCTTTATCAGTTGGCATGCTTTCGCATTCCTTCATAACTCGGTCGTTGTTTGATTATGCTGCTCTTATTCATGTCTCGACAAAGTCTTATTTTCTTATATGTTTCTTCCGTTTGCAGAATCTTCTTTCCTACTACTTTTGAATGAGTGGGGCTATGGAGTTATTAATAGTATCAATGATGCATTTGAAGTGAAAATTTTAACTCTGTGCTGTTGCCACGGCTGGAAGTCAACAACTTTAAACTTTAAGCTAATAATCCCAACTGTGGTGAAGATATGTGGTTGAGCTCATCACATACAGTGCCAAAGTCAAAAGCATACTGGACACCTGACCTCCATAAAGTATTTGTCGATATCTGTCTGGAGCAGGTTAATGGAGGGAACAGGCCAGGGACATATTTTACAAGAGAGGGATGGATGAATATTGTTGAACTATTTCATGAAAGAACCGGAATAAGTTATGATAGGAAGCAGATGAAGAGCCATTGGGATGTGATGAGGGAACAGTGGAAAGTATGGTGCAAGCTAACCGGTACTGGTTTTATGAAATGGGACCGGAGCTCCAACAAGTTTGGAGCTACTGAAAAAGAGTGGGCTCTGTATGTTAAGGTACGAAGATGAATTAACTCTTTTATCCTTACCATTTACTTCGGAAATGGAGAGATATAAAGACATACATTACTTGATTTGTCCCAGGCAAACCCAGCAGCTGCGCAATTTCAGTTTAAGGAACTCCAGTTTGTAGACAAATTGGAAATCATATTCGATGGAGCAATAAGTAAGACAGATGCAGGACTTCTCACTCCATGTAGGCACAAAGGTGGTTCAGTGACCTCCCCCTTGCAAACAGAAGGTCAAGCCATAACAATGAAGGCGCCCAAAATTGAGGCTGTACATGAACTTGATATAAGCAGTTGGTCAGATGGTGACCTGGATACATACGGCGAAACAAGTCCTGGTAGACAAAACTCGTGCTTACCGGCTCTCAAACCAAAAGCTAAGTGGACACCTGATTGTCACAAGATATTTGTTGATCTCTGCACAGAACAGACACTGAAGGGTAATAAATGTAGGATGTATCTTACTGAGGAAGGCTGGAGACATGTTATCAGATCATTTAACCTCAAGACTGGTCTTTCACTTGATAAGAAGCAATTGAAGAATCATTGGGACCTAACTAAGCAGCAGTGGAGTATCTGGTGTAAGCTGGTTGGTGACAGTGGGATGAAATGGGATCCAAATACAAAGAGATTTGGTGCGACTGAAGATGATTGGAACAACTATATACAGGTATTCTAATGAGCTCATTTTACGTGTTCTACTTATGTGAAAGTGGAGACACGAGAGAGAGGTTCTGATAGTGCTATGTATCCAATGCAGGAAAACCCAGAATCTGCACAATTTCGGTATAAAGAACTTTATCTGACTGACCAGCTGGAAGTCCTCTTTGGTGGAAGAAGAGACTCCAGGGAACCAGAACTGCCAAGGAAACATAGGAGGCTAAATGTTAGTTCAATCACCTCAACTGTGCATACTGCAGAGCCAGAAATCGCCAAATCGGAACTGAGAAAGGAGCACTTGAGTGATGCAGTTGAATCAAGGAGCACTGCGACCATGCAGAGGAACGCTGCGAGTCTTGCAACAGGCAGAAACAAACTAAATTATAGTATTGGTGAATGCATCGAGTGTCTTGATGAGATGGACAATGTGGAGCAGGGAAGTGACCTATATTTGTTCGCATTGGAGGTCTTTCTGAAGAGGGAATATAGAGAAATCTTCCTACAGCTGAAGAAGCCCAGTGTGCGGATTGCATGGTTGCAGCGCCTCCAGTCAGTTGATCCATCTATTGACTAACTGCAACCAAACTCTTGCGTGCTTTTTGTTTTGTGAGAAACAACAGAATCAGCTGTTAGAAGTTCAATACATGGCAATTGAAGCGAGCCTCTTGATGTAAATTGCTTGTACTGGTGCAATGTAGACTGAAGGATAAAGGTGGATTGGGTTTAAGAACTTACTGATTTTTCTCACTAAAGGATGAAGTCAAGAGCGGAATGAGAAGAGAAGTGTATCCTTACAATCGAGGGATTGGGTCATGAGATATCAATCCTGATGTTGTGTGCCTGTCCATCCGGCATGGATCTTGTATTAATTTCGCGCATAAATCCTGCAGTTATGAAGCAAGTCATGAACTGTATGAGCTGATGGGTCAGAATCCCCCCTTGCATGGCTTGTGCCTCAGCTAAATTTCTCTATTTTCTAATTGCTCCATCCATTTCTCTTGAATCTTGATCATCTTAAGAAATTTGCAGATATGCGAATCGCATGTACCATCGCAGCTCTAGTGCATTCCTCTTGATTTGTGGCACTTGTCGTGTTTAGTTTCAACTATTTACACGCCGGTAGTGAAATTGGTACTCCTGAGTCCTCCCAGCCCCAGTTCAAAGGAATCCAATGATCAAGCATTCAAATTGCATTGGGTTGGGATTCACCGAACGTCCAGTCGAGGGGAATAGATCTACATACTTTCCAAAAGTGAACCAAAGTACGCATAGCATATTATGAAGGAATTGCAACAGAGACCGAAGGGCAATTGTTTACGAGACTTAGCCTTGGAATTCAACTTAATTATCTTTATCTTTGAGAAAGGACGAATCTTACCCGTTCAAGGAATGGCTGTCGTGCATACTCAATTTATTCTAGTTTAGTTACTACAACATTATTCACACTCGGCCCAACTCAAGTTGCTGGAATCCTGTAGGAAACAGCCAGTGAAGGTAGAGCTTCTACTTCATCCACTAGTTTCGAAAGGAAGCATACAACCCTTTGAGTATAACAATGGCTGAACTGTAATTGTGCTGTACTATAGTTGTGCTATGAAGTGCCGTAAGTTATATGTTTGGTAATACACGCTTTAAATTCATGTATAAGTTCCCTGACATAAAACCTTCTGCAACCGGTGTAAAAGAAATCATCATGAACAACATCATTTGCCTTCCTTCCCTTTGAACTGCCAATGAATGGACGCAAATAGTAGTGGATTCTACCCAGAGATAGAAATGAATAATTGAAGAAGATAGGTGCTTCGCTCTCCTCATATGCTGCGAAAACTAAATTGGATAATTTCAACATCAGCACTCATCTTCCATATATTAACTCTGATAATCGCTGTTTAGGCATGGTTAAGTTGAGTGGATTGAAGCTCAAAGCAACACCGACTTGAAACAATCATCCACCATGGAGCAAAACCAATTCTGCTTCTTTTGGATGTCAATGCGCCGACGAATATTTGCAACAAATTGGGTTTGGAATCTTGAATATTAACTTTCCTGAGAATGGACCTGTTAAAGCATCCATGTGGCTACTAATTACGCCTGCAATTCGGAAACCATCCTTTTCCAATGCTTCCCTTCGCCTGGAAAAGTATGTGCTGCTATCAATTTGCAGTTCGTCGTCGGATCTGCCAGAGGGTAAACTAATTCAGACAAGAAAGATTTCATATTCAATTCAACCTATATTAAATAAGGGCTAAAAAAACAGTGAGAGAAAATGGCCATGTCACAGCCCCCGAGTTCAAGAGCTTGGCAGATTGGCTGAATCCGATCACTTAATATGTCCATCATGTCCATTCTTTCTTTGCAAGAGCTTCTTACCCCATAAGCATTTCCACAAATGGAAGAGTTTAGATGCAAACTTGCAAGCAAGAACTTTTTAAAATGGAAACGATTTTCCATGAGGCGACATAAACAAAGAAATAACATGGTTCAAAGCAGATATATTAAGCCTAACGCAATCGCTAGAGCAAGTATGAACAAGAATCTAAAGTGGCCACATGTTTTTTCTAACATATTCTCTTTTCTTTGGGGGATGATAAAGGAGAAATTTCATGACACTCCAACTATATATTAAAAGATAACAGCCAACACTAAAAGATGTTCATTATCAAAAGAGTTGTCTCTGAATTCCGAAGTACCTCATAATCAAAGAATACCAACTTCTGAATCCTGCAGAATATATGATCTCCCTGGCAACATTCTGTTCTCTTTGGGATTTTCTAGACAAGAAAACCAAAGTCCACCCACCTGCTTGCAACTCCGTGTACAACTGAAGGAGATAACTTTGCTTTAAATGATTTGCCTCTTCAAAACTCTCACTATCAAAATCGTCAAACCTGTTCCATGAAAAAGAACATGAGAATCAAGGGACTCGATGGAGTGTAAACATTGATGCATTGTTAACTTCCCTTGCCTAGATTGACCTTCAAAAGCTAGTAATCTAAAACTTCCAAGATAGAAGAAGGATGCAACTGCTGCTGGTGTGATGAGAAAGTAGCCGCTGTATAGCGATAACTAGGAAAATAAACTCGCTAAAGACACCAGAAAGAACCAAAAGAGAAAAAAATGGACTATCAGGGTATTATTATCAATCCCTCGGCCCTTTGATGTGTGAACAGATTTAATTTGTAGGCACTTTGCAGGGATTAATAGTTAAAAACAGCACAGAAGATAAAGTGACAAGAATTTACCTATTTGTGAAGAGATCAACGTTAAGTGGATGCAGAGACAAAATGTCATCTGCATCCATCAAAACAACATTTAGACCACCATCTACTGCTGTAACAGCACCGAGATAACTCTGAATCACTTCATTTGTGACATTTAATTCTCTAGCATAGAGACCCCCTTTGATGTATTGCTTTGTAAGATCCCCGCAAAAAGGAGGACAGTCATGTGCTTTCAAGCCATTGAGCTCTGCATGCTGAGCAGGTATGCTGCAAATTCTATGATAATCAATTAACTTCTGACTTTGAACAACCCCTGAATTTTTACTTATGCAAGATTGCAACATCACTGCTAACACAGTCAGCAAGCTGATTAACAAGGTCCCAACTGTTACCAGTGCACCTATGAACATAGTGGCAGCGAAAGATGACACAAAGAATCCTGATTCCACCATATAACTGCTAGTCATCTCTGCATCAAAGAAACCACACAGGAAAATTACTAATTAAACTGTTTGCCACAATTTTTCCTAAAGAGATAATGTTCCAGTCCAACATATAACAGAACAATACACTAATTGCTGAACAATAAGAAGACTCACTATCCCATCCCAATTCTTCCGATATGAATATGATGTGTCGATTATTCACATTGATGATTTCTATCAAAATTCAGTAAGAACGTCAGGAAATAAGATTGGAAGACGAAAAAACTTTAACAGATAAATAAGGAAAAGAAGGATCAATCTATCATTTGCTCTAGTGATGCAACTTTTGAATCCATAAAAAATCACATAGGAGCTAAGACACCACTGGCCATTCACATATTGGCATATGCTGAAGATTTGACAGATGGGGACTCTTATATACCAAATTGCAGTAGATGTAATTAAGTTGCTGCATACCAGAACCTCCTCTGCTTGAAAGGCTCCGGATTGAATGACTTCTTTCCATTTGATGGGTATTATGAGACAGAATTTATACCTCCTTGGTAGCTCCCACCTCAACTACTCCCTCCCAGGGACGTTTCAATCCCTCCCCAGAATAAGAGCAAAGAAGGGTCACCGGGGATTTGGACAAGCAGTGGATAACTTGTGAAATTGGCAGTTGGGGGAATGAATGGAGACATCCTTTTCCTCTATGCTACACAAATAAGCTTGGACATCTTCCACGTACAATATCTGCTAAGAAGCAACAAAAAGTGTCACAACACTACCTCAAACGGTGCTGACTCAATTTTCCTGGCAAATTTTCAGCAGCGGGAAATCAATCCTTCACTCAGCCCAATTCTCCAGCGCAAATACTCTTTTAAATGACACCCTAAGCTACATAACTGCTAGATACATAGCCGCTAGGATAAAGTCTGATTGCTCTTTGTTAAATTGGTCACGTTTATTCTTAGAGCAAACAGTTACTCAGTTTTTTGCCTTTAGGAATGATATTATCTATCTTGCTTTGCTTATTCCAACTCAAGAATGTATTGAATGGAAGATCAAGACATTCTTGCAGAGCCTTCTTGGTCAAATGACAGGACTACTTAAAAAAGGAATCGAGTAAGAACATTCTTGAAGAAAATCTTCATACAGCCCCACTACAATCTGCAATACAAAGGCGAACGATCTCAACATAGTCGTCTAAACTACTGGCAAATTGTACTAGAGGAATTACAGCAGAAGAAGCCCAAGTCGCCAAACAACTGGAGGATATCAAACTATTGCACAGTGTTTACACTGAACACAAACCAGTTACCCTCTGCATCACATACTAAGAAAAAACCATGGTAATCCTAAATATGAATTACCCTTATCACTGAGAAAATGTTCAAACATGACGCTGCAACAGTATGAGACGTGAAGTAGCAAAATCTCAAACGGGTCGATACAAGGATCACGAAACTCGTGTAATAAGTTGGAAAACTGATGGAAGAATGAAGAAGAAACGGATCGTAAGTTATGGGGAACCTGAGAGGAAGGTACCCAGAGGAGGAGGCGGTGATGTTCTCGCTGGAGGCGAGAGATATTTGCCGTGATGTATCCCCTCGTGGATGACTCGACTCGATCTCCTTTCTTTCTCGGGTTGAAGGTTCCTCTTTTGCTTTCTTTGGATAACGAGGATGACGACACTGACAACTGGACCAGTCCATCATTGTGCTGTGCTACTTGACGAGACGAGACAAACAATCAATACTCATTGCGTGTAAAAAAAACATTGAAAGTAAAATACAAATATATTTACAAGATAAGAAAAAGTTGCATTTTTTTGATAAATTTAAGGAATCACCTTGTCGTCATCTTGACTATATTTGAATATGATTTTATCCTCCATTTGACATTGTACAGTTACAATTCATATTAAAATTCACGTGAAAATTTATGTAAATGCACGACGATATTCAAGCCAAAAATGCCATTTATCTCACTTTAAATTTATTTGGATTATATATTTGTCTCATTTTATCTTGAAAATACTATCATTAAATAAATTTAAAAGGTATAGATCTCAAACGTAGCTGTGCACCCACATAACATGTGCGTGAGAACTAGTCGCATAAAGGTGTGCTCTCTTATTAGTTAATACAAATTTGACCTAAAAAGTTTCATTTGAGTTTTGTATTGTAACATAGATATAGATAGATGGTTGGTAATTCTTGTTCTTGATGTTTTTACAATACTTTAGCCTTTTGTAAAATTAACTGCTGAGAGAAATGTTCTAACTTTTTATGTAAATTCAAGTAGTGACTAAAAAGGAAAAAAAAAACTTTCCTTTACAATGATTGTACAGATATAGATTTGAAACCCATCACCCCCATTAAACACTCGAATTGAAAATTCAAGACTAGACCTTCAAATTCGAGAAAACTGTATTATAAACAGAAAGGTCTAGGCAAGGATAAGCTTTTCGATCGAGGGCTTTTCCGGCTCTAATTCAAGGAACCTTTTCTGTCCCTACTGCTCGACCTTTTTTTCCCTAGTCTTTCACTTTGCATCCTCTTAAATAAAACTATCTTTTTACTTTCCTTTGAAATGTAAAATATTATCCGAATTTCAAAATTTTATGAAAAAATTATGTGCAGACACTCCAATGGCATAGTACATAGCCTCTTCGACTGCCTAATATAGACATAAAATTAGCACAAGCCGAAATTTCTCAAATAAGCCCATGTCCGAGTTCCCCGTGAGATAATCTCGAGACAGTACAGTATAACACACATTGCAAAAGGACGCTTCCTTCAAGTGAACCCTAAATCTTTCACGCTCAACAAATCAAATTCACTTTATCCTGTTCCATTCCTATTATAACAGATTCCATATGTCCGAACCAAAATATTAACCTACCAACATGTTTACGTGACTTGTAATGGTGCCAATAAACATCCAAGCCGGCATTGTTTTTGCCGAGAGAAGATAATCTCATCCGAGTCGAACACGCCTCGACTGCATCACCCTCAAAATTTCATTCGATGCAATACATGACATATCCTAGCACCGAATACAACCCTGCACTCTAAAATGCAGGAAACAAAATTTTCGCCCAGTGACGAGGTACCTCATACAGGTTGAGTTGAATAAGTTGCCGAACAATAAACATAGGACATCTCAGGTATGGTTAATGCTGTTATAATGCATATTATGCCAACATCTCGAGTGTCCCTCTTTAAAAGCTTTCCAGACCATTCAGTAGATTTACAGCTATGTCTACATTCATGGCCAACTCAGCGGCAGCGCCAATGTAGGTATGTGGACTCAACTTCAAGAGATTGATTTTTGCTTCCTCGGGTAATTCTAGACCTTCAATGAATTCTGTGATACTTTCTTGTGAAACTGTTCTTCCCCTGGTCAATTCCTTTAATTTCTCGTAAGGCTCTGGGACCCCGAATCGTCTCATGACCTGTGCATATTAAGTATACAGATGAGCAAGGCACGAATTTACTAATCGACGTGGAAAGAAAAGGCAAATCACATTGCAAAACCAGAAAAGACTGTAGTTTGGTACAAAATTGGATGAAAATAGAAAGATCTGACGTAATTATGCGAGAATGGAGCAGTGCAGACTGATATCAAATATTATGTATTAGACCACGTTGAAAGATACTGCTTAGGGAACTCCTACATTATCGAACAAGGTAGTAATTTACTCCACAAAAGAAAAATTAACAGCCTACTCCTTTCTCGAGGCCTTTATCTTTTTCCATGGTTCAGGTAAGAAAATTTTCACAATAAGCCATGTCATTCTATTCAAGAATAAAATCATGAGAATCCCCATGACACCACCATCTCAGGCAAGAAGACAAAAGCATGGATCAGAAAAAGTAAATAGCTTTCATCGACTTAGACGGAACAAAGAAGTAAGACGCATACAGTTTGTATTGGTTCAGCAAGAACCTCCCATGAATGATTCAAGTCCTCGCTCAAGCGTGCCTCGTTAACCTAGAAACAAGAGATATTAAACAGAATAAATCATCCTTGTACAAGCAACTATGGCATTCATGTACTCTTTTTGAAAACTAAAGAGCATATGTTTTGTGACTAAAACTAAAGAAGCCATTCTTTGCATGTAAAAGAAGGTCGCCCATAAAGTCTGAGGAAAAGAATAAGATAGTCGAGATTCAACTTAGAGAGTAATCAAGAGACTGCTTATAGACACACTTATATTGCTTTGGTCGGCAGCTGCTCGTCTACATTCACCTTAGGAAATAAGGAAAGAAAGAAGGGTAAGGGAAAGGGAAAGCAGCAGTCTAACATCATACTCGTGGGATACCTGAAGTTTCCCTATGCCCTGCAGTGCACTTTTATAGGCAAGAAGAGAATGACCCAATCCTTCACCCATGTTCCTCAGTACAGTCGAGTCAGTTAAGTCACGCTGCAATAGAAGACGAGCCAGAAAGTTTATAATGATCAGCGAAAATGTCTTTTCTTGAGTAAGTGGAGGAAAAAGATTGCTGGTGACAAGCAAGCGAATGATACTTTCTTATAATAGCATCTATTGCTTGAAAGCCCATAGAAAACTGGTCTCACCTGCCAGCGTGATATTGGCAGCTTTGTGCTTAAATGAGATAGACCTCCATTGGCTTTACCAAGATTGCCTTCGCTATTTTCAAAATCAATGGGATTTACTTTATGGGGCATGGTTGAAGACCCAATCTCACCAGCCTTTGTTATCTGCTAAAAAGTATAATTAAGAAGTTAAATGTTTTCTCCGTTCAAATAATTAGAAGAAAAGCAGATGCATCAGAATTCTCACCTGCTTGAAATAGCCTAATGAAATGTAGCCCCAGATGTCTCTATCAAAATCAATCAGTATATTATTGAACTGGATAAGTGTATGAAAAAGTTTTGCCATGTAATCATGAGTTTCAATCTGCAATAAGTAGAGGCAACATCGATAAGTTCAAGAATTTAACAACACAAAAAAAGTTTTGCCATATGATCACGAGTTTCTATCTGCAATAAGTAGAAGCAACATCTATGAGTTTAAGGAACAAGTCCAATAATGAGTTTTCTAAGACCCTAGGTAAAAAATATTGTCAAGCCAAAACTTTTGCAACATCAAACATAGTGTGCACAAAAATTTTGACACCAGGATCGTCTTAAATTATCAAGTAATTATACCAAACATTGTAGGCGTAAGAAAACTTTCCAAAGGCAGCTTTCTTCACCACTGATTTGATAGTAGTAACTTCTCACTCTCTCACTGACCATCGCATCAAAGACAAATAAGGCCAATTGTGGAGATTTTTTTTTCCTACTAGTAGCATATGCGAGATGAAACCATATTTATATGCCAAAAAGAGCACTGCCAAGATATATCTCCATGAAGGTTAAGGGCCTATAAGAATTATCGATAGAATCCATCCCCACACAAATTGTATTGCTCCGCATGTCACACACAAAACTATTATTAAAACACATTCGGAATATACCTATCTGTAAATCTGAAAAGAAATTTATACGTGAACATTCAGAGTTAACCAAGCATCATCATGACTGCCCTGCAAATATGAGTACTGAAACTCTGCATTGAACCTCTGCCATGTCATTATCATTTAACTGATCATCTACAGTTCTGTATGAACTTGCTTATAAGGAATAAAACGCTTACAGTAAAAGCAACCCATTTTAGTTCTGATTTTTTTTTGTTTCTTATGTATTATAGTAACAAATAATCATATTTTCAGATACTCTGGCAATAATATTACTAATTTACAGAACTATAGAATAAAACCTCCACAAACACACCTGGGTAACATATGGATTAAAACTCAATCCAAGAGACTTCACAAATTCTTCAGCTATATGGGGCCAGTTAATATGAGGATATGCTGCTAGATGAGCATTATAGTTTCCCACTGCACCAGCAAACTTCCCCATAATCTCGACCTGATGTATTTCCTTCCTTTCTCTACTCAACCTGACAGCAAAAACTGCCAATTCCTTCCCCAATGTTGTTGGTGAAGCTGGCTACAAGATAACAGGTACAGATTTAGCAATCTTTTTTTTTTGGGTAAGGGTACAGATTTAGCAATCTTTCGTGATGGTTAAAATGGAACTCAGGCTATAATTTGAATTATCAGGATACGATAATCAAATAAGGAACCGATATCAAGAAAGAAAGACAACAGACAAGTGACTTGGATAATTTCTGGGTCAGAGAATCATAGGAACATTCCACAATGCTAATCAAGACATTAAGTCTTTTAAGGGTCCGAGCAGTGCACTTTTCTCTTCATATTTGTAGATCATGTAACTCTGCCACAGCACTCAAAAAACAACAGTGCCAAGAAGATTCTTGTCAGAACTACCCAGCCAAAGCTGATAAATTACCTGACCATGTGTACGAGAAAGCATAGGAATGTGAGCATTATCCTTAGCCGTGGTGCATAAAGCCCTGATCAATTTGTCCATAACCGGAAACATAACGTTCTTCATCGATTCTTTCAGCATCAATGCATGAGCAAGATTATTGATGTCCTCAGATGTGCAAGCAAAATGGAAAAACTCAATCACCTGCACAGAGGGAGAGAACAATTACATCACCTTTACACTTTGCATAAGGATAAACCCAGGCAAGTAAAGGAGGAAAAAGACGTAGCAGGTTATCTGAAGCGTGGCTCCAAACCTGCGCTATCTCTGGATGTGATTGACACTTCTGTTTCAAGAAATATTCCACCGCTTTAACATCATGGTTTGTCACTCTCTCTATGTTTTTGATTTCCAATGCATCATCCAAGTTAAAACCATCGATTAGCCCTTGCAAAAAAGACTCAGCTTCTTCACTGAAGCTTGGAACCTCTGTTATTTCAGGGATTTGGGAGAGCTTCAGCAACCATTTAATCTGAAAGGGAGCACTGATTTGAATATTTTCCTCAAAATGCTATCGATCATGAAATAATATAAAAAATAACTAGTGACACCAGAAGGCAACCATTACCAAATTTTTGAGAATACAAATACAAATAAAAAATAACAAGCACAGACTCATTTTTTCACAGATTAAATACTTTATACTGAGTAGTACATTTGCTCTAAACCAAATGAACTTGAATTCACCAGTTGTTCGTCCTACACTTTTGCAACGTGATTTCCAAAAATCATTTTAAAAAATGTAACGCTCAGGAGAAATATCAGACAGATTCCCAGTATGCATTACTGCACACAGAATTGTGGTTTTCAAATATTCAGTATATGTTCGCAAGGGAAAATCAAGCTCAATGGTACAGTTTGGTAGGATTACTTCACAGATATTGGAGCAGTACCATCCAATGCAATTAACCAATTACATCATCAAGCGGATTCAACATAAAACTGCTGAGCAAATTCATGTTTGCAAAGTTACAAGTAGAATGGGATAGCACCTCAACAAGAACACGAAAATAGATGAGGCCATATTCACTCATGTAAGGAGCAAGGTCCTTCACTTTACTCCAGTAACGACCGTCCAAAGGTGACAAGGCTGTCAAACTCGAAAGCTTGAAATCGCATGAACTCTGCTGGCTAGACATCTTGCCTGCCTGAAAATAAATAAATAAACATACATATCATATATCTTGAATTCTCAAGTCAATCGTCTCAATGGGTGACAAACCGAGAGATAAATCCTAGCCAAGATTCACTTTTTTCTAGAAGACGCAGATAAAGCACCGCATTAAAGGGTCCAAGTTCTATGCCGCAGCCACCACATTTCTACTTCTACTGTCCATGATAGCAAAACAAACGCAAATCCCAAGACAAGGACAGATTTTTCTTCCAAATTATCATCATTTCCCTCTGCATCCTTTGCCTCGCTAACCTAACACAAGCCAAACTCGCCTCGACCGCAACTCTTTACCTCGGGATAGTAAAAAACAACACACGAATCAAAATACCTTGTCCAACGAAATAGTACGGTCCTTCAGTACAGCTTTGACGGCGCAATTCCTCCGCGAGGCCGAGGTCGGCGAGACCCGGAACGAGGCGCCGAAGGGAAACCGCGATTCGACGATCTCCCTCCGAATTTGCGCCCCAGCTCCGCGCCCGCAAGGCCTCCCACCATTGAAAGCCCTAGAGCAAGGAGCTCCGAATTCCATCGGCAGGCTATAGGGACGCAAGAGGCTCGGACCTCTCAAAGGTGCGGAACTTCGAGCAGCGGGAGGAGTATAAGTCGAGCTCGGGAAACGAAGGAAGCTGCGGTTCGAGTTCGCGGTCTTTTTTCGACTCTTTCGTGGGTTACGGTTAGAAAAAGATAAAACCCTAATCCAAGGTCGAGTGCGTACGTACGTACGACCGAGTGTCTGATTTTGCTGTCTGGATCCGTACGAGAGGCCCGTCGTTCTGGGCCGAACGGGCTCGGCCGGCCCATGGTAAAATCATTTTCAAAATATGTACTTGGGAGAATCTTGTATCCCACCTAAATTAGACATAACCGTGATCATTTTCTAATCAGTCCATAGTAAGAAAAAAACAGCATTTTACCGTGGAATCTCGAACCAAACAACCTTTAAATCTATTTACGAGACTACGAACCACGTTACGATTTCGCACAAATATGATTTTCGACCAAGACCAAAGGACTCCAGACATCAAATGAGATTTTACTTATTTAGGAAGTTAGCAAAGGGTTGGACGTAGTCCTAGAGCTCGAGCTCCAAGACATGGACAAAGGCAGTAAAAAGGTCTTCACGTCACAACTGTTCACTCAAGTCTCATGCATTGTACTTAGGAATTAGAAAAGAGCACTAGTTTGGAGGCCAGTGAACAATGAACCTGGAAGTCGGAGTCGCTTTCCGTCAAGCTCCAGCATCGTGGACGCACATTGCACTGTAGCAAGCCGATTGGTGTAACAGAAGAGATAAACTCTTTGCACTTTGCAGGATGTAAAATGATGCTCTTGCAAACGGTGCGCATGCGTGCGCATGTTTAAGGATGCGCATAGCAATGCTTCTGTATCCGAAAATTAAGTCTGCTTAAAAATAATTTTTTTTTATTATGTGCTGGGGAATTGATTCTGAACATTTAAAGGCATTTAGTAATAGCCCAAAATTTCTATTTCTAAAATAGTAAAAGAACAAAAGTGCGTTTGATAACGGCATAAAATTTCTTGTTATTAATAATATTTTAAATATTTTAATATTTCTTTCTTTTCTTTTTTTCTTCTCCTCCTTCTTGGCCATGGCCAGTAAATTTTTTTTAATTAATAATACTTTCATTAAAAATAATTTTTTTTGGCCATGGGTGGTAAAATATTTTTTTTAATAATATTTTTTATTAAAATATTTTTATTGAAAATATTTTTTTTATTTTTTTTGCCATGGCCTGGTGGCCAGTAAAATATTTTTTTATTAACATTTTTATATTAATAATATTTTTATTAAAATATTTTAATAAAAAATATTATTATTGAAAACATTTTTTTCATTTTTTTGCCATGACCCGGTCACTGGCCATGACCGATAAAATATTTTTTTATTAATATTTTTTTTTCATGGCTTAGTTGCTAGCCATGACTGGTAAAATAATTTTTTTTTGTTCATGGCCGGTAAAATATTTTTTATTAATAACATTTTTTATTAAAATATTTTAATCTCGTCAGATACGGCGAGGGTGGCCCTCACGCCGGATATTAGAAGCTACATTAAAAACCAAGAAAAAGAAGAAGAAGAAAAAATTGATTTTCATTTTTGTTCCCAGAATCAAGAAGCTACTTTTTTTTTTATTCTTAATTCTGCTCCAAAATTGATTCTGAGCACAAATTTGCAAGAATTTGTGTCTAGAATTAAAAAATTTAACAAACGGATTTCTGTTCCAAAACTGATTTTGGGAACAAAATAACATAAATTTTCACTATTTAATCAATTGCCAAACAAACCCTAAGTCGAAGTAAGGATGCTCAAAAACCTTCATTCTCTATTGACACCACCCGGAAATGATAAACACCTATTTTAATAGGAATCCTGTTTTCAGAATGGATCGAGCGTGTGCACGTCTTTTTTCTGATCATTTGTTGGTGGTTGCTCGGGAAAGGGGCGACGTGTGAACTGGTAAAGGCAAGATGTTCTGTCCAAGAAGCTTGAGAGCCACGAGCAGCGAGCCTGACCATGATGTTGAAGCAAATATCTAGCCCCTTTCACTCCTCAATAATGTTTCTTTTCTGTCAATCAATTAGTGTGGCTTGGCTATGCAGATTGGTATACGCATCTGTCGGATTGTTATTTTCGATAGGAACGTCCTTTTACATCAATAGCTTGTAGACTACATGCAAGAGAGGAAACATATGCACCGTGACGCAGAAGGAATGGTGGCAAACTACTATCTGAAGTAGCCTCTCCAGTGCTTTTGATTGAGATAGGGGGAGGGTTACAAGCAGTGAAGGAACCCGTCTGCGAAAAAATGTGATAGGTAATCTACATTGACAGACAAACAGACAGACATTCTGCACCGTGTTCCTAGAAATAGAGAAAAAGTCGGACACAATGGGAAATTTTGATTTTGGTCTAGCAAGAAAGTGCATCTTTGAGTGACCGCATCAGAAAGTCGCTTAATTTGCCAATTCTGCTTCTGAAGAATGCACATTCACACGAGCACTTTTATGCTTTAAACATATTTCAATACTAACCATGATGCGTTTTTTATACTTGTTAAAATAATTAAATATTAAATCACGCTTTTATATAACAGTTTAAGTTTTTAGAATAGTTGGTTGTGGTCCCACTAAAATCTCACATGGTATCAGAACTGGAGGTCCTAAGTTCAAATCTTTTCAGGCCTTATTTGCCTCTCCAATTAAATATGTCCACGTTTAGTACTAGGCAAAAAGACTAAACTAAGCGTGAGGGAAAGTGTTAGAATAATTAAATATTAAATCACGCATTCATCTAACAGCTTAAACTTTTAGAATAATTGGCCGTGGTCCCATCAAAATCTCATAATACTTATTTTGGTGGCAACAATTTTGATTATAATACCGATAATGATACTGATAGGTATTATTACAGCAGCAACAAGATCCAAAATTTGTAAATCCCTAAGAAGGTAAGCCTTGGACTTATCCCCCCAGCTTTTGTCATTTTGAGAAGCGGAGACAAGCATCCTTACGCTTCTTGGGATTCCATCCCCATGGCATTTGCCTTTTAAGCAACCTTGTTGGCTTCCACATCACACCAAGATGTAAGAGATCTCATCAATAGCATACTAGCATATTGCAGATGATCTGAATCTGAAGGTTTTTCTCAAAACTCGCATCAGCTGGAAGTTCCGATAATTTACCATAGTACAGATACAGCTATTCGCAAGAGAAGAAAGCAGATATTCATGGTTAGATCAAGATTTCATTTTGTTGTTCTCTCTGGTTCTACCCTTCTTTATTCAACTTCCCCCAAGTAAATTTTTTCTCAAATTGCCCGCAATATCGAGAAAGCCCAGCACAAGAGTCTAGATTAGTTCAACATTCAAATGTCCCAAGTATTGACTAGGTTAAATATAGAAATACAGATCCTTTTATGGACTTTAGGTGGATGAACACAGCTTTTTGCACGTGATTTATGAATATGTATTCACTTTAGACTCTTGAAAAGCTATCAATTCACTGGATATCTTATCATAATCATACTGTGATACCTCCAATCATGGCATATCATTTCATTTTCACTAGTTAATCCTTAGATGACATGCTTCAGGCACTTGAGGCAACGAACCGAAAATGGCATGGATCGGTGAGCGGCATCGTCAATGCACCCCTAGAAAAAGTGTGGCCTGTGGTCTCCCAAACAAACAGGTTATCGGAGTGGATGCTGATGGTTGAACGCTGCACCAACCTGGCTGGAGAAGAGGGTGTTCCGGGTTATGTTCGGCTGGTCTCGGGCTTCATGTTTCCACAACCGGATGGAGAGAGGTCATGGATCAAGGAAATGCTGGTTTCTATGGACCCCCTCTCGCACACTTATGTGTACAGAATGGAAGCAAGCAATGTGGGATTAGATGGATCTATGAACAAACTAATGCTCATCGATTATGGTGACAATTCGACGCTAGTTCAGTGGTCCTTCGAAATAAACCCGGTGGAAGGAACATGCGAAGAAAACATCATAGATTACCTAGGATTCCTGTATAAATCTTGCATAAATAAGATTGAGGGTGCAATAGAAGCTGCATCTAAAAGATCAGTTTGAAGCAACTCCGTGTCTATTCTGCAGTATATGACCCTTTTCGTTTCATGTCAGGACATATTTTGTTGATTATGCTAGAATATCCCAAGATTGAACTATGACGAGAATCTGATATTCTGTGTTATAAAGATGAATTTCACCTGAGCAGATAAATTTTCCTCTTGCTCTTGACAAGAACAAAGTTTGGTCTTGACAAATCTCCGGTCTCATGTATTTGAAGATGGATCTATACAGTGCCACAAAACCCACATTTGGCAGGGTTCAAACGAAAAGAAACGGAGGAAGCGTGCAAACTGATGATTCTTAACGAGTCTTAATTTCTACAACAGGGTTTTGGTCAAGGAAAAGCCTCTTTCACAAGGTAAAAAACCAAAAAGAAAAGAAAACGGAAAATAAACCCTGATGACAGGACAAAATCATAGGCTAATGTCAAATTACATGAGGTGAAAATCAGATATTGTTGGGAAAAAAGAACAATATTTGCGATGTAAAGGCCCGGATAATTTTCCCACTACTATTTCTATGACAATTAAATAGGATAAAATATTTGAAAAAAACGGTAAAGACGAATAGTAAATAACACCGGAATTTTAACGTAAAAACCCTCCAAGGTGAAGGGAAAAATCACGGGATCGTAGTCCACTTCAAACTTCCACTATGATAAATAATGGGATACAATTTCACCCTAAGGTGGATCTCTCACTGTCTTCAATTTGTGAATCCGAACCTCTCACAAATTGGATAACTCTCTTGAAGATTACTCTCTTGGAAGAAGAAGATTGTTTCTTCCGTTATACTCTGATCTTCTTGCTTTTTTTTTTTTTGTATATCTCTCTATTAAGGAGGACTCCTATTTATAGGAGCATATGCAATCCCAATTGGAATTATACTATATGAAAATCACGATGATTTGTTTCCAGAATACTCATGATTTTCTGGATGTGGAAGATTATTTTGATTTATCTCCCGATCTCTCTTGATTTTCTTTTCCCTTCACTTTGGCCTCTCCAATTGGGAGTGACCTACTCAACAAATCTCCCCCTCACGAACAATTCGAAGAGGGTGTCAAACCTACAAAAGTTCGACAAGCTTGCATCTTCACTATAGATAGGGATTTTGTCATCATATCTGAGCCGTTGTTGTCAATGAGTATTTTCTTTAACTGCAAGGCTTTTTCTTCTAACACATCACGTATCCAATGATATCTGATATCAATGTGTTTGGACCTAGAGTGGAAAGTTGCATTTTTGTTGAGGTGTATTGCGCTTTGACTATCCGAGTACAGGATATACTTCTCTTGGTTATGGCCCACTTCTTGTAGGAACTTCTTCATCCACAAGAGTTCTTTACATGCTTTCATTATCGCAACATACTCTGCTTCGGCAATAGATAAGGCAACACATTTTTGTAGTCAAGATTGCCATGAGATTGCTCCCCTTGCAAAAGTCATTAGGTACCCCGATGTAGACTTTCTTGAGTCCACATCCCCTGCCATGTCTGCATCTGAAAAACCTTCTAACACGGTTTTATCATTACCAAAGCATATACAGTTATTAGAAGTACCTCAGAGATATTTGAATATCCATTTCACTGCTGCCCAATGTTCCTTACCGGGATTGGATAGGAACCTGCTTACCACACCAACTGCATAGGCAATATCAGGCCTCGTGCATACCACCGCGTACATTAGGCTACCAATCGCTGATGCATAAGGAACCTTTTCCATTTCCTTCTTTTATGTCTCACTTTTCGGGTACTGTTCCAAACTGAGCTTGAAGTGATATGCAAGCGGAGAATAAACTGCTTTGGACTTATTCATGTTAAATCTTTCAAGAACTTTATTAAAATACCGTTCTTGAGATAACCAGAGTTTACGGTTCTGCCTGTTTCGAAAAATTTCCATCCCAAGAATTTGTTTTGCAGGTGCTAAATCCTTCATCGCAAAGGACTTGCTTAATTCCTTCTTTAAGTTGTTGATCTTGCTTTTATCCTGGCCAACAATTAGCATATCATCAACGTAAAGCAAAAGAATTAGAAAATTACCATCTGTAAATTTCTTGACGACCACGCAGTGATCAGCGGTGGTTTTGTTGAACCTATTTTCTTCCATGAATGAATCGAACTTTCTATACTACTGTCTTGGTGCCTGCTTGAGCCCGTAAAGACTCTTCTTCAGTCTACACACAAGATTTTCTTTGCCTTTGATTTTGAAGCCTTCTGGCCGTTCCATGTAGATCTCCTCATTTAGATTTCCATGTAAAAATGCAGTCTTCACGTCAAGTTGCTCGACCTCCAAGTTCAAGCTTGCTGCCAAGCCAAGAACAACTCGGATAGAAGACATTTTAACCATAGGTGAAAATATCTCGTCGAAGTTGATATCTTTCTTCTGAACAAATCCCTTCATAACCAACCTTGCTTTATATCGTGGTTGTAAGTTACCTTCTTCAGTCTTTAGTCTGAATACCCACTTGTTTTTTAGAGCTTTTCTTCCTTGTGGTAATTTGACTAAATTATAAGTATGATTTTCGTCTAAGGATTTCATCTCCTCTTGCATAGCTTTTAACCACTTCTCTTTGTGCTCGTGGAACACAGCTTCTTGGTAATTCTCTGGTTCTCCCCCGTCAGTGAGCATCATGTACTCGTTGGGAGAATATCTATGACTAGATTGCCGTTCACGAGTTGATCTCCTCAATTGAGGTTCTGACGGGACCAGTTCAATAATTGGTTCAAGTTCAGTAGTCATACCTTCAATGCTAGATTCAGCTTGCTCATTATTAGAATCGGTAGGAGGAGCGATTGGGCCAAGATCAATAGGGTATTCGTCTGTTGATTGAGATTTCTTGTGCTTCTCGAAGTTCTCGAGTGTCTGATCTTCAAGTAATACCACATCCCTACTTCTGACTATTTTCCGGCTAACGGGGTCCTAGAGTCTATAGCCGAATTCTTCATGAGCGTAGCCCAAAAAAATACATTGTTTTGATTTCCCGTCAAACTTTGATCTCTCATCCCTGGGAATGTGAACAAATGCTCTACAGCCGAGCACCTTCAAGTGGCCGTAAGAAGCATCTTTACCGGTCCAGACACTTTGTGGTACATCACCAACAAGTGGTGCTGAAGGTGATAGGTTGACTAAGTCAACCGCCGTCCTCATTGCCTCACCCCAAAAGTGGTTTGGCAGCTTTATACTGGAGAGTATGCATCTGATTTTTTCGCAGATAGTTCTGTTTATCCGCTCCGCAACACCGTTGTGTTGAGGTGTTTTTGGTACGGATCTTTCTAGTTTGATCCCGAAACTTTTACAATAATCCTCAAAAGGTCCTCGGTATTCACCACCGTTGTCTTAACGCACACACTTCAATTGCCTTCCTGTTTCTCTTTCAACCTTCATATGAAATTGCTTGAAGATTTCCTACGCTTGATTTTTAGTTTTCAAGGCAAATGCCCACACCTTTCTAGAGTGGTCATCAATAAATATTATAAAATAAAGCGCACCTCCAAGTGTTCTAGTTTGCATTGTGCATACATCGGTATGTATTAAATCTAAAATTTCAGCTTTTATGGATGGTGGAGAATTACGAAATGCTACTCTGTGTTGTTTTCCCATAATGTAGTCGACACAAGAATTTAACAGTGTACCTTTCATTCCCGGTAGGAGTTGCTTTCCAGTGAGAATCTTGAGTCCTTTCTCACTCATGTGTCCGAGTCTTTTATGCCATAACTCGGTGGTGACTCCTTTTCCTGTTACATTCACCTCTCCTCTACACAGTTTGGATTGTGTGATGTAGAGAGAGCAAGTTTTTTCTCCTTTGGCTACCACCAAATTACCTTTAGTAAGCTTCCATTTCCCATTACTAAAGAATTTGTTGTAGCCTTCGTCATCGAGCTTGCTAGTAGATATAAGATTAAGACATATGTCCGAAACATGTCTTACATCTTTGAGTAAAAGCCTACATCCAACATTAGTCTCCAAATAAATAGTACCCATACCAGTAATTTTGGACGTACCGTCGTTTCTCATCTTTACAAAGCCAAAGTTGCCAGTGGTGTAAGATGTAAAAAGATCTTGACGAGCCGTGACATGGTAGGATGCACCGGAGTCGACTACCCATGTCGAATCTTGGGATGCATGATTAATGAAATCATCACTTTGAATAATGATTACCTCGTCTGCAATATTTGCGGTGTCATTTGTATGGTTCTCGTCAGCTTTGTTCATGTTATGGCTGTTTGATTTTTCTGCCTTTAGCTTTCTGCATTCTCGGATGAAGTGTCCCAATTTACCACAATGATGGCACTTCTTGTCTCGTCTAAAGTTGGATTGGGACCTTCCTCGTTGCTGATTTCAGAAATTTTGATTCTTGCTTCTCCCTCTCCGTTCTTGATTTTCTTGTCGGTTAATGACAAAAGCCTCGGATTCCAAGTTGACTCCGCTCTCTTTTCGCCGGGATTCTTCATGCAACATTCTATCTTTTACCATGTCCGTGGTAAGCTTGCCGTCAGGAGCCGAGTTGCTGACTAACACAACAAGTGTGTTCCAGCTTTTCGGCAAAGAACTAAGTAGCAGCAATGCCTGCAATTCATCATCTAATGTCATCTTCATAGAGTTGAGTTGGTCTACTATACCTTGGAACTCGCTCATGTGTTCCGAGACACTGCTCCCATCTTTGTATTTCAAATGCACGAGCCGCCGCATGTGATTTGCTTTATTTTGTGCTGTTGTTCTTGCATACATTTTCTCTAATTTTTGCCAAAGAACACCAGCATCATGTTCATTAGCAAAATTTTGAAAAATACTCTTGTCGATCCATTGTCGGATTTGAGTAGCACACTTTCGATTGAGCACCATCCATTCACTTTCGGACATGGTCGTTGGTTTGCCACCAGAGGACGATGTCGATTTGTCTTTCGCTACAGGATCTACCTCCTTGAACGTTGGTGTTGGTTCCTCCATTGGTATCATGATTGGCCTCCAAAGGTCTTTAATGTATAGCAAATCCTCCATCTTTGGTTTCCAAATCGCATAATTGAATGCGGTCAATTTTATCATGTTGCCAAAAATTCTCCTCCATTTAATTCTGTACAGAAAAATAATATATAGAGCAACTTGGCTCTAATTCCACTTGTTGGGAAAAAAGAACAATATTTGCGATGTAAAGGCCCGGATAATTTTCCCACTACTGTTTCTGTGACAATTAAATAGGATAAAATATTTAAAGAAAATGATAAAGACGAATAGTAAATAACACCATAATTTTAACATGGAAACCCTCCAAGGTGAAAGGAAAAACCACCGGACCGTAGTCCACTTCAAACTTCCACTATGATAAATAATGGGATACAACTTCACCCTAAGGTGGATCTTTCACTGTCTTTAATTTGTGAATCCGAACCTCTCACAAATTGAATAACTCTCTTGAAGATTACTCTCTTGGAAGAAGAAGATTGTTTCTTCCGCTATACTCTGATCTTCTTGCTTTTTTTTTTTTTTTGTATATCTCTCCATTGAGGAGGACTCCTATTTATAGGAGCAAATGCAATCCCAATTGGAATTATACGATATGAAAATCACGATGATTTATTTTCAGAACACTCATGATTTTCTAGATATGGAAGATTATTTTGATTTATCTCCCAATCTCTCTTGATTTTCTTTTCCCTTCGCTTTGGCCTCTCCAATTGAGAGTGACCTACTCAACAGATATGCATAGCAGAGTAATCATAGAAATAAGACTTGACACGAACGAATGGACCGACAACCACAGTGAACAATAAGAAAAGATAAGAAAGTGGAACCCTCGAGAGGGATGGGCGAGTTGAGCTGTTAGCATTAAGTCCAGAACTTACATCGTCAGCTTTTCAGTCCATGAAAACTTCGTCCCAACTATATATTATCTTGCTCTGTGGACGGCAAATGTCTTTGGGGACCCTCATCTTTCACCAAATACTTTGTTTTTTCCAATGTCATACTTTGGGTTTCCTGTACATCTGGAAGTCAAACTCCAAAGCTCCACATCATGGACTATATTGAACAAATTAAAAATTCAGTGACCAGATTGTATATTGAGCCAAAATTTGAGGATTGTTTATATTATTTTCCCTCGATATAATTTTCTTCCTTTTCCCCTCTTTCCAAACTCTGCACGGTCTAAACTCACTCTCCTGGCTCAAATATTTACGAATGGAGAAATACTGAAAAGACTTATTTTACAGATTGATCTTGTTTTTCTCTCTTTTGTTTTGATAAGAAAAGAGTTTAGCAGTAAATTTTCCTTCTGTTGTGCCCGCTCTTAGTCCCAATAAACATATTCTATGTTCCGTACGAGAGAGTCCCACTCCCATAGTCCTCCATCATCTAATGGTAACTCCCCTGATTTTCCGCATATTTTCGGCATGAGAGAGAGAGAGAGAGAGAGAGAGAGATGGCAAGTATGTGTCGAGAAGGGGAGAGAAACCGACGTGCGGGTTCACATCAAAGATGAAAACGGCACTTTCAACTTTTGTTTGAGAGGTGATAGGCGTTGTGGCTTACTTGCAAATGCAGGTGTGCACAGAGACAAGACTTCCGAGAGCTTTAAGTAACATGCAAGGAAGCTCCGGCAAGTCCATGGCTGGCATCGATCCTTCCTCTTCATCTCATTCCATCTGCAGGAATGCGAGTGTATGAAACACAAAGCTTATCGCCCCTCAGACAAAAGTTAAAAGTGCCGTTGTCATCTAACCACCCCCCAAAAACGACATCCCATCACTTCCCTCTCTGACTCTTCTTCCAATTCAGAGCCACCTTTCATAAAAGGCTCCTGCAGGTGAATCAGTTATCCATTGTTCTGTCTCTGCCTGCGCTTGTCTTCGAGTTTACTCTACGCACACACGCACAGATCAGAGGGAGAGGAGATGGAGCGGTGGTTCCCGGCAATGCTTATGGTGGCCGTGATGCTTCCGGCGGCTGCCGAGGGGTTGGTCCGCCACTACAAGTTCAATGTAAGTAACGCATGCATGAGCAGTCAAAAACAGACCGGGTACGTGTCAGGCCATGCATGGGCACCCAGGCCTTCTATGGCTACACCTGTAAAGGGTGCCCGGTCTCCCCGGCTTTCCTTCCCTCATTTTCCTTTTTAGTTTTTCCTTTCATTTAGAAGAATATGTTACCGACGTGCTTAATTGACATTCCGGAAAAAGGTGAAAAGAATGCTGAAGCGGATCTAAGTTTTTGATTTACTAGGTCCTTAACGATCGGAATCGAATAATGTCCGATATGTATGGTTCTTGCCCGTACATTTCCATTATATGGAATCATTAAAATTCATGTCCGAACTATAAGTTGAATGTATACATGTCAAAAGTATCTTAAAATGATCAAGGAGAGGCTTTTTTTTCTCTATTAGTTGTGGTTGATCTTCCAAGATCATTTGATAAAATAATGAACAACGTATCAATCAGCATGATCGATTGGTTACATTAACTATACAGCATATTCTGAATCATGGTAATCAAGATATGTATTCAATATGCTGTCATCATATCTAAGTGAACTACCTAAGTTGTAGTGAATAAATTATGCTGTTCCTTCCATTGGGTCTTATTTTCCGGAGCTGTTAATTAAAGGAAAGAAGAAGATAATCGATCCATGAGTGGAGATAAGTACAACTGGGAACAAAAAAAAGACGAACTTTGTGAGGTGGTGGGGTGATGAGTGCAGGTGGTGATGAAGAACGTGACGAAGCTGTGCGCGAGCAAGCCCATCGTTACGGTCAACGGCAAGTTCCCTGGGCCTACTCTTCATGCCAGAGAGGACGACACCGTCCTTGTCCGGGTCGTCAACCACGTTTCCCACAACGTCACCATTCACTGGTACCTCACTCAATCATGCGCATTTGATAATCTGGTTGCATTTCTATGCATTCGAAATGATACGATGATATACTAAAGACCTATTTGGCAATTTGTCAAGTAGTGATTGATATTATTCTTTTGTTCTCAGAATTAATTTGAGAACAGAAATCCGTTTGTTAAATTTTTTTGTGCCCAAAATCAGTTTTGGAATAGAATTAAGAATAAAAAAAAAAGTAATTTCTTAATTCTGGAAAAAAATTTTCAGAACTAATTTTTCTTGATTTTTTTCGTTTTTTTTATTATTGTTGTTCTTCAGCCCCGCCGGCAACCGGCCATAGGCCAAGGCCGACGAGGGCATCTCGGCCCTCACCTGTGACCGGCGAGGGCGACTTGCAGTCTCGCCCAGCCAAGGCAAGGCCAACCACGCCGTTGCTAGGGCTGGGCACGATGAGGTCGGCCTCGCCTTGGCTGGGCGAGGCTTGACCTCGCCTAAATTTGGCGAGGTGGACCTCACCGTCGCCACCGGCGAGGGCCGCAATACCCTCGCTGACCCTGGCCTATGGCCAGTCGCCGATACCGGCAACCGGCCATAGCCAAGAAAGGAAGGGGAAACAAAAAAAAAAAAAGAGAAAAATATATATTAAAAAATTTAAAATATTATTAATAAAAAGAAGTTTTGTATAGTTACTAAATGCATTTCTGTTCTTTTTCTATTCTAAGAATAAAAATTTTGGGCAATTACCAAATGCCTTTAAAACTTAGAAATTGTTTCTGGGCACAAAATAAAAAAGAATTATTTCTACCCAAAATTAGATTCTTGATACAGAATGGTTGTCATGCGTAGCCTAACTCACGTTTTTTCAACAAATTATGAGTTTTTAAGTTGCTGTAATGTCCATAATCATTGGATAACAGCTCTAAAGTTCAGATCTTGACTCCAGTCCCGCGATTATTTTCATTCTAAAAGTTTCATTCCGGTCTTCGAGTGTATTGAAACCTACGTAACGAAAAGAAGCTTCATTTGTAGATTCTTGGTCGTGTTCTGTTAAACCTTCGGACCTTCTAATTGCATTACATTCGCATTTCAAATGTGCTTACCTATCCAAGTTGCTGTCATTAATAACTAAAACACTAAATGGATCGTACCCGTAAAACCAACCGATCCAAATCACGTTTCGATATGATTAAATGCGTGTAATTTGTTCAGGCATGGGGTGAGGCAGTTAAGGACGTGCTGGTCAGATGGACCGGCATACATCACACAGTGTCCGATTCGGCCAGGCCAAAGCTATGTCTACAACTTCACACTCACAGGCCAGAGAGGCACTTTGCTCTGGCATGCGCATATCACTTGGCTCAGGGCGACCCTTCACGGTGCCATCGTCATCTTGCCCAAGCGAGGAGTTCCGTACCCCTTCCCAAAGCCTTACAAGGAAAAGGTCATCGTTTTAGGTCTGTCCTAAAAAACCTTAATTTAGGCCACTCTGGGCCAGGAATTTCCCTGAGATGGCACTGCTAATTTGGCTGAAAATACGTGTTTGTGTCTTGCAAAAACTCACAGGCGAATGGTGGAAAGCTGATACTGAGCTCGTGCTCAACCAGGCCGTACAATCAGGCCTGCCACCAAATACATCAGATGCACATACCATCAATGGAGATCCGGGGCCTCTCCCTAATTGCTCTTCTCAGGGTACTGAAAATGGGGTATCCATTGTCTGATACATCCAGTTTGAACTGAATTGTATCAAACTTGAAATCAGACTTATCATTCGAATAGCCTCTATTGGAGCGAAATTCAGTTTGGAATACCACCAAAAGAGCCCATTAACTTAAACTGCAATCGACCAACAGAATACGGGGCTACCATCTTATTTTCGGCTTTCTGAACTTGTCAGGCTATAAACTCCATGTTGAAAGTGGCAAGACCTATCTCCTGCGGATCGTCAACGCTGCCGTGAATGAAGAGGTTTTTTTCAAGATCGCGGGGCACAACCTGACCGTGGTTGAAGTGGATGCATCCTACACCAAACCCTTCAGCATCGACACAATATTTATCGCTCCGGGACAGACCACCAACGCCCTACTAGCTGCCGACCAGAGCAGCAGGAGCTACCTTACGGCCGTCTCTCCTTTCATGGACACTGTTGTCGCAGTAGACAATTTGACTGCAACCGGAATTATGCAATACAAGGGCACCCTCGCCTCTACTCCTACGGTGCAAGTCAGCATGCCTGCCATCAATGCCACCTCGGTCGAATTCAGCTTCATCAACTCGCTCCGGAGCCTCAATTCAAAGCGATACCCCGCGAACGTCCCGTTGACTGTCGATCATTCCCTTCTCTTCACATTGAGTGTCGGAGTGAACCCATGTTCCACGTGTGTCAACGGGAGCAAGCTGGTCGCAGCGTTGAACAATGTGAGTTTCGTGATGCCAAGCACCGACATCCTTGAAGCACATTTCCACAAGAGAAGAGGGGTTTACACTGACGATTTCCCTGGAAACCCTCCGATGCCGTTCAATTACACGGGGACACCTCCGAGTAACATGCAGACGATGAACGGGACGCGAGTTTACAAGCTTGCATACAACTCAACAGTTCAGATTGTTCTTCAGGGCACTTCTATAATAGCACCCGAAAACCACCCTACTCATTTGCACGGTTTCAACTTTTTCAGCATCGGGAAAGGCTTGGGGAATTTTGACCCAAATAAGGACCCCGAGAACTTCAATCTGGTCGACCCAGTCGAGAGGAACACGATTGGAGCGCCTACTGGCGGATGGACCGCAATCAGATTCAGAGCAGATAATCCAGGTGAAAAACCATACTATTTGTGATTATCTGACAATTCGGTAGTCTTAATTTGATTGGTTAGCACTGGTATTTCTCCTTCTAGACAAGAGCATTAGCTGTCAATTTAGCTGTCTGATTTTTTTTTGGTTTAACATTAGGGAAAGAAAATGGTTGTTTTGTGGTTGAAACTAGAAACTAGTCCTTTTCATGAAAAGGAGACTGCAACTCACGTAGTTTCTTGGCATGGGAGGAACTGGGACGTCTTCATTTCAAGTCAATATGACATGTTTATTGTAGAATATGATTGAACTTGTTTCAAGTCATAGACTATATCACAGTGACCCATTTCCCTCTTGAGTCTGATGAATCTATGTCCACCTTTTTTTTCTTCTGGTGATGCCATAAAATTGCAGGTGTTTGGTTTCTGCACTGCCATTTGGAAGTGCACACAACATGGGGACTGAAGATGGTGTTCATAGTAGAAGATGGCGATGGCCCAAACGAGTCCCTTTTGCCTCCTCCTGCTGACTTTCCAAAATGTTAAGAAAAACCTGCGTGGGGGGGGGAGGGGCTTTTCAATTGGTGGGTTTGAGAATGGACCAGTTGACCGATCAATAGTGCACTATTAGACCAGGAGATTTGGGAATGTCTGAAGAGGGGACTGGGACCTCATGATGAGAGCAGAAAAGAAAAAAAAAACAGAGAATGAAAGAGTTCTTCTTCTTGGTTTTAATTTAGTTGGGGTGGGGTGAGGGAGAATTTGTTGTCTTTGAACTAAGTCAAGTGTGCATCTGCAATTAATAGAATCTGCTCGAGCATATTCGTCCTTGTCCCTCAGAGAAATTTAACTTAACATCATATCATTTTCATTAGAGGATTAAAGTCCCTCGACTTCGTGGGAATTCGCGACATCCCAATATAGAAATTCGAGTGGACAAGAAGCTCTTTCTTATAAAGTTGTCTAGACCCTTTAGTAGCATGTCCTCCGCCTGTAAAAATGAAGGGGAGACTGATAAATGGAGTTGAGATTACTCTCTGGAAGAAGATCTCACAATCTCACCAACCAAGAGAAGTCAAAGGGAGTCAAATGGGGAATGAATGTCCAGTTGACAAAAGATGAGAAGTTTAGTCCAAAGTAGAATTATTCCATTTGGCATGATCGTGCACATTGTCGGTCCAATTAGGCCAAGTGATTCCTTTTCGATCTTGGAATTATACCAAGTGGATACTCATTCCCCAATTTCAAGCATAAAATTCTGGCTATAACGGATCTAATTCGAACGAGTGATGTGGACCTATGCACATTGGCGAAAAAAAAGGAAGAAATAGTATTAAGACTAGACGTAAAGATATTTACAGTTTTTTTTTTATCGGAAGGAAAATTTTCATTTCATATAAAAGCGAGGTACATAATTTCAAGGCAAGATGCAAATCCACAAAGCAAGTAAATCTGAAAGGTGAATGAACTTAATACGGCATGCATATGCTAGCTCATTCCACAAAAAAGACGAATCTATCATGGCATCAAAACACTATCGGCGGTCAATCACCGAATCTCGCATGATCATTAATAATGTGTACCCGTCGAGAAATTTTTCTCTAATAGTTTCGGCTTTGCCAAAAGGCAATGCGCGTCTAGACTCAGCGTCTTAAGCACCGCCGCCGTATAAATCTAGTTTCAGCTCTAAATCGAGAAAAAAGAGCTGCAAAATAGATATCAATTGATCATAAAATCACTTTCGAGTAAGCCAACTGTTGAAAGCAGCAACAAAGGAGCCTTGAAGACTTGTGGAGCGCTCGACTATCCGGAACAAGCACTCGAGCCAGAGAGCGAGAGCAGGTTTGGAGAGAGCAAATTCTTCCGGGGCACTCGTGGTTCAATCTTCAGAGCTCACTTCCGTGGAGGATGTCAGCCGGGTCGTCCACGAAATCAACGCAGAATCTAGTAGATAGAGGGATCTCTCTCAGGGGAGACGCTTTAGAGAAAAAGGGTTGGGCGGCGGCCGCTTGGATGTATACAGTTTCCTATACACATCATTGAATGAAAAGGAAAAACCACAATGATGAGACTCTTTTCTTGATGTTATCTTAATTCAAAGTTTATTCTCGCTAATTATAAAGAGACATAAATTATGTCCCTAAAACTATAGAATGATAGGTACCCCCAATAATACATTCAACCGTATCTAAATAATTTAAGATTTTACAATGACATACCCTTTAATTTGGTTTATGTGCTCATCGACTTGTAATTCTCAAGTATAACTTTAAAAGAGTATCTCATTAGAGTTATCTATGCACACGATCGTTACATAAAAAGTCATTCGCACTATTTTGTTCTAATTAAAGTATACTTTATCATTTTGGCCAAGAAAAAAAGGTACATTTTATTGTGAGATTTCTTAAACACCTAGTTGATTCATTAGGGTTATGTATCCTTATGTATCTAAAGATAAGAGTTGTGAGTAGTCACATTATTATTTATTTCTTGTGCACGGAGTAGAGATTTATCGCCAAAATTTTACATAGAATTGGAGACAATGAATTAGGGATTTCCTAAGATGAGAAATTTGCAAGAGTTGCCATAAAAAGCAAAATATACAAATGTTTCACGCACACACATATATATATTAGTGCATTAGGAATCATAAAACTTGTCACGAAAGTGTAATTGAGTTTTAAAATTATCAAAAAATGCAATGCAGTTCTAAAACATGTCGTGAAAGTGCAATCGAGTCCTGAAACTTTCAAATAGTGAAATAGACGGAATGACTTGATTGGACCAATTTGATAAATTTTAGGACTCGATTGCATTTTCGTAACAGCTTTTGAGATTGGACTGCACTTTTCGAAAGCTTTAAAACTCGATCGCACTTTCGTGATAAGTTTTAACATTTTCAATACACTTGCGCTCTTAAATAAAGTTGAGTTGCGCTATAAGATTCGAGAAAATCGGAATAAAATCATTTTTTGGCCGATCTCAACAGCAACAAGAAAAAAGAAAAAGCATCTCCGATCTGCTGTGATGAGTGGAAAGAGTAAAAATCTGCGATTCTTAACTAAATATGGAAAAAAAAGAAGAAAATCGGATCGTACGGATCCTGCGCTCGCACGCGCGCGCACCAGTTCAAGAATCCCACTTGGCCTCCCCTGTTCATCGCCACTCTTTCCACGCTCATTCAAGAACCCAAGCTCTGCTGCTGCGCTCGCTCGCACTCCGCGCAGACCCTGACCCGTGATCGATTCATGGTCGAATCACAGCGCGAAAAGCCACTGACCCATCTGCTCGTATCCATCGCCCGACCGCCGCTTTGCCTCTTTCCTTCTCACCAAAGCAACGAAGGGAGAGAGGAGGAGGGAGGAAGGGGAACCCAAAAGAAATCATCCCTTTCCCGCTTCTTTTGCTTTTCTTGCGTCTGATTCTCAGGAATCTCTCTCTCTCCCCCTCCCTGTACGCCTTCCTTTTCTTTTTTCAACTGGGGTCTCTCCTCATCGTCCACCATCTTTAATCTTCTGGCTTCTGATTTTCTTTTGGGTCGTTTTGTCTTTTCTTATTTCTTGGGTTGTTCTCTATTTTTTTAATGCTTGGAGTTGCAATCTGAGTGTTACTTTACTGAAATGGTGGGCAAGATCCTGCCTTCACTTCTCCTTACTATATAACTTTCCTGCCCAGGCTCCTCTTGATCATATCTCTCCCTCTCTCTCTCTCTCTCTCTCTCTCTCTCCCTAGATTCTGCTGGGATTCAGAAAATTTTGGTCTTTCACATGATCTTTTGAGTTAGAATTGGAATTTGAATTTGAATTGTCGAGATCAAGAATAGAGGGAGATTCTTGTTTCCAGTAAGCAACCTTGGGGTCACTTCTTTATAAGCCCGTGGGAACCCTCAAGTTCTTGGCATTCTCTCTCTCAATCCCATATCTTATTTTTTGGAAGACAATTCGCGACTAGTATCACGACTAGTGGCAATGGAGACTCTATACCCACGACCCTGTATTTCCAATTCCGCTTGGTTCAGCACCAGCTGGACTAAAGAAGAGAACAAGAGGTTCGAGAGCGCGCTGGCGATACACGATAAGGACACGCCGGATCGGTGGTTCAAGATCGCTGCGATTGTTGGGAAGTCAGTTCTTGATGTGGAGATCAAGTATAGGGAACTAGAAGAGGACGTGTGCGAAATCGAAGCCGGTCGGGACCCGATTCACGGGTACTTGTGCTCGACTTTCGCGCTGGACTCCATCGACGGGAGAGATTTCGATGCGTGCAGGAAGAAATCTTCGGCTGGCCGCGGAGCCGATCACGAAAGAAAGAAGGGAGTGCCTTGGACGCAGGAGGAACACAGGTTCGTTTTATTCTGAATAACGTCTAATTCGTTCGAAAAGGAATTCATGTCGCTGACCTCAACCGTGTGTAGTTGTTGTCATCGTATCTAGTTCTCTTGAGAACTTTGCCTCTCATGCTGTGATTTTGTGGAACTGGCCGACTGTTTTTTGTTGACATATGTAGTAAGCTGGAAGTTTGCATATTTTTGTTACTGCCGGTGGTTTCATCTTTATGATCTCATAAAAGCATTCTCTTTAGAGTTCTGCTTGATAATTAGTGGTGATGATGATCCTTATTTTGAAACGAGTAAGGCGGTTCAGAAGTTTATCAGAAGTATACGGCTGCTGTGTTTATCAATTAACTGCATTTTGAGCATCATCATGACTGATATGACCCTCCCAAAGTTGGTTCTTTATTCAGGCATAGAGAAAGTAGGGAGGATAATGAAGGAACAAAAGGTTTTCGATATAGATTGTTACGGGTTTTTCATTATGCTTGTGTTACTTTTTCACCAAATCTGTACTTTATAGTTGATAGTAACTCGGATGTTTATCGGCATTTAAACCGAGCGAAAAACAGTTCCCTATAGAGATTGTAGGGTATTCTTAGCTTGTGTGTTTGGGGAGTTCTCGTCATGGGAGGTTGTAATTACTTTATGAAGACATTCGCCATGCTTTTCAGCCGCTAATGCTGTCTTTAGAATTTGACATATAAGCTTGATGCTGAAATAACAGGCGGTTTCTGATGGGGCTCCTTAAGTACGGCAAAGGGGATTGGAGAAACATCTCGCGGAACTTTGTGGTGTCAAAGACACCCACTCAAGTCGCAAGCCATGCTCAGAAGTACTTCATGAGACAACTTTCTGGTGTGAAAGACAAGAGGAGACCAAGTATACATGACATAACTACAGTTAATCTCACAGACCCGGCTTCATCTTCTGAGAATAATAGGGTTTCCTCTTTCGATCAGCCCAATGTGCTTTCCTCGCAACAGAAGCTCATCTGCGCACCTGAGCTGGACCTTGACCACAGTCTCCCTAACTATGGAGGATTTATGTTTTTTGACTCAAGCCATGGGCATCCATTGATGCCAGATGCGTATGGGTTTGGTCTGAATGGAATGAGATTTCAGGAAAAGTACAATCCGGACTGCATTTATCCAAGTACAGGATTCTGCAGTTCATTGATTGGAATTCACTCTTCCAGACACCAAATTCAGGGATGACAGGATCGAATGTGATGACTAGTGACCTTGTGTACATTTGGCAGCTTGATGCTTATGTGATAATTATGCACTCATGAATGAAAAGAACAAAAAATGTTGAAGTATGTCTCTCTGAGTTTGTAACTGTGGAATAAAAAAGAGAGATTTGACTTAATTTTGGCCCTCTATCGAGTATTTGAAGTCGTATTTTGGGATTGATCTCTTGTAGGGTCCTTTGACCGGTTGTTGGGAATGTTGAATGGGATGCTCTGCATTTCCTCGTGCATAAGCATATATTCATTAGATAATTGCACATATGAACGAATGTGATAATTGCAGGAGCGGGAGATGCGTCTAGAATTATGAGGTCGATGGCTTAGATCTCTCATGTTTAAGCTTTATTAGCTTCGAATTTTATTTCCATCTTCCGTGTGCAAGATTAAGTTTTCCTTTCTTAATAAGAAGGCAAAGCATTACTTGATTTGCCTGTTGTCTCGACGATTTTTGATCTGTCATCTGAAAGTCCGATGATCGTCCATTTGCAATTTCCAGACGACACAGAACCCAACAAGGGATTTATGGTACTGACTGAAAGAAGTTTTAAGAGTCTTGATTGGTTAAAATTGTCATGAAGGCCTGGATTGGAACTGTTTTGCTAGTGTGAACGCCTTTGTTGATGTTGGACCGGTGCAAATGCAAAGCCATATCAGATGATCACATTGGCCAAACTTGCTGATTCACAGGTCACTCCTTTTTAAATCCTCAGCATCTCACTGCCCACCTTTTCCTTTCATACTCTTTTGGCCATCAAATCTAATAGGCACCCAATATGGCCCAACTTGACTGTGCCGTGCCGTCGCTCAGTTGGATCTGACTCTGCATTGCACTTTGCTTGAGCATCACATGCTCCAATCCATCTTGGAATATAGGACGGTCCACGTAAGAAAAAAACAACTGCACTACCCACATGATTCTTTTAGGTTACCCTTTTCTTGTCCAATCCAGATTTGCTCCTTTTAATTGATATTCCTCCTTGTGCCAATTAAGTCATCAATGGTGGAAAGACTGTTGCATCAGCATGAGTAGTGAGTGCCCTCTGTTTGCAACTTTTTACGTCGAGTCTCTGGATCCATCATGTGCTTTCTTCTGTGATTCTTAATTCTCTGCTTTTTTAAGCTCCCAGTCTGTGGTTTAGAATAATCTCTTCGCATTTCCACAATGTTTGGTATTGTAAATGCTACTCATAGAGGTGGACAAATTCATGTTGACTTGTGCTTTTATCTTAATATTATCATTATGGTTCCTCTTTCCGAAAGGGGTGACTTCAGAGTTGCATCTTTAAAGTTGGAGCACTGATCACTAGCATTTCTGGAAAAGCACATTAAGGCGACCCAAAGTTATCGCAGTGGCTAAACTATTCTTGCGATGAAAGCGATCCTTCTTGAACAGCCCACAATTAAGCGATTGATTTTCTAGAGGGTACACTAATCTAGCAGCTCAAAAGTTAGGCGAAATAGGAAATTACCATTCCAAGGCATGGTCCTTTAATTCCGACAGAGTGAAACTGGGGAAAATCTAACCATAATTGATAAGAGAGAATGACACTTTGGAATTTTAATCGGAAAATTGTTACCAGTTCTACCATCGAGTCTCTGTTGAAATCGCCCAAAATGCATTGAAGTTTTCGAGCAATTCAAGCATCAGCCCGCAACACCAAACTGATCTACACCCTCTTCTCCCCTTCCCTCCAAGAGATGACAAATCCCTCAGCTTATTAAAGTCATCATGGAATGCCTTTTCCGCAAGTTGTACATTTAAAATGGTTTCCCACCACACTATCCCTTCTTTATTTTAAGCCTACAAGGTCATTTTTTCCTTAGTTTACATTGAGAACATATCGGAAAGGAAAGCTATCCTTCATATTCTAATTGTAGATTCTCAAAATCTTCGTGATGGACGTGTGCTAGACATGATTAGGGGTCTTTCATTAGCGGACTCGTTCATTAAGAGGGCAAAGCTATAATTCAACCATCTGTAAAGGTATGGTCATCCTTCGAAACTGGTGACGATCGGGGTCTTTAATATAACAAAACTTTGCCAAGATAGTAACTTATCCACAACTTGCTTATCCATTAGCCATAGTAATGACAAGCATAGTTTCCATTGGAATAGGACCAATAGGAAAGGAGTTCATCTCCCCTACCATTCATGGCTTCTCTGCAATCTATTAACATCGGATCGCAGCGGTGGAGGAGAAAACTTTTTCACATTAGACAAGATAATGCTATTACCACATGAAGGTTATATTACGTGCCATCAGATTCAGACGGTAAAGAACGAGAAGGCATAGACGCTTTTATGCAGATTAGATCTTCTTAAAGACTTCTACGTACAAGTTAGCAGGTGCCTTCTACTTATGCAAGGCAGTTTAATAAGCACTGATAATTGCTAAGATTAGACACGTAGCTCTCATCAGGAAGGCGAAATCACGACGATGAGTTAGATTACTGAAAACAGTCGAATTTTCAGAAAGGTATTGTTTAGTGTTGCGCATCTAAGATTTTGGAAGGCCTTCAATGGGACTACCGACTCCCGATTCAAGGTTCACGGATAGGACAAGAGGGAATTTTAGTCCATACAACTACATTCAATGACCTGCTTTGTCAGTCGCTCTCTGGCATGCGTGAAAGACAAAATTACTTAACAGAGACGAGAGTCCCCAGTTTGGAAATAAAAGTCCGTGCGCACGGAATCAATCCTTCCAAATAGGACCTGAAGATGCCATAAATAGGTACACTAAAGTGGCAAAGCTTTATAATTTCTCTACATTTGTGAATTTATGATTATGAGGATCTGATACTGAGTACATCATCCAAAGAACAAGAAGCAAAATGCATGTATTCTAACTCACGGACCATGGCTAACGTGAAACGGCATCTGTGAACTTACGGATCCAAGGTGCTTGGTTTTGTTCGAGGCATGGACCATAATCCCTGCAAGACTCCGGACACTTTGGTTCTTCTGTACAAATTGCCGTTGTCCTTTTCTTCTGTTGATTTGGGCGGTATTACCAGTCCATCTGGACTTGCATCAACCTCTCAACTTGTGGCTTTGCATTCAAATGTTCTAGATATGACGACATTCTTGTCATAATGGGAATGTTTGCTGTGGAAGAGTTCCCAAGGAAACTATGCTGATCTGATCTTACTCCTTAGTATCATGAACAAAAATAAGAAATCGATTTTACTTCCTACTGCTCATTTTGTACGACAAATAAAGGAGGAATTCTCCACCAGCATGTACTATTATTAATTTGCAACATTCATATTGATTTAGTTACAGTCATAGACACATAGATAACCAGGTGCCTCTTGGACTATAATACCAATCTCTCTATTGCACGGGTATGCTGGTAATTCATACTGTTTTATGTCCCTACGCTTGCCTGTAGTGCAGTTTCTGCCGTATGGTTCTCAAAAGTTCCATCCGTTAGTATAAAAAAATCATGCCTTTTCTTGGTGAAACTGTATGCTCAGGCAAAACATGTTCTATAATTTGCAGGATTACATCTTGAGAATCGAGATTGAGAGAGCTTCATATCGGCTGAGCTGCAATGGCACCGCAATATTACCTGGGAAGGTGTGGAGACTTCTTAATTCTTGATGAAGGCAGTTAAATGCAACAGTCATGACTGAAATCAGCTTCTTCCCGCTGCCAATTAGTGATATACTAGAAATGTGGGTTACGGATATCAGCCTTGTGGAACTATTGGACAATACACCATTGATGCCATTTATCTTGTGTGGTGACCGACCTGCTAGTGACAACAGCGGCAGAAGGACCTTGTGGATTCTTTCTATAAATAGCATACCTTTCTATGAAGCCACATAAATAACACTCGTAGTACGCTCCAAACTTTCCAAGGCAGAGCAAAGCTTGCTCATGAGCACACTTGCCGTCCCCAATCGCCCGCTTACAGATGATAATTGCGCGTCTACGAGGACCATCGACAAAAGATTGGACAGAAATGTTCCAGCAGCAACTCGTAATTCGGAAATCAAATTGCTGTCCCCATTCATTCCGTTTGAACATTTGCCGTCAAAGATTACCCAACAGAATCACCTCAAAATAGTTAAAATTCAACTAGCAAAACCGTTCAAAATAAGTCACAAGAGTGTTGAAGGAAAACCGTAAACTAGTTGCCCTGTACAAGGGATGGAATTGGATGCAAAACTCTTACAAGGTTACAGAGAACACAATCTTATTGCGACAAAATAAGAGAGAAAAGAGGGGATTCCAACAAACAGAAGACAAGAGGAGAAATTTCTCAGGAAGGAGTGATAAAGTACAGAACCGTATGACAGATGGTCTAGAGCAATTAAAAAGATAAAAGGCATCTTCGGCAAAAGGTTGTATTTACAGCTCTACCAGGTAACCAGCCTTGCTGGATCCAAAGGGATAACGCTGGCAGGACAATCAATTCTTGGTCCTGCTAGAGAGTAATATGCAAGCATATGGGCTGGGTCTTCATTTAGCACGTTTTCTCCGAGCTGATTGGGGACAACCATTCTTCTAGGTGGAATCAACTCGATGTTCCAAAAGGGACGGACCATTGCCAGAATATCTCGACCGGTTTCAGATACTCGATACCCCTGCACCCATACATACCTCAGAGAAGTCAACCGCATCACAGCATCAGCCAGTGCCTGTTCGCTAAAGCAACAACCCCGCATTTCAAGTTTTTGCAAACTCGGGCAGCCTCTGGAGAACTCCCTTAGGCCCTCATCACTCTCTCCCACATATCCAAGAAGCATCCATCTTATGTTTTGGCTATACTGCCCAATGTAACCAAGACCCACATCCGTCAAGCCTCCAGGCCGCAGATAAAGAGCAAACCTTCTTATCTTTTCACATCCCCTTAAAAGAGCCCGTACTCCAATGTCCAGGGGTAAATCAGTTATCTTTTCCTCACGATCAAGTAGAACAAGACGGAAATCGCTAAGGTTCTTCGAATGAGCTCCTATACATTCGAGAGATGAGTTTGTGATATCAGATACATAAACAGCCAGGTATTCCAATTCTAGGCAGCCCTGAGCCAAGGCAATTAATCCTCTTTGCGAAACAAGGCCTCCTTCATCCCCCATACCCTGCTCATCAGCACCTCTTTCAATCCTAAGCCTCTTCAACCTTTTACAACTTTGAGCAAGAACCTCTAATCCTCCGTCTCCAATGACGTTCCTTGTCTGCCCATAAAGAACAAAGAACATATCAGAATTTCATCCAAATTTGAAACTCATTCAATACTCCACTAAAGTACATTAAGCATGACAATCCTCCCTTCTTCCCATTCTACACACACACACACACACACTCCTTAAAAATGTTGTGCCTGAGAACAGCATAAACTTAGACGCCAAGTTAGAACTTGTGACACCAAAACAGTGAGCAGTGACTAAAACACCAATTGCAGATAGTGACCAACCATGTATACGGTGACTTGTTCTACAGAAAAGGTTTTCATTGAAACGTTACGACAACCTAAATAGAGTGACAAAAATACCACAACCATCCCCCACTATCTTTTCAGCTACGTTGTACCCCTTAAATTTCAAAACCCACACTTCATCCTCCATTATCAAGACTCTACATTACAGCCTGAGATTTCAAAGAAAACCCACCATTTGCAGCTTCTACCTTTTTTAACTTTATAAAGATTCTGGGATGTAAAGTATACATATCTTAGGACATAGGTTGCAGGAGTTTGAAACTAGAGGGTGCAAAGTGTCGATAAGGAAGAATTTGAGGAAGATCTTTTGAATCTCCTCTGTACATGTCACGAACTCCAAGACTCCCAAAGGTAAAGGTCAAGGTGCATTACTGGAGACTGGAGAGTGAGGCCATGCAAAGATTTATTGTTACAACAGTAAAAGATAAAGAGAGAAGCTTACCTCAAGAACTTCCAAGATGGGGCATTGCTGAATCAGCAAGCAGAGGTCATCAGCACTAAGAAATGCATAGAGAAGATCTAACATTCTTAGCCGAGATGCGAATGGGAACACGATATGCATCTCATTTTCTGAAATGTAGGTTAGACCCACACGGCATAGTCTCGCTGGGAACGATAAAGCAGCGTACCTTTCTGGTTCCTCATTGTTAAAAAGACCACCACCAAATTCTTCTAAAGCAGCTGCATCTTGAAAGAAACCCCCAAGATCCAGAATTTCGCAATCGCTAATTTTCACAGATGTTAATGATCGACAATTTCTGGCAATGATTTGAAGGTCCTGGACACTAAAGTTGGAGAGCTCTGTCATGTAAAAATTTAAAGTCTCAAGGACAGTGTTGTTCAGAGCAAGCTCATGAAGCCACACACCATCTTTCTCATCGATTGTGCTTTCTTCCAAAAACAAGGTTCTTAAATTCCTGGAATAAAGATGGCAAAGCTTGTGAGAAAATGTAAATGCATCTTTCCTTTTACATGTGTACCAAACTCGACACACACACACACAACAAATAAAAAATAAGCATAACATGGGCATAGATGACTCTGCTAAAAGCCTCGTTTTTTAATTGACATATGTAAAGTGCAAACTCAGAAGCATAAATGTTCTTTGTGTAACATGCTCCAGGTCAATAAGGACTCAATTAATGCATCACAGATAACAGCAATAATGTCACTTCACACTCGAAAAATCGGAAACAGGCGATGGATCTGAGTGAACCCAGAAACCATGGGACTCGATAGAATAGAAAAGTGTTAAACTAATATATATCGTTCCTCTCTTTTTGAACTCCTCCGCTGTAGATTATACGATGTTAAGTGGCGAAGAATCACATTTTTACACAGACTTCGACTTCATAGCTTCCGAAGAGGGATCCTATGCTTTAGCGTAGCCTTGAAGAATCCTTAAACAAACGATCTAGACCGCTATTTCTCATTGTGCCTCTTAGCAAATGCGCTCACAGCTCTTTTAAGTGATTTTACATCATGCATCAAGCATCCTTCGACTGGTTGATCTCCCGTCGTACTAGTAACCAGGGAGTTAGCCTCCGAGAATAAGACCGTCGTCATCTTTTTTTCCTCTACACAGTACTCACCTCCTCCGAACGAAATTGTTATTATCCTACATGTCCACCCGTTCTCTATACATAAACGTGTTCTTCATTCACACACTTATCATGCCCACATCTCTGATTGCCCGTAAAAGTAGAAGCCGCCTTAAAATATATGAATGGACAATCAGTAAATCACGCACGACATGAAAAGGGAAGTTTCATGAAGAGAACAAGAAGTCAGGGCGAACGGAATTGACTGAAAATGCATAGGTGGAACTCTTCATCCCATTTATAAGCTTAGAATTGACACAGTGGGCCGAATCGTCACAAGAGACAGCTCGCTTGAATTGCATCTCCCAGCAATTCATAGCTTTTCTATCGTTACCGTCTCTCATTGTCCTTCTCTCTCCCCTCTCTCTGGCGGTTAAGCTTTTGTCATCCATCTTTTTATCTGCGCAGCCTCAGTTTTACGGTCAATCTTTATGATTTCTTCTACAAACTACCTGTTGAAAAGTAAGATTCCACTCACAAATTACCCCTGCATCTCTAGCATGGAGCAATCAAATTCAATCTTACACGTTAGCCAGAATCTCAAGACAGAATATGAACAGAGGAAGAATCTGCGGTACGACATATCTCAGGTACACTGGGGACAAAGTAAAGCCTCGAATAAGAATCATGTGAAGTGCAAAAGTATCATCTCCTGAGTAATTCCTTTAGGAAAGACTTTCCTGTTACGGAGTAAGACAAAAGCTACGAAATTACAAGAGCATACTTTCATCGATGATAACCGAAAGGCGCAAAATTCAATAAGCAAATCGACAGGGTGTACCGCAATTGCAAGTCTTTCGTTACCGTACAAGGGCGCGCAGACGGACAATCGAGTTACCTGCACAAACGCCCCACGTGTTGGAGCCCGTCCGTCGTAAACCCAGAGCACTTGTCGAGCTTGAGCACTTGCAGAACGCGCCCCCGCGACTTCGCGAGCAGCTCCAAGTCCGAATCTTTCACAATCATGCGCCGGAAGTGGAGCGACTTCAAGCAATCGAAGGACTGCGCGATCTCGGTCACCCACGGGGTCACGTAGCCGCCCCAGTCCTCGGGGATAAGATTGAACATGGCGGCCCGGGGCTTCCCCTTCAGCTTGAGCGACTCGAGGTGCCCGAACCTCCTGCGCAGCCGATCGGGGCTGGTGGTGTAGCACAGGGCGATGGTGACGTGCTTCCTCGTCAGGGCGTCAATCTCGTACCAGCGGCGGCAGACGAGGGAGATGGCGTCCCGGTCCTTGGGGTCGTCGACGTACGGCATGACGCAGGTCAGCACGACGTCGGACAGGCCCGGGCTGCTCATCCCCCTCACGTTCCGATCCTCCATCAACTCAAGAGGAGCCCCGAAAAATGAGAAAGTGAACCCACAATAAAAAAAAAAAAAACCCTAAAACCCGTCGCCGGCTCACTCGTCGGAGCCGGCAGAGAACCCCAATCGGATCAACCGGGAGGAGGAGGGGGGGGGGGCGGCGGCCGGATCGATGGACCCGACCTTCGCGGGACCCGAGAGATAGGCCCACCCCGTCTGGGAGGAGACCCCCGAAGAATCGAGAGCTTCGAAGCGCAGCCGAACGCCGGGAGCACGGAAAAATCCAACCTTTATGCTCTCGAATCGAGAGAGAGAGAGAGAGAGAGAGAGAGAGAGAGATGGAATCTGGAGGGAGGGATGGAGATGGTGGGAGAGCGTACGGACCGCGTATCAGGGAGGAGGAGGAGGAGGAGGAGAGGAGCAAGGAGGGGAGGAGAGGACCAATGGGAAAGTGATGAGAGGGGGGCAGGGGACGCGACTAATAACGACTGACGGGAGCATCGACCGTCCCCGTCCCCCCTCCCCTTGCGTACGCGAGCTTCTAGAGAGAGAGAGAGAGAGAGAGAGAGAGAGGGAGAGAGAGAGTGGCGAACGGACGGTTGGGATGGAGGGTATAAACTTGCATCAGACGGCGACGACAGTTGGGACAGTTTTTGTTGCGAGAACAGGAGAGAGGGAGGGAGGGAGAGAGAGAGAGAGAGAGAGAATGCGGCTCGCAATCAGCCCAAAAAGAATCTGACCTCAGGGAAAAAAAAATTAAAAAAAAAAAGAACAAAAAAAAACCATTGCCAAAGAGAAGGACCAAAGAGCAATTATTGAGAAAAGCAGGAAAAATTGAATTTCCTCGATTTTTTTTTTTTTTTGGGGGGTTGCTATGAATGATTTAATTGATTATTTTTCTTCTTTTTTTTTTGGGGGCGGGGGGCGGGGTTGGGGGATGTACGAGAAAGGGAACTTAGGGAAGGGTGGGGCTGGGGGGGGAAACGACAAAAGGGGCACCGGATTTAAGGGGGCGCAACCCCAATCAACGTCACATTTATTTTAGTTGGACTTCGGGCTTGGAGGGCGTGGGGTTTCTGAATGCTCTCCCTTCCTTTTGCAATTACTTAAAATTGACAGATTCATCGATCGATCGATCGATCGATCAACTGACATTAGTCCTTCTTTTTTTTTTTTTGGTTAATTAGGAAGAATTAGCAGCAGTGCTTTGGCAAAAGCTTATTATGAATGTTGTCACTTTGCGTGGGGGGGTCAGTTGGTGTCGCCTCATATGATTGGGTCTCTTTTGCTCATCTACTTGTCGACCCCTGGTTATTTTCCCCTTTCCCCCCCCCCCCCACCCCCGTGGAGGTGGAGGAGGGGGATTCCTAACGGTCGTGCGGTGCCCACTTTCCCTTCTGATTTTCCTTCTTTTGTTGTTTCTTCTTCCTTCCTTCCTTCCTTTTGTGGTTTTTTTTTTTTTTTTTGGGTGTCGCAAGCTTTCTCGGGGCGGTTTTTTTTTTTTTTTTTTTTGATTTTGTTGGGGCTTATTTTCGAGATCTTTGGGTAATTATGCCGGGCGAGGATCGAATTTGAGGCGGCTCCTTTCTTTTTCCGGGGGCAAGACCGGGAGTTTTCGGATACCCGAATCCGTAAAGCTTCTCTTGGAACTTTGAGGTGGGTACTTTTTTTTTTTTTTTTTGGGGGTTCGTGAGTAGGAATTGATGCGAAAAGATAGGAATCGGCTAAATTTTAAGGCGGATGGTTTCGCGCCTTCGCACCGTGACTGGGGTCTTGCTCGCATTTGAATCTGATCCGAACGCCGTCTTCTTATTAATTGCACGATATCAACGTCCGCCAAATACGAGAAAAGTTTGATCGTGAACTAGACGACGCTACATATCTGACGTGGTGAATGAATTATGGACCGCAATAGTCATCAGGTGGGATGACTTGGTATTTTCCAAACACAAGGTCAAGGGTTCAAACCCGTTTAGCTGCATCGCTCGCGGCTTACTCTCGAGAAAGATGGATCGCGGACTTACAGTACCTTGCCAGGATTGAAGCGACGGAGACATTCCGAGGTGCACCGAGCACACGCACAAGCCCGCATGCATCCCGGCCCCTCGGCTGACGCGGGCCCCACGCGAAATCCGCCAACATCAAGGGTTCGGACCCCCAAAAAAATAAAAGAAGATAAGATATATATATATATATATATATATATATATATATATTTTATTTTTTTTTATTTTTTTTTTTGAAGGAAGGGCAAGATACCTCCAGATGAGAATGAGATTCCGGCGCCAAGGGGCCAATTTTCTGCAAATGCGTCATGAAAATTGCATGGAGATTGTGATTTGGATGCGGATGCGGATGCCCATCCGTCGTGGGAAAGCTTTTCCCATGGTGGTCCAAAGTGACTCCCAAAAAAAAAACAAAAAGACAAAATAAAATCATGTCCGACAACCTGTAAATCCAGCGGCTTTCCCTACCTTTCAAAGTCAAAGCCCCCCCCCCCCCCCCCAGGTCCCCGCCCACCCCTGCTGGCGTCTTTGCTTTCATTGCTATTGCCAATTGCTATTGCTAGGAACAGATCCCTGAACTCCCTATTTGTCTCCTGATCCCGTCAAGTTCACCCACAGAAAACAGATTGCACTGGTCACACGCTCAAAACCACGCTTGGGATCAAAGCTTCGGGCGGATCCCACGCCAAAACACGGTATTTGGATTCCGTGCAACTTTGGGGGGATCACACACCAGACACGCATTTGAATTCCGTGCAACGGCACGTCGAAATCCGCTAGCCACGCCCAGCGAGTGAAAGGACGACACGAACACAATGCGTTTCGCGATATCGGGACGGCGCTATTACTCGTAGAAAACGGAAAAAAGGAAGAAAAGAGCTGCGCCTTTTAAGTAATCCGTCAAGAGATTTAGGGTATGTTTTGTTCGACTTTGAAAATGCTGAAAGCCTATTGAAAAAATGTAAATGATATTGGTAAAAATATTTTGTAAAGTTATTTTGACCAAAATATAGTGTTTGGTGAATTTCTTTTGTAAATAGACATTGAGAATTATCTTATTTATTAAAAAAAAAAAACTAACCTACCCATCGCCAGAGCCGACTGCTGGTGAGATAGATCTGACGCTGGCAGCCGTCGTCCGAGGTTGGGCGACCCCCGGCGAGCTAGATCTGCCGTCGTCGCCAGTCGCCCGAGGCCAGGCGACCCTCGGCGGGGGTCGCACGACCCAGGCGGCAGTCACCTGAGGTCGTGCAACCTAGGCGGCGCGACCCAAGTTGGCAGCGCCTAGGCAGTCAAGCAACCTCCGACGGCTTTCGCCTAGGTCGTGCGACCTCGCCAGCGCGATCCAGGCGCCAGTCGCCCTCCTTCACCGAAGAAAATGAGTAGTGACGCAAGAACAGTAGCATTTGGCAAAGGCTGAAAGCTCAAGGCTGGTCCGAACTAGTTTTGCGCTTTCAGCATTTGGAATACTAGCATTGGCCAAATACTAAGTCAAATACTGAACCAAACACCTCAGCATTTTCGGAAGGGGCTTTCGAGACTCAAAGCCCCTTCCCAAAACTGAACGAAATACCCCCTTAGGCAAGGAAAATGGAACTCGAGCCCCGCGTTAAGCGGAGGTGACTGGATGTTCACATATTCGACTTCAATTAAAAGTACGTATTCATGCATAAGCATCTGCTTTGAAGCTGTTCCCCCAAATTTTTTTATTTTTTTTATTTTTCAAAATTAAGTTCCATCATAAGCACTTTTCCTTGAGAACGAGCTATAAAGTCCGCAAGACTTGATACTCTGTGATCAATTGAATGGAGATACGACGACGTCGTATTACGAGAGCACCTGAAGGCGGGCCGAACCGAGACGGAAAAGAAGAATCGAGTGTCATGAAATTTTCCAGTGACATGGAAGTGGAATATCGTTTCGGATCCCCAGATGGAAAGGAGTCGGTTAATATAGAAATCGTGCGATTTGATGGTGATATTCCGGGGCAGGTGGGTTGCAAGGTCAACCGCAAATGTCACACACGCACACATTTTACATATACATATATACATGTACGTATATGTTGCTGACTCAGCACACGCCCAATGCCATGATCGATTTCTCCCCTCCTGGCCGTGCCTCCTTGAAAGGGAGATTTAACTTTAATATTCACGTCCCATGTTTCGCGCTTTATACTTAAAATACCACTACGCGATGGAGGTGAAAAACCGACCCCGAACAAGTGAAATAAAAAGAAGAGGGGATAAGTACATTGAAAGTCCTAAAACTTGTAACGGAAATGCAATTAAGTCCTAAAACTTGTCACGAAAGTGCAATTGAGTCTGAAAACTTTCAAAAAGTACAATCAAGTCATAAAACTTATCAAATTTGTTCAATCAAGTCATTTTATTGATTGCATTTTTTGAAAGTCATAAGACTCAATTGCACTTTCGTGACGAGTTTTAGGATTCAATTGCACTTTCACGATAAGTTTTAGGACTTGATTACAGTTTTATGATAAATTTTAGGACTTAATTGCACTTTCGTGATAAGTTTTAGGTTTCAATGCACTTATCCCAAAATAAGAAGAAGAGGATCTCATGTCGGGGTGGGCGCTCAGCTCGCGATTCCAATCGCCGCCCCCCTCCCCCCACAAGCTCAAACCAATCCAAAACCGGGGGGGGGGGGAGAGACGTGCTGATCCGATGAGTTGCGAAACGGCCGAGAGAGAGGCCAAGTGAATTTGAATCCATCTCATGTGGTCCAGATAAGATCATTACCACCACCTCCCACATGGAAGCCTCCTGATCAATCGCTGTTGGGTCCAAAAAAGCAAAGTATCTATCTGGCCACCAAAGCCAGAGCAAATGGCAATATGCTATTCCAAGTAGAGGGGGTTGGGGAGAAGAAAATTAAGTACGAAACTATGTATGATTGTGTTGGGTGCTACGTCCTCAACCTCTCTTTTGACAAATAAAGCCGGTATCACCCCCACATCCACTTGCTGCTGTTGCCCGATGCCAACAATGCGCGCATAGCAAAGGCTGTTTTTCCAACCTTTGATTGAGTTTGTCGGTCGCTAACTGATGCGGTCCGCCAAAGTGGGATGAGCTAAAAGGGACTGTGTAACCGAAAAACATAATGGGCATTTAAATTTTTCCTATATTTTAATTTCGTTTTTTTTTTTTTTTTTTTTTTTTGGGTTTGGGGGGGAGGGTGTCCGAATCGAGTAGGATATATAGAGTGAGGGGAGATTAGAGCGGCATCAAAGATTTGCGGTGCCCTTATTAGATCAAGCTTTTAGGGACGAACAGTGGCAGTAGGGGCTAGGCTGTGCTTTAGATAATACCATTAAATACCTTTGATGCCAGACGCGGGGGGGGCCTAGGGGGAGCAAAGCTCTGGCAGGGACAATAATGCCTTTGTCTCTCGAATCTCGTTTGAACATAATGCTGCTTCGGCTTTGCCTCTCTTTTAAGGCAAGGAACGTAAATGAAAATGAGGGTTTGTTGTTGTCGTCAAGATTCCCCCCGCTCGTGCTGTGCAGAGTAGTAGTCCCCCGGCTGTTCTTTGGGTTCTAGGGTCAGGGTCGGGCCTTGAAGGACCCTTGGTGATATAAATATTGTCGAGGGAAGCGCAACAGAGAGCACAATAGTGTGGTTTTCTTGCCATTAACCTCGATCAAAGAATTTGAAAGAAGTCGAGTTCTCATCGGTGACCCATGCCTGACCTGTCGATGAAACAGGCCTCGATCTGTCGATGAAATGGGCCTAGCCGACCGCACGTCGCATTAGTTCTAAGAACTGTAGGATGGGCGCTTGAGTACTTGAGGAAGTTCGTAGGACCGATAAAAACATTGGCCCTTAGTCCAAGCTCAGAGAAGGATACTGTTGAACTGCGTACCGATATCGTTCGCATGCAACTGTGCGGAGAAACAACATTTACACCAGAAATCATGGAAATAGGAGGGCCATAAAGAAAAGACAACTCAGATTCACATTTACAACTATCAAAATAACAAAAGTAAGCCCTCAACGTGTCCACATTTCAAGATACTCGAACTACAGATGTGGATTGACCAAAAAGAAAAAACTACAGATGTTGGAACAGAGCATTGAAAAGCACCAAAAACCCCAATTGGGGGAACTTATTTCGATTAAAATACGGAAAAACCTGCAGCACATATCTACACTTTCTACGAACAGAAACGAATCGACATCTGAAAACATCGAACATTCATCAATCCGTTTTCCCAGCATTCTCGGAAAGGGAATCGTCGACATCTGCGTCTGATTCACCAAAGCTGCAAGATCCATTCAGTTGAACATCCAAACCGTTGACAATGTCACAACTCCTCGCTGCACTCTCTGCTGCAGATCTACCGGACAGGGAGAACAATCCCATGGCGGCCAAACCTCTGGTCGAAAAAGCATCGACATCCCTAATTCCGCAGTAAAGACCCCTGCTTCCAGCAACAACCGCACTTTGCTTCTCATCAGCATTACTCAGTACAACAGGGAACATGCTAATCGACTGCGTAATCGTGGCGCTTGAACCGCTAATCAGAAGGCGCAGAGTTTCTCTCGCACCCTCTTCAACCACTGAACTCGACTCAGGAATCAATGGACTCACAAGTTTTGAGTTCAGAGGCCCAATAGCAGTTGTAACAGTGGGCCCCGCGCTCACCAGGTAACCTTGTCCTGCAGAACAGACATCAATGACTGGAATGTGAACGATTGGATCACACATCAAAGGCGTAAAGGTCGGGATTTGTTGAGAACTGGGCTTTGGCAGACAGGCCAACGGGTCTGGAAGAATAGTTGGAAAATCCAGCGGAGGAAGATCCTCCAAGTTTAAAGGCTGTGTCGCCATTAATAAACTGGAAGGAACGGGAGGTAGCAAAGCAGATAAAGATGGAACTGAATATCCATCTGAAGCAGATGCTGACACCGGAGGCGGAACTGGGTGTTCTAGTGTCGATGCCCCAGGAGGGCACAGACAGTAGTATGGGGAGAAAATGGGTTGACATAGAGAAGGAACTTGAGACGATGTGCTTAAACAGGGTGGGAATGTCAATTTCCCTAGTGACTCCAAGACGTCCGAAGGAGTGAGTGAATTGTTCTCCAGTGAATCTTGAGTTTGTATGATGTTGCAAGAACTTGAATTGAAAGTATCAGCAACGATTGGTAAAGCAGCTGACAAGTTGTCAACTGCTGCAAAGTGATTCTCCCCAAGCTTCCTCAACTTCTCCCTTGTACTCCTTGTGGTCAAGTTTTTGGCCAGACCTTCTTTAAACGAACTCGCTCTGGGACTTAGGACTTGATGGCATGAACTAGCTTTTACTACTTGACTGCTGGCATTACGGGGGCGAAGGGATTTAGACGAAGTAAACGATTGCGTATTTTCGCTTGCATTAGGAACATCATTCGCAATCCCATCCGATAGGATTGGCATGCCCGAAGAACTAGCTTGGCTTTTACTTACAGACGATCCCATTAGATATGCTCGAAGGTGAATCGCAAAGCACTCAAGACGTGACCTATCTATTCCAGTCAATTCAGCAACAGTAGGTCTCTGATTGAGTAACTCCCTCATCTGTGACAGCAAAACAAAGAAATACATATATGATTAGCATCCAAGTTTTCGAAGAAACAATGACCAGTGAAACAAGACATCCCACAGAAACTTGACCAGATTCAATCTTTCCATTTAGGTGCTACAAATCCACAATACATCAGGATAGGTATTACAACTTGTTATGGTGTGTACAACACCAAGGTAATAGATTTTCCTCAACAAAGCATTTACAAATGCCCCACAACTAATCACTCTTAAGTTCACCGTGACTAAGGGAACATCTTTCACTTGCCCTATCCTGCTGGTTGTCAACACATTAATTGAGGGTACCCACGACAATTAAATGCAACTCTTACCTTTCTAAGCAATTCAATTCCCAAGAGCTTTGATTTCTCCGAGCACCAAAAGTAAAAAGCATTCCCATCCAGCATTTTGAGAACGAATGATCTACCCGAAGTATCTTCAAATATTTCCTCAATCACAATGGAAGAAGATTCGGTCGAGCTGCTCAAAGTAACTAGCCTCTCTGTCTGACCATTGTCCCCAACAAATGACAAGCGCAAATCAGATGTGGGCAAAAGACTAAGATTTAAGTTCCCCCTGTGTCGATGAAATAGTGAAAAAGAAGAAACAGATCCGTCAGAAACAGTCCAGCTAGATAAATCTACCAGGGAAAATATCAATGCAAAAAAGCATGGATGCTGAAAAATTGATATATTTTCATTACAAAAGAATCCACCCCATTCATGAAAGTACAATTTAAGTGCGCACAACTCCTCTTGCGACAAAACATTTTAACTCTTCAATTCGATTTGACTATGCAATGTAACATTCATTAACATGAGCTGGTAAACTTTGTTGCACCTGCCGGACTATTCATTTTTTTCCAGGTGAAAACAAAAAAAAATCTATTCTCTAGCTGAGAAAGTAACAGGCATATATAACCAAGAAACAATTAAAACTGTCGATTTCTCTGAGACAGGTGAGAAATTAACTAGCTGGTCAAGGAAAGATTACTATAGCAATGAGCAAGTTTGGTATCAACGCCTAATAAGCAAATCTCCGGTAAAAACACTAAATGGGATTATTTATCGCCTATCACATATATAATGGATTTATCTCAAGTTCTTTGTTTATGCTGCGTATCTCAATACTTGACTTTGGCTAAATTTCTCAAGTAACTTTAGACCTAAAAGAATCCATCATGTAACTTCTAACTGCATCCTAGTGTGTACATGCTTATTCTGGCTGCACCCATGATTTAATTCCAGGACATCTTACAAAAGGTATTTCCTTTGCATGACTTTCAAGCATCCGAAATAACTCCACAAATTCTAATAATATGTTGAAAGACCAAGCAGTTCCAGAAACGAGCACCATTCGGTGACATAGATATAAACAGCAAGTAACATCTACGTTCAAGGAAATGGAGATGTGAATGTGACAAATTCGGAGGGTAATATAAAAAGTCAGTTCGCACAACGATTAATTGTCAGACGCAAACAATAACAACCAACTGACTGAAGAGAACTTAATGAGATCAGAATTACAGTAACATGAGACCTCCCTAAATGACAAGCATAAGAACAGAAATAGTCGCTAACATTTTCTACCTGTTGAATTCAGATCCTAATGAGATCAGACGCAAACAATAACAACCAACTGACTGAAGAGAACTTAATGAGATCAGAATTACAGTAACATGAGACCTCCCTAAATGACAAGCATAAGAACAGAAATAGTCGCTAACATTTTCTACCTGTTGAATTCAGATCCTATATACAATCAAAAAGCAACAGTTGACACGATAATATAGGAGCATGAAACTACCTTGACTCCCCCTTAATTCAGAGATCATAATAAGATACGCCCACTTCACCTACAAGCCAAAAGACATATTTATTGGGAAGGATGAACATGGTACCAACAAGAAGCTACAACATTAAATCCTCAACTTAAGATTATTTCCAGTGATATCATGGACTGTATGCAAAGTTGATATTATTCAAGTATTATCCACCATTTCTTCGAAAATAATCTCACAAACAACCTCCGAGAACTGCTCAATTTGAAGACTCTGATGCTATGACATAATTGTCAAGAGGATAAATTTACCATTATGAAGAAAGCATAGTAGGGTACACATAAACCACTGTTCATCAGCCAATATTACTGCCACCAATACTATTATCCATATGTATCCAAAAAATTTCCAACAAGAAGAGAATTACATCAGAAAACAAAAAAACTGTTACGGTCAAACATCTGACGTTTACTTTACACAAACTTACTGGAATATCAACATGTGTCAAATACTTTCATCTAGAATATTTTAAACTGGCAGCCTGCAAAGAAGACTGATAATATGATCTCCTGATAAGGTGCCCACAATTAGCATTACATAGCTAGTGTTGTAATAAGAACCGAAAGACAGAACTCCACCACACAAATTGGCAGGAAAACTAGCGAAATTGAAATAATGAGGATAAGGAACAATAGGAGCAGAATAACAGTAGGCATACTCCTCCTTAAACATTGTAGAAAAATCGTAGAAAGAAACGTTATCACAACACAAAACTAACAGATGCTCAATCAAAACACATAATACGCACTCACACTACAAAATGAAAGCTTACAAGAACTACATTCCAGACGAAGGGAACAAGATACAAGACAGAAAATGCACCACTTAACTGTGACAGATCAGAACATAAACAATACAACTCCTAATAAAGCCAATTCTACGCTTGTTAAACTTCCAGAAATTATAAGCATCCATAAAGCAACTGAGCGACATAAATGAAAATGACTTGATATAACAAACAAAATTCTAGTAGCAAACCAATGAGCACCGCGGATAAAATTTAGTCTGCGGCAGAACTATCTATACTACCGGAAAACATTGGCAACTCATCAGCAGAAACCAAAATAAGCTGCTCACAAGCCAACAGACAATTCACATACAAGAAACCAAAAACCGATACAGATCAGGACTTCATTTACCTTGTCGATGTGGGGCAAAGAAGAGTCCCTTGCTTGTCTATCTTGCCGACTCGAATCGAAACAAGTGGCATGCAAAAGCATCTCGCCAGTATTCCAACTTCCGCAGGCTCAAAGTGCTGATGATTAGAAACAAAACCAAATCCGATGAGCCAAGATCAAACAATAACACGAACAAATTACCCAAACCATCTCAATTACGATCCACTCATGCAATATCTCACAAGGGACTCTGAACCATGTGTACGAAAATTAAATTTGAAAAGAGACTCCCTATCATCAGTAGCACGGTAAAGCGTTTACCCCTTGCAGGCCACCAAAATGTAGCCACACATACAACATACGCCGCGATTATCTCGAAATTAATCCTCAGGCAATGAAATAAGCAAAAAACCCTAACGCCACGAGTCAGATATGACACTTAATCCGGATCGAAACAATACGTACCTGACTGAGGTGAGCCAACAACCGATCCTCAGCCGCGCTGCTCGACCCACTCGACTTCAACAACGGCTTCAATCTCTCATCCGCGCGGCACGCCCCAACCACTTGCATGTCGAGCGCCTGCAGCCACTGCAGAACCCTATCCTCCCGATCGCTCCGCTGCATCAGCAGATCGCCTTCCCCTCCCCCGACGAAGACGTCCGTCAGCCTCTCCGCCATCCCAATCTCCTCCCCGGCTGCCCCCCTCGAGACTCTCGAGCTCGGCCCGGACTCCACCGAGGACGCGTCGATCGACGACGGATCGTCGACCTCGTCGCGGTCCGGTCGCGTCCGGCCGTTCTCGCCGTTCTCTCCATCGCCGGAGCTAGCCATGGCGAATCTCGATCGCACCTCGCCGAATTCAGGCGAACCTCTGGAAGAAACTCGCAACAACGAACCGGAAAAGCGCTGATTCCGAGCTCGGAGGCGGCGGAAACTACCGGCGAGGGGCGAGAACAATGCAAGAAGGGGTAGAGGAATATTTGTGGGCTTCGTTTTTGCCCTGGCGATAGCGCAAAGCAAATGGAAGGTCGCGAGAGGAACAGAGGAGGTCCATATATATATATATATATATATATGCGCATAAATAAACGAAAGGCGTAAATATATATATAAAATAAAAAGGAGGAGGAAAAATCGGGAATAAAAATAAAAGACCTGACGGACGCGAGAGGCGGTTTATGAACTGGGGATTAGTTTAGAGTTGGTTTGAGGTCCAGGGCATGATTGCTTTACACGCCACGTCAGCTCGTGGGGGCGGGGTGGGTGGGGGGCTGGACCCACGATCCTCGCTGGGTTCGCTCTGGGTGCGGTCCCACGTGAAACCGCCACGCTTTGGCACGGTGCTAAACGAAGCGGGCGTCTAATTAGTCGGGTGATTAAAAGGAGACCGGACGCTCCCCGTCGTTATCGTTCGCAGGTGATTATACAGTTAATTGGTTTTCACTAGTTGTGAGCGGTTTTAAATTCCGTGTAAAATTCATCTGAAACCAAGTTCCTAATTTTTTTACCCTGCAACCTGAAAATTACTCTTATCACAGGTTTCGGGATCTACTAAAATTTCACATGTATATCACCTTTAATGATTGCAACTTATTGCTACAATTAATTAATCATAATTTATATTTAGATACATGATGAATATATTAACAAAGTAAAAGTTGCAGTCATGAAATGAAAACTCAGACTAGTGGTTCTAAATTATACATCAATCATCGAACGCTGTATAATATTACAAGATCACGCAAAAATATAAATTAAGAAAATTTAAAAACTTATTTCAAGTTCGAGATTCTAATTATTTGTAATCTACCTATCAAAATAGAATTTTAATTTTTGAAACCTGAAATTTACGTTACGTATCTTGAAATTTAAAACCGGATAGATTCCCTCCTTGTCAAAAAAAAATTCGGATTAAAAAATTAGTTTGCGCTAAAAGTATACGAGGTCGGCGTTTTTTTTCAAAAAGAATTAGACGGATTTTTTTTGCCATTTTCACTCCTTGTCACGTGTGACGCGAAGAGGGCGACGTCGATTTAAAGAAAGGGACAAAAAATATGAGAGGGAGTCGTTTCGTTTGTGGTGTGGGTGGATAGGGCGGCAGCAACACGACAAAGCAAAAGTACAGAAAAATGTGAAATAAAATAGTAAAAAGGAAAACCATTCATTGGTTCCTCTTTCTTTCCGGGTCGATCGAAGAAAGTTCAAAAAAGGAAATTGCGGGGTTGACGATGATGATTGTGAAATCGGTGTCGGTCCCACGGCCGGGGGGGGGGGGGGGGGTGGGGGGCGGGGGAGGTTTTACGTGGGGGCCAGAACGACGATGACAGAAGCGGGCCTCCCCGGGGGGGGGAACAAAAAAATATCTGCCCAGCGGGTCCCACACCGTCCAATTGATGGCGTTGCCCTAGCGGGCGCTGACGTCATCGGGCCCCGCCCCTTCACCACAACCGGGCCGGCTCGGTGGGTGATTCGGTTCGGAGAGATTCGTGAACCGGGCGATCCATCGCGCAGAGCCCGGGCCTGGTTCTCGATAGCGAAAGTTTGGACTTCGGGAAATTTTTGTTAAAGCTGCTGCTGCTCCGGCTGAAAAGAGAACGAGATTAAAAAAGACGAAGCGTACGTGCTGAGAGGATCATGTGATCAATGGCCGGCCATCGGCTTCAGCCATGACGGGAAAGTCCTGAAAGAGGCAAAAGGGGCTGTTTTCCGGTCATGGCAGCATCATATATGAGGAAATATGCGAAACAAGAATATCAGTTAACCCCCATCACCAGATCAAAATGACTGTCGACACGCCCTCTCGATCAGTAACACAGATTGGGCAAACATGAACCGATGCCGAAAGCCCATTTCAACGGATCATGGAGACCTTTAAGCAAATGCACCGTGAGACACGACCTCGACAGCATCTCGAGAAGAATGGCCTTTTGGAACTGCAATCATCACATAAGCAAGCATGTCACGGCATCTATCGATGCAGACAACAGAAATGAATGCATCAGACTAAGATGCAGCGCCGGCCCACGCAAGATGCGCGGGGTTTCACAAACTGGTGAATGCCTGACATGTAAACACACTGTAGTTGAAAAGTTGAAGTCTTCTTCACTTTGCTCCAAAAAATTCAGAAGTCAAAATCATTCTGTAAGTGACAACATTTGGGTTCGACTCAGGGTAATCCAGTAACCAAATTCCTGTCTAAGTTTATCTCCTGTTGAAGGAGGTGATAAGCTACAGGCCTACAAATCATTTGCTCTTCTTAGGCTCTTGGTTGTACTCGTTTATTAGAGCTTCAACGTCTTTCCAGAAGAGACCCTCCACCAGAAACCCGTCCTTGGTGAACCTGAAGCATTAAGAAAACTAGGAAAATCAGCCGTGGAATACATCTGATGCAGGAACACCATGAAAGCAAAAGCAATGTTTAGTGCGGTTATGCAAGGGATTGTTAGTGTACGCGCATGAGCAAGCACTGTCTCCAGGCTCCAATAACCAATGGAAAGTGAGTGAGAGGGGCTTTGTGCATAAAGGTGTGTGTGAGTATGCATGTCTCTGAGAGAGAGAGAGAGAGAGAGAGAGAGACCACTGAGTGACGCTCTTAGTTAATTCCACTGGCTTGTTTGCTGAAATTGACTTCGGGTCTGCACTCGCTATGGTAAGTGTGTACAAGTCCGAGAATCTTGGTAATTTTGAAGACACCACTAGTCCAGTGCTGTTAAAGGAGCCCTACATGGAGTAAAAGAAAACAGTAATTTGCCTTAGATAATCCCCTCAGCCACCTAGTAATGACTGGATAATCTCAGGATATACAGTTTTCGGTTTCTTCTGGCTAAGTTCACAACTCACAAGGCCTAGCAAAAATGGAGAACGAAGAATTTTCAAGCTGATGCATCAAATATAAGAGGACCTTAAGTTTAAATAAGTCAGAGACACCAAAATTCTGATAATGATGTCTACAACAAACAAAAAGTTCAAATAAGCCAGACAAGCCAAGGCTCTGTGGATTGGAAAATTCATGACATAGTTTGCAGCAAATTCTACTACGTCCATTCAAAGTCTTGCGCCATCTAAAGGCAACGCCCATTTCATACAGTACTCAAACAATTTCAAAACAAATGAATGATTTGCTGACAAACTATCTGGTATCTGATTACCAAAAACGACAGTAAAAGTTGGATTAGCAAATTGAGATACAGAAGAAGATACGACTCTCTAATTTAAAGATAACCATGGAACACAATAGGCATAGCCGACATGTTTCATCTCTACAACTCACCAAAGAGAAAGTCGCAAATAAGTATTAATACTGAGAACGGATAGCCAAATGCAAAAAATTTCAAAATGGAATTAAGGAAATAGAAGTCGAATTTAGCATGTCATGGAATATGTGCAGAAAAATAGCCTGCCATAGTAAAAGCAACAATCTTAAAATATCAATAGGTCAAACCAGACTTCCATTGGCCAAAATATGAAGGTGGGTTTTCCCGACTCTGCATATGTAAAGAAGAGGAGGGATACATACAGTGAAATGATGAAGGTCCATATATCCATCAATAGAGCTCATATATCAAAGCAATATGCCCCTACATCATTCCTTTCGGATGACATTTACCACATTCTGAGTCTTTAATCCCCACATTTTTCATAAAGTAAAAAAGAGAGAAGTCAAATTAGTCAAAACAATCAAACTTTCAACCAATGAAAAGTTTACAGAAAATACAGAAATGTCTTGAATCATATAATATATACTATAGAATCAGACACGGTAAGGAGGGAATAGAAGTTTACACAATTCCAAAACGAATTTTCCAATAACAACAATTTCAAAAGTTTAGAGAAATGTAGTAGTAAATATAGGAAATTTGCCACTATTTAACTTCGAACTAAAATTCCTTTATGTTCAGGAAGTATTGTAATAGGAATACAGAATACAACTCAACAATTTAAAAAGTTATATGACAAGAAGAAGCACATCCCAAAAATGTACATTTATTTTTTCAAAAGTTGAGTAAAACTATAATATAAATATTAAGAAGCATGAAAGGGTTCAAACATGAACGAGATTTCATAAACACTTTCTGAGTAGTAGTAACATTGACCGATGACAATCCTCTCGCACAGAATTTTAGGTTTGTTATGTCGGTCAATTAAGTTACTCCCTCCTGCATAGCATGTGTTTCAATGCTAGCTAATAAAAACAATCGGACCTAAATATTCTTCATTGGAAAATTGAAAAGATCTTTCTGTAAAGAAAGAGGGAAAGATACATTAGGGCCAAAGTACTCCAAAACAAAAAACAAATGATTTGAACCTGAAAAGCTCCATAGCCCGCCTTTCAAATCCTCAAACCATTCGACCAAAAAAAAAAAATCCTCAAACCAAAAAAGTTCCAATTCTCATCCATCATCACCAACAAACTTCTTCAAGGATCTAGAGAGTTAACAGTAACAAGACAACCCTAATTGTGTATCCACACTCACAAGAAAGAAGGAGTACTAAATTGACTGCCGAGAGTAAAAATATCTTCATATTTCTTTGGAATTAGATTTTTCAAAATCTTAAGGTCGGATAATGCATCTGACATTGAGGACACAACCCAAAATATGTAAAGGCCTTGCATTTGCCAATAGCTAACATAGATGAAAATAGACAAGTATATGCAAGAACCACAATATAAAACTTATAACTTAAAACATGGTCAAGTAATAGCATCGCAGCACAGTAGGGCGAAACAAAAATTAAAATAAAGCAGAATGTCTGCAACACCAGTGCATAAGAAGTCATCCATCCTATGAAACAAATAAACTCACCACAGGTGCATAGGTGAACATAATGGCATTCTTCTCCTTGGTGTATATGAGCAGCTGCAGTATGCCATTGCAAACTATATACTTGCCAGAATTAAGGATCGCGATCTCACGAAAGAAATAAAATGCGACGATTTCCACGCGAAAAATCTTTTCCCATTCCCGACTTTGAAGAGTATCTTGTCGTATCCCGCAACGCAACCCCCCCACTCGGGCATTTCAGTCTATAAGCCCTTGTCCGATTCAGAAAAAAGAAACACAGCACAGTCTCGCCTTTCCCGCAAAAACGAAGGCAGAGAATGAGGAAAATCAGCATGATGGTCTTGCCCCCCTTCCCAATTATCTACTGAACAAGCGCTAATTAAAAGATCGTACGTTCAAAAATCCGATCTTGGGTGCAGCACCAAAAAAATCCCCCAACAACAACACTCAATTGTAATCAAATCTGCAATATTCAGTCGACTTTCTCGGGAATCAAACAGACGGAGGACACCAAACGAGCGTGAAAGAACAGCGGCGAGAATAGGAAAGGAAAAGAAAGGATATAATCCGATGCAGCCGATCAAGAAGTCCCGATTCTCGGGGAACTTCTTCTTGTAGAACTGAGCGAAGAGCGCGATGACGATGATGGCCGCCCCCATCAAAAGCCTCACGTTGCTCATCCGCACGTCCTCCACGTACCCGCGGCCCTTGACGATCTTGAAAAAGAAAAAAAAAAATCAACACAACAACGACAGCAGCAGCAGCAGCAGCAACAAACCATCACCGATTGCGCCGGAAAATCGAGCGACCAAAGACGACGGATCTGGGGGAAAGCGAAAGTTGGGTACGCGTGCGTCTCGAGATCGTACCTCGGAGGCGGACTCGTCGAGAATGTGCTTGATGGAGTGCTGATCCAGGAGATTCGCCTTCTTCGCGTTCTTGCTCGCGGTTTCGGCTTTGGTTTCCGGCATCTTCGAGGCCGGCGTTCTGCTTTGTTGTCCGAACGGAGAGAGGAAGGGGAGGGGTTTTTGGTTACTCGTACTCGCGACCGCTTCTTCTGTAGTCAGCGGGGGTTTCTACGGTCGGATGAAGAGATATATAACGCGTGCGAAATGCGCACTGAACCATTTTGTTTTCTTCTTTGGGCTTTTTTATAAAATTATTAGAGTTAATATTACGAAAAATTCCAAACCAATACGTCTATGATAATTTTACCTCGAATTAATTTTTTGACAATCAAAGATCTCAAATTGATACATATGTGATAAATTTATCTCGAACTATTTTTTTGACCATCCAAAACCCCATTCTGGTGTGATAATTTTACCTGGAACTAATTTTTTGACCATCAAAAATCTCAAATTAGTACACTTGGGACAATTTTATTCTGAACTAATTTTTTAACCACTAAAAATCCTAAACTGGTACATTTGTAATAAATTTACCCTCCGATAGTATCCGTTAAATTAGATTAATATAACGAAAAATCACAATTTGATAAACTTGTGACAAACAGAAGAGTAAAATCCCAAACTGATACGCCCGTCAACTACCACGTGTCATCAAACTTAGTAATTAGATAGTAAAATTTAACAAAAACTAACGAAGGGTAAATTTATTATAGGTGTATCAATTTGTGATTTTTCTCTTATTAACCCACATTATTATTCGCGAAAAATGAATCAGTTGAAATTATATCTGGACCTAAGAAAATAGGTGAGTGACCGGGCAACCCGTGAGGGCTCCAACAAGAATTCCGCTCATTGCGAGGACTTAAACCTAACACCTTGCGGCACAAGCCAATCATAACCTGTGTTATTTGTGTCTGCATTCCTAAAAAGGTGCCTCTCCTATAGGAGGATTCGTGACATGTCAAGTCCTGAAAAAGGTTCTTCGCTTTACATCAAATTAAATCACATGCTCCATCACTTGGGTCGTCCCTGAATTCTTTGAGTTTCATTTTTGCGAAACGCACTCTTCAAATGGGACGCTTAACATGTTAGCTACACAACCGCACACGTCGATACGCATAGCTTCTGGCATCCGTAATTTAGGACTTATTTGATAACCGGGCAAACAATACACAATTCTCTTTTTTTGTTCTCTGGAATAAAGAAAGAACATAAATCCGTTTGGTAAATTTTTTGTTCCCAAAAATAATAGTTTTGGAACAAAATCAAAAATAAAAATAAAAAGTTTGATTCTTGATTAAGAATAAAAAACAGAAGAGAATTGTTTTCTTCTTCTTATTTCCTGGCCTGTGGCCGGTGATGGTTTGGCCCTCGCCAGACCCTCGCCAAATTCAGTGAGGGTAGCTCGTGACTTGGGCGGCGACCCTCGCCCAGACCGTGAGGGTCCAGCCCTCGTCTGTGGTCGGCAACCCGGCCATGAGCCAAGAAAGGAGAAGAAGAAAAAGAAAAAAAAAAAAAAATGTTGAAAAATTCAAAATATTATCATTAAAAAGAAATTTTGAATAGTTACCAAACACTTTCAAATACTCATAAATTATTTTCGAGAATAAAATAAAAAAATCATTTATGAGCAGAAATTATTTTCAAAAATGTAAGGATTACCAAATGCATCCTTATGGATAGGACTATCGAGGCATCCAATCCCATTCACTGCCCTAATATGTTGCTTTTCTTGAACCAGAATTGGAGAACTTACGAGCAACCCGTGAGATTACTCCTTTTCTTATTGGAGTTATTCGTGGAGTGCAATTACCAAGAATATAAATTTCGTTTGTCTTACCAAAAAATGAATATTTAAAAAGCATTTTTCTATAAACGATAACTTGTACCACCGACAAACGAAAATTATTTTAATTGTCTACAAAAATATTTACACATAAATTATTACAATAATAATAACTTTTGTCCATTGACTACTTATTTTAAACGATACAAAAAATGATTTAAAAAAATTTCAAATAATTTATTTTTCACGCAACAAACACAGACATAATGATCTGATTTTGTTCCCTTCACTTGTCTTCCTATTTCAAGTTTATCACATGCACTTCAAATTTCTAATTGGCACTTTCCCAATCACGAACGAGGAGGGGTGGAGCGTCCTTCGAGTAAGAAAAAACATGCAGTTCGCCACGGGCTACGTCACCGGGTAGACACCCCCGAACATCAACACGTTCGTACGTGAATGAAAACCGAGAAAAAAAGAAGAGGAAAAGAAGAGAAAGGAGAGTCTGACCAGCCATACTGAGAAAACAAAGGGGAATCGCACATAATTTCCACAATGGGATTGTCCACAGAAGGAATCAATTGTTAGCATCTTGCAAGATACAGATAATAAGACTGCTTTGACCCTGGATTATTTTCACATTCCCCCTCCTACTCGTGTGTAATTGATAACTTACCTAAATGAATCGCAGAATGAGCAATGCTGCAACAAAGGGAGAGAGAGAGAGAGAGAGAGAGAGACTCGTCATGGAGGTTTTGACCTCAAGGCATCAACAACATCTCCAGCTAGCAGGAACCGAGCACCCCTCACAAGTTCTTCCTTGACCATGAACAACACAGCTGCAGCAAGCACGCTCTGAACAATTTTAGTACTCATTCCTTTGTAAAACCCATAGAGGCCTTCATAGCGTATCATCTTCAAGATGGCATCTGATGTGCCTGTATTGAAGAAATGAAAAAGTGTGGCATCAGTACACACGGCATGTCACGGAAGGGGAGAAAACAAGAGTGACGGGCATGATAGGATTGAATGATTAAAATCCCTGAGATAAATCATAAAATGCATTACAATATCTGGATCACGCAGATGCATTGACTCGCAATCCCATTAAAGAAAGGAATAGTATAAGAAATATCAGCAAAACACAATAATAACCTTTATAATGATGCCTTCTGTCTCCAGTAGTGGCCTGTTTAGCTTGAAGCCTCGCCTGCGAAGACAAGGGAAATCTATAAGGAAATGAAACAGATAGAGATTTCAAGCTTTTATCCCATTGTATTTTGAAGAAATTAACACAGGGTAGTTGAAATTTATTTTGCAGTGTATAAACTTTATCAGCATGCTTATCGCTAAAGAGAAAACAAAAAAAGAAGACAAGCTTTCCTAAGGTTCACTTCTCCTTTGATCGTCAAGCAGCCTTCCTTTCATAATTATTAAATTTCTGTCTGTTAGTCATATTTTCCTGCACCCAAAATCAAAATCTTCCTCCAGTGTATAAAAGCCAGCCAGTCATTTTCAATGTGGCTATTCTTTTTCAGCCTTGATCTACATTCCAAGTATCTTAAAGACAGCATGGAAACATCAATACTTACTCGTGGTTAAAAAGAAAAGCAGACACATAAATACTTAAATTGCTTAGCCAATGAAAAAGTAGGAAACTCAAATCATGTCTGGAAACATAAAATGTTTCATGAGCTAACAATAAACTGCTTGAAACTTCAGATGCACATTCATTCAGTCCTTTTATAAGCCGAGGTAACTAACCTTGACAACTAGAAGAGGATATGTCACAACAGTGGCACCAAGTTTAGCCAAGGCTCCCAGGAGGAAGATCTGGCAAGATGAAATTTTTATTCATTAGGGCTGAGAGAGTGCTTGAAGAAATAAGGTAATACAAAGAAACACAGCTCTTTTATGAGTCACTGTGTTGCTAGAAAGTTGAGATCAAAGTCACCTCCAGAGCAGTTGGAGCACTCTTGCCCTTCAACGCACGTCTCTTGTTTAACTTCTTTAACATAGTTTCGTACAGCATGAACTGAATGGAAGGATTACTTACCTGTATATATCAGAGGGAAAAAATCAATATTACCACCTTTACAAATACAAAAGCCATCTCTCACATACCATTATCAATGTAGGGAATACACCTTTCCAGAAACCCCAAAATCCAGCTTCACCGTACACTTCTTGAATCTGTTCAATGTTAACAAGCAGAAGAAGACGAGTAAGCAGAAGAGAAACTATAGCATAAATCTCCCATCATCAGATAAGGAAGTCAGATTCAAATACAGACAGGGTGACATCACCAATTCAATTTCTAGATAAATGAATTCACAAATTCGACAGTAATTCTCTTGGTTGTAAAGTTTCATATGAAATTTATGATCATCTTTTGGCAAGATACAACCCAATGGAGGAGAGAGTCCAACATGAGAATGCTGCTGTGCATTAGGTTGCGCTGTACACAGTCAAATTATTGAATATATAAACATTTTATACGCATGCAAGGGCACAAGCACACACTACAAAGACCACATTCTCACAGGAAGAGATATTTAGCTGCTTCAGGAGTAGACATTCCATTTTATCCGACCAAATCACTGCGTGCCAAGTGTTGAAATAAGGAAATTCATAACCCTTGGTGCATGGTGATTGGCTTGGTAGATAGGAAAATCGTGCTCCTGCAAGTTAAAATTTTCTCACACACACTCCTGTTCCAACTAACACCAATAGCCGTATTCTAGGATTTGATGACAGCAAATTGCCATTTTCCCACAAGGCAACTGTAAAACTTTAACCCCAGTGATGATTTTGGCATTTAATACATGCTCTAAAGATAGAGAAAGCACATGAGCTACTATAGTTTTTTTTTTTGGTAAGGTAACATATGAGCTACTATAGTTCGTACTCAGAGAAGTTGAAAGGGGAGAGACAGAGAGTGGTACTCATTTTAAGCAACAGATTCCCCTTAGGCCAAAAAGGAGAAGAACCTACCACATGGCCAGTTCCATAAGGAGGCGGCTCTACAGCAGCAAGAATTGCATCATCAGGAGCAACCGTATCCAATTCAGACTTCTTTGAAATTTTCGTGTGAGTCTGCAGGTCCACACAAAGTTTTTTGAAAAAAGGACTGCAAAGCAGTGCAAGTCCGTACTCACATGCACAATACAAGCTACATTTAAACCACATGACATTAGAAGATAGTACCTCAGACAATCCCTATCCCTTGAAAAAAAGAAAAAAAAAAGATCACTCTCTTGTTGGAATATCCAGCAGTACAATGCAATGGTCCCTAGAATCATCACAAAAATGAGACAAACCAAATGGCTTCATAGCCAAGCATATTTCCCATCTAATGAAAAAAGGATTTTCCAACTAAAAGGTATGTAAGACATGATTTCGCAGGAAATTAAGATGAAAAGGATGGTAACTTGGATAGGCATTATGTTATGAAAATTGAAAACTTGACCCAAACATTTTGTGTTTGAGCACGATAGGCATTATGTTAAGAAAACTTGACCCAAACATATTGCTTTTGAGCACGAAGGAGCCTTGAGCCAATCTGGACAAACCACTCACCTGCATTCGGGTTACAACTACCCATATGGGGTTTGTTAGCAGGACATTTATGCACCTGCAAAGAGGAGCCGACCAGTTAATTATAAATAATAGCAGCCAAAGTATCAAACAAGTACCCACTACCATACATGTATTCTCGCAACTGGATCATGATTTCCAGAAAAGAAAACAGGGAATGTTAAAATGACGAAGTGGTAAATATACGGCATTCACCCTGAATGTGCTTTGTAGAGGTAATAGATAATACTTGGTAAATTACCCAGATAAAGCTGCCACCATGAGTGATGAGAACATTCCAACTGTTCCATCACCCATCCCTTTCTTCCTTCGTTCAAGTGCAGCAACTTCTGCTTTCTTCCTGAATATTTGATAGAAATAATAGTAAACACCCTGTAGCATGAAAGTTGCAGGTTCATAAGAGATCAAAACACTTTACAAAAGAAAAGAGTTTCACGTGCAATAGATTTTCTAAAAGGCCTGTGTAAGGTTTTCCCAAATGAATAAGTCTCCGAGTACAGTTTTGGAGAGAGGGGGGGGGGGGGGGGGGAAGAAATTAACTAGTTAAGCTTTTGTTTAATAAAACAGTAGCAAATATAACAGTTAAGCTCATTGATGATTTGAAAAAATGATAGTCATGAGAATTGATGTATTTACTGTCCTACAAACTATGAGGGCACATCTCATTATATAACTGTATTTAACTGTCATAGACTTCTGAAAAATGATGGCAGCAAAGAGGGAGAACCTACAAATTTGCAACTGAATGCAAATACTTAGCAACACAGCTGGTATTTCCTCGATCACATTCTTTGCAGGAGTTGCCTTAAACTTAAAAGAGACGAACTCTAGAAGCCCAGCTACTGCATATATGCTACCATATTCTTTCCTTGTTTTTTTTTTTTTAATAAAAAAAGAACCCAGTTAACTCAGCTCGAGGCGTCTTGCTAATCCAATCCAACAAGATGAGCAGGCAGCAGATGTTAGAGACATCCACATCTATCCTATTTTACAGTAAAGCAAAATATAGCTTGGTGGATTTTCTTCATCTTCTTGTTTAATTTTTGCTTTTTCAATTTCCCACTTAAACAGGGTTGATCCTATCTCATACAGAGGAACCTGAAAGCTTGAGGAATTGCCTGTGACAGGCCTACCCAATTCGCAAAGTACTGATCTAATGAACTTGACCTAGGCACAAACACAAAGGCTCGTTGCTTAAACAAGGAAGACTGCCCTTGATTATTAAGAACAATGACACTTACCACCAGATCTACGTGAAGTCAGCGAAGAGTCTACAGAAAATGAATGAAGCAATGGCACAAACTTCACTTTCGTGGGTCCACATAGCAAGAGCATTTCAGCAGGCCCAGCACACTTTAGATCAAGTGCTACCAACATCTAGGCATAATGCCAAAAATTCAGCATTTTCATCACAAGACATCAAAAGCACATTCAAATTTTTACTGCACTAATTCCACTCGGGTTTAAGTCTAAGAACCCACATTCTCCCCTTTTCTTCAGTGCACGTGAAACAACAGAAAACCCGTCAGAAATCATACCCACCCATCCTAATTCTCCTGTCAAAACAATGCGCAAAACTCCAGGTCCCTCACGAAGATGTAAACATACAAGGAGAAGGGAAAGTCGAACAAAGGTGCGAGCAGCTCGCATTTGACACTACGGAACAATACCGCGGTAGCTCACCTGAGATGCAGCGGTGCCCACGAGCGACGGCGCTAAGCCTCCATACAACCGTTCCCATCCCTCTTGCTTGACCACCTAAACGGCAAGCGAGCGCAACAAAATCAGCTCAAACAGCACACGGACACGCAACGGAGACCAAAGACCTCCGCTCACGAATCGTTCCGACCAAACGGCTAAAAAACTCCGGTTGTCTTCAACTACCGAGCGCGCGTTAACCCGGATCAACACCCCCAAATTCATAGTTTCCCCCACCGGGGAAACGAGCGGGAGACGAAAGCAGGCAAGGCGAGGCGAAGCGAAGCGCGCACCTGATACATTTGCTCGACGGTCCCGAGCTTCCGCCCCTCCTTCTTCAGATCGCGCTCCGTCTGCTGACGCGTGTTCACCTGGAGACGATCCGGAAACGGTTTTTTTTTTTTCTCATCTCTTTTTTAGCAGGAGCACGCGAGGCTCAGAAACGTTCGGGAAAAAAACGAAATCGACAGGGGGGATCGCATGTGATTTTACGGTCTGGAGAGGGTAGGTGATGAGCTGCGCGATGATGCCCCCGCCAGCTCCCGCGAGGCCGTTGATCAGAGCGTCCGACATGGCTGCGGCGGCGGCGGCTGCGGCGGCGGCGGCTGCGGCTGCTCCTCCTCCTCCTTTTTCCCGGGAAAATGATCGGTGGAGAGGAGGGGGGGGGGGCCTCTCCTCGTTTTTTTTCTCGGGAAAATGAAGGCGAACGTGCTTTCCGTATAGAGAGAGAGAGAGAGAGAGAAAAGGGGACTAATGCTGTCTGTGAGTTTGGATGTAGCGGAACAAACGACACGTGTTGTCGGCGCGATGGCGATGGGTATCAGAAGGGCCGCGCCAACCCCGCCCTTGTCCTTTTTCGTGGTCTCGGTGGTTGTTCCGTTCAAGGAAGCGGATGGGCTCCTTCCCGAAATGACGGATCTGCCCCCCCCCCGCCCCCCCCCGGATTTTGGAATATAGCCCTTTTCTTCTCTCTTTTTTCTTTTGTAGGGGGGCGGGGGGTTTCGAGTAAAAATGAGAATTTTCCGGCGGGGATTAAAGAATTCTTTTAATGAGCGGTGGCCGGTCAATGGTCAAACCTCCGTTGCTGTCGTCGTTGTCGTCTTCTCAAAAGATGGAAACGATGCTCCTTTGGCAACGGGATCTCCACCGGATGACCGTAGCGTCATGAACCATATGATGGCCTTTTGCCTTTGCCGCCGCTCGGAGGCAGTGACTACTTAGAAACACCTGTGCGCTCTTGATTGATGCACGTGAGCTCGATTCATGTGGCGCCATCGGATTAGATGAGCTTCACATAAGATTTACTTCATATCCGCTTGAGCTTCTAATGTATCTGGATCGTTCGAGAATTCTTTCTAATGTGGAGTATTAAGGATAGCAATGCATGACTCGTTCAAATTCAAAATATTTTGAATTAGTCTATTCTTATCTTAATTAGTTATTACTATAGTTATTACTGTAACGGATGTAGTTATTACTCTAGTTACTTCTGTAATGGACTAATTCAAAATTCAAATATTTTGAATTAGTCCATTCTTATATCATGTAATTGCTGTAACATTTAGAAGAAAAACTCTATAAATACAAACATTATCCTAGAGTTAAAGGATGAGCAAGAAAGCTCAAACTCAAACTTCGAGTATAATTTTATATGGTATCAGAGCGACCAGTAAGATTTTTGGAAACACCTAAGCTATTTCTTCTTTCTCTTCCAATTTTTTTTTGACCTCTTCTATTCACGATGTCATCTCTCATATCCACTCCGGCTGTGCAACACCACCTTAGCCTCAAACTTTCCGGTGATAACTTTTTATTGTGGAAAACTCAGTTGTTTCCGTTGCTTTGTAGCTAATCCTTAATGGGATATCTTGACGACAGCATTATATGTCCTCCTCCAACCATCACCCCCACAGACTCCACTACTGCTACACCGAACCCTGCATATGATGAATGGATTCGAAAAGATCAACTTGTTCTTAGTTGGATGATATCTTCTCTTTCACCTGATGTCCTACCCTATGTGGTTGGATTAGTTACTGCTGCCAATGTCTGGAAGGCTTTAGAAATTGCTTTTGGATCTCTATCACATACAAGCATTCTTCAGCTTCATATGCAACTCCAAAATACATCCAAAGGTGACAAGTCTGTCTCAACTTATCTTCGTGAGGTAAAGTACATTTCGGACCAATTGGCTGCTGCCAACCACCTTCTAGGCAATGAAGAATTAAATGCCATTGTCTTTCGTAATCTTGGTTCTGATTTTTTTGACCTTATTGCTGCCTTGGCTACAAAACCTGATCCGATAACATTTTCTGAACTCCATCGATTGATCCTCAATCATGAGCTTCGAATGAAATCTGTTACAGTACCTATAGAGGCAAATGTTACCACTTACACCCCTCCATCATCTATCCCTACTAATCAACCTCAAACGATTTCCAATTTTCAACTATCTACCACCCAAAACCCTCAATACCATTGGCAAGGCAACCAGCGCAATTATGAAAACTCAGGCAATCGATCTAAAAACAGGAAAGACCGATGCCAAATTTGTCAGAAATATACCATACGGCTGCAAGATGTTATTTCAGGTACTCGCAGTCTAACAATGGTGCACCTCAGCCTACTGCTAATATGGCTGGGATTCTTCCTACTCCATCGCAGCAAGACTGGTTTCCGGATACTGCAGCTACTCACCATGTGACGCCTGACATCGCAAATCTGCAGATCTCTACACCACATAACGGCAATGAATCTCTTCGTGTAGGTAATGGAGCAAGTTTAGATATTGTTAATGTCGGTTCTTCCACTCTCAAAACCCCTATTAACAAATCTTTCCATTTCTAAAATATCCTTCATGTCCCTACCATTACACATAATTTGCTTTCTGTCCATAATTTTACACGAGATAACAAGTACTTCTTTGAATTTCATCCATTTCACTTTGTTGTGAAGGATTTGCAAACCAAAACACCACTACTCCAAGGTTCGCTTAAGGATGGACTATACCGGCTGCCGGGTCTTTATACCACATCTCCATCTGCCAACACAATTTCACTTGATACTTCCGCCACTGCCATTACCTGGCACACTCAAATGGGTCATCCCCAACAAAGCAAAGTTCTCTCTTTGATTCGTTCAAACAATTTGCCATGTTCGATATTTGATTTCAGCAAATGTGCTTCCTGTTTGTTAAGCAAATCTCATAAAACACCCTTACCTCCCACTCATAGTATTAGTAAAGCACCTCTCGATTTAATTTTTACTTATATATGGGGACCGGCTCCAATTAATTTTGTTTCAAGTTATAAGTATTTTGTTCTATTTGTTGATGATTTTTCCAAATATACCTAGTACTATCCGATTCAAAATCGATCTATGGTTCCTTCCATTTTCAAAAAGTTCAAAATCATGGCTGAGAAACAATTTGAAAAACCCATCAAAGCCGTCCAGTCTGATTAGGGTGGGGAATACAGAACCCTAAATAATTTTTTATCAAACCATGGAATTCTCCATCGTGTAGCTTGTCCACACACTCACGAGCAGAACGGAGCAGCTAAGCGAAAAATTCGCCATATTATTGATACCGGCCTTACATTATTGGCACATGCATCTCTCCCACTTCAGTATTGGCCTTATGCTTTTGAAACTACAGTTTACCTTATTAACAGATTACCTACACCACTCTTAAACAATATCTCACCTTTTCAAACACTTTTTCATCAAGAACCGGATTACAAGTTTTTAAAATTATTTGGTTGTGCTGTTTTCCCTTTATTAAGGCCATACAATTCGCATAAGTTTTCACTCCGTTCTACTCAATGTGTGTTCTTAGGATATAGTCCATTGCATGTTGGTTATCGTTGTTTATATTACAAAACTAAACGTATGTATATTACAAGACATGCTCATTTTATTGAAATCATTTTTCTATTCGCCGCACTTAGTTCCCACCCTTCTAAAATACCCTCACCATCACATTTTTGGTTGACGATCTCCACAGCTGGTATGTCCTCCCAGGCAAACCATGGTGTTAATGGTAATATTCTACGTCTTACTCCACCCTCTAACACTTCTCCACCCACTTTTGAAGAACCATCACCGACATTATCAAATACTAATACTGCTTCAACATCTAACACGTTGGTTTCTAGTCCGTCTAATGCTGGTGCAAGTTCTAATGAGGCTTTTTCATATGCCTCCTCACAACAAGCTATTGTGATATCTCCACAACCGGTTTATCAAAAATCAAGAACCCATTCAATGCAGCTGCGTAAAAACCCAAGGCCCAACACTAAATATCCATTGCCAGATGTGAACTTGACTGAAATAATCTCTAAGGAAGAGCCACGATGTTTCACCGAAGCTAATAAATATGAAAAATGGAGGGATGCGATGCTTCAAGAATTCAATGCTTTGTTGCGTAATGGAACATGGGTTTTGGTTCCACCGAATCTCAAAGCAAATGTCGTGGGCTCCAAATGGGTTTAGCGAGTCAAGACACGTGTCAATGGTTCGATAGATCGGTATAAAGCCCGCCTCGTGGCCAAGCGCTAAAATCAGCAGGAGGATATTGACTACACAGAAACGTTTAGTTCCGTTGTTAAAGCGACCACCGTCCGTACAGTTATTTCATTAGCTGTGACAGAGAATTGGAAACTCCGGCAGTTGGATGTTAACAATGCATTTTTAAATGGTAACTTGACTGAAGAAGTCTACATGGCTCAGCCCCAGGGCTTCATTGATAAAGAAAGGCCAAACCATATATGCAAGCTACAAAAATCCTTATACGGATTGAAACAAGTACCGCGAGCTTGGTTCCATCGGTTGAGCATCTTTTTAGAATCACTGGGATTTATTGAATCAAAAACCGATACTTCCCTTTTTATACTACATTGGCTCAATTTCTCCATTTACATGCTCATCTATGTTGATGACATTGTTATTACAGGGTCCAACGCAGCATTTATTCAAGACACTATCAACTGCCTAAACAAGGAGTTCTCTATAAGGGACTTGGGTGAACTAAATTATTTCTTGGGAATTGAGGTGATCGAACATCCATCAGAGCTCCTCTTGTCACAATAGAAGTATGTTACAGATCTTCTCCACAGAACTAGAATGGACAGTGTTAAACCGGTTCACACGCCCATGGCTACAAATGCCAATTTAATTAATTAGGGTAAGCCACTCGAAGATGCTACTTTGTATAGGAGTACAGTAGGAGCTCTTTAGTATGTCACTCTAACTCAACCAGATATCTCTTATGCGGTAAACAAAGTCTGCCAGTTCTTGAAAGAACCAACAGAAGACCACTGGAGTGCAGTAAAGCGAATCCTACGCTACTTAAAGAAAACCATTTCGCATGGATTGTTCATCAGTTCCCACTCCACCATAGAACTCCATGCATACAGTGATGCAGACTGGACCGGTTGTCCCACTGATAGGCGCTCAACAAGAGGTTATGCAATTTATATGGGTCAAAATCTAATTTCTTGGTTAGCCAAAAAGCAGCATACCATTGCACATTCCTCAACCGAATCTGAGTATCGGGCATTGGCAAACGCCATGGCAGAAGTGGTATGGTTGCAATCACTGTTACAAGAATTGGGCGTCTCTCAATCAAAACCTCCTATCCTTTGATGCGACAACCTAGGTGCAACATATCTTACGATTAATCCACTTTTTCATGCTAGAACAAAGCATATCGAGGTAGACTTTCACTTCGTCCGCCATTTAGTGTGACAACGCAAACTTGAGGTTCGCTTCATATCCACACATGACCAAATAACGGATATCTTCACCAAGCCCCTTACTAGGTGTCGTCATGATATGCTCAGATCCAAGTTGAAGATCATCCAGAATACCACTTTCAACTTGCGGGGGCCTATTAAGGATAGCAATGCATGACTCGTTCAAATTCAAAATATTTTGAATTAATCCATTCTTATCTTAATTAGTTATTACTATAGTTATTACTGTAACGGATGTAGTTATTACTCTAGTTACTTCTGTAACAGATTGATTCAAAATTCAAATATTTTGAATTAGTCCATTCTTATATCATGTAATTACTGTAACAGTTAGAAGAAAAACTCTATAAATACAAACGCTATCTTAGAGTTAAAGGATAAGCAAGAAAACTCAAACTCAAACTTCAAGTATAATTTTACATGGATGATGTAATGTCGTCCTTAGGTTTTTAATTCATCCGATGTGATCCTTAAAGTATTCCCAGATGTTTGATCAAGTCCGTAAACTGCCAATTCCTTTGATCCGGTCCTTCGACTTTACATGGAAGAAAAGCCGAGAGTTTTTGTAATTACACTATACTCCGAATTTTAATTATCTTTTAATCTCAATCCATTTCATAAATCCACAAACAAATATGGCCATCTTTTTTATTACTTTTTTTACCTTTTAGATTAAGTACAATTATCTCTATAATATTAAAACAGGATATGATTAGAGTTGTGTCTAGTTGATATTCTTGCTACAGTAATCTTTACAAGCACTAAAAAGATAACATTATATTCTTGATTTAGGAAATGGGTTGAAATGAAAAGATATTCTAAAGCATGGATAACGATTTAATAGTATCGAATGACTAATTTGACTTTGTGAAGGGAAGTTAAGGAGTTAGATTAAACAAATTGAAGGCTTCAAAACTATAATGAACATTTAGGAATCGATCAATTACTACATTGAACGAGTTAAAAATCCAAAGACGATCTTGCACATTAGACCAAAGTTTAAGGATTATTGTGTCATTTACCTCAATTTAGAAGTTGTTATGAATATACCATCCTCCACACAATTGAAATTTGAAAAGAACCGTAGAGAACAAAAGCTACAAAAGCATTTCAGCCTCTTCATATCATGTGCAGATAATCACCGAAGGTTCTCAGCTCATTTCAAATTGACAAAAGGCCTAATTCCAAAAAAAAAAAAAGCATAAACTTTAGGTCAAGTGACAATTTTGGTCAAAACTTTTTTTTTGTCCCGTAAAAAGGCACAAAATTTAGATCAAGTGACAATTATAGCCTTGACTTTTTTCTGTCTCTTAAAAAAGCACAAACTTTAACTTAATCTCAAATCTGGCCCTCATTGACTTAAAACCATTTATTATCTAACTTGATTATTCTACCTCTGCAATAAATTCACGTGGCTTGTTGACTGGATTTAAAATACTATTCATTATCTTATTTTTTGAGTCATAATTTGAAAAATAACGGTGAAACTGTTTATCTCCTTTACTTAACTAGCAAATAAAAAAATATCTAAATTGAATCTCTCATGCCAGACTTCATCGTTTTGTCATAATATGAAGCTATAAACCACCGCCCATCAACAGACGCCATAGACGAGATCCGCCAAGATTACTACCATAACCTTTTTTCAAATAAAGAGTCAATGAGCAGCCAGATTTTGAATAATGATGAAAGATGGTGATTTTTTATAAGATAAAAAAAGTTAAGGCCAGAATTATCATTTGACCTAATGTTGATGCCTTTTTACAAGACAAAATAAAGTTCGGATTATAATTGTCACTTAACCTAAAATTTGTGCTTTTTTATTTTTAATTAACCCATTGGCAAAATGGTTAGTGGACATCATCATGACCCAAGTAAATCTGGACATATCAAAAGCGGGAAATTTTTAAGGCGGGAGCGTAACTGGGTCGTGTTCGATTTGATTTTAACACTGAGATGTCTCAGGCAAAAACCGCTCAACAAGGGTTAACTTGCACCTCCATCAATTATCTCATTACATTCAATTAAACGTCTCCGGAAAAAGCGAGCAAAAGAAGAAGAAGATCAAGGACACTTATCGGTCACCTGGGTTGTTTTGAACTTTGGCACTTGCAGAGTTGTCATCGCTAGTCCACTAAAATGTCACAGGGCATCGCTAAATAAGGAATCAAATGACAATTTTTTCAGGACAGTATCTAATTCCTTCGTCTCCCCTTCATCCGGTTCTTATCCATCTCAAGAATAGGAGAACAAAACACGCACAGTGCACGGTTCATCGTCCAGAGAAAACTCGCAGTGTTTCTGAGGTTAATTCATCCCTCCATCTAGCTTCCAGCAGCAGCAGGTACTGCGACAGGTTTTGAGTCTTCTGCCTTTTCGTGTTCTTTGTTGAGAATCTAAGAACAGGAATAATTAAACATCATCAAAGTGTCCTAGACTGAGGGTATAAATAAACATGATTATCCCATGTAACAAGCAAACTCAAATGCAACTTGTAGAGGAGCTTAGTCAGGTCCACAAATAAGGCACACACAGAATTAAATTAACTGATGTTTAGTAGGACTGCAAAACTGGCCAAGAAAAGGAGGAGAATAAAAGCAACCTCTCAGTACTTGATAATAAGGCAACTGGTCAGGAACTCATCTATATTAAAAGGAAGGGTTAACATGGGCTCTTCAGCTAAAAGCCTATGGCTAACGTTGGTAGGAGAAGACTGGTAGCATCATTACTAGAAGACTGCATAGTCATCCAAAAACCGGAAGGAGAATAAGTGCAAATTGGCCACATATGACATAAGGAAAAATGGTAGTTCAAAAATATAATTCTCCAAATGAAGGTAGCTGGCATACCTTATTGTTGATCAAATTATGGAGTGCAATCACACTTCGGATGAGGGAAGAGAGATATATAACTAGCATCATATCATTCGTTTTAACTGCAAAAAGAAAATTACCTAGTAAGGATAAAGTTGAAGAGAATAAGCTTAGTGGGAAAAATTAAAAACCCAAGATTTACTTCCATTACCTGCAAAAGCCTTGATTAACTCATTGACATTCAGATTCGGAAGGAGGTTAAAGACATCCTAGAGGATCCACAGAAAAAAAAGGTGTGAGGGCCAAAAATTATGACATTTGACATTCTATAATCAGTTTGCAATCTATAATTTCTAATAAAACTTTTTCAAAGGCCAGCAGAGGACAATCCGACAAAAGCAAGATGGATTGACTAACATAACTGCAAGCAGTCAACTAGTTAAATAATCCCAATTAAATGACAAGTTGCCTATTCAATTCTGATAATGAATAAGCACAGAACTGAGAATTTTCCGAGACAGGCCAATAGCCCATCAACCCAACTGCTAATAAAAACAATACTGCTCTCTTTTATTTCCATCCGAAACTATAACCTTTAAATGAACAAGAAGGACATGGATGCAAAATGAGAACATGCTAGAAAGCTTGCAGCTCTTAATATAGAAATTTTTGTGGGTCAGCAATATTAACCGCCGAAACAGCGGAAGCAGAAATGCAGAATCAATTTCACGTCCACAGGAACAAATTCATTTCCCACAAATGGAGTTATTCTTAAGCTATCATCTGTATTAGTTCTTTATTCATATATTTACATATATGCCAGCATGCATCTTGCAGAAGAGAAATATCCACACTCTTCATAGATGAGATGACAATAATGAACCTGCAGATGATACAGGATCTCATGATTTAATGGAAGCCTTCCATCGATGACGAGGTCAAGATAACTTCTTATCTCCTTAAGTCGAGCATCCAATCCCTTCAAGGCTGTGAGCTTTCCAGTGACCTGTACAGGATAAAGAACTCTCTAGTTAAGGAGAACCAGCAACCAAATTGAATCCCTGTACCTTCATTCTACAATTGAAACTCATATACATATTATCCAAAAATGTTGGGAACCGTATCAAAATAAGAAGAAGAAGACAAAAAAAAAGGTGTCAGGACATGTTACCTCTGTGGCAAGGGTGCTAATGGTTGTATCCTTTACATCACGTAGCAAGTGCTCAACACCTGTGAATCAGCGAGTCATTGATGCAGTTCACGGTACAGCATGTGACTAGAGTGACGTCTAGGACAAGGATTAATGATGATAATACTAATTCAAGACAGGAACCTTCCCATCTCAAAAACATACCTATTTCCTCAACCTCATGGGCAGCAATTTCTGAAGGAACGTGCACAAACACCTTCTGGCTTTTCTGAGTTGCATTCTGAAAGAAAAAAAAAAACAGGTCAAAAAAAGAGCTTAACCCTATAAAATTTAAAGGAAACAGGGGGTCTTGTTATGCCATTAGGAAAGCACACTGAACATAACTTATGACAACAAAAGGCAGCTACAGTGGGAAACTATTTACTCTTACCTCTTTGACTTCTTCAACAGCATAGTATGCCTTTGTTGGTATTCCAAGTTCCTTAGGTTGAACATCAATTATAACCAGCACAGGATTCGGGACATAGCTGAACACAAGATGTAAAACTTGATTAGTAGCAGATGTAGTTGGAGTGATCAACCTTGTGAAATAGAACTACAAACAGATTAGTTTGACTCAATATAAAAGATGCTAGAAGTAGCAAGAAAAAGGAGTTTTTGATAAACTTCATCCAAAGAGTACCGGTTACACTCATTCCATTGTTCTATCAAATGCAAACTTTTACCCATGTTCTACCCAAAAGGTAAGTGATCTTCCCTCGTGAAATTTTACAATAAGATTGAGTAGGCCTCTCCCACTACATAACCCAACTGAAACCACTAGGACGGTACAGAATTCAACAACGATGTGCCTCATAATGATGAGAAAAGAAGATAAATGCGATAGAACGTGTGTAACTATCTTCCTCGTAACAAACTGTCCACCTAAATCGTATATAAAATAAAAAATTAGACAATTAAGTCCCTACAGAGAGGGGTACAAAACTGCAATGATTCAATCTCATGCACAAAACAAGGAGAAAGTCTTACTCATCAAACAATGCGTGGACATTAAGGTCATTTTCTCGCAACTTGGGACCGGTGCTATACCATCCAACAACATGCTCCTTCGCTGAAAAATAATACACAGAACGGGTGTTATTAGACAATTATCACTTCAAATAGTTGCTGAAAGAAAAAAGGGTGAGTGCCATATAAGCACCATTTATTCTCTTGAACATGGAAAACATGGCTTCATGGTAGTTGTGATCAAGAAACCAGATGCTTGGATCCTTGTCATCTTCCTCGAAAGGTACTGAAGGACAGAGAAAAAGATAAAAACTTATAAGCAGCGATCTTCATATGAATCGCATGTCAAGTAGACGGTAGATAAGGTTGTCATATCCACATCACCACCAGACTAAGACAAATGCTAGCTAATAGATTCAAGCGAGCAACAGCGGGATCAATTTTAGAGGAGCACCTGACTACACCATTTCTGCGACTGGGTTCCCTCAATAAAACAGCGGAAAATTCCATTACTCAACACCTCACATCTTTGCTTTTAGTTTTATCCTCACTTTCAGCAACCACCACTGGATAGTTAAAGATACCAAGTGGTCCACTTGATGCTCTACATCAAACTCGGCAAACTAATTTATCCTCCGACAACCAAGGTAAACATGGTCGAAGCTTGTTCCAACACAAAGCAACCATCGTCAGAAGCAAAATGCTGGCAACTAACAAAATTGAAGGCTTTAGCTGAACTATTGGACTCTAAAACCAAACTAATCGCTTTGCCTCGGCAACTCAACTCTACCGTTATCATCAAATCCTCGGAATTTGCTCAATCAAGATTCCAGACCTCATTCTTCAAACAGAACCTCCTACACTCCCGCCAATTCCCAACACCCAAATCACGCCATATCAATCACAATCGCGAGGAAACTAACTCTCGCCAAGAATTCCCAAGGCACCCAGATCTAAATCCCGACGGGGCGAAAGCAAGAAGTCCACAACCGAAATCAGGGAAAGCCGGGAAGGAACATTAGCACGAGACCTGCGTAGCTGTTGGTGACGTCGACGGTGCCTTTGAAGGCGGTGCCGAGCAGCACCCCGACGACGCGCCTGCGGGTGTCCTTGGCGACCCGGTTGTAGTTGTCGACGATACTGAGAAGGACCAGAGGGTGGACTATCACCTTCTCTACCGGCCTCGCCGATATCTGCTGCGTCTTTATCACGTCCATCGCTCGCCCCCGGAGCGCGATCGCCGGAGCCGGAGTTCCTCGAGATGGTTCCCGGCGCGCTTGCTTCTTCCTCGTGCAGGTGCGCCTGTGCAGGGCGTTTGCTTGCGAAGGAGAAAACGTAGGAGGAGGAGGAGCAAGCGAAGGCAAAGTTTTAAACAAGGCTTGGCTCGCTTGAGCACTGCGATTTGAGTGTAATTGGTCTTGGGCTCATTTTGTGGGCCTTGTAGGCCCATTAAAATTGCCGGAAACACATCTCGCCGATTTGGGCTTTAAACTTGGGCCACACTGGACTTTGATTTTTCTGTTGATCGATGTGTGTTTTCTTGAAGCTGATAAAAAGGACAAATAAAAGTTTTGTTATCGACAATAAAATATGTTTAAACATTTCCGTGCAAGATGAAAAGGCTTTTCCTTCATTCATTTACGTAAGCGATCATTTTTTAAAGAAAATTTTTTCTAAATCATGCATTTTCCGCAAAATAAATGTATAGAACTCAGTGGAACAATTATTTTAAAATTTTAAAATATTTGATGAAAACGTGGTTCAATATTTAAATGTAAATATTATGATATTCACACCCCCCCCTTCTCAATCCACATATTTAGATTGGATTGGTAAATAAAAGTAAAGATTTGAACATGAGACCTCGTCTTTCGATATTATGTGAGATTTTATGAAATATTCTAAAAACTTCAACTGATCAATAAAGGCATACTTCGATGGTCAAATATTCTAATATTATCTGCGATGGAAGAGTTTTGGATTTATACAGATTTATCCCCATTGAATTATTTTGATTTGTATGGACCATATTCAAAATGCAACTCGCTGTTTTGAGCAAATTTTCTTTTAAAATGATCCAAATTACATTCAGTGAATTTTTGTTGAGGAAAAAAAATTTACATTGTAACTTTAGCAGATTTTCTCGTTTGCTCTTTTTTTTTTCTTGAGTGTATACCGTATAGGAATACGTCGTTCTTATATGATAAGATCATATGGGAGCCGAACCTGAGATGCTACACTTTTTTGAGGCGCAAAATCCAACTATTTATCAAAAACTCTCACCCATAAAAGTATCATATAAAAACTTCAAAGAAATTACCAAAAAAATCATAAATTTATTATATTATGTCAATTCAGTCATAATCCATTTAATTTGATCAATTTAATTCTAAAATTTTTGGCTATTTATCAATTCAATCCTCAAAAAACTTTTTGACAATTTTCCAATTCATTCCTTCCCGCATATTTTGGCCGAAAATTGCTGACATGGTAGTCTAGTTAGCATTGACCATCCTATGTGGCATGGTCGATACTGACGTTGATAATTTTTGCAAAATTTTAAGATTTTTCTAAATTTTTAAAATATTTTTTCCTGTTTTTTTTTCCAACCTTGGGTAGGCGAGATCACCAGCCGACCCTCATTGGCCATGGGCAAGGGCCTCCACGGGCGACAAGGGTTGCAACCCTCACCTAGCCCTTGCTGATTGCGACCATCGCCCAAATTTGGCAAGGGTCGAGGAGGGTGGCCCTCACCTAGGGGAGGCTAGCTTTCGCCTACGGTCGACGAGGGTTGTGACGCCTTTTCCCAGACTAGACGAGGGTCCGCTAGGCTAACTCAACTTTGGAAAAAAGAATAGAAAAGAAAATAATAATTAAAATTTTCAGAAAAAATTATAAAAATTATCAATGTCAACGTAGGCAATATCACGTAAGACAATTGAAACTAACTAGATTGCCATGTTAGCTATTTCCGATCAAAATTGACAAAAAAAATTAAATTGAAAAGCCGTTAAAATGTTTAGAACTAAATTAACAAATCGTTATAATGTTTAGAGTTAATTTGGTAAATTATCAAAATGTTTAGAGCCAAATTAGTCAAATTGAAAAGTTTAAAATGGAATTGGTATAAGTGCAATGGGTTAATAACCTTTTTTTGATAATTTTTCCCAAAAAACCTCCGAGTTTCTCTTTTCATTTAGTGGAATATTATTTTTTTTGGTCAAGATTTTTCCTTAGTTGATTAAACAATTGCCTTCACGAGGGATTGGTGTGGTTGTGGGGTGCAATCATGGTGGAGACAGAGCTGTACAATTATTCAAAATCGACTGCACATTCTCAAACTATCTATACGGAAAGTTGGATTATAGATATGAATTTATGACGTGCTGCACCCATTTTCCACATAAAGTTCCATTGGACAGTGCGTGCAGCGACTTTTTCGTCCGACATTTCGGATTCCTTATAGACATACCTCGTACTCAACATTGACCCGATCTGTCTTCGCCTTCACAACCTCGCAAGGCATCAAACTTGCGATTCTTAATCTATAAGTGAATTGGTACGATGGGAATGAGATCTTCAGTATCGTCGTGAAACCTTCCTCACTTCCGTCGCATGCTTGATCACCGGACACACGAAGAGTACCACGTGAAACCCCGCTTCGATGCTATTACACGATAGAGCACGGTGTCGTCGTGGTCAGTCTAATTAGTTCCGCTTCATATTATTTTCCATAGCCCGTGCTTCTCTCTTCTGGTTCTGTCAAATAAAGTTCGATTCCGAGGTCCAAAATCAACAGAGAAAAAATTGTATATTACGGTCAGAGCACACTGCCAAAGAAGGCTGACCACGTTCAAAGCCGTGTCGTCTTCTGTTTTGGGCTCAAGGACGTGTCGATGCATGAAATTCAAAACTTGGAAGACAGCCTTTTTATAATGGTAAGAGTCGTATCTCCATCGTGCACTCCGAGAAGACACAATTTCTCGATGAGAGGAGGTGAATCCAAAGCCTCCCGAAGAGCCCAAAAAAAAACACTACAAAGATTACAGTAGTCCGACAGAGTTAAGCACAGAGAGATAAGAACAACGTTAGAAACGAGCATGCAGAGGAGAATGTCGAAAACCATCGTTTATATTTAAACCCCAGAAAGATCATCACCACATAATTGGTCTTTCCTACTAGAGCACTGCGCAACATGCGTTTCCTGGATCCACTTTCTTTTCCTTCTCTTAGTTCATGATAAACCCTAGCTAGGCCTCCCAAATGATTTCAATCTCTGGTTTCTTTTTCTTTTTCTTTGGTATCTAGAGGAAGCTTAATCTGAGATCTAGTGTTGGATGATCCATCGTTGTCCCGAAACCATGCGCAAAGTCTCGGCACTCGGTTGCACGCAACCTGAGCTTCTCTGGTTCTGCCAACTCGTCGAAGGACTTGAGAGGGAAAAGCTGAAGAGTTTCCATCACCCTTTCGGATTCCACCACATGATGCGGAATGAAATCTGAAATACCCAAAAAAACAAAAACAAGAAGAAGAGATAAGTAAGGGTTGCAAGAGAAGATCCTCAATTTCCATGCACTAGAGCTTCAAATTTACGGTATCTTCACATGATGATAATATAATAACAGCAACAATGACTAAAGATGATGACTGTTATGATGATGATGATGAATATCGAGCGATAAGTGGTATTTTTGGGGTGTGTTACTTTGTTTGTTGAGTAAGTAAACGATACTACAGTTAGAACATTTCTTAGGAAGTTCTTGACAATATCACCACAATGGCGCTGAACAGAAACACGAAAGGTAGATAATGCTCGTGATTTTGGATGATGCTTAGAAGGTGGGTAAAAGTGAGTACGTTTGACAGAAGAAATCTTCTCCTCGCTACGGATGGCCTCCTTCATTTGATCGTCGACCGATACTTTTCGACGCTTTTGCCTTTCCCTAGCTTTGTGGTTCTGAAACCAATAAAACACGTTCTTACTCTCGATCTTGCCATAAAAGCTCAGCTGAGTGGAGATCTTCTGAATCTGGTCAGTGCTCGGAGTCCGAAGTCCGGACCTGAACAGGTCGGTCAGAACTTTAACCTGCTCGGCGGTTGGGTTCCACCGCCCGCACTTTGTACCTCCGCTGCTGCCGTTGCCACCGCCATGACCGCCGCAAACTCCGGCGGCTTTGATGTAAAACCCTGACATTCCTTCTTCCATCGTTTTCAGCCTCAAGTGAATGCTCTCTAGAGATGAAGTTTCTTAGACTGCGAGTCTCTGAACTCAAAAAGAGACTTGTGCTACGTGTGCACTATATAAAGCGGCAGACAGGAGCATTAAATTATATGTGTATTTGGTTCTTTGTAACTAAGCTTTTGTCCTTATCGAATTGGGGATTGAAGTACACCAGAATCAAGCCCTTATTTTATGCCAGTGTGCTTTGAATTTAGGGAACGTGAGAGCTTGAACTGTATGAGGGTTTTGATGGGATCAATTTTTTTTTCCCTGATTTTTTGTGCACAGGGTAGAGAGAGAGACGCACAAAAGCTGCCACCATTCAACGTTTCGGTCTGCGAGCAGACAAGATGGAAGTTCTCCAACCCTTGAATAAATTATTCTCATTCCTTATGTGAATCTGCACATTATTAAATTGCATAATCTGAGTGATGCTAAGATTGGTTCACAAAACTCATCTTCAAAAGAAGCGACGCATTATATAACTAGGGGTATGGTCATGTTCAAGCATTCAAAAGAAAAACGTCTCAAAACTTTGTAAAGTCGATTTTGTAAACCAAACTCACTCCATCTCTAGAATTACTCTATAAAACTTTTGTCTTGGAACTGATCTGCATATCTATAGATAGGGTTTGTGCTTTTCAGTAAAGTTGAAATGCCGCTATTGTATATGTTCTAATTGCCTAGTTTTGCGGTGTGTTTCATGCCTTTTATTGGACTTATCGAGTCAGTCCAAACCTGTAGTGACATAAGAGAAAGCCAAAACCTAGTTTTTTTAAACCTGTTGTTGTCTGCTAAAGACCAAAAGGTATGGTTTCGCTCGAAAACTAGTTACCTTAGTAATCTAGAACGAGAGATTGATGGGGTGACGAAAGTCAAAGTTCACATTGTCTGATCTTGCGTGGACGGTTGTGATCTCGACTTCTGACAGAGATACTCCCAGTTAAGTTGACCATCAGTACAGTTCAGTCAAATAATGTGGAGCTAAACCCATCTTTTAAGGGTGTGAATACACAGACAAGAGGACAGCAAAGCCACCAAAAATTTGTATCGTGATTTAAGAAACCACTCACGAGGCTCGTGACCAACCAAAAGAGAAGCAGCAATTTGGCCTTTTCCTTGGTTTTTTCTTCATGATCAGCCAACTGCACGCCCCTGGGCCCTCCTTAACTTTTCTAGGTCTTTCAGCTAATCTCTGCATCTTTCTGGTACACGTTCGGTTCTGAATGAGAATAAGAGTTGCTTGTCATTTTGACTTTTAGGTATCAACATCGCCATTATTTTTGAAAAGCAAGTAATCTTGTGACCCTCTCCATGTGCATATTACGATAATAAATGAGGACAGAAACATATGTTTGATTGTCCTATAAAACTGTTTACAAAGCGATGTGACGAACTCTTAATGAATTTCGAAATATGACCCTCCAATTCACATTTGAGCTTATAGTTCGCCCTTACTTGATTTGAATGCTCACCAAGTTTAGTGAAACGATTAACATCTCAAATCTTTTTAATCCTTATATTTAAATACGATGTTTCTTCTCTAGAAGTTCATTCCGAGAATGCAATCCTAATTTAGCAGGGTGGGCGTATATGATAACATTTCCTTATAATACAGATCAGTTCTTTTCTTTTTTGTTCCCTAAAGAAGATTTAACGTAAAATCATTGAGGAGTTATTGGGACAGCATGGAATTTCTGGTGAAAACTTCTGGGCATATCGGGAATCAACAATTCAGCTCTGTGAGACTTTACTCGTACCCAAAGGGGATAAGAGACTGTGACCAGAAAACAATCGTGGGAAAACTACAGATTAGATGGTGAAGATTTGGGGAGTCGCAAAGGGCTAAACAACGACGCAAGAAAGAAAGAAATGGCTGTGGACTTGACCAGAGTTGGGTTTCTGTACAAGCAAAATTAAACCTAAGCATCTGTTTTAGCTCGTCCTATTCATTGTCTGTATTATCCTTTGAGCAGTTCGTCCGAGTTTTAATTCTTATTCATCTATTTCCAGTCAAGACGAATTGATTTCGAGGCCAATTGGTTCAAATGTCAGCAAAAAGATAAAAAAGAAATGGCCAATTAAGACAACAATTCCCAAGAATGTTTCATATTATAATGTATCAGCAATTCATTGTTGCTAGTGCGTTGTTTGTCTGTAGCATTCAAACCAACGCCATCTCAACTCCTAGGAGATGTGGCCAAGTTAACCGGGTCTCGCCGTCTCAGCATGCACATATTATGCAGCTTATTAATGCTAAAACAAAACCCTAATGAACTACGTATTGATCAGGGCTTGTTTATCTGGAGAACGTGATAGATTATATTAGGGTTTATATTCAGACTAGACCCAATAATGGATTGCGCACACATCGTACTTCTTGTATGATATTCTTAATATTAACTAATCACACCGGCAAAAAAAAAGGGTTAATACTACCAAAAACCCTAACCTATACCCATTATGATATAAATACCCTAAATTTCAAACTTTTTTTTTGTCACTAAAAATCCTACATTTGTCTACTGTGATACAAATACCCCAAACTATTTATGTGTAATAAAAAATTCCGAATTTATATCGGTACGATAAATATACCCTGAATGAAACCGTAATAGTTAGAAGTATTTGTGTCACAGTTAGTATAGTTCAGGATTTTTAGTGATATTTGTCCACAAAAATTGCATGAATTTCATCCTATCTTTCTGTAAATCTTGATAAAATATGAATCTCACGGTATGTTTAAGCCATAGGAGAGTGAATAAAACCGTTGGAGATGTCCTAGAAATATAGTGTAGCCATGGTGGTTTGAATGCGAAAAGGAAAGAGTAGAAAAGCGATAGAAATGGAGTCAGAAAAATACGGCACGCGTGAGCAAGTAGGTCACCCCCTAGAAGTCGACTTTTTCCCTCTTGTCCGGACCACGTTTGTCGGTGTCCCTTTAAATGCGAAAAAGGTTTCGAACAACATAGTTTTTTTGACAGCCACAAAAGGGAAAGGGGAAGTGGGGGAGGCACTTGATTAATATTAATGAGCAAAGTGACAGACCAAACCTTAATTATCAGTGACATTCGAGACATCTTTATGCCCCCAATCATATGATAAGGCTGTCATGCAATTGACCCCACAGCCACCAGAAAAAGAGGAATTTTCCATCACTCCATAATCTTAATGGTTAGCTGAAATGAAGCCACTAATCTATTCGATTTTTTAATGGAGAAAAGCCACAAAAAGACCCCAAACTATACTTATAGTACCTTAAATTTTTTCTTGTGATATCAGAAACTCCGAATTTGTACTTATGTAACACATTTACCCTCTGTCAAGATTTCGATACATGATTTTTCAGTCAAAATAATATCGTTTTTATTTTACTTAAATCATGTGGGCATCATGTCAATGTTATTTGCTTTTTAGCATCTATGTAAGCAGAATTTTAGCGGTTCTCATTGATAGAATTTTGATGGAAGATAAATATGTCACACATATACGAGTTTCGGATTTTTTGTTTTGCAAAAAAGTTTAGGATAAATATATCGCAGTAGGTACGAATTAGGGTGTTTTTATAACTTTTACCCTTTTTTAAAAGATTAGGATTTTTGTCTGGCGCCTAACTCTTTTTGGCCTGTCTATTAAATAGTAATTGATGTCACATCCGATCTTTCATAATTCACAAATCATGTGAAAATTGACAAAACGAAAATAGTCATGTAAGTTGCACATAAATTCCCATGTTACCGTTTGAAATTGGGTAAATGATTCTTTGGTCTAAGTTGTGGAGTTCGCTCAAATGGTATAGATAAATACACTAATCTCCGACGACATATGAAGGAGCCTAAAAGAAGATGGCCTTAGAGAGTGATGTGTCCAGGTTCAATTAAGGGTTCTAAAAATAACTAATCGAGATACCATGTATCATTTTAATTTCCCTTTCGTGTTGTATATACTAATTCTCTCGCATAGTGCCCACTATGCATTCACCAAATTTTGCTTTCGTTTTTCACTTTCCCGTGCAATCGAAAAACAAAAGATCATGCAAATAAGTAAGTCAAGCTTGAAGGATTAACCTAAGAACGATCAGACCATTCATGGAGTTCAAGTTCGAGATTCGGACCCAAGTGAAATATAAAGTTACACAACTAGATATTTGCTACCAAAAAAAAGGGTCCATAGATATAGTCATCAAATCCTGTCCGATTTGATCAACTTTACTGGAACTTGGAGCACTTGCAATCGAACATGTGAACGCGAAAGTATATTCATGTTGGTGCAGGCCAAACAGTGGAGCCTAGGCGACAAAAAGAAAAGTGCAAAAAGAGGGAAGGACGAAGCACGGAGTTTAGAACTGAGATAAAGAAAAATTAAAAAGAGTGGTTTTGAGAAGTCGCTAAAGTGGGGTTGAGGAAGGAGCTCATGGGTCAAAAAGTTGATTAATAAGAAATTGGAGTCCCAATATATAAATTGATATGGGCACTCCATTCTATAGATCTTCTATCAATGTCAATTAAAAATCAGACTTGCAGCTTCTTCTTCTTTTTGTTTTTTCCTCCCTTTTGGTTGAGCACTGATGGTGGGGGTTAGGGAAATCAAATTCAATAAAAGAGGACCGACAAGCGATAGAAGCGATCGGAACTGGGTTTGGCACTTGGCATTAACAACGGAAAAAGTACCATAAAAAGTGTTAAATATATTGTATTGGTACTAATTTAATAATAACTATTTCAGTTGGACTAATTTAGTTCTAAACATTTTTATATTAGTACCAATTAAATCTATGCAGACAAATTTGGCAAAAAATTACTGATGTGGACACTAAGTGTCCTATGTGATACAGCGAACACTAATGTAAATATTTTTTTTCTTTTTTTCTTTCTTTTTCTTCTAGAGGTTGCGACGTCGAACTAAGAACTAAGGCCATGGAGCATGAAGACCCTTAGGGGGACAAGATTGTTGTCGAAGGAAAGAGGCCGTACCTCTTTGCAAGCTAGGGTTTGCAGGGATCGAGAGGAGGAGCTAATCAGCAAGGAATGGTGCGGATTTGATGAGTCAAGGAACTGTGTTAGGAGACGCGAATACCTCTCGATTTCTGGTGAGGGCTCAATCCTAGCTGTCGAGAGAGGGCTACTCTCATCGGATCTAACGAGGGCTTGGCAGCCCTAGCTTCTCATCTCGTCCAAACGGCCCTCGCCCAGTGATCGACGATTGCCAGCAACAATGAAAAAAAGAAAGAAAAAAATATTAATAAAATTCAAAAAAATATAAACAAATCCTAAATTTTATCCACATAGTATCACCGGTGCCTATGTCATTAAATTCTGGCCTAAATTAGCCATATGAACTCAATTGGTGAAAATGTGAAAATGTTTGAGATTAAATTGATCAAATTAAGAAGTTTATGATTAAATTTATACTCATACAATAGATTTATGACTTTTTTGGTACTTTTCCTCACTAACAACTATTAAATAACATTGTGACATCGTCCCAACACCAGTTATAGAAATTGACCATACTCTTTACACAATTGAGGGGTGTCGGAGTAATTTTCGATATTATGGGGAGTGTTGAGTAATTTCCATCAATTTGGAGGAGTGTTCGCCAGATCGTTACCGTAACCTCAAAATTATCTGAACCTTTAAATTTAGGATCTGCTTTCCATTTAAAGCTCTCTTTTTTCTCAATGCGTGTCTACTTTATTTAGGGCAGACAATGAATCGTACGTTGTCATGATGGAGCTGATCCTGTAGCTCAATAAAGCAAAGCCATAGGATTGGTGGTGAGGCGATGGGAAAGCGACTCGTCGTTTTGCTTTTGCGCCCATGAAACCATGAAAGAAAGACCGTGCGCAATTTGATGTCTATCCTAGTTTTTTCTTGAAAAAAAAGTTACGATGAACAAGCTCGAATAACATCCCAGGAAAGCATCCCCTCGCGCAGCCAGTTCCTTCTATCAAACATCCCCAGCTCAAACTGAGTTCAAAACAACATCACCTTAAAGTGTTCCGATATCGATCAACTAGATTATCCTGAGACGCAAATGCCAAAAATACCTGTAAGTAACTCGTGTCGAAGTATTGTTCCACATCGATCGACAACATATCTTAAATGCTCTTTATATTCATATAATCTCCTTTCACTTAATAGCTTAAGTTTTTTTATTGAACTTTATAATAACTCGAGCGATAGTTTGTGGCACAAGAGCATTTGGTAATGTAAGCGAAAAGAATCGTTCCCTAGATTTTCATAATTAGTAGAATCGTCCATAAAAATTATAGCGGAGTACTCGAGCAAAAGGTTAAGAAAAGTCTTCCCACAGCACTTGCCATTGACAACTTTGGATAATCCAAGCAAACTTAAGAGTTCCAATCTCCACATGATCTTTGAGCTCCAGCAAAACTCAGACTCTCCTAGGCCTTCTTAAGAGAAAGAGCATTCAAACTCCGATTCACGGGCTGCTCCACATGAAATACAAGTGCTATAGACAACAGTTGAGAATGGCAAGCAAGACAGCAAATCGAAACTTGCCCTTATTTGGATTTGTCAAATTATGTTGAGTTTGAGTTCATGCACGAAACGAGATCAAGTTAGAAGATGTCAGTTGGTTTGTTAAACCAAATCTGTAAGTCCTTATGAAGGGCACATTGATATACATGACATCGGCTTGTTAAACCAAATCTGTAAGGCCTTATGAAGGGCATATTGATATACATGTTGAGACGTAATTTTCTGAGTGAAAGTTTGATATGTTGATTGCTCAACACCTCACCGATTCTCCGGTACAGGTCATTTGTAGTGCAATCCACGCGTGCATCTTGATAGGATTGGACCGGACGATTCCATCTCAGTTAACTCTGACACTTCATTCTCTCATCATTCAATTTGATGCATGCGTATGGAATCATGGCCACACCCAAAAGGTCATAACTTTTCCTTAAATTTTAACAAATCAGAACTTTGTTCGAAAACATTGCTTGGGAGGTTGGGGGGATCTAATAATTGAGAACAAGCATGCGTGAAAAAAAGCCAAGATTGCATCATCATATCGAAGCGTCATTTTCCTACTTTTGCATAGACAAGCGCTACAAAACCACACGTACGAAAAAGCCTATCATCTTCATATTCATGGGCCCTCCGCACCACACCATATGCTATCGGACTAAAAACCAGAGAGAGAGAGATTCGAACTTTAGGGCTAAAAAACATTGAAGCGTAAACATAGAAACTTGGACCATAATCTTTAATCATCTCCCAGGACCCGGGACCATCGGACTTTTTCCCATGATGTTCTTTGCTTTCACGGTTAGGAATCATGTCTTGTTTCTCTTTTGTTCAGCTGGATTTGAAGGGGATGGCCCTTATCACCACCTGGTGGTACAGAGCCGCGAGCGCCGCCCCGATGAAGGGTCCGACCCAGAAGATCCACTGCATCCACCCCAAGCAAAAAGTAGATGATTAATGAGAATTGAATTCGCTTGGTCACATGTAGATCTGCATAACTAGATAGGTGCATTTACCTGGTCATCCCAGGCAAGGTCTTTGTTGTAGATGATCGCAGCGCCGAGGCTCCGAGCAGGGTTGATGCCAGTTCCTGTTATGGGGATGGTGGCCAAGTGCACCAAGAACACCGCGAACCCGATAGGCAGGGGTGCCAAAATCTGGATGACACGGATCAACGTTAGATCCAACGAAGGTGTAATCGAGCTCACTCAAGTCGGTGTACGTAGACTAGAATCATCAAAATACAGCAGTCAACCTAAGGTCGATCTCTCTTATTCTAGTTTCATCACAGTAGTTTCAACGGCAGTAAGTTCATTTATTTTAGTGACAATACTTATACGCATAGAAAGAGAACTAGATCATTTGTTCATTCTGGTATGACGTCACTGGTGTGGAGCTGATTGCTGATATACGTACGTAAACCAATTGCTCGATCGATTACCGGCGGTTTTGAACAGTAAGCACTCCTGCTACTAAGCAGGCGCAAATAGACATCAATCATGATGAACAAGGATGAGTGTGTGTGTGTGTGTGTAAAACTTACAGGAACGTGGGAGTCTCGGGCACTTCGCTTGGCGTCGGTAGCGGAGAAGACGGTGTAGACGAGGATGAAGGTACCGACGATCTCGGCACCGAGGCCATCGCCCTTGGAGTAGCCGGCACTGACCATATTGGCGCCGCCGCCGTGCATCTCGTACTGGCTCTTTCCGAACGCTTTGACCACAGCGGCACCACAAATAGCTCCAAGACATTGCATCGCCATGTAGAAGACGGCCCTCGTCAACGATAGCTTCCTCGCCAGGAACAGCCCGAAGGTCACGGCCGGGTTTATGTGGCCTCCTGCACCGATCCCATAAACAAAATCCACCTCTATTACATGATTGGTTTATTGAAAGGAATGCGTGAAAGTAGGAGCGAATTCAACTAGGCTTATGAAAGGAAATTGCCAACTGCGACTAAAAACTAGATCCAAAACTCCAGTCTGAAGTGTCGAGAGACTAAACGAAGCACGTAAAGTTAGGATCCTAGCCCGGTTACCCGAAATGCCGGCGGTGCAGTAGACGAGGGCGAAGATCATGCCGCCGAACGCCCACGCAATCCCTTGAATCCCGACCGACGCGCACTTGGTCGGCGACCTGACCACCCCCATCACCGTCAACACCGTGATGTACAGAAACAGGAATGTGGCCACGAACTCGGCAATCCCGGCCCTGTAGAACGACCAGGAACTGAGCTCGCTCGGCTCGAACAGCGGCGCGGGGGGCGGCTCCCGGTAGTCCTTCCCGTCCTGGGTCTGCGCGGCCGTCCCGATCGGCTGCCTCTCCGCGAACTTGTTGGCACCCACCCTCACATCCTCTTCCCTTCCCTCCATCTTCTCCTTCTCCTTCTCCCTCCCTCTCTCTCTCTCTCTCCCCAAAACACAAGCCGAAACTCGCTACTTCTTTGCACAGACCCGAGTGCTCACAGCGAGTATGGTTGATGAAATTGCACGGCTCTTTGCCTTGGATTTTATAGAGTGAACGAACGAGCGAGACCGACTAGTTGGGACAGAGAATTGACGTCGAGATGCAATTACGTCGTAAAATTGCAACCGACCAATCATTTTCTTGGAATTTCATTCGTTCTTCTACTTCGACGACTGAGGCCAAACAAACACGTTCTTCATTGGCCGACGTTTGGACGGGTCTTGGGTGGCGCAACTCTGGCCACACACGTGGCCCGTGCCGCGAGATCTGTCTGCGTCGAAGACCACCGCCCAGTTGAATTAACAGTGCGGACCGTGATCATCACGAGATTTTGTGGTCTGTGTTGTGGATGTGAGCGGCTTCCACTTTGGACTGTGATCATCACGAGATTTTGCGGTCTGTGCAGTGGATGTGAGCGGCTTCCACTTTGGACTGGTGCGGTCACCTTCCCAAGTGTAGTGATTCTTTTTCAAGCGTGGTTTTAGAGCGAAAAAATTACACAAATAGTCTCTGAATTTTTAGATTAAGATATAATTTAATTCGTGAATTTTTAATTTCTTTAATATAATCCTTGAACTTTAACCCAATATTTAATATGATCCATAAACTTTTAATTTGTTCAATTTGGTCCATAAATTTTTGGTACATGTTCAATTCAGTTCCTGAACTATAAAAAAATGTTCAATGTAATCTTTCCATTAATTCAAAAGTTTAGATATGGTAATAAACAAATTGAAAGTTAATGGATTATATTACACATTGGATTAATGTTCAAGGACTATATTGAACAAATTAAAAGTTTATAGATCAAATCGCACATTAGTCAAAGTTCAGGGACTGTTTGTGTCGTTTTTCCAGTTTGATTCGAGAAAACTATGTGAATATGATCAAAGTGTCTTCTTGGGGAAGTTTGCGAGGTTTGCTAGCGCCGGGGTAAGTGGATGTGGCAGGAGGGAATAATCAGGACTCCAAATTCAAGTGTTTGTTTCTCGAGATCGCAAAGAGGTTATTGATCCAATGATTACATGGGATCTTGTTTTCGGGTTACATGGGAGATTAAGCGTAAGGAGTCCTCGCATGTCGGAGATTCGATCAAGCGTTTAGTATGACTGATTGAAGTGGTTGAATATCGTTAATATGAGACAACTCGGAACGATACCCCGGACTTTTGGACGGAATAATACGCCAACATTAAATGATATATGGTTTGTGTGGGGCTCCTCGTTTTTATCACTCGGCATGATTATAACTCGACTCATGGCAAGCATTCACCGAAAATATAAATATATACATATACATAGGGTTTTTCACCCTTCAAGTGCGTTTGTTTCATTAAGAAAACTCGAGATTTGTAAGTCATTTTTTGAAAAATGATCGGTTTTATCGTTTACAGAAATAAATGGATGAAAAATACTTTCATTGGCTGTAAAAATAGTCAATCGTAAATTGTTATCGATAATGAAAATATTTTTCAGTTAACTAATTTTTCTAAGAGATATAATAAATTATTTTTCGAAAAACCTTTTCTAAATTTTAAATTTTCCGTAAAACAAACGCACCATTCACGTGAGCTTATCTATGTCTTGGCAAATGATTAGACCCTTTACTGCGATGGCCTAAAGCAAAACCCCTTCTGTCATGGCCCGGTCCAAGCCCATTGGAAAAGGACTCTACAAAACCCAAGAAGCCACACTCGCGCGGAAATGTGGATCTTGCTTTCATGCCAGCAATGAAGACTTCTTTTTTTCTTCATTTGATGCGGTTGTTAAGGTGATTTCCTCGGTTAAAAAAGAGGGAAAATTTCAATTTTTAGTCCTCATACTTTCACGCGCTATTTCAATCGAGTCCCTCTACTTTTTAATTTATCTAATCAAGTTATTTTACTCCCGCGCATATATTCTAATCAATTTCCTCCGCCACCAAATCCGACCAAATTCCACCGATGCGACAGTTGAATGAGGCCGAAGAGTGGATAGGACATGCGAATGCCCACAGCCACAGGGATGCGCGTGGGAAAGTTTAACTCGGCCGCATCAGTCATGTCTAACCGAGTTTCATGCACGAGAGAGGCTTGATTAGAAAATATGGTCACGCCTGGTTAGAAAACACCTTGAAGATCCGTAGGCGAAGGAGCGTAATTTTTCCCGTTAAGTCGAACCATCCCGCTATTTCGGGGTGGGGAACATTGGGCATTGAAAATATAGAAGCCATCGTCATCTCTCTCGTGTCCAGTGGACCACGCAAAAGAGAATTGAAGTTGACATTCCTCATCGCCTAATCATCTCGAGAAACACGGTTCCTGTTTGCGAACTCGGGAGATGGGTTTTTATAATGGCAAAGGATTACGTCGGCGCTCACGTAGTTTTTCCTAATATAAATTGTCTTAGTCTTATTAATTGTTTGCTCGGGGCAAAAGGATGAGAAGAAGAAAAATCTATTGCTCTGATTCGACAGCCCGTCTTTGACTGGTAATCGAGAATGTCGCATGCGGGGACCAAACAAGCATGTAGAATTCTATTGCGTCCCAAACTCCCGAACAATGAAATCATCGCACCCGAAAACTATGCAGAATAGAAATATGTCCATTTTGGTAGTCGTGGTCGGCCATGGTTTGGGGAATGACGTGTACGACTATTCTCCACAGCAAACTGGTCCTCGATCTCTTCTTAGTCAATGCTCGGATTGATCTTTGAAACTTTGGTTTCGATCGAATTCGTTTTCATGCTCTTTTGATTTGAACTGCTGGGGGGTCCTCTTGGTTGATCGGGCACTCCAGCTTGACCGTGGAGCTTTGGCGGATCGGCGAGATTCTAGAGAGAAGGAGAACATCGGCGGCATCGCGAGGTGAGGTAAAGAGTCAGGGGCGGCGGCACCAGCCCCACCGCCGAGCATGCTTGTCGCTTGCTGAGGTTTGTATGAATTGTATGTGCTGGTCGGTTGCCTTCACGATCAAACCCAAAATGGGGAAAACAAAGACGGCCGATGCATGCCCATCCCCTACCTCACCGAACTTGATATAAAAAAAGAAGAAGGAGAAATAGTATAAACAAATCAATTTTTCTAAAGAATTATAAAAAAATTACTCACATCAATGTTGATCTTCCTAAGCGACGCTTCCACGTTTCCGATTAAAATTGGCCCGGGTGGATTTAATTGATAAAACGTGAAAAGATTTAGGATTAATTGGCAAGATTAAAAGATTCATCACTGAATTGACAAAAGTGTAATAAATTTAAGATTTTTTTTTATCATTTTCCCCAACATATTTGACCATTAATGCGATGGCCCAAAGCAAAACCCTTTCTATCATTAGTCCAAGGCCATTGGAAATGGACTCTACAAAATCCGAGAAGCCATGCTTGCGCGGAAACGTGGATCTTTGCTTTTCATACCTGCAACGAAGACTTCTTTTCTCCATCCGACACGGAAAAGGCTGTCAAGGTGATTTGGCTAGTTAAAAAACAAGGAAAAAAGTTTTAATTTTTAGTCCTTATACTTTCAGGCTTTATTTTAATCGAGTCCCTCTATTTTTTAATTTATCTAATCGATTTATTTTACTTTCACAAATATTCTAACCAATTTCCTTCGGTAACAAATCAGGCCAAATTCAACCGACACGACTGTTGAATGAGGCCAAAGCACAGCGTGGATGAGACATGCGAATGCCCTCGGGGACGTGTGTGGGAAAAGTTGACCGATGCCGACTCCGTCGAAATGAAATATGACCAAATGCGAAACGCCTGCATGTTACATCTACATTGCCAAAGCTTCGTTAACGTAGCAATCAAGTCCTCAAAATTCATCAAACCGGTCCGATCAAATCCTTCTATCGATTACACTTCTAAGAAGTTTTAGAATTCGAGTGCACCTTCACGACGAGTTTCAGGACTCGACCGCATTTTCGCGGCAGGAATTTTACGGCTCCCGGTGCGCTCATCCCGAATTCAAAACCATCATCTCTCCTCTCCAACCGGGTGCGTCTATACTCTCCCACAAGCCGAAGCATGGTGGACCATATAAAGACCTAAGCTAACATTCCTCCTCACGTAATTACCGTCTCGGTTCTGTTTTTTCTGCGAATAAACACTGCCCTTTTACACCCCCCCCCGCGATCCCGCAAAACGGGGTTCCATAACGGGAAAGTATTACGTCGGCGCTTACGTAGATTTTTCTTATATAAATGGTCTCTTTCCATTGATTGTTTACTATTAGTAGGTCATTTTTTTATGGTGGGGCTATCCAATTCGGCCGTGAGATTCACATTTACGCACACAACAGTTTCAGTAGATCGATCAAAATTTTAGGAAGAGGAGGGCATTGGCAACAAAGAGAGGGGAGAAGGAGAGTCGGTGGTGGCGGCATCGTCGTCACCCCCGCCCGCACCGCACGAGGGCGAGCGGCCGGCCCTCGCCGGTGTTGCCCACCGCCGAGCGCATTCGTCGTGTGCCGGGGTGATTGTAAACTGTACGCGCTGTCCGTAATTCCAATTGAAATGTACAGTGATCAGGCATATGAGATTTTTCCTTTTCTTAAAACCCTACCGAAAAGGACGTCCCTTCCGACCGAGCATTCCCAAAAAGAAAAAAAAATTACTTTTCTTTAGTTAATTTTCTACCCTGGGTTTCAGAGTTGTGCGTATATGAGCCTTCTATTATTATTATTATTATTATTATTATATGTCATATGAGAATAATTATAAACAAAAAAAAAAAAAAAACGAGAGAGGAGAGTAATAAGTACGCCGGTCGCCCTCATGATTGAACGGGAGATTCAACAAAGGACGGCCGCTGCGTACCCTTCCCCATCTTTGACCGGTTTTTCAAAACTGATCAGAGGGTTGGAAACGACCAGAACCGGCCCGTGGCGTTGGTGCGAGCGATATACGCCCGAGAGATCCTCCTCTCTGAATCAATCAACACGAATTCCTTCCCTCTTCCTCTCTCTCTCTCTCTCTCTCTCTCTCCTCCCGATCCTGTTGGTGTTGCTGTGGGAGATGCGCCTTCTGACATTGTTGCTTCGGTGAACGGCAGAACGAAGCGATTCTCCATCATTCCGACGGTGGCGGCGGCGGCGGCGATGATTTTCGCGGCTTGATCGTCACCGCCGGTGCCTTCGAACCCACCGCCGTCGCCCGGCGGCCCTCTTCCGGTCTCCGATTCGGGCGTTGGCCCCCGGCCGGCTCGCCGCGAGCTGCGAAGGTACTTCGATCCTCCCGCTACCTCTAGAGGAGCGTCCGCCGGCGAGGGCAACAGCCGCGAGAGCGAGCGAGTTCGGCCGTCGGGATTGGCTCCGGCAGACCGATGATTTTGGTAGGCTGATTCGGCTCTCCGTGGCGGATCGCGTCCGCCGGTTCTTTTTTATTTTTTCTCCTTTCTTTTGATGCGTGCCGCTGAGCTCGTTTCTTTGCTTCCCTGAGGTCGTCGGGTTGCGATGAGAGGGAGCTTGTTCAACCTGAACCGGAGGACGGCGCAGAGATTCAAGCAGCTCGCGATCGCGTCCGTGAAGATCAAGCTGCTCCTCCTGTGCTGCATCGCTTTCGTTCTGGTCCTGCTCGCCGGCTGCGCCTCGGTTTTCCAAGGAGAGGACGCCATCGGCGCTTCCTCCAACCGGTTCGCCGATTCTCGGTCCGTACAGTACGGTTCGGTTCCCTGTTTCTAAGTTTCCGAATTGTGGGACTACTTCGATCGCTCCAGATCATTAATCTCAGTTGATTGTTCGCCTGGACAGTCCAATTATCGTTTATCCAAGAAATCTTTTCGCCGGGGAGTTTGTGAAAACCTGCTTATCTGGGCATATTCCCTGATTTCTGGTTCTCTTTACGTTACGATTGTGTCCCTTGCTTGTCACTTCTCGCGTGAATATTAGATTATCTGCTGATTTCCTTGTTTTGGTGCTTAGGACACCCGAGGATCCATATTCTCGTTCTCTTTGCAAAAGAATGTGTGTCTCTTGCTCTGCCATCTGTCTCGTGAAAGCCGTGTCATGATTTGCACTTGTGCCTGTAATTGGCTCGACTCGAAAGGATTGCTCCTCCTGCTGGCTTTTATTCAAATGAATTTGAAATGCTTGCAACTGTGGATTCTCGCATATGTAGAATTAACTATGTGATCTGGACTTAGATTTTGTAGTGTGAGTGAGTGAGTGGTAATGAATGACATCAATGTCCCAAAAATGCCTTTTACCGGCTGTGGAAGCAGATTTACCCGAATTAGCGTCGAAGCTCTCATATTACCTCTTTTAGGGAAGAAATTAAACATATGGGGCAATGGTTTGGCTGGCGTTCCTTGCAGTCAAAACGTCGTGTCTTATCCGTTTGAAGAAAATGGAAATTCTGAAAGTATCTCAACGATTGGATTGTTAGCGAAGGCGTATGTTTATTTATGTGAGAACTAACGGACCGATCTGGTGATTTATGCCATGGATTTAAAAATTATCAGCAAACATAGCATGTGTAGTCGGAAAATATATAGATAAAATCATCACTATGACGACTCTCTTGTGTTAACTCCTCCTTTCCATTCTGCACGAAAAAGAATGGAAGTGAGATCACCTGTGCTTCTGCTATCTTAATTTGAGGGTGTTCTGTTGTGATTGTTCAATTGGATCAACAGTACATATCTTTTAATTCTGCCAAGTTTCTAGTAATTTCTGGTCAAGGAGAGCATTTATCTTACTGTGTTCTCTACTTTTACAGGAAAGGATATGCCCTCCTGATTAACACGTGGAAGAGAAACGATCTTCTGAAACAGTCCATTGCCCACTATGCCAGATGTTCATCGCTGGATTCTATACATATTGTTTGGAGCGAACCAGATCCTCCATCAGAGTCTCTTAAGAAATTTTTGAATCATGTCATCCTGTTGAACTCTAAAAGTGATCGGAGAGTCGAGCTAAAGTTCGATATCAACAAGGAAGATAGTCTGAACAACAGATTTAAGCCCATTACTGATCTGAAAACAGATGCTGTTTTCTCGATCGATGACGACGTTATATTTCCTTGTTCATCAGTAGAGTTTGCTTTTGATGTTTGGAGAAGTGCACCGGATACAATGGTTGGATTCGTGCCTCGAATTCATTGGATTGATCAGGTAATAGCATTTTCCCTGTAGCTGTCGTGCAAATGGACTAATTTATTATTGGAACGTACCTATTCTGCTGGGTCCAGGACTATGGTGTTACGCTAATATTTTTTCATGATATTGGGAACCTGAAAACCATTTGAGTTGTTAGTGGAGTTTTCAAAGCTTCCTGGTTGTTGAAGAATATTTCGTATGTGAAATAGCTGCCGTGGTGCTTAAGGCTGCAAGGAATTTCCTTTCTTTAGCTATGAAGATGAAATCACTGTGGATGCTTCCTTTTTCTGTTCTCTGCTACCTAGAGCTCGGGGATCCTAATTAGGAGTAACTTGTCTAATGGAGTTTGGTTTTGGATTAGCGTTTTCCATCTACAATCACCGGTTGCTATGAGCTTGCTTTTTGAGTCAGAATCGACTCACATGGAGGTTATTTACACCAGTTACATGTTTTCTCTGTTATAAATGTTCTTGCAGAAAGGTAGTGCTGATCGCTATGTCTATGGTGGATGGTGGTCCGTATGGTGGACGGGTACATACAGTATGGTGCTCTCAAAGGCGGCATTTTTTCACAAGAAGTATCTGGATATATATACAAGCCAGATGCCGGCATCAATCAGAGCATATGTTTCGAGAAACAGGTAATTATGCATCATGAGTATGTAGCTTTTCTTTGATTTGGTAGGCATTCTGTTCTCTTCTAGTTCCTTCTTTCTGACTCTATCTGTGAATGGGCTTCAGGAACTGTGAAGACATTGCAATGTCATTCCTCGTAGCAAATGTTACTGGTGCCCCTCCTATATGGGTTAAAGGTAATTAGGTTACTCATTGCATCTTTATGCAATATCCATTCTTACGCAATATCAGATTGTTGCGCATGACATGGACATAAATGGCATACTGAATAGGCTTATTGCTTCGTGAATTGTTGCAACTGTGGGATGCATCAAATAAGGAACTGATGATTTTTTGCCTAAATTGTCACCCCTATATCTTAATTTGCTCGGGGCTTTTTCAATAAAAACACTGAGGTTTAGGGATGGAAAATAGGTGAGGAAATGCTTATGGCTCTGTTTTTTTTTAAAGAAGGGAATTTGGGGAAGGCTTAAATGAGGCAAAGGTGAATTTGGGAATTATGGAAGAGACAGGTGATATTTTTTTTATATTTAATTGCTCGAAGAGATCCTTGTAACCTACCTACTTGGTGGGAGAAGGGTTACTGATCTCCCTATTGACCAAACTTCGCTCAATAAATCAAACTCTGTGGTAGTGTGAAAACGTATTCTGGGAAAATAAGCTGGACCCGGTACATGGTGTTTTCTTTTATGCCGTTCATATACTCAGTTTTGAAACTTTGGAATTTGCTGGTGTCTAGTGTCAGTATGTTCTGATGGGAAGTTTCAGTATCGTTACGTTAGAATTCTCTCCAGCAGTTCTTTCAAGACATAAAATAGCCAGTGTGCCACATGTCCCATTCTTCTGCTAAGATTTCCTTTACTTGTTTTGCCATTGCTTCCTGCAGGAAAGATATTTGAGATTGGTTCCACAGGAATTAGTAGTTTGGGAGGTCACAGCGAGAAGAGAACTCAGTGTGTCAACAGGTTTGTGGCAGAATTCAGGCGGATGCCCTTAGTATCGACTACTGTGAAGGCTGTTGACAGCAGGAGTATCTGGTTCTGGTGATGCTATACTTTCTCATACGCCTCCGATCGGTATTTCCACGCTTTTTGCTGATTTAGTCACGTTGTTCTGATTCAACCATTTGTTCACTAGTTGTATAATACATGAAATTCGACATAACTTGCCTAGATTTTTTGGTCATAGAAGCTATCACGCTCTTCGGATATGGGTTGTTGTATGGGATCACGTTAGGAAAGGATGAAGCCTGAGATGGCTTTTCATATATGCAAGGACACTCCAGGATTAGTAGTGGAATTGCTGTTTCATTCCGTCTCTCAGACCGGTTGTTTATCGGTGTGTGCATTTTTTTGCTCAAGAGAAAATTGGCCTTTTGTCCATTATTTGAAGAATTTTTTGTGTAGAAGCGTCTGTCTTTATGTGCACAGCTTCCTGCACCAAAACCGTGTATATATTAGTTATGTTGGTCAAATGGGTCAAATGGGTGGGTCAAGTTGAAAAGAAATCAATCCAAATTGTTCCGTTTAACTCATTTTGATCCATTTATATGTAATACAAATTCAATGGCCTATATCCAATCTATACACAACTCACATTACTAAAATATATAGATATTTAAAAAAACTTTTATGCTATTCGTGTATTGTGTAAAGAATAAAATTTTTAGTAGTTTTATAAGGTTCTAAAGAAGATTTTTCACATGTACGGGACTATTTTTGTTCTTGTGAATTTTTCAAATATCACAATGAAGTATCCAACATTTCTTAAAATCAATTAGTCAATAAAATATTGACACATAAAATCATATATTATTTTTCACGATTTTCTAAAGCTTTTAATTTTGAAAAATAAAAGATCATAAGTAAAAGATTAAACTAGAAAATAAGTTGCCCCATTCGAAAACTCCCGACCTGAACCTGAAGACAAGTGAAAATGGACTGTAGGTGGGTAAAAGATTAAAAGCCCACATTTTATTAGACTTTATCACTCAAACTCATATCAACCCATTTCGCAAAATTTAGCTAACCCATATATGACCCAACTAGGGCCGTCAAATGGGTGGGTAGGGTCGGGTTTGGGTTTGATTGAAAATGGTCCAACTCAAATTGTCTCATTTAACCTATTTTGACTCATTTATACGCAATACAAAATTAATTATCCATACCAGGCCCGGCCCGACCCGATACATTTACTAATATACTTTCATATTTAAATCCGATCTATGAAAATAAGTATCCATCTAATTAATCCACTTTATGCTCTTCGGGTATATATGTTATTTGGATAAAATCAATATTTCAATAATAAGATGCTAAAGAATTGACTTCCGACATTGCATAATTTTCAATTTTTGTATTGATTCATAATGAAAAATAAAAGAAAGTTAATACTTGTTAGTGAATTTATAAAATTACAAAAACAAATAACGTGGAGGAATTGAAATTTTGGTCAAATGAAATGTAATATATTGAAGAAGATGATTTATGCCAACCATGGATTGCAATGACAATAATTAAGAATATAATATTGCATAAAAATAACAATGCTAAATGCAACCAAGGAAAGATATACTCCATTAGTTAACATATGAAACTCACAAGATTAATAAAAATAAAAAAAAATAATAGGGAAAAAAAGAAGCCATCTTGATATTTTTAATAAGGGTGAAGGCAGTCTCACCAAGACTTCTTTAAACTTGGAACAGTTCGAGGAGTCCATTATTTTTTCATAGTGGGTAAGAAAAAGTAACAAAATAAGTTCGATTTGGGTGAGCTACGAACCCATTTAACACACTTTTTTTTTTTTGGTTTTGCCATTTTGAACTCATTTATAACTCATTTATTGAATATAACTATGACTCACCCGTCAATATGAATTAATAAACGAGTTTGCGATCCATTTTAATAGGTCTAATATTAGTCTACCACTTGCCTACGAGCTTCTGTTATCTGCTAATTATGACTAGTTACTTTCGTCAAAACAATCATAAACTGGAATCCTCCCGAGCTCCATGGATTGGCACAATGATTGATCTTTTAAGGAACAGAGCCATCGCGGATGCATCGTGGATAGGTATGGACTAAAATTCCTAGAAAGATGTCCCAACATTTGATTGCCAGAGGAAGAAAGTGCCAAGAATTTTTGGGGTGTCTTGCATGCTATATGGCAACTTGCAAGCATTGCATTGGAGTCTCCCTTTTAGACGCTATAAATAGAATACTGCTAGTTATCATAGAATCGGTTTGCAGAGCAATCTGACGGTTTAAATGCTGATCGAAATTTGCCATGTAGCTCCACATGACAATTTTGTTAATCTGTGTCTAGATACTTGCTGCTTCTCAAGTGCATTAACCATCGTACATCATGTGTTTCTGATTTTGGAAATAAGGGAGATGACGGATCGCTACGATCGCAAGCCGGAACTGCCAAAAGGTCTTAGAAAGAGATTGCACCGTATGTTAGAAAAAGGTGGTTATTCAGTTCTTCAAATCTAATTTTTCTTGCAGTGATTTCGACTGCATACACAAGGTGTGGCTCGCAAGCTTGCCTGCTAATAATCTTGCTCTAATTCGAGCTGATTCCTGTAATGAGAATTTCGCTTTGTTTGTTCGGAAGGTTTTTAGTTAAGAAATCTTCCTTTAGATGCGTTGGATCAATAAAAGAATTTGTGCCACTCAGAATGAATCATATTGCGCATGAACGGGCAGATTTGTATGCATCCATAAGAAATAGTCGAGCTTTAATCGCATACCAATGTTATAGAGTAGAAGTTACATTATTATGATTTGTCCAGATATTGTTCAATAATCTATGAAGCTTTTTTTTTTACTACATATCGAATAAAATGTGTTAAGACTGAAAATTTGTTTATGTGAGCATGAGCAGCCCTTGATTGGAGTGGATATTAGTAGAAAGCAGAAGCATGAGTAGGAAGCAGAATATAACCAGCGGATAACCACAGGAAAGAACCCAAGCATGCAAAAGATCCTTCATTATTAACTTAAGATTACATGAAGATGAAATGGCCTGTTACTTTCTTAAGACGGCCATTTCCACTCTCTTCACTTAATTTGTACATCCTAACCATAAACTGAACGGTACATCCATCCTGTTCAATTTCTTGAAGCCAAAATAACCCATCGAAAAGAAACGTGAGCCAAGGCCTACATTTTCGCAGCCAAAATCGGAGATTAATTACCTTATAATGCATCGTCTGCTTCCGATAATCTAGTCTTGTCGCCCGAGGAGTAGTCAAGAGGGTAACATGTCTCCTCGCCTCCGGAACTCCAGAGAAAGCTCACGTACTTGGATGCATGATAAGGATTCTCCGGTTCGGCCGCGATTGCTTGCTGGTATCTCTCCTCTGCTTCCCACGCGTCTTTCTTCACCATCCACAAGAAATCCGCGTACCGACTCAACGATTCAGCATCTGGGGGCTCAACCTGCACAGCGCGCTTAAAGCACTCCTCCGCCCTGCAAAACCCATCGGAAAGCCCCACAGAGAATCTAAGTGATGCAATCCTCAATGCGCCAATGTGACACAATCATAAATCACAAGTCACTGGGACATGAAAGTCCGACTCTTCTATCACCTACTATAAAATTTCTCTACCCAGGATAATGATTCAAAGAGGAAGACTGCACTAATGTTTAGAGAGCTGAAGTACGCTGCCCTACTTGGAAAATCATCTTAACCTCGAGCATTTTGAAATGCAAACGTGAACATGCTCAACAAAAGCTCGGATGTACACATAGTTCGTATGTTCGCTATATTATCTCATTCCTATATCCAATAAAGAGATAAAAATTCAGAAGTCATCCAACAAGTTTTTCCTGGTTATAGAGGAAAAGACAAAACCATGCACTATCAGTTATTGAGGACACGGGAAAACCATTTGATTATCAAGATGGCCAAGTAATGCTATTCAGACAACAAAACACAAATTTTATACAATGAATTCAGGCAGATTCTTGATCCATAACAAAAAGGTAGTCCAGCAAGCATCGAACGCATTTTGTACCAATTAACAGGTCCAACCCAATTGCATATATAAAGCTCACCTGCTGTAGTCCTGGAATACGAGGCAGAGAAAATGCGCATAATTAGAGAGCAGCAGGGGATTGTAAGGATCCTGAGACAAGTAAAGTTGGTACAGAAGATCTGTTCTGCAATATTCATCGTATGTATCGGTTTCAATTTCCACATACACTGGCGAAAGGAACTTCCCCATCCCTCCAAGATCAAGAATTTCGCCGCCCCTTAATAATGCCTCCATCTTTGCTGCTTCAGCCACTATAGAGCTCCACAGATTCACCTCCTCGATGTTCAAAGTTTCGTTTCCTGATGGAGAAACTCGCAATTTCTCACCAGGAACAATGCCAAGCTTTTCTTCTGCAGCGGAGGATTTATCCAGATGACCATTTCCTTGAATAGTCCCATTTGTCAAACTAAAGTCCGAGTTTCCTCGACCTTTGTCCTCCATCAGCAGGAAAGTCTCCGGAGATACTCCAGAGGACATATTCGACATGTTGTGAACCACAGAATAAGCGCTGAACTCAGCAGAGAGTATCATCACGTACACCATAAGATTTGGGGCTTGCGAAAACACCTGCTGGAAAATCCACGCAAAAGATGAATTTATCTCTCTGCGCACCTTATTCACTATCTTCCCCAAGTCTTCACTGTAGAGACTCTCCCTCATGTGCATGGCATAGCTCTGAATCTCTGAAATAATAAGCACCATTGAAGCGAAGGCCTTCTCGACTGAAGTGCATTCATATTCCCTTGCTTCGATGGCCCTCATATCGTGTTGCTTCTTTCTCTTTATCATCCTAAGAGACAGGGGAATTTCGATGCTTTTCGCTCTCATTTCGATGCCAATTCTACTGATTTTGTTCCTCTCAGGCCACTCCGGCGGCTTTGGCCAGATACCGAGCAGTGACGGCTCCAGGAAATCCATCTTCAAGCACGACGATCGCTCTGAAAAACCCCTATTTCTACTACCTTCCGCCTTCTTGTTCGGAAAATGCCCAGAAGCATCTGGCACTGCACAAGCATTGTCCAATGTATCACTGCAATCCCCATCACCCCACATGGACACATTGGTTCCTACGGCTAATTCCGAAGTCTGATTAGACACTTCTCTGCCCGAAAACATCTCGGAACTCCCGCAGCAAACCCGTCTGAGCCAGCCATGTCTTGACTTATGGAAGCCCGAAGGAGCTGTTCCGTGCACTAATCTAAAGGGCGCATTAGGATTTCTTCCACTGTTGAGCCGTAACAAGGAAGAAACTGGGACCCTTTTCTGTGGATGAAATAATGAGCAGGGGGTTACAGGGTGTGATGAGTTCAAGCCATTTGGAGCCACCTTCAACCCCATGAAGCCCCCAAATTGCCAAAAAGAAGTTTTCAATTTATGGAGATGAGAGAAACCTTTCAAGGATGATCAACTGCAGAGAGGATGGATGACAGACCAATCCAAGAACTAATAGTCAAAGTCCCGGGAATCCCGTGTATACTGGTGAGTGGGATAGTCTGACTCGGCAATTTCCTTTTTAGAAATGAAGCTTGCCTTTTTAGCATAACCCGCATGATATCAAGCAAAGAAAGAGGGGGTCTAGAAGTTGCCTTTGCTTTCGACCGTAACCGACCTGGAATAGATAAGGCAGAGAGAAAAAAGCCCCCATTAATCGAGTCAAAAGTCACCACCACCTTTACAAATTTCTTTTTCCTACCCTATCCTACATTTGAAAGGGAAGAAGAAAAGATCGAAGAACAGGAAATCTCGAGGCCTTTGTCCAGGATTCAGTAAATGAAGAGCAGAATTCAAAGCCTTACCAAGTTTCTTGGAAATGGGTATCGATGATGATCCATAAAAAAGGAAAGGGAAAAACCGGAGATATGAATGAAGAACGCTCACCAAAAGTCGGTTCAGTCGAAGTGGATAATGTGATCTTGATGAAGAGGACAAGAACCCGTTTTGCCGTGACTAGACCCTTTCTTTTTCTCCTTCGGTTAACCCGGCAAAAGTGGCCTTTCCCATATATTTGTTCTCCCTGTAGAAAAGGTCAAAAATCGCTCCCCCTCCATGATCAAGCAAGAATATCGCTTCTTCTTCTGCTTCCTCTTCTTCTGCTTTTGCTCCACGTAAATCTACAGGGACGATGGGTTCGTTTCGATACATGGCGGGAGAAAATCGCAGCACTTGCCACCCCACAGAGCCCGGCGACTCGACCTCAAATCATTGCCGTAATATCAAAACGCACGAAAAATCGAAAAGCCTTTGGCTTTAAAATTCGTCGGAAAATATCTTGTCACCGACCGTGCAATGCATGGGCGGCAAAGGGTCTGTCGGACAGCGACTGCTGCGACGCGTGGCGAGTCTGCAGGGGCGGGGGGAGTCCCACGGTGCAATGAGCCAAGCCCATCGCTGCTGCGCACCCCCAACACTTGTCGCTCGAACTGGCCACGATTCAGAAGGGCTTTTTAGCCTCTCGGGGAGGCGGTAATCACGTGGCCCGAGCGCCTCTTTCGGCAAGAGAACTAAGCGAAAGCCCAGTTTTTTGGGTCACTGTCGATGTTCTTGGTTGATCACCTACCTTTCCCATATCTTTGAGCATGTCCGACTCATTTCCCCGTGATCCTTTGCTCTTTCCAGTCGTCGGAATGGAATCAATCGGTAGCCCCCAACCTGAAAACAAGAACCATGAACGTCTTATTTCCAGACTAGCAGTGTTAATTGCTGAGCGGCTCCTCGATCTCGTGGTCCTTACATAATGAAATCGTTTTTTTTCGTAAAAAGAAAAGATGTCCAAACGAGGGCCCCAAGTGGATATTTCGTTTCAGACAAGAGCTCAACTCACTTGTTGGCCGCTGAGCACATCGTTTATCTTGGTGGCATTTTTGTCTACAGGCATTTTCTCTGTTTTTTTTTTTCTTTTTTCTTTCTTTCTTCTCTTCAACGTTCATCTTCTTCTTCATCCCACGTCTATACTGGTGGTGCCTGATCTCACTTACGGCAATGGCCGCTACGTCTCCGAGCCATGATTGTCGTCGAAGCTCAAGCTCAACTCGTCCGATGCGTCCACGGGGCTCGCCAATTTCAGCCCATGTTGTGTCGAGTGCTCATTAAGTGGGCTGTGGATTTCTTTCCTTCAGTTGCACAAAACGTCACTTGTGCCACTTGAAGAGCTCTGAAACACCAGTAAATGAAATTTCTCTAGTTCCGGAATGCCAATTCTATTTTATTACATTTGTTCTTTTTTCTATCGAACAACCTTCCGATCTATGGCTATTTATCGAATGCATAATAATGAATATGGCTAATTTGCTTAAATAGTCACTTGCATTCTATTATGTCCCTACAAATGTGAATCTTATTAATCTTTCAATCTAGATAATACTATTGAATCGGCGATCAAATTGGGTTTTCTTTCGATTTTTTTCGCATGCCCGTCAACTTAATGGAAAATTTCAATCAAGAATTTGAAGTGGAGTCGTTTTTTAAAAGAAAAACTTAAAGTGAACTTTATATCACATGAGAAATTGAAAATGGCCAAGCGTAGTCTGATATAGGGACGGATTTCGCTGGTGGGCCAAATCTTTGCCGATAGCTAGAGCAAGGGCAATTCTCTTAACAAAATTTCTAATTTTATCCAAATCGAAGCTAGGGTTCATGCTAACCAATTGAAAAATGGCCTAAACCCTAAAAATAAAAAAAATCCCTAAATTAAATTCACCGATTCATGTTTTCTCCCTTTCCAACAATCTCAATACACAGTGATATCGTTCAGTACACTCGTCAAGTCTTGTTTGTAGTAAACATAGCAAATTAGGAGCGTTGATTCCATCTAAAGAGTACTCAAAAATCCATCGCCAAATAGTAAATTGCTCCTCGCCCCTTTCATGTTCATCTTCGTCACTTACCATAATGTTCGCTCCAATTTTCACAACTTGATGGGTGCATCGGATTTGTGTATTGAGATTGCTAAAGAGGCAAAAAAACATATAAATTAGCAAATAATTTGTGGTTTTTTTATTTGAAAGATTTTGGGCATCTTTCAATTGGTTAGCACAAACCCTAATATCGATTGAGGTAAAATCAAAAAGCTTTGAACAGAATTACCCCTGTTCTAGCTACCTACCGAAACAAATCAACCGACTAGTTTGGGCCTTTATTAAAAATTAAGTATAACCATTTCAAACATTTATATGATATAAGATCCGTTAGTTAATCACTCTAAGTCCTTATATGAAATAAGATTCATTCTCGATTATTTTTCCTGCGAAAAAGGCTCTAACTTTAGATTTTTATTCAAAATTTTTCGTCAAACCTTTGCGAACGCTAGCTTCACCCAGGTTCCTTGGTGTCTTTGTCCCACAATATCGGCTAGGTGATTACTAATTTTGTCTTCACCCTCACTAATTTGTGTTATACGTTCTAAAGGTTTGTTCACTTGATTTAGCTAGTGACAAGCGAGAATTGAACATTCAATTTTTTCTGTACGAATCGTGTCGTGAAAGTTTACATCGATTAATCCCCCAAAAATTAAGTCCGAAGAATAAATATAACGTTCCAAATTGTTTGTTAAATGCACCCTTTTGTTCCTTAACTACGTGTCGTCCCCGAGCCAAGCCGGTCCGAACTCCGACCGCCTTCGCCGTCGTCGCCGCCGCCGCCGCCGCCGCCGCTCAGCATCCGCCCCAGAAACGTCTTCGCGGCGTCCAAGCTCGGGAAGTAGGTGTTCTCCAGGAACACCTGGCTCAGCGAGTCTGAGCTCGCCGCCGCCGCCGCCCCCGCCGCCGCCCTGTCCCCCCTCGCCTCCAAGCTCCCCATCACCGCCGCCACCACCTGCTTGTACGCGAAGAAGAACCTCTTCGCCGCCGCCTCCACCGCCTGCAGCGCCTGCAGCAGGTGGATCCGCTCCGCCTCCCGCTTCTCCCGGTACAGCCTCATCGCCGCCTCCTGCAGCCGCGGGCCGCCGTTGGGGTCCGCCTCCACGCCGAGGACGCGGGGCACGGTGTGCTTCAGGTCCTTGCACTTGCCGGTGATCTCGACGAGGCCCTTCGACCGGAAGCAGAAGGACGCCGCCTCAGCCCTGATGGCGAGGCCCTTCTTCAACCTCAGGAAGTCCTCCGGGTCCATCAGGAGGTGGAGGTCCTCGATCTCCGCCAGGAGCTTCCAGAACCTCTCCAGCAAGTAGCAATCGCTCGCGGCTTTCTCGAATCGGTTCGCCTCGATCCTCTCCTCGATCCGTTTCAGGAGCTCGCTCGAAGCGCGGATCCACGATTCGAGGATCTGGTGCGTCGCGTGGAGCGACTGGTTCTCGTGATTGCGCTCGACCTGATGATCGCCGGAAGCGTTGCGCTTCAGGGAATGCAGCTCGCTCGGCTTGCAGACGTCGTCGTACCGCAAGGCCGGCTTCGCCGTCAGGTTCGGCTCGCCGAGCCCCAGGGTGTACGGGCACCGCCTCATCTCGCACTCGATGGTGTACAGGATCCTCTGCGCCACGCCCTCCGAGGTGTGCCACGTGGCGAGCCGGGGCAGGAGGCTCCCCTCGCTCGCCCGGCTCACGGCCGCCGCGTCCCCCCCGGGGATCCTCCACACCTCGGCCGAGCTGCCGCCCCGGGCCAGCGCGCCGCCGGCCGGGCTCAACCCGACGAGGGGAGCCGCGGCGCCGCCCCCACCCTCCTCCGCCTCCTCGTCCTCCACGATGGCGGCGACGAGCTGGACCTGGCCGGCGGCGAGGGACTCGAGCCGCCGCCCCCACTCGCGGCGGTTGGCGTACGGCCGCGGGTCGGAGAGCGCCGTGGAGACGAACCGGAAGGTGATCTCGAGGGCCTGCAGGGCGGGCCTGAGCAGGGGCTCGGCCTTCCAGCCGGGGAATTCCCGGGCGCCCCAGAGCCGCCTCAGCTCCGGCAGCCGCAGGTACTGCTCGTAGGCGGCGACGGCGTGGGCGGAGGCGGCCGCCAAGCCGGCGGGGCAGCGGAAGGGCGGCGTGGCGGGGAGCAAGAGCGGGAGCGGCTGCAGCTGCAGCTGCTGCTTGCCGTTGCCGTTGCCGTTAATCTTGGGGGGCGAGTCGAGGGACGCGTCGGGTGGGGAGACCGCCTTGGTCTCGCAGTCGAAATCCACCATTTCTGCGGCTTTGCCCAATGAATCAAACAAGGAACTCGTCGATGGGCGGGGAGAGAAACGGCTGAAGCGCTCTTTTGTACGTTATGGTTCGAAGGTGTCGGGGGGATAGAAGCCGTGGTAATATAGAGAAGGAAGAGGAGGATGGGGAGAAGGGAATGCGCGTGAAATGGATACGGAGATTGACTAATGGTGGCGGCCGGCGGGTGGCGGGCATGAGAAACGAGGGTTTGGGGGGGGGACTATTCCGCAAAGTCGCGTCGCGATTTGAACAATGATGATAATGGCGATGAAACGAGGGGGATTTGGAATTTGAATTGGAATTGAGTTGTTTTTTTTCATTTTTTTTAATTTTTTTGGGTGGAGGGGAGGAGTAGAATATTGAATGGAGTCGTGCTTGCGGATGAGGCGCATGAAGCTTATCCGAATCTCCACCTAACGTGGGTAAGGGGAGGGGGGAGAAGTGTCCGGGACGCTGTACATTGTTGGGGGAGGGAGGTGCCCTTAGCCCGCCTTTCCCTTTGGAATATTAGTTTTTTTTTTGGGGTGTGGATTTTGGAATCTATTGGAGATGGACCCTTCTTCGGGTCCTTCCGTATGGTCCCTGCGGTCATAATTTGCGCTCGGGGTGGGGGGTGTTGAACATCGGATACGGTTCCATTTGGGAACCGAATCGAATCGAACCGGTTTGGACGGATCGATTTAAGACCTTCTCGAGTAAGTCGGTTCGGTTCCTGGTTTCCTGAACCTAGAACCTGCCTATGAGCGGTTTCCAAGGCTGCAAAAGTCTGCTCTACCCGGGAACCGGTCTAAATCGGGTCCACCGGTTCGGTTCTCGGGTTGAACCGGTTTTTAAGCTCTACTGGTCTATTATACGAACAAACAATATAACCACTCGACACGTACATATGTTGCATGTTTTATTTTTTATTACACAAATTTGATTTCTCGAAAGAAAGAAACAATAAAAATTGAGGGACAATTGTCGGTCCTTGGTTCTAAGTCGACCCAACGTTCAATATGGACAGGTTTGATTCCATGTTCCAAAAACTGGGGGTCACGGAATTGATTCACGGCTCTAGGTTGACCTGTTCGGAAAGATCTCACAATTTACCCAGCGTTATAGTCTACAAAAAAAAAAAAAAAAGAAAAAAAAAAGAGCAAAGAACTTCTTTTTTTAAGGCTTTGGATGAATCTCGTCTCATCAAAGCCCCATGGCATTGTAGTATCCAAACTCGAAAGTCGTCAGGGATACGGACGACCAATTTCCTTTTCTCTTCCTTGACAAGGGAAAATCCTAAATTTCTAACGGACGGATTTAGAGAGACGCTGATGGACCGTAGCGTAACGTTTTGCCCTCTTCTTTTGGAAGTGTAACAGAAAGGTTTTGCAGGCGGAGGCCGATGGATGGATGGATGGATGGATGGATGATGCGGTTGCGGGAACATGACCTGGAACGCTGGCAGGTTCGATGACCTGGACTTTTTGCTTTATCGGATGGGAGATGGCAACTTTATCCACCACCGCCACCAATCGCGGCGGAGATTGGTCTCGGCCTAGGTTTCTCAGACCCCGTCTCGGTTGCGCTTGGCATCCAACGAAGGTTTTCCTTGTTTTTCCTCCTACTACTTTCTTTGTCGTTTGATTCTCCGTGCCCCCAATGTACGGATTGCTCTTTATCCGATTCGGGTTGCGTTTGTGTGCGTATGTGCTTTGCCTAGGCTCCAACGCCTACCGAAGCGGATCGTCCAATCTGACGAGACGAGGCCCGACTTTGTATTTATCTCCACAGCGGCTATTGGATATTTTTGTCAATGGTGAGGTCCAAGGGATATGTATGCCGAAGCGATTCGCAGTGTATACGAGAAAATTATCCAAAAAGTCTTTAATTTATTGTATTTTTATCAATTCGGTCACAGACCTTTTGATTGTGTCGATTAAACCTTAAATATTTTCGCGTTTTGCCAATTGAGTTAGTGTACCGGGAACTGCCCACCAAGGATCAATTCTGAAAAATTGAAATCGGGAACCGCTCGTTGGTTTCTGAATGGATCTATGGAATCGATTCTTAATTCCTATAAAATTGCATTCATCAATTAATATCTTCTTGATGTCTGGAATGTTTTTGAGAAGAAGCCGAGAAGGAGGAGGTTCCTCTATTACTTGCCTCTGAAGCTTTGATTTGAGCCCCCTAGGTCCCCATATGAAAACTCCATACATATGTATCAGGACGAGCCTGAGCAAGCCCCTGAATCAATGTCGCATGAAAAGAATACAGACGCAAGATCGCGATCAATCCAAAAATCAGTGTCTTCACCATCACTATGGAACCATACATTGTTGGTTCTTCAACTCCCGTCGTTCCTTGTCTTTTCTTGTTTCAGTTTGGCGATTATACTTCCCTCTCGTCAAGAAAAATCGAAGGAAAGAATTGCTCTCGCTGCACATTCTCCATTATGTTCTATTACTTAAAACATCTATTCACCAATGCAACCGATCCAATCCAAGTGGGGAAGTGGGTGATTCCGCGTCTAGAATCGAGAACTGGACCAGTACTCACCGATTCTTCTAAGTTGGAAACGGGAACCGGACCGGTCCTTAATTGTGGCCGGAAATTGCTGACGTGCCATGCCATGTTATCGTCAGCAGCCCTACCGTCTGTGTCATATAGGACGGCCATCGTATACGTTAGCGATTTTCAACCAAAAATTAACCAGATTGGCTCAATTGGCAAAACGTGAAAAGTTTTAGCATTCAATTGGCAACGATTAAAATGTTCAAAACCAAATCGGCAAAAATGTAATGGGCATAGATTTTTCTGGACAATTTCCTCTAGCGTAGATTCGTAATATGACCCAAATGACCCACTGAGCTAGCAACCCTATATTTCTCATCCTCTCTTCAAATTCTTGCAAGAATCCAAAGAGAATCCCAACGGACCGCAACAATGCGTTTTGGATAAGAGCTCCATCTTCTGTCCCTTTCCCACGCCCGATTCTTATCTTCTCCTCGCGGTACTTGCACCAAGAAAAGCTCCCATCCTCGCGTTCGCACCTCGCCAATGCTCGACGCGTCCGGTGCGCGGTACATCGCGTGGTGTATAGCAACGCAAAGGGAAATTCCAGGTCGGTACTCGGCGGCAGCTTTTGGTTCGCCAACCAAGCCAGCCCAATCGCACGTTCCTCCCCCCCCATGTGACGCGCCGCCCGATCCCGACACACGTCGTGCCCAGCCACTTGCTCCAGCTAACCACCTTGCCCTCCCCTCCCCTCCCGTCGTATTCATGACGACACGCAAAAGCCTCGCTGATCCCGCCGCGTGGCGAAACGGTTGGATCGCAACCGGTCCTTGTTTACTCCTTTTTTTTGGAGTCCCACGTTCAGGTACGACGACCACGGGTCGGTCGATCCAACGGCGGAAAACGGACGGTGGACTCCTCGCGCGTCGTGGGTCGCCGGATACGCTTCGATTTTCCCATGCCTATCCATAAGGCTGTTGGGTGGCGGGGGTCTTTCGTTGGTAGTGTTTTAGTTGACTTTGTAGGGAGAGCTGTTGTGGGCTAGGGAGGAAGCGTGTTTTGAGGGCGTAACATAATTTATATGCAAGGGCCATGTGCAATGGATGAGGAAGGAGTGGGTTATTTAAGATATACACATTACTAGAAAAAGAGAATGTCTTTCCAAGAAACCTAAGAGGAGTTCCCCCCCTTTTTTTTTTTTTTCCTTTCTTTTTTTGAGGATGATGCATGTGTGTATACGTTTAATCCTTCGTCGAGGTCTTAGAGCGGACCCGAGAACTGATATCGGCGAGATTAGATTACTATAAGCACGCTGTGATATGATACTACTGTCTGAAGAGTAGAAGGCGTGCGGGATGACACGAATGTTACAGATTTGCTCCCCTAATTCAAGCAGCTGGAAGCGAAAGATAGGGTCAGAGATGCGGACCCAAGACCGGAACGAAGCATGGACTGGATACGAATATCTAAAATAAAAACTCCATGTCGACTCGTGTTACTTGCCCTCGTGGAATATCGCGATTGGGTTCATTTCGTGATTAGAAGGACGCTGGGATTATCTAAATTGACTTACCAAGTCGCTAAAATAAAAAGCATGCGACGGACTTTCGTTAGTATTTCAATATTGCCCATTTGTTTAAACAAGCACGTCGCGCTTAAGAAATCAGTTTGCTCGCTCGCATCATGTTGCTACCTGTTTCCTCTGGAAATGCAGGCACATTTGGGAACAGAAGAATTTGAATAAGGCTTTGTTCAAAACAAGTTAGATCGAGCTTCTCACGTCCCTCCTGTTTAGCCCCACAGTATTTTTTATAAGGTTCCTCCCTCTCTTTCTTCCACGTTTACCATTTATCGAATAGCACACGGGCATTCGAAGGAATATATATTTAGCAATCTCGAATTACATTCTCAAGGTGCCCTTCAATAGATGAAGTGTTGTAAGGCTCATCTCCATTGTAAGACCTTAATATGAATTCAATGCATGGAACTATATTAACTATATTGACTGAAGTCAGTGTTAATCATCTCGTTATCTGTCATTTCATAATTTAACATAATGGCCATTTTAGAAGGCCTAGCCGATGAGTGCGTCGAATGCTATTTTACCATCCATAGCAAATGGATATTTGCATGTTCGACACATTGATTATACAAAATACGAGATGCACGGTATTTTGGAAGTAATAAAGTTTCTTTATTTGAATGTCAAACAATCGTTCTCGGGGAAGTTTGTTTCCAAAAATCCATCATGTAAAGTTAAGGTGAGACAAACTTCACTTTCGGCTTCGGCTTGATAAAAATATAGACGGCCTCCAATTTGTGCCCATCAGATTCAAGGGCCGAGTGCGTGCACCTAGGAGCCTCTCGATGCCATGCAAAGCCGTAACCAGCGCTAGAAGATACTCACACAAAGCGCAACATCGAAAAACCTTGCTCATACGAGGCACTACACCTTCGTTTCCTGCGAAACTATTTCACTTAAATGAATACCATGCGACATGTGTCAACAGGTTTTCCTAATGGACAAACATCTATTGCTAATTAGTATTGCTGAAGGATCAGAGTCTTTAAGAGTGTTCGCTCTTTCTAAACTAAACACATCTAAATGGAAAAAATTCCCATTCGACTCTAGGGATCATGACCGATCGATATAGAAGTAATGATATGATGCAATTTCGTGCATCGATTCTTCGACCTTGCCACTTTCTTCCGTGATGTGGATAGTGATGCCCGTGGACGACTAGACGGAGACATGGGGGTCAGCTCTAAAGTTGGGCCTCAATGAATCCATGATTATCTGTGGAATGTGTCCACTACCCACTTCCTAGCCCATATCATCGGCAAAACAGGCAACCGTCTGCTTATCCGAAGACGCTCAACCTCACACAGAAGTTTCGACAAAGGATTCAATCCATTGATTTTATCATCCGTGCCCCAAAATTGCTATAGTTATATGTTGTGCCAGGAAATATATTTGATCTAGAAAGAGGAATTTCAGCAATCGAGATAAATGACATTGACGTTTGAACCCTAAAACACAATTTCAAGGCAATAAAATGCTAAGTATTCAAACAGGAAAATCGACTAGAGGCAGAGCAATCCTGGTTACAAAGACATAATCAAAATGTCGTTACACCTAACATGTAGCTATAGGTGTATCATACTGAGGAAACAAACTAATCGAACAAGCTGAAACCCATGTCATCATCGGACTCTTCCGCGGGTTCTTCCTTCTTCTCTTCCTCCTTGGCGGCAGCAGCTGGAGCAGCACCAGAGTCAGCAGCAGCAACTGGAGCCGCGGCGACAGCAAACTTGCTAGGATCCTGAAATCAAAAAAAAAAATTCTTTAGTTAAATAAGTTCATTAAAAAAACTACAAAAAACTAGGGAACATTTAGGACCAAAAACTATACACTAAAAGAAGTAGTATCACAAACCTTGAGGAACTCCTTCACTTCGTCAGCGTGTGGATACGAATACTCGGTCTCAACAGCAACAGCCAAAACATTCTTGTAGGCATTGATGAACATGTGAGGTGCAGCAGCAAGGGTTGGGTATGAGATGGCAAGCGCGAGAGATGTGACCATAGAGACACCAAGGGCGAACTTCTCCATGAGGTCATCCTCGGTAAGGTCGAGCACCTCAGGGCTGAAGACAGACCCACTGTCGTAAACACTTTGCACAATGAGACCATACGAGAAGGGCCTTATCCCGAGCTTAGCAAGAAGGGCGGCCTCAGAAGAGCCGACCTTGTCACCCTTCTTGATAAGCTCAACAGGGGTGATAATTTCCACAGTACCCTTGTTAATCTTGGTCGGAATGTTGAGCACCTGAATTTACGATATGGACAAATAAGCTGCTGCTGCCAGAAGATGAAGAAAAATGTCATTGCCGTGAAAGAAAGGCTCATATTACCTGGAAGAAAGAAGTCTGAGAAGGGTCGAGCCCAGTGTTGCCAGGTGGGACAATGACATCAATTGGAGCAACCAAACCCACACGAGCAGGGGCTCCAACCTGTCAAAGCAGAGTTGATTGTACGACATTAAAGAGAAAAACTTGAGTTTAGCCCACAAATTGACATTAACCAAGTACATGAAAAATGGTAGACTCGAACAGATTGTTAAGCAGTTAATAGAAAAACTTGAATTTATCCATTCCCTCCCAGTCAGATGTCACCCTAACTATCCAAAATGGTGAGATCAAGGCTCTATTGTCATTTTGTTTTCGAGCCATCAGCACAAGTCTATTGCTAGACAGGAAGGAGAAACCCTCAATTATAGCCATTCCCAGTCACACACCACCGCAAGTCTACTGAACCCGTAATGCAATTGAGGCTGATCAATTTGGCTTCTATTAAACAATATGGGCAGCCGCCAGACAGACAAAGTGGAACATTTTGCAATTACACTTGCTACGGAAAATCTTATTCAATCCAGTGATTCCAATAGAAACACTCCATCACCATGAAATAGCTGCGACATAGAAACTAACACAGCAGGAAAATACGTACTCTTTCGATAGATTATCCAGTTCCCAAATCATGGCACATAACCATGAAGTAACGCACTAATTGAAGTAAATTAACCAGATCAAGAGCATCAGAGAGCCGCACCTTGTACTTGGCAACCTCTTCGCTGACTTCCTTCAAGTCACCCTTGGTGAAGATCAAGCCCACATTTCCCTAATCACAATGAACCATCAAAAAATCAATCCCTTACACAGTCTAACACAAAACCCATGTTCCTCAACTTCTTCACTCTCATCTCTCTTCCTCATAGAACCTCCCTTTTACTATCCTTCAGAACCATGCCACATGAATCGGAAGAGACCAATTCAAACGAGAAGCAACACGTACCTGGAGAAGCGGGATGAGGTTGAGGAAGGCATTGTTGCCGGTGTTCTCGGCATGGATCCTGATGGACCTCTTCATCATCGTGTTCTTCCCCATAAGCACGATCGAGTCGCCCCTCAGACCCCTCCTGATGTTCTGGAGCTGGTTGGAGCCGACGTTGTCCGCGGCCACGATCAGGATCTGGCTGTACTCGTCCAGGAGGTTGCACAGCTTCGCGTCGTACGCGATCTTCTTGTCCGCCTTCGATAGTTTCCCCATTACTTCTTATGGAGCTTCCCTCCTAACGTTGATACAAGCCCGAAAAGGAACAGAGGGAAAAGGAAATGCGAGACAAAACTGAGGGCCAAGACGAAGCCGGAGGGCTCTGTCAAGGCGGACAGCGACGATCTGCCGTCACTTTAACCTCGGTGGCTATGGAGATTCGAGCGGTGGTTTTCGGTGGAGCTCGAAAGCAAACCCTAGCGCTCTGCCGCTCATGGGATTTGCGAGGGTTTATATACGGGAGACGCAAGGAAGAAGAAGGGGTTGCTGATTCTTGACCTAGATCGGACGGTTCATATTTTCCCGCTGTTTTTGCATCTGATGGCTCTAAAGTGATAGGTCGTTTGGGCCGGTCCTGATTTGGGCTTAATAGGACTCCAAACCCGATAAAAAACAAGAGAAAATAACATGGATGGTCCCAAACTTTGCTCTAATGTGTAATGTGACTCATAAAATTCTATATTTATTCAATGTGATCTCTGAACTTTAGCACAAAGTGTAATGTGATCTCTAAATGTTTAATTTATTTAATGTGATCCTTAGATTTTTAATGTATATACAATTTAGTCCATGAACTATATGAAAATGTTTAATGTTTTTTAGCATGTACTAAAAATTCAGGAAGTATAAAGAACAAATTAAAAATTTAGGAATTACATTGCATATTGAGTCGAAGTTCATAGACCATTTGTGTCACTATCCCGTTTGAAAATATATAAACATGAGATCCGCGGTTCGGTTTAGCCTAAATGAAGTCGAACCGAAAACCGGTCCGAGCCGCAAAATGCGGACCAGCTGATCAATCAAACCGAACCGATCCAAACCGCAAACCGTTTTCTCTCGCCCGTACGTGCGCGCGCCCCGGGGCACGGCTCATCTCAGCTCACCAAATTATGTAGAGATCGGTCCAGAGTCCGGCAAAAATCCGATTCACTTCTCATGGCGTCCTCCTCCTACAGGGACCGGACGTCGGAGTTCCGCTCCCTCACCGAAACCCTCCAGAAGATTGGCGGAGCCCCCGCCGCCGTCAATCCGCCGGAGGTCCGCGCCGGCCCGCCGGAGGTCCGCGCCGGCGCGCCGGGCGATGCGTCCCCGGCCTCCGCCAGATCCGAGTTCAACAAGAGAGCCGCTCGGATCGGGCTGGGCATCAGCGAGACCTCGCAGAAGATCGCCAGGCTCGCCAAATGTACGTGGCCGCCTCGCTTGCTCTAGCATCGTTCGCGCCTTTTCTCCCTTTCGTTGCTTCCACCGCGTTTGGGATGTTGTTTCGATCGGTCTTGTGGAAACTTAGATGCTATCCGTGCGATTTTTGGACGGTTTTGGATCGCGAGAGGTTCTGTCTATGCGAAATCGTACGTTTCGGTGTTAGTTAGCAATGTTTGTTTGTTTAGTATTGTTTAGGTGCCGTGGTTCTGATCGATTTTGCCGTGGAAATGGTGTTTATGGCTGGATTGAGATCGATAGAGTTTAGTTGGGAGAGTGAATTGGTAGGTTCTGATCCGCTCCACTGCGCAAGATTTCTCAGTTCAAAAGCAACATGATTACTTGGGAAGTTAGGATATTGAATATATATCCTGGATGATGATTGATACACATTATAATTCTTGTGACTCGAGATAGATTTATAGTCAAATGGCAAATACCACACTACATCTGTCATAGCTGTGCTACTTTTTTTGCCTCTATGGACGATGGCGCGTCACTGAAATAAATCCGTCGACATCCCAATCCCAAGCAGTCTGGTATTACCTTCTAATGATTCGTGAGCTGGTTACAAGATCCAGTTTATAGATTGCTTGATATCCAGGATTCCTGATGTTGAACAAGCAACTGGGATGTCCTTTCTATGCTTCGAAGTGAGAGCGTCAGACCTTTTCTATTTTCTTCTTCTGGTTATGTTTTAGTATCACATCCGCATTTGATGATGCTAATTTAGATGATCTTGCAACTGTAAACGTATATATATATATATATATATATATACTCTTATCCAGAGTTTGCAAGAAGATAACGTCATTTAAGATCAGATTCATGCTGTAATATTCTTGTGATAAATCAATTCATCGTTATGAGTTCCTGATTTTTCTTCTTGATGGCTGTCAATTCTGAACGGAAGTCTTCTGCAACTGTGTTTGGTTTATCCCCCCTTTTGGTTTCTGAAATCACTACTTGCAAACTCTGAAGTTGTCATTATAGCGAATCTGGATAAAATTTAGAGTTGTGGTGTTTATGCTAAGCGGTGGTTTTGTTTGACAATTTTGTCAAATGCAGTGGCAAAAAGGTCATCTATGTTTGATGACCCCACAGTCGAGATACAACAACTGACTTCCTTGATTAAGGATGACATCACAGCACTAAATATCGCCCTTCAAGATTTGCAGACTCTTCAAAATATTGAAATGAGCGGCGGCAACTATTCAGAAGATAGAGCCGTCCATTCAACCACTGTTTGTGATGACCTGAAAAGCAAACTTATGGGAACTACAAAACACCTCCAGGATGTTTTGAAAACCAGAACTCAGGTTAGCTATTAATTTGAGCAGGTCTTCATGTTTAACTTGATGTGGTTCAACTCTCCTTCCATGTTCTCATACGCAGTTTTCTGTATCAGAATATCAAGGCTCATGAAAACCGGAAACAGATGTTCTCTGCCAATGCATCAAGAGAAAACCATTTTAAGCAGCATATGAAGCCTGTGACTGAGCCACCTCCTTGGTCAAGTGCATCCAATGAATCTGGAAGTCGACCCCAAGCAGCGTGAGTATTTTGTTCGGTCTCTTCGGTACCCTGGTTGGCTTGACCACGTGTAAATGAGATCGCAGTAGCAATTAACTCTAGAAAGGAGATTAAGTAAGAGCGCGCATTATGCGTAGACAGTGGAACATCAAGGGGATTAAACTTAACTCTTGCAAAGGGATTTTTCCATTTTTTATGTCTTGCCCATAAGTTTTGTCCCTTAAGAATTTTCTTTTCAATATTCCTAGATTGTATGATGCTTTAATGTCTTGTAAAATATGCAACGTACAACACTGGTCAAGGAACTCGGGGGTATAGAGGTTGGACTGGTTATGTTTATTAGATTTGCAAAGAATGGAACACTAGATCCTAGTATGCAAGCATTTTAATTTTTCCTATATTCAGAATCTCTTCAGCATCGATAATTTATTCTTCCTTGGTATGGTTACTAAATATAAGTTGTCAATACTGTGCATCTTTCCCATATTCTTTACATCTGTAAAAATTGCTTCACTGTCTAATTATTGGTAATTTTCTCTCTCCATCTATCTGGGCCCACCTCTGCCTCTTCGTGACTGCTCAGAATGCCTTCAAATGGATCTCAAGTTGGAAACCAATTGAGGTATGTCTCACATCATCCTATAAGCTAAGCTGCAGCTTCCTCAATACTTTCTCCAAACAAGAGAAGGCAATACTTTTAGCATGGTTCGGTGGAAACACTCTGCAATATTTTATATATCGATTCATTATATGGTAGTTGGCATTATATGATGCCGTGGCTACAATGTAAAACGGTGAAACTCTGAAAACGCTTCCATTGACATCAGTACCTTTTCAGAGTCTTATCCGATCTCCGCCAGGTTGTGTGGTTAGATTGTAACATATTTCGGAGCATATGCAATGAGGGGGTAGATCTACTGTTAGATGGAATGTAGAAGACTACATGAGAAAACTTTAGGCCAACATTTAAACACAAATGGCTACCACAGCCCTCTCTGCCTTATGGTGAAATATTGGGAGTGCATTGCTCTCTTGATGTCATGTAGCCAGGATCGATTTAAAGAGAGCTGGACTTGATTTTTAGCTGTACTAGCTGCTACTGGAAGATCTTCATCTTTGAATGGATTGACATTGGATTGAAAAAATGCAGTCCTTCCAACTTCTCAATCTACTTAGTAATATATATCTTATACAATATACTCGCTGTCAAAAAGACTGTGGAAGGTGGTTTTGCATAGTGAACGATGTTGCATTGCTACTTGGTGTGACAAAAGTTCCTTAATTTTCTGCATATGCACTGTGCACACCAGCAGTAAGTGAAAAGTACTAGATAATCACGCAATCATTAGTTTTGCCGAGCGAAACTGTTCTCTAACTATTTATATATATTATCTGAACTTTTCATGTTGATTAACAACTTTTTGCTGCTCAGACGGAGATTAGCAGTGGATAATAGTCCATCCGACTCCATGGAGATTTCCATGTTGCAGCAGGTGGTTCCTCAGCAAGAAAACTATTCTCAAAGTCGTGCAACTGCTCTTCACAACGTGGAATCCACAATATCTGAACTAGGCGGCATATTTACGCATTTGGCTTCAATGGTTGCACAGCAAGGCGAAGTGGCTATTAGGTTTGCCCCTTCTCTAGAACAATCATCTTCTGTATGCTGCCCTAAATCAATACAAAATAGGAAACGAGTAGAAGCCATGAGGGATAATTGGTAGTGCATTTTGGAGCTTGTCTTCTTGCAAGTCGTTATGTTGAACTTACAATGCGAACTCTTTTGTGATGGTCCCCTTCAACGGTGCAAGCAGGATCGACGACAATATGGAGGAGTCCTTGGTGAATGTAGAAGGAGCTCGCAGTGCTTTGTTGAGGCATCTCAATCAAATATCATCCAATAGGTGGCTCATGATAAAGATATTTGCCATCTTGATATTTTTCCTGATGATTTTCATCTTCTTCATTGCTTGAATGTTGGTATAGAAATGTAAGTCAATGATGTATATATACATGCTCTCGCTTTCAGCCATCTACACTGATTCTTTTATCCATAGATTCATTACCGTGAGCATCGATTGGAACATCATGTCAACCAGTTGTTCTAGGAAGTTGGTTCCATTTTATTTCTATTGCATATAGCAGTGAAATTCTATTTCAAAGTAAACAGCACCTGTAATTGAAAATCATCGACAGCCGATGCGGCTAGCTTTTGTGTTGCCGTGTGCAGTTTTCTCTTCATCTCGATGGCGTCTGTCTTGTTCATTTTGAGGAACTTACGTTTTTACGGGAGTCGTGGGATCCTTTATGTAAGTCCTGTAAGGGATGTGAAGGCAGAGACGTTGGCGAAAAGCAAAAGGATTTAGAGAAATAGTTGGTAAAAAGCTTGAACCTAACATATTCTATTTTCGTAAGAAAGCCATAAAGAAGCTTTCCATGATTTCAACGTTTATCCTCGCGAAAAGTTTAATGGGACTCTTCTTATTATGAGCACTACTGCTGTTTCTGGAAAATATTTCTCGAAAGCGCAACATTTCTGAAAAATATTTTCTAGAAAGTCATTTATAATATTTTTTGGTATTTGGCTGAAATCTAAAAATGAATTAAAAAATATTTTTCGCCGTTTGATATGGAAAATTTAATTTGATTTTGCCATGTGCAGTCTTTTTAATAATTTTTTTGTTTGTTTCTTTTATTTTTAAAAAAAATTCAAAATTTTAATTTATTTCTATTTCTTTTTTATTTTTCTTTGACGTTCGGCCACAAACGAGCTCGAGCTCGCAAGCCTTGGGAGAGGATCCACCTCGCCGGGCAGGCGAGCTTGACCTCGCTAAAGGTCAACGAGGTCAAGCCTCGCCACAGGCCAGCAAAGCCGAGGTGAGCTCGCACTATTCCAGTGAGCTTGAGCCTCATCGACCACTGATCTATTATGAGTTGATTAGAGGTCAAGGAAAATGTGGTGGGAGCTTATCTTACTTCCACGAGCCATAATTTGATGGTTCAAGAACTTGATCACCCTAGATATTATCTCTTTTATGGACAAGTTTTCACGCAATCTTTCTCATAGTTTTTCTTATATTTTTCTTAGAACATGTCAATCTAAATTATCATGAAAGGATACTCACATAACAAATCAAAACAAGACATTTATTTGACGACGATGTCATCACATATAAATTGTGGTAAGCAAAACCCGAGCCGTATCGGGCAAAAGTTTTAACATCGCCTTTCTGTTAAGCCTTGGGACAAGATTCCGTGAACTATGCATAAAATTAAACGTGCGATAAACCAAGACTAAGGAATGCATATTTTCTAAGTTAGATGATGACAATGAGATATAAAACCAAATAATACAAAACTAAGCTCGAATTAAACTAAGTCTCAAGATGCAATTTTTATCTATATGCATTTTCGATTTTTTTTCTTTTTCAATTTATCACTTTTTTTGGTCTTTTTCATTTCCCTTCATGGCAAATACGATTTGAAATCTAAACTATACTAAAATGCATGTCATGAGATAAGAAATCAAACACGAAGCTAGAATTTACTAAACTATACTAAATGCATGTCATGAGATAAGAAATCAAACACGAAGCTAGAATTTACTTCAAAATGTGGTACGAACACTGAAATGACATGCAAACGGTGCAAACACGCAAAGGCCACGACGACTCGGGACCGTTCGATGCCTTTTACAAGGACACATTGAGGGAGTGTCAATGAACCAACAACATCACGAACGCCGTCTGTCCAGCACTCGCACAAACTGGACAACGGGCACTAAAACTACATCAGACTCAAAATCAGTGTTAAAAAAACAAGAAATTCTGCCCAGTGCATCCACGAGCCATGGAGACCCCAGCATATGGAATCCACACGGAGAGTATAAAACACAAAAGAATGGTTGGGGTGATTTTCATCTCTCGCATCATTGAAAAGAAAATTGGTTCAAGTGATCGGTTCAATGGTGGACCTACGTATGGTGATTTCCACCTCCGGTGTCATGCCGTGTTATATGGTGTTGAAGATACGTTCGAACATTAAGTCGACCAAGAAAGATAGTCGTTGTGTACTTTAGAGTAGTGGTCGGACTTGTTTTTTAAGTTGGATTGTCTAAATGCATAATTTTATTTCAAAGATCTCATAAATCGAAGGTCGGTTGGAGGAAATTTCTTTTGAAGAGACTGCCAAAACTAAGCTCCTTGAAAACTGAACTTGGTCTATTAGACTTTTACGTGGAATCAAAATCTCGGGCCTTACTTGGTTAAAGGAAAGTCGTCGGTTTTTCGTTTTCAATTTCCAAGATCAGTGTGTTTGGAAAATATTCTCATAAATTGTTTTCATTTGAATCCAAGGGATTTTTAGGATGTGTATGGTAATGATTTTGTGTCCGAAAACTGATTCTGCTCAGAAATGATCCTTTTTTATTCTGTGTCCGGAAATAATTTCTAAGCATTTGAAGGAGTTTGATAACTACCCAAAATTTCTATTCTTAGAAAAGAAAAAAAAATAGAAATGCTTTTGGTAACTATATAATTTTTTTTATTAATAATATTTTAATTTTTTTAATATTTCTTTCTCCTTTTTTCCTTTTTTTTTTCTTTTCCCTTCCCTTCCTTGGCCATTGTCGGTCGCTGGCGCCGGCGATCGGCCACAGGCTAGGGTCGACGAGGGTGTCGGGGCTCTTGCCGGTCGTGACGACGAGGTCGGCCTCGCCATATCTGGGTGAGGTCGAGCCTCACCCAATTAGAGCCTTGCCCAGCCAAGGCGAGGTCGACCTCGCCATCGAAACCCATCTCTCTCACTTGGGTCTCGACGGCAAGGTTGGCCTCGCCAAGGCTGGGCAAGGCCTCATTGTCATGGCCACGAGCCGCCCTCATCGGCCCTGGCTTGTGGTCGGTCGCCGATGGTCGGCAGCAAGTCGACGGAAGGAGAAAAATAACAAACCAAGAAGAAAGAAGAATCGGAAATGGAAAAATTGTTCCCAAAATCAAGAAGTTACTTTTTTTTGTTTCTTGATTCTGTTGCAAAACTAATTGTAGAAATAATTTTTTGTAAATTTGTGTCTGGGCACAAAAAATTTAACAAACGGATTTCCGTTTTTAAACTAATTTTGAAAACAAAATAATAGAAATTTTTGTTATTTGGCAACTTGCCAAACAACTCCTTAGCCTGACTTTTTAAAGACTTTAGAAACTACTTATTAGTTGGTCTCAAACCAAAACACGGGGGAGTGGTGGTGGACTCGAGTCGATCGGCCACTAATCTGTCTGCTTTATGCAAACCACTAATCTGCCCGAGGTTGATTATCAGGACAATAGTTAAAAGATGCCATGTCGTTTTCTTGCAAGGAAGAGTGGGATCCTTGGAAACTGAACGTGGTCTACTAGACTTACGTGGAATCAAAATCTCTGGTCCTGTTTGGTTAAAGAAAAATCGCCGGTTTTTCATTTTCAATTATCAAGATAAGTGTGTTTAGTAAAAATTCTCAGTTAGTGTCTTCATCTGATCCAGGGATAGGTGTTTTCTCATTTTTAGCTTGACTCTTTGATAACTTTGGAAACAACTTATTAGTTGGTCTCAAACCAAAATACGGGGGAGTGGCAGTGGACTCACGTCAATCTGCCCGAGGTTGATTATCAGGATATTAGTTAAAAGATGCCGTGTCATTTTCTTGCAAAGAAGAATGGGATCCTTGAAAACTAAACGTGGTCTACTAGACTTACGTGGAATCAAAATCTCGGGCCACGTTTGGTAATAGAAAAGTCGTCGGTTTTTTGCTTTCGATTTCCAAGATCAGTGTGTTCGGTAAAAATTCATAAAAATTGTTTTCATTTGAATCCAAGAGAAGGCGTTTTCTCATTTTTAGTCTGACTTTATGACAATTTTTGGAAACAACTCATCAGTTGGTCTCAAACCAAAACGCGGGGGGAATAGCGGAGGACTCAAAGTCAATTTGCCACTAATCTGTCTACTTTATGCAAACCACTAATCTGCCAGAGGTTGATTATCAGGACATTAGTTAAAAGATGCTATGTCATTTTTTCCTCCTTTTTCTTCGTGGCCCTTTACTTTAATGATGACCAGAGAGAAGCCTAGCGAGAAGGGGAGAAAAAATCAACCAAACAGAAAAGAACGCTCAATTTTCCAGACTGTGTTTTACAACCACAAGCAGCAGGTGAGGGTTGCAGCAGAGCGCTAAGAGGAATCAATGGCTACCTATTTTGCAGATTAAGGATGGATGTAATCAGTAAATCTGAGTGCTTAGCACCCGACTTGTCCACTCACTTTTGCCAAGTCGATGCAGATAAATGACTTTTGAGACCAAAACAAGAGCCTCTCTCTCTCTCTCTCTTTCAAAATCCTGACCCTCTATAAGTCTCTTGCCGATTAGGTGGCTAAACCACACCTGAATTGTGATGCATCCTATCACTCATCCCTTCTTAATCTCCCTACACAACAGTTCAGTCCGCTGCTGCTTTGAGTTATGCAACTCGTGGGCTTTAGTTCTGCGAACTCACAATTTCGTTTGCTTCATTTTTGCGATTGCCATTGCATCGTGCTCTCTACGAGTCGAGTCTCCTCGGCGTCAAATTTGAATGACCGATAGCAAATTTGAAATGCCTTTAGTAAGTAAACTACTGGGGACTTTTTAGTCCGATCAACCGTTGGTAAGTGATGAATGAAATGATCATTTTATAATCCTCAATTCCAATAGTAGATTACTCATTGCTTTTAAATTTTGTAAGCTGCCCCCTTCATTTGTTAATAAGTTACCAACACAATAATTTTACCACCATAAAAAATTATGAATAGACTATTGATGCTTTTAAATTCCCAGTGGAATAATTTCGGTGGCAAATTAATTAGTCTGCTGATAACTTACTACCTTAAAAAGCATATCCATGCATTGTATATATGTCATTAATTTCAATGTTAACTTGTTATTTACACCACTGGATTTATTTTTGAGTGGTAAATGCATAAAACAAGTTTAATAATTTATTATTACATGATGGGAGTAAGCCGCCGATCGATGGTAAATTACATGTAAGTACTTGAACAACAAATTACCAGTTGTATGAATTTACCGGTAGGATTTAGATTTTACTAATAGTGTTACCTATCGTCTATATAACAGAACATTGCATTGTTCCGTCGTTCTCGAGCGGAAACTTAGAAACGTCATCTTCTGTTTAAAACAAGACCAAAATGCTTCATTAAGCCAGGCTAAATAAAGATGAGAGCAACGTATGGAAAATTACATGAGACAAACACAAAATTCGGTGTGAGCAGTATTCTTACTGTTGATGAAAAGTCAATACTTATGTTAATCTGCAGTCTTCGTTCAAAAAATAAGTTCAGAGTAATGGGAAAGATTAAATTGATTTGCGAAGTTCGTGAATTTGTTTGCATGACAGACTTCTATTATTGTTTGAATACGGCTTGCTTGTTTAAATGCCTAATCATAACTCAAGTTGTAGCTGTTGACGGGTGTACCAATTTGAGGTTTTACCACTCTATTTGTCACATGTTTATCAATTCGTGATGATTCAATTTAACGAAGGGCAAATGATCACATGTGTACTATTTTGGGATTTTTCATGATGAAAAAATAAGTTTGGTAAATTTGTCACAAGCGTATCGGTCGGGGGTTTTTAGTGGTAAAAAATTTAATTTGGGGTAAAATTATCACATGTATACTAATTTAAGATTTTTCATGATATTAATCTTTTTCATTTTTGGATTGCTTTTGCACTTTGCGATAGGATGAGGAGGATCATTAACATGACATCAAGAGGTTCCCGCTCTTTCTGCTCCAACCCTAGGCACTTCAATGAGTGACCCATCTTCATGTTGCCCTCGGGTGGAAGTTCGATCCAATCAGAATGGCAGTGTCAAAATCAAAATGGAACATAGACATTATGAAAATGCTCATAGGCAAGAGACTCTTGGGTGATACTCCATGTCGAACTTCACCGCTCGAGAGCTGGAATTCAAGCGAATGCACCCTTCTTCCTCCTACCCCGAAGACGGCTCTTTTCTGTGCTAGGACAGGGAATGCAAATCCATCCTACTCTACCAAGAAAAATAATCAGTTTTTATGATCTTTTCGGTTTGTCTTGTGATGCACATCCTATCGATCAGATGGGAAACCATAGACACAATCATACCGGATTAGCCTCACTCATTCGGACTGTAATTCCATTTAGGGATAATGACCTAAATAATTCATGAACTTTGACTCAACGTGTAATGTGGTTTCTGAACTTTTAATTTGTTCAATATGATCTCTAAATTTTTTGTACATGCTCAAGTTTGTCTTCGAACTATATGAAAATGTTGAATATTATCCTTCAAGTAATTTAAGTTCAAGGACAATGTCGAAAGTTTTCATATCATCGATGAACTAAATTGAACATGTATCAAAAGTTTAGAGACCATATTGGATTAATTGAAAGTTCAGGGACGACATAGTACATTTGGCTAAAATTCATGGACCACACTGAATAAATTAAAAGTTCAGTAATCACAATGTAAATTAGGTCAAAGTTCATGGATTATTTGTGCCATTCTCCCTTTTATTTACCTTTGAACTTATTGTAAAATAATCAAGAGGGTAATGAAAAAATAAGAAGAAAAAGATTAGAGAGAGAGAGAGAGAGACGGGGGGGCGGGGCAACCTTATTGCGAAGGGGGACCCTCCATCCACTAATTGCATCGAATTTCTCAAATTGCATAGGAAAGTATACAATCAAAATCTCACCATTATAATCATTATGGTAGCTCGCCAAAATTCCAATCCTCAAAATCTCAAAACTCCATGAATATACCTCTATAATCATGGTAATAATCAATTATAGAAGGTAGACTTCTCCTGCTGTTACTTCCATATCTTGCTCTTTGCATAAGCCAAGGACAGAAAAGTTTTCAATGTCAACTTTCCTTCTTGCTTTCTTGAACCGTGCTTCTCATAATAACACGTCACTGTAGACATAATACTCAAAATCATGATACAGCTGAAAGTCTCGTAAATATCGCACACCATTTGAACTGAAATTCGTTACTAACATAGAAATTAAGATCTTTGACGATCCTCTCTATTTTTGTGCTCTTAAAACTTCTTTAAATTGTAGGATGCACCATAGCCGGACGTGACAGTCTAGCAATAGGTGAAAAGAAGAAAGAAGATCAATTCGTGGAAAATTTTACTCCGATCTAGATCTGGGCTTCGGAGATTCATCCAGTGATTGAATAAGCCAAGAGACTGGAGAGTAACATGCTGAGAAAGGGGCAAAAAAAAAAAAAAAGAATCATCGAGACATTTTCCGAGAACAGAGCATATTACAGTAAGTTACGAAAGTCCATGCAACTGTTACCACCCAAAAAAAATGAAAGAACAGAGAGAGAGAGAGAGAGAGAGAGAGAGAGAGAGAGAGAGGGGAAAGAGGAAAGAGGGAGATTTCTTTCCTGCTTCAGTCCTCTTTTTCTCTGGTCCAAGAACGACCGACACGTTCCTATATATACAGCAATGCTCATGCTCTTTTGCACGTAAAGGAATCCCCTGTTTTTCCTCTGTTTAGGTTGCTCTTCTTGTCAGATCTTGGGCCTCCGTCTTCAGAACGCTTCTCTCGGTTTTTGGGAGCTTGGGATTTCTTGTCAAACGCCAAACCTACCTTTTCTGGACTAGAAACAATTTTCTCTGCCTCCTATTTTAAATCTTATCCTCCCCGAATTGGAAATTTTGGACGATATACTTCCTCTGTTTTATTGAGAAAGAGTGGCAAGCCTTTTAAGGGCATTGAATACGTTAGGAGCTATACACATCTGTCAGACAGAGAGGTCATTATGCTACCCATTTAAACATATGTGCGAAGAACAGACCAACGGACGCGTTTGAGTTTTGGGTCTGCTCTCTGTTTCTCTCTCACATGCACAGGCTCTTTTGAATTTTTTTTTTTGACACAGGCTCTTTTGATTATAGGCCTGCATTTTATCTTCTCGTTGGTCCGTGTCATTCACTGGTTTGTTTTTGCGTCTTCAGAGGCCTGATTTGGCCGTGGGACAGAGAGGAGAAAATGTTGTCTCAGAAGCAAGCCGAAGAAGCGATGGTCTCTAGCTTCACCGACGCTGGACAGAGAGACAGAGTTGAAGAAGAAGAAAAGGAGCAAACAGATGACTCCAAGTTTGGCCTCAAAAACCTCCTCTGGCATGGCGGGTCTGCGTATGATGCTTGGTTCAGCTGTGCCTCCAATCAGGTAGAATTAATTGTTGTGCCCAACAAACCATTTTCTTGGACATGTGATGACTTCTGCAGTGATTTTGCCTCAAATTGAAGACCTGGCTTTTGTTCACAAGTCAAAAAGTTTGATCAATTTCGATCCGACTCTCATCCATTCTGTTTTTCTTGTTTGGGACATTACGCAGGTGGCGCAGGTGCTGTTGACACTGCCCTATTCGTTCTCTCAGCTTGGGATGCTTTCCGGGATAATTCTGCAGATTTTCTATGGATTCCTGGGGAGCTGGACGGCTTATCTCATCAGTGTGCTCTACGTCGAGTACCGAACCAGGAAAGAGAAAGACAATCACAGCTTCAAGAACCATGTCATTCAGGTCCATCTCTATTCAAGAACTGCCACGCACCAAACAAAGAGCATGTTTCCTCATTCATCAAATTAAAATCGCTGAACTGGGTGAATCTCGAAATTGATTTGCCTTTGTTTTTTGGTTCAGTGGTTCGAGGTACTGGATGGTTTGCTTGGTACCTACTGGAAAGCCATCGGGCTGGCTTCTAACTGCACTTTCCTCCTCTTTGGATCAGTCATCCAGCTCATAGCCTGCGCAAGGTTGGTCATTTCATTATCAGTTTGCGACTTCTTTTCGCTCAATTGAGACGACAACTAAGTCAATCTGTATGTTTTACTGTCTTTTTCGTTCATATGTATGGTCTTGGGGGTTCATTACATTACAGCAACATATACTATATCAACGACCGGTTGGACAAGAGGACATGGACGTACATATTCGGAGCATGCTGCGCGACCACCGTGTTCATCCCCTCCTTCCACAACTACCGGATTTGGTCCTTCCTCGGCCTTGGCATGACCACCTACACCGCTTGGTACTTGACCACTGCGGCCATCGCTCACGGCCAGGTAATTATAGCGTCTCATCTCTCTCTTGCTCTTCTCCGAGCTTCTGAATTCGATCCTCTTTCGGCCCTGTTAAATTAATTTCATTTCTTTGATTTTTGATATAAATACCAATTGAAAAAATGATGCAGGTTGAAGGTGTGATCCACTCTGGACCGACCAAGCTGGTCCTGTATTTCACCGGCGCCACCAATATCCTCTACACTTTTGGCGGACACGCCGTCACCGTGTGAGTTCCTCCTCCGTCTGGTGCTCATTAAATGTATGTGTTTGTGCTTTTGATTTCTTCTAAGTAACTACACCATCACAATTTGAATGTAAGTTCATGTGATTAAACTCAAAAGGAGCAGTACCTGATCGATCATCGACAGTGAATGTAGCAGAATACTTCAATCACTCGGGTTGAATTGTCTTATAAGACCGAATGGCGATGATAATCGCCGACAAGCTTTCCTTTTCTTCATGAAACTAAACGAGTCAGTGTAAAATCGTGACAGTGAAATAATGGACGCAATGTGGAAGCCGAGGAAGTTCAAATACATATATCTGCTGGCCACACTGTACGTGTTCACTCTCACGATTCCATCGGCGGCGGCGGTGTACTGGGCCTTCGGCGACCAGCTCTTGACCCATGCCAACGCCTTCTCTCTCCTCCCTCGCTCTGGGTGGCGCGATGCCGCTGTCATTTTGATGCTCATCCACCAGGTTCCTGTCAATTATATATTTTCACATATGTACACGTATATATTCAGTATTATAGATGAGTTTCCATTGAATCCTTTGGCAAAGATCTTGATGCGTGATTTTATTGGCATCCCAGTTCATAACATTTGGGTTCGCGTGCACTCCGCTCTACTTTGTGTGGGAGAAGGTGATAGGGATGCACCACACGAAGAGCATATTCTCGAGGGCGCTCGCCCGGTTGCCGGTGGTGATCCCCATCTGGTTCCTGGCCATCATTTTCCCGTTCTTTGGGCCAATCAACTCCGCCGTGGGCGCCCTCTTGGTCAGCTTCACTGTCTACATCATCCCCGCCGCTGCCCACATGGTCACTTTCCGGTCGTCCTCTGCCCGGCAGGCCAGTGATATGCTACGAATTGTCCTTTGCTTAAGGCAGTACAACTACATATATTGCTAATCGAAAGTCCAGTTTTTAACTTTTATTTGACATGGATCGAATTCGCACTTGCAGAACGCCGCCGAGAAGCCCCCATTTTTCCTGCCGAGCTGGACTGGCATGTACGTGGTGAACGCATTCGTGGTGGGTTGGGTCCTGGTGGTCGGGTTCGGGTTCGGAGGATGGGCGAGCATGACCAACTTCATCAAGCAAGTGGACACGTTCGGGCTCTTTGCTAAATGTTACCAGTGCAAACCCCCTTCCCCATCGCACCATTGACCTCACAATGCAACACGTAATTGGCTTTGCTGATACTAAAACTGGCTGATGCGAAAATGAAATGGGAATAAATTCTTAAAGAGTCCGCAAAAAGCAAGTTTGACTTGACTCAGTAATGCAAACTTGCTGGCATCTGAGCTGGTTTATCAGAAATTTCCCCTTTTCTGAATTGCAGCATTGAATTTGATATGTTTGGGGAAATCTCCTTTAATGGAATCCGCTTTCACATGGCTTTACACGGAGGGGAAGATGGAAATTTTGCCATGTGTGGGGAGGCACATGAATACAAAATGATCTTGCAATGTCTGGAATTATTTCACTTGAAATTGCGGTTTGATTGAATTAGTTCTTCTTCTTCTTCACATGATCACACGCCCCTCCAATGTCAGTCAAGTTGGATTGTGTGTGTGTTTTGATAGTGGTTGACATGTCCAAGTTGTTGATTTGTAGTGAAGAAGGTGACTCTGGTTGGTTGGTTTGTAATTTTCCCTTCCATTTTGTTTTTTTTATCTTTGTCACGTTTTATCAAATTTTATCAGGAAATATACATTTATTCTCGGATAATAATAATGGGAAAAAATTACAAAAAATCCTTAACTATACTCATCGTGACACATTTACTCCAAATTTTTCTTTGTGACACAAAAAACTTCAAACTCGTACCAATGTGACGCATTGGGGGTGTGACACATTTACCCCAAACTTTTTTTTATGACATGTCGCACTGATACATGTTTAGGGATTTTGGTGTGATAAAAAATAATTTGGGGTAAATATGTCACACAAATATAAGTTTGGAGTTTTTTGTCTCGCAAAAAAAGTTTAAGGTAAATATGTCATAATTGGCATAATTTGAGGTTTTTTGAGACTTTTTCCCAATAATCAAATGATTTGGGTAGCAATTTCTCATGAGATAGATGGATTATATTCTTCAGGACTTCTTAAGCAACTAAAAAATAGTATGTCTCTTCGTTGAAATGTTTACAAGTGTAGTTCTCAATTTTACTTGCCATGTTGATACCTGCGCATTTCAAAATTTATACTTACCGTCCTTATTATTAATATTGAATTTCAAGTTGCATCTCTACATCGTACTCTTTTTTTCCTTTTAATTTTATCTTGTACATTTCGACCTTTTGTATGCCGGAGTTTATTGCAAGTAAGTGAAAAGGAACAAGTCCAAAAGCTAAAATAAGGAGAAATTAACAAATACGAATTTTCGCACGAGACAAGAATTTCAGCCGTTGAAATAAAATCATCGGCGCAAAATATAGCGTTGTTGTAATATCCAATATGTACGTGCATATCTTAATTTCTCGGCTTCACTTTGTCGAAACACTTATTTTTCCCTTTCAATTCAGGTCTGTTTAGTCAAAAGCGAAAATTTTCTTTTCCCTTTACAGCATAGAACATATTCAAATATTAAAAAAATAATGACAAAAGTTATAGGAAAAATTTCAATTAAAGATTCCAGGTAGGGTCATTTTCTCAAAAAAAGACCCAAAATAGATTTAATATCAAATAAGGGCTTGAAGTGTCCAATCAATCTCAAATAAAGACCCAAAGTGCCCAATTAGTCTCATGGAATGGCCCGGGTTCGCCGGCCAGTCAAATGCTCACCGACCGACGAGCACATTACTATTCCGGCGACCGGAACAAGGATAGTTTTGTCCTTTTCTTTTTAATTTATTTTTTTTCCTTTTTTATTTTTTTTTCCTTTCTTCCCTCCGTCGGTCTTGGGTGGAAGCTGCCCTCGCCGGTGTTGGGTGAGGACTGCCCTGGCTGGCGTTGGGCGAGGGTCGCCCTCGCCCGCCCAGCCCAGTCGAGGGCCGCCTTGCCGGCGTAGGGGGAGGGCGAGGGTTGCCCTCATTGGATCTAGCAAGGGTCGCCCTCGCTTGGGCTGAGAGGGCGAGGGTGACCCTCGCTCACTGGATCGGGTGAGGGCGGCCCTCGCCTGAGGCTTGTGAGGGTAGCCTCCGCTTGAGGCTGGCGACCTCCGCCAGCCCTGACTATAGCCGACGGAGGAAGAAATGATAAAAAAATAGAAAAAGGAAAAGGAAAAGGAAAAGAAAAAAATAGAAAAAGGAAAAAAAGAAAAATAATTAAAAAGAAAAAGATGAAACTGCTCTTGTTCTGATTGCTGGGACAATAATGTGTTTGCCTGCCGGTGAGCATTTGACTAGCCTGCGAATTTAGGCTCTTACTTGAGACTAATTGGACACTTTGAGTCCTTATTGAAGACTGATTGGACACTTCATACCCTTATTTGATACCATGTCCACTTGAGGTCCTTTTTTGAGAAAAAGACCCTACTTGGGGTCCTTAATTAGAATTTTCCCTTTATTATGTGAATTGATGTATTAATATTTGTAAATGATGAAAATTTTAGGAGTTTTCACTAATAAAAAATGAAAATATATTTGCAATATAATTTAAATAATATAAGAAATAAAATTAAAAGTGATCGTTTATCCAAACACGCTTCAAATGTTAAAACAAGAAATAATTACTCAAATGGTCCCTAAATTTTGCTTCGGTGCGTCATTTACCTTAAACTTTTAACTTGTTCAATGTGGTATTTAAAGTTTAACTTAATGTGTAATATGATCTATAAACTTTTAATTTGTTTAATGTGATCCTTGAATTCTTGGTAAATGTTCAATCTAATCCTTGAATTATAATATTCTTAGGTTTAATTTAGTCCTTGAATTATTTAGTTTAGGGATTACGTTGAATATGTATCAAAAGTTTAAGAACCACCTTATATATTATGTTAAAGTTTAAGTATGATATTAAATAAATTAAAAATTTGCGATCACATCACATCAGCGGCAAATCGATAAATTATTTATGTCATTTTCTCTTAAAATAATTGAGAAAGGAGAAAATGAAAAAGGGTGGGTGCAAACTTACATTCACTCTCTCTGTTCCACTTTTTCCTTTTCGACCACCGCCCTGCGTATTTTCCCGTGTGTTTTCCGGGAAAATTTTCACGGGGAGGGACTCCATTGGAGGGATGCCTCGCGGACGCCCAAGACAGGTCTCTCCTTCTCCCTTTTTTCCCGCTTTTTCTCCTCCTTTCTCTCTCTCCCTCCCTCTCTCTTCCGGGCCTTCTCGCTTTCCGCCGGGTCGTCGCCGATTCGATCTTCCGTGCTCCTCCGTCGCGCTTCCCCATCTCTTCGCCTCGCCCGGGACCCACCATTTTCTTTTCCTCCCTTTTCTCTCAAGGCGATCCTTTTACGACGTCGAGCTTCGTCGAGCTTCGCACGGGCTCTGTCTTGCCGTCGAGGGAACCGGCGTTCCGCGTCCAACTTGTTGCTAAACAAGCTTTCGTCTCCCATTGGGTCGTTCGCGTATTTAATGTTGTTAATGGGTTTTTTGTTTATTTTTTTTTTCCGGTTCGTTTGGCTTTCGTCGCTTACGATGATGCTTATTCGCAGAAGCAGAGCAATGCACGAAACACGCGAATGGACGCAGCCCTCGACGCCATGCGTCAGTACGGCTTTCCGGAGAGGATGGTTCGCGAGACTGTTCGGGAGCTACTCAAAGTTGGTCTCCTCTCTCTCTCTTTTTTTTTTTTTTTTGCTTGTCCGCCTACATCATCTTCCTCCGTTTTATGTATGACGTGACTGACGAACCATGTTGGTGGGTTTGTGTTCTGATCTACGTCCTGGCTTCTTGTACCTGTTCTGACGATAACTTGTTCTTACTTTTTCCTTTTCGTCCTACCAGGTTTATACAGGGGAATGGCACTTCATTGAGGTTGATGCGTATATGGCGCTCATCGAAGCTCTTCTGGAGAAGCAGAATCAATGCGAGACTAAGGAGGTCAGCTTACCTTTTGGCCTTGAAAACCTTAATATTCTCTTTTTTCTCTATAATCTGGCGTTCCTGGTTGGCCCTTCTGTGTACTTTTGTTCGAGCTCTCGTGGAGATCTACTAGTTTGCCTAGAAGTCGCTCCTTTGCTGAATGGACTGGAGATGGAACGGTGAAAATGATGTGAAGATAGTTTTCGAATTGCATCTCGGGTCTGTGCCGATGGGCTAAAAGGTTTTCCAATTTGCCAAGACTATTATATAAATGTTTTGCTGTTGTCGGGGTCTGGTGCAAAGAAATATGTCTTTCATCTCATATTGATTTCCTTGGAAAGATAATTGTGGATTTAAGTTGAACTGTTACAATAGCGAAAATTAGTTAGGAAGTTTGTAGAGGGCATTGGGCCATATTACCCACAAGCTTCAATATGCCGGAGGCCTAACTTTTGCTGAACAAGAATTTGATAGTAAATAATAGTCTGGGAATTGTTTTGGTGAATAATAGGATTGTGCATGACTGCTGTTTCAAAAGGCTTCAGAAGACGAATTTTATAACTAAAAGGAGCAATTAGTATTGATTCAAGACTTTGATGATACCTTGTTTGTTGTTTTAATTTATTGTTGAGATAATTCTCTTGAGACCGTAGGAGCTAAGATTCTGGAGGGTGATTGATGAGTATGTGATTCTTGTGCCTGCAATGGATGATATGATAGTCTGAGGACCATAATTTCTAGACCCTTATAACATCTATCTTGTATGTACCGATAAAAGAAATATATAAATAGCTCTGATGAGCAAACTTGTTAAAAACTGATTACTCTGCAGAAGTGAAGTGATTCTTGGTAGGCTTCTTTGCGATTTTAACTGAGTGTAGCATATTTATATGGTACTTGGCACACAAGGGGAACAAAAAGTATTTGTAGTCCTAGATTTTTATTGATTGGAACTGTGATGCGGTAAGATAGGAATCTGAATTCTTTGCAAATCACATCACTAATGTGTGTGCATGTGCAAAAAGATTTTTCTAGTATTCCTTTGAGATACAGTTACCATTATTGGACAAAACTTTACAAATGGAAACTGTTTCATCCCTGAAATTGTTGGGAGTGTCATTTTCAATCAAACTATTCTGCGGCTATAGAAGAACAAAATTTTCTTGCTGGTTCCATTTGCCTTCAGTTTTGGCATTCCATCAAATTCTTCTGTTGCTCTTCTACTTGGAGTCTCTAATTAAACAAACATTGTTTGTGTTAAAAGAGTTGGTTAGCAACAGAAACATAGATGTCCATGCAAAGGATGTACGATGTTTTCTTTTCAATCGAGCACACTTTAACACTTGTTCCACTTCCTTTTCTTTTTTGAAGGTCGAAGCTTCAACAAGCAGTAGAAAAGATGGAGACACCTCCACAATGCTAATAGTTGGGCCCTCTAGTAGAGTAGCGTCGTCTGAACATGAAGCTGAAGCTGAAGCTGCTATGAGTGATACTGAGGCCACTGAAGCTTTTTCACAAGTGGATGAGGCTCTCCCGCTAGCTTCTGCTGTGCCGACTCTTCAAAGTGGTAGCTCTCTTTTCCTTTCTTTTCCGGAGGCTTGGGTTTTTCTGGAATTCCATTGCATGGTACCCTTACTTTGCTAGATTTTGAGTGATTCTTCTGCTTTGATCTGGATGAAACTTGATCTTTTATATGCCACATGAGAGGATCTACATAAAAATCTTCTTGTTCTCTGTGACGTAGGAAGTTGAATATAGTCTCTGTATTCAGTGTGCTTGGAGATAAAAATTTAGCTACTGAAGCAATGTTTTCCATTCTCCTAAGAAGTAAAAATGCAGCGGGTTTCGGTGGAGTGGATCAGATTTAGGAATGTTCTTGAAGGTAAAGCTACACGGTCAGATTTTTGCTTGCCTAAAATGAGGATGCTTAAGCGCTAAAAATTTAGTGAACTGGAATTTAGCATGTATCATGAATTTCTTGTAGGCGCTGATTACTAGAGCTGGTTTTCTTTTGGTTGCCTGGGTTCTTGCCGACAAACTTAGAGGGCAGAGTTTATGGGTTGTCAAAATGCCTACATCAATTTTCTTGGCAAAAAATCTATTTACATAGAGATAAATACAGGCCTTGTGTTTGGCATGACTATGAGCTGGGGAAGGAACTGGATACTCATTTGTGGTTTGATATGTGGCACCCACTTTGCCCTCTTGTTGACTGTGTGCCTCTGGAATTTATTAACTGCTTTATTACCTCTGCCAAGCCAAAGTTTCTAATGCAAATTGTGGTATTGAATGGCTATGGCCTCCCGCTTGATGTGATCAAATGGTAGATGTCCAAGCTGCTGTTTGTGGGATTTTATTCTAAAATCTCTTGATAGAATCATTTGGATTAAAGTTTCTAATGCTAAATTCTTAATTAGTAGTGCTTTGTAGGCAGTCATTGCAAAGTACTTTGGCAGAAGCTAATTTGGTTGAATATGCTTGTATTCGGAAGAATTTTTCTAATGCTTGGGTATAAGTTCCCAATCGTCCTTCAACTAAAGGATTGATTAGTAAGACAGCTTCCTTTATTTATGCACTAATTGTTCTCTCTGTGGAGATGATAGAGATGGGTTGGACCAAATCTTACTCAATGTTCAGTCGCTGCTGCTATCTGGCCTAATACTTTCAATGTTCATCGAGCTGTTGAAACGTGGAATTATAAGGTAGGTTGTGCTATCAGGAATTGCAAATGAAAGACGCTACAGGCTTGGGTTTACAAGCCGACATCAGTGTGGCTGCTTGTGTCTTATGTGGAGGGCTCAACATGTTCAGTTTAATGCTCCTAACGTTGCTGTAACTGTTGATAGAGTGTCTTCAAGCAAATCAGGAATGATGTTTGATGAAATCCTTTAGCTGCTGACATTAAATTTCACACTTCTTTTACATTTCTAATTCTTTTTCTACGATGCCAGATTGTCCTCCAGGATTTGAAGGATACAGAAGAGGCTGCGAAGACGTCAGGCGCAATCATGACTCTAACGGTGTTCACCTAAGGAGCCGTAGATGCTACCACGGTTGGATTGGCGGCGAAGAAGAGGCGGAGATAATGCAAATAACACCGCCCTTGCTGCCCGAATACTTAACAGAATTCATCAGCAGGATGGAGAAGCAAAGGCCGCAGGGCCAGCGCAAGAGAAGGTGGGATGTGAAGCCGGAGGATTTGTAGTCCTCTCCCTCTCTCTGTCTCTGTCTCTGCCTCTGTCTCTGTCTCTCTCTGGACAGAACATCCATACATGGAGAGGAGAGTAGCCATGGTCACGAATTGTTACAGGTCAAATTCTCTTGATACTCCACTATATGTGTATGCAGAAAGAAATGAGAGGATCAAATCCCTCTTGTTCATAGAATTTCGCGACGGCAATTCTGTAGTCGAGTTGCTAACTTTATCGGTAAGTGCCCGGAGCCATAACTGAACCACCCCGTATCATTTTCATTACAAAGTTTGCACATATCTGATGTTGGAAAGCAACATGGTGATCCAGTAATGGTAAATATTGAATAGGTGTTCTCCAGGTTTCTCCATCTTCAGCATAACAGCTCTGTGGTGTGTAGGAATCGAAGAGGCTACTTTGGCTGTTGAAATTGAGCACACTAAGCTCTGACGGTAGCCAACTCAAACCCGTACCTGAAGTGGAGCAACTAGTTTGTACTTACGGAACTTGCGGTCCACGTTGAAACGAAGATATCGAGTAATTACAACACGTCACGTTATCATTTGACATATTTCAAACGTTTTTTTTTTTTGCGACCACCGTCCTATTTGAATCCACCTAAAAAAACGGGAATTGAATGCAGATCGTGTCGTGGGGATGATCATACGAGTCCGACGTGAATTGGCCGTTCATATCAATCTGTCTAGGCCCAAAAGGGTACCATTTTCATGCTTTTTGATTTTTTTTTTTTAAATTTCTTGGTGGTGTCCGAGCATGGCTTTTCAAAATGTGCTTAGATTGGGATTCTTGAACTTTCAATCGCGTGCAGCACACCGCCCACGCGATTCCGCACGGGATTTTGGTGGATGAACTCTTTCGTTTCCTTTCTGCATCATAGCACGCCGTCACATCAAACTTTCAATCGTCCCAGGCCATGCAATTATTTGTATCACGTGACGTCGCTCAAGCTCGGGATCCACGTTCGCACATGTCGCGGCCTTACACTTTTACGATATCACAAACGTCTCTATTGAAGAAGAAACGATAAGGAACGACTACGACCGAGCGATAAGACATTTCGATTTACTCGGACGGTCTATTGCATGGAAGTTGTAATCTCGTGCTTTGTTACAACACAATCCCTTCGAGCCGACATGACTGGGCAACATGTTAAATGATGATTGCGCGATGGTAAGTCCATCCAGTACAGTGACGGACCGCCCTCCGAAGACATAAAATTCAGAAAAATACATGTAAAAAAAAGTCTAAAACTTTTTACATTGATATCAATTTAATTTTAAATTTTTTTATATCAATTCAGTCCTAAATCTTTTGCATTTGTGCCAATTCAGTCATAAATCTTTTTTTTAATGTCAATTCGGTCCTAAACCTTTTGTAATAATGTCAATTCAGTCATAAACCTTTTGTTTTGGTGCTAATTTAATCTTAAACTTTTTTTAATGTCAATTCAATCGTAAACCTTTTACATTAGTGCGAATTTAGTCCTTCGACACATGAATAGCTATTAGTTGAAAAGACTGAATTGACACAAATACAAAAAGGTTTATGACTGAATTGACACAAATGCAAAAAAGTTTAGGACTGAATTGGTACCTAAAAAAGGTTTATGATTGAATTGACATCAATGCAAAATATTTATGACTGAATTGATACAAATGCAAAATGTTTAGGAGATTGAATTGGCACCAAAAAACTATTTATGACTAAATTAATATAAATGCAAAAGATTTAGGACTGAATTGACATCAAAAAAAGATTTAGGACTAAATTAACACAAATATAAAATATTTAAGACTTTTTTGACACTTTTCTCCATAAAATTCCATAATAGTATGGAGTTTAAATTGCACACATAATTTAAGATGTAGATTTTACACGAGGCTGAAACATCGATAACCTTCTCCAATTAAGGGAGGTTGGTGAACATTACGAGATCGGTAAGTACTTAGAAGATGGGTCAGGGGCAATGATATTAAATGGAATGATCGGATACTTTCCTAAATTCTAAGCTGTCCGCCCAAAGACATCTACTTAATTATTACCAAAAAGGGTAAAATGAGGAAAACTCATAAGGCGAAAAGTTAAAAGGGCAGTTCATTTTCCATTTAAAGCCTACCTCAGCCATTCAGTTGTCCTCATAAGCGCGCCATTTGTTGTCCACCGCTCGTACACTGCTACACTCTCTGCAGCTCGGACCACCCTCTCTGTCTCTCTGTCTCTCTCTCTCTCTGACTCTCTCTCTTCCGAGCAGCGACCGGAGAAAAGCTCGGGACCGGCGACCGCCGCCCCCATCCGGACCCCGGCCACCGGCGCCCCCCGCTGCCCGCACGGCAATGCAAACCCTAGCGTACACCCGGAGCCTGGTCCCGGCGAGCGGCCGGCCGTCCCCTGCGCCGGCCCCCGGCGCGCGCGCGCGGGGCCGGGGATCGTGCTCGACGCCGGGCGTCCGCACATTCAAGTGCCTGTCCATTTCGAACCCTCCGCTAGGTGACGTTACTGTGGTCCTTCGCCATTTGCTTTCGGTTTTCGTTTTGATGTCTGAGGAAGGAATCGAGATGAAGTTTCGCGGGTTTGGACGATTCGTTCTGCTCTGATTAGGACTGAGCGGCGAGTTGATCCCGTAATGGACGAACGATATCCCGGATATACTGGATGGATGTGATTATCCGCATTCGGCGAACATTCATTTGCTATGAACTTCGACATCGGCATTTGTCGTTAGAGCTAGCTCCTCTTTGATGTTGTAGCTGTCTTGATTGAGTTACGGGTGAATGTTCGAAACTACATAGGTTGAGCGGACTAGAATTGATGCCTGCTTTTTGAATTTGTGTAATCTTCTGAGTCCTAGTAGAGAAGAGGTTAATCGGCACCTGTCTTGAAGCTTTTCTTGTGGTTGGATTCTCCAGCTGATGATGTGGTGAAGTTTAAGGAAGCTTCCAAAGACGGAAATCTTATTCCTCTTTGTCGGTGCATCTTCTCGGACCAGCTTACTCCCGTCATTGCATATAGGTGTTTGGTTAAGGAAGACGATAGGGAGGCTCCGAGCTTTCTCTACGAGTCGGTTGAGCGTGGCTTATGGAGTTCAACTGTGGTAAAAGAGCAGTTCATTGCACATCTTTCCTTGAACATGTCCGTGTTACGACACAGTCCCTGTTGACCACTGTTCATCTGTTATTTTATTAGGGACGGTATAGCGTTGTTGGAGCCCAGCCAGCGATAGAAATTGTTGCTAAAGAAAATAAGGTAACCATTGTCGACCATGAAAAGGGGCATCTGACCGAGGAGTTGGTAGATGATCCAATGACAATTCCCAGGAGAATCTCTGAAACATGGAAACCTCAACTCATTGATGATCTTCCAGATGCATTTTGTGGTAAGATGACATCACTACAGCATTGAATATGGCACAGTGAAAACCGCTCTGCTTGCTTTAAGCTCGGTTTTACTTAAAACGGGCGAATAGTATCGTGTTTGAACCGTAGTGAAGCATATTGGCGTGATTTGTGATAATCGTATTTCGTGATGATATCCGTATCTAATTATGTAATTTGCCTGAATTTGTGCTGATTGAGGTGATCCATGTTAGGTGGCTGGGTTGGTTATTTTTCATACGATACTGTTCGCTATGTGGAGAAGAAAAAGCTGGCGTTCTCCTCGGCGCCACAAGATGATAGAAACTTAGCTGACATTCACCTGGGCCTCTATGATGATGTCATTGTGTTTGATCATGTAGAGAAGGTATCATTAAATTTGTCTCTTACTTCAGTTGGCTGTTCATTACGGTGAAATACTTCTTTTTTTTTTGGTTGAAAAGTGAAATACTTCTCAAGAAGCACAAAATTTCATGGTGCTGAAATGATGCTTTGACATAATGCAACTGTTGCTTTGGTGTACTAGTCCATCCTGTTCATCGGACTTTTGATTGCCGCAAACATTTCACTACTCATGACTCAATGGTTCTTTCCTTCGACTAATTTAGAATTTAGAGTTCAAGTACTAGCTTATTCCTTAGTGATCCGTGATTAATTGGGAAGGAAGTGAAATAGTGGATGCATTCTTATTAGAAAGGCCATAAAGAAGAAAGACAAGTAGTCACTAAGTTGCAAACACCGAGTTTCTTTTTCCTGTTGCCTTATTGCATCCAACTGGGCAGTAAAGGAATTGTTACTTCCAGTTCCCAATTAGGTTCATTATGCTAAAAATAACGTAGTCTCTTGAATATTTCTCAGTATACTTTCTCTGTGACAAGGGCTCTAATTTTGTTTATCTTAGAAAGCATATGCAATTCACTGGGTTCGGCTTGATCAACATTCTTCAGTTGAGAATGCTTACAATGATGGCATGAGGCGTTTGGAGTTGTTGGTGAGCAGAGTTCAGGATATCACCCCGTAAGTAACTTTACCTTGTTTATACCAACCTGGTGGTTTTCATGAAAATCAGCATCTTTTAATATGATTGTCAACTGTCAGGCCTAGGCTATCTCCAGGTTCTGTGGATTTAAACACTAACCATTTCGGTCCTGCTTTAAACAAGTCAAGCATGACTGGCGAAGCATATAAGGAGGCAGTGCTCCAGGCAAAAGAACACATTCTAGCTGGAGATATTTTCCAAATTGTATTAAGTCAACGTTTTGAACGCCGCACATTTGCGGACCCATTCGAAGTGTACAGGGCACTGAGAGTTGTGAATCCAAGTCCATATATGACGTATTTGCAAGTGCGTGTTTCCGGTAAATTATTTCATCTACAGTTAGTCTCCATTCTGCTTTCCTAATTGTCTGTTGTTGATTTACTGTTTTTTTATACCAGGCTAGAGGGTGTATCATGGTTGCCTCAAGTCCTGAAATTCTTACTCGCGTAAAACAGGTGAAGTCCTTTAACTTTCATTTGGGATCGCCAATTAAGATGGTTTGATTTTTGACTGGTCCCGCAATAGTTTCCTGCCTTTTTTGATATAGACTTGTTGAATCTGCTCTTCCTTTGATCTTAGTTTTAAGAGTATATTTTGTTCTTATGTGGAAACTTTTTATGGAAATGTGCAGAAGAAGGTTGTGAATCGCCCCTTAGCTGGAACTGTGAGAAGAGGAAAGACGCCTGAAGAAGATGAGATCTTAAAAGTCCAGCTGCTAAATGATGCAAAGCAACGGGCAGAACACATCATGCTGGTTGATTTGGGCCGAAATGACGTTGGCAAGGTCCGTACTTATATCTGAGATGCGGTGCTACTAGTACTATAATTATGTGGAGACTTGTGTTCTCACTGTTACTGAATTGGCAGAACCATTTCACATGCTCAACCTACTGTTCTGCATGTTCCAATTTTCTTCCAGTTTTTCCATTCTCTGTGATGTTGACAAGAGAAAACCGGATATATGGATCTACTGGTGGATGGCAATATGTCAACGTCAATTGGCATGGTCCTTTTCAACATTTTCTCCTTATACCAGTACCGTTCATATGTTCTCACTCTTCGGAATTCTTTTATAAATGGCGCACCCCCCCCCCCAAAAAAAAAATAAAAAATAAAAAATAAAAATGAACTTGCATATGTAGTCAGTTTATTTGTGGGAATAATGACTTCTGTTCCATTTTAATTTCGCTAGGAGATCGCTCCTTTCCTTAGGTTAAAGGCATTTTTTGGCTAATATAGGCACAATGCAGTTCCTACAAATTTCAGGCTAGAAAACTTTTGCAGCATCAGTTTCCAATTCTTTTAGCCCAAATAGATAGCATTCATCTGATGCCCGGTTTTCTTTTTCTGTTTTCCTGGCGCAGGTTTCAAAATATGGTTCAGTGAAGGTGGAAAGGCTAATGGATGTGGAACGGTACTCTCATGTAATGCATATCAGCTCCACGGTGAGTATCCACAGTTATGCTTGAGCGTGTTATCCAGAACACTCAAAAAGGGACTACGCAAGTAGATGATGATGGAAATAGCCGTGCATCATTATGCGGCAATGCATTCATTATCATGGAGAATCTAGGCCTTTGGAATTGAGTGGAACTCGTGCTTGTGTCCTAATATGTCTTGACCAGAGTAGCATATCCTTCATGGCATGTGCCCTCAGCTTGATACAATTGTCACAACCTTCTAAAATGATGGTGCATGCTACCTGTAGTAAGTCAGTCGATCTATGTGTTCTTTGTTTCTTGAATCCAAGGAAACAAGCATGAATACACAAATCTCAGCTTGCCGGCTCCAAAACATTTACTGTCATAATTATTATGCAAAAGGATAAAAGCTTATTCAGGACATGCAGGCTTATGGTCCACTAGTTCTGCTTTGTAAATTGCTCAGCATGTCAATGTCGGAAGTTGAGCTGTCAATCATGAAACCTTTCTAATTTCCTTTTCATATAAGTGTTCTTGATCTTTCAACACTGCAGCACTTGAATCTGGTGTACAATCACCAAGAATATCTGTTTCTAAATTTGCCATGTTGAATAAGTATTATTTACTCGAGCAGGTCATAATGACAGTTTTTGAGCGTCAACAATTCTGTACCATTCTTAGCCTACCTTGTTGGTTTATCCAGTCATATCATCTGCATAGTGATAGCAAAACCATAGGTGCCCCTTTAAACAGCACAACATTTTGATACTGCAGGTGACAGGTGAATTAGATGATCAGCTCACTTGTTGGGATGCCTTACAGTCTGCATTGCCTGTTGGTACTGTCAGTGGAGCACCCAAGGTTGTGAAGAGAACTCTCTCTCTCTCTCTCTCTGTCTCTCTCTCTCTCTCTCTCCTTGTTCTGATCAAACATAGCTTCCCTGATGTAGGTGAAGGCTATGGAGCTGATCGATCGGTTGGAGGTAACACGGCGTGGGCCATACAGCGGCGGATTCGGGAGCATCTCCTTTTTGGGAGATATGGACATCGCACTTGCTCTCAGGACGATCGTGTTCCCGACAGGAATGCGTCACGACACCATGTATTCGTACAAGGATGCCAACAAGAGGAGGGAATGGGTTGCTTACCTCCAAGCCGGTGCCGGCATCGTCGCCGACAGCGTCCCTGACGATGAGCACCAGGAGTGCCAGAACAAAGCCGCCGGCCTCGCCCGGGCCATTGACTTGGCCGAATCCGCCTTTGTCAACAAATGACATGATCTTCCTGAAGAAAAATCGCAGTGCTGGTGTTTGCTTGTTTGGCCTCCGGACATGGACGGAGCTTAGATCGGACTTTGATGTAGTAGTTTGGCAATTCAACATCTGCGCAATAAGAAAACGTTCTTCTTCTGTTCCTATTTTAAATGGAGTGCGAGGGTGATCGAGATCGATGATACTGATCATCACGAGAAAAATTGACAGTCAACGCTTGAAAGGATGATGCCCCGCAGAAAAAAAAAATGAAAAAATAATTAAAAAAAAAAGAACGGCAAAGAATTTAATTATTTATTATGCCTTGCGTCAATCCCACGGCATTTCATTCAGAGGCCTAAACCAAGAAGGCGACTCATTCCTCCGACCAGATCCGACCCGGTCAGTCCCCCGAGCTCCCCCGATGGCGAGCCTGTGGCGGGCCGCGACCGGCTTCGCGGCGAAGCCCGAGGCCGACTACGACGGCGTCGAGTTCTGGTCCGAGCCGGAGCGCGCGGGTTGGCTCACGAAGCAAGGGGAGTACATCAAGACGTGGCGCCGGCGCTGGTTCGTCCTCAAGCAGGGGAGGCTCTTCTGGTTCAAGGACTCCGGCGTCACCCGCGCCTCCCGCCCCCGCGGCGTCGTCCCCGCGGCCTCCTGCCTCACCGTGAAGGGGGCGGAGGACATCCTCAACAAGCAGTACGCCTTCGAGCTCTCCACCGGGAGCGACACCATGTACTTCATCGCCGACTCCGAGAAGCAGAAGGAGGACTGGATCAACTCGATCGGGCGGTCCATCGTCCAGCACTCGCGGTCCGTCACCGATTCCGAGATCGTCGACTACGACAGCAAGCGATGAGGGCGGGCGATCGAGGTTAATTTTGGTAATTTTCCCCGTTTCCGTCAGATGCTTGTGCCTTGAAAAAACCGTTACCTCTATCGCCCGATCGTCGATTGCGACCGCAACGGGCAGTGGAGCTTTGTGCGAGCGAGATCAATTTCGCTATGACTTGCGTTTTTCTGGTGCTTGTACATTGGGAATGGTTGTTTTTAGTGATTTGTGAGGTATGGCCTGATGTCTTTCGATTTGGTCGATGGTTCATGTTCATTTGTTCATCAGAATCAAGTGCTGTCCGGGGTCTGATCTATGTAATGACACGACGTATCTGGGTTTGTGCTAAACAGATCTACAAGAGTAGTAGTTCAAGCAGTTTGGTCTCCTGTTCTGATGCAGAATGAAAGCTGACGACTTGCGTCTTAAAAAAGACCTCTACCCGATGGTTATATGTATCACGAGTACATATGGTAGTCTATTTTGAGCAGCCTTATTCATCATCTTCATAGCACGCACGTTTTGCTGAGTTGGACTGGAAACCAAATCGTGGCCAATTGGCAATAAATGCGCGCGAATTCATTCTCATTCGAGAAGCAAAACATAGTGTTGTCTAGTTATGGCTGAAAGAGGAGCAGGAGTTCCTTCCACATGAGTTCGACTATGCTTTGCTAATAAGCTTCGGATCTGTTGGAGCTCCAAGGTCAATAGCTTCTTTTGCTGCGGACGTAGCAGCTCCGTGACATTACTCCTATCAATCCACTCCTCCGGCATCGTGCGGAGGGGAATGACGGCTGTATAAAATGCAGAAACCAGGTATCTCTCAATTCTTGAAACCTGGGAAAAAATGTAAATTGAAGTACAAATTGGGGGAATTTGGTTAGAAGCTAATTTTTTTTTAGTGAACTACAAAGCCCTATAAGCATGGCTGTTTTAGTGCAAGTGCAGAGGTACGTGTAAAATGTAACATATGAGGTTCTTGGTGAGCAGTTTGAATGGCCTGTGATGGTGATAATTTCTTAATGTGGTCTTCAGTGCATTTGGTTCTGAATGTTGAAGCCTTTACCTCTATCGTCACTTTACTAGAAAATTGACTTTCTTCCTCCATGTATATCTGGGAATACGTATTGCCTTTTCCTGTCTAGACTGAAAAGGAATTTATTTCAGTCCCTGTGCTTGAGTGTATAGGCACACTCCTGTTTTGCTCGACTATGCTTCAAGTCGGTTTTTTCGGTCTGCCAAGGTTTTAACTTTTAGATAAGTCATTGCTTTTGCATATTACCTATCCTTGTAAACCAGCTGCCAATGTTTTTAACTTTTAGAGAAGACATTGCTTTTGCATATTACCTATCCTTGTAAACCAGCTGCATGGTGTCTGTCCCAAATCAAACATAGTTGAGTTCCAGCTTCTCTGACGCTTATTTTCTCTCTGGGTACTCCAACTGAGCAGGCAATTCCAATTCCAGAGACCATTTACCAGCCAGTCTTGAACTGTGTTGTCTCTGCTATGGCCTGCACCGCTCTCTTTCCTGAAGTAGAATTGGATCAGTAATTTCTGGAACTCGTGCGGGCAAAGCTTCCTCAACAAAATTGCGGAGGTACATATTCTCATTGAAGATCTCATCAGTGGGACTGATTCCGGTGAACGTTTCTAACAAGAGCATGCCATAACTAAAGACATCGTCTTCTCTAGAAACCACACTTCTCGTGCCATATTGCACGTCACTCAAAATTTCAAAATAGTGATGACAGAACCATAAACGATTGAGCTAAAAGAAAATGGTGTCCACCCTATCATTTTTGAGAGGATGCGTTTCATTTTTTGTGAAGGACGGGGGGTTTTATCTGGAGTAGCATAACCAACCGTTCCTCATAGACCAGCTGAGCTTATCTTTGAGCTGGTGTCAGGTGTGTTTTCAAGAACGATTTTGGGCAATCCAGAATCACCGAGATGTCCATCCATCTCATCATCTAAGAGAACATTGCTTGGCTTTAGATCCCAATGAATTATTTGGCTGCGATAGTGGTTGTGAAGACAATTCAATGCAACAGCAATGTCAATGGCAATCTTTATCCTACTGAGGAGGCTCAAAGTTTTTGAACGCCCATCTGCTTCGATTGGTTCTTGATAGCTGCGCAACCACTCTTCAAGGCTGCTATTAACCTTGAACGGGTTGACCAAAGCCTTAAACTCATTACCGTTATAATCAATGCTGGAGTAATACCGTCAGTATTTTCAAAAGTTTTAGGTGTCTAATATGCTTTAGAGCCTCGCATTCGGCCATGAAACTCTTGATTGCATCACGGCGAGTTAAATTCAGCACTTTGACAACAACCACCATTCCATTCTCGAGTATACCCTTGTAAACAGACCCAAAATTACCGATACCAATCCAATTAGTTGAAGAAGATCCATTAGTTGCTTGAAGGAGAATTCCGTAAGATAGATTCTGCCATGCACCGCCTATGGAGCTTGAAATAGGCTCCTTTCTTTTCTTCAATCAACATGAGTACAAAAAATCAAGAAGAGCTATTCCCAGAAGCCCAAAAGCGATAGGGATGGAAAATATCAGTTTACGTACTAGCTCCATGCTCTTGGACTTTCTAGAGATGCACTTAGGGAGATGAAATAAAGGAATTCCTCCACAGAGCCTCTTGTTTCCACTGACAAATGCGGTACTTGGCATCCTTAAAGACTCCTTCAGTTGGTAGGGCACCTTCAAATTTGTTAAAAGAAAAGTCCCAAGTTCCAAATCAAATGTTTCCAAGAACCGTGAAATCTCACCAGACCAATTATTGCGAGAAAGATCAACTACTTCGATGCCTCTTAATCGACTAATGGATCGAGGAATGGACCCTTGGAAATTCCTTCAATATTAATTTTACCAGTACATCGCCTTTTTCCCGGACTGCTTGGTATCTCACCATTTAACATGTTTCCTTACTTATCCATATAACTTAAGCTCTTCATCCCTCCTATGTCCGCGGCAAGGACCCCGATCAGATGGTTAGGGGATAGTTCAAATAGAAGAGACATGTGACTACCGGGATTATGAAATTACTGAGATTATTACTAGAGAGATCAAGCGGCATCAATCTTTGGCATTCATCTAGATGCAGAGGAATGCGCCCTCGCAAGTGATTTCCATCAAGATACAGATAAATCAATTTGCTTAGAATTTGCATAAAAGATGGAATTACCCCGGAAAGATTGTGGTTTGAGAGATTCAAATACGGAACGTTTTGCAAATTTTTTAAGTCAAATGGGATTGTACTTGAAAGATTGTTGACATCCTCATACAACTTTTCTAAGTTCACAATATTCCAAGTGCTCTCGGGATCTCACCGATTAAAGCATTCTTGCTCACTCACCCGGTCTATTTTCCATGACATTCAACTCTTTTAAGCTAGAGGCATTTGTTAAGAAGCAAAGGAAGCTCAAGTCTTGGGAAACTCCACTTCTGATTTGAAAGGAGCGAATCGAGAATCATTGAAGGCTATGTAGATTTCTAAGAGAAGGTATGTACCCTGAAAGATTGCTGTCTAGGTTCGCGGCATTAAAAATTGAAAATGGGATCCGGAAGAGACCTCTACACTTTCTAAAATGAAGATTCCCAGAAATTAAAATGAAACAAAAATCATGACCAATGGACATATGGATACAGTGGCCATTTTCCTACGTCTCCTTGTCTATGGCAGAGGAGGAGTAGTATCCCGATTAGTTGACTTTTCGATATTTTTGGTCTGTGCAGTGGACCGAAATGTCTTCAAAATTCCAAGTAATGACAGAAAATTTGTTCATTCCCTCCACTTGTTGAACTTGATTATGATGGTTTGGTCTCCTCATCGTTCGTACATTAAATTCTGTTTGTCTCTGAAAGTCATTACTTACCGCTTGGTGAGACGATGGAATAACACAGTCTGCTCTCCCAAAAGGAGCATTTAGGTAATGTAGGACTCCAGATTGCATTGTACATGCTAATACCCAGGAAAACTCATGCGGCCGTCCTCCTTGATAGACGTGGACATGGTGAGGGATGTGCAAGCATGATGTTTACTAGTATCAATAGATCGAACTTTATAACTAGCATGATAGAAGATAAGGATAAATGAACTTGCTTGCATAGCGTTTATGAAACATATACAGGCTCGCATGCATGCCTTTCTTTTCAAATTCCAAATATACAGTATCGCTGATAGAAAACAGCAACATTCCAGGTACTTTGTTCTCTTCTCCCACGTCAACTTTCATTTCAAAAGAAACATCAAAACACACCTGTGTCCTTCACGATCTACACTATTTACAGTCTATATAAGAGCTCAATTCACCAACCTGGCGACCAACATCATGATACATTACAAAAGCAGCTGTCCCACTTTGGTTCTGTATGATGACTCTGTTGCCTCCATGGCTTCGTCTTCCCATTACCAGAAAGTTGGGTTTATCTATATTGAAAAAAAAATGCGAGCAGTCACGTGCTTGTCTATGCATAAGTGGTTCAGTTAGGCATTTGTAGGATGTACTAGAAAACTTACATTTGTAGGATGTACTAGAAAACTTACTGCTGTAGTATATCACCTATCTCGTAAGCCAGCTGCGTAAAGTCTGTCCCTAATCAAATGTAGTTGAGTTGCTACACCTGTGATGCTCATTCGCTTTCCTGGGACTCCAACTGAGCAGGCGATCCCAATTCCGTAGACCATTAGCAGACAATCCTCGGCTGTGCTCTTTATGCTATGGCATGCATTGCTCTCTACTTCTTCAACTAGAATGGGATCGGTAATCTCTAGGACTCTTTCAGGCAATGCTTCCTCAACGAAATCATGAAGGTTCAAGTTTTCTTTAAATATCTCAGCCGTGGGATTGAATCTTGTGAACATCTCTAGCAAGAGGATGCCATAACTATAGACATCGCCTTCAATAGAAACCCCACTTCCCATTCCATATTCTGCACTTATCAAGAACCGCAAATGGTTGAACTATGAGAAAATAGTAGGTGCACAATCTCATAATGAAGTTCAAAGTGTTGTGAAAAGATGCATCAACAGTTTTTCCATGAACAAATTCCTTATATGAGGGGGCTGGGAACACAAGGGGGATACCTGGAGCGACATAACCAATTGTTCCTCTCAAACCAGCTGAGCTCATACTTGTGCTTGTGTGAGAAGTGGACTCAAGGACGATCTTTGCCAATCCAAAGTCACCAACATGTCCAACCATCTCAGCATCTAAAAGGGCATTGCTTGGCTTTAGATCACAATGAACTATGGTGTTGTGGCATTGATTATGAAGATAATCCAATGCAAAAGCAATGTCGATGGAAATCTTTATCCTTTGGATGAGACTCAGATTTTTTGAAAGCCCGTTTGCATCAGCTGGTATTGGAGATGGGTGTAACCACTCTTCGAGGCTACCATTGACCATGAACTCATAGACCAAAGCCTTAAAGTCATTTCTGTCATAATCAGTACCCGAGCATACTATTAGTACTTTCAAAAGATTTCAGTGTTTGATACGCTTTAAAGCCTCGCACTCGGCTTTGAAGCTATTCAGAGCTCCCTGACGTGTCAAATTAAGCACCTTCACAGCAATGTAAATCCCATTCTCCTGGAGTAATCTCCTGTAGACGGATCCAAAATTGCCAACACCAATCAAATTAGTTGAAGAAAATCCATCAGTTGCTTTAAGGAGAGTTCCATAAGATAACTTTTGCCAGGTATCAGCTATGGAACTTGAAGTTGGTTCTGGTGCTTTCTTCTTCTTCAACCAGCATACATACACAAAATCCAGAACAAGAACCACCCCTAGAAGCCCAAAAATAACAGAGAGCTTGAGTTTCAATTTGCGAACTACTCCTTTGCTCTTGGAGCGTCCAGAGATGCATTTAGGGAGCCGAAATTCCGAAATTCCTCCACAGATCTTGTTGTTTCCAATAATAAAAGTGGCACTTGCATTCTTGAAGACTCCTTCAGTTGGTAACATGCCTTCAAAATTGTTATAGGATAAATTCAGAATTTCTAGGAAGTGAAATGTCTCTAAGAACTTCGGAATCTCACCTGATAGATTGTTATTGGAAAGATCCAATTTCTCAATGCTTCTTAATGAGCTAATTGATTGAGGAATGGATCCTTGGAAGTGGCTATCCTTCATTACTAATACAACCAATGCATTACAATCGCCTAGAGTGCTTGGAATTTCACCACCGAACGTATTGCCTGAAATGTCCAAAGTATTTAAATGGTCAATTTGTCCCACTTCCGCCAGAAGGGCCCCATTCAAATGGTCGTGAGACAAGTTCAAATGGAGGAGAGTTTTAATCACTGGGAATATGGAACCACTGAGGTTGTTGTTAGAGAGATCAAGGTCCATAAGACTTTGACACTTATCCAGATGGGAAGGAATGTACCCATGAAAGTGATTCCCATTAAGATATAATCCAAACAATTTCTTGTTCTGCAAAGAGGATGGAATGACCCCTGATAGATTGTTATTGGAGAGAACCAAGTATGTTACATTTTGAAGATTTCCCACAGCAAACAAGATAGCCCCTGAAAGAATGGTGTTCTCCATCCCCAAGACTTCCAAGTACACAAGATTGCCGATTTCTCTAGGGATCTCACCACTAATAGGATTTTCGCCCAATGTTAATACTTTGATAGTAACGGAAAAATTACCAACGCATTCCGGCAACAGCCCACCGAATCTATTATCATAAATTTGCAAAGAGGTGAGGCAAGTGATATTGGTTAATGAGCAAAGGAAGCTCAAGTTTCCAGATCCCCCACTTCCAAGGTGGTTAAGTTCAAATCTCAAGTGTTGAAGGTTAAGCAAACCTTCAAATGAAGGTACACTCCCTGAGAGTTCGTTGTTTCCAAGTTGAAGTATTTGTAGATGTGTGGCATTATTAGGTTTCCAAGGAGGGATTGATCCAACAAACTGGTTTGCTTGGATGCTGAAAAATTCTAAGTTGGGGAGACCAAAGCCTATTTTACTGGGAAGACTTCCATGTATTTGGTTAAATCCTAGGTCTAATGTTACTAATGAAGACAAATTGTAGAGGGAAGGGGGAACATAACCTGACAACCAGTTTTCTGCCAAACCAAGTTTTTTTAGTTTGGTCAGTTGGCCTAGAGCCCAAGGAAGACTCCCGCCGAAGTGATTTATTTCAAGAAAAAGCTTCTCCAACGATGATAAGTTCCCAATGGAAGAAGGAACACTTTCTCTTAGATTGTTTCGTCCTAAATGAAGAAACTGAAGCTTCACCAATGAGCCTATCTCTGGAGGAACTTCTCCACTCATTTGGTTTTGAAACAAATTGAAGAAAAGGAGGTTAAGGCAACCTGATATATTCTTAGGGATTTCGCCCATGAGAGAATTATTGGCTAGCGATAAGAAGTGTAACCGTGGCAACCGCCCAATTTGGGAAGGGATTTCATGGTAAAAGTTGTTATCACAGAGCCACAATTCCCTCAACAAGCTAAGGTTCCCGATGTGAGGAGAGATGGACCCTGAGAGCTTCTGGGAATTCAGGTCCAACATGGTGACTCTGTTGTAGTGCCGGTGACTACACGTGACACCGTACCATTGGCAGAAGTTGACTGTATTTCTTTCAGGAGCTAAGCACCCCTAGGGGGTCCTTAGTTATCCCAGCCTTGAATGCAAGCAATGCGGATTTGTCGGTTTCATTTGATGCCGAGGAGACTCGTACAAGGCACAATGCAATAGAAATGGCAAAAATAAAGTGACGAAATGGCAACTTTCCAAAAATAAGGCCTACGAGTTGCATAACTCAAAGCAGATGTGGACTGAACGGATGTGCAAGGAGACTAAGAAGGGATGCGAGATGTGATGCGTAATGCAGGTGTGGTTGAGCCACCTCCTTGACAGAGATTTATAGCGTACGAGGATTTTGGAGAGGGACTCTTGTTTGGCCTCAAAAGTCATTTATCTACATCCACTTGGCATAAGTGAGTGGACGAGTCGAGTGCTAGGCACTCAGATTGATTGAAAACGAGGAGGATGTAGCAAAGTAGACAGAGTAGTGGCTAGAATTGAATTTCCACACCAAGCAAATGAAAATTATTGCGGAAGGAACACGCCATGGTTTGCATGAAGTAGAGAGACTAGTGGCAGATTGACTTAAGTCCACCACTAACTTCCCCTGTTTTGGTTTGAAAACAACCAAAATGTTGCTATATAAAAAAAAAGAGTTTTCAGATTGTCAAGCTAAAAATAACAAAATACTTTCCACTAGATTCAGTGAAAACAATTTGTGAGAATTCTTGCCAAACACATCAGTTTTGGAAATTGAAAACGAAAAATCAATAACTTTCCTTAAATAAAACAAGGCCCAAGAGTTTTCTACCACCATATTCAGTTTTTAAGGAGCTTAGTTTCAGCAATCTGATTAGAAAAAATTTCCTACTACAGGCATTCGATTCATGACATCTTTCAGAAAATTGTGCATCTAGATAATCCAAGTTTAAAAAGAGTCCTAAATGAGGTGGTTAGCAATGATCATCTAGAGGGGGGTGAATAAGTGATTTAAACAAATTTTGACCAATTTAAAGCGGAAATAAAAGATCAAGAACAAAGTCTTAATGACGTTCATTTTTAAATAGTTTTTGATACTAATTGTGTAAATGTGCAATATAATAAATGAAAAGGGCTTTAAGAGATTGGAAAAATTGCACACAAGACGTATAGTAGTTTGGCTTAGATCAAGTTTATGTTCACCCTCCACGCCGACTGTCTACTGATTGGATTTCACTAGATGATTAAAGAAGAGATTATGGATTTTAAGTACTAGCCCTCTATGAAAGGTAGGCCACTCTATCTTACTCAAACGCTCTAACAATATTCTCTTAAGATCACTGATTTTAGCTCATGAAAGACAAGTCGTAATTGTTGAAGTATGCTCAGACTTTGGTATTGGAGATTCTGGATTTCGTCTCATCTTCTGCTCCTCGGTACTTGGTTTCCTTTTGTATTTCTCCATTTCCAATCTAGCCGTTGGACAGTATTAAGAGGATCATCTTCCAATCTTTGAGTAATAAAATCTAAATCAATTTGGTCGCCCATATAACCAGAGTTTTGGTTTCCATAATAAGAGCCTTTCCATTTAGAAAGAAACTTGTCTCGAGGTTGATTGACAATCAATTTAAGATATTTTGCATTATTAATTTTCATTGCAAAACATCCTTTGAGATCGAATCAATCAAGAATTGCCATTTGTGAAATCCAAGCCGTTGTGTTCGTTTTGAGTTTGCGTCAAAATTTGGATATAGTCTAGTTATATATAACTTGGTTTTGCATTCAGAACTTATGTTAGGATGGGTCATTTATTAAAGTCTGAACCTTTTGATGCTTTTATAAAGTTTGAAGTTCTTCATCTGCTGTATGGGATCTAAACTTTAGATTTTTGCAGTATAAAGTCTAAACTTCTCCTTTTGTCATATATGAAGTCTGAACTTTTTGAAGCAAAAAGTTTGCTATCTTCAAAGTATAACGTCCTGAATTAAAATAATTCAAAAGCATTTATTAGACTTACAAAATACTTATGGATAATTTTGTCAACTTCAAAATCTATTAGGAGATTTTCCCAACACTAAAGCTATTCTAAAATACACAATAATTATCTTTTTGGTTGACTTACTATCCAAACATATCTTCAACACCGTATAACACGGCATGACATTTTTTTATATTTTAATGATATGAAAGATGAATATCACTAGACTCAAGTCCACAATTGAACCCATCACTTGAACCAATTTTGTTTTGAATGATTAGAGAGATGAAAATCACCACAATCTCCTAAAATAAGTGGTTCCGTATCCTTGAAGTGAAGTTTTAACATACGGGAAAATTATAAAAAAAGTCTTAAATCTATTGCACTTGTACTAATTCAATGCTAAATATTTTAATTTGGCCCATTCAATACTAAACCTTTTGACGATTTATCAATTTAGTTTTAAATCTTTTAATTGTGCCAATTTACTTCTAAACTTTTAAACAATTTGCCAATTTAATCGTAACTTTTTGACGATTTGCTAATTTAGTTATTCCAACTAATTTTAGCCGGAAATTACTGACGTGGCGGTCTGGTCAGCATCGATCGTCTTATGAGACACGACCGACGCTGACATGGATATTTTTTTATAATTTTTAAATTTTTATGGATTTATTATCATTATTATTATTTTCCTTTACCTTTTCTTACTTTTATTCTTTTTTTTCTTCTTTTCTTTTTTCTTTTCTTGTTTGTTTTCCACTTGCGTGGGGCCATTTATTTTTGGCCTAAAGTACATAATAATTATATTTTTGGTCATTTATTTTTAAACATATCTTCAACATCATATAGCATGGCATGTCATTCTTATTATATTTTAATGATATAAGATATGAAAATAACTACACTTTTATCCACCACTCAACCGATCACCTGAACCAGTTCTCTTTGGGTTAATATCTCGAAAAATCCCACATTGATACACTTGTGACAAATTTACCTAAAACTAAATTTTTGATCACAAAAAATCTCAAACTAGTATACTTGTGACAATTTTACTCCAAACTAATTTTTTGATTATGAAAAATTCCAAACTGGTACACCTATGATAATGTTATCCAAAATAAGTTTTTTGACTATCAAAAATCCCAAGCTAGTACACCTGCGACAAATTTACCCTACATTAATTTTCATTAAATTTTATTGTCAAATTGTTGAGTTTGATGACACGTGGTAGTTGACGGGTATATTAGTTTGAGGTTTTACCCTCTATTTGTCACAAGTTTATGAACTTTTAATTTTTCGTGATATTAATCCAATTTAATGAATGGATAAATTTGTTACAAGTGTACCAATTTAGGATTTTTGATGGTCAAAAAATTAGTTCGGGCTAAATTTATCATTGATGTACCAGTTTGAGATTTTTGTTGGTCAAAAGATTAGTTTTGGGTAAAATACATATTAATTTAAGATTTTTTATCATCAAAAAATTAATTTAAGATAAATTTATCATAAATATATTAATTTAAAATTTTTAATGATCTATTAATTCAAAATAAAATTATCATAAATATATTAATTTAAAATTTTTCGTGATATTAACTTATTCTCTTTTGAATGGTTAGAGTGACGAAAATCACCGCAACATTCTTTTGCTACGTGGATTCCGTACCCTCGAAGTGCGGTTCTAACATACAATCGGGAAAATGGAGTGTTCTTTTCTGTCTGGTCGATTTTTTTATTCCCTTTGCTAGACTTCTTTTTGGTCGTCATTAAAGTAAAGGACTATTAAGAAAAGGAGAAAAAAAATGGAGAAAAACAAGACAATCCGGCTAGAAATGCTTTTAAGGGAAGAAAGTCTATATTTTCCTTCATCCGCAATTGGAGGAAGATTCTTTGAATTACGTTTCTAATTAGTCGGTTACAAATATGGGCATCGGCAACCTGGTGTTTTGATGATCGAAAGATCGTGTTTTAGGAAATTAAACATTCTTAGTCTTCCCCTTGCATGATGATTTATCTTTTGACCCCCAACTATACGTAGGAATATAGACAAGAACATTAATGGAATACTGACCATTTCTCTTGCCGTTCTCTACACGATCACTCAGTCTTAGAAATGATGAGAGCGCCATGTTACATTTAATTTGTCTAATGTTAAAAGAATTCTGGAACTTAGGCTCCGTTCATTTTATGGAAAATAATTTTCAAGAAAATATTTTCCGGATTTTCCAGTGTTTGTTTCAAGGAAAATAACTTTTCACCGAAAACATTTTCCCCCTATGAGCAAAACACCGTCACTTTTGAGGAAAATGACTTCCTCTTTTTGAGAAGAGGAAAACATTTCCCCCCCTCCTTCTTTCACCATTCATTTTTTTTTCTTTTTTTTTCTTTCTTCTTCTTCTTCTTCAGCAGGTCGAGCCTCGCCACAGGCTCGTCGGCCTGTGGCAAGGCTCGACTTGGCCAGCAACCGGCTGAGGAAGAAAAAGAAAAAGAAAAAGAAAAAGAAAATAATAATATTTTTTAAAATAAAAATAAAAAATTATTAATAGTAGTGCAAGGAAGAAAAATTTTTCCATACCAAACAATGGAAATTATTTTCCGAAACTTTTTCAAATTTCAGCTGAAAACCGGAAAATTGTGTCATTTTCCAGGAAAATGACTTCCTGAAAAATATTTTTTAGAAACGTAATATTTTTCGCAAAATGAATGTAGCCTTAGCTTCATTTATTAGCATTAAGGGTTTTAGAGACAGGACCAAGTGGTCAATATCAGATGTCCGAAACACGCACGAACAGAAGGGAAGCACATATCGAAAAATTACAAAGCAAGTGATGAAGGTCTATGTGAAAGCTTGACCTTTTTCTTCGCTCAAGTGATGAAGGTTTGAGTGAGAAAGCCTGACCTTTTTCTTCGCTTTGACATGGTTATTATCCAACTTAGGCCGATTCGACGTGCACATTGTCGGACGCAGTCAATTCCCTGTTGGGGAAGCTCCCACTCTTCCTTGCAAGAAACAGACATGCCATCTTTTGACTAATACAGACCGTATCGGCAATTAATAGTTGCATACACGTATTGGAAAATCACGCATTGAATCCTCTCAAATTCGTTTAGATTTTTCCAAACAATTATAGGAAGTTCATGAAGGAAATCTACTACTGTTGGTGCATCTTGGTGGTCATAAATTCTTCCAATGAGAAAAATAGCATTCGCAATTCTCTAGCTATATTAAAGAAATTAAGAGTAGTTTTTCAGCCACGAACTTAAAGTAAATTGTGCATTAAAACAAGGTACAATGGTTCGCTAGAAGTTCGATTAACGTACACATCTCCTCGCGAGTACCTTCTCTTACAATTCTCAATGGCACAAAGAAAACGAGAATGACTTCTCAAATGGTACAAGCACGTTTTCCCTTTATTTCTTATCTTATTTTTCTTTGAGGAGCATCTTATTTATTTTATTATCTTAAAACTCACAAAGTTAGAAGGGAAAATGACACAAATGGTTCATGAACTTTAGCTCAATGCTCAATGTCGTCCCCGAACTTTTAATTTGTTCAATGTAGCCTATGAACTTTTAGTACATGTTTAATATAGTCTTTGAATCATATGAAAAAGTTCAAAAGCAATGTTGAACATTTTCACATAGGGACAACAATGGACATTTTCATATAGTCCAGGGATTAAACTGAACATGTACCGAAAGTTTAGGGATAACATTGAACAAATTAAAAGTTTACGGATGACGTTGCATATTGTGATAAACTTCATGGACCACATTAAACAAATTAAAAGTTCATAGACAACATTACATATTGGTCAAAGTTCATGGACGATTTATGTAATTATCCCAAGTTAGAACTGAACAAATAAGTTCATATTATTTTTCAACTAACTTTCCGCTTTGAAATATTGACACTTGATTTAGAAAAAGCATGAAAGTAGAGGGATGAAAAGTAAAACAATTTCGCATTGGCCGGTACAAGTAAGAATGGCGTACTTGAGGGGAAAAAATTGATAAGCTTGCTTATTACTGGTCGATGCCCGTGCATTACACGCAATAATAGTGATGCTCCCACCCTTCCTTGCAAGAAAATGGCATGGCATCTTTTAGATAACATCCTGATAATTGATCTTAGACAGGCAGGATTGTGGTGTGAAAGAAAAAAAGGGCTAATGCAGAATGTATCAGCAACTAATAGTTGCATATACATATCAAAAAAATCATGCATTGAATTGTCTCAAAAGTTTTCCACAGGAAATCTACTATTACCCGTGCATCTTGGTGATCGTAAATTCTATTCGGGTTAATAGATTGAACTATTTAACTAGCAAAACAGAAAAAAAAGATAAATAGACTTGCTTGCATAGCTTTAGGAAACATATACAGGCTCGCATGTATGCCTTTTCTTTTCAATTTTCCAATTATATTGTACAGCTGTAAGATGAAGATCATTCCTAATACCATCTTCTCTTCTTACACGCCAACTTTCACTTCAGAAGGAACACTGAAACACACCTCTGTTCTTGAGCGAATAAACTATTCGTAGTCTTTCTCAGAACTAAATTTTACCCACCTCGCGATACGTTAGAGAAGCATCTGTCGCACGTTTGCATAAGAGATGAAGACTTCCTGCCACCTCTCTCTATCTCCCGAAGAGGACGAAGACGTTGTCGTTGACTTTGAGTCGACTAAAGGTTCCCGTATTCCATGATTCATTAGATGACTTCACTATTTTGCCAATCCCACTTTGGTTCTGCATGATGACTCTGTTACCTCCATGGCTCCATCTTCACGTTACTAGAAAATCGAGTTAATCTAGATTGGAAACAAAAAAAAAAAAAAGCGCGTGAGTCACGTGCTTGTCTATGCCATAAGTGGTTTGGCATTTGTAGGAGGTACTCGAAAGCTTACTGCTTTAGTAAAGATAACTTTCTGGAAGTGTCTTGCCTTAATTTGATCATTCTATAATCTCTTGTTTCGATTTTGTTCAACTTAAGCTCATCGCCTTCGCTGCACGTGGAGAGGAGCGACCACCGCAACTACTTTTCTGGAAGTCACCATAAAGGTCTTATATCTGCCATGGTTTGCTTTCTTGAGCCATGTAATTACTCAATACACCAGTAGGTATACATGAGTCCGTCACAGCAGCCCAGCGAGGTGCTAGAACCATAAAGTCTCTTCACATGGTGCATGAGGTAGTAGATGCCCAAGTACAAGCTAGTCAAAGATTTGCTCATGACATGACTTGAATTTGTGAACTCGTACCACTAGGCGATGAAATTAATTAAGTTCGTCTTTGTCTACCTCCTATTTGAAAAACAGTGAGGGCAAGAAAAATCAAGAACCGGAAAAAACATTAAAGAAGATAGATATCCGTTTTCTTGCGCACAGAATTGGCTTTGGAAGCACAGAGAGGTAATTAAGTAGTTGCAGGATTCCCACCCTAGGGATTCACCATCTTTTATCGGGTGACATGCCCAATGATTATCTACTTAAAGTAGAAAATAAAGGTGAAAGTTCAGAGTCTATAGTGGCATACATGGCTTAATAAGCCATAACTTCGGGTTGTACAAAATATTCAAAGATAGCAACTCGGAACTTCAGATCTCTGAGCCTACATTGTCTGAAGTTGCTATAGTTACTATAGTTCTATCATGAGTTCTGCAGATTGCAAAATGCATAGCTAATGACCTCTACGCTTTTTAGGATGAAGATTTCCAGAAACTAAAATGAGAAGAAAAATCATGGCCGATGATCATATAGATATAATGGCCATTTTCCTACATCTTCTTGTCTAAGGCCGGTGAGGAGTAGTATCCCAATCTGTTGACTTTTCTTTTGGTCCGTGAAGTGGAAGGAAATGTCTTAAAAATTCCCAGTAATGCGAGAAAATTTGTTCGTTTTTCTCCATTGGTTGAACTTGATTATGATGGTTTGTTCCTCCTATGAAAGTCATAGTCTTGACGTTGACGGCAACCTCCATCTTTACTTTCAAGTTATTTGTGTTGGTGATATCTGTTTTACTCAAAACTACATTTTTGTCTCCGGAAGTCATTCCCACTTGGTGAGGTAATGGAATCACATAATCTGATCTCCCAAGTGTGAGCATTTAGGTAATGTAGGACTCGAGTTTGCATTGTACATGCAAATATGCGGGAAAACTCGTATGGTCCTTTTTCGATAGACATCGACATATGTGTGGGATGTGCAAGCATGATGTCTACTCATATTAATAGATTAAGCTATTTAACTTGCATAAAAGAAGAAATCGATAAATGTACTTGCTCGCATAGCTTTACGAGACATAAACAGGCTTGCACGTAGCCTTTTGTTTTCAATTGTCCAAGTATACAGTACAGCTGTATGGATGACAGCATCATTCCTAATGTCTACTTCTCTTCTTACACGCAAACTTTCGTTTCAAAAGGAATATTGAGACACCTTTGTTCTTCATGATCTAAACTATTCATTGTCTATATCAGAACTCGATTCACCTACCCCACAATACATTAGAGAAGTATCCGTCCCATATTTACATGAGAGATGAAGCCCTCCTGCCACCTCTCTCCACCCCCCGAAGAGGACAGAGACATTGTCATTGACTTTGAGTCTACTGACGATTCCCGTATGCCATAGTTCATTGGATCACTTCATTGTTTTTCCATCCCCACTTTGGTTTTGCATGATGACTCTGTTACCTCCATGGCTTCATCTTCACATTACCAGAAAATTGAGTTTATCTAGATTGGCAAAAAATGCGTGTTGTCACGTGCCATTCTATGCATAAGTGGTTCAGTTTGGCATTTGTGGGTGGTACTAGAAAAACTTACTGCTTTAGTATATTAACTATCCTCATAAGCCAGCTGCATAAAGTCTGTCTCTAATCGAACATAGTTGAGCTGCAACATCTGTGATGCTCATTCGCTCTCCTGCGACTCCGATTGAGCAGGCAACTCCGATTCCGTAGACCATTAGAAGACAATCCTGGAGTGTGCTCTTTCTTCTTTTGCCTGCATAGCTCTCCACTTCTCGAGCTAGAATGGGATCAGTAATCTCTAGGACTCGTTCAGGCAAAGCTTCCTCAACAAAAATATGTAGGTTCAAATTTTCTTTCAATATGTCAGCCGTGGGCCTGATTCCGGTGAACATCTCTAGCAAGAGGATGTCATAACTATAGACATCACCTGCAATAGAAACCACACTACCCATTCCATATTCTGCACATATCAAGAACAACGTATGGTTGAGCTATGAGAATATAATATGTGCACAATCTCATTGTGAAGTTTTATGAAAAGATGCCATCAACAATTTGTGATGAACAAATTGTTCATTTGAGGGACACAAGGAGACATACCTGGAGCAGCATAACCAATTGTTCCTCTCAAACCAGCCGATCATGTTCTTGTAAGATGTGGATTCATGGACAATCTTTGCCAATCCAAAGTCACCGACATGTCCGACCATCTCAGCGTCTAAAAGGACATAGCTTGGCTTTAGATCACAATGAACTATGGTGATGTGGCATTGGTTATGAAGGTAATCCAAGGCAAAAGCAATGTCAATTGAAATCTTTATTCTTTGGACAAGACTCAGATTTTTTGAAGGCCCATCTGCATCAGCTGGTGTTGGAGACGGGTGTAGCCACTCCTCCAGGCTACCATTGACCATGAACTCATAGACCAAAGCCTTAAAGTCATTTCCTTCATAATCAGTACCTGAGCATACTGTTAGTACCTTCAAAAGATTTCGGTGTTTGATAATCTTTAGAGCCTCGCACTTGGCTTTGAAGCTCTTTAGAGCACCATGACTTTGAAGCTCTTTAGAGTACCATGACGCATTAACCGAAGCACCTTCACAGCAATATAGGTCCCATTCTCTTGGAGCATTCCCCTGTAAACATATCCAAAATTGCCTACTCCAATCAAATTAGTTGAAGAAAAACCATTAGTTGCTTTCACGAGAGTTCCATAAGATAAAGTTTGCCAGGTATCAACTATGGAAATTAAAGTTAGTTCTTTTGTTTTCTTCTTTTTCAACCAACGTACATACACAAAAACCAGAACAAGAACCACCCCTAGAAGTCCAAAAGTAATAGAGAGCGTGAGTTTCGATTTACGAACAACTCCTTTGCTCTTGGAGTGTCTAGAGATGCATTTAGGGAGCCGAAATTCCGGACTCCTCCACATATCTTGCTGTTTCCAGCAATAAAAGTGGCGCTAGCATTCTCGAAGACTCCTTCAGTTGGTAACACGCCTTCAAAATTGTTGTATGACAAATTCAAAATTTCCAGGAATTCAAACGCCTCTAAGAACTTCAGAATTGAACCCGATAAATTGTTATTTGAAAGATCCAATTCCTGAATGCTTTTTAATGAGCTAATCGATTGGGGCATGGATCCTTGGAAGTGGTTATCCTTCATTACTAATACTAGCAGTCCATCACAATCGCCTGGAGTGTTTGGAATTTCACCACTGAACATATTGCTCGAAATGTCCAAAGCATTTATAAATGGTCAATTTTTCCTACTTCCACCGGAAGGGCCCAACTCAAATGGTTGTGAGACAAGTTTAAATAGATGAGAGTTTTAATCGCTGGGAATATGGAACCATTGAGATTGTTGTTAGAAAGATCGAGCTTTGTCAAACTTTGACACTTAGCAAGATGTGAAGGAATGTGCCCGTGAAAGTAATTCCCATCAAGATATAAATAAAGCAATTTCTTGTTCTTCTGCAAAAAGGATGGAATTACCCCCGATAGATTGTTATTGGAGAGACTCAGCCATGCTAAATTTTGAAGATTTCCCACATCTGACGGGATAGCGCCTGATTAAATGCTGTTGTCCAGCCGAAAGACTTCCAAGTTCACAAGATTGCCAATTGCTCGAGGGATCTCACTAATTATAGGATTTTTGCCCAATGCCAATCCTGTGATAGTAATGGAAAATTACCAAAGCATTCCGGCAACAACCCACCGAGTCTATTATCACCAATGGCCAACCTGGTTAGCCACCGAGTCTATTATCACCAATTGCCAACCTGGTTAAGTTAGTGATATTCGTTAACGAGCAAAGAAAGCTCAAGTCACCAGATCCCCCACTTCCAAGGTCGTTACTACAATTGCCCAACTGCCGAAGGTTACGCAAACTTTTGAAAGAAGGTGCATTCCCTGAGAATTTGTTAGATTCAAGTTGAAGTACCTATAGATTTGTGACATTATTAGGAATCCACAGAGGGATCGGTCCAACAAACTGGTTCTCGCTGATGCTGAAAATTCTAAGTTGGGAAGACCAAAGCCCGTTGTAGTGGGAAGACTTCCGTGTATTCGGTTATATCCTATATCAAATATTACCAAAGAAGATAAATTGCAGAGGGACGGCGGAAGTTCACCTGACAGATAGTTTTCTGCCGAACCAAGTTTTGTTAGTGTGGTCAGTTGGTCTGGAGCTTGAGGAAGACTCCGCCTAAGTAATTTTCAATAAAATAAAGCTGCTCGAGCGATGATAAGTTCCCAATGGAAGAAGGGACACTTCCTGTTAGATTGTTTCGTCCTAATAAAGTAGCCGAAGCTTCACCAATGAACCTATCTCTGGAGGAATCTCTCCACTCGGTTTTTAGACAATCCGACGCCAAGGTTAAGGCAACTTGATATATTCTTGGGGATTTCACCAGTCAATGAATTATTTTGTAGTTGCAAGGTACGAAGGCGGTGCAACTGCTCGATTTGGGGAGGGATTTCATGGTGAAACCTATTACCATAGAGAGACAAATCCCTTAAGAAGGTGAGGTTACCAATGTGAGGGGAGATGGAACCCGAGAGTTGTTGGGAATTCAGGTCCAACACGGTGACTTTGTTGTGGTGCCGGTGACTGCATGTAATACATACCATCGGCAGAGGTTGACCGTACTGTTCTAGGAGCTAAGCACCCCGAGAGGATCCTCAGTTATCCCAGCCTTAAATGCAAGCAGTGTGGATTTGTCAGTTTCATTTGATGCCGAGGAGACTCGTACAGAGCATAATGCAATAACATTCGCAAAAATGAGGCGACGAAATGGTAAGTTTGCAAAACTAAACCCCAGGAGTTGCATAACTCAAAGCAGAAGTGGACTGAAGTGATATGCGGGGAGAAAGAGAAGGAATGACGATATTTATAGAGGGTTAGGATTTTGGAGAGAGCCTCTTGTTTTGGTCCGAAAAATCAAAAAGTAGGTAGTGCATCGAAAAAACTAAAAGACAAGAAAGATGTAAAATTCCTCTTGGCGTTCTCTCTACGGCAGAATTAACTTTTTACATGAATAAATAAAAATTAATGGAATTGATTTTCCACGACAAGCAAATGAAAATCATTATGGAAGGAGAATGCCATGGTTCGCATAAAGTAGACAGATTGACTTGAGAACAACTTTCTACCCCGTGTTTTTGTTCGAGAACAACTAAAAAGTTATTTCCAAAGTTTTCTGTAAGTCAGGCAAAAAATGAGATAACGCGTTCCCATGGATTCAATGGAAACAATTTCCAAGAATTTTTCCAAACACATATTTTGGAAATTGAAAAAGAAAATCGACAACTTTTCTTTAACCAAACAGGGCCCGAGATTTTGATTCCACAAAAGCCTAGAAGACCACGTTCAGTTTTCCAGGAGCTTAGTTTCTGCAACCTAATCGTCTAAAATTTCCTCCTATAGGCCTTCGATTCATGGGATGTTTAAGAAAATTTCGCATCTACATAATCCGACTTAAAGAAAGAGGCCTGCCACTGCTCTAAAGTACACAACAAGAAGCTTTTTGGTTGACTTACCACTCGAACATATCTTCAATACCACATAACACGGCATGGAATTCTTTTTATATTTTAATGATATGAGAGATGAAAATCACCACTCTCAAGTCCACCATGGAACCATCATTTGAACCAACTTTCTTTTAAATGATACGATAGATGAAGATCAACACATTATTCTTTTCTAGTTTATGCTTTCTGTGCCGATTCCTTATCAATTGAGGTTTTCACATGCAAATAGGAAAATGGTGTCTTGTTTTCTGTTGGGTTGATTTTGTTTATTCCCTTTGCTAGACTTCTTTTTGGTCATGTAAAAGTGGAGGGCCATCAAGAATGGAAGGATAAAAAAAAAGGTGAAAAAAGAGAAGGAAAGTGGTGAAGGTTCGGTGTGAATACTTGACCTTTTTCTTCCATTGGACAGGGTTGGTATCCTACTTTGGCCTATTCGACGTGTAACATCTTGATAATCGATCTCGGACAGATTGGATAGCGTGTGAGAAAAAAAAGTTGACATAGACGGTGTCCGCATTTAATGGTTGCATACAAGTGTCGGAAAACCACACATTGAATTCTCTCAAATTCGTTTAAGTTCTCCATACAAGCATAGGAGTTTCATGAAGGAAATCTATTACAGCCGGTGCATCTTGGTCATTCTAAATTCTTCCAAATGGTGTCTTGTTTTCTGTTTGGTTGATTCTATTTATTCCCTTTGCTAGACTTCTTTTTGGTAATTGTAAAAGTAGAGGGCCATCTAGAATGGAAGGATAAAAGAAAAGTTGAAAAAAGAGAGACAAAATGGTGAAGGTTCCGTGTGAATACTTGACCTTTTTCTTCGATTGGACAGGGTTCGTATCCTGTTTTGGCCTATTCGACAAGCAGATTGCAAGAAAATGACATAGCTTCTTTTAACTAGCATCTTGATAATCGATCTCGAACAGATACGATTGTGCGTGAGAAAAAAATGTTAATGCGTATGGCATTTGCCATTAATAGTTGCATACAAGCATCAGAAAGTCCTGCATCAAATTTGTTGTGGAAGCAAGCGATCAAATAGTAAAATTGACAGAATAAAAAAATAAATTAGACATCTGATTTGATCGTAGTGACTTACGTATATAGGAGCAGCAGCAATGAATTCTACTATAAATCAAATGATATAATGAAAATTACAACCACATTCGAGTCACTCAAATATTCTTTGTGTTCCTTGATCTCAATTACATTCAATAACTTACACTATATTTAGTCCACAATTTTTCACGAAATAATCTTTTAATTTTACGAAAGAATTACACAAATCTTACCCCAAGATTTTAGCTATCAAACACTAACTAATCAGGATGCAATTCTTGATGATTCTCCGACAATTACGATGAGAACTTCGACAGTTGGACGAGAACCAAATCTGAACGATTGCGGCTTACACTGCAATTTTACGTGCAATGAAGGCGCCCAAAAGCCCTCTGACACCGCCAGGGGATGTGGAAATTTGTCTCGATCAAAGAAGTCAAGAGAAAGAAATTTCCTATTATGTTGTTTTCTTGACCGACCTCCCTACGGAGACGGAAACTTGCATATATTGATCACGCGCAATACTTCTTGAACAAACATCCAAATTTCCACAATTTCCTTCTTTTCTTTTCAAGTTGAGATGTTCCATAACTTTTATCCCGGGTCGGGTTTCGTTCACGGGGTCAAACTCGAGACATATTTGAACAAAATTCTCTCAAATTCGTTTAAGTTCTCCATATAAGCATAGGAAGTTCATGAAGGAAATCTACTACTGCCGGTGTATCTTGGTCATCCTTAAATTCTTCCAATGGAGAAAAATAATATTCACGCATCTCTAGCTATATTGAAGGAACTAAGAGTAACCTTTATCCACGAAATCAGAAGCCTAGTGCCTAGCGCCTAATGCCTTGCGCCTCTACATTTTCGTGAAACACTGCATTCTCAATAAAATTAGAGGATCATTCGAGGGCATCAAAGTAATGAGCCATCATTCTAATAAACAAGCATATTGTAGTCTTTCATTGGCTAATGAACATCAAAGATCATGTCAAGTCATTCAAATTTCGCATCCATTAATCTTTCACAATAAAAGCGCAGGTCGCACAGTCAATTGAAAACCATCATAAAAGGACCCAAGATGCTTTCTTATCGCCTGCGTATTCGAGTATAGAAATCCCGAGATTTATGTTTTGTGTTTTGAACCAAATCAACACATAGAAGTGAGCTAATTGTGGAAAATATTACAACAACCAATATGCGAAATGGCCACTCTCATTCTATGATAAGCTTGTATTAAGAATGGGATAACATTGACCCAACTTTGATTTGAAGAAAACCAAACAAAGTATGAGATCTACTTTCCAACCACCTATCAAAACAGAAAATGTCTCAAACAATTACAAAGCATTCTCAAGAACAACTCACCATCTAAAATGTGTGATATGAAAGCATATGAGATACGATTAGGAATTCCAAATAATTAATTGTCCAAGATTTGATTTGTTCCCCCCAATGCCAAATTTGAAAGTTGGAGTTGCTTCCTTTTACACCTATCAAATATCTTTTAATTCTAGTTTGTAACCACTTAGAAAGTCACACTAGAGCTCCAAAGTCTCCAACACCGCCATAACATATCTCCACTAACTTATGAAAAGACAAACATTAATTAGTATATTTATTCTCCCTATTTTTTTGTTTTATTGTTATACATGTATTTTTCTGGTGAGGGACGGAAGAAAAGAGTTGGTCAAATTGACCCTCAACAGGCCAACAATGACCAACACAGAAGCAATAAAATCTGAAACGAAAGAAGCGGTGGCTTGAGCAAAATGACATTCCACGACGAAAACTGAATGCTTTGATCGAGAAGGGTGGGTGTAACAGGAGACGAGATTTTCTTTTCCCATTGCAGTTTATACTTTATAGTGTTCAAGTTTTTGTTTGGAGGAGACACAACTCTTCGTAAATGAACTCTTTCCTTCATTTTGCTGGATCTATGAATAGATCAAAGGGGTCGGAAAAAGTCAGGATGATTATCATTGCTCCTCCTCTTCTTCTCCAAGATTATACTAAATTTTTTATGTATTCGTTTTTTTAGATTGAAGAATCTCTGCGGCAGAATTAACATCCCACACAACATATAAAAGAAATTAATGCAATTGATTTTCCACACCTAGCATCCATGGTTTGCATAAAAAGTCCTACCACTACTCTAAAGTATACAGCAATTATCTTTTTGGTCGATTCTCAAAACTTATCTACAACGCTACATAACACAACATGACATTCTTTAATGTTCTAATGATGTGAGAGGTAAAAGAAATACCGTAGCATTCTTTTTTATTATGTACTTCCTATGTGGATTCCATATACTCGAATCGAGGTTTTAACACATAGGAACACCAGGTGATCTTCGGTTGATTTTTTTTATTCCACTTGCTTGACTTATTTTTGGTCATCATAAAAGTAAAAGGCCCTCGAGAAAAATAGTGGAGAATAAAGAGAATCAGGCTAGAAAGTTTTCTCATGAAAGAAGTGCTATATATTCCTTCATGCGTAATTGAAGGAAATTTCATTCAATTAGGTGTCTGATTAATCGATTACAAACACGGACATCAACAATCTGATGTTGGAAATACGTTGGACTATTATGATGATCAAAAGGTTATGGTGTAGTTACTCAAATATCCGTGGTCTTCCTATTGCACGATGTCATTTCGCCGACCACGTCCTGTTTCTCTTGTTGCACACCATATATTCGGTCAAAGTATGGTCAATGGCTTTCCATTCTAAGTTTCGAAAATTGACAATATTTCTAATTAAATATTTTTAATAAGTTCTTTGAGAGACACTTGTTAATAATTTCTTTTCTTATTTGCAATAGGCTGGGGATTGTTACACACACACACACACACATATATAGACATATACATTATACATTTACTAATAATATTCATTCTCCCTATTTTTCTGTTTTATTTTTATACATGTATTTTCTGAAGAAGGAAGAAAAAAAAGTGTTGGTCAAAGTTGACCACTGACCGGTCAACAATGACGAACACAGAAGCAACAAAATCTTGGAAGTACGGGAAATGGCTCATGTGGTCATGTGGACGTATTGATATCTTTGTCCGACGAAAATCCTTTTATGAGAGGAACCAACGTATGATTTCTGCTTTATTTGGGAAATGAACATTTTTACAAAGTAGGCATCTTACTTTGTCATTGAAGGCATCTTACTTCATCGTTTGATATGATCAAGTTGCTCATTAGAAAAACACTCAATTTCTTTGGTTTGTCCTGCCATAAATATGAATATACATCGATAGTTTCATTGTGATAGAAAATGTGTGCATTTAAATTAGATTGGTATAGCAATATAGTTGCTAATTACTTTGAGTAATAGGTTGTTTTTCTTTGGCTCTATGAACAAGAGAGTGAATAAGATAGGTTATGAAATGGTTTACCATTGGGTGTAATACTTTGCTTTCGTTTTCTATCTTTATTTTCTCTACGTAAGGGGTCGGACAATGAAGAAACCCCTCAGCTTCTCCTCATCTTTCGTCATCTCTGGTGATGCGGCCAAGAGACCCTTAATATGTACTTTTATTCAACTAGTAAAACTATGTTTGCGGTCCTCAATGGGAAAAGGAGGAGAAAATTAGTCCCCGCATCCTCTTTCATTGCATATAATTTATATTCCGATGAAAATAAATTAAGCTCCCAAGTCTCAGGCTTAAGATCAGTGACCATCGATTAGCGGCGATTTCAAGGTATGTGTACGAGAGAAAGATTAAAATCTTTCACACCAACTAGAAGAAAGAAAAGAAGTTCCTTTCATATGGTGATGGCAATCTAATGCGGAATTTATTAGTGGTGTGTTTCTGGACCGATTAGATAAACAGAAGTCCAAACGGAAAGCGAAACGGTGATGCGATTAGATAGTTTTTTTTTTCCTATTATTTTAGTATTTTTTTATGAGTTAATTTTAAGGGTCGTTTTTGTAATTTTGCTATTTGATATTTATTAACTTTCCTATTATGATTAGAATTCCTATTATTATTAGGTTTTCAATTCAGATTAGGTAACTTTCCTATTATGATTAGGTTTCCTATTGTAATTAGATTTAAATCCTATAAAAGGGTGTTTAGGGTTTGTTTTGAGGAAAGAACATTATCATCAATGTTGAATTTCGAGATTTCTTTTTCTAAGCAAGGTTTTGCTTGAATTATTCGTTGAACGCTGTATCAGGTGGTATCAAAGCCAATGGTGACTGGCGGTGGTCTTTGTGACGATGCTTAGGAGACTGGAGCCCTAACTCTTGGGGACGACGCGCAGCAATGTTTGGAGCAGCGTTTAATGGAATGCTTGGATCAATGATTTGATCAAAGTCTTCGTCGTTTCGAAGAACGATTTGACCGGTTAACAGATTGGTTCGAAGGTCTCGGCGTTGATGTGAACCGAAATTGGCGGAACGACAGAAGGCCGGGTGCGGATCTTGCTCGCGGTGATCTTGTTGATAGGCCTGTTCTTGTTCGTAGACAGAATAACCCTCTGTTTTCAGAGAATTTGAAAGAAGAAGAAAATGATTATTTTGAAGCGAAACGTGCTGATTATGGCGGCAGACGTCGTCATGGAGGATTTCAAAGAGGGTATGATAGGAGAGATAGTAGACAACGTTACGACAATCATGAAGGTAACGACTTTAAATTGAAAGTTGATATTCCTTATTTTAATGGAAGCCTGTGAATAGAAGAATTTCTGGATTGGATTGCTGATATAGATAAATTTTTCAATTATATGGAGACCCCTAGTGAGAAAAGGGTGCGATTAGTAGCCTGTAGATTGAAGGAGGGTCCGTCTGCATGGTGGGAGAGATTGCAGAATAAGAGGGAGCGAGAAGGGAAAGATAGAGTTTGAACTTGGACTAGAATGAGAAGGCTGTTGAAGCAAGAATTCCTTCCATCCGATTATGAACAAATTATGTTCTAGCAGTACCAACATTACCAGCAAGGCAATTGGACTGTACATGAGTATACGACCGAATTTATGAGATTGGCGGAGCGGAATAATTTATTAGAGACAGAGGGACAGTAGGTGGCCAGATATCTCGATGGTTTGAAACACTTCATTCAAGATAAACTTGGAGTACAGTTTCTCCGAAATTTAAGCGAAACTAAGAATATGGCGATGAAGGCAGAATTGATGTAGCAAGACAGGGGAAGAAAATGACATGAAAATTATCGAGGTAGCAGTTCGAGCAGTTTGGTAAAGAAGAGCAATTTCAATAATCGTTTTAACGCAGGGCGAAATTAGGAAGATAAGGCGGTAGAAAAGCGCCTTATGAACGAGCCGAGGGATAAGGGAACATAAGCATAGAAAACTGCGAACCCTAACCCTTATGCTAAACCAGTCGCGATAAAGTGTTACAGGTGTAATCAGCCTGGGTACCAATCTAATGAATACTCTTAGAGAAAGACCGTAAATGTAGTAGCGAGAGAAGAGGAGGAGGATGGATATTGTTGTACACCGAATGGTGAGGACAATGATTTTGAAGATGAAGAAGAGGAGCAAGTAAACTATGTGGTGCACAGAATGATATTGGCCCCAAAACAGGAAGATGATTCGCAGCGCCATCAGTTATTCCGAACTAGGTGCACCATTCTGATAAAGATCTTTGCTGTAGTTATTGATAGTGGAAGCATGGAGAATATTATTGGGAAGGAGGCAGTGAAGAAGTTGGGAATACCCGTGGAGAAGCATCTTAATCCCTATATGTTAGGATGAATTAAATATGGAGCGGAAAACATTTAAGTAACTGAACGATGCAAAATTCCATTCTCCATTGGAAAATATCATGATGAGTTGTATTGTGATGTAGTAGACATGGATGTATGTCATGTGTTATTTGGGAGATCGTGGCAATTTGATGTAGATGCTTAGCAATCGGGAAAGAGTATCACGCCCTGGATCTCGCCAAGCCCGCAACACCCCGCCCACGGTCGTATTGAACGCAACGTCCTAGAACGCGTCACTGACCTAAACCCAAATAAGAGGATAATACACATGCGAAAGCAATTGACACCCGTACATAATAAAAACAATGACCAAGGGTAGCAATAACGTCATAAATAGATATTCTTACAATAAAATTAGGGAAGACTTACAAAATCCAATATAGAAATATACATAAACTAAAAGCGGGTCAGGGAGCCACTAACATCAAAAAGGGGCACGTGGCTCGGGCGGTCGGGTACTAAAACTAAGGATGGCTCCTATAAAAAAGTATCGGTCCCACCAAACTAGGGTTATGGCTAGCTCAACCCTACGGCACCTAGTCCGGATCAGATCCCGAAGACTCGGAAGAGCTGTCAGAGGGCTCGTCCTCGGAGTCCATAGAATCCGGCTCGGACTTGGCATCTGCAGGCTCCTCCGTAGGCTCGTCCTCCTCTGACTCCGGATCCTGCTCCATAGGCTTTGGCTCTCCATCCGACTCCATAGGCTCCGGGTCGGAATTCTAGTCCACTGGCTCCTTATCCATCGGGGTCCAGCTTGTCCATCTCCCAGATATTCGGCTTGCAGCCTGAACTAGAACTCGCCCGGATGAGGCTTCGGGGCTCGCCAATTCCCCGTCGGCTGGCTGAGGGTCCCACTGCCCTAACCCGTTAAACGGGATGTTGAAGGATCTAAGAGGTCTGTATACGCCGGACGGATCCCGGAAACACCAACCCAGTCACTGATGGGCCTGAAAATGATACTCGCCTACGTCGACTCAGACAGTAGTAAGATGCCTAATGTAAGTCTCTCCGTTCCCTACGGGGTATTCGATTACCAAATGCTCTATGCGATACGGGATCTCAAAATGCAGGGGCACTCCTGCCATCCTCACGGTCGGGGGTCTGAAATGGTTATATAATAACCGTGAGAACGAGTCTCAATAAGTAACACCTTAAACTCTACGTAGGTCAATGCGTAGCCAGACAAGTAGTACACGCAGTCTAACTCTTAACATAGAGAATCCACACCATATTACTTACCTTGCCATCAAACGCATGCCGGCTCTGCACGTCAATCAAACATGGTAATGCAATAATAATAATTCAATAACATATCACAATCATTTGAACGCTAGCCATAATAGCACTCGATCAACTCAACCAATTTGATCACCCATTCAATTAGTCAGTTCAACCAATTCAATTACACTCAAATCGCATGCGTAATCGAACAACTTTTCACGACCTCTCAGGTCCTTTCACATGGCCCGCGCCACTACACTTTAGGCTCAACCTCACATCCCGCGCCACTGCGCCTTAGGTTCAGCTCTCAGATCAAGCCGGGCTCGATCCCGTGTAATTATGTCTTAGGACATTTTTCCCCGTCCAATAACCCGCATAACTACGCCTTAGGTTTAGTCATGCTTTTTTGGCCATACCAGCGTAACCACGCCTTAGGTTGACAGCCATTCGATCAATTCGGGTTTTTTCACATGCACATGCACCACAACACAATTTGCCATTCTTACAAGTCGTGCCAATTAAACTCAAGATACACTCACCATATCACAATTCGCAAATCAACACATCATGCCAAACCCAGTCACATCACGAGTCCGTCACACCAGTCCATACACCCGACTTCTAAGCCGGTCACATACAAACTTTAATTTCACTCACACACGCCACGACAATCCGATCATTTAATACACCACAATTAGCCAGATCATCATAAATTAATCTACTACTCACTACATAATCCACGCACTAATAATATTCTAATTGACTAATCTATTTTCTAAATTAGTCATTAAATTAATTCTAAGTAATCCCTAGACAAGACTAATAATACCCATTGTACTAAATAGAGATTAGGATATCACTTACCAAGTTTTGGCTCGGGAAAAATCGGCTTGGGCCTAAAATGACCCAGGTAAACAGTGTTGAACTCGGCATGGGTGAGGATGTGATGGGCATCGGGCTCGGCTATGGCGGTCGGCCACAGGCACAGTCCTCGGCCACGGGCAAAATCCTTGGCCACGGCTCAGCATGGCTACGGGCATGGGCATGGCTGGTCGGCTGGTTGGTTGGGCGGTTGGGGTGGCGAGCATCGGCGATGGCGGCAGCGACGATGGTGGCGGCAACGGCGACAAGCAGTAGTGACGCGGCGAGCTGTTCTCCAGCGACTGGCTTAGAGGAAAGAGGAGGGAGCTGATCGGTGGTGGTGAGGGGCTGGGCTGAAGGGGCGGCGACGAGGCAGCACAGCGACGCGGCTGTCGGGCACGACGAGCTCGAGCAGTGTGCTGGGCTCGCTCGCAGCAGCGATAGCGACGTACGGCACGGCGACGGTCAGATGCGATGAGGTGACGGTGGTGGTGGGGGGTGGTGACCGGCGAGCTAGCCGAGCCGGCGGACGGCGAGCTGGTTGGCTCCTAGTGAGTTGGGTGAGCTCCGGTGAGTGAGCAGCGACGGGGACGGTGGCTGGCTGTCAGGTCGTGCGCAGAGGTCGGGCGGTGACTAGGTTGGCGACGGTGCGACGGCTGGCCGGCGCAGTGACGATTGGGGGGGTGGCGTTGGACGAAGGTCGGAGGAGCTGCTGAGGAGGAGGAAGATGAGAGTAAGGGGGGAGGCTTTTGTGCAGGCGGCGCGGCGAGCGGTGCGGGACGGACGGTGGACGGTGGCTGGGGGTGATGCATGACGGCTGGACGGTACGTGGCATGGCGGTCGTGCACGGCGAGTGGCTGGGCTGAGGGCTGGTCGAGCCGGAGCAGAAGTGGGGCGGAGCCAGTCGGGGGACGGAAAGAGGGAAGCCACGAAGAAGAAGAGGAGAAGAGGAGAGAGAGAAGAAGAAAGAAAAGAAAAAGAAAGAGGAGAGAGAGAGAGAGAGTAGGTTGCATGGGCGTGGGGGATGGGACGTGTGTATGGGGTGGTTGGTGAGCGCGGTAGAGGGGGAAGGAGAGAGAGAGAGAGAGAGAGAGAGAGAGAGAGAGAGAGAGAGAGAGAGAGAGCGAGAAGTCACGCACTCGAGTGCGATCCAATGGTCGGAATTTGAATCCGAAAACGATCCTACGGTCCAAATTAATCCTAAAGTATAATAAGGGACAAAGGCCAAAATAATTAAAACAAACTACTCCGAGGGAGGTCTACTAGTCAAAATCCGCACTCTGTCGAAATTTCACTTTTCTACTATTTCTGGTAATATTGATGTTGGTCACGATAATAGTGACACCGTCCAATTAAATTTGTCGTGGAATCTGAGAAATTCGATACTAAAGTTTGGGCTCTAAATAACGGCCAAATTCGATCTAGTGCGATTCTAGCGAAATCTCTAATTTAAAAACAATGACCGAGAGTAATCAGTTCTCAGGCGAGATTTTACTACAAGCACACTGATGAATTACACATTTTATAAATTAAAAAAAAGGGTCAAAATTCGGGATGTCACAAAGAGCAATCAGTATAACCTCGTGAAGGATGGAGTGAAGTATACGTTGCTGCCACTGAAGAATAAAGGAAAATAATCTGCTGAAAATAATTTCTTTACCCTTACAAGGAAATTTGAAGCTGAGGTTAAAGAGACTTGACAAATTTATGTGCTGGTCGTGAAATAAACAATTGAGATTGATGCTGAATAACAAGTGGAGGAGCAGCCTGAAGCAGTCAAACCTTTATTGAAGGAATTTAGCGAACTGATGCTTGAAGAAATTCCAGATGGGTTGTTGCCTATGTGCGATATTCAACACCATATCGACTTAATTCCTGGTGTTAGTCTGCCTAATTTACCGCACTATAGAATGAGTCCTACAGAGAGCGAGATTCTAAAAGAGAAGGTGAATGAGTTGTTGCGAAAGTGGCACATTTAGAATAAGATGAGCCCATGTGCTGTTCCAGCCTTATTGACTCCTAAGAAAGATGGAAGTTAGGGGATAAGTGTAGATAGTAGGGCTATTAATAAGATAACCGTGGGTTACAAGTTTCCAATTCCGAGATTGGATGATATGCTGGATAGGTTGTACCGTGCTAAGTGGTTTTCGAAGTTGGATTTGAAGAATGGATATTATCATATTCGGATTCGGCCCGGAGATAAATAGAAGACAATTTTCAAAACAAAGGAGGGGTTGTACGAATGGTTAGTGATGCCTTTCGGACTTTCCAATGCTCCAAGCACTTTCATGAAACTTATGAATCAAGTTTTGAAATCTTTTATTGGCAAATTTGTTATAGATTATTTTGATGATATCCTGATTTATAGTAAGATTGAGGAGGATCATCTGATGCACTTAAGGGAGGTATTGACAGCTTTGCAGATTAATAAGTTGTATATTAATCTTAAGAAGTACAGTTTTTTAACTAATAAATTGTTATTCCTGGGGTTTATTATTACTGCTGAAGGAATAGAGGTAGATGAGGCGAAGGTAAGAGCAATCAGAAAATGACCGACACCTAAAACAGTTTCTGATGTTAGAAGTTTTCATGGGTTGGCTACTTTCTATCGGCGATTTATTAAGAATTTCAGTACTATCGCAGCCCCGATTACTGAATGTATGAAAAAAGGCAAATTTCTATGAGGAGAGGAAGCAGAGAATAGTTTTGCTATTCTGAAGGAAAAGTTATGTACTGCACATGTTCTTGCCTTACCTGATTTTGATAAACTTTTTGAAGTGGACTGTGATACTAGTAGAGTTGATATAGGAGCTGTTTTATCTCAAGAGCGCAGACCAATTTGCTATTTCAGTGAGAAGATTAGCGAGGCGAGATAGAAGTGGAGCACTTATGACAAAGAATTTTATTCTGTCGTAAGGGCTTTGAAGACCCGGGAGCATTATCTGATTGGAAAAGAATTTGTCCTTTATTATAATCATGAAACTATGAAGTATTTAAATAGTTAGAAGATGATTAGCAAAAATATGCATGCGCGATGGTGTCAATTTTTGTAAAAATTTCTTTTTAGATTACAGTACAAGTTAGGTGTGCATAATGTCATAGCAAATGCATTGAGTAGGAGAGCTAGCTTGTTGATTACATTAAGTCAAGACATCTTGGGGTTCGAGCAGCTGAAAGTTTGTTATGCAGATGATGATGATTTTAGGCAAATTTGGAAGTCATGTGCTTGTGGTCAACCTGTGCAAGAATTTTATGTGCAGGATGGCTATTTGATGCGTAGCAACTAGCTTTACCTTCCTCGAACATCATTACGAGAGAAGGTAATTCGTGATTTACATGATGGAGGATTAGCTGCACACCTGAGTTGTGATAAAACTATTACTGCAGTTTGGAAGCAATTTTACTAGCCCCAGTTGCATAGAGATGTCAGCAGGTACGTATAAAAGTGTTATGTTTGCCAGACTGCTAAGGGGAAATCTAATAATACAGGTTTATATGCCATTACCTGTTCCTGACAATATATGAGAAGATTTGTTTATGGATTTTGTGCTTGGTTTACCACGAACACAAAGAGGCGTGGATTCTGTTTTTGTTGTGGTTGACAAATTTTTTAAGATGGTGCATTTCATTCCTTGTAGGAAAACTTCTGATGCAATAAGTGTGGCCATATTATTCTTTAAGGAAGTGGTTTGTTTGCATGGTGTGCCCAAATCTATTACCTCAGATAGGGACAGTAAATTTCTAGGGCATTTTTGGCAAACTTTATGGAAACTGTTTGATTCATCTTTGAATTTCAGTAGCATTGCTCACTCGCAGACTGATGGGCAAATAGAGGTGGTTAATAGAACTCTGAGAAACTTGATTCGAAGCATTTGTGGAGATAAGTCTAAACAATGGGATGTTGCTTTATCACAAGCAGAGTTTGCTTATAATAATGCAATTCATAGTTCTATTCGCAGGTCGCCTTTTTCTGTTGTTTATACAGAGGCGCCTCAGCATACTCTGAATTTGGTACAGTTATCTAAGCGAGTGGATAAAAGTGTAATAGCAAATCATATGACTAAATAGATTGTGGAGGTGCATCATGAAATCAAACAGAAACTGGAGGAAGCTAATCAGAAGTACAAAGCTGCAGCAGATAAATACAAGCAGAAGCAGGTGTTTGCGGTAGGAGATCAAGTCATGGTTTTTCTTTGTAAAGAGTGATTACCATCTGAATCTTACAATAAATTGCAACTAAAGAAGTATGAATCTTACGCTGTCAGCAAGAAAATCAACGATAATGCTTATGTTATAGACCTTTCACATAGCATGGGCATATCCAACACTTTTAATGTTGCTGATTTGTCACCGTTTCATGAGTCCACAGAGCCGTTATATCCAGATTCTGATTTTAACTCGAGAATGAGTTCTTTTCAAGTGGAGGAGAATGATGCGGAATTTATTAGTAGTGTGTTTTTGGACCGATTGGACAAATAGAAGTCCAAACGGAAAGCAAAACGGTGATGCGATTAGATGGTTTTTTTTTCTATTATTTTAGTATTTTTTATGAGTTAATTTTAATGGTCGTTTTTGTAATTTTGTTATTTGATGCTTATTAACTTTCCTATTATGATTAGAATTCCTATTATGATTAGGTTTCTAATTCAGATTAGATAACTTTCTTATTATGATTAGGCTTTCAATTCAAATTAGGTAACTGTGACATTCCGAATTTCGACCCATTTTTGGGATTTATAAAACGTGTAATTCGTCAGTGTGCTTATAGTAAAATCTCGCCCGGGAACTGATCACTCCCGGTTATTGTTTTAAAATAGAGATTTCACTAGAATCGCATTCGATCGAATTTGGCCGTTATTTAGAGCCCCAACTTTGGTGTCGAATTTTTCGGAGTTCCGTGACTAATTTAATTGGACAGTGTCGTTATTCGCGTGGCCAACCTCAATATTGTCCGGGATAAGTGAAAAGTGAATTTTTGACCGGGTGCAAATTTGGACTGGTAGACCACCCTCGCAGTGTATTTTTATTAATACCCTTCAGCCAAAATCCTAAAATTATTAAATTAGGATTTTTCGGGAACCGTCGGATCGTTTCTGGATTTTAAATCGTGGCCGTTGGATCGCAATTATTGCGATTTAACCTCTCTCTCTCTCTCTCCTCCCCTTCTTTCCCGCTGACCCCCCTCTGCCACGTCCGACTTTGCCGACCAAACCCCCCACCTACTCCTCCCTCTCTCTCTTCCTTTTTCTCTCTTTTTCCTTCTTCTTTTCCTTTTTCCTTTTTTTTTTCTCTTCTTCTATCTTCTTCTCCTTCGTGCGTCCGCTTCTGGCTTCTGTTGCTGCGACATCGATCGCTTGCTCACCAGCGACCGGCCCAGCCGCTGTGTGCCGCCACCAGCCTCGCCGTGCTGACCGCGCGTTGCCGCCGCCCACCTCGCGCAGCCGTGCCATCCGTCCAGCCGCTCCTCCCTTCCCCTGTGCGCGCGTGGCTCCGAGCTCGCCGTCGCTCCCAGTGTTGTCCAGCCGTGCCCCGCCGTAGCCGCGCGTCGTTACCCTCAGCCACCGCGCCTCACCTCCAGCCGCTTCCCTTTTTCCTCCTCCCGACGCCGGCTGTTTCTGGCTTCTATTTGTGGCTGCCCAACGCCGGCCCGGTCGTGCGCCACCTCCGTTCGCCTCTGTCGCTTGTCGCCGCTGTCCACCTCCGAATGTCGCCACCGCGGTCCTAGTCGCCGGAGCAGCCCCGATCAGCCCCTACAGCGACTATTCCTTCGTCGTTCGTCGTTGTTCGCCGGTCGCCGTTTCGAGCCAGAACCACTGCGGACCGCCCTCCTCGCCGCCGTCGTCCTCGCGTCGATGCCGTTGTTAGCCGAGTAAATTAACCCCTAATCCCGCGTTTAGGGTGTTAAACTTGTTTAAGGTAGTTCAATTTATATTTAGTTTATGTTAATTGTGGGTTAGTGATTAGTTAATTGTGTTTAGTATATAAGTTATTTATTAGTTTATTGTTATTGATTATTATTATTAAATCAATTATTTTCGGAATTTAAATATTATTTTATTAGTTAATATATTAATTCCGAATTAAATATTATTATTTTATTATTAAATAATTAATTTTCGAAAAATTAAATATTATTATTTTGGGAAAATTTTCTAATGCCAATTATGATGCCAATGTTGGTTTTCGCCGTATAAGTTGGCGTATTTGGAAAATGATTTGATTAATTTCGATTCGAGAAAGTATTATGAATTTTGGGAAAATTAAATTATTCTTGGATATTATTAATTAATTATATTCCGAATTTGATTATTATTATTTCGGAAAATTTATAATTTCAAATTATGATTTTTAGCTTGAACGTTGGTGTGTATGCCGTGATTTGTCGTATAAAATTGGTTTTATGCCAATTTATTTTGATCGGGAGTTTTCAAAAAAAAATTTACGAGATTATTGGCATTAAATTATTTTTATTGCTATGCTAGAAATTGATAGTGGTGCTTTGTGGTTAATATTCGTATTTGATATTGGAGCTTGCGAAATTGATTGTCGGTTGCTTGTGTGACCATGTGATATTGTTGTATGGCATTAATTAGAGCACGATTCATGTATGTATGGGCTAATTGAGAAAATAATAATTGGCCGGAATGCTTGTGTGCTCGTGTGGTCACACGTTAGAGTCGTCTTGCTGTGTATCGCTTGACGATACCCGATTTATCGGATGCCCGGGGATAATCTGGAGTGCCGATACCTCGGATGCCTTGTCGCGGCCTGAGGCCGGACTTGATGCTCCTTATGGGATACCATCTTACTGTGTATCGTTTGATGTTGCCGTATTGGAATGCCGTCATCCTGTGTATCGTTTGACGTAGCCGCGCCCAACCGGGTGGGACGGAGCCCGGTTTTTACCGGTAGACTGCCATCTTGCTGCGTATCGCTTGATGTGTAGTGGCCCCGAGGGGGCGTAATAATTGGAATACGTGTGATGCATAGTGCCTGATTATGTGGTAGAAACTGCTAGGCATGGTATGGGACGTACCCAAGTGGATTCTATCTTATAATCGAGACACGCGCGACTGTGATGCATTAATGCATGGATAATTTATTTAAATGCTTCGAGTATGTGACATATGCATTTCATCAACGTGTGTACCAAGGTAAGGTAAGGATGCCTGTGGTTGCTACTGTTGTTGCTGTTGTGCCTGTTAGGGACCCCCGTGCGAGTTGGCCTCCTAGGCGGGGCTTAGGCCGTTAACTTATTGAGATTTTATCTCATTTGTTGTTAAACCTTTTCAGGGCCTTAGCACGTCGTTGCTTTTTGTGCGGTTCGGAGTACTGCAGTTTTGGTTGGTCCCTGAGAGTTAGGCCCGGGAGCTGTTTTGGTTGGAGTAGGTTAACCCTAGCCTTTCTTTTGGCTGGCCTTTTTGTGGTAGCGCCCGAAGTGGGCTTGTAAGAATATTCCCGGGGATTAATCAAGTGAGAATTAAATTACTGTCGTGTGCAGTTTTCCTCTGCTATCCCTGCTTGTTGTTGTCTGGGGTTTGTTGTGTTCGCTTCCGTATGCGTATTAAAAGATAAAATGAAGGGTCGGCGACGAGTTCTGAGACGTCGCATCTCAACGATCGTAACGGGGTGTCGCGCGTCCGTAGGGTTCGGGGCGTGACATCCCTGTGCCCGAATTGGTATTAGAGCAAGGTCAGCTCGATCCAAGTTTGGTCGAGACCTGGAGTGATAAGGTGCGATGGGTTTTGGGATAGTGAGTTAGGAAAACACCTTGTGCCTGTGTTTGTTTGTTAGCTTTCTTGTTCGTAGACGAGTTGTTCAGGAATTTTAATTCCTCGTTGGATTTGGAAAGTAGGTTTCTGTAAAGATCCTGCGAGATGGACAATCCTGAACTGAGAGCCCCTAGGAGGTGGGCTTAATCAGGTCAGGCTGGTGCCAGAAGGAGAGCACTAGGGGATTCTAGATTGGACCAAATCTTGCAGGCTTTAGAGAACTTGATAGGACAGCAAGCTCAGAATCAAGCCGCTGCCGCTGCTGTACCTGCACCTGCACCTGTACCTGCGCCTGCGCCTGCACCTGCACCTGTGCCTGTAGATATCCCATTAGCTGGCAATGAAAATGGGAATCAGCCCATGCATAAGTTGGTGGAGCAATTTCTGAAGCTCAAGCCGCCTAAGTTCACTGGCGTGGGTGATCCTGAGGCTGCAACCCTCTGGATTAAGAAGTTGGAAAAAGTTTTCGCTTTACTGAGATGAACTAATGAAGATAAGGTGACGCTGGTAGTCTACCAATTGCAAGATAATACTAGGACTTGGTGGGAAGCTACTCAGAGGAGGGTATTTCCCGAAGGTACGGCCTGGGTGTGGGGTGCCTTTGTGGATGCTTTTTACAGCAAGTACTTTTCGGATTGTGCTCGAGAGCAGAAGATGAACGAGTTTTAGCGTTTTCGACAGAACTAGTTAACGGTAGACCAGTATGAGGCAAGGTTTTTGCTGAGTTGTCCCAGTATGCCCCGAGGTTGATTGAGGATCCAGTTGACAAGGCAAAGAGGTTTAGGGATGGGCTGAAACCTGAGATTAAGGACCAACTGGTGCCCCTGAATTTGAAGAACTATGATGAGCTATATGAGAGGGCACAACTGATAGAAAGGAATTTGGCCGAGAGGACAACCGCGTCTGGATCGCGGTTTGTACCAAATAAGGATAACCGTCGGTTTGCGAAGAAACCGATGGCAGGAGGTAGATTTCCCATCCCTCCTAATAAGAAAGGCGGAGTGAGAAAGCCGGGATACAACAACAACAATGGCCCCTGTCGATCTTGTGGAAGGCACCATGGATCGGCCCCATGCCCTATGAGGACGGGAGCTTGCTTTGGATGTGGCCAGCACGGCCACCATATCAGAGATTGTCCATGCCAGGCAGCGGGAGCGCAAAGACCAATGCAGCAAGGAGGACAACTTGCAAGTAATGCGCCGCCGAACCAGTTGAACCGACCCCAAGTGCAAGGAAGGGTCTATGCTGTCACAAGGAAGGAGGCGGAAGACTCGCCTGCCGTCATTACAGGTACGGTCTCGTTACACGACCATGCTGCCTATGCTTTGTTTGATCTTGGAGCTACGCATTCGTTTGTGGCTAAGCAGTTTGTGGAATTAGTGGGGTTAAGTCCGAAACCGCTGGGAATAGTCTATAATATTTCTACCCCTTTAAAGGATAGTATAGTATCTACAGTAAGCTGTACTGGTTGCAAGTTATCTGTTGGTGGTTGTGAGGACAGTATAGATTTGATTGTTTTGATGATGTTCAACTTTGACGTGATTATTGGAATGGATTGGCTCACCAAGCAACGAGCCACGGTAAGCTGCTATCGTAAGACGATATAGTTTGAGCCAGTAGGGAGTGTCGGTTTTGAGTTTGTCAGGAATCGAGGAGGTCCTTCGATCCCTTTAATCTCGTCATTGGAAGTCACTCGGTTGTTGGATGAGGGTTGCCAAAGCTATTTGGCGACTGTAGTTGACACTTTGGTAGAGGAACTGAGGATGCAAGACATTGCTGTGGTGCGAGAATTCTCGGATGTTTTTCCTGAGGAATTGCCTGGATTGCCCCTAGAAAGGGAGATAGAGTTTGTGATTGAGTTAGCCTCTGGAACGGAACCGATTACTAAGGCACCTTACAGAATGGAATTGTCGGAATTGAAAGAGTTAAAGGTTCAGATGCAGGAATTGTTGGACAAAGGATTTATTCGTCATAGTGCATCGCCTTGGGGAGCGCCAGTTCTCTTTGTAAGGAAGAAGGACGGGTTGTTGCGCCTTTGCATCGACTATCGGCAACTCAATCAGGTGATAGTTAAGAATAAGTATCCATTGCCTAGGATAGATGATTTATTCGACTAACTTCAAGGAGTTTCGGTATTCTCGAAGATAGACCTGAGGACAGTTTATCACCGATTGATGATTAAAAAGGAAGATATACTGAAGACGGCATTTAGAATGCGCTATGGACACTATGAGTTTACTGTGATGCCGTTTGGTCTGACAAATGCGCCTGCAGCTTTTATGGACTTGATGAACAGGGTGTTCAAGGAGTATTTGGACAAGTTCGTGATCGTGTTCATCGATGATATTTTGGTGTATTCGAGGAGTTCAGAGGAACACCAACAACATTTGAGGATAGTGCTGCAAACTCTTCGAGATCATAAGTTGTATGCCAAGTTTAGCAAGTGCGAGTTTTGGTTAACTCGAGTGGCTTTTCTTGGACATGTGGTTTTTGGAGAAGGAATTTCAGTGGACCCGGCTAAGATTGAGGCAGTTATGAATTAGCCTAGACCTATGACGATAACCGAAGTTCGGAGTTTCTTGGGATTGGCTGGTTATTATAGAAGGTTCGTGGAAAATTTTTCTGCTATAGCCATACTCTTGACGCGATTACTGAAAAAGGACACGAAGTTTGAATGGACGGATAAATATGAGCGTAGTTTTCAAGAGCTTAAGCAGAAGCTAACTACTGCGCTTGTTCTAACATTACCGTCTGGTTCAGGAGGATATGAAATTTACAGCGACACGTCATACCGAGAATTGGGATGTGTTTTAATGCAACATGGGAGAGTTGTGGTATATGCGTCCATACAATTAAGACCATACGAACTGAATTACCCGACACATGACTTGGAATTAGCCGCGATCATATTTGCACTTAAGATTTGGAAACATTATCTGTGCGGAGAAAAGTTTCATATTTATACGGATCATCAGAGTCTAAAATATTTATTCTCGCAGAAAGAATTGAATATGAGACAGCGTAGATGGATGGAGCTGCTTAAAGATTATGATTGCGACATTTTGTATCATCCAAGTAAGGCTAACAAGGTTGCCGATGCGTTGAGCCGAAAGTCTTCAATCGCACAGATGATGGTTCGAGAATGGATTTTGCTTGAAGGAATCCGGGACTCAGATTTCAAGTTCGAGGTAAGTCACCTCTCGAGTTTAATGGCTACTCTCAGAATTGAGCTCAAAGTACAAATCAGGATTAAAGCAGCGCAACCTTCGGATCCTGAGCTGCAAAAGATTCTGCAAATGGACGCAACTAAGAGAAAACCTGACTTTCAACTATCCGAGGATGAGATCTTGAAATTTTGTGGACGGTTGTGTGTGCCCAATGATGAGAGACTTAAGGAGGAAATTTTAGCAGAAGCTCATCGCAGTAACTACAGTATTCATCCAGGCAGCACAAAGATGTATCATAATCTTCGCCAACATTATTGGTGGAATGGCATGAAAGGAGATATTGCCAAGCATGTGGCTAGATGTTTAACGTGTCAACAGGTGGAGGCTCAACATTGTAAACTGGGTGGACTACTGCAACTGTTGGAAATACCAGAATGGAAATGGGAGCATATCACGATGGATTTCGTGATGGGTCTATCGAAGAGTCAAAAAGGTAATAATTCCATCTGGGTCGTGGTGGATAGACTCACAAAATCTGCTCATTTCATCCCGGTGCAAAAGGATTTTGCCATGGACAAGTATGCTGAATTGTACGTGAGGCATATAGTTCGTCTTCATGGTGTGCCGGTGACGATCACGTCAGATCGAGACCCCAAGTTTACCGCCACGTTCTGGAAGAGTCTTCAAGGTGCCCTGGAAACAAAGCTGCAGTATAGTACTGCTTTTCATTCGCAGACAGATGGACAATCCGAGAGAACGATTCAGACTCTCGAGGATATGCTGCGAGCCTGCGTTTTGGATTTCAAAAGGAGTTGGGAAGAACAGTTATATCTTGTCGAATTCTTGTACAACAACAGTTATCAGCAGAGTATCAAAATGGCACCTTTCGAAGCACTTTATGGTAAACCCTGTAGGACTCCAATTTGTTGGAATGAAGTTGGAGAACGAAAGATCTCGGGACCCGATTTGGTGCAACAGTCGTCGGATGCTGTTAAGGTCATCAGGGATAGGCTAAGGACTGCTCAAGGTCGTCAAAAGAATTATGCAGACCGGAGACGTAGGCTCTTGGAATTTCAAGTGGGAGATCACGTTTTCTCAAGGTATCACCGATGAGAGGATTATCAAGGTTTGGCAAGAAATGAAAGTTAAGCTCGAGATACGTGGATCCATTCGAGGTTTTAGAGAGGATCGGTACTCTGGCTTACCGTCTCGCACTACCGCCCAATTTGTCCCAAGTTCACAATGTATTTCATGTATCTATGCTAAGGAAATATGAACCATATCCGACCCACGTGCTGAATTATGAAGATATAGAAGTGGACGACAGGGTATCGTACATGGAAAGGTCGGTCAGGATTGATGACAGAATGGAACGAGTATTGCGGAACAAGATAATTCCGATGGTCAAGGTGATTTGGGAGCACCATGGAACTAAAGGTGCGACGTGGGAAAGCGAGGATTTAATGCGACACCAATATCACCATTTGTTTGAGTGATTGGGTTGAATTGTAAATTTCGAGAACGAAATTTTTGTAAGAGGGGAAGAGTTGTGACATTTCGAATTTCAACCCATTTTTGGGATTTATAAAATGTGTAATTCGTCAGTGTGCTTATAGTAAAATCTTGCCCGGGAACTGATCACTTCCGGTTATTGTTTTAAAATAGAGATTTCGCTAGAATCTCATTCGATCGAATTTGGCCGTTATTTAGAGCCCCAATTTTGGTGTCGAATTTTTTGGAGTTCCGTGACTAATTTAATTGGACAGTGTCGTTATTCGCGTGGCCAACCTCAATATTGTCCGAGATAAGTGAAAAGTGAATTTTTGACCGGGTGCAAATTTGGACTGATAGACCACTCTCGCAGTGTATTTTTATTACTACCCTTCAGCCAAAATCCTAAAATTATTAAATTAGGATTTTTCGGGGACCGTCGGATCGTTTCTGGATTTTAAATCGTGGCGATTGAATCGCAATTATTGCGATTTAACCCCCCCCTCTCTCTCTCTCTCTCTCTCCTCCCCTTCTTTCCCGCTGACCCCCCTCTGCCACGTCCGACTTTGCCGACCAAACCCCCCACCTACTCCTCCCTCTCTCTCTTCCTTTTTCTCTCTTTTTCCTTCTTCTTTTCCTTTTCTCTTCTTTTATCTTCTTCTCCTTCGTGCGTCCGCTTCTGGCTTCTGTTGCTGCGATGCCGACCGCTTGCTCACCGGCGACCGGCCCAGCCGCCGTGTGCCGCCACCAGCCTCGCCGTGCCGACCGCGCGTTGCCGCCGCCCACCTCGTGTAGCCGTGCCATCCGTCCAGCCGCTCTTCCCTTCCTCTGTGTGCGTGCGGCTCCGAGCTCGTCGTCGCTCCCAGTGTTGTCCAGCCGTGCCCCGCCGCAGCCGCGCAACGTCACCCTCAGCCACCGCGTGCGCCGTCCGGCCGCCGCGCCTCACCCCCAGCCGCTTCCCTTTTTCCTCCCTTCCGACGCCAGCTGGTTCTGGCTTCTGTTTATGGCCGCCCAACGCCGGCCCGGTCGTGCGCCACCTCTGTTCGCCTCCGCCGCTCGTCGCCGCCGTCCACCTCCGACCTTCGCCGCCGCGGTCCCAGTCGCCGGAGCAACCCCGATCATCCCCTACAACGACTATTCCTTCGCCGTTCGTCGTCGTCCGCCGATCGCCGTTCCGAGTCGGAACCACCTCGGACCGCCCTCGTCGCCGCCGTCGTCCTCGCGTCGACGCCGTCGTTAGCCGAGTAAGTTAACCCCTATTCCCGCGTTTAGGGTATTAAACTTGTTTAGGGTAGTTTAATTTATGTTTAGTTTATGTTAATTGTGGGTTAGTGATTAGTTAATTGTGTTTAGTATATAAGTTATTTATTAGTTTATTGTTATTGATTATTATTATTAAATCAATTATTTTCGGAATTTAAATATTATTTTATTAGTTAATATATTAATTTCGAATTAAATATTATTATTTTATTATTAAATAATTAATTTCCGAAAATTAAATATTATTATTTTCGGAAATTTTCTAACGCCAATTATGATGCCAATGTTGGTTTTCGCCGTATAAGTTGGCGTATTTGGAAAATGGTTTGATTAATTTCGATTCGAGAAAGTATTATGAATTTTGGGAAAATTAAATTATTCTTGGATATTATTAATTAATTATATTCCGAATTTAATTATTATTATTTCAGGAAATTTATAATTTCAAATTATGATTTCTAGCTTGAACGTTGGTGTGTATGCCATGATTTGTCATATAAAATTGTTTTTATGCCAATTTATTTTGATCGGGAGTTTTCAAAAAAAAATTTACGAGATTATTGGCATTAAATTATTTTTATTGTTATGCCAGAAATTGATAGTGGTGCTTTGTGGTTGATATTCGTATTTGATATTGGAGCTTGCGAAATTGATTGTCGGTTGCATGTGTGACCATGTGATATTGTTGTATGGCATTAATTAGAGCACGATTCATGTATGCATGGGCTAATTGAGAAGATAATAATTGGCCGGAATGCTTGTGTGCTCGTGTGGTCACACATTGGAGCCGTCTTGCTGTGTATCGCTTGACGATGCCCGATTTATCGGATGCCTGGGGATAATCTGGAGTGCTGATACCCCGGATGCCTTGTCGCGGTCCGAGGCCGGACTTGATGCTCCTTACGGGTTACCATCTTACTGTGTATCGTTTGAAGTTGCTGTATTGGAATGCCGTCATCCTGTGTATCGTTTGACATAGCCATGCCCAACGGGGTGGGACGGAGCCCGGTTTTTACCGGTAGACTGCCATCTTGCTGCGTATCGCTTGATGTGTAGTGGTCCCGAGGGGGCGTAATAATTGGAATACGTGTGATGCATAGTGTCTGATTATATGGTAGAAACTGCTAGGCATGGTATGGGACGTACCCAAGTGGATTCTATCTTATAATCGAGACACGCGTGACTGTGATGCATTAATGCATTGATAATTTATTTAAATGTTTTGAGTATGTGATACATGCATTTCATCAACGTGTGTACCGAGGCGAGGTAAGGATGCCTGTGATTGTTGTTGTTGTTGTTGTTGTGCCTGTTAGGGACCCCTGTGCGAGTTGACCTCTCAGACGGGGCTTAGGCCGTTAAGTTTTTGAGATTTTATCTCATTTGTTGTCAAACCTTTCCAGGGCCTTAGCACGTCGTTGCTTCTGGTGCGGTTCGGAGTACCGCAGTTTTGGTTGGTCCCTGAGGGTTAGGCCTAGGAGCTGTTTTGGTTGGAGTAGGTTAACCCTAGCCTTTCTTTTTGCTGGCCTTTTTGTGGTAGCGCCCGAAGTGGGCTTGTAAGAATATTCCGAGGGATTAATCAAGTGAGAATTAAATTACTGTCGTGTGCGGTTTTCCTCTGCTATCCTTACTTGTTGTTGTCTGGGGTTTGTTATGTTCGCTTCCGCATGCGTATTAAAAGATAAAATGAAGGGTCGGCAACGAGTCTTAAGACGTTGCATCTCAACGACCGTAACGGGGTGTCGCGCATCCGTAGGGTTCGGGGCGTGATTGTAACTTTCCTATTATGATTAGGTTTCTTATTATAATTAGATTTAACTCCTACAAAATGGTGTTTAGGGTTTGTTTTGAGGAAAGAACATTATCATCAATATTGAATTTCGAGATTTCTTTCTTTAAGCAAGGTTTTGCTTGAATTATTCGCTGAACGCTGCGTCACAATCACTGATCATGGCATTCAGGATTATTCTGTAAAGATCCAATTTACACGTAGGTTCCACTACAATTCCGGCTTCTGATTATTCCCACATGAAGCTTCCAGATGCCAAAATAACTTTCATGTCTGGTGATCATAGAGTCGAGGGCCTTGCTTAGTGGACTGAGAACATCAAAAGGCTGATGCTATTGTTTTGGAGAATGCAGTTTAAAATTTCTTGCATCTGTTGAATTTGATACTGCTGAAGTTGGGGGTCCAATTTTCACTTTCAAAGGATCGATGAAAACGTGCTTACTTCATCATGCGACGATTCCTGCCCCTGGTTTCCAACCCGTGGTTTGAGCAGCTCCGTCTGTATGAGGAAAAATTCAACGGCCGCAGGACGCTTTCAGATGGATAAGGGTGTGTAACATTCATGGAAGAGGGCGAAGAACTAGTCGTTGACTTCGAGTCGACATGCGTCTGTATTCCGGCATTCATTTGATTGGCCTCGACTGACTTTCCAACCCCCTCTATTGGTCATTTACAACGACAAGGGTCTTCTTCACTTCTTCATGCTCCATTTTCCTTAGGACTTAGTAGGTACCAGTAGGCCCGTCAAACGGGCTTATTGTAGATTCTACAACTTCACCCCTAGCCACCCAGAGGCGCAATTCCTTCCGGTATACCCAACTGTTCTACACTTTAACTCTTCCAAGTGGTGTTTCTAATGAACCTATGGGTCCTTGACAAGCTTCAAATTGCTTCTCTCGTCAACTATCTTTCGGGAACCACCGATGAAATACTCCATGAGACTTTCCACTACTCTGCTAAGAGAGCTTCATCCGTTTAAAAAAAATGCAAGAAGTTTTTCCAGGTAGACAGGGAATTAAATCAGCTGCATGTCATGTTGCAGATGTCATGAATTCTTGAATCGCTTGGTTTGGATCGGAGATGCATGTTCTTCTGTTGTTGACGAACAGAGAGATTTTGATGATGTTTAGGTTGAGATAAGTTCTATCAGAGCCAAGGTTTTTAGACTAGAAGTACATAATTCAGCTCCAATCAATTGGAAATTTTATTTTCTTTGTGGCCAGAAAACAAAGCGCTAGCTTTCGCATTTCCCTTTCCTTTAGATAAGTTCAGCGGTTCTTTCCTGCAAATAGAACAACGTTTGGAAGCTGTGATTAGTTCAGTACCGGTGCACCAACAAAGTTGTGGGAAAAAGGTGAAAGCAGGTTGCTTTAAACAATTTTTTTCAGTGTTCACCATTCATTTTCTCTCAGACAACATAAAATTCATTGTTGTCTTCCTCATAAGGGGTGAGAGCCGTTCTGTTGAGTTCAGGGGTTATGACAAGTACACGAGGCCAATATTATTAGTGGTAGAAAATATATCAGAAAGTCTACACAGATGCAACTAGTTCTAATTTTATGTCTTGATTAAATGGTTTTGTAAATCAAATTGATTGATCGACCTAATATGTGTGATAACACAACATAGCTAGATTTGTGTGACATCCTCAAATTTGACCCTATTCGGATGTAATGAAATGATGATTTTAATCGATTCACTGTTTGTAATTCTCGCTCTGAATTGATCATTTATGAGAGATTAATCAATAGGAAAAGGCTGTTAAGGAATTATGTATGCACGACCTAAGAACTCGATCAGGGATTAACAATTTGACCATAAGGATTGACGAGGGACAATTTTGAACCATTATAGACTGATCAAGGAATGGTTATAGAATGATTCGCCAATAGCATATAATTGGATCGCGAGTGATTTCGCTTGATCGTTGTATGTATTGCGAACGATTCTAAATCCATTGATTGATGATCGCATACTTCGGAACTAGCGATTGACCCATTGCAATTACATGACAATCAAAATCATCCATGATTCGAGAAAACTTAAATGTGGTTTGATATCGAATTACCCACAGGTCGATTACGCGTAACTCCTAAAAATCACCTGTTAGTTTGAGATATATTAAAGTCGCAATTGATTGATTTTTACCACGAAATTGAATCCGAATTTGGGTGTTGAATCTTCAAGGATTTCAAGACTAAAATATTGGACATCACCTCATTGATTTGCATGTTTATTGGTTAACTCGAAATTCTTGGAAAAGGAATTAGCGGGTTGAGAATTTGAGGCCACGAGGAAGTGGGCCGGACGAAGGCACATTGGGCCTCAAGCCCAATGTGATTCGGCCATTTGGGCCCAAGTGGGCCAATGAGGCCCATTAAGCCCAATTGCAATTCAAGCCCAAGTTTGAGTCCATTAGCATTTTCAGGCCCATTCCCAATCCGTTTGAGCCCAAATTTGATTTATACGAGTCCGTACAAAATTCTAGCTCGTATATGCATATAAATATTTTTATACTTTGTGAAATTACCAAAATACCCTTCTTGGCATTTATGTTGTTGAGACAAAAAGAATTGATGGAACAAGAAGACTTTGGGGGCTAATTCATTGATGATGAAGACTATGGAGGTGAAGATAAAAATCTTCCAAGCATACTCTCTCTCCTCATTCTCTCCCTCTTGCACACCCCCCTTCTTTCTCTATTTTTTCTTATTTTTCTCTCACTCTTCCTCTCTCCCCTCTCTCTTCTCACGCAAACTTTCCCCCCCTTTTTCTTTCCTTGCTCCATTCGGCCAAGGCAAGAACAGCCCTTGGGCTGCTGTTTTTGCTGCCGTGGAGCCAACCATCAAACACCGTGACAAGCCGTGACCGCCCCGGAGCCGAACGCCGCTCGTCCAAGCCATTCCCGCTGTTAACTGAGCCTCGCCAAGGCAAACAAGCCTCCCCAAAGCTGCTGTCCAGCCGAGACCCAGCAGCCGTTATCGTTCCGTGTCGTTTTCGGACCATGCCGTGCATAGCCCTTGCCACAGCCATTATCGTTCCGTGTCGTTTTCGGACCATGCTGTGCATAGCCCTTGCCACCGCCGTTGCGTCCATTTAATCGGAATCGCTAATGGCTGAGTTATCACTCTAATCCCTTGCTTAATAGGTTAAACTTGATTAGAGTGGATTAATTTAAGTCAATTATATTTAGTGTCAATTAATTAGGAATTAGTTGTTAAGCTGTTGGAATGTTATATTAATTTTCGAGAATTAAATAATAATATTTTATTAATTTCGGAATTAAAAATATTATTATTTTATTAATATTTTTGTGGAAATTCCGAAATTAAATTGTGTTTATTTTAAGCTTAAATTGTGATGCCTAAGCTAGAATTTGCCTTATATATTGGTTTGTATGCCAAATTGAATTGTTTGGTTACGGTGAAATATAGAATTACGGGTATTTAATTAATAAACCCTGAGGTGTTGGGTTTATTTGTTAAGTTTTATGTGAGAAATATGTTGTGGATACTTGAATATAGAAGCATGCCAAGTTTGGGAATTTATTGATATGTGCATAATCACGTGTGAATATTTTAGTAGATTTTTACGTGTGGAAGTTGCGATATTTCAACGTGTTAGCATGGATCATGTTTGTATCGGCTATTGAAAATTATAATGATGGAACCTGAGTGTTGCTATGTGTGCACAATCACTTAAAGGTTCCTTTCGTGCCTGGTTATATCAAAAAACCGTATATCGGATGATCACCAACCTAGGGTTTGGTCGTGGCTCTAACGGGTGTCCCCAATTTGGTAATTGAAAGCCGTCGCTGGTAGCAGGGGAGACGTAGTCATTCGCGAATTGAATTCGGAATGAGGCCATTTATGGGATATACCGTCATTGTGGTAGGGTGAGACGATGCCACGTCCGATGGGGCGAGGCGATGCTCGGTTATGCCGGAAGATCGCCAACCTAAGAAGAATATCGCGGGTTGTGCCGTAGTCCCTGGTGTGGCTGTAGTAATTGGAATACGCGTGAAAGATTGTGGTGGCATTGCGCTTGATTATAGGATGAAATTGCTAGGTACGGTATGGGACGGGCCGAAGCGGTTTCACTTTATAATCAGGACACGTGTGAATGCATTGTGCTTGAGAAGGTTGATGCGTATTCTGATTGTATTATATGCTTATTGCATTATTATGGCATACGGTGAATTATAACGTATAGGGCGTGTGCATGTGCCAAAGCAAGGTAAGGCTGCCTGTGATTGTATTGTGAAGTACTTGTATGTTTTATATTGAATTGTCTGCCATCGATGTATCATTGCATGTGTTAGGTACATCCGAGATGAGTTGACCTCCTAATTGAGGCTTCGGTTGTGAACTAGCAAAGATTTATCTCATCTGTTATTGTTAACCACTTTTCAGGTCATCCGATATAAGTACATGTACTGTTCCTTGGGAACCGGCTTTTTGAGGGAAAACACCTTTTGAGGTTATTCTCGTAAATAGAGGAGCTAGGTTAGCCCCTACCTGTTATGGTTGTAATAGGGGAGGTCTACATGACGGACTTATAATATATTAACCCAATGTATCGCTGGTGATGTTATTTAAATTGAGGTGTGTTTTCTTGACCATCAATGTTGTTGTGATGGGGAGTTTTTAGTTCGCTTCCACATGCGTTTAATCGTTAGTAATTCGATTGGGTCAGCGACGCATCCTGAGATGTTGCATTTATAATGACCTTGGTGGGATGTTAGCGCGCTCGAGGTTCGGGGCATGACAATTTGTGCTAAACGGATTGACAGGGGTATTTTAAGCAGTTTGGTCTATGGAGAGGAAAGCTGGAGAGGGATTAGCATCATATCTGATAACTTCCATCTGTTTCATGGACTCTTACAAACACTTCTAGGTGACCAAACATTGGATCCAGAGTCTCAATGACTTTGTAGAAACCAAAAGACATTCTTTTGAGCAACCTGATCTTCTCCATCCCTCATCCTTTTTCCTCAGTTCCACACTAAACTGAGGCTTTTCAATAGACAGGCATAAGCACGTTCTTATTCAAAAAACTAAAACTACTGGTAGTCTATTTTTCTCTGAAACGGGACCAGTAGTTCCTCCAGTTGGAGTGGATACGCTGAACCTCCAGTGTCGAAAGCTTGTTTCAGACTAAACATATTGGCAACATTACTTTTATCAGTCCACTCTCCCAGAGTTCAGCAAAGCCAAACAAGTCCTGCAAAAGGTGCAGAAATCGAGTACTTAATTCTTAAAACCAGTAAATGTGCACCTAGTTATTAGATAAAGAGAATATGATTGGAGTCAGAAGCCAATTCCTAATTGGAGTACTTAGCCTATATCCATGGAATACTGCAAGTGCTTAGGTACGTGTAAAACATTGCATGCAATTGTAGGAGATTCCTAACTAGAAATTGTAATGGCTTCATGGTGAGAACTTCTTAATGTTGGCTTGAGAATTTCGCATTTGGTTCTGTATGATGAAGCTGTTACCTCTCTCATCTTCACATTAATGGAAAATTGACTTCCTTCACTAGGTATTTCTGAGAATATGACTGCATAAATGGTTCTGTCTTGTATTCCTCCTCGAAGGTAATGGAAACTCACCGCTTTTATGTATCACCTATCCTTGTACGCCAGCTGTGCAGAGTCTTTCCATAGTTGAACGTAGTTTGGCTGCAACATCCACGATGCTCATCCGCTCTCTAGGGACTCCAACTGAGCATGCGACTCCAATTCCATAGACCATTACCAGACAATCCTCAGCTGTGCTCTTTCTGCTATGGCCTGGGTAGCTCTCTCTTTCTTGAACAAGAATAGGATCAGTAATCTCTAGGACTCGTTCAGGAACAGCTCCCTCAACAAAATTATGAAGGTTCAAATTTTCTGTGAATACCTCAGCCGTGGGACTGATACCTGTGAACATCTCTAGCAAGAGGATAACATAACTATAGACATCGCCTTCTGTAGAAACCATGCTTCCCATTCCATATTCTGTGCTTATCAAGAACCGCAAGTTATTAAGCTAGGAGAAATCAAGTTTAAAGTTTTGTGAGAAATGCTTCTAACTCTGATGAGCAAATTCTCAATATGAGGACATACCTGGAGCAGCATAGCCAATTGTTCCTCTCAAACCAGCTGAGCTTATATTTGTGTTCATGTAAGTGGATTCAAGGATGATCTTTGCCAATCCAAAGTCACCGACATGTCCAACCATCTCAGCGTCTAAAAGGACATTGCTTGGCTTTAGATCACAATGAACTATGGTGTTGGGGCATTGGTTATGAAGATAATCCAATGCGAAAGCAATGTCGATGGAAATCTTTATTCTTTGGACGAGACTCAAATTTTTTGAAGGCCCATCTGCATCAGCTGGTATTGGAGGTGGGTGCAACCACTCTTTGAGGCTACCATTTACCATGAACTCATAGACCAAAGCCTTAAAGTCATTTCCGTTATAATCAATACTTGAGCATACCATTAGTACCTTCAAAAGATTTCGGTGTTTGATACGCTTTAGAGCCTCGCACTCGGCTTTGAAGCTCTTCAGAGCACCATGACGCGTTAAATTAAGCACCTTCACAGCAACGTTAGTCCCATTTTCCTGGAGCATTCCCTCATAAACGGATCCAAAACTGCCAACACTGATCAAATTAGTTGAAGAAAAACCATCAGTTGCTTTAAGGAGAGTTCCATAAGATAAGTTTTGCCAACTATCAACTATAGAACTTGAAGTTGGTACTTGTGCTTTCTTCTTCTTCAACCAACATACGCACACAAAAACCAGAACAAGAACCACCCCTAGAAGCCCAAAGATAATAGAGAGCGAGAGTTTCAATTTACGAACCTTTGCCCTTGTAGTGTCTAGAGATGCATTTAGGGAGCCGAAATTCCTGGATTCCTCCACAGATCTTGTTGTTTCCAGCAATAAAAGTGGCACTCGCATTCTTGAAGACTCCTTCAATTGGTAACACGCCTTCAAAATTGTTAGAGGATAAATTCAGATTTTCCAGGAAGTGAAGTGCCGCTAAGAACTTCGGAATCTCACCTGACATATTGTTATTGGAAAGATCCAATTCCTCAATGCTTCTTAAAGAGCTAAATGATTGAGGAATGGATCCTTGGAAGTGGTTATCCTTCATTATTAATTTTATCAGTGCAACACAATCACCTATAGTGCTCGGAATTTCACCACCGAACATATTACCTGAAATGTCCAAAATATGTAAATGGTCAATCTGTCCTCCTTCCGTCGGAAGGGCCCCATTCAAGTGGTTATGAGACAAGTTCAAACAGAGAAAAATTTTAACCACTGGGAATATGGAACTACTAAGATTGTTCTTAGAAAGATCGAGCTGTGTCAGACTTTGACACTCATCTAGATGTGAAGGAATGTGCCCGTGAAAGTGATTATCATCAAGATATAATACAATCAATTTCTTCATCTTCCGCAAAAAGGATGGAATCACCCTGGCCTAATAGATTGTTATTGGAGGGAACTAGATATGTTGTATTTTGGAAATTCCCCACATCAAATGGGATAGCGCCTGAAAGAACGTTGTCGGCCATCAGCAAGACTTCCAAGTTCACAAGATTGCCGATTGCTCTAGGTATCTCACCAGTAATAGGATTTATGCCCAATGACAATGCTCTGATAGTAATGGATAAATTACCAATGCATTCCGGCAACGGCCCCCCAAGTCTATTATCTGAAATACTCAAGAAGGTTAAGCCAGTGATATTGTTAATGAGCAAACGAAGCCCAAGTCACCATATCCCCCACTTCCAAGGTGGTTAAAGTAAATGCCCTACTGTCGAAGGTTATGCAAACTTTCAAAAGAAGGTACGTTCCCTGAGAATTTGTTGCGTCCCAGTTGAAGTATCTGTAGATTTGTGGCATTACGAGGTATCGACAAAGGGATTGATCCAGCAAATTGGTTACCGTGGATGCTGAAAAATTCTAAGTTGGGGAGACCAAAGCCCTTTGAAGTGGGAAGACTTCCAAGTATTTGGTTATAAGCTAAATCAAATATTACCAATGAAGATAAATTGTAGAGGGAAGGTGGAACCATACCGGACAACCAGTTTGCTGCCAAATTAAGTGTTGTTAGTTTGGTTAGTCGGCCTAGAGCCCGAGGAAGACTCCCCACCAAGTGATTGTCCAAAAGATAAAGCGCCACCAACGATGATAAGTTCCCAATGGAGGAAGGTACACTTCCTGTTAGATCGTTTCCTCTCAAATTAAGAAACTGAAGCTTCACCAATGAACCTATCTCTGGAGGAATTTCTATTGGGATTTTCACATCCAAATCCCATAGAATTGAATGAAAAGTGTGTGGATGAAAGTGTCCCACATAGAATAAAAGAGGTGATGGGAGAGGGTTTATTTTTAGGAGTCTCTCAAATGGATTTAGGCCCCAAGGTGTACCCCACTTTTGTGGAAGGGAGAGGAGCTACGCCGAGCTAGGTTGGACGTCGGTTCGGTTCTGGGTCCAAGTCCATTCTCTATCGGTTTTTTATTTTCTTTGAATAGACACGTTGTTAGAAATTAATTAATTATTATTTTTTTTAACAAACAAACATGTCAATTTTCGCCATATACATATATCTAAACAATTTAGTTCGGTAAGTGATGCTTCGTGGCATTTTTTACATTCCTGCGAGACATTTTCCTGACAACCACGAGATATTTTTCGCTTCATCATTATCATTTTGTGCGATTATTCTGCAAAATTGCATTCAAAGGAGTCTTCTAAATACGTACCACTTCGGAGGAATGAGATCCGTTCTATCCTAAGAGACGATTGTCCAATATCCTCGGGTGCTGATTGAGGGGCCAAATTTGTCTTAAGGACACGACGTTCGTTGGGCTCGGATCAACATTCTGCTTATTTATTTGTACTGCTTTCAGGTTAATTTTCCCGATATTTGATTCGATTTCTGATATACGAACTTAGCTGACAATAATCTTAAGACGAATTTTGATTTGGTTCTGTTCGTATATTCTTATTTATTGTTCATTCTGTCAAATATCTAGATTGCCATTCCTTTAAGTCGAACTTTTGTATAGTTTGTATGTTCCTTGTCATAGTCGTATAGGAATACGATTCTGTTCATACTTTCTGTTCCTGTTACAATTTTTTTTTCTTTTCAATTCTGTTCGTGAACAAATTTTTTGTTTCTTTTCATATTAAAATTTTCAATTCTGTTCATGAACAAGTTTTTCGTTTCTGTTCATATTAGAAATTTTCTATTCTGTTCATGGACAAACGATTCTATTCGTAGTCATATATTTCCGATTCTGTTCATGAATATGTTCTGTTTTTATATTTCAGAAATGGCTTCGACTTCGACTCTAGTCAACCCTATTCCGAATCACGAAGAAAAGCTAGAAAAGTTCAATGGTACGGATTTCAAGAGATGGCAACAAAAGATGTTGTTCCATCTCACGACCTTGAACTTGGGTAGATTCCTCAATGAGGATGGTCCTAAATTGGACGCTGGAGAGACAAATAAAGAAAATGTTGCTGCTGTGAATGCATGGAAGCATTCTGACTTCTTGTGTCGTATCTATTAGGGGTGTGCATGGTCTGGGTGGGCGGTTCTCGCCCTAGAACCGTGGACTGCCCGCTATAGGACCAGTTCCAAAAATTGAAATTGAGACGCACCCGTCGGTTCCATGGATCCACCCGAGAATAGGACCACTGGTCCGGTTCGGTTCCCGGGTGGGTTTATAGAACTTGTCTCAACAAATTTTCCTGGACAAATAAAAAGAAAATCTGTGGACCAACATCGGATTAACAGAATAAAAAGAAAATAACATAACTTTCTATACAATTCATACACTATGATCGGTTATATTAACCACATTATCCATAAATCAAGTAGGTACCCATCAATTATTGGGAAAAATGACCAAGGTTATCCTAATTACACAAAACCTTTAGACATAATAACAAATTTTCTTCTTTCTAAAAATTTTTTTTGGTCAGATTTTTTTAGTTAAAAATTAAAAAAATAAAATATATTATTATTATATTACCGATCTGGTCCGGGTGGGTGAGCGGGCGGTTCCACACCGGGAACCGGACTGATACCCACTGGTTCCAAAAAATTGGAACCGGGAACCACCGGTTCCGGGCGGTCCCGGGCGGTTTGAGCGGGTATTGGTTCTTTTGCACACCCCTAGTAATTATGTCCTCAACGGTCTAAACAATACTCTCTATAATGTCTATAGTCCGCTGAAAATGGCTAAGGAGTTATGGGATAATCTAGATAAGAAGTACAAAACTGAAGATGTTGGATTGAAGAAATTCATTGTCGGAAAATTTCTGGACTTCAAGATGGTTGATTCAAAGACCGTCTTAAGTCAGGTTTAAGAGCTTCAAGTGATTATGCATGATATTCATGCTGAAGGAATGACTCTAAGTGAAACATTTCAAGTGGCTACCTTCATTGAAAAACTGCCATCATCCTGGAGAGATTTCAAAAATTATCCCAAACACAACAAAAAGGAGTTGTCACTTGAAGACTTGATTGTTCGGTTGAGGATTGAGGAAGACAATAGGTTCTTTGAGAAGAAAGTTGGGACGAACTTAGAAGTTTCAAAGGTCAATGTTGTTGAAGAAAGATCGAAACCCAACAAGAAGAGGAAAATGCCTAGCAAGTCTGGAGAGGGATTCGCCCAAGGCCTGAAGAAGTTCGGTAGCAAGTGCTTCAACTGTGGCAAGTGTGGACATCGAGCCAAAGACTGTAGGGCCAAGAAAAGACAGAAAACTCAGGCTAATGTGGTGGAAGAGATTTCTAATGGTGTTGACGATATCAATCTGACTGCTATGATATCCGAGTGTAATATGGTGGGAAACCCCCAGGAGTAGTGGATTGATGCTGGAGCAACTCGTCATATCTGTGCAAACAAATCGATGTTCTCGTCCTACACAACTGTGGGAGGTGATGAAAAACTTATATGGGAAATTCATCAACCTCTAAGGTTGAATGTGTCGGAAAGATTGCTCTAAAAATGACATCTGGAAAGATTGTGACACTAAATAATGTTCTACATGTGCTAGATGTTCGCAAGAATTTAATGTCTGAATCTCTCCTTAGCAAGAATGGCTTCAAGTTGGTTTTTATATATGATAAGTTTATACTCTCCAAAAATGAGATGTATGTAGGAAAGAGTTATATGAGTGATGGTTTGTTCAAGCTGAATGTAATGACTATTGTAACCAAGGATGATTTGAATAAAGTTGCTTCTACTTATGTGCTTGAGTCTTCTAATATTTGACATGCTAGATTAGGACACGTTAACTATAAGTTGATAAAGAAATTAATAAATATGGGACTATTGCCGAAGTTTGACTGTCCAAGTGAGAAATGCCAAGTGTGTGTTGAATCTAAATTTTCTAAGCCTCCTTTTCATTCTGTAGATAATAGAGTTACAGAATCTTTAGATTTAATACACACAGGTATATGCGATATGAAATCAATACCGTCAAGAGGTGGTAATAAGTATTTTATTACATTTATAGATGACTGTTCAAAGTATTGTTATGTTTATTTGCTTAGTAGCAAAGATGATACTGTGAATGCATTTAGAACTTATAAATCTCAAGTTGAAATTCAGTTAAATAAAAAAATTAAAATGATAAAAAGTGACAGAGGAGGTGAATATGAATTTCCTTTTGAGGAAATTTGTACTGAGTTTGGTATCGTTCACCAAATAACTACTCCTTATACACCACAATCAAATGGTGTGGCGGAAAGGAAAAATCGACCTTTAAAAGAAACAATGAATGCATTGTTGAACAGTTCTGGTTTGCTGCAGAATTTGTGGGGGGAAGCTGTTTTAACAGCAAATTTTATTTTAAATAAAGTACCCCACAAAAGGACACAACAAACTCCTTATGAGAAATGGAAAGGTAGAATGCCTAACTTGAATTATCTCAAAGTGTGGGGGTGTTTGGCTAAAGTTGCGGTTTCTAAGCCTAAAAAGGTTAAAATAGAACCAAAGACTGTTGACTGTGTTTTTATCATATATGCTTAGAATAGTAATGCATATCGTTTTCTTGTTTACAAGTCAGAGATCCCAGATATACATGTTAATACGATTATTGAATCAAAGGACGCTTCGTTCTTTGAAAATACATTTCAGTATAACATAGTATATGAGCCAATTGATAATAACAAGAGGCCTCGAGATACTATATCTAGAAGTGATCCAATAGAGGATGAACCTAGATGTAGTAAAAGACAAAGAACTTCAACGTCTTTTGAACTTGATTTCTTAACGTATCTGTTAGAGAATGAGCCTCGGACATTTAAAGAAGCTGTGACATCGCCATAAGCCTCGTTCTAGAAAGAAACTATCAATAGTGAAGTTGAATCCGTCTTGTTAAACCATACATATGAATTGGTTGACTTTCCTCCTAGTAATAAACCACTACAATGTAAGTGAATTTTCAAGAGAAAAGTGAAAGCAGATGGTACTATTGATAAATATAAGGCTAGGGTTGTGGTAAAATGATACAAGCAACGAGAATGCCTAGATTATTTTAATACTTACTCACCTGTTACTAGAATTACATCTATAAGGATGCTAATTGCCATAACAGTGGTGTATAGGCTTAAAATCCATCAAATGGATGTTAAAACGGCTTTCTTAAACAGGGATTTGGAAAAAGAAATATATTTGGAACAACCCGAAGGGTTTATTGTTCCAGGACAAGAGAAGAAAGTTTATTGACTTATTAAGTCACTCTATGGCTTAAAACAAGCGCCAAAACAATGGCATGCTAAATTCGACTAAGTCATGTTGTCGAATGATTTTAAGATTAATGAGTGTGATAAATGTGTATATGTTAAGAACACTCATAATGGTTTTGCCATTTTGTGCTTATATGTAGACAACATGCTTATAATGGGCAGCAATAGTGAGGTTGTTAAGGCAACCAAACGCATGCTCACAAGTAAATTTGATATGAAAGATATGGGGGTTGCAGATGTTATTTTAGGAGTTAAAATCCATAAGACATCTGGAGGATTAGCTTTATCACAATCCCATTATATTGAGACGATTTTTGGAAAGTGCAAGAATCTAGATATTATACTAGTAAAGACTTCGATAGATGTTAATTTACATCTTTCAAAAAATACTGGTGAAAGCAAAGCTCAAAATGAGTATGCTAGTATACTAGGCAGTTTAATGTATGTCATGAACTGTACTAGGCCGGACATAGCTTGTGCTGTAAGTAAGTTAAGTCGATTTACAATTAGTCCAAATGAAAATCATTGGAAAGCTATGAAACGTTTATTGGGCTACTTAAAACATACTCAAGATTATGCTTTGCATTACACAGAATATCCAGTGATACTTAAAGGATATTGTGATGCAAATTGGATAACCGGCACTAAAGACACAAAATCGACAAGTGGATATGTATTCACACTTGGTAGGGCGGCAGTATTTTGGAAACCATTCAAACAAACTTGTATTGCTAGATCCACTATGGAATCGGAATTTATTGCTTTGGATAAAGCCGGTGAAGAAGCAAAGTGGCTTCGAAATTTCTTGGAAGATATTCCTAATTGGCCTAAACCAGTGTCCGCTATTTGTATACATTGTGATAGTTAAGCGCCAATAGGAAGGGCAATGAATGTCATGTATAACGGTATGTCTCGACACATACGTCAAAGACATGACACAGTAAGACAACTTCTTTCTAGTGGAATTATCACTATTGACTATGTGAAGTCAAAAGATCATGTTGCGGATCCATTGACTAAAAGCCTAATTAGAGAGATGGTTGCGAAAACATTAAGGGGAATGGGTTTAAGGCCGATAAACAAGTCGTCAAAGCGAAAACCCTACCTAGTTGACTAGAGATCCCAAGATCTAGGTTCAAAGGGACAACTAAGTTATGAAGATAGTGTAGAGTACTGTCAAATTTTTTACACATTCCCGGATGAAGACAATACTAATATGTGAAGGTTAAGCAAAATCTTTTAATGATTCTGAATTGAGTATGTGATATACTATATGTTCAAAAATCACCTATGCAAGTGTGAAGTGATGGCTGCTTCTGTAAGAATTGAAAAGGCTAAATTCTCTAAAACACTCATGAGACTAGGCGGTGTTTATGGCCAAAACGAACACAACAGTGAGAACCAATTTTGTTCGAAAAACAGCTGTGTGATTTTTATTGTCTAGACTTACACCAAAGGTCGACTGTTCAAAGACATCAAGTCTACTGATTGACCGAGTAAGTTTGATAGGTTTCACTAAGGAAAGTTCAAAGTCTCAAACTACTTATCATGATGCAACATTTTCTCATGGAATAATCGCATTTTGCATCTCATGTACACACGAAGAGTCATGATATCAGTACTTTTCATTCATGTGGGGGATTGTTAAGATTTTGGCATCCAAATCCCATAGAATTGAATGAAAAGTGTGTGGATAAAAGTGTCCCACATATGATAAAAGAAGTGATGGGAGAAGATTTATTTTGAAGAGTCTCTTAAATGGATCTGGGACCCAAGGGGTACCCTATTTTTGTGGAAGAGAGAGGATCTACGCCGAGCTAGGTTGGTTCCCCCTGCGCGTGCGCTGCCGCCGCCGTCCATCCGGCCGATCGGTTCGGTTTCAAGTCCGAGTCCATTCTCTATCGGTTTTTTATTTTCTCCGAATAGACTCGTTGCTAGAAATTAATTAATTAATATATTTTTTTTAACAAACGAACATGTCTGTTTATGAGGTTCTGTTCAAGTGAACCTTCGCTACTGTTCATGAACCGAACAGTTTAGTTCAGTAAGTGATGCTTCGTGGCATTTTTTAGATTCCCGCGAGACATTTTCCCGATGACCACAAGACATTTTTCACTTCATTATTATCATTTTGTGCAATTATTCTGCAAAATTGCGTTCGAAGGAGTCCTCTGAATACGTACCACTTCGAAGAAACGAGATCCGTTTTATCCTGGGAGACGATTGTCCAATATCCTCGGGTACTGATTGAAGGGCCAAATTCGTCTTAAGGACATGACGTTCGTTGGGCTCGGATTAACATTCTGCTTATTTATTTATACAGCTTTTAGGTTAGTTTTCCCGATATTTAATTTTGATTTCTAATATACGAACTTAGCTAACAACAATTTCTCCGCTTCGTCGGTTTTTAGTCAATTGGACTTCAAGGAGGTTGAGGCAACCGGATGTGTTCTTGGGGATTTCACCGATGCGAGAATTATTGGCCAGTGATAAGGAGCGTAATCGGTGCAACCGCTTGATTTGGGGAGGGATTTCATGGTGAAAGCGGTTATTATGGAGCAACAATGCCCTTAAGAAGCTGAGGTTCCCGATGTGAGGGGAGATAGACCCCGAGAGCTTCTGGGAATTCAGGTCCAACACAGTAACTCTGTTGTGGTGTCAGCGACTACATGTAACACCGTACCATTGGCAGAGGACCGTATTGTTTCAAGAGCTAAGTACCCCAAGTGGGTCCTCAGTTATCCCAACCCTGAATGCAAGCAATGCAGATTTGTCGGTTTCATTTGATACCGAGGAGACTCGTGCAAAGCACAATGCAAATCCAATAGCAAGAATGAACCGAGGAAATGGTAACTTTGCAAAAATAAAACCCACGAGTTGCATGACTCAAAGCAGAAGTGGACTGAACTGATGTGCAGGGAGATTAAGAAGGTATGAGAGATGTGATGCGAATTCAGGTGGAATTTAGCCACCTCATTAAGAAGAGATTTATAGAGGGTGAGGATTTTGGAGAGACCCTCTCGTTTTGGTCACAAAAGTCATTTATTGATTACCTTTATGGTTAATCTGCAAAGTAAATAGTGCATCGAAAAAACTAAAAGACAAGAAAGATGTCACATTCCTCTTAGCCTTCTCTCTACGGCAGAATTAAAATAAAAAAAATCAATGAAATAGACATTGGCTGAAATTGATTTTCCACACCAAGCAAATGAGAATTATTACGATAGGAGCATTCCATTGTTTGCATAAAGTAAACAGATTAGCGGCAGATTGACTTGATTTTCCACACCGATCAATGCGTGATTTTTAGGAAGTCAGGTTAAAAATGAGAAAACACTTTCCAGTGGATCCAATGAAAACAATTTCTGAGAATTGTTACCTAACAAATCCAGTTTGGAACTTGAATAACGAAAAATCGATAACTTTCTTAAATTAAATAGGGCCCAGGAATTTTCTTCTACCACAATTAGCATTCAAGGAGCTTAGTTTCTGCAATCTGATCAGCAAAAAATTCCTACTACCAACCTTCGATTCATGACACCTTTCAGAAACTTTTGCATCTAGGTAATTGGAGGGTTCTTTTCTGTTTGGTTGATTTTTTGCGCCCTTCGCTAGACTTCTTTGAGGTCATCATTAAAGTAAAGGGCCACTGAGAAAAGAAGAACAAGAATGGAGAAAAAAGACAATCCGGCTAGATATATTTCTAAGGGAAGAAAGGCTATATTTTCCTTCATCCGTAATTGGAGGAAAATTCTTTCAATTACGATTCTAATTAGTGTTACAAATACGAACATAGCCACCGATCAAAAGATCGTGTTTTAGGAAATTAAACATTCTTACTCTTCCCCCTGCATGATGATTTATCTTTTGACCCCCAACTATACGTAGGAATATAGGCAAGAACATTAATGGAACACTGACCAGTTCTCTTGCCGTCCTCTACACGATCACTCGTCTTAGAAATAATGAGAGCGCAGTGTCAGATTTAATTTGTCTAACGTTAAAAGAATTCTGGAACTTAGCTTCGTTTGTTAGCATTAAGGAAGTCGCATGTTTTAGAGACGGGGCCATGTAGTCAACTATCAGATGTCTCAAACGCTCACAAACAGAAGGCAAGCACATATTGAAAAATTACAAAGCAAGTGATGCAGGTCTATGTGAAAGCTTGATCTTTTTCTTCGCTCAAGTGATGAAGGTTTGAGTGTGAAAGCCTGACCTTTTTCTTCGCTTTGACATGGCTATTATCGAACTTTGGCCGATTCGATGTGCACATTGTCGGACGCAATCAATTCCCTGATAGGGATGCTCCCACTCTTCCTTGCAAGAAACTTACATGCCATCTTTTGACTAATACAGACTGCATCGGCAATTAATAGTTGCATGCACGTATTAGAAAATCACGCATTGAATTCTGTCAAATTCGTTTAGATTTTCCAACCAATTATAGGAAGTTCACGAAGGAAATCTACTACTATAGGTGCATCTTGGTGGTCATAGATTCTTCCAATGAGAAAAAAAGCATTCGCATTTCTCTAGCTATAGTAAAGAAATTAAGAGTAGTTTTTCAGCCACGAACTTAGACATAAATTGTGCATTAAAACAAGGTACAATGGTTCGCTAGAAGTTCGATTAATGTACACATCTCCTTGCGAGTACCTTCTGTTACAATTCTCAATTGCACAAAGAAAACGAGAATGACTTCTCAAATGGTACAAACACATTTTAAGATTTATAAAAGGATAAGCTTTAAGGGTAAATGGCATTTTGGTAATTTTGCTCTAAAATTTTGATTGGACAATTTTACCTTTGGATTTTTGGGAAATTACAAGTATACCCTTAGATATTTTTAAGTGAGATTCGATTTTGGCCGTCGGTTTCAAGATAAGATCGAATCTAGACCGTTGATTTTGTTTGAGTGTAAAGGGCAAGATGGTAATTAGCCAATTGGGTCAAAGAAGCACTATTTAGTCAAGATTCAATCCTCTCTCTCCTCACTCTCTCTCTCTCTCTCTCTCTCTCTCTCTCTCTCGGCCATTTCTTCCCCCTCCTCTCTCCCGATTTTCTCTCCACTGTGAAGCACGCCAAACCGCCGGCCACCGCCGCCACACGCCGGACCGTCGCCACTGCCAAGCTGCCGCCTTGCCACGCCCGTCTCGCTACCCACACGCCGCCACCAGCTCACCGCCGTTTCTCTCTCTTTCTCTCTCATCCCGTGAGGCCGAGACCCACGCCGGTCAGCCGCGCCGCTGCTGCAAGCTGATCGCCATCGCCGAGCCTCGCCGCCGTTCCCGATTGAGTACCGCCGCTTCCCGTTCTAGCTGATTCAGTCTAGAACTCGGTAAGTCACGCTCTAAACCTGATTTAGGACTTCGGGTATCGAAAGATGATTATTTTTTGGGAAAATTGAATTTATGCGGGTGAGGAATTGTGAGAAATATGATTGGATTCTTGTGGCGGGCCTTAGGAATTTATTTTGGAATTTTGGAGGAAAATTGGAGGTTGATAATGGGCTGTGAATTACTGTTCCGAGGCTGTGATTGATAGATCGGGGCGCAAGTTGGACTTTTAGAACTGGTAATTAATTGCGAGAAAATGTCGTGAAAAGCTTGGAGTGTAATTTTGTAACTTGAGGTGCGGAATTTACTATTCACTGGCTATGATGTGCTGTGATTGGTTGTTTGATGCATGGATGGTACCGTTAGGTCTGTCTCTGAATTTTATGAAAGTCCCGTAAAGGACCGAAATTGATTTGACAATATTTGAGTGCGGAAAAATGCGAAATTGTGCGTGAATGCACGTTTGGGTATGATTGTGTGGTTGTGAGTGTGAATGTGTGCATGGAAATTTATGAGAAGGCGTGAAAGTGTGAGAATGAGATCGGGCTGAGTATCATAAACTCGGGCAGCGATCACGTAGGTCTGTTGCATTTGGCACATGTTGAGGCTTGAAAAGGCAAGTATGAGAATCGGTCAGATGCACGATCAGCTCGGGTGAGACCGAGATAGGACCAAGGCATTATAAGCTCGGGTTCCGATCATGTAGGACTGTCGTGTTTGGTGCGGGCTGAGTTTGGGATTGGGCCTGAGACGTGTGATGCTCAGGTTGCGATCGAGGCCTGAAGCGTGAATGAGTACGTGGGCCAGAAGTTTGGTGATGAATAGTCGCAGTATGCCTGAGGCGTGTACTTTAACGTGGATCACTGACGAGTGTAGTGGAAAGAGGAAATGAGAACGGGATAAGTACGTGGGAAGAGAACTATACATACGTGTGTTACATATGACGTGCTTGTGATCGTATGTGAACTGCTTGCTTTGTGACGATTTGGCACGTGTGTGATTGATTTGTGTGTTTGTCTGGAGGTGCGTGATAACTTAGATTGGGTTTAGGAGTGTGCTTACTGAGATGTAATCTTACGATTATATCAACCAACAATTTTCAGAATCCTGACCTGAGACATGAACCCTCCACCACCATCACCACCAGTACGTTTTGGAGTACCAGTGCACACGGAGTACGAAGTAGCAGAATTTCCAATGGGTGACGGGATGACATGGATTACACACACAACGGCTGTATATGTAGAGGTAGGATTGCCATTGTGGGAGACCAACATAAACATGGCTTGGTACTTTAGGGACGCTGATGGGGATGAGTTTGGTCCCGTCCGAGGTTTTGACGTTCCTTATGACCTAGTTGGAGATTGAGATCCGGCCGCCATGCCCCCAATTGACGGAGAGTTGACTAGTACTGAGATTAGCTTGGCTTAGTCTAGTCTGCATCTAGCAACCGCCGCACAGGGATCTTCCGAAGCCGAACACGAACCCGAACCCGAGGCGTCACAAGCCGAAGCTGAGTCGATGGATATAGACTTAGATCCTATCCTTGAGGAGGTACCAGGAGAGGTGGAACCCGAGGTCGAAGCGGAGAATAATCTTGTTGAGTTTGAAGAGCATGTAGGGGAACCGGAGTACATACTCCCGTTTGAGCAGTATATGGATCTCAATTTTGAGCCTGAGTTCCATTTCTGGGATGTACTAGCTGAGAACGGTCAAGATGAGGTTCTGGCGGAATCGGGCGACATCAACCACCCGATAGTGATCGAGGCGGAGCCGGAGTCATCGGAAGAGCAATCGGTGCAAGAGAGTTCGGAATCGGAGAATGAGGAGTCAGGCTCTGAATGGACACCGAGTAAGGGGTGTAGAAGTTAGGGTATCTGCTAGAGAGCCAGACTTTGGATGAGGACAATTTTTGAGGACGAACGCCAGGTCGTCGATCTCTTTTTGGTTTCGATAGTTTCAGCAAGGTGTGCACTAGTAGATTAAGGTTTGTATTATTGTAAATATTAAGGAATAAGTTTTAACGAGAAATGAAAATGTATATTCTTCCAATTCTCTCTAGTTTCAATTGTCAGGGTGTATTATGGTTTCCGTTGCGAAATTAAATCTTTGATGATGTTGATGAGGTCGGTGATAATCTGGGATATCGCACTCTTTGACCAAAGGCGGGATGTCGCGGACTCGATAGGGGTTCGGGGTGTGACATTAATAAATAGCGTATGCTCATATGGACATTTTGTAAATTCATCCTTCAAAAAATAAGCATCAATCCCATATAAAGCCTTTTTCAATTTATAGACTTTATGTTCATTACCTGGCTTGACATATTCAGAAGGTTGATGAACAAATACCTGTTCTTGAAGATTGCCGTGTAAGAATGCCGAATTCACATCTAACTGATAGATGAACCATGAATTCTGTGCTGCTAGCGCAATCGCTAATCGGATTGTATTGAGTCTCGCAATTGGTGCAAACACCTCTTTGTAATCCACTCCAAATTCCTGCTTGTAACCTTTTGCCACCAAGCATGCCTTGTACTTATCAATCTCACCATTCTTGTTCATTTTCGTCTTATATACCCACTTGACTCCGATTGTCCTTTGCCCTTCGGGAAGATCTGTCAATTCCCACGTACCATTCTTCTCAATTGCTTTGATCTCTGCATCCATTGCAACTCTCCAGTTTTTATTTTGTACTGCTTCATCAAAAGTAGTTGGGTCACTATCTACAAACAAAGCAAAATGGATCAGTGGGTCTTTGGTTTGCTCAACTCTTGACACTTCATAATCTTCCATCCATGCTAGCCTCCATCGGACGTGTTGTGGTTGTTCTTCAGATGCTACAGCAACTGTTGAATTTTCAGTATTTTCTGTGGTGACTTGACTGGTAGAGGGCTGCTTTTCCAGCTCAGTATCATCTTCAAAGTTTGCTGGAATTTGTTCACCACCATTTTTCTCACTCCATGACCAGAATTTTTCTTTATCAAAGATCACATCACGGCTTATGGTAATTTTCTTGGTTATAGGACCATAAAGTTTGTAGGCTTTTGAATGATCACTAATGCCAGGAAAAATACATTTTTTTGCTTTATCTTCTAGCTTCTTCCTCTTTTGATCAGGAACATGGACATGTGAAAGACACCCAAAAATTCTAAAGTAATCAACTGCGGGTCTTCTCCCGCTCCAAGCTTCTTCGGGTGTCTTATTTAAAACAGCGAGAGTGAGACTTCTATTCAAAAGATGAACACTCCAATTGACTATCTCCGGTCATAAGCTTTTTGGAACTCCACTTGACGTCAAGAGGCTTCGCACCATATTCAGAATAGTACGGTTCTTCCTTTCGCAGACACCGTTCTGTTGCAGTGAATAAGCTGCAGTGAGTTGTCTTTTAATCCCATGCTCCACACAAAAATCTACGAACGCAATTGAAATATATTCACCACCACGATCTGTGCGGAGAACTTTGATTGGATTTCCACTCTCTTTTTCAACAAGAGTTTTGAAGCTCTTGAAGGCTTCAAAGGCTTCAGATTTTTCCTGCAAAAAGTAAGCCCAAACCTTCCGACTGAAATTGTCAATGAAGGTAATGATATATCGTTTGCCTCCATTGGACATTGGGGAAATTGGTTTGCAAATATCTGAATGAACAAGTTCGAGGTGCTTCTTGGCTCTCCATGCTTTGCCTTTTGGAAAATGATCTCGGTGTTGTTTGCTAACAACACACTCTTCACATATTTTGGATTGCGCCATGATTGGGGGAAGTCCCTCCACCATCTTCTTATGATGTAATGTCCACAACCCACCAAAGTTGAGATGTCCGTGTCTGAAATGCCATAACCATGCTTTATCCTTCAATCTTGCAGAGAAACATGAGTGAGAGGTGCCATGAAGATGCAGTGGGAACATCCGATTGGCAGTCATATTAACTTGAGCAATCATATGCTGTTTCTCATCATGGATTCTGCAAACACCTCCTTTATGTGTAATTTCATATCCCTTCTCTTGCAATTGTCCAACACTTAGAAGGTTGGTCTTTAACTCAGGAACATAAAACACCTCTTTGATCATTTGAACCGAGGTTCCTTTAGGAATAATTGTAACTGTCCCTTTACCCTTGACTGACACAGTCGAGTCATCCCCAAATTTGACTGAGGTACAAAACGACTCATCTAATGCAGAGAATGCCTTCTTGTCACCACACATATGGTTGCTGCAACCGGTGTCAATATACCACAGGTTCGATGAAATTTTCTCCGTTTCTTGACACACCATTAGGAGAGACACCGCTTCTTCTTCTTCCGCAAAATTAATCCTTTCCATGCTTTGTGTATTTAATTGGTACGACATTCAGATTTGTAATGTGCATACCTATGGCATCTAAAACACTCTACTCTAGATTTGTCTAATGACCTTGGTTTGAAAACAATTGAGTGCCGACCTCCATGTCCTTGTCCTCCACCTTGAGCATCACAAGAAAAATGACCATTAGGTTTTTGATTGAAACTGTGACGTTCATTGGTTCCCCTTCCTCTACCTCTGCCACAATTTGTTCTTGTTGTTGATGAAAAGTGATTTGTAGTTGCCTTCAACGCCTTCTCTTCCGGCTCTTGCTGAAGAAAATTTTGTTCGTGAACCAACAACGACCCTTGCAGTTCATCAATTAAGAGTTCTTCAATGTCCTTGGCTTCTTGTATATAACAGACAACAAAGTTAAACTTTGGTGTCAGAGAACGAAGAATCTTCTCAACGATGGTGACATCCTCTGTCTTATCATCGTGAATCCGCATCTTATTGACAATTGCCATTGTCCGAGAGAAGAAATCGGTAATTGACTCTCTTGACTTCATTCTTAGTAACTCAAACTCTCCATGAAGTATTTGAAGTTGCTGCCTTTTTGCTCTTGCGGTACCTTGATATTTTTATCTTCATGGAATCCCATATGTGCTTGGAGGTATCCTTACAGAGAATTGTCTCCAAGATAGATATGTCAATGGCCTGAAAAAGGTAGTTTTTGGCCTTGAGATCTTTCAATCTTGCTGCTTCTAAAACCGTCCGTTGTGCTGCTGTCAACGTAGCTTCTTCTTCTGGTTCGACAACTCCAGAGATAACAACATCCCAATATTCCTAGGATTTCAGGAAGTTCTCCATTAGCATGCTCTAATGATCATAATGACCATCAAAGCGTGGAATAGGTGATTAGACAAAGGTTTTTGAAGCCATCACCACTGCTGGATACCAAGAAAAAATCTTTCCTCGTGTGTTTTCAACTCAAGCTCACTTTTTGGCTACTGCCTTTCACTCTCACTTTTTCCTCTCGTGTTTTTAACTCACTTTTCCTTCTTTAATGGCTCTGATACCACTGTTACAGAAAAAGTGCAGAAGTTGGCTGTGCTTTGCAAGCACAAAGAAAAACCACAGAAAAGAGAGTCAAAGAGAAGAGAGTGTACACCCGTGAAAAAATGCTTACTGCATTCATTCATTATAATTGAATAACAAGTTAATCTTTTAGATAAGCTATACACCGACAGAAAATCTCAGAAAAGTAGCCACAATAATTGATCTACTATGCTGAACTATCTACCCACTATCCTGAACATGTGTGCAGCAACAAACATGCTGCAACATATTCCTATAAACTAGGACAACCAACTAGGCTTTATTAAAAAACAAACAAATACTTTGACTAATTCAACAAACTTTCACTTCAGAAGGCACACTGAAACACACCTCCGTACTTCAGGGAAAAAACTATTCGTAGTCTATCTCAGAACTAAATTTTATTCACCTCGCGATACGTTAGAGAAGCATCTGTCCCACGTTTGCATAAGAGATGAAGACTCCCTGCCACCTCTCTCTATCTCCCGAAGAGGACGAAGACATTGTCATTGACTTTGAGTCAACTAAAGGTTCCCGTATTCCATAATTCATTAGATGACTTCACTATATTTCCAATCCCCACATCGGTTCTGCATGATGAGACTGTTACCTCCGTCGCTCCATCTTCACGTTACTAGAAAATCGAGTTAATCTAGATTGGGGAAAAAAAAAGCGTGGAGTCACGTGCTTGTCTATGCCATAAGTGGTTCGGTTTGGCATTTGTTGGAGGTACTAGATAACTTATTGCTTTAGTAAAGATAACTTTCTGGAAGTGGCTTGCCTTAATTTGATCATTCTATAATATCTTTGTGCAGCTTAAGTTCATTGCCTTCGCTGCACGTGGAGAGGAGCGACCAACGCAACTACTTTTCTGGAAGTTACCATAAAGGTCTTATCTCTGCCATAGTTTTCGTTCTTGAGCCATATAATTTCTCAGCCCACCCGTAGGTATATGAGTCCGTCACAGCAGCCTAGCGAGGTGCTAGAAGCATAAAGTCTCTTCACATGGTACATGAGGTAGTGGATGCCCAAGTACAAGATGGTCAAAGATTTGCTTATGGCATGACTCGAATTTGTGAACTCGTACCACTAGGCTACGACGTTAAGTTCATCTTTGTCTACCTCCTCTTTGAAAAACAGTGAGGGCAAGAAAAATCAAGAACCGGAAAAAACAAGAAAGAAGATGGATATCCGTATTCTTACGCACAGAATTGGCTTTGGAAGCACAGAGAGGTAATTAAGCAGTTGCAGGATTCCCACCCTAGGGATTCACCATCTTTTAACGGGTGACATGCCTAATGATTATCTACTTAAAGTAGAAAATAAAGTGAAAGTTCAGAGTCTATAGTGGCATACATAGCTTAATAAGCCATAACTTTGGGTTGTACAAAAAATTTAAAGATAGCAACTCGGAACTTCAGATCTCTGAGCTTACATTGTCTGAAGTTGCTATAGTTACTATAGTTCTATCATGAGTTCTGCAGATTGCAAAATGCATAGCTAACGACCTCTACGCTTTTTAAGATGAAGATTTCCAGAAACTAAAATGAGAAGAAAAATCATGGCCGATGATCACATGGATATAATGGCCATTTTCCTACATCTTCTTGTCTAAGGCCATTTTCGATAGACATCGACAATGTGTGGGATGTGCAAGCATGATGTCTACTCATATTAATAGATTAAGCTATTTAACTTGCATAAAAGAAGAAATCGATAAATGTACTTGCTCGCATAGCTTTACAAGACATAAACAGGCTTGCATGTAGCCTTTTGTTTTCAATTGTCCAAGTATACAGTACAGCTATATAGATGACAGCATCATTCCTAATGCCTACTTCTCTTCTTACGCGCCAACTTTCGTTTCAAAAGGAATATTGAGACACACCTTTGTTCTTCATGATCTAAACTATTCATTGTCTATATCAGAACTCGATTCACCTACCCCACAATACATTAGAGAAGCATCCGTCCCACATTTGCATAAGAGATGAAGCCCTCCTGCCACCTCTCTCCACCCCCGGAAGAGGACAGACATTGTCATTGACTTTGAGTCAACTGACAGTTCCCGTTTGCCATAGTTCATTGGATCACTTCACTGTTTTTCCAACCCCACTTTGGTTCTGCATGATGACTCCGTTACCTCCGTGGCTCCATCTTCACATTACCAGAAAATTGAGTTTATCTAGATTGGCAAAAAATGAGTGTCGTCACGTGCCATTCTATGCATAAGTGGTTCAGTTTGGCATTTGTAGGAGGTACTAGAAAACTTACTGCTTTAGTATATTACCTATCCTCATAAGCCAGCTGCATAAAGTCTGTCCCTAATCGAACATAGTTGAGCTAAAACATCTGTGATGCTCATTCGCTCTCCTGCGACTCCGATTGAGCAGGCGATCCCTATTCCGTAGACCATTAGCAGACAATCTTGGAGTGTGCTCTTTCTTCTTTCGCCTGCGTAGCTCTCCACTTCTCGAACTAGAATGGGATCAGTAATCTCTAGGACTCGTTCAGGCAAAGCTTCCTCAACAAAAATATGTAGGTTCAAATTTTCTTTGAATATCTCAGTCGTGGGCTTGATTCCTGTGAACATCTCTAGCAAGAGGATGCCATAACTATAGACATCACCTTCAATAGAAACCACATTACCCATTCCATATTCTGCACATATCAAGAACAACGTATGGTTGAGCTATGAGAATATAATATGTGCACAATATCATTGTGAAGTCTTATGAAAAGATGCCATCAACAATTTTGTGATGAGCAAATTGTTCATTTGAGGGACACAAGGAGACATACCTGGAGCAACATAACCAATTGTTCCTCTCAGACCAGCTGAACTTATATTCGTGTTCGTGTAAGATGTGGATTCATGGACGATCTTTGCCAATCCAAAGTCACCGACATGTCCGACCATCTCAGCATCTAAAAGGACATTGCTTGGCTTTAGATCACAATGAACTATGGTGCTGTGGCATTGGTTATGAAGATAATCCAATGCATAAGCAATGTCAATAGAAATCTTTATTCTTTGGACAAGACTCAGATTTTTTGAAGGCCCATCTACATCAGCTGGTATTGGAGATGGGTGTAGCCACTCCTCCAGGCTACCATTGACCATGAATTCATAGACCAAAGCCTTGAAGTCATTTCCGTCATAGTCAATACCTGAGCATACTGTTAGTATCTCCAAAAGATTTCGGTGTTTGATACACTTTAGGGCCTCACACTCGGCTTTAAAGCTTTTCAGAGCACCGTGATGCGTTAAATTAAGCACCTTCACAGCAACGCTAGTCCCATTCTCCTGGAGTATTCCCTTATAAACGGATCCAAAACTACCAACACCGATTAAATTAGTTGAAGAAAAACCATTGGTTGCTTTAAGGAGAGCTCCATAAGATAAGGTTTGCCAGCTATCATCCACGGAATTTGAAGTTGGTTCTTGTGCTTTCTTCTTCTTCAACCGACATACATACACAAGAACCAGAACAAGAACCACCCCTAGAAGCCCAGAAATAATGGTGAGAAAGAGTTTCAATTTACGAACTACTCCTTTGCTCTTGGAACAACTAGAGATGCATTTAGGGAGCCGAAATTCCGGGATTCCTCCACAGAGCTTGTTGTTTCCAGCAACAAATGTGTCAGTCGCATTCTTGAAGACTCCTTCAGTTGGTAACATGCCTTCAAAATTGTTATAGGACAAATTCAGAATTTTCAAGAAGTGAAATGCCTCTAAGAACTTTGGAATCTCACCTGATAGATTGTTATTTGAAAGATCAAATTCCTCAATGCTTCTTAATGAGATAATTGATTGAGGAATGGATCCTTGGAAGTGGTTGTCCTTCATTTTAAAAACTAGCAGTCCAACACAATCACCTAGAGTGCTCGGAATTTCACCATCAAACATGTTGCCTGAAATGGCCAAAGAATACAAATGTTCAAGTTTTCCTACTTCCACCGAGAGGGCCCCATTCAAATGGTTGTAAGACAAGTTCAAATAGAGGAGAGTTTTAATTGCTGGGAATATGGAACCACTGAGATTGTTGGCAGAAAGATCGAGCTCCGTCAAACTTTGACACTTATCTAGATATGAGGGGATGTGCCCATGAAAGTGATTCTCATTAAGCAATAATTTAATCAATTTCTTCATCTTCTGCAAAGAGGATGGAATTACCCCCGATAGATTGTTAGTAGAGAGCTGCAGAATTTTTAGATTTTGAAGATTTCCCACATCAAACGGGATAGCACCTGAAAGAATGCTTCTGTCCATCGACAAGACTTCCAAGTTCACAAGATTGCCAATTGCTCTAGGAATCTCACCAATAATAGGATTGTTGCCCAAAGACAATTGTGTGATATTAATGGAGAAATTACCAATGCATTCCGGCAACTGACCACCTAGTCTATTTTCTTCAATACTCAACAAGGTTAAGCTAGTGATGTTGGTTAATGAGCAAAGGAAGCTCAAGTCACCAGATCCCCCACTTCCAAGGTGGTTAGCGTAGATGCTCAACCGTTGAAGGTTACGCAAACTTTTAAAAGAAGGTACATTCCCTGAGAGCTTGTTGTCTCCAAGTTGAAGAATCTGTAGATTTGTGGCATTATTAGGAATCCACAAAGGGATTGATCCAACAAACTGGTTCGCGTCGATGCTGAAAAATTCTAAGTTGGGGAGACCAAAGTCCATTGTAGTGGGAAGACTTCCATGTATTTGGTTAAGTGCTCCGTCAAATATTACCAATGAAGATAAATTGTAGAGAGAAGGCGGAACCGTACCGGACAACCAATTTTCTACCAAACCAAGTTCTGTTAGTTTGGTTAGTTGACCTAGAGACTGAGGAAGACTCCCGCTTAAGTGATTGACGGGAAGATAAAGCTTTTCTAGCGATGATAAGTTCCCAATGGAAGAAGGGACACTTCCTATTAGATTGTTTCGTCCTAAATAGAGAAACTGAAGCTTCATCAATGAACCCATCTCTGGAGGAACTTCTCCACTCAGTTGGTTTTGAGACAATCCGACGGCAAAGAGTTTGAGGCAACCCGATATGTTCTTGGGGATTTCACCCGTCAGAGAATTAGTTTCCAGCACTAAGATGCGTAACCGGTGCAACCGCCCAATTTGGGGAGGGATTTCATGGTGAAAGCTGTTATTGTAGAGTCTTAATATCCTTAAGAAGCTGAGGTTCCCGATGTGAGGGGAGATAGAACCTGAAAGCTTTTGGATTTTCAGGTCCAACACGGTGATTCTATTGTGGTGCCGGCGACTGCATTTAACACCGTACCACTGGCAAAGATTGACCGTGTTGTTCCAGGAGCTAAGCACCCCGAGAGGGTCCTCAGTTATCCTAGCCTTGAATGCAAGCAATGCGGATTTGTCGGTTTCATTTGATGTGGAAGAGACTCGTACAAAATACAATGCAAATGCAATTGCAAAAATGAAGAGACGAAATTGTGAATTTACAAAAGTAAAGCCCACGAGTTGCATGACTCAAAGCAGAAGTGGATTTAACTGATGAGCAGGGAGATTAAGAAGGGATGAGTGATGGGATGAGTAATTCAGGTGTGGTTTGGCGGCCTCTTCGACAGGAGATTTATAGAGGTGAGGATTTTGGAGAGAACCTCTCCTTTTGCTTTCGTAGCGCATGAAAAAATTAAAAAACAAGAAATATGTAACATTCCTCTTAGGGCTCGTTCGGTAATGTACCAAACAGTGAAAATTTCTATTCTTTTGTTCCCAGAAATAGTTTGAGAACAGAAATGCGTTTGGTAAACTTTTTGTTCCTAGGCATATTTTTGCAAAAATTTGTGCCCAGAAACAGTTTTGGAACAAAAACAAGAAATAAAAAAAAGTTGATTCTTGTTTCTCGGCATAATTTTGAGAATGAGTTTTTTTTCTTCTTTTTCTTTTTTGTGTTGTTCTTCTCTAGGTTGTGGCCAGTCGCCGGCGGCCATGAAAAAAAAGATATTATTAATAAAAAAAATATTTTATTGGCCATGGCCGGCGATATGGCAAAAAAAAGAAAAAAAGTATTTTAATAAAAAATGTTAATAAAAAAAATATTTTACCGGCCATGGCAAAAAAAAGGAAAAAATATTTTAATAAAAAATGTTAATAAAAAAAAATATTTTATCGGCCATGGCCTGCGACTAGGCCATGGCAAAAAAAAGAAAAAAAATATTTTAATAAAAAATATTATTAATAAAAAAATGTTAATAAAAAAAATATTTTACCGGCCATGGCCAGCGACCAGGCCATGGAAAAAAAAGGAAAGAATATATTTTAATAAAAAAATATTATTAATAAAAAATGTTAGTAAAAAAATATTTTACCAGCCATGGCCAGCGATCAGGTCATTGGGAAAAAAAAGGAAAAAAATATTTTAATAAAAAATATTTTACCGGCCATGGTCGGCGACCAGGCTATGGAAAAAAATAAAAAAATATTTTCAATAAAAATAATTTTTATTAAAATATTTTAATAAAAAATATTATTAATAAAAAAAATATTTTACCAGCCATGGCCAAAAAAAGAAAAAAATATTATTAATAAAAAAAATTTTACCGGCCATGGCCAAAAATAATAAAAATATTATTTTTAAATAAAACTATTATTAATAAAGAAATTTTTTACCGGCCATGACCAAAAAAAATACAAAAAAATTTATTTTAAATAAAATTATTATTAATTAAAAAATATTTTACCGGCCATGGCCAAGAAGGAGGAGAAGAAAAAAAGAAAAGAATATTAAAATATTTAAAATATTATTAATAAAAAGAAATTTTCTGCTGTTACTAAACGCATTTCTATTCTTTTACTATTTCACGAATAGAAATTTTGAACCGTTACCAAACGTCTTTAAATGCTCGGAATCAGTTTCCGGGCACAGAATAAAAAAGAATAATTTCTATTCAGAAATAATTCCCGAGCACAGAATGGTTGTCATGCGCAGCCTTAGCATTCTCTCTACTGCAGAATTCACTTCCCAGACCAGCAAATAAAAACTTAAGGAAATTGGTTTTCCACACTAAGCAAATGAAAAATATACAGGAGGAGTATGCCATGGTTTGTGTAAAGAGTCCTGCCACTACTCTGAAGTACACAAAAAACTATTCTTTTGGCCGACTTAATATTAAAACTTATGCCACGTGACATGGCATTACATTCTTTTTATATATTAATGATGTGAAAGGTAAAAATCACCAAAACATTCTTTTCTATTTTATGCCTTTCGTGTATTTTCTGTATCCTCGAATTGAGGTTTTAACACACAAACCGGAAAATGGTGTGATCTTTTCTTTTGGTTGATTTTTTCATTCCATTTGCTAGACTTCATTTTGGTCATCGTAAAAGTCCAGGGCCATCGCGAAAGGGAGAAAAAAAGTGGAGAAAAAGAAGAATCTGGCTTGAAACATTTATGAGGAAAGAAGTGTCATATTTTCCTTCATCCGTAATAGAAGGGAATTTCTTTCAAATAGGTTTCTTATTAGTCGGTTACAAAGACGGACATCATCAATCAGGATTGGAAATATGTTTGACTATTATGATGATCAAAAGATCATGGTTCAGTAATTTAAACACCCATTGTCTTCGGATTGCACCATGGTTTATCTTTTTAGCCCCAACTGTACGTAGGTATAAAGGAAAGACCATTAACGGAACACAGACCGGTTGTCTTACCGTCCTCCGCACGATCGCTCCTTATAGAAATAATGAGACTACAGCGCAAGAATTAATTAGTTGAACATTAAAAGAACTGTGAAACTCAGCTTCATTTGTTTTAGCTTCGAGGAAGTAGCATGTTTTCAGACTCAGCCAAATAGTCGATGCCAGATTTTTCAAACACTTGCAAACAGAAGGGAAGCACAAATTACACTAATAGAAAGGAAGTGGTGAAGGTTCAGTGTGAAAGCTAGGCCTTTTTCGTCGATTGGACAGGCCATTATTACTACTTACTAGTTTGGCCAATTCGACGCGCACTGTCTCGATTCTTGACTTCCGAGTCTTGTGTAGGACGCAGTCACGAGCCTCACAGAGAAGATATTTATAGTGAATTCGATGTTCATTTTCTAAAGTCTAATTCCAGATTTCTGGGTCATATGTGCTTTCCGTGCTTTGCACGGTTACTTCTCGTAGAATCAGAGCGCGTTGCGGCAGACAGAAACTAGCAGCCAACAAAACCCTGGACAAAAAGTTTCATATGTCCGCGTAATAAGAGCATTCAACTTGCGAGACCCGTTACCAATCATGGACCTTGACACAGCTGACGACATTTAAGATCTCTTGGTCACATATATTTGTTCGTTTTAACACCTCTTTTTCATGGAAAAATAATGGCAGAGTCCCCCATTCAGCAACCAGGGCACAGTAACGTTGAGCTTCTCAGACTTTCAGTTACGGACCATGGTCATTGCACTACTGTGAACTACACTAATCTTCTTCTAGTCCTCTTCTGTTTTTTTTTTGCTCTTGTTGCAGAGCAAATGTCCGGTCAAAGTATGGTCAACGGCTTTCAATTTTGAAATAGTTCTAATTAAATATGTTTAACAAGTTCTTTGAGAGAAACTCCGTTAATAAAAGATTTCTCTTTTGTTTTTGCAATAGGGTGGGGAATGTTATATATAGATATATATTATACACATTTACTAATGATATTTATTCTCCCTATTTTTCTGTTTTATTTTATTCTTGTATATTCTAAAGAAGGAGGGAAAAAAATGTTAGGTAAAAGTTGACCATTGACCTTTCAACAGTGAGCACAGCAGCAATAAACTCTTGGAAGTATGGGAAATGGCTCAAATTGTCTTGTATCGATGTGGTCAATGGAAGTATCGAAATCATTGTCCCACGATTTTGTTTAGAAATACAAAGTCCGACATAATTCCTTGTTTGAGAGGAATTACCGCATGATTTCTGCTTAATTTGGCAAATGAACATTCTTATAAAATAGGGATGTTACTTTATCATGTTATACGATCAAGTTGCTCCTCATAAAAACAAACTGAAGTTTCTTTGGTTTGTCCTGCCATCAATACGAATATATGTCGATAGTTTAATTGTGTCCAAAATTGTGTGCATTTGAACTTGATTGGTATAGCAATAAGTTGCTAATTGCTTTGAAGTTGTTTGTCTTTGGCTCTATGAACAAGATTGGTGAACATCGATTAGCGGCGATTTCGATACATGTGTATGACAGAAATATTAAAATCTTTCACATCAACATTGTCATGCGATTTCAATAAGAAAGAATAGAAGTTCCTTTTATATGATGATGGCAATTACTGATTATGACTTTCGGGATTATTATATAAAGATACAATTCACACTTAGCAACGTTGTCTTGCGATGAATCTGAGTTTCCATTCTCTAAATTGGCCACCTTGTTTTTAGGGTGGGTTAGACTCTGAGGTCGCTACCTTGTTTTCACTGTGTGTAAGCTAGATAGGTAGTAAATTAGGAGCCTAAGAAGATTATTTCACTCTCGGAGCCGCCGCTCCAATTCTGGCTTCTGATTATTCCCACAAGAGGCTTCCCAGATATCAAAGCAACTTTCATGGCTGTTGATCGCAAAGTCGAGGACCTTCCGGTGGACTGGAACATGAAAAGGTTGATGCTATTGTTTTGGAGTTGGCAGAGGAAATTTCTTATGAAAGCGATGGCGTTGACATTGCCTATCCTCTGCATATGCAACTTGTTTCTCCTTCTGGGGTCCAACTTTCACTTTCAAAGGATTGACAAGACCGCGCGTGTATCGTTATCCACAGGACACTGTCAGATAATTAAGCGCGAAGACCTTATCGTTGACCTTGAGTCAACATGTGTGGGTCTTCCACATTCATTGAATGGCCTCGACTGACTTTTCCAAACCCCTCTGTGGGTCATTTACTTCATGCTCCGTTTCCTTTGGACTTAGTTGGTACCAGGAACAAAATCTAGTTTCTCCTTATTCATTGATGAGTGGTTACTAGAAACAGTAGCATTAGTTCATAAAATTGGTTTACAAGTAAATTAGGCATTTAAACAAGTGAGCCATATTTAAACAATAACAGAAGTTCATCATTCAGACGAGTCCACGAACTTCGTAAATCAATTCTGTTTCTCACATTACTATAAACTTATTATTTGAACAAGCAATGCAGATTATCATAACTATTCACTTTTGATCCACGGTAAGAACACTACTCATATTAAATGTTGTGTTTCTCTCTTGTTATCTCCCACACGTTAATCTCCTCTTTATTTAGCATGGTTTAATGAATGTCATTGGAAAGCTCTTCGCTTTTTCGTCTTGTTTCGAACAGAAGATGAAGTTTCTAAATTTCCGATTGGAAAAGATGGAACAATGTTCCGTTACATAGGCAATATGTAGGACTACTAGTGAGATCTAAATCCCGCCGGTAAATTTATGTAACTTGCTAACTGCGTTAGCAACTTACCGCCATCATCTAATTGCAACTTACTAAATTTTTTATATACATTTATCTCGCAAAAATAAATTTTGGTTCGTAAATAATAAGTCACCACTGAAATTAATAGCACATAAATGCAAACATATGACCTATGTTAAGGTAGTAAGTTGTCACCGGAGTAATTAATTTCCCACTGAAATTAATCTACAAGCAATTTAAAATGGTAAAATTTTTATTTATTCGTAAGTTACAGCTAGTTAATTAACAGTACTAGAAAAGTATGTAAGCAACTTGTAATCTACTAGCGCAACTACGTGCCCCCTTGTAAAAATGAACGATCATTCGTAATCTACAAGTGTATTTATGCCTGGTAAATCTCGACAATGTCATGACTATTTTATTAACAGATTAACGTTGTTACTCTTATCAGTTATTCGGTTAGTATGTTATTGACAAATAAGCCTTGGAACTCATAAAATTAAAAAAAAATCTAATAATTGATAATGGTAAAACTATCGTGTTGGTAACTTATTAAGTAATGAAATAATTAATCACTGAGGTTTACCCCAATGGCCACCCTTCTTATTTGGAAAGGGAGAGGCGAGGAGTCCGAATCCCCACCCTCTTAGGGAGAGCTAAAGGTAGGGACGGATTACTGAGAATCCGATAGATCAGATTAGCCCCTGCTAATCCAATTTAAGAACCAAATGAAAAGCCTACCCGTTTGGTGTATTTAGGTTTTGGAATGAAACTGCCCTTTTCGGACAGTAGCAAGGCTTTACATATGCAGTTCAAACTCAAAGCACCAAGCAGTGTGCTTGACGTGATATCTATTCAGCGTCCGCCATTAGACACTTTAGCTTCCTCAAAGAGTTGCATCTTCAAAGAAACAGATTAACTAATGACATCCCAGAAATCAATTGTCCGTGCTTATTATAGATTCTACAACTTTACAACTACTCACTCGGAGGCGCAATTTGTTCCAGTTTATCCAACTGTTCTAATCTTAACTCTTCCAGGTGGTGTTTCTATGAACTTTTGGGTCCTTGACAAGCTTCAGATTGTTTCTCTTGTCAACTATCTTACAGGAACCACTCATGAAATATCCAATACTCTGCTAAGAGAGCCTCAATGGCAAAAATGAAGCGACGAAATTGTAACTTAGCACTTAGATAATTTAACTTAATCTAAGAGTCGTATCACTATTCTAAACTTTATAACGACTATCGTTTTGGTGGACTTAATATTCAAACATATTTTCACCACCACAAGACATGACATTCTTTTTCAAATTTCGATTATATGAGAGGTGAAAATCACCGGAGGCAAGTCCACCGCTGAACCCATCACTCGAACCAACTTTCCTTTGAATGATACAAGAGATGAAAATCACCATAACAAAAGTTCCTCCCTAATCGAATGCAGCGAACTTACGACTTTGCTGAAGCTCTTCAAGCAGAAGTTAGTTGGCAATTAAGGTGATATGACGAGTCCTAATTCAGCTGTTGAGCGATCTGATGGAGAGGAGATATTTAGAGAAATTAAGGATTTCTGAAATAGCTTTGTTGAGGGGTGAAATTCATTCATACGAGTCTTCATCTGATCGGTTAATTTGAAATTTCCGAAGAAATTGAAGTTGCTATGACGTCACTAAGAAATTTCTTACATTTGTGTGGTCATAAAAACTTGTCGAGCTGAAATGACAGAAGACATCGCCACTCTACTCTGGTAAAACTTCCAGGATGACTTGGGGCTTGGCTACGGTCCCTCCGGAGGGCGATTATCACGGGGGATTGGTCCCCTGAGGGACTATAGCTGGGGCCGGATGACTTGACCTGCCTTTGTCTCCTTGCTTCTTTTTCTTATCAGTGTCATTTTCACATGCTTTTTTATTGACCGGAATGCATGCGAAATAATAGTCGAGTCACTATTGCGTTCCGTCGCATCTTTTGCTGAAGGCCAGATTGGAATTTTCAGCTCATTGAAATGGAGAGCACCGGCAGCCCACGTTGGGTGGAAAACTCCAAGAAGGTGAAAGTTCAGTCTCTGCTATGCATTCCACACCGTGTTGGATGCCAATATTGTGCGTTTTCCATGTCTTCTAGGTCTGTTGCATGGCTAATCATTGGTGAAATTCGGCTCTTTTGATTTCCTTAATCTCTTATCCACCACTCTACAGAAAGTAGTTTAAGCTGTGTATTTGTGGTAATTAAGCTAATAATTTAATCTCGTAAGAAAGGCATCTTGACTTGGTTGAATTCAGGATATGGCAGTACTTTCTTGAAATTGGGTTATCTTGTACCATTTCATAAGTTAGCCCCTGGTACTGATAGCATCTTTAGCTGATGATTGTCCCCATGACCCCAGAAGTGCTCTTCATTTTTTCACTCTTTTAATCTTCTGATCGAGCAAAATAACAAAAATTAGGAAAAAGACTGTCCACCTCGAGTTTGCCATCAATTATGCTAAAAACATCAAGAACTTCTATTAGCGAAAATGTTTAGCTTCTCTGCAGCTATTGCAGAAGAAATTTATTTAGATAGGCGTACAGATTTTCTGGGTCTTCTGAAGTCTGAAGTCATCCACCTGCATCATCCAGGCTGATTTGTTTGGAAATTTAATGGAATGATTTGAAGTTTGGGACATGGCTCAAAATTTTCTTACATCGATGTGGTCATATGGAAGTATTGAGATCTTTGTTCCATAACTAAGTTTAGAAATGCGAACTCTGACATCGATCTTTGCATGAGAGGAAGGAACTACCATATAATTTCTACTTTATTTGGCAAATGAACATTCCTATAAAGTAGGGATCTTACTTTATCATGTAATACGATCAAGTTGCTCCCTAAAAAAACAGACTCAATATCTTTGGTTGGTCCGGCCATAAATTTGTATATATGTTGATAGTTTAATCGTGTCAGAAAATGTGTGCATTTTGAATTGGATTGGTATTGCAATATAGTTGTTAATTACTTTGAGTAATAAGTTGTTTGTCTTTGGCTCTACGAACAAGAGAGTAAATCAGATAGGTTATGAAATGATTTACCATCATGTGGTAAGACTTTGTTTTCGTTTTCTATCTTTATTTTTTATAACTAAGAGGTCGGACAATGAAGGAAACCCCTTACCTTCTCCTCATCTTTCGGCATCTGGAGTGATGCAGCGCCAAGAGACCCTCTGCATGTACTTTTTATTGAACCAGTAAAACTCCGTTTCCGGTCCTCAACGGGAAAGGGGGAGAAAATTAATCCTCACGTCCTCTCTCATTGCATATAATTTGAATTCCAATGGCAATCAATTGAGCTCCCAAGCCTCTGGGTTAAGATCAGTGAACATCAATTAGCGGCAATTTCAGTAAATTAATGTGTCTAAGAGAGAGATTAAAACTTTCACATCAACTAGAAGAAAGAAAAGTTCCTTTCATAGGATGATGGCAATCACTGATCGTGGCATTCGGGAATTATCATGTAAAGATACAATTCACACGGATCAACTTTGTACTTGCGATGCATCTGAGTTCCCATTCTCTGAAGTGGCTACCGCTTTTTCTAGGGGTGGTTGGACTTTGAGGTCGCTTCCTTGTCATCACTGTTTGTAATCGAGACGGTATTAGTATATGAAGAACCTAAGAAGATAATTCCACCCCCGTAGCCCACACTACAATTCCGGGTTTTGATTTTTCCCCCGGGAAGCTTCCTAGATATCAAAGCTACTTTCGAGGACCTTGTGTAGTGGACTGGGACATCAAAAGGTTAATGCTATTGTTTTGGAGTTGGCAGAGGAAACTTCTTGCGTAATAAATGCTGCTGAAGTTGACAGTGCCTATTATCTGCATTGCAACTTGTTTCTGGGGTCCAATTCTCACTTTCAAAGGATTGACGAAAAGGCGCTCATTTCATTATCCACACGACACTGTCGGATAATTAAGGGGGAAGACCTTATAGTTGACTCCGAGTCTTCATGTGTTGTTTTCCACATTCATTGAATGGCCTCGACTGACTTTTCTAACCCCTCTATTGGATTACAACGACAGGGGTCTTCTTCATGCTCTGTTTTCCTTCGGACTTACTACGTACCGGGAACAACAACTAACTTGTCCTTATTCATTGATGAGTGGTGCTAGAAACAGTAGTATTAGTTCATAAAATTGGATTATCAAGTGCTGTAAGAAATAATGATTAGGCGTTTAAACAAGTGAGCCATATTCAAATAACAACAGAAGCTTGTCGTACATACGAGTACATGAACTTCGTAAATTAATTTTATTTCTCGCTTTATTTTAAACTTATTATTTTAAGGAAAACTACAGATTATCTTAAGTATCAACATTTGATCTCCTCTTTATTTAGCATGGTTTAATGAAGCATTTTGTTCTTGTTTAACGTTTCCGTCCAGGAAAAATGGAACAATGTTCTGCGATATAGACAATATGTAACACTATTAGTAAGATCTATTCAATATTTATTATTGGTAAAATTATTGTGTTGGTAACTTATTAACTAAAGAAGGGGACCACTTACAAAATTTAAAAACAATTAGTAATCTACTTTTGGGATTGAGGATTGTAAAATGGTCATTTCATTCACTACTTACTAATAGTTGATCAGACTGATAAGTTCCCGGTAGTTTACTTACTAACAGTATTTCAAATTGGCTATCAGTTATTCAAATATGATGTCGAGGAGACTCGTAGAAAGTAGAATGCAATGGCAATCACAAAAATGAAGCAACGAAACTGTAAGTTTGCAAAACTAAAGCCCCCGGGTTGCACGACTCAAAGCAGAAGTGTACTGGACTGATGTGCAGGGAGATTAAGAAGGGATAAAAGATGTGATGTCTAATTTAGGTGTGGCTAAGCCACCTCATTCACAAGAGAGTTATAGAGGAAGTGAGGACGTTGGAGAGAGCCTCTTGTTTTGGTCTCAAAAGTCATTTATTGATTACCTTTACGATTAATCTGCAAATTTGGTAGCACATTCAAAAAACTGAAAAGCCAATAAAGATGTAAACATTCCTCTAAGCGTTCCCTCTACGGCTGAATTAAATAAAAAAATTAATGAAAGTGAAATTGATTTTCCACACCAAGCAAATGAAAGTCATTACGGAAGGAGCACGCCATTGTTGGCATAAAGTACACAGGAGAAGATTATCTACGGGAAATTGGAATGCGTAAAAGATAAGAGAGAAGCGTGCGAATAGTGTAAAATGCTCCTAGTAAATCCATCAATTATGCAAAGATAGCTCCCCTGTCCTTGACCATTATGCGATACGTAGGCAGTTTTTTATTTGTGCCCTTATAACAAAGACAGTAAATTCTGCGGACCTTTTTTTTTTATGATGGTCATAAGTTTGTGCTAAAAGATTAGGAAAATTGCAATCATCAATTAATTCATAAAAATAATTTCATACTAATCTCTGTCGCAACTGATCTCTCGAGACTGATACAAAATAGAGAGTAACAGCTTCGTATAAATTAGCTATTACACTTAATCCAATGTCGATGCACTTTCAAGACGCGAGAAAAGAAAAGGTGTCGGGAAGTTTGCCACCTGATTTTTGCTTTTTCTTTCTTTTCTTGCTCTATCGGAGTTTCAGTAATACGGCTTTCTCATGGTCATATTTTACTAGTAAAGATGACCAAGGAACAATCGATTGGATAAAATACAATAGGTCATAAAAAATGTGCACATTTCTGGCAAATCGAAGTGATTACGTAACATATAGATGTCATCTACCTCACATGAATGGCTTTTTCGTTAATGAGATGCAGTTCCAAACGTGATCACATATAATCAGATTTCTTTCATTGGTGAAGTCATGATGCTTTTTGCTAGTAAACAAATCTCTAGATAATATGTATTTTACACTGGAATATGTATATATTTTAAGGGTGATCAGTTCCCGATCCGATCCGATTCTAAGGTGAAACTGGGGACCGGACCAATTGGTCCTAGGATCAGGAACCGGACCGCACCATCAGTCTAGTTCAATGAAACCGGTCATTTTTTTTTTATTTTTTTCCCACATAACTGATAACTCTATTTTATATAGAGTTTATTTATTATTTTAGACTTAATATTTGCTTACTTGAATTTGATGTCTACTTTATTTATTTTAATTAATTTTTGTAGGTAATTGAAGTTAAAGGGAGCTTAGGGACTAATTCTGTAATTTGCCGGCTTTCCACGTGTTTTCTCCTCCTAAGCCGTGTGAAAGTATCCAAAACAATCCAATTGTTCCTAAACCGTGTAGAAGCTTCCCAAATTGGAGATCAAAGCCATGTAAATCTGAAATCAAGAAGAATCAAGCCTATTTTGGGAAGAAAATCAAAGTCCAAGCTAAAAAAAGGAGTTTTATTATTGAGAGGAGTCCTAATTTGGAAGAACCTTTAATTGCAATCCTATTGTGATTAAGGTTTCTTAGAAAGCAAGAGGAGGTCTATATAAAAGACATTAAACATGATTTTAGAAGAGGGAGAGAAAAAAGGAGGAGGAGGCAACTTAAAAATCAAGCCTTGATTATTCTTGGTGAATCTATTCTAGTTCTTCATCATGTTTAGTTTAGTTATTGTTTTTAGTTTAATGTTCATTATGTTCTAGACCACATGTTGTCAGAGCTACGATGTAGCTTAACTATGATTGATTAATTTTCAAGACTTGTTTATGCAATTCTAAATCTCGTATGCGTGTGTTATATATCATGTTCTTAATACTTTAAATGCTTGATCAGCACTTGAATGATTTTTATTGCATGATGAAATCGAAAGGAGATTCTATGCAAGTGCTTTATAATATATAGCCATGAATTTACTTAGATAGAGATATATCTGAGTAATAGCAATTGCAAAAATGAAGCGACGAAATGGTAAGTCTGCAAAACTAAAGCCCGCAAGTTGCATAACTCAAAGCAGAAGTGGACTGAAGTGATGTGCAGGGAGATTAAGAAGGGATGAGAGATGTGATGCGTAGTTCAGCTGTGGTTCAGCTAACTCATTGAGAAGAGATTTATAGAGGGTGAAGATTTTGGAGAGGGCCTCTTATTTTGGTCTTAAAAGTCATTAATTGATTACCTTTAAAGTGAGATTGCAAAATAGGTAGTGCATTGAAAATGCTAAAAAACAGGAAGGATGTGACACTCCTCTTAGCGTTCTCTCTACGACAGAATTAAAATGAAAAACTAATGAAAACAGACATTGGCTGTAATTGATTTTCCACAACAAGTAAATGAGAATTATTACGAAAGGAGCATGCCATAATTTTCATAAAGTAGATAGATTAATGGCAGGTTGACTTTCACCAGGACTACGCTGGGTTCTCGTTTGAAAAAAAGTGGAAAGTTGTTTCCGAAACGTTGAAAACAAATGCGGAAAAATAAATACATAATACAAAAATTTTCGTGATTCGATCACAAGGTGATCTACATTCACAAGCGAGGCAAATCAAGATTCCATTATAATCGAAGAAAGTACAGTTTTCAGAAGTCAAAATAATGACTTAACAAAACTCACGGCTCACGAAACTCTCCGAAAACAAAATTCTCTCTACATTAATGAGAAAACCTAGTCGCGGTATAAATAGGACTCCTCAAAAAATTTCCTCTGGTGCATAGTCTCCGAATCCCCCAAAACATTTGTTCGCTTACTCCTGCTCGGGCGGACCGCCATAGAAATTTGTTCGTTTTCTTGCTTCGGGTTAGGCCTATCAATCAACTCTCCACCTCACAAACTAAATCTCAATTTTTTCTCCATTTTCGGGTCGCACAAAAAATATGTCGGATCGGATGATGAACCGGATCGAGTACATAAAATTCAAGACATATTTAACACAAAGTTTTAGAAAGTCAGGCTAAATCCCCTGGATAGAATGAGTACAATTTCTGAAAATTCTTACCAAACATATCAATTTTGGAAATTGAAAACGAAAAATCAATAGCTTTTCTTTTAACCAAACCGGACCTAAGATTTTGATTCCACGTAAGCCTGGTAGACCACCTTCAATTTCCGAGGAGTTTAGATTCTAAAGTATGATCAGCATAAATTTTCTCCTATCGGCCTTCGATATGACATCTTTCAGAAAATTTTGCATATTGGTAATACAAACTTAGACACAGAGTCCTACCACTGCTCTAAACTACACATCACCTAACTTTTTGATCGACTTAATATTCAAACATATCTTCAATACCACATAACATGGCATGTCATTCTTTTTATATTTTAATGATGTGAGAGGTGAAAATCACCACATTCGTGTCCACTACTGAACCCATCACTGTAACTACCTTTCTCTTTGAGGAAACTTCTTTCAACTAGGTCTTTAATTAGTCCATTACAAATACAAACATCTGCCACATGCTATTGGAAATATGTTTGACTATTATGAAGACCAAAAGATTATGGTTCAGTAAATTAAACATTCTCAGTTTTCCTATTGCACGACGGTTTATATATTTACCCCCAACCAAACGTAGGAAGGTAGGATAGAATATTTACTTCCATCTGATTGGCAAGAGCAAATAGTCTATATGCATGCTTTGTATGCCTAAATAGCAATAGATAAACTGAATATCACCGGTTCGTACCTCATCTGTCCAAGTAAAGAAGCAGCAAAAAGTTTCGCCCTAGTCGAATGCGGCTGAACTACGGCTTTGCTGATGCTCACCAAGTGGAAGTTAGTTGGTACATAAGGTGATATGAAGAGTCCTAATTCAGCTGTTGAGCAATCTGATGCAGAGGAGATCTATGGAGAAATTGAGGATTTCTGGAATAGCTTTTTGAGGTGTGAAATTTTCGTTCATCCGAGTCTTCATGTGATAGGTAGAATGGTTAATTTGAAATTTTCCCAAGAAATTGAAATTGCTATGACGTCACTAGATTATCTTACATTTTTTTTTTTTTGGTCGGAAGATTATCTTACATTTGTGCGGTCATAAAAACTTGTCCAGCTGAAATGACAGAAGACATCGCCAGTCAACTCTGCAAAAACTTCCAGGATGACTTGGGGCTCGGCTGTGGTCCCTCGGGAGGGCCCGACTCCAACAACATGTAACATATTTCTATGCTTTGTACAGGAGTTGAGGCGAAAAGAAGTTCAGTTACGGCAATTACGGTGTGGGAGTGGTCCCTCATTGGCCGGCCGGATGACTTGACCTGCTTTTGTCTCTTTGCTTCTCTTTCTAATCTGTGTCATTTCACGGGCTTCTTCGTTGACTGGTATGCTGGTTAAAGGATAGCGAGTCACTCATTGCGTTCCGTCACAATCTTTGAGTGGGCGAAGGCCAGATTGGAAATTTCACCTCATTGAAATGGGGAGCACCGGCAGCCCAGGTTAGGTGGAAAACTCCAAGAAGGTGAAAGTCCAGTCTGTGCTATGAACAGAGCACCTTGTTGGATGCTAATGTTGTGCGTTTTCGTGTCTTCTAGGTCTATTGCATGGCTAATCGTTTGTAAAGTTCAGCTCTGTTGATTTGCTTAACCTCTTATGCACTACTCCCCAGAAAGTACTTTAAGCTGTATATTTTAGGTAATTAAGCTGACGATTTCTTCCTAGTATAATCTCGTAACAAAGGCTTCTTGATTGGTTGAATTCAGGATATGACAGTACTTAAAATTGGGGTATCTTGTGCAATTTCATAAGTTAGCCCCTGGTACTGATAGCTTCTTTAGCTGACGAGTGTTTTCATGACCACGCCCCAGAAGCGCTCTTGAACTTTTCGCTCTTTTAATCCTTCTGATCGAGCAAAATAACAAAAGTTAGGGAAACAGAGAGAGAGAGAGAGAGAGAGAGAGAGAGAGAGAGAGAGAGAGAGAGAGAGAGATTGTCCGCCTCGAGTTTCATCAGTTATGCTAAAAACATTCAGAACTTCTACTAGTCACAATGTTTAGCTTCTCTGCGGCTATTGAAGAAGAATTTTATTTAGAAAGGATTTTCAGGGTCATTTGAAGCCTGAAGTCATCCATCTGCATTATCTAGGCTGATTTGGTTGAAAATTCAAAAAAAAAAAAATGATTGGAAGTATGGGACATGGCCCAAATTGTCTTACATCTCCAGTGGTACAGGGCCAAGAGACCCTTAGTATGTACTTATATTCAACTAGTAAAACTATGTTTCCCGTTCTCAACAGGAAAGGAGGACAAAATTAGTCCTCACAACCTTTTTCATTGCATATAATTTACATTCCAATTACAATCAAGTAAGCTCCCAAGTCTCTGGCTTAAGGTCAGTGAGCATCAATTAGTGGCGATTTCAGTATATGTGTATAAGAGAGATTAAAAGTTTCGTGTCAACTGGAAGAAAGAAAAGAAGTTCCTTTTATAGGATGATGGCAATCACTGATCATGGCATTCAGGATTATTATGTAAAGATACAATTCACACATAGCAACTTTGTCTTGCGATGAATCTGAGTTTCCATTCTCTAAAGTGGCTACCTTTTTTCTAAGGGGGCTAGACTCTGAGGTGGCTACCTTGTCATCACTGTTAGTAACCGAGACAGGTAATATATGAAGAACCTAAGAAGGGTAATTCCCACTACATTTCCGGGCTTTGATTATTCCACCATTAAGCTTCCCAGATGTCAAAACTACTTTCATGGCTGTTGATCGCAGTGTCGAGAAGACCCTGTTTGGTGGACTGGAACATGGAAAGGTTGATGCTATTGTTTCGGAGTTTGGCAGAGGAAATTTCTCATGAAAGTGATGCTGCTAAAGTTGACAATGCCCATCATCTGCAATTGCAACTTGTTTCAGGGGTCCAACTTTCACTTTCATCAAAGGATTGACAAGAATGCGCGCATTTCATCATCCACAGCACACTGTCAGATAATTAAGGACGAAGAACTTATCGTTGACCCTGAGTCAACATGGGTCCGTCTCCCACATTCATTGAATGGCCTCGACTGACTTTTCCAGTGGTCATTTACAACGACAAGGGTCTTCTTCGTGCTCCGTTTTCTTTTGGACATAGTAGGTACCAGGAAAAACAACTCGTTTGTCCTTATACATTGACGAGTGGTTGCTAGGATCGGTAGGATTGATGTATAAAATTGATTTATTATGGGTCGTAACAAATTGTGATTAGGCATTTAAACAAGTGAGCCATATTCAAATAATAATAGAAGTCCGTTATACAAACAAATACACGAACTTTGTAAATCAATTTCATTTCTCCCTTTACCATAAACTCATTATTTGAACAAAAACTGCAAATTGTTGTAAGTATCGACTTTTGATCAACAGTAAGAATACTACTCATACCGAATATTCTATTTGTCTCTTGTTATTTTCCATACGTCGATCTCCTCTTTATTTAGCGTGGCTTAATGAAGCATTTTGTTCTTAAACGGAACAATGTTCCATGATATAGACAATACGCAACGCTATTAGTAAGATCTAAATTCCGCTGGAAAATTCATACAACTGTTAATTTGTCGTTCAAGTACTTGCATGTAATTTATGAACTGTGATATTCTGAAATTCGATCCACTTGGAGATTTATGAAATAGATGATTTCATTAACGCGCTTGTAGTTAGATTTTACCCGAAATTGATCACTCCTGGGATATTAACCATTAGGGAAAGGCTAATTAGGGATTTAAGTTCACGCGACCAAAGAAACTCGACTGTAGATTGACTTTCGACCATAAGGATTGTCGAGGTGATATTTTGGGCTAATGTAGGCTGCTCCTAGGATAGTCACAGGTTGATTCGTCAATATCATATGAGTGGATCGCAGATGATTCCGCTCAACCATGAAATGAAATTGTGAACGAACCAAACTTATTCCAAACGATCGCGCCCTTCGAACTAGTGATTGACCCTTGCAATTTTATAACAACCGAGATCGCCATGGTTTGAGTGAACTTAAACATGGCTCAACTTAGTGTCGACCATGGGTCAAACTCGCGTAACGTCCAAGAGCCGCCCATTAGTCAAAGACAGACTCAAGTCGCGTTAGTTCGATTTAATCGTTACTTAGAATCCAAGCTTGGGTTTCGAATTTCTCGGAAGTCATGACAATTAATTGGACGATGTTGTTATTAGCGTAGCCAGCCTCGGATTTGTTCAAATTCGTCGGAAAAATCGAAATTTTGACTGGAAGTGGAAAATGACCATTTTACCCCTAGGACTTTGTGAAGGCTAAATATAAAAGAGGAATGGCATATTGGACATTTCACCCCCACTTTAGAAGCCAAAATTTTTGGACAATTTTGCCATCTACCCTTTTTGTTCATTTCCTATTTTACCCTTGAATATTTCTAGAGAGAATTAATCCTAACCGTTGATTTTAAGATAAGATCGAATCGTAACCGTCAGATGGAAAGTAAAGAAGAGGGTAAGATGGTAATTTTCTCTTGGGGTAGACAATTATTTCTTTCTTTCTTTCTTTCCCTCGTATTTTCTCTCACGCCATCTCCCCCTCTCCCTCTCCTCTTGGCCAAATCACTCTCCTCCCCCTCCTCCCTTAATCGTGGCCAACTGGCCAAGCCCGCCGTGCGCTGCCACCGTTCAACCGCCACGCATTGCCGTCGCCGCCGCTCGTCGGAGCTGCTGCCTTGCCGAGGCCTTTCCTGCTGCTTACTGGGCTTTTCTTGCTTAGCTTTAAGGCAAGTTTCTCTCTAAACTTTGATTAGGGTAATGGGTTGTTGATGGATTGGTTTAGGGGTTGATTGAGATGATTATAGGTAGATTAGATGAGAGCTTGATCTTTCATTGTGTTCTTGGATGTTCAAGTGGCTGTGACAAGATAGTTTGAATATTGTGGAATGAATTTTGAGGGCTGAAGTTCGGTGGTTATCAACTAGGACTCGGATCCTTGAAATTTGGATTGAATCTCGAAATTGTGTTTCCTGTACCCTCCCGGTTTACTATTTTTGTGGAGATTTTTGGAGGCCGAATCATCCTGAGGTATAACATATTTTAAATCTAGAATTTATGGAGGCCATTTGGGTTGCACGAAAACACATTTTCAGACCGTCTTAAAACTGCCCGGAACACCGTTCATCCCGACCTTCTGGTCTTTCTAATTTTCTATAAATTTTTCCAAACATCTTTTCAACAAACTTCATTGAGAAAAATTGTTAAGGACATTCGTATATATGACATATAAAAATTTCATAGCTTTTCAAAGTGATTTGGGTACTGAATGAGTTGTATTTTGATGGTCCGGGGAACTGTCAGAGCAAGCAAATTTATGTCCTACTTTGAGTGAAAAAAAGAGGCATTTACAATCGGAATTGGATTTTGTTTCCTTCATGAAAAATGTTTATCAAGGGGTTTTATACAACATAGTCAAAATTTAGAATTTTTGGAGTTTTTTTACTATTTATTTTGATGGGATTACTATTACTATGTAATCTGCCCAGATTTATCCCGATTTTATGGATGTCCATTTTTATAAGCGGAATGGTAGGGGTGTTGAGGTTGAATAGTTTCTACTCTCGTGACTGGAATTGATGCTTGAATGTGTGTTGTATGCATTGATTTGGGGGCGGTTGGTGATTATCTAATGGTGACTGTGTGCGTGGAAGGGCTTGTGGATTTAATTGAGGGGAACGTGGCTAATTCGGCATGTGTGTGTGGATTGATCAGTTTCGTGGTTGAATGGTGCTTGATTGACAACCTAAATGGTGCTTATGCACGTGTGACTTGATATTGAATACTCGGTGTCCATGTTGATCGATTGGCTGACTTGATGGTGATTGTGTGTTGTGATTGAGTTGACATGCATTATGTGAGCATGTGGTGTGATTAACACGTGAAGTGAATGCATTGCATGGCATGAGTGATCACTAAAAGCCCTACGGCGTATTTACGTGGGGTAAAGATAAAAAGTGTTGTGATGGTGTGCTCTTGTGATCACCTAATCCTTGATGTGTTTTACGCAGGGAATTGTATCCGTCCTGAAATGTGTTACGTGGGACGATGTCCGGTTATATCGGAAGACCGCCAACCTGATGCATTTTACGCGGGTTGTGCCATAGACCTTATGCGTTTTACGCGGATCATTGGAGGAGATGTTGAGCCTGAGGCGTTTTACCCGGGCAAGAGACATTAAGCTCGAGACGTGTTACACGGACTGTGGAAGTGTTGTTGAGCTTGAGGCGTGTCAAATGAAAGTTGGACCTGATGAGCGTTTACTCGGATTATGAATAATCTGGACACGTGTGCTGGAGTGCATGGATGAATGTGAGGTGTCGAGCTTGAGAATGAAAGTGTTTGAATTATTGTAAGTGCATGAGCATAGATTGAATGCTTCTTGAGAATGAGTGTGTTCTTGTAATGATTGTCATGTTGTTGTGGTTGGACTAATACGCAGGGCTTGTGTATGTGTTGAAGTGAGGTAAGAATGCTTGTGATTGTGTTATGACACGTTTGTTACCGTAGATTTGTATGTTTAGGACAATCTAGAGGCAACGTATTCTCTTAAACGAGGTTTAGGGAGTTTACTTACTAAGTTATCTCACTCCCCATGGTTAAACATTTTTAGGTTTTGGGTGACGAATAGACATCATGTAAGGATCGGAGACTAAGGGTCATGTGGGTGTGAGATGGACTTTCCGCTTTTGGATGCCTTGTTGTAGAGGAGTTTAGGTTAACCCGATCCTTCTGTATGTGCGGTTGGTGGAAAGCTGCCCTCAAGTTGGGCTTGTAAATTGTACCGAACTTGGGTTAACAATGTGTTTATGAAAGTTGTTTTGTTGATGTGTATTCTTGCTGTCTCCTTGGCTGCCTTGAGTATATGTGATGTTGATAGGGTGTTATAGTTCGCTTCCGCATGTGTATGATCGTAAGTGAATCGATCGGGTCGGCGATGCGTCCTGGGATATCGCACTCTTAACGACAGTTGTGGGATGTTCGCGTGCTCGCCAGGTTCGGGGCATGACATGAACGACATCGGCAACTTACTATCATCATGTAATAATTACTTGTTAATTTCTTTTATACATTTACCACTCAAAACTAAATCTAATGGTGTAAATAACAAGTTAAAATTGAAATTAATCAAACATAAATACAAACATAGATATGCTTTTAAGGTAGTAAGTTATCACCAGAGTAATTAATTTATCACTAAAATACTAGGAATTTATAATGGTAAAATTTTTAATTTGTTTGTAAGTTTTTTTTTTTTTTGGTCGGAATTTGTTTGTAAGTTACTACTAGTTAATTGACCATACCAGTAAAGTATGTTAGCAACTTGTAATCTAGTAACGCAAATACGCGCCCACTTGTAAAAATGAATGATTGTTCACAATCTACAAGTGTATTTATGCCTGGTAAATCGATTACTTCATTAGTATGTTACTGACAAATTAATGTTGTTACTCATAAGATCAAAATAACTAAGAATAATTTACAGTGGTAAAATTGCTATTTTATTCGTAAGTTACAACCGTTAAGCAACACTACTCGTAAAGTGTGGAAGCAATTTGTAATCTACTAGTGAAAAAACATGCCCATTTGTAAAAGTGAATGACTATTCGTAATCTGCATCAACACGGTAAATCAGTTATTCAGTTAGTATGTTATTGACCAAAATAAACGTTGGTACTTGTTAAACCGAAAAAACATCAATTGTCTATTCATAATTTATACCGGTAAAGTTATTGTGTTGGTAACTTATTAACTAATGAAGGGGAGCCCTACAAAATTTAAAAACAATCAGTAATCTACTATTGGAATTGAGGATTATAAAATGGTCATTTCATTCGTCACTTACTAACAGTTGATCGGACTGATAAGCTCCCAGTAGTTTATTAACGTATTTCAAATTCACTATCGGTTATTAGTAAAAAGCACAATGCAATGGCAATCGCAAAAATGAAGCAGCGAAATTGCAAGTTCGCAAAACTAAAGCCCACGAGTTGCATGCCTCACAGCAGAAGCGGATTGGACTGATGTGCAGGGGGATTAATAAGGGATAAAAGATGTGATGTGTAATTTAGGTGTGGTTTAGCTACCTCATTGACAAGAGATTTATAGATGGTCAGAATTTTGGAGTGAGCCTCGTTGTTTTGGTCTCAAAAGTCATTTATTAATTACCTTTATGATTAATCTGCAAAATTGGTAGCGCATTCAAAAAACTAAAAAGCCAGAAAGATGTATTACATTCCTCTAAGTGTTCTCTCCACGGCAGAATTAAATACAAAATTAATGAAAACGAAATGGATTTTCCACACCAAGCAAATGAAAATCATTACGGAAGAAGCATGCCATTGTTGGCATAAAGTAAACAAGAGAATATTTTCTATGGGAAATTGGAATGCGTAAAAGATAAGAGAAGTGTGCGAATAGTGCGAAATGCTCCCAGAAAATCCATCAATTATGCAAAGATGATCGCTACCCTGCCCTGTACCATTATGTGATACGTAGGCAGTTTTTATTTTATGCTAAAAGTTTATGAAAATTGCAATTAGCAATTAATTCGTAAATATAATTTCACACTAATCTCCATCAAAAGTGATCTCTCGAAACTGACACTAAATAAAGAGGAACGGCTTCGTATTATTTAGCTAGTACACTTTATCCAATTTGGATGCACTTAAGAGACTCGCGAGGAAAAAAGGTGTGGAGAAGTTTGCCACCGGATTTTTGCTCTTTCTTTCTTTTCTTGCCCTTTCAAAGTTTCGGTAATACGGCTTTCTCATGGTCATATTCTACTAGCAAAGATGACCAAGGAACGATCAATTGGATAAAGTACAAATGGGTCATAAAAAATGTGCACATTTCTGGCAAATCGGAGTGACTACGTAACATACATATGTCATCTACCTCACATGAATGGCTTTTTCGTTAATGAGATGCAGTTCCAAATGTGATCACATATAATCAGATTTCTTTCATTAGTGAAGTCATGATGCTTTTGGCTAGTAAACAAATCTCTAGACAATCTGTAGCTTACACTGAAATATGTGTATATTTTGCACTTGGGTTGCCTCAAACAATAATGTCGGGCATATTATACTTATTATCGTCATTAATTATGAGTATGGGTTTATCTTTTCTGAAAAGATCCCATGAGCATTTTTCCTTCTCTATTAACGAATAATCCTTATCTCATGTCTCATAAGTGCAAGTTCAATCAACTTTTTACTTCTTCATAGTGCATTTGTTTTACGGAAAATAAATGATTTGAAAAATATTTTTCTAAAAATAATCAATTGTATCTCTTACAAAAATGAATCAATGAAAATTATCTTTATTGTTTGCGAAAATATTAAGACATAAATTATCATAGATAATGAAAATATTTTTCATTAACTAATATTATAAGGGATATAAGTGATCATTTTTAGAAAAAAAAAAATTTCCAATTCATTCATTTTGTGAAATAAACGAAGCATTAATCTCCTCTGCGTCAACTTTAATGTTTGACTCAGAAGAAGAAGTCCCCCTATCCTTGGTCCTGAATCTAACAATCGAGCTTCACAACTGTATGTCAGTCCGTGACAATGGTGTCACCTACTGTGGTCACATGTTCTTTACTTTGCATGAATTTCACATACAATTCCACATCAAAAGTGGCAGATTGACTTTGAGTCCACCACTGCTACCCCAAGTTTTGGTTTGGCAACAAACTTTCTACCCGGTGTTTTGGTTTGAAAACAGCTAAAAACTTGTTTCCCAAGTTTTCAAATGGTCGAGGCTAAAAATGAGAAAACACTTTCCAGTGGATTCAATGAAAACAATTTTTCTGAGAATTTGTACCAAACACATCAATTTTGGAAAGTGAAAACGAAAAATCGACAACTGTCTGTTCAAACAACCAAGGCCCAAGATTTTGATTCCACAATAAGCCTAGTTGACTGCGTTCGGTTTTCAAAGAGCTTCGATTCAGCTATTTGATGGCAGAAATTTCCTCCTACTAGCCTTCGATTCGTGACATATTTTAAGAAAATTCTGCATCTAGATGATTCAACTTAAAGAAAGAGTCCTGCCACTACTCTATATGTACCTAACGACTATTTTTTGGCCCACTAAATATTCCAACATGTCTACCACACCATGTAATTTTGCATCTAGATAATCCAATTCAACATGCATCATCTTGAATCTTAACTTCCAAGTCATGTGTAGGATGCAGTCAACACACTAATAGTGATGCTCCCACTTTTCTTTGAAAGATAAGACATGGCATTTTTTAAAAAACATCCTGATAATCGATCTCATACATGTGGAATTTGTGTGTGCAAGAAAAAAAATGCTAGTACAGATTGTATCAGCAATTCATAGTTGCATATACGCATCATAAAATCATGCATTGAATTATCTCAATTAATTTAATTTTTCCACAGGAAATCTACTACTGCCGGTGCATGTTGGTGATCATAAATTCTATTTTTATTAATAGATTGAACTATTTAACTAGCAAAACGGAACAAAAGGATAAATGGACTTGCTCGCATAGCTTTATGAAACATATACAGGCTCAAATGTATGCCTTTCTTTTCAATTTTCCAAATAAACTGTACAGCTATAAGATGACAGCATCATTCCTAATATACTTCCCTTATTTGACGCCAACTTTCACTTCAGAAGGAACACTGAAACACACCTCAGTTCTTCAGAGTATAAACTATTCGTAGTCTATCTCAGAACTAAATTTTACCAACCTCACAATACATTAGAGAAGCATCTGTCCCACGTTTGCATAAGAGATGAAGACTTCCTGCCACTTCGCTCTATCTTCTGAAGAGGACGAAGACATTGTCATGGACTTTGAGTCAACTGAAGGTTCTCGTGTGCCATAATTCATTGCATCACTTCACTGTTTTTCCAATCCCACTTTGGTTCTGCATGATGACTCCGTTACCTCCATGGCTCCATGTTCACATTACCAGAAATTTTTTTTTTTGGTAAGGCATTACCAGAAATTTGAGTTTATCTAGATTGGAAAAAAAAAAATGCCTGTATTCATGTGCCTGTCTATGCATAAGTGGTTCAGTTTGGCATTTGCAGGAGGTACTAGAAAACTTACTGCTTTGATATATTACCTATCCTTGTAAGCCAGCTGCGAAAAGTCTGTCCCTAATTGAACATAGTTGAGCTGCTACATCTGTGATGCTCAATCGCTCTCTTGGGACTCCAACTGAGCAGGCAATCCCAATCCCGCAGACCATGAGCAGACAATCTAGGAATTTGCTCTTTCTGCTTTCACCTACATAGCTCTCCACTTCTCGAACTAGAATGGGATCGGTAATCTCTAGAACTCGTTCAGGCAAAGCTTTCTCAACAAAAGTATGTAGGTTCAAATTTTCTTTGAATATCTCGACTGTGGGCCTGATTGTGGTGAACATCTCTAGCAAGAGGATGCCATAACTATAAACATCACCTTCAATAGAAACCACACTACCTGTTCCATATTCTGCACATATCAAGAACCACCTATGTTTGAGCTATGAGACCATAATATGTGCACAATCTCATTGTGAAGTTAAAAGTTTTGTGAAAGATGCCATCAACAATTTTGTGATGAACAAATTCTTCATTAGAGGGACAAAAGGAGACATACCAGGAGCAGCATAACCAATTGTTCCTTTCAAACTAGCCAAGCTTATATTTGCGTTCGTGGAAGATGTGGATTCGAAGACGATCTTTGCCAATCCAAAGTCACTGACATGTCCGACCATCTCAGCATCTATAAGGACATTGCTTGGCTTTAGATCACAGTGAACTATGGTAATGTGGCATTGGTTATGAAGATAATCCAATGCAAAAGCAATGTCAATGGAAATTTTTATCCTTTGGATGAGACTCAGATTTTTTGCAGGCCCATCTGCATCAGCTGGTATGGGAGATGGATGCAACCACTCTTCAAGGCTACCATTGACCATGAACTCATAGATCAAAGCCTTAAAGTCATTTCCGTCATAATCAGTTCCTGAACATACTGTTAGTACTTTCAAAAGATTTCGGTGTTTGATACGCTTTAGAGCCTCGCACTCGGCTTTGAAGCTCTTCAGAGCACCGTGACGTGTTAAATTAAGCACCTTCACAGCAACATTAGCCTCGCTCCCCCGGAGTGTTCCCTTGTAAACAGATCCAAAACTACCGATACCAATCAAATTAGTTGAAGAAAAACCATCAGTTGCTTTAAGGAGAGTTCCATAAGATAAATTTTGCCAGGTATCAGCTATGGAACTTGAAGTGGATTCTTTTGTTTTCTTCTTCTTCAACCAAAATACGTACACAAAAACTAGAACAAGAACCACCCCTAGAAGTCCGAAAGTAACAGAGAGAGTGAGTTTCAATTTACGAACAGCTCCTTTGTTCTTGGAGTGTCTAGAGATGCATTTAGGGAGCTGAAATTCCGGTATTCCTCCACAGATCTTGTTGTTTCCAATAATAAAAGTGGCACTCACATTATTGAAGACTCCTCCTATTGGTAACATGCCTTCAAAATTATTATACGATAAATCCAGAATTTCCAGGAAGTCAAATGTCTCTAAGAACTTCGGAATCTCACCTGACAGATTGTTATTTGAAAGATCCAATTCCTCAATGCCTCTTAATGAGCTAAGTGACTGAGGAATGGTTCCTCGGAACTGGTTATCCTTCATTTTTAATACTGTCAGTCCATCACAATCGCCTAGAGTGCTCGGAATTTCACCACTGAATATATTGCCTGAAATGTCCAAAGTAGCTAACTGGTCAATTTGTCCTATTTCCGCCGGAAGGGCCACATTCAAATGGTTGTGAGACAAGTTCCAATAGAGGATAGTTTTAATTATGGGGAATATTGAACCACTGAGATTGTTGTCAGAAAGATCGAGCTCCGTCAGACTTTGACACTCATCTAGATGTGAAGGAATGTGCCCGTGAAAGTGATTCCCATTGAGATATAATCTATTCAATCTCTTGTTCTTCTGCAAAGAAGATGGAATTACCCCTGACAGATTGTTATTGGAAAGATCCAGATGTATTAGATTTTGAAGACTTCCTACATCAAATAGGATAGCACCTGAAAGAATATCGTTGTCCATCCGCAAGGCTTCCAAGTTCACAAGATTGCCGATTGCTCTAGGAATCTCACCAATTATAGGATTGAAGGCCATTCCCAATTTTGTGATAGAAATGGAGAAATTACCAATGCATTCCGGCAACATCCCACCGAGTCTGTTATCAATAAAATTCAAGAGGATTAAGCTAGTGACATTGGTTAATGAGCAAAGGAAGCTCAAGTCACCTGATCCCCCACTTCCAAGGTAGTTAGTGTGAATGCTCAGCCGTTGAAGGTTAACGCAAATTTTTAAAAGAAGGTACATTCCCTGAGAATTTGTTGCTTTCAAGTTGAAGTACCCGTAGATTTGTGGCATTATTGGGAATCCACAGAGGGATTGATCCAACAAACTGGTTCTGGGCGAGGCTGAAAAATTCTAAGTTGGGAAGACCAAAGCCCATTGTGTTGGGAAGACTTCTGTTAATTTGGTTAAGTCCTACATCAATGCCCACCAACGAAGATAAATTGTAGAGGGACTGCGGAAGTGCACCCGACAAATAGTTTACTCCCAAAGCAAGATCTGTTAGTTTGGTCAGTTGGCCTAGAGCCTGTGGAAGACAGCCACTTAAGTAATTGTAGGGAAGATAAAGCTCCTCCAACGATGATAAGTTCCCAATGGAAGAAGGGACACTTCCTGTTAGATTGTTTCGTCCTAAATTAAGAAACCGAAGCTTCACCAATGAACCTACCTCTGGAGGAACTTCTCCACTCAATTGGTTGTTGTACAATGTCAGGCCAAGGAGGTTAAGGCAACCTGATATAATCTTGGAGATTTCACCGGTCAGTGAATTATTGAGTAGTTGCAAGAAAAGAAGACGGTGCAGCTGCCCAATTTGAGGAGGGATTTCATGGTAAAAGCTATTATTATAGAGAGACAATTTCTTTAAAAAGCTAAGATTACCAATGTGGGGGGAGATGGACCCGGAGAGTTGTTGGGAATTCAGATCCAACACTATGACTCTGTTGTGATGCCGGCGACTGCATGTAACACCGTACCAATGGCAGAGGTTGACCGTACTGTTCCAGGAGCTAAGCACCCCGAGAGGATCCTTAGTTATCCCAGCCTTAAATGCAAGCAGTGCGGATTTGTCGGATTCATTTGATGCCGAGGAGACTCGTACAAAGCACAATGCAATAACATTCGCGAAAATGAGGCAACGAAATGGTAAGTTTGCAAAACTAAAGCCTAGGAGTTGCATAACTCAAAGCAGAAGTGGACGGAAGTGATATGCGGGGAGATAAAGAAGGAATGAGAGATGTGATGCGTAATTCAGGTGTGGTTTAGCCACCTCATTGACAAGAGATTTATAGAAGGTTGAGATTTTGGAGAGAGCCTCTTGTTTTGGTCTCAAAAATCGAAAAGTAGGTAGTGCATTGAAAAAACTAAAAGACAAGAAAGATGTAAAATTCCTCTTAGCGTTCTCTCTACGGCAGAATTAACTTTGTACATGAATAAATAAAAATTAATGGAATTGATTTTCCACAACAAGCAAATGAAAATTATTATGGAAGGAGTATGCCATGGCTTGCATGAAGCAGATAGATTGACTTGAGAAGAACTTTCTGCCCCTTGTTTTGGTTTGAGAACAACTGAAAACTTGTTCCCAAAGATTTCAGAAAGTCAGGCTAAAAATGAGATACCATTTCCCCGTGGATTCAACGGAAACAATTTCCGAGAATTTTTGCCAAACACAGAGATTTTGGAAAATGAAAAAGAAAAATCGATAACTTTTCTTTAACCAAACAGGGCCCGAGATTTTGATTCCACAAAATCCTAATGGACCACGTTCAGTTTTCCAGGAGATTTGTTTCTGCAGTCTGATGGAGAAAATTTTGCTCCCATAGGCCTTTGATTCCTGGGATGTTTAAGAAAATTTTGCATCTACCTAATCCAACTTAAAGGAAGAGTCCTACTACTGCTCTAAAGTACACAGCAACTATCTTTCTTATCGACTAAATATTCAAACACATGTTCAACACCACGTAACACGGCATGGAATTCTTTTTATATTTTAGCGATATGAGGATGAAAATCACCACACTCAAGTCCACCACTGAAACATCATTCGAATCAACTTTTTTTTAAATGACACGAAAGATGAAAATAACCGCAACATTCTTTTCTATTTTATGCTTTCTGTGCGGATTCCGTATCCCGAAATTGAGGTTTTAACCCAGGAAAATGGTGTGTTGTTTTCTGTTTGGTTGATTTTGTTTATTCCCTTTGCTTGACTTCTTTTTGGTCATCGTAAAAGTAGAGGGCCATCAAGGACAGAACGATGACTCAAAGCAGGGGGAATAAGAACGGATGAGAGATTGGATGACTAATTCAGGTGGGTTGAGCCACCTCACTTACAAGAGATTTACAGAGGGTGAGGATTTTGGAGAGAGACACTTGCTTTGGATTCAAAAGTCATTTATCTGCATCCAATTGGCATAAGTGAGTGGACAAGTTGGGTGCTAAGTACTCAGATTGATTGATTACCTCTATGGTTATTCTGCAAGATAGGTAGCACATTGAAAAAAGGGATAAGCATATTGAAAGCCCTAAAACTTTTCACGAAAATATATTTGAGTCCTAAAACTTTCAAAAAGTTCAATCAAGTCCTAAAACTTATCGTGAAAGTGTAATCAAGTCCTAAAACTTGTCAAGAAAGTACAATCGAGTTCTAAAATTTTGAAAAAATGCAATTAATGGAAGGACTTCATTGAACCAATTTGACAAGTTTTAAGCTTAATTGCACTTTTTGAAAGTTTTGGAATTCAATGGTACTTTCGGGACAAGTTTTATGACTTAACTGTACTTTTTGAAATTTTAAGACTCAATTATACTTTCGTGACAAGTTTTAGAACTTCTAATGCATTTATCCTTTGAATTAAACTAAAAAACAAGAAAGATGTAACATTCCTCTTAGGCTTCTCTCTACGGCAGAATTAAAATAAAAAGTTAACGAAACAGACATCGATTGAAATTGATTTTCCACACCAAGCAAATGAAAATTATTGCGGAAGGAGCGTGCCATGGTTTTCATAAAGTAGAAAGATTAGTGGCAGATTAACTTGAGTCCGCCACTACTACCCCGTGTTTTGGTTTGAAAACAACTAAAGAATTGTCTCCAAAGTTTTCAGAAAGTCAAGCTAAAAATGATAAAACACTTTCTAGTGGATTCAATGAAAACAAGTTGTGAGAATTCTTACCTAACAAATCGATTTTGGAAATTGAAAATGGAAAATCGATAACTTTATTAAATTAAACAAAGAGTCCTATCACTACTCTAAAGTACACAATAATTATCTTCTTCGTCGACTTAATATTCAAACATATCTTCAATACCACGTAACACACGACGTAACATTCTTCTTATCTTTTAATCATATCACCACATTCAAGTCCACCACTGAACCCTCGCTTGAACCAATTTTCTTTTGAATGATTAGAGAGATGAAAAACACCACTACATTCTTTTCTGCGTGGATTCCTTATCCTGCAAGTGCGGTTTCAACATACAATGGGGAAAAATGGAGTGCTCTCTTTCTGTTTGGTTGATTATTTTATTCGCTTTGCTAGACTTCTGTTGGGTCATCATAAAAGTAAAGGGCCATTAAGAAAAAGGAGGAAAAAAATGTAGAAAAAAGACAATCCGGCTAGAAATATTTCTAAGGGAAGAAAGGCTACACTTTCCTTCATAGGGACATCGGCCACCTGGTGTCATGATGGTCGACAGATCGTGGTTCGGGAAATTAAACATTCTTAGTCTTCCTATTGCATGATGATTCATCTTTTTACCCCGACCATACGTAGGAATATAGGCAAGACCATTAATGGAACACTGACTAGTTCTCTTGCCGTCCCCTGCACGATCACTTGTCTTAGAAATTATGAGAGCACGGTGTCAAATTTAATTAGGGTGTATTTGTTTTAGGGAAAAATTCGTGATAAAGAAAAATGCATTTCGAGAAATCATTTTTCAGGAAACTGTTTTCCCATTTTTAGGTTAGAGAATTCATTTTCCTAACTTTAAGCGTGCATATTTTCTTTGACCGTAAATGGTTTTTTGTTGATCGACAATTTTCAGCAACCCAAACATGTGAAAGTCCGAAAAACTAATTGGCGAAAAATTATTTCACTTAAACAAACACACCCTTCATCTAACATTGAAAGAACTCTGGAACTCAGCTTCATTTGTTAGCTTTAAGGAAGTTGCATGTTTTAGAGACGGGGCCATATAGTTGATATCAAATTTCTCAAACACTCGGAAACGAAAGGGAAGCACATATGGAAAAATTAGAAGGCAAGCGATCAAGGTCTATGTGAAAGCTTGACCTTTTTCTTCCATTGGACAAGGTTATTGCTACCTTGGCCCTTGGCCAATTCGATGATTATCAGTCTTCCTTGCAAGAAAATGACCTGGCCTCTTTTAACTAAGATCCTGATAATCGACCTTGGGGACAAGATTGTATCAACAATTAATAGTTGCATACACGTATCGGAATATCATGCATTGAATTTTCCATAAGTTCACAAAGGAAATCAACTACTGTTGGTGCACCTTGGTCATCATAAATTCTTCTGATGGAGAAAAATAATATTCGCACAATCGTAAAATTTCGCATTGCCCTTCTCTACACATGTCTATAAATTTAAGGTTTTGACCAAATAGAACAAATCAAAGCGAACGTTATTATTGGTTTTTTACGGCTCCTCCAGCTTTGATAACAAGTAAAAATTTTATGAGACTATTGTCAATTATTCTGAAAGTTTAAATTGTTAGACGAAATACATGGTTTAATGTGTAAATAGTCCAACAAATACTTGTTATAAAAAGGAAAGGAAGAAAAACAAAGTACTTGATCCTGCAGTTTCAATTCAAAACAATGGATGACTACAACTTCATCGCTGTATCTACTTACAATCACCAGCCACAGGTAGGCGAATGACCATCCCCGTCACTGGTGATCCAGTCAATTTCCTTCCGCGCATAGGAGACTGTTGTTGATCCCACCTCACTTCGGAGCTGGCGCCGCTGCTTGTCGCAAGTGGAAAGTCTGATTCGCTTAGTGTCCTACTTCTTGTAGGCTCGGATCTCACGCTGTACAAGGGTGAAGCAGGGATATACGTCATCAATGGTCGCAAATTCCCAGGAATGCTTCGCCTTATGTCCAGGATTTAGTTGAAGTAAAATCACATCACGAGATAATATCAATCTAGACAAAACATTGCTCTGAGTAGGCAAACAACATTAGACATAGAGAGAGAGAGAGAGAGAGAGAGAGAGAGAGAGAGAATCTTCAATCCTGATACAGTAGCCATGTCAAGCAGCATAAATAATACAGCGTTATGCGAAAGAAGAATAAGGACCATACGATATGCCCTAGAGCCATATCCAAGGATCTATTGGATAGTGTCTGCCCAAAGCCTGAGCTGTCGGGAAGAAGCCGACTTTCCGAACATGTTACCGTGAGGACAATGTTTATTGTCTTGCTTGGGTTGCACTAATTTCCTCATGTTTATTACCCTATCCAACATTTTAGTGCCAATCAAAACGGGCCTCATATTGTCATTCATTTTAGGATGCCCACGACTCAATGCAGGAACTGAGATTCCACTTGTTTAATAGACACCATTGGCAGGGCGCTTACTCGACCGTTGTGAAAGAAAACATTAGGTGGTCCAGGACCTCCACGTCAGCATGATCCCGGACTACTCATGAAGCGCCACGTGGAGCCACATGGCGCCGTGGGGCCAACTCGCCAAGATGGAATTTTTGCACAAAATATAATCTTCTCTCTCTCATTAGCCCTGCACCCTCTCTTTGGATGGTGCTCCTTCATGAACATAGCAGAACAACCAAAAACAGGGCTCCTCCTCCCTCCCCTTTTTTCCCTTCGTAAATACAAACTATTTAATAAAAATTCCCGTACCTTGTTCCTTTGTTATCCTTTGCCGAGTCGTCTTGCCCCACACCATACACACTAGCACATTAACACCAAAACTTACCCCATAGTATTGATTTCACTGGAAGGGAAGTTCAACGTGATGACACTGTATTTCTTGACGTTATTGAAGCAGATTTTGCAATAGTAGAGGACGCTGCTTTGGTGGGAGGGCCAGATACAGTGGGACCAGTTGACGTTGTAAATGGTTGGTGAGTTGGTGTTGCTGCCCTTGATGCCAGTTTTGGTGGGTTAACAATGGGACAGGCAGTTGGCGTTGAAGATCTCGCTGTTGACCCTGATGGAGTCGGCGATATGGCAGGAACTTGTTGCTTTCAGTTGAAACTGCAGGCTTGGTCGAAGTACCTGCAGCAGGCTTAGTAGCGGCAACAGAGGGCTTGACTGGCACTGTTGATTTAGTTGAAGACAAGGTCGGGCAAGAGGTTGGTGTCGAAGGTCTGGAGGCTCTAGAGGATGTTGTTAGTGTAGGCCTAACGGGCATTGCCGGTCTTGATCCTGGACCCCCTGATGGTGAGGGCACGCGAATTCCTGCTCCCGAAGTATTAGACCCAGGAGAGGAAGCTGGTTGTCTAGATATTAAATTGGTACTTGCAGGTGGAATTTGCCAACTTAAGAGATGAACCGTTGACCAAATATGCAAATCCAAGCACAATTCTTTACCCACAATTCATCTAGTTAAGTGACAATTAACGGACAATCTAAGAAACATATCTTGTGGTAAGTGAAGGCTAAATTATAAGAGAATGGATGTACCACATTCGTAATGTTTGATATCCAGTATGGAGGGAGCAAGGTTCAAATCTGCAATTGATAAAAATATACGAGATACGAATGAGAAGTTTACATAATTAATTGTCCCAGATCTGATTTTTTTTCCCCGAATTCCAGATTCTAAGTTGAAGTTACTTCATTTTGCACCTATCACCTATCTTTTAAAACGAAACATTTTCCCTAGTCTGTGATCACCGAAAAGTTCACAATAGAGCTCCGAAATCTTCGACACTGCCATAACAGATCTCTACTAACTTAAGGAAAGACACTCAGTTAACGATTCTATATAAATAAATACATACAATAAAATTTCTTCTCCCTATTTTTTTTTTTTGTTTATAGTTATACAAGTATTTTCTGGAGAGGAAGGAAAAGAAGAGTTAAAAAGTCCCCCTTTTTGTTCTTCACTCTTCTGTGTCTCCATTTTTCTGGCCCTCTGATCGCACCCAAGTCAGTCAAGATTACTTGTGTCTACTAGATCTCATGGCTCTTGACTGAATCCCAACTATTTGTCGATTTTGAATTTTTTGAAAGGATTAGTTGCATTTTAGGCCATAAAAGATGTACTATGTATACCGAGAAAGTGTACAAAGATTGATCTATTAGATGATAATATCATCGTATCGGATGACAAACAATTCCACTCTCATTTTCCAAGCCCAGTCATCGAAACATCCATTCACATCGCACGACATATTATAATTGTGAGTGTCTCAATCTTGATATACTATTTAGTATGCCTAATAATATTGCTCGTAAAGAAAAAGGAGGGGGGGCAAGAGAGGTACTCCAAAGTATTCTTCACAAATGGACTCTTTCATTCATTCTGCTGGATCTATTGATAGATCCAAGGATCGGAAAAAAGTCAGGATGATTGTTATTGCTCCTCGTGTCCCTCTTCCTCTTCTTCTTCTCCTCCAAGATTATACCATTTTTATGTATGATTTCATGGATTCGAATTCATGGTTGAAGAATGCTTCGAAGTGCATGATCGTATTCTCATGAGGCATGCATGTATCCTAGAGGTAGTATTCAGCGGAGAAATAACTAGGTTAACGATAACTTTCTGGAAGTGTCTTGCCTCAATTTGATTATTCTATAATTTCATGTTTCAATTTTGTTCAACTTAAAATTCATGGCTTTTCACTCCAAATGGAAACGGTAAGGACACCACCGTCTTTTAATGGGTGATATGCGGTTGATGTATCTATTTAAAGTAGAAAGTGAAGGCGAGTACGCCAAGACGTGGCGCCGGTACTGGTTCGTCCCTCAAGCAAGGCAAGCTCTTCTTCCGGTTCAAGGACTCGGCCGCTGTCACCTGCGCCTTCCGTCCGAGGGCATCATCCCGGCGGCCTCCTGCCTCATTGTGAACAGGGCCGAGGACATCCTCAACAAGCAGTATGCCTTCTGATGGGTATTGTGCATTGGGCCACCTATAATGGGCTAACCGAGCCCATAAAAGAGAATAACCGCATTTGACAGTTATTCTTTGAAAACAAAAGGTGAGAATTGAAGAACATACGTAGGTGTGTTTGTGTGTTTTTTGTGTGTGTTCAGTGTGCAAGAACAAAACATCAGAAACTCTCATTCTCACAAAAGGACAAAAAGAAAGGGATTTTGTTCAAGATTATTCTCTCTCAAGGCTGCAGTGGGAGCATTTAATCTGTGAAAAAAAATGTATATTCGTTCTTGTAGCATACTTCGTACGATCGGTGATTCAAGTGTAGAATGGGCTCGTTTTCTCAGCATTTTTACATTATATTCAGGAATTCGTTTTCTTCATTGGTATCAGAGCATGTATTCTTGTTTCCTGATCTTTTTGATATGTTCATAAAACGGATTTTTTTGCCAGAATTCGTGAAATGGCGCCGACAAACGCTCGGGTATGAAAAACCGACACCCGGGCGTACTGTTCGAAGTGGTTTCTCGATTTCCGTGCATCAAAATTTATTTTTGAAAGTGTAGGGTTGTAGTATTCGTCGAGACAAGTAAAACGACGTGTGGCACGCCGCCGGGGGATGCCGCACGCACCCCCACGCGCCGCCGTAAACAGCAGCTCCGTCGGCACGTGCGCAGCGGTTGCCACGCACACGTGCGACGCACGCGCCACGTGAGCGCGTGCGTGACATGGCTGACGTCAGACGTCAGCCATGCGGTTTCCGACCCGTTTGACTCGACCCGATTCGGATTTTTTTTAACCTGACCCGACCCGAATTTTTTACTGCTCCAACCCGTCTGACCCGTTGACCTGACCCGGTCATCCGTTGACTGTTGACCACTGTTGACCGGCGTTGACCGGCGAAAAAAAAAAAAAAACTGGAGGGGGGCAGAATGTGTTTCTTGCAAGTATCGTATTTTATTAATAATGGTCATTCGATTTTTTTTCTGCATTTGTTGCAAGAAACATGATAAGAAGATATCGAACCCCTATTATGGCTAGGACGCCTGAACAAAAAGAAAGACTTGCAACATTGAGAGCTGAGTTAGTTGCTTATCGATGGGAAAATGGTGATTTGGCTAATCACGTGGTCAAGGTCAATAAGATGATACAGGACATCATCTGGAAAGGTTATTGTATACCGGACTTTGAAAAGATGAATGCTCTTATTAACACATTTCCATCTGAATGGAGAAAGGTGTTGCATCGTCTGTGGGAGGTCAACGTGGTCCCAGACTACAAGAAACTTGCTGTGGCTTTTGTGAGAGAACATTATAGGATTGAGGCAACAAAGACTTCGACCTTAGGGATGAATATGACTTAGCGTAGATTGAATGCACCATGGAGAAAGCCTAAGGGATACCCGACAGTCTTTTCTTGGTTGCCAAAGAAGGAGATTGATTTTTCTAAGGATTTTTATGAATCTTTCCCTGTCTATAGGAAATTGATAGATGGTTGATTTTTTTTTTAATTGTGTTATTTTAATTTGGATTTAGATATCTTAGGTGGATTCCTTTTATGTTGGTATTCTTGTTCCTTTCCTTTGATGGATTTGTTTCTCATGTAAATAGTTTTAATGAATAGATGTCGTTGGATCATTTTTAATGTTATGAATAGTTTATGGTGCTATTATTTTATAATATTTGTCTTATTAATATCATGTGATTGAGTGGGAGTTCTAAAAGTTTTTTAGTAACTTTAAAGAACGTAAATTTTACCTTAATGATTATATTAACGATAATTTTACGTAAGAATTTTAGATGATGATTGGGAACATAGTGAACTTTCGAATCTAAAAACTATGTGAAATTACTCTTTAATATATTCAGTTTGTGTAAAATTGATGCATAAATGAGTGGCATTAATAATTCGTGCTAAATGTCTAAAATGTTCAGATACCATGACTTCAGCCACTAAGAACATTGTAGCTGAACTGAACAAAGGAGAGAAATTGAACGGCGAAAATTATGAAATATGGAACATGAAAATCCAATATGTGTTAGAAGAACAAGAAGCACTAAAAACTCTCAACCAACTTATGGAAGAACCTGAGGATGGAAACACTGCACAGCATAAGAGAGACAAAGATGCATTTGCTACATAGAAGAAGAAGAACTCGATTGCTCGCATCACGTTGCTGAGTAGCATAGAAAATGATATCATGCGAGAGTTCAGGCGGTTTGAGAATGCCAAGGAAATGTGGGAAGCATTGGTAACAAGATTTGGTCATACATCGGTGACCAAGTTGAGACAGCTCACTATCAGGTTTGACTCGTATAAGAAACCTCATGGTCAGTCCATGAAACAACACTTGAGGAAGATGTCAAACATGATTATTGAGTTGAAAGATGCTGGACACATTCTGACTGATGAACAGCAAGTGCAAGCAGTGAACCGTTCCTTGCCTCAAAGCTGGAGCACATGAAGGTGCGCCTGACCCATAATGAAAACATCAAGACATTTGAAGATGCCATGCGCCATCTTGAGTTAGAAGAGGATCACCTCTTGGCGGCGAAACCAGAAACCGATATCTATTATGTTGGATCTAGCTCACATGGGGTTTCGGGTTCCAAGCGCAAGCGCATCGAAAGGTTCATGAAGTGGAAAGGCAAGGGAACCAATTCTTCGGGCAAGAAACCAAAATTTAATCAACATGACAAAGGAAAGCGTCCCTTTGGTAAGAAGATGTCGAGGGTGAAATGTTACAACTGTAGCAAGAAAGGCCACTTAGCTCGCGATTGCGGCGAGCCAAAGAAGGTAAACTCCCATTACATTTTTTAGAACTTTATCTATGTGTCAAGTTCTGTATTTTTAACTGAGTCTAATCCTTTGTAGACTGTAAATTCGGGAGCAACAGACCATGTAGCGAAGGACAAAGATGCCTTTGTAGAGTTCCGACGGGTTCCGACTGGGACAAAATGGATCTATGTAGGGAACAACTCTAAAGTTGAAGTTAAAGGGATTTGCACTTGCCAGTTGATGATGTGTGGTGAACACATTTTGTTCCTACATGACGTACTATATGCTCCGGAGATTCGTCGGAATTTGGTGTCTATTTTAATGTTGATCAAACTTGGTTTTAGTTTGAATTTCCATAACAGTGGTGTTGATTTGTATTTGAATACAAACTTCTATGGTTGTGGATACTTTTTAGATGATTTTATTGTTTTAAATGTTAACTGTGGTGATGTTAATGTTTGTTATTCCCTATTTGCATCTTCCAATTCTTGTGAAAATGGTGTGAATGTGTGGCATGCTAGACTTGGTCATGTTGGCCAACAACGAATGCAAAGATTAGCCAAAGATTAGCCAAAGAGGGCTTATTAGGCAATATTGAAAAGTTGAATTGCCTATTTGCGAGCATTGCCTGGCAGGGAAAACAACAAGAAAACCATTCGGAAAAGGTATAAAAACTGAATTTCCTTTGCAACTAATCCATTCTGACATCTGTGGTCCAATGAATGTAAGAGCAAGGCATGGGGCTATGTATTTCATCACATTCATAGATGATTATACTCGATTTGAATATGACTATTTGATTTCCATAAATCTGAGGCATTAAGTTGCTTCAAGATATTTATGAACTTGGTAGCAAATCAATTAGATAAGAAAATAAAAACGTTTAGATCCCATCGAGGTCGAGAATATTTATCTAATGAGTTCAGATATTTATGTGATGAAAAAGGAATAAAAAGACAGTTATCTATTCCATATACTGTGCAATAAAATGGTGTTGCCGAGAGGAGAAATAGAACCCTATTGGAAATGGTTAGGTCTATGATGGCACAAGCCAAGTTACCTATCGCCTTCTAGGGTGATGTTTTATTAACTGCTGCCTATATACTTAACCGTGTGCCTTCTAAATCAGTTATTTCCACTCCATATGAGTTATGGACAGGAAGAAAACCCGATTTAAATTTTCTTAAGCCTTGGGGTTGTGCTGCCTATACTCACGAGCCCTCTCATAAATATGGGAAACTGGGTCCCAGAGGTAAGAAGAGTATTTTCATAAGATACTCAGAGCACTCAAAAGGGTATGTGTTTATAAGTGAGCAAGAAAGTTGGAGTATAACTGAATTGGAATCAAGAGATGTCACATTTTTAGAGAATGAGTTTCCTAAAAAGGGCGAAATAGGTGAGGACTACTCACTATTTGAAATCTTGAATCCTGATACTGAAATCGACAAAGTTCGACCAAGTGGGAGCAATGAGAATAATGAGAAATTAAATTCGACTCAATCTCAATTGCAATAATTTGATGAGATAATACCGTCATTATCTAATCCAAGTGGGAGCGTAATGGGGAATAATATGACACGTGTACAATCTCTCATACGGCGAACAAGTCGCAAAAGTGTTCCCCGACGACGTTTTGACATTGAAGGGGAAACTTTTATGGTCGCTCCGCAAGATGAAGATAAGCCAACGAATTTAAATGAGGCTCTAAGTTGCCTTAATAAGGATAAATGGATGAATGCAATGGAAGAAGAATTGGAGTCAATGAAGTCAAACCATGTTTGGGAACTGGTTGATCTTCTAAAAGGACACAAAATTATTGGGAACAAATGAGTTCTCAAAATAAAGCAAAAAGCTGATGGCTCAATAGAAAGATATAAGGCTCGCCTCGTGGCGAGAGAGTATAATCAGCAAGAATGAATTGATTATGAGGAAAATTTTTCTCCTGTAGTAAGATTTACCTCAATTCGCCTTATTCTGGCAATAGTAGCAAGTATGGATCTTGAATTACATCAGATAGATGTAAAGATTGCCTTTCTAAATGAAGAATTAGAAGAATAAATTTACATAGAACAACCCGTTGGCTTCATTGTGAAAGGCCAAGAACAAAAAGTATGTCGACTTTTGAGATTGATATATGGCCTTAAGCAGTTTTCAAGATAATGGTATACGCGTTTTCATAATGCCATAGTGGCTTATGATTTTACAATGATTGATGAAGATCATTGCGTATATGTCAAAGGATCCAAATATCAATTTGTGATATTATCATTATATGTTGATGATATACTGATTGCTGGAAGTAATATGGAGTTGGTTAATACCGTTAAGAATTAGTTATCGTCCAGTTTTGAGATGAAAGACATGGGTAAAGCTGCATATATTCTTAGAGTTAAGATTTCAAGTGATCGTTCCTAGAGATTATTGTCTCTTTCACAAGAGACTTATATCAACAAAGTTCTTGAACGATTTTGTATGCATGATTGTAAATCCATGGATACTTCTATTGCAAAAGATGAAGGATTGAGCCGTAGGTTGTGTCCTAAGACTTCACAAGAAAAGGAACAAATGAAACGTGTTCCTTATGCTAGAGCTGTTGGAGTTTAATGTACGCTATGATGTGTACAAGACCGGACATATGTTTTGCAGTTGGGATGGTAAGTAGATACCAATCCAATCCAGGTCAAGCACATTGGAAAGCTGTCAAAAAAATCATGAGGTATCTAAAGGGTACTGCTGATTATTCTATGAGTTATCAAGAAAAAGATCTGCGACTTGAAAGCTACTCAGATGCTGACTGGGGAGGAGATTTAGACGAAAGGAAATCTACCTCAGGATTTGCATTCTTACTGAATAATGGCATCATATCTTGAAGCAGTAAGAAACAAACATGTATAGCATTATCCACCATGGAAGCCGAGTTCGTGACATTGTCAACAGCAGTACAAGAATGAGTTTGGCTTAAAAGATTTTTGGATCATTTAGGTGTTGTTGAGCATGCTGCAAGCTCATTGTTAGTCAATTGTGATAGCCAAGCAGTGATAACATACACCAAGGATCCGAAATATCATGGCAAGACCAAACATATATATACCAAGTACAATTTTGTTAAAGATATGGTAGAAGGAAAAGATGTGAACTTGTAGTACATATCTACGCATAGAATGATAGCAAATCCTATGACGAAGCCAATTCTTAGAGATGTTTTCATTGGTCATGTAAAATCTCTAGGACTGCGTAGATGCTAAAGTACTGAATAATGTATTTTTTCTGAATGTTCATATTTAAATGAAATTATTATTTCATTGTTAATGTCTATGAATTTGTTCTTGATATTTATGCACCTTAATACTTAGTGTATTATATCAAGCAAGTATGTCGGACAGATAAGATTAACTTACTCACACGAGTAATCACCTCTATTTGCTATGTGATAAGTAGAGACGAGACAATTTTTTAGGCTTATTATCTAGGTGATAATTGAGAGCTCAAGCTTAAAATATAAATGTCGCCTTAGCTAAGTGCTAAGATGAGGACATAATATTTACTTTGTCCGTTACATATTTTACTTTCTCTGTATTTGATGCCAAATATGAGTTCTAACGGATTCTTTAGAAGAGTAAATATGTAAACTCAAGTTTGGACATTGAGTATGTCTAAACTATCATCCGTACGGTATTGCATAAAAAGACATACGCTCCATAGAAAAGGAGTTAATACCGTAATACATATTTCATACTACGTATGCATGAGACGACCGATAAGAGTAGCAAAAGTTTTGATCTCAACTTTATGCCGTATGAGACTCTTGAGATGATGAGTTCCTCATTTAGTTCCCTCACGACTCTGACTTATTCTCAAAGTTTCTATTCAGTGTTCGCTATCTTAGAGTGTTGCCAATGGTTATGAACGATTCGATCTAATGGGACATTTCTAGAAAAGCGTGCTGGACTGAAATAGAGAGGTTTAAGAAAGAGGAAGATCAACTTATTGATGATGTCACATCCTATTTTTTGTATTCACAGGTCGACCAATTATGATTTTGAGTAAATCATAGTTGTGAATACAATATACGAGATACTAAAAGAGATCGAATGAAATATAAATGTAACTGATTGATCTAGGGTACTGTATACTATATCTACTTAAAAACGTAATGCCCAATTTGAGCTGCTATGTATTCCTAACATATGCATGATAACGAGCTCTCGAAGTATGCTGGTCGCACAGATTATTTGCTAGTATAAACATTGCAAAGAAGAGAGAGTTAAGCCCACCATGTGCGAGTGGAAGATGATGGGTATTGTGTATTGGGCCGCCCATGATGGGCTAACCCAGCCCATAAAAGAGAATAACCGCATTTGGCAGTTATTCTTTGAAAACAAAAGGTGAGAATTGAAGAACATACGTAGGTGTGTTTGTGTGTTTTTTGTGTGTGTTCAGTGTGCAAGAACAAAACATCAGAAACTCTCATTCTCACAAAAGGACAAAAAGAAAGGGATTTTGTTCAAGATTATTCTCTCTCAAGGCTGCAGTTGGAGCATTTAATCTGTGAAAAAAAAAGGTATATTCGTTCTTGTAGCATACTTCGTACGATCGGTGATTCAAGTGTAGAATGGGCTCGTTTTCTCCGCATTTTTACATTATATTCAGGAATTCGTTTCCTTCACCTTCAAACTCTCCTGTTTCAGTCAGATGCTCGTGCCTGGAAACTGTTGCTTCTATCGCCTAATCGTCGATTGATTGTGACCACAACAGGTAGTGAGCTTTGTGCAAGCGAGATCAATTTCGGTATACTTGCGTTAATCTGGTGCTTGTACATTGGGAATGGTTGTTTTTAGTGATTTGTGAGGTGGTGTTCGTGTTACTCTCATTTCTCTTATGGCCTAATGTCTTTTGATTTGGTCGATGGTTCATGTCCATTTGTTCGTCGGTATCAAGTGCTGGCCGTGGTCTGCCTGATATGTGTAATGACACTACTTAGCTGGATTTGTGCTAAACAGATCTACACGACTAGTTCAGGCAGTTTGGTCTCCTATTCTGATGGAGAATGAAAGCTGATGACTTGCATATTAACAAGACCTTTATTTGATAGTCATATGTATCAAGAGTACATATGCTAATTCATTTTGAGCAGCCTATTCATCTTCATATCTCATACTGTTTGCTAAATTGTACTGGAAACCAAACCATGGCAATTGGAAATAAGCAAGCATGAATTCATTCTCATTCGAGAAACAAAACATAGAGGAGTTTAATTACAGCTGAAAGAGGAGCAGTCTTTCCTTCCGTATGAATTACAACTATGATAAGCTTTGGATCTGTTGGACCTCCACTCTCAAAAGCTTTTGCTTTGCACGTAGCAGCTCCTCCGCATACTTCCACCAATCCACTCCTCTGGCGTCCAGCAGAGTGGAATGACCCTATGGAAGATGCCAAAACCATTGATTCATAAAACCTGAAAAAAAAAATGTAAAATTTAACTACAAATTCAGGGAATCTGGTCAGAAGCCAATTCTATTAGTGAACCATGTAGCGCATGACTGTTCTAGTGCAAGTGCAGAGGTACACATAAAAAGTAACATATGTGGTTCCTAGTCAGCTGTTTCGATGCCTTGTGATGGTGAGAATTTCTTCATGTGGTCTCCAGTGCATTTGGTTCTGAATGGTGAAGCCTTTACCTCTATCTTCGCACCACCAAAAAATTGAATTTAGCCCTCCACGTATACCTGAGAATATGTATTGATCTTTCCTAGTATAGACTAGAAAGGAATGTTACTCAGTCCCTGTGCTTGAGTGTGTAGGCACACCTCTGTATGCTTGACTAGGCTTTAATTCGTTTCAGTCTGCCAAGGTGATAATTTTTAGAAATGTTACTGCTTTTGTATATTACCTATCCTTGTAAACCAGCTGGATGAAGTTTGTCCCTAATCAAGAATAGTTGAGTTCCAGCTTCTTTGATGCTCATTCTCTCTCTGGGTGCAACAGCCCAAATTTCAATGTAATTTCGGGATCAATAAAACTGATGTTATTTCGCATTTCATTTTAGTAAGTCTTACCTAGAGTTGATCACTCTCGAAATACTAACTAATGGAGTATGGCTAACTAGAAAATGGTACGTGGACCGGAGATCCTATCGCAAAACGGATACCGATCACGAAAGACGCTGAGGGAATATTTTGGGCCAACGTGGGCCGATTTTAGAAAAGAGTAATGGATTAGGTTTGGCCAAGGCCAACGATGTACCATAGGGACGCAGGTGATTCTACAAGACCGAAAGTACACGTGGCCAACCAGTCCTGAACTTGAATAGAACGATCGTGACCTCTGGAACTAGTAGTAATTTCTCATTCTCTTAATGATCGAGATCATCATGATATGGATAACCCTAGATCGATACGTGTAACCTCTAAACAGCCGCCCGTTAGTGAGAGACTCTGAAATTGAAGATTTGACGAGTTTTGTTCACGGAATTGGGCCCGGATTTCAATGTCGATTTTCGAAGACTTAAGAGACTATTTTTGGAAATATGACGTCATATTATGCTGGCCACACACATTTAGAGTTAATCTGAGAAAAAATTGGAATTTCGGTCTGGGAGTGAAAAATTATGATTTTGCCCCTCTGGACTTTGATATTGCTTTTCGAGGCCAAATGATATTATTTTTCGAGGCCGATGCCATTTTTGGGTGGCCACGCATGCCAGGAGAGGTTATGACCAAAAATTGAAATTTCGACAAAAATTGAAAAAATTGACAATTTTACCCTTCAAACTTTGACGTGGATTTTCGAGAGCTTGCGCAATGAATTTCGCTATTCAGACGTCACATTATGTTGGCCACGCACATGGTTAGTACGGGCGAAAATTGAAATTTTGCCCCAGGACCGGAAAAATGACGGTTTTGCCCCTAGGCTATTTTTGGTCCGAATTTTTGAGAAATTATTTGGGATAATTATTGATGGTTATCAGCTGCATTATTGGGACTAAAGACCTTTTTGCCCTCAATTTTTGGATAGGATTAAATGTTGGCTATCGGATTAGGGGTATTTAGGTCAAAATCGCCGGATCGGCGACACGTGGCGCTTTTGAACTGATTTATTTCACCAATTCAGACCAGCCTCTCTCTCTCCTCCCTCATTCCTTCGGCCAAACAGCCCAGAACAGCCCCCTCTCCCAATTTCTCTCTCTCCCTCCGTCGGTTTTCCTCGCCGTATGTCGGAGCTCGCCGGACCGCCGCTGTGTCGTCGCTGTCCGCCAGTGCCGTTGTTCCGCCTGGTCTCGCCTCACCACCCTCATCCCGACCTCCCTTTCTCTCTCCCTTTTCGGCCCGTCCGTACGACGTCTGTACACCGACCGCGTTGGCCGCCGCGCCAGCCACCGCTGCCTCGCCGGCCACCATTCCCCACTAGTCCGTACTGTGTCCGTACGAAATCACTGTTTACCCGTCCATACGGTTGTCCGTACGTCCGCCGCCGTCCGTACCGCTGGAACCCACCACCGGTTTCACTGTTCACCAGTGATCGGCCGTCGTTCCTCGTCGTCGTGATACGGAATTAAGTGAGTAAAATTCCTAAACCCGGATTAGGACTGATAGTGCATTTTTGCTGGAGTGGTTTAGGAATACTAGTACTGACAGGGAAAAATTAGTGTACCGATTGATGGGAATTATTATCGGGAAAAATGTAGTGGGCCAATGAGATTTTATTGAAGAAATTAACTGGATTAATTGACTAATTTAGGAGCCGTCGATGAAATTGCCGGGTATGCCCGAGTTGACTGATTGTATGCAATTTGTTCTTAATTGTAATTGATTGCGTACTGTCATATCGCATGTCGTGTAGCTAAATTTGTGGAGTGCAATTGGCTACTGTTTGATTTGAAATTAATGGTTGATTTGTGAATCACGCGTTAGGCCACACGGTATTAATTAGGCCAATGAAGCATGTGTTGTGACATTGGGTGTCTAAATTATAGTGGTGCTCGTGGTACATTGCATTGCATAACATAGACACGCATTATGTATGCCTAGAATGAGGCATGTGGTAAAATTGTGTGAGAATACGTGTCTGCCATGAGCGTGTGATCACTTAAAATACCCTGAAGTGTTTTACGCTGGGTACAAATAATAATGAGTTCTGTGGTCACCTAAGGACCTTCGGGTCGTGACCTTTAGGTCGATACTGTCCTCATACACTTTGAAGCAGGACGATACCCGGTATGTCCGGAAGACGACCATCCTCATGCACTTTAAAGCAGACTCTGGTTCGTAAGGAGATCAGTGTTACGCCTCATGCACTTTGAAGCAGGCTAAAGACACTGGTCCAAATCGGTCGCTGCGTCTCATGCACTTTGAAATAGGCTAGACGCACCGGGCCGTGAAAAAGTGATGACTCGAATCGTAATAATAATAATAAATTGGGCAAGCGTGCCCATGTGGGCCAATGGGTCGGGAAAATGCGCATGACATGTCGACGACATTTGTATGCATAAACATGCATTGATTAGCATGCAAGTGTGTGAGACTCGGTGCATGAATATGTGCTTGGCATACGTGTGACTATGCGTGCCACGTATGTGCAGTGATTATATATATGGAACTGTCTAACTTGTAGGGTCGGTGATTATGTGATTATTATTGTAATGTTATTTTGAGTGTTTCTTTCCGGTCAGGAGATTGCATGCTAGCCTAGCCTAGGTTTAGGGGTTGAACTCGCTAAGATTCGTTTCACGGTTGTGTAAACTGAAACTTTTCAGACCCCCAGCCGTGAGGATGGAGAGACCACCGCCGCTTTTTGGGATCTCTATGCAGATCCGACAATATACCAGTTCCTACCCCTCAGGAAATGGGGAGCCTTTTGTGAGGTATCGGTCCGTAGTATACGTGGACATAGGCAAGTATTTCTACCAGGTACAGGAATACGTGGCAAGGTGCCACCAGGATGCTGACAGGAATGAGGGGGAGCCCCTCAGGACCTTTGATGTCCCGGTTGATGAGATTAGGATGTTGCACCCAGTTATAGCCAATAGTGAGGTGATTGACCCTGAGGTCATGCCAGAGTGGATGAGGTAGGACGAGAAGATGGGTGAGGAGCCCAACGTAGTAGTTAAGGACCCCGAGCCAATGGATGAGGTGGAGGAGGACGAACCAAAGGCGATGGAACAAGACGCTGCTGAGGATTGAGAGATCGATGAGCTCGATGAGAATGAAGAGTATGCCAGTGATGAGGTGTCAGAGGATACTGCTGGGTCGTCCGACCCAGACTTGGAGCCTTAGAACCACCTCTCTCCTGACCGTAGTAAGCATGAGGGCCACTATTTTTTTTGTTGGATTGTAGCCCTCTCTCTAGGTTTAACCTGACCTCCCGAGCCGCTTACCCCTTTTTGACCAGGCGGCTGCTAATCGTTTGTAGTTCTTTTGTGGTATTTGTTTATGTTGTATAAATGGTTTTTAATAGTGATATAAATGTGTAATTATTTTCTACTATGGTGATTGAAGTTTGGCTATCTGTGGCTCATATTGTAGTTGTCTGGGTTTGTTTATTTATTGCTTCCGCTTGTGCTTGATTTCTGTTCAGGCGTGGGTCGACGACGCTTCTTGGGACGTCGCAGTTTATCGACCAAGGTAGGGATGTTGCATACCGTGAGGTTCGAAGTGTGACACTGGGTACTCCAACCGAGCAGCCAATTCCAATTCCATACAACATTGTTGGTTTTTTAGTCGAGAGAGGAAAGACAACGAACTTAAGAAAGACGTAAGGAAGGAAAGACGACATTTTATAACTTCAGCAAACATTACAATTTAAAGGAAGGAAAAATAACCAACCACTAACAACATGGCCCTACAAATAAATCACGATCAACAACACTAATAAAAATAGCTTAACCGCTTCCTAAAGACTAGGACAACCATTTAACAAATTGAAATAACAAAAACATATGTTGTACGTGGACATGTTTCAGTCCTGAAGCATATTCCTAACACTCCTCCTTGCTTTAGGAGATGCAAACACCAATTTTCTACCTCAGAAACTCGAACTTGCTGATTGGAATGGGCTTTGTAAATAGATCTGCCAGCTGATCTTCAGACTTGCAATAAACTAAAGTCACAGATTCTTCTTTTTGCACTTCTCTCATAAAGAATAGCTTGATGTTGAAATGCTTAGTTTTCCCATGAAACACAGGATTGTGGGAAATAGCAATGGTAGCTTGGTTGTCAACAAATATCTTAGTGCTTTCTTTCTGCTCAAGATTGAGATCCATTAGAATTTTCCACAGCCACAAAGCTTGATTAACAGAAGCTGTTGCAGCAACAAACTCTGCTTCAGCAGTGGATTGAGCCACGGTTTCTTGCTTCTTTGAACTCCAAGAGAAAACACCAAATCTAAGAACAAAACAGTAGCCTGAAGTGCTTCTCATATCATCAATGGAACCTCCCCAATCACTGTCAAAAAAACCAACTAGCTTGAACTCCTTGCTTTTCGTGAATTTGACACCAAAATCACTTGTCCCTTTAACATATCGAATCACTCTCTTGGCAGCCTTGAGATGCAATTCACTTGCGCAATGCATAAATCTGGACAAAATACTTACAGCATTCAAAATGCCAGGCCTTGTTGCTGTGAGATACATTAAGCAACCTATCAAACTCCTGAAATATCCCTCATCAACTTTATCTACACCATCTTCTTTGCATAGCTTCTCCTTTTGATTCATAGGAGTGCTCACTTCCTTGCATTCTTCAAGCTTAAACTTCTTTAAGATCTCCTTCGCATACTTCTTCTGGCAGATGAAAACCTCATGCTCAACTTGCTTAATTTCCATTCCAAGAAAGAATGACATTAAGCCAAGATCTATCATCTCAAAGACCTTCATCATTTCATGTTTAAACTCCTCAACCAGCTTTGCATCATTTCCTATCAGCAAAAGATCATCAACATAAAGAGAAACTATGAGGACATCATTGCTTAGACGTTTGACATAAAGAGTGGCCTCAAACATGCTTTTTTCAAAGCCTAAGCTCAGCAAATGGTCATCAATTTTGCTGTACCAAGCTCTTGGAGCTTGCTTCAAACCGTAAAGGGCTTTCTTGAGAAGAAACACCTTGTCCTCCTCTCCTTTCTTCTCAAATCCTTCAGGCTGTTCAACATAAATTTCTTCCTGCAAAACACCATTTAGAAATGCTGATTTTACATCAAGTTGATATACTCTCCAATTCATTTGAGCAACTACAGCAAGTAGAATTCTTATGGTGTCCAATCGAGCAACTGGTGCAAATGTATCCGAGTAGTCCACGCCAAAAACTTGAGCATAGCCCTTGACCACAAGTCTTGCCTTGTGTTTGTTGATAGAGCTATCACCATTGAGCTTGGTTCCGAACACCCACTTGACTCCAATTACTTTTGTATCTTGAGGCCATTTCACTAGAATCCATGTATTGTTCTTCTCTATCATGAACAGCTCCTCCTTTCCACCTTTGATCATTTCTTGCTTCTTCATAATCTGCAGGTTCACACACAGCAATGTTGCATCTTTGATAAATGTTAGAGAGCAACCTAGTTCCTCTCACGGGGACATTATCTACTATTTCATTTTGTCTTTCTTCATCTTCTTCAGTGCTTGAACCAAAGAGCTTGAATTTTGGCTCTACCACGATCTGACTTCTCTTCTTTGCATCATCCCAGTTCCACTCTTCATCCTCCACGAAGTGGACATCCTTGCTAACTATAATATTTCCAGTTTGTGGCTGGAAAATTTTATAGGCTTTGCTGATTATACTATAGCCTATAAAAATACCCAGTAAAGCTCTTCTATCTAGCTTGTCATGCTTACTTTGTGGAATATGAGTGAAGCACAAGCAACCAAAAACTTTAAGATATTTCAGAGTTGGTTTGTAACCATACCATGCCTTATATGGTGTCTGATCTTTCATTGCCTTTGTGGGAAGTCTGTTTTGAAGAAACACAGTCGTACTTGTTGCCTTTGCCCAAAACTTCTTTAGCAAATTCTTCTCATGTAGCATGCATCTTGACATTTCCATGATGTACCTATTTCTTCTCTCACTAACTCCATTTTGCTGAGGAGTGTAAGGGGCTGTAAGCTGATGTTCAATGCCTGCATCTTCACAAAACTTGTTGAATTGTACCGAAGTGTACTCCTTCCCATTGTCAGATCTAATAATCTGAATTTTGCAGCCACTCTCATTCTCTACTCTTGCCTTGAACTTCCAAAAAACTTGAGCCACTTCTGATTTGAACTTCAAAAAAAAAAAAAAAATCCAACACATTCTGGTGAAATCATCAATAAAGGCAATATTATAGAGACTACCCTTTAGAGAAGGTGTTCTTTGAGGGCCTGAGACATCTGTGTGGATCAGTTGCAGTTTCCTTGAAGCTCTGCCGGTTGACTTTGAGAATGGTTTTCTATTGAGCTTGCTGAATTGACATGCCTTGCAGCTTGAAATCTGATTTTCAAATTTCGAAAGACCTTCTACCATTGTATTGGATTTCATTTGCAGCATCCCGTGGTGGTGGTAATGCCCGAGTCTCTTGTGCCAAATCTCAGTGACATTCTCCTTAATTGAAAAGGCTGCCTGCTCCTCTTCCAATGGATTTAGAGCAAAACTTTTGCCTTTCATTCTTACTTTAAAGATTTCTTGGTTGGCTGCATCTCTAATTAGGCAAAAATTGTCTTCGAAAGCAACTTTAAACCCTCTTCCAATTAACTGACCAACACTCAACAAGTTTTGTTGAATTTCAAGAACAAAAAGAACATCAGGAATGAACTTTGTACTTGAACAACAAGTCATTGCAACTGTTCCCTTGCCTTTAACTGAAATATGGTCGCCATTCCCAATTCTCACTTTGGTGATAGTGGTAGGCCTCAAATCTCTGAAAAGCTCCTTATCATTGGTCATATGATTGGTGCAGCCACTGTCAATCAGCCACCTCTCACTTACTTCACTGCCTGCAAAACAAGTGGCTACAAAAAGTTGATCCTCCTCCTCTTGATCAACAAGTTTAGCCTCTTCTCCTTGTTGTGGATTTTTGTTTTTGCATATGATGGCTTCATGTCTAGTTTGATTGCATTTTCTGCATTTTGCATCAGGTCTTCTCCAACATTTGAAAGGTGGATGACCTTTTTTCCCGCAATGTTGACAGGGAAGATAGTTTCCTTTCACTCCAGCTTTCTTATCTCAGGCCTTGTTTTTGCTGCCCGATGTTGAACCTTCGCCTGTTGCTTGAGTCTTCTTGCTTTTTTGCCATCTAAATTTACCATCATTTTGATGCTTGGCTAGTAAGGCTCCTTCAACAACTCCCTCTTGCCTCATTGCATGATTTTGCTTTTGTGCTTGCAAGGCACTTAAGAGTTCTGTCAGTGTGATCGCAGACAAGTCCTTCGTGTTTTCGAAGGTGGTTATGGTGGCCTTAAACCTTTCGGGCAATGTCACAAGAATTTTTCGACAATTCTTGAGTCTGTCAATAAAGAACCCAGTAACCGAACTCGATTGACTATCCCAAGAAGTCTGTCAGCATACTCCTTTATAGTCTCAGTTTCCTTCATTTTTTGCATCTCAAAATCACAGATTAGATTCAACACCTGCATTCCACGAATTTTCTCATCTCCTTCATACTCAGACTTGAGAAAATCCCATATCTCCTTTGCCGTCTTGAGAGACATAATTCGAGCAAAATTGGTGGCTAAAACTGCAGCAAACAAGCAAGCTTTGGCCTTTGACTTCTTTGTCTTCTTTGTCTTCTTCTCCTTATGAGCTTTGATCTAAGCCATGGTTGGATTGGCAGGAAGTGCAAGGATTTCATAATCTTCTTCCACTGCTTTCCAAAGATCCAAAGCATCCAGGTATGTCTCCATGCGTACTGCCCATATCTGGTAGTTTTCTCCATCGAACACTGGTGGAGCAATTGAAGAGAGACCAGCTTCGGCATCCATGGCTTGTCAAACTGACATAGGTCCCTTAAGAAGAGAGCTCTGATATCAATTGTTGGTTTTTTAGTCGAGAGAGAAAAGACAACAGACTTAAGAAAGACGTAAGGAAGGAAAGACAACATTTTATAACTTCGGCAAACATTACAATTTAAAGGAAGGAAAAATAACCAACCACTAACAACATGGCCCTACAAATAAACCACGATCAACAGTACTGATAAAAATAGCTTAACCGCTTCCTAAAGACTAGGACAACCATTTAACAAACTGAAATAACAAAAACATGTGCTGTACGTGGACATGTTTCAATCCCGAAGCATATTCCTAACAAACATTACCAGACACTCTTGAACTGTGTTGTCTCTGCTACGGCCTGCATAGTTCTCTCTTCCCTGAAGTAGAATGGGATCGGTAATTTCTAGAACTCGTGCGGGCAAAGCTTCCTCAACAAAATTGCTAAGGTTCAAATTTTCTTTGAAGATCTCATCCATGGGACTGATTCCAGTGAACATCTCTACCAAGAGCACGCCATAACTATAGACGTCGCCTTCTCTAGAAACCACACTTCCCATCCCATATTCCGCACTTCGTCCAAATTTCAAATTAGTCGTAACAGAAAATAGTGTCTATTGTATCATTATGAAGTGTAAGACTCTTTGAGAGGGGGGAAGGACAAGGGGGCTTTACCTGGAGCAGCATAACCAACCGTTCCTCTTAGACCAGCTGAGCTTATCTTTGAGTTGGTGTCAGGTGTATTTTCAAGGACGATTTTTGCCAATCCAAAGTCACCGACATGTCCATCCATCTCATCATCTAAGAGAACACTGCTTGGCTTTAGATCACAATGAATAATTTGGCTGTGACAGTGGTTGTGAAGATAATCCAGTGCAGAAGCGATGTCGATGGCAATCTTTATCCTATGGAGGAGGCCTAAAATTTTTGAAGGCCCATCTGCTTCAGTCGGTTCTTGATGGCGGTGCAAACACTCTTCAAGGCTGCCATTAACCATGAACTTGTAGACTAAAGCCTTAAACTCATTGCCGTAATAATCAATGCTTAAGCATACTGATAATATTTTCAAAAGATTTTGGTGTCTAATGTGCTTTAGAGCCTCGCATTCAGCCATGAAACTCTTCAATGCATCACAGCGCGTTAAATTCAGCACTTTCACAGCGACAACTGTTCCATTCTCGAGTATACCCTTGTAAACAGACCAAAAACTACCGATACCAATCAAATTAGTTGAAGAAAATCCATTAGTTGCTTTAAGGAGAATTCCATAAGATAGATTCTGCCATGTACCGCCTACAGGGCTCAAAATGGATAGAGATGGAAAGTATCAGTATATGGACTAGCCGCTTGCTCTTGGAGTTTCCAGAGATACACTTAGGGAGATGAAATTCAGGAATTCTTCCACAGAGCATCTCGTTTCCCATGACAAATGCGGCACTTGCATTCTGAAAGACTCCTTCAGTTGGTAGAGAGCCTTCAAAATTTTTAAAAGACAAATTTGCTTTTTCCAAATCAAATGCCTCGAAGAACCTTGGAATCCCACCAGATAAATAAATTATTGCATGAAAGATCAAGTACTTTGATGCCTCTTAATGAACTAATGGATTGAGGAATGGACCCTTGGAAGAGGTTGTCCTGCAATCTTAATAGTACGAGTACATCGCAATTTCCCAGACTTCTTGGTATCTCACCATCTAACATGTTTCCTGATATGTCCATATGATTTAAGTTCTTCATTTCTCCTATTTCCTTGGGAAGGCCCCCCGTCAGAACGTTGTGGGATAAGTTCAAAGAGAAGAGACTTGTGACCACCGGGATTACGGAACCACTGAGATTGTTACTAGAAAGATCAAGCGACATCAATCTTTGACACTTATCTAGATGCGGAGGAATGCGCCCCTGAAAGTTAGTCCCAGCAAGATACAGTAAAATCAATTTGCTTAGATTGTGCAAAGATTGACTGTATACAATCTAAGCAAATTGAAATTACCATTTGACTTGACTGTATTTAAATCAACAAGTTATTCCATTTGACTTGACTGAAATTACCATTTGACTGTAAATACAGTCAAGTCAAAGATGGAATTACCCCGGACAACTTGTTGTCCGAGAGATATAAATACGTAAGATTCCGAAGATTTTTCAAGTCAAATGGGATTGTACCTGAAAGACTGTTACCATCCACATACAACTTTTCTAAGTTCACAAGATTCCCAATTGCTCTGGGGATCTCACCGGTTATAGCATTCTCGCTCACTCCCAATGCTGCTAGAGTAATGGACAAATTGCAAATGCACTGAGGCAGTGACCCACCCAGTCTGTTTTCCATGACATTCAAATCTTTTAAGCTAGAGGCATTTGTTAAGGAGAAAAGGAAGCTGAAGTCATGCGAACCCCCACTTCCGAGATGATTGGAGCGAATGGAAAACCATTCAAGATTATGTAGATTTTCAAGAGAAGGTATGTTCCCTGAAAGATTGTTGCCCTCTAGGGGAAGTATGCGTAGGTTTGTTGCATTAGAGATCGAGAATGGGATTGATCCATCAAATTGGTTCGAGGCGATGTTGAAATATTCGAGAGACGAGAGAGTGAGACCTATGGTTGCAGGAAGACTTCCATGTATTTGGTTAATTGATACGTCAAACTGAGTCGATGAAGACAAGTTGAAGAGGGAAGCGGGAAGCGTACCGGAAAGCATGTTGAACCCCAAAGTAAGCGTGTCTAGCTTGGCTAGTTGGCCAAGAGCCCCAGGAACGCTCCCACTTAAGTAGTTATAAGTGAGATAAAGATCCTCGAGTGACGATAAGTTGCCAATGCTTGGAGGGATGCTTCCTGACAAATTGTTCACCATTAAAACGAGACGCTGAAGCTTCAAACAGCCTACCGAGCTCTCTAGGAACTTGTCCAGTCAGTCGGTTACTCCGCAATCCAATGCCAATAAGGTTTGTGCAGCCTGTTATGTTCTTGGGTATATCCCCTGCCAGAGAGTTATTGGACAATTCTAAGAAACGTAAGCGGTGCAGCCGGCCAATTTGCGGGGGGATTGCATGGTCAAAACTATTGTTTTGAAGCCAGAACTCCCTCAAGAAGCTGAGGTTCCCAATGTGAGGAGAGATTGATCCCGAGAGCTTCTGTGAATTTAGGTCCAATACTGTGACTCGGTTGTGGTGCCGGCGACCACATGTAACACCAGACCACCGGCAGAAGTCGATGCTGTCGTTCCATGAGCTGAACACCCCAAAAGGATCTTCAGTTATTCCTGACTTGAACACCAGCAACGCAAGCCTATCAGTTTCGTTATTGGTAGCAAAGGAGACTCGGTTGAAGGAACACAACAAGAGAACAATGGTAAAGATGTAATGCCATGTCGGAAACTTAGGGGACCGGAAGTTGATGTGTTCCATATGCTTAGAGCGGAGAGAGTTTGGTTCGAAATGGCATGAGCCTCGCAGAGAAGACATTTGTAGTGAGTTCGATGTTCATTTTCTGCAGTCTAATTCCAGATTTCTCTATCATATCTAGTTCCCGTGCTTTGCACGGTTACTTCTCGATAGAATCAGAGCACATCATAGCGGACAGAAACTAGTGCCTATGGAAAAATAGTTTCAGATGTGCGTGTGATAAGATCGTTCACTGCGAGACCCGTCAAGTACCGATCACCGACTTTGACTCAGCTCAAGACTTTTCGGACCTTTTTTGTCACGTATATACGTTCATCTTAGGACCTCTTTCTTCCATGGAAAAATAATGACAGAGACCCTCCATCAGCAACCAGGGCACAGTAACATTGAGCTTCTCAAACACTCAATTGCCGACCATGGCCAATTTCACTTCTGCAAATTACACGAATCTTCTTACATCCCTCTTCTGGTTTCCTTTCTCTCATGTTGCAAACTATATATTCGGTCGAAGTATGGTCGAGGGCTTTCGATTTTTCGGTCTTGAAAATTAAAATAATTGTCATTTAATATACTCGACAAGTGTTCCGAGAAACTTGTTAACAAGAGTTTTTGTTTATTAGCAGCAGGGTGGCAGTCGTTATGTATATATGTATATTATATAATTAGTAACAATATCCGTTCCCCCTTTTTTTGGTACGTGTATTTTCTGGAGGGGGAACATAAAAAAGTGCGTTGGTCAGAGTTGACCATTGACCGGTCAACAATGACGGACATAGAAGCAACAAAATCTGAAATGAATGAGACGGTGGTTTCGAGCGAAATAACGTTCCACGACGACAACGTTACACGGTAGCGGGGAAATAACTATCTTAAAGTTAACTTCCTAGAAGCGTCTTGCCTCAATTCGCTGATGTTATGATATATCCTTCCGATTTTGCTCAACTCGAATTCATGGCCTCTACTTTATACGGGGATACATGATCGGCAGAACCATCCTTTTGGGAGTTACTATGTGGTTTCACGCCCCCATTACAAGCCCGTCATGTCATAGTAGTCCCACCGGCGTGCCATGAGACGGGAAATCTCTCTATATGGAAAAAAAATATTTAGTAACTTCGAAGCCTGCTGACATAGCGAGTACTTATTTATCAGGATGGATTGGAACTATCAATGGTTCGGATTTCTGAGATACCCAAACCAAACGGAAACTTTTGGGTGTGTGTTTGTTACGACTCAAAACCCAAACCGAACAGCATCTGATTCGGTTCGGTTCGAGTTTTCGTGTTCCTTCTTTACTTCTTGTTTTTTTTTTTAACTCACAAAGCTTCGTTTTTGGTTTTCTTCGCTTTTCTCGCCTTTGATCTCTCGCTCACTCGCTGATTTCTCTGAGCAAGGAGAAGAGATATCGAGAGAGAGAGAGAGGAGGGAAATTTCCCAAGAAAAAACCTTGAATTTCTTCCTCCATTCTCTTCTTCTTCTTCTTCTTATCTCTCTCTCTCTATTTTCATTTTCATTTTCGGAGCCGAATTTGCTTTCATGTTTGCCTTCTGATCCGGTCACTCTCGCTTGTTGCGCATCTTTTAGCAGTCGTTCTATCGCGAGCTAAAAACGAACAAAGAGAGAGACGAATCCCTTTTAGCGAGTGCAAACCATGTTTTGAACTCCCATGGCTGATTGGGCGACGGCGAGCCTCGTCATCGCCAGGCGAGTGAGGATAGCCCTCGCTGGCCCTCTTGCCTCCGGCCAGAGGAAAAAGGGAAAGAAGAAAAATAAAGAAAAAAAAAAAAAGAAAAATAATTAAATCGAAAAAATAATTAAATATTATTAAAATTATACAAGTCATTACCCTTCAGGTCATGTAGGACGGTCGGTGTTCTTGTCAGCGATTTCTGGCCAATATATTAGCAATTTTCAGCTAAAATTGGCCAAATAAACTGAATTGGCAAAAATAGAAAAGGTTTCTGAATCAATTAGCAGGAAAAAAAAACTTAAGAATGAAGTTGCACAATAGGACTTTTTCCGGTAATTTTCTCAGATTTTAATGGCAATTTTCCTATCTTCTTGTCTGGCGCAAACAACGGGTACTATCCCAGTCAGTCAACTACTCTACTATTTGGTACGCGCACGAGACTAAAATTTCTTACAGGTTCCAATTAATGAGAGAACATTTGTTCAACTTGATTATGATGGTTTGGTCTTCCTTACGAAAGGAGAAAATGACATCATAAGTACAATAATTTTTATACGGCACTCACTGAAGTGTCATAACTATTTTTTCAATAACTTGAATGTCATAACTTTTATACGATATTCACTTGAGTGGTATAATTTTTTTTTTCTGATTATTTGAATATCATATGACTTTTTAATCGATCACTTGAGTATCATAACTTTTTTAAAATGTTAGCCACAAGTGTTATGCTGGTTGAATGTTTTTAAAAAATTTTAGCACTAAATAATCGATTCAAAGTTATGACGCTTATGTGATTGTTTTTTATAAGTAATGGCACTTAAGTGATAAAAAAAAATTAACACTCAAGTGTATGTCATACAAAAAATTAACACTCAAGTTTACACCGTATAAAAATTACGGCGCTTGTGTTGTTCTTATCTCCTCGTGAAAGTGATAGTGTCGACGTTGACAATGATTGTCATCTTTACTTGCAAGTCATTTGTTTGGGTGACATCTGTTCCACTCATAACTATCTATGAAAGTCATTCCCGCATGGTGAGATAATGAAATAACGTAATCTGCTCTCCCATTGGAGCATTTAGACAATGTGGGACTCGAGTTCGCATTTAACTCGCAAATATGAAGGGAAACTCATGTCGTCATCTTTTCTGATAGACATCGACAATTTGCGGCATGTGCAAGCATGATGTCTGCCGGTATTAACAAATTGAACCATTTAACTAGCATAAAAGAAGAAAAGGATAAATGTCCTTGCTCTGGTAGCTTTATGAGACACATACAGGCTTGCATGTATGCCTTTTCTTCTCAATTGTCTAAATACACAGTACAGCTATATAGATGATAGCCTAGTACTCTCTTCTTACCTCACAAGCCATCTTCCGTTTCGAAGCAACATTGAAGCACGCCTTCTTCACTGTCTAAACTATTTCTAGCCTATATCAGAACACCATTCGCCAACCTCGTGATACATTAGAGAAGCATGTGTCCCACGTTTGCATAAGAGATGAAGACCTGCCACCTCTCTCCATCTCCCGAAGAGAGCAAAGGCATTGTCGTTGACTTCGAGTCGACTAAAGGTTCTCATATGCTATAGTTTATTGGAAGACTTCACTATTCTTCCAACCCCGCATTGGTTCTGCATGTTTACTCTGTTACCTCCATGGCGACATCTTCACTTTACCAGAAAATTGAGTTTCTTCGCTCCAGTAGGCATGGCTGAGAATATCCATGTGCCTTTCTTAGTCTAGATTGAAAAGAAAAAGGCATGGAGTCGCGTGCTTTTCTATACATAAGTGGTTCAGTTCGGCATTTGCATGAAGATAGTAGAAAACTTTAATATCAGTTTTTCTCATAAACCAGCTGCATAAAGTCTGTCCCTAATCAAACATAGTTGAGCTGCTACATCTGTGATGCTCATTCGCTCTCTTGGGACTCCAACTGAGCAGGCGATCCCCATTCCATAGACCATTCGCAGACAATCCTGGATTGTGCTCTTTCTGCTTTGGCCTGCAGCGCTCTCTATCTCTTGAACTAGAATGGGATCAGTAATCTCTAGGACTCTTTCAGACAAAGCTTCCTCAACAAAATTATGAAGATTCAAATTTTCTTTGAATATCTCAGCCGTTGGCCTGATTCCTGTGAACATCTCTAGTAAGAGGATGCCATAACTATAGACATTACCTTCGATAGAAACCACACTACCCATTCCATATTCTGCACAAATCAAGAATCACAAATAGTTGACCTATGAAAAAATAGTGTGTGCACAATCTCACTATGAAGTTCAAAGTTTTATGAAAAGATGCATCAGCAATTTCGCGATGAATTAACAAATTCTTCATTTAAGGGGGGCTAAGGACACAAGGGGCCATGCCTGGAGCACCATAACCAATTGTTCCTCTCAAACCAGCTGAGCTTAAATTCGTATTCATGTCAGATATGGATTCAAGGACAATCTTTGCCAATCCAAAGTCACCGGTATGTCCAACCATCTCAACATCTAAAAGGACATTGCTTGGCTTTAGATCACAATGAACTGTGGCGATGTGGCATTGGTTATGAAGATAGTCCAATGCAAAAGCAATGTCAATGGAAATCTGTATTCTTTGGATGAGACTCAAATTTTTTGGGGGCCTATCCGCATCCGTTGGTATTGGATATAGGTGCAACCACTCTTCGAGGCTACCATTGACCATGAACTCATAGACCAAAGCCTTAAAGTCGTTTCCATCATAATCAGTACCTGAGCATACTGTTAGTACCTTCAAAAGATTTCGGTGTTTTATATGCTTTAGAGCATCGCACTCGGCTTTGAAACTCTTCAAAGCGCCATGACACGTTAAATTAAACACCTTCACAGCAACATTAGTCCCATCCTCCTGGAGTATTCCCCTGTAAACAGATCCAAAACTGCCAACACCGATTAAATTAATTGAAGAAAAACCATCTGTTGCTTTAAGGAGACTTCCATAAGATAAGTTTTGACAGGTATCAACTATGAAACTAGAAGATGGTTCATTTGCTTTCTTCTTCTTCAACCAGCATACATACACAAAAACCAGAATAAGAATCACCCCTAGAAGTCCAAACGTAATAGAGAGCGTGAGTTTCAATTCAAGAACAACTCCTTTGTTCTTGGAGTGTGGAGAGATGCATTTAGGGAGCCGAAATTCCAGGACTCCTCTGCACGACATGTTTCCGGTAATAAAAGTGGCACTCGCATTCTTGAAGACTCCTTCAGTTGGTAACATTCCTTCAAAATTGTTGTAGGATAAATTCAGAATCTTCAGGAAGTCGAATACCTCTAAGAACTTCGGAATTTCACCTTATAGATTATTATTTGAAAGATCCAATTCCTCAATGCTTCTTAATAAGCTAAAAGATTGAGGAATCGATCCTTGGAAGTGGTTATCCTGCATTTGCAAAACAAGCAGTCCATAACAATCGCCTAGAGTGCTCGGAATTTCACCAATGAACATATTACCCGAAATGTCCAAAGCATATACATGTTCAATTTTTCCTACTTCCACCGGAAGGCCCCCATTCCGGTTGTGAGATAAGTTCAAATAGAGAAGAGTTTTAACCATTGGGAATATGGAACCACTGAGATTATTGTCAGAAAGATCGAGCATCGTCAGACTTTGACACTTATCTAGATGTGAAGGAAAGTTCCCGTGGAAGTGATTCCCATCAAGAAATAATGCAATCAATTTCTTGTTCTTCTGGAAAGAAGATGGAACTAGCCCCCGACAAATTATTAGCGGAGAAAGTCACATATGTTAGATTTGGAAGATTTCCCACATCAAATGGGATGGTTCCTGAAAGAATGTTGTTGTCCATCCGCAAGACTTCCAAGTTCACTAGATTGCCGATTGCTCTAGGAATCTCACCAATAGTAGGATTTATGCCCAATGACAATGTTGTGATAGCAATGGACAAATTACCAATGCATTCAGGCAACAGCCCACCGAGACTATTATTATGCACACTCAAGTAGCTTAAGCTAGTGATATTAGTTAATGAGCAAACGAAGCTCAAGTCACCATATCCCCCACTTCCAAGATGGTTACTGTATATGCTCAAGCGTGAAAGGTTACGCGAACTTTCAAAAGAAGGTACGTTCTCTGAGAGTTTGTTGCCTCCAAGTTGAAGAATCTGTAGATTCGTGGCATTATTAGGTATCCACGGGGGGATTGGTCCAACTAACTGATTCGTGTGGATGCTGAAAAATTCTAAGTTGGAGAGACTAAAACCCATTGGAGTGGGAAGACTTCCATGTATTTGGTTACCTCCGGCATCAAATGTTACCAATGAAGATAAATTGTAGAGGGAAGGCGGAAACGTACCGAACGACGAGTTTCCTCCCAAACCTAGACGTCTTAGTTTGGTCAGTTGGCCTAGAGCCTGAGGAAGGCTCCCGCCTAAGTAATTGTAGGGAAGATAAAGCTGCTCCAACGATGATAAGTTCCCGATGGAAGAAGGGACACTTCCCCCTAGATTGTTGTTTCCTAAATTAAGACACCGAAGCTTTACCAATGAACCTATCTCTGGAGGAACTTCTCCAGTCGGATATAAGCCAATATGACTCGGAGGTTAAGACAACGCGATGTGTTCTTGGGGATTCCGCCTATGAGAGAATTATTGCCCAGAAATAAGATACGTAACCGTTGCAACCACCCGATTTGGGGAGGGATTTCAGGGTGAAAGCTATTATTATACAGCTTTAATTCCCTTAAGAAGCTGAGATTCCCTATGTGAGGGGAGATAGACCCTGAGAGCTTCTGGGAATGCAGGGCCAACAGAATGACTCTATTGGGGTGCCAACGACCGCATGTAACATCATACCATTGGCAGAGATTGACCGTATCGTTCCAGGAGCTAAGCACCCCGAGAGGGTCATTAGTTATTCAAGCCTTGAATGCAAGCAATGCGGATTTGTCGGTTTCATTTGATGCCAAGGAGACTCGTACAAACCATGATGCAATAGCAATTGCAAAAATGAACCAACGAAATTGTAGGTTTGCAAAAGTGAAGCCCAAGATTTGCATAACTCAAAGCAGAAGTGGGCAGAAGTGATGTGCTGGGAGATTAAAAGGGGATGAGAGGTGGGATGTGTAATTTAGCTGTGGTTTAGCCACCACGTTGAGAAGAGATTTGTGGAGGGCGAGGATTTTGGAGAGAGCCTCCTCTTTTGGTCTCACACAAATCATTAATCTGCATCAAGTTGGCATAAGCGAGAGGACAAGTTGGCTGCTAAAAAGCAAGAAAGATGTGACATTCCTCCTAGCGGTCTCTCCACGGAAGAATTAAAATTAAAAACTTGATGAAAACAGACATCGGCTGATATTGATTTTTCACAACAAGTTAAATAGGGAAGTAGCATTCCATGATTTCCATGAAGTAGACAGATCAGTGGGAGATTGACTTGAGTCATCCCCTTCTGCCCCATGTTTCCTTTTGAAAGCAATTTCTGAGTTTCTACCAAACATTTAGATTTTGGAAATTGTAAAATGCTGAAACGAGCAACTTCTCCGTAACCAAACAGGGCCCAAAATTTTGATTCCACAACAAGCCTAGTAGACCACGTTCAGTTCTCAACAAGCTTCGTCTCTGTGCAGTCTGATAGGCAGAAATTTCCTCATACCGGCCTTCGATTCACATGACACCATTGAGGAAACTTTGCATGTAGTTTATTTGACTTAAAGAAAGAAAACTGCCATTAATCTAAAGTACCAAACGACGATCGATTGGGCCGATTCAAACATATCTTCAACACCACAATGATTTGCACTGAGAAGGTCCAATTTAACGTGCTACTCCCATGTCTTGGCTAGGACCCAGTCAATGTCCAGTAGTGATGCTCCCAGTTTTCGTTGTAGGAAAATGACAGCGGCGAGATTGTATCAGCAATTAATAATTGCATGCGGATCATATCAGGAAATCATGTGTCGCATTCACTCAAATTCGTTTTAGTTCTCCATGTAGGCCAAGGATGTTCATGAAGGATATCTACAACTGCCCGTTCGAATCGGTCATCATGAATTCTTCCAACGGCGAAAAATGGTATTGACCCATCTCTAGCAATATTAAGGAATTAAGAGTAATATTCATCCGCAAACTAGCTTATGTAATGAAAAGGAAAGCAGAAAAACTGAGTATTTTCTCTCCCTCTACCTTCTTCCACCAACCAAGAAACTCTGGCTTGTAGGACAACGAAAAAGATAAGCGACTACAGATGAGGTGGCCCGATTTAGGAGACCGTTTGCGATTTGCATAATCAAGATTCTCTGAGCTTACAACGCGCTAAGCAGTGAGTAGATGTCAAACGCACCGCCCAAAGCAATGGAAGCTACATGAGGGTGAGAATAAGGAACGATTCCACAAGAAGGGTACAACTTTCTAAAACTTGTTCACCGTAACTCACGTTCATAAAAAATAAGGAGAGTTTAGCTAAATTCGCCGACATAAACTAATACACGGACCTCAATAAGAGGTCCTCAACAGCCAGCCTTCCTAACCAACTCGTGCAATTTTTACCATCAACGTGAAGCCCCCTGTAAATCCTTTCTAGGAACATTTCTCTTCATCGACCCTGTGGATTCCGAGTCAAAACAATGGATGACCCCAATTCATCACTGCATCTACCTACAATCGCCTGCCACGCGCAGGCGAATGACCATCCTGATCACTGGTAATATCATCATCCTGTCCATTCCCCTCCACGCAGAGACCATTGTTGTTCACACTCATTTCAGAGCTGGCATTGCTGCTTGTCGCGAGTGGAGAGTCCGACACACTAACTGTCCTACTCCTTGCAGGCCCAGATCTCACGCTATACATGGATGAAGCAGGAATGTTTGTCATCAATGGTCGCAAATTCCCAGGAATGCTTCGCCTTATGTCCTGGATTGAGTTTAAGTACAATCACATCACAAAATAACATCAATCTAATCCAAACATTGCCCTGAGTAGTCAAACAACATTAGATACGGAAAGAGAGAGAAATGATCATCAAGCCTTATAGTAACCATGTCCAGCAGTCTAAGCAAAAAACTAGTTACAGCATTTATGCAAAAGAAGATAAAGGAACATACCATATGCCTTATAGCCATATCCAAGGATTTCTTGGATAGCGTTCGCCCGAAGCCTGAGCTATCTGGTGAAGAAGCCGACTTGCCGGACATGTTACTGTGAGGAGAATGTTTATCATCTTGCTTGGGTGGCACTAGTTTCCTCATGTTTATTACCCTTTCCACCATTTTTGTTCCCATCATAACAGGGTTCACATGGTCATTTATTTTAGGATGCCCACGACTCACCGCAGGAACAGAGCTTCCACTTGTATGAAGGACACCATTGGCAGGGCGCCCTCTCGACGGTGAACACGATTGCCTTCTTGGTCTTGTAATTGGACCAGGCTCAATGGAAGATGACCGAGAACTGGGTGCCCCAGGCCTACCCCTAGAAGCTGAAAGCGGCCTTTCAGGGAGAGTTGTTCGCAAGTTTGGAGGAGCATCAAGAGAGAAACCCGGCATCTCTGAAGGTTTCCATGGTCTAGATTTCATTGTAGGGGAAGTTCCCCGTGAGGGCACTGGATTTCTTGATGTTGTTGAAGCAGGTTTTGCAATAGTAGAGGACACAGCTTTTGCGGGAGGGGCAGATACAGTGGGCCCAGTTGACATTGTGGATGGTCGGCGAGTTGGTGTTGCTGCCCTCGATGCCGGTTTTGGTGGGTTAACAATGGGACGGGCAGTTGGCGTTGAAGATCTCGCTGTTGACCTTGATGGAGTCGATGATCTGCCAGGAACCGATTGCTTTGCAGCTGAAACTGCAGGCTTGGTCAAAGTACCTGCAGGCCTAGTAGCAGCAACAGAGGGCTTGACAGGCATTGTTGATTTACTTGAAGACAAGGTTGGGCGAGAGGTTGGTGTTGAAGGTCTTGAGGATCTAGAGGATGTTGTAAGCGTAGGCCGACTAGTTGGAGTTGCCGGTCTTGATCCTGGACCCCCTGCTGATGAGGGCCGGCGAATTCCTGCCCCCGAAGTGTTCGACCCAGGAGAGGAAGCTTGTTGTCTAGATGTTACATTGGTTCTTGCAGGTGGCTCCACCATGGAATTTGCCAACTAAAGAAATGAACAAACGACCAAATAAGCTATCCAAGCACAGTTTTTAACCCTCGAGAAGGAAAAGAATAAGAATTGAATTTCTTCTAGTTAAGTAACAATTAGCGGACAATCTAAGAAACATATCTTGTGGTAAGGAAAGGCAAAAATTTAAGAGCATGGATGTAACACACCCACAAATGGAATCTACGACCAAGTAAGAACATCCCTAAGCTAATACCTTTAGCAGTTCCATCTAAGCTATATGCTGTAAAACAAACTAAAGAATACAATTGCACTATGCTTACAAGCCAAAATATCAAAGAATTATTCACAATACAAGCACTCGATATTCAAACATAACAAATAGGAATAACTAAGTCCAAAAGGCATCACCATCAATCATTAGACACAAAAGGCAAAATGCTTCAGGGCCACATGGTTGTTAAGAGAAACGAGTATTGGGACTTCAAAATATGCACGCAGATTTGCATTGAACGAAATTAACACAAGCCCATCCTTCTTACAGTTCCCAATTTTCTTTTGGTATTAAGCGCCAAGCAATCGCAGCTTAATATGACAGAAATTTACGATGAAAACGAGTACTATCTCAGATAGAACACCACGAAATGCTCTTACTCGTGATTTAAGCACTGTGGGGCGAGCTTTTGGAGTACCAAGCTGACTCATAACGGTCTTTTGCGATTCCATCTCCAGTGAAGGGAAAAGAGGCGTACCAGGTGGTGTCAAAAGCCTAGAAACAATACAGACAAAACCAATACGAATCTTAGAAACAAAGCCTAACGCCTCAACATTTTCATGAAACATTGCATTCTCAATAAAATTAGAAGCGCATCAGTGAATCAAAGTAATGAATGATTATTCTAATAAACAAGCAGATTGTATTCTTTCACTGGCTAATGAACATCAAAGATCTTGCCCTCTTGTTAACTATCAACTGTAAACTGTAATTTTTACTTTACCTATCAGATGTTTTAAAATGTGTGTCATCAAAAGCCAGCAAAATCCAAAAGCTGAAGACAAATATTTCTTCCCAGGACTCCAAATGATAAAATAAAAAATAAAAAAAGTGTAGGCATGTCAAGACATTCAAATTCCGCATCATTTAATCTTTCGCAATAAAAGCGAAGGACAAAGAAATTCCACCAGTCAATTGAAAACCATCCTAAACGGCTCCAAGATGCTTTCTTATTGGCAGCATATTGGAGTATAAAAATCCCAAAATTCAGGTATTTTGAACCAAATGAATACAAAAAAGTGGGCTAATTGTGGAAAAGATTACAACAACTATGCAAAATGGCCATTCTCATACTATGATATACTTGTGTTAAGAATGGGATAACATTGAGGAAATGCCATTTGATTTAAGGAAAAAGAAATCAAACTATGAGATCTACTTTCCAACCACCTATCAAAACTGAAAATGTTGCATGCAATTTTAAAGCATGCTCAAGAACAACTCAATAAAATGTGTGATATTCAGTATGAAGTGAGCAAGGATCTAATATGCAATTGACGAAAGCATGTGAGATACTAGTGAGAAGCCTAAATAATTAATAGTCCCAGATTTGATTTTTTTTCCCCCAATTCCAGAGTCTAAAGTCGAAGTTGCTTCATTAAACACTGATCAAATATCTTTTAAAACCAAACCTTTTCCATAGTCCTTAATTACTGAAAAGGTCACTGTAGAGCTTCAAAAATCCCCAACACTGCCACAACATATCTCCTCTAACTTAAGAAAAGGATCCCCATTCAACAATTGCTTTGAAAACTTCTTTCCTTTTCATATTAACAGGTCATTTTCTGAGAAGGCCATGAGCAGGTACTCATGTATATCAATGCAAATTTGACAGTTCTCAACTCACTACAGCATAATTCTCAGTCGCTCTGCGAAAACGACCAGGAGAAACTAATAGCATCTTTTGCTTTATCCATGACCAAAGTAAATGTGGACTGAGAAGATGGACATGCATTGAGAATTCTTAGTGCAGCTGAAATCAATCAAATAGGTTAAGAGAAGTGCCGATCATTCTACAGAAAGGCAAGCAAGGAGCTCTCCATCTATAGAAAGTCAGCAGAGCTAAAAAAAAAAAAAAAAAGGGCCTCAAACGCAACGTATAACCCCAGAATGTCAAATTTTACCAGCACTAGCATATATCTTCTGTCGTATTGAGAAGCAAATGAAAATGGAAGTGAAGGATGTTGCCGACATACCAATCATAATCGTTTTTATCGCCGTCGGAATTAAGAAAATCATCGGTGGCAGTTTTACGTGCGGGCGCCGGAGGGGCAATATTGAATATGGGAGAAGTACCGGGCTTTGATCCTGCAATTTCAATCCTTAACTGAGAATTGAGATAACCCAATTCAACAAAACGACAAACGAGCCAAAAGGACCCTGGCCAGCAACAATACACCGCTGGCAGCAAAGCAATGAGCTTCCTCTTCACTAGACTCAAGAGCACAGCTCCCATTATGGCATCTATATACCAACATATATTTGTATTAATGACGTCAAATCCGGCAACTCAATCTCGGGTCCTTCCGGAAGAATCTTACCCAACGGAGCATCGAATTCTTCGGCATTGTTGAGGAGGAGATCGTTCCGCTCCTTCTCCCGTTTCCGCATCTCGAGGAAGAGCGCGAGATCCTCCTCTTTCTCCCTCATCATCTGCTGCTGCTGCCGGTGCCCCAGCATCTGCGACTCTTGAGCCCTAAAGCTACGATTCATCGCCACCAAATCCAGCCTCCACAACAACCAAAACCCAAAAACCGAAAACAAGAAACAAAAGAAGAAAACCGAATCCGACCCGCGTCCCGAACGAGCAAACCTAACCACCGAAAAAAAAAAAAAAAACCTAGCTTGACTTCCTCGTCCCGAATCGATAGACAAGGAATCTTAACTTAACTTCGCTCCCACGCCTCCAGCCCATACCAATAATTTCCCTCCACCAAACACGTGACCCCGAAGCCCCTCCCTTCCCACAAGAAGAGCCAATAACCAAACAACGACAGCGACAGCGACAGCGACGACAGCGACAGCGACTGTAGATCTGAGACCGAGCTCGGACGCAGCTGATGGCTCGGGCGACGAGCGACGGGCGGGCGGGGGGCCTAAACCCGAAGCACTTCGCGAGCGCTCTCCTCCAGCTCAAATCGAAGACATCGCTCTGGAAAACCTAGAAGCGGCGGAGCGACGGAGGGAGGGAGGGAGGGAGAGGGGGATGCGGAGAGGTGTCAAGCTCAGCTCGGGTAGTGCGCCATGCTCGCCGGGCGGGGAGCTCGGGCCTAGAGAGAGAAAACACCCGGTGGGGGGGGGATAGAATCTAGAGAGAGAGTGGGGGGGGGGGAGGGGAGGAGCACGGATCAGGAAAATATGGAGATCGCAGACCATGCGAGAAGGAGGGAAGTGGCGGTCAACGTAATTATGCGATCGTCGGAGGGCTAAAATTGGAAACAGAGAGTGATGTTAGAGATAGAGAGAGAGAGAGAGAGGGATCAGGTTTTTGCGGTTTCTCCTGCGACGCGACGATAGTAACGTCGCGCCCCCCCCCTCCCCCTCGAGCCCATCCGGTGGCGCCGGGCCCCACGGGCGAAACGATCCGCGCCGTCCGAAACGGCGAAGGTCAGAGAAATCCACCGGTTGAGATCGGTGCTCCGACTGTCGGCAGGCGCAGGTGATTGCAACCCGCGATCTGCCTCTGTCGCTTGCGGCCCTTTCGTCGTCGTCTGGTCTCCGCTGGCGCTTTCGGGGAGGGGCCTGCAATTACGAGGATGCCCCTCTGGAGGTCCTCGGGGGGCTACTTTTTCTTTTGAACTTTCAAAATTTTGAGGGTGGGCCTCCTCGGGCTCCGGCGAGAGCCGTCCAGGACCGGAAAGGAGCTTCAGACTTCAATGCTCGACTAGAAAAATCAAATTGTTTTTGAAATGTGGAAATAATTTAAGGAGAAAAAAAACTATTATCCCCTCTGTCATTTGACAACAAAAACCCCGGAAATAATTTTGGTCAGGACAAGAAAGAAGACACTTGTGATCAATGGAATCTCTCAAGATCCTCAACCTTGATACGGACTGTCGATGATTAATTTATCCATCTGGACAAATCGAAATTGCTCATGAACAACTCAATTTTAATAGGTAAAGAGTAGAATATAATCGCATTAAGTTATTCCTGAGCTACTCAATTAAGTGTACAGTAGATGTAAATTTAACTCACGAATAATTAATGATTTTCTCGAGGTGGTAATAGTTTTTATTTGGAAAGGTTAATATATTGATCCATGTCATTTTAAGCAATTTTCACAACCGCCCGCCAAAGCCGGTTCAAAGTAATCCTCAATTAGTTCGGTTTAGACTCAACAGGGCACTGTAGAGCATCATTTCTATGCTCGTTCATAAGCTAATGGAGAGAGCCAAACGACAAAGACAAGCTCAACTACCCACATGGTTCATTGGAGTGGGTGTGTGCTTGAAAATCCTCATTGGTGTCGAGAGAAAAGATTCCCCATTCAAGTTACTGTTTTCCTAGTCAAACTTCTCAATTCAATACAGCAACATCACTGGCAAGAACTTCAGCTGACTTTATGCAGACAGTCACATTCATGCCCCAGAATTAGTTAAGGTTTCCGATGCTGCATATTGCAGCAACAGATCAATCAAGCGCGTGGCTTTTTGCTTCTTGTTGCAGCATGATGACCCAACAACAGTTTAAAAAGGCCTATCGGACACAAATGTGATCCAGCCTTTTTTATCTAAGTAGCGATAGAGTAATTTGAAAGGCAAATAGGCCAAATGGTTAGCCTCCCTCTGCTGTCTTAACTTCGATTAGGATACACTTTCTTGAATGTTGTTAGATCAGGGAAAGACCGTGATCTTTAGATGTTCGATGAATTAGAAGATGTGTCACGTGATTGTATTGACCACACTTGACCCTGAGATCAGCGTACCCCAATGAGAGACGTTACCTGCAAAAGAGAAATGGTGTAGACCAAATTTTGCCAACGCTTGCTTAGCTGGTTTATCGCATTATCTGTAACTAGAAACCGCCAGTTAAAAATGTACCAATAAAATGGACCGAGTTATTGCGATACAAAAGTCCTCATGGCACCGTCAAAGAGGGAAAGAGGACAGGCATAAGAGCTTAGCCATAATGCAAAGTCAAAACTTCATATATATATATATCAACAGATAGTATATGGCTTTCAAACTCATCTTACAACCCGAATTCCCCAAGGAAGCATGACTAGGCTATATACAATCTCACACAAGAATACTAACACGCAGATGGTGATGCTTTACATAAAAGTTGTAGCACCATCATTATTCCTCACTCAACGAATCAAAGAAAATCAAAGCGCATAAGCAGCTTTACAGAATTGTACTTCTCTCCTTTACGATCATGGAGTGATACCATTCTTACGCCGCTCCTTAGTTCCGAGACGGGTAGGCATGTTTGACCTCCAAAGTCATCCTTCTCAGACATGTCGTACTCGTGAACTTCGATTCTGAGCAAAGCCAGTTCCGGGACAGTGAGTGGGAACTCGAATTCCTCATTCCAAGCAGGTATCCAGTTATCTTCAAGCGCCCTTGTCTTTTTCATTACTCTATCGGCAGGAACTCCTGCAATTCCAACCTGCAAATAGGTTTTTCTCTTCCTTAAGAACACTATCTATACACAGATGAAGCGGTAAATACCAGAAAGAGAGACCTCATAGTTTATGTGAAGATCGGAACATGCACCATTAGTCCCGATTGATTTTTTGTAGCACTTTTGCCACAAAAGAGTAATGAAGACCCTCTTAACTTACCCTGGCATAAAAATCTGGAGGGGAATATAAATCGAAATGGGTGCTATTGAAATCCTTTTGCCAGCCGTCGCCCATATATACAGTCACCTAGAAAAAAACAAGAAAATTGAACATACGGTCAGGCCATCAATAGAATCACACTGAGAGAATGAGGCTTCAACAGATTGGTTGCAAGTAATAGCATAGGCTGACTATAATAAGGATCTGACCTTCAATGTTGTTTTCACAGGCAAGGGAGCTTTTGGATCAAAGAGGTCAATCGGTGGGCCAGACTTCAGCAAAAAATCTGGTTTTTTAATATAGCCGCATCCACCATTGGCTCTGAACATCCCTTGCATCAACCAAAGTGATCTTCCATATCCCTGCATCCAGTTTACAGAGCATCAAAATAGCCCATCTAAATCCTTTTAGATATAAGTTGCACACGAAAAACGGTGCAAAAAAGTCGCTTCACTTCACACAGCTTTCTCAGTATCTATCTTGCTTCCACAATGACGGCATGTGCAACTACTTCCCCTTCTCCAAACTATGTGCAAAGCACAACTCACTAACTCTCAATTAATTGTCATACAAAAATTTACGAGAATTTACTCGTCAAACATCAAGGCAGGAGGAACCCTGCTCAGAAAACATTGTTGATTGTCCAAATCTAAACGACTTCACCACTTTTGCTAGGACTTTACAGGAGTGAAGCATGAGATTCTTTAATAAGTAAACAGAAAACATCTCAAGATTGACCAATAAAAATGCTACCTGCATATTAAATGCAACCATCTGAGCTCCATGTGACCACCCAATAAGTGGGTTGTAATTTGAAGAAGTGATACGTGTGCCCTTTGGATAGATTCTCAGCAAATTCCGTTGGGTGAACCTGCATCAGGCCATTCAATAGGCACAGGAAGCAATGTTTGAATCATGAAATTGATAGAGAAACATCCCACGGTAAGTCGATATCTTACGATAACCGATGCTTTGGTTTCAACAAACAGCATTTTGTTACAGCATTGCACAAAAGTTTGGACAACCAAGTATTTAGAGAGGGAAAAAGGATAAATGGCAAAACAAGGTTAATGGCAGCAACCTGTCGTGATGTATGCCAATAGGGACCTTTCTGACAATGACCGAGGCTCATCATTATTTTCAAGCACTTGACCGATTTAGTATATAACAATACCAAATTGTCTGAGCAATCATTAAGTTATCAAATATTGATCAATTATTTTGTGCATTTAACACTTAGCACAACATGCCTACCACTTTTGTAGTTCATGATATCAACATGTTGAAAGCTGAGTACTTGTAATCATATTATGTAAAGTGCGAAAAGTTCTGCGTGATCGGTGACTAGACCCTTCCACATTCTAACACCATGCAAGACATATTAGTCGATCTTGTCCAGCAAAGAACAGGGCCCGACACAAAATCCACTGTAGAGATCACAAAACAATACCTGACAATTTCTTTGGCATGTGTGACAACAGCTTTCTCAAGCTGTTGCTCACTTAGGCTCAGACGTCTAACTTTGTCCGGATCAACCTTCAAACAATCATCTAATCCCCCTTTAGGCTTTCCAGCATGAATAGCGATCAGCCGCTTGTACTCCGGAGCTGCATTTTTCTGTGGCTTATCTCCACCTGCGCTATCATCCTCATCATCCTCATCCTCATCATCTTCATCGTCATCATCCTAAAGAGAGAAACGTGACACAGCAATATTCAAAATCAAAATCCACGAAAGTCAAAATTACACCATCTTTCATACACAGAGTTACGACCTTGTTGTCACTTGCAATATCTTGTCTCAGGTCTGGGACTTCTTTTCCCCAAGTGTCTTCATCTGCTGCCTTCCCGTTCTGTGGATCAACTTCCTTCTCTGTTATTTCTTTCGCCTGAAGGTACTCCTTTGGCGGTTTGGTAGATATAATAACTTTTTTCTTCAGTGACTCAGGGGAGGGGAATTCCTTCAAGCACTCTGGACCGGGTGAAAACAGTACATCTCCAAATGTTTGAGTGACCATCTAGACATTAATAGGAGAATTAAATAAGCAGGACACCAGAAGATTTAAAATTTCATAAGATTGCAAAACCACACCTCAGCGACTTTAGCTTGAAGATCAGCAGTGAGGTGATCCTCCAAGGTGATTACAACAGGGTAATCGGATGCAACAAAGGCGTGCTCTTTAATAGATCTTAAACATTTTATAAGTTCCACTGGAGTAGTCAAGGTCCTGTTCAAATATCAGACATGATAAGCTGGACTGAGAAGTCGTTGAACCAAATATGTCCGCATATACGCATAGTCAATTAATTTGCATCCTTCTAACGAGTTAAAAATGAGACGGGAGAGAAAATGCACAATCTTAGACACTATACTCATTGTTCCTCTTATGTTGCATTAAAGGAACAACATCATTGTAGCCAAACTCAACTCGCACTTTGCACCATACCTTCCATGAAGAACATGCACATCATCCTTGTTGGAATTTGGCCATATATCCAATTCGATTACCCTAACGCCTCTCTTTAGGGCATCGATAATAGGTCTATCACTGCAGTCGCTGCTAAGTTGATTGCCAGTTAGGTAGGAATTGTGGCCAGTATAGATGTAATAATGAGAGAGAGGAGCACTCATATCATGATGCACCTGAACAAGAGAGATGAAAAAAAACAGAAGGTTATAAGAATCAATTATAAAGTGATTTTTTAATCTACTAACACAATGTCCATCCTTCCTATCAGAGTTTCCCTCTTTTTCATGTAGTTAAAGGCTTAGAGAGATGAAGGATAGCAACACCGGGCTCAGTGAGTGAAAAAAATCTGACACGACTCTTGAAGAAAAGAACTTCTGTTCACATTACAGGAATTCCATGCGTTTTATTGGTTCTTGTATTGTGGCTTAATGCAGTTCTTAGGATATGGTTTCTGTGCATATAAGTGGGAATAGGCCTAGGAACATTTAAAGGCAAAGCGTAATGCAGGAACACGAGAAAATATATACACGAACAGCTGGACCATATCAAATCACAAGGATATCAATTATCCTAAGCATCATTATTTGTCAAGATTACACTAGCAGTGCAGTCTAATGACTTGGATATTCTACCATATGTCAAGTGGAGAAGCCAGTAATCATTTTCTGTAGAATGCAATTGTCCATCTGCTGATCGGAACTGATAACAAACAAGGAAAAAAAGTACTTGAACGGGATACGAATTGAATGATGGACTCAATATAAAAGGCGAAACTTAGATCTTTCTTCTGTGTCTTGAATTGAAATATTCAGCCAATTCTACTTTTAGACAAACTTCTAGGGTTAGTGCCAATTAATAAGTCGGAACAACTTCGCAAGTGTAGTCTGTTTTCGATTTCTACGCTCCTGTCGCAGCTCCTAATGTTAAGACCATGTTTCCTAGATGAAGCGATGAAATGAACTTACGAAAAAGAATCAATGACATCGCTCTGTCGAACTAGGAGACAAACGATGAAGCAACGAGATAGAATCTCGGCATCCAAACGAGATAGAATCTCGGTTCAAGCACAACCGTTACGAGGATGTTGTCTTGCTTCTTTTCATTACACTCCCCATATCTCAGCTGGAGCAGAACGACAGGGCTCATCCTGATCGTCGAGACTTAATTACCAAAAAAAGGAACAGAAGAACGGAAAACACAGGGACCTAGTACAGGGAATCCGATCGAATCGATGAAACACGCGGCATTGAAAAGATCGTGGCCATACCCCAAGATTCGGCGACAGAGGAGGATTGATATCGCTAAACAAGTACCAAAAGAAGGCCTCCAGGGTGAGACCCTTCCTCTGGAAAACGTTCAAATGCCTCTGCTCGCGGAGCTTATCCACGATGCCCTGCGCGTCCTGCCTGGTGGCACCGCCCTCCTTCTGGACCTCGATCAAGAACCTCTGGAGCTGATCGACGGACATGACCTCGTTCTCGGAGTACTGCCGGAAGAGGGCCTTGATCCCCTCCGGCGCCTCCGACGCCGAGTGCCGGAACTTCCGGCGGAAGCAGAAGCACACTCTGTACGTCTGTTTCGACATGGGTCCGTCCACGCGACACCCGAGAAACGCAGCCTCTCGAGACAAGAGCAGAGCAAGAACTTCAAAGAACCGCGGGGAGGGAGAGAGAGAGAGAGATCGCGGGGCACTGGGCACGACACGGTACAAGGATGGGCCGAGAGGCGTTCCTCGGACGGGATCGGGGATGGGGGGGAGACCGGTCAAGAATCGGAGAGAAGGAAGGAAGGAAGACAGGAGAGGTGGAGCATTCCAGTTGAGGTGAGGATGCTGATGGACGGATGGCCACTTCTTGGTTCCAGAAAGATAAAATGGAATGGGGAAAGAAAGGAAAGGATTGGGTGTGGGGCCCAGTGGTCCCCACTCCTCGCCAAATCCCGAACGACGTTGAAGGTACGAGTTTCGGGAGGGGCGGATCGATGCGGGAGATGTGTCGCGTCGTTAGGTTGTGTCGGCTGAACGCAAAAAAAATAAAGGAGGAGGCGAAAAAGGGAGCCGTAATCGTCTTCTCCTCCTTGCGCGGATAATGCGTGTTTGCTCTTGCGTCGCTACTTCGTCGACATCTGTTTCATCGCCCTTTTCTTGATTTGGCCTTATTGGCGAGAGATATGGAGACGTGCCATCTCTCTATTACGACTTACGACGTGTATGAAAAACTCTTCGATGAGAGGTAACATAGATAATTCGGGCTTTAAATTATCGATCTGGGCTTAAGTATTTAGATCGCGGCATTATTGTGCTGACATTTCTTTGTTAATACGGATCTTAAGCTTATGTTGACACTCAAAATAACCCCCTGGTGGGAGTGGGCCGATTGTAAGTCACAAAGGATATAAAACACGACTCACATAGCATGAATCCGGAGAAATGCCGTAAATTAGGCCCAGAGGCATTGGAAAGATTTAGAGCAGTTATCGACATGACACGTCATAAAAGTGTCGATAAGTCCAAGATCACAAGCTTTGCACGTGACGTTGACAAATCTAAAGTCATGAGCCTTGCATATGATGTCGACAGGTCCAAAATCACGAGCTTTGCACGTGACGTCGATGAGTCTGAAATCATGGATTAAATATATGGTAACACGTGGTAAAAAAGTTCATTTCCTCGCGTCAAAAGATAAAAATATTATCGTGGGCGTGAAGATCAAGGAAGCTAAGGAGTGAAATTTAGGAAACAGTAAGGAATAAAGAAACACGTGAAAGAAAATCAGCTATTATGTAATGCCCAAAGAGCATAACTAATATCGATAAGTCAAAAAGCGGTTAAAGTGCGAAAACTAAAGAAGCAGAAAACGACTTTCAAGAAGAAGTAACCGGTCAACGGTTATCGGGCTGCTCTATAAATACTCAAGAATTCCGACATAGGAGAGCCCCTGAACATCACAACACATCTTTTATCTATATTTACTTTTAGCACGTCAGGAGTAGTCGAAGTTATAACTTTCAGATTTCGCGTCGTAGATTCAATTTTGGCGAGAATCTTTGTTGGGTACAGCATTGTTGATTAAATTCCAGTGTTGTGCTACCAGTTCAGCGTTGTCGATTAAATTCTGGCGTTGTGCTTGCAATATAATTATTTATTAGATTCTAGCCATATTTTCTCAAATTACGTCATTGATTAGGTTCTGGCGTACCTTGAATTTGCAATATTATATATTAGTTGTGTCGTTGATTAGATTCCAATAAAACTTGATCTCGGTATTTGCAAGTTGTCATCTCATTGTTAGTATCGTTGAGTTTGGTATGTCATCAAGTTAAGTTGTAAGACATAAGTTAGGCTTAATAAAAGCATTTGACGATCTCTATCTGAGCTTGATTCAAAACCCTAGTCTCTTTTAATAAAATCTGAAATGCAGCGTTCAGTGAAAGATTTTTGACGGCATAAAACCGGCGAAACAGCCGTGATGAGTGTGATTTTATACGGTGAGGAGAAGTTTTAGCTTTAAATTGTCGAAGGCATGGACGATCTCGTGTCATTAATATAAGATCGTGATCATACTCGCAAAGGGCATTGCCTTGCTCGAAAATAGAAGAGAACTCGCCAAGGCAATAATGAAGCTGGTCCTCCAATCCATGTACTCCCCAACTCAAATGCATATTGAAGAAATCCATAGCACATCCATTTGTCTAACTTCTTTATATACAGGAAAGCAAATGCACTACAAAAAAATATGTAATTTGTGATGGAAATTTGCGACGAACTTTTTCCGTCGCAAATTTTACGACGGATTTTGCGACGGTTTTCTATTTCCATCGCAAATTAGAGACGGAAAAAACATCCGTCGCAAATTTGCGACGGAAATATATAACCGTCGCAAAATCCGTCGGAAATTTGCGACCGAAAAAAGTTCGTCACAAATTTCCGACAGAAAGTAAATCCGTCGAAAATTTGCGGCGAAATCGAACGTCCGTCACAAATTTGTAGTTTATTAGCCCGTGGTATTCCAACCCTATATGTCTTTCTCACTCTCTCTCGCTTTCCGCCCTCCTTCGTAGGTCTAAAATCGGCAAAATTCGCACACGCACATATTAATCTCGGTGAAGTTTTTGTATCGATAAATATCATAGCTAGTTTCGTGACTATTTGTCGTTGGATTGTAATTTCTTTTTTTTATATATATTTATGTTTTTTTTTTTTTTCGTATTTGCATCACCGGTTTAACGACCGGCGACACCTCGCCGGCCCTTATATGAGGCTGAACGGCCACGCTGTTTTGTGACGGAATTAAGGATTCCGTCGCAAATTTGCGACGGAATAAGTGATCCGTCGCAAATTTACGACGGAATTTAGGATCCATCGCAAATTTGTGACGGATCCTAAACTCCGTTTCCATCGCACATTAAAAATTATTAAAAAATAATTCTTTATTGATAATTTTTTTTTGGGTATGTGTCTAATTGAAGGTCTCGCAATCCAAGTGGACGTTGCAATTCTCATCAAATTAACCACTTTGTCCTACTAATATTTCGGTCAAATATTTGGGTAAGTGTTCTTTACATAGTAATTTTTTCTATTTTTGCAATTTCATATTAATTGTTGCGTGAATAACAAAAATTATAATTTCTAAAATTTTATGGTTTTAATTAAGAATAGTAGATATGATATTTTAAATATTTTACCTGAATTTTTTATTTTAATACAGACATAATGCAAAGAGAAAGAGCTTGGATGTATAATAAGAACTTACCTGGATATCGAGGATTGACAGATGAGTTTCGTACTGGTTGGAACTATTTTTAGACTTTGCTAGTAGTAAATATGAGTTCATAGATGGAAATAAGTTAAGGTGTCCGTGTAAAAAGTGCGGTAATGGTAAATTTCTTATGTGTAATCAAGTTAGAAAACACCTTACTAGATTTGGATTTAGTTCGAACTATTATAATTGGACTTCCCATGGTGAACCATTTATATCTGATGAAGGATATGAAAGAAGTGACCAATTTTCAATTAGGGAATAATGTGGTTATTATGAGCAATTGAACCCATACGAGAGGATAGTCATTGATGCAGCTAGTAATAATTTTGTCACGGAATCAAATCAGGCAAGTACTAGTTTTACTCTTACACGTAAACAAGTGGGTACTAGTCATGCTTCACAATTGGAAGATATAGAAGTAACGGGTTTTGCTGAGAATGTCTATAATGAAACTTTTCGATCTAATCAGTTCTTGGATGTGTTGAAAGCAGCAGATGAATCTTTATGGGCAGGTTGTGAAGACTACACTAAGTTATCGGTGACAGCCCGACTATTAAATATCAAGGCAGAACATAATGTGTCTGCGGATTGTTTCAACTCTTTTGTTGAAGTAATGCGGAAATCATTGCCTCATGATAACATCATACAAAGTGATTTTTATGATATGAAAAAGCTAATGGATAACTTAGGTCTTCCGGTTATAAGGATTGATGTATGTAGTAGGGGTTGTATGATATATTGGAGAGATAATGAAAATGCAGAATCTTGCAAATTCTATAACCAACCTAGGTACAAGATTAACAGGAGGCCATGTCGTAATCAGAAGCGTAGACCATGCAAGCAAATGTTTTATCTGCCCTTAATCCCCAGATTGCAAAGGCTTTATGCATCTAAAGCCACTGCTGAACACATGATTTGGCATGCAAATCATAAAACAGAAGAGGGTCTAATGTGTCATCCTTCAGATGCGGAGGCATGGTAACATTTTGATAGAACATACCATAAATTTGCGATGGAGCCTCGGAACATCAGGTTAGGTCTCTGTGCCAATGGATTTGTTCCATTTAGGAAAACAGGAAAAAGTTATTCATGCTGGCCAGTTATCTTAACGCCGTACAATCTTCCACCTTGTATGTACATGAAGACACCTTATATGTTTTTGACATTGATCATGACAGGGCCGCAAAATCCGAAAAAGTTGATAGATATTTATATGCAACCATTGATTGAGGAGTTACAACGGCTATAGGTTGAAGGTGTCCCTACGTATGACGTTTCTACCGATCAAACATTTGTAATGAAGACTGCCCTTCTTTGGACGATAAATGATTTTCCAGCTTACGAAATGTTATCTGGATGGAATACAGCTGGGATATTAAGATGTACGATATATTTGGAGAGGTCAAAGTCATTTAGATTAAAACATGGAAAGAAGCCCTGTTATTTTGACTGTCACAGACAATTTTTACCACCAAGTCATCATTTCAGAAGGAATAAGAAAGAGTTCATCAAGAATATAACTGAAAAAACGCGTCTACCATTAAGGTTGACCGGCAATCAAATTTGGGGGCGTGTGCAGAACTTTCCAACTGTTGTTGAGAACCCACACAACATGACTTTTGGGTACGGAAGTACACATAAGTGGACAAAACGCAGTATATTTTGGGATCTACCATATTGGAAAGCCCATCTTATTCATCATAATCTTGACGTCATGCACATAGAAAAGAATGTTTTCGACAATGTCATAAATACTGTGATGGATGTCGCCGGAAAAACAAAAGACAACTTGAACGCAAGAAAAGATATGAGAGATATTTGCAATCGGCCAATACTAGCTGTGGATGCAAGCAGCAGGGGACCAAAACCGAAAGCAATTTATACATTGGATAAGGAGCAGAGGCGAGTTGTTTGTCAATGGTTGAAATCTGTACAATTTCCTGATGGATATGCTTCGAACCTCGGGAAATGTGTTGATTTGAATGAATACAAGTTCACAGGTTTGAAGAGTTATGATTATCACATCCTGATGGAAAGACTAATTCCAATAACTTTGAAGGAAGTTCTACCGAACTTTGTATGGAGCGCCATTACAGAATTAAGCAATTTCCTCCATGATATTTGCTCGACAGTGTTAAAAGTATCGCACGTGGAAAAACTAAAGAGATATATTCAAATTATTCTTTGCAACTTAGAAACGATATTTCCTCCAGCGTTTTTTGATTCGATGGAACATCTCTTAGTTCATTTACCTTATGAGGCTAAAGTTGCAGGTCCCATTCAATTTCAATGGATGTATCCATTTGAAAGATAATGTTTTTTTTTTAAAATACAGTTCAAATTAGTTTATTATATAATATGTTCCGATAAGCTTCTTTCTATTTCAACTAGATTCTTATATCATTTGAAGAAAAAAGTGAAGAATAAGGCACGTGTTGAAGCTTCAATTTGTAATGCATATATTGTGGAAGAAGTGACAATATTTGCATTACACTATTTTGAGCCGCATTTCAGTGCAAAAGGCGGTGAGCAGGCAGAAATGATGAGGGCCCCATTGATCCCAATTGTACAGCATTCTCTATTTTCAATTATCTAGGTCGACCAAGCGGCGCATGTCAGTTTCGTTACTTATCAGGCGAAGAATTTCATGCAGCCCATACTTATATTTTACTGAACTGCCCAGAAGTCGAGCCATACTTCAAGTAAGTGTAAATTTGCAAATATATGTTTTGTGTGTCAAATATTTGCTAATATTTATATGGTTTTTAATATTATGATTTTTCAAACCGAAATGTTTGGACTACAACCAAATGAGTTTGACCGTTTATGCGATGAACAATTTGCAGCATGGTTCAAGGCATATATAAGTTGCCCATGGATCAAAATCAAGTTATTAAAATTATATACATCATTTAGTAAAATATTTATGGTAGACTTTGCATGTGCAACCTTAGGTTCACAATAATTATGATGAAATTAGAGGGCAAGGATTGCTATATCATCTGTCATGGGGTCCACAGTTAAAAGTTCGAAGTTGGCCAGCATATTTCATAAATGAATATAATTTTTATACTCAAGAATATGGAATGGGAAAATCCACAATGAATAGTGGTGTGTCTGTTCGGTCATTCAATGGTGGCAGTTCAGAAGATGATTTTTATGACTTGTTGGATGAAATCATAGAGATTGAGTACCCTGAACCATTAATGATGCGGGTTATGTTATTTAAGTACACGTGATTCGATCCTGTCAAAGGAATGAAGGTGCACATGAAATTCAATTTGGTTGAAATAAATCACAAGAAAAGGTATATGAAGTATGAACCATTTGTCTTGGAACAACAAGCAATTCAAGTATGTTATGCATCATATCCTAGTTTGAAACGTGACAAAACTGATTGGTGAGCTATATGTAAAATCAAAGCACGGAGGAAAATCGAGGAACACTGAAAGGATAGAGCCTACCAACAAGAGGAAGTGTGTAACACGGTTGAAATTGAGGAATATAACATACCAACTTTACGAGATCCGTGTGGAGCAATGATAGATGTGGATCCAACTGAAATTTGCGAATTAAATGTACAAGAATGTTCAGAATCTGATTTTCAGATAGAAGACGAAGACGAAGACGAGGACGACGACGAAGATGAAGATTAAAATTTTTGTCACAAAACACTACAGATGTGTAATTACTAACGCTACAAGTGTTATTTTGGTTGTTATCATTATTGTTCTTGTTATTATTGTTATTGTGCTTTTTTATTATTGCTATTGTTGACTTTTTTTTTATTTTAATTGATCGTCCGAAATTTTGTCCCCAAATGCCGACAAGTCAAATATTATTAACGTGCCCTAACATTTTCGATATTCTAATTTCCATTGCAAAATTTGAGATGCGAAATTTTACCATTCGAAATTTGCGACGGATAATTTAATCGGTCACAAATTTGCGACGGACATATAGAGTCCATCGCAAATTTTTTGTCGAAATTTTTTTCCGTCGAAAATTTTTTGTCGGTCCAAATTTTGCGATGGACAAATTGAGTCCATCGCAAATTTTGCGAGCGAAATTTTACCGTTTGAAATTTGCGACGGATAATTTAATTCGTCGCAAATTTGCGACGGAAATTATCTTGTCTGTCACAAATTTGCGACGGATCCTACCTATTCGTCGCAAATTTGCGACGAACATATAGAGTCCGTTGCAAATTTTTTATCGAAATTTTTTTCCGTCGAAAATTTTTTGTCGATCCAAAATTTGCGACGGACAAGTTGAGTCCGTTGCAAATTTTGCGAGGGAATTTTTACCGTTCGAAATTTGCGACGACCGTAGAATTTCCATCGCAAATTTGCGACGGAAAATATCTTGTCCGTCGCAGCGCGTTTGGGCCGTCGCAAATTTGCGACGGCCCGAACGGGTCCGTCACAAGTCTGCGACGGACCGAACTCGTCCGCCACAAATTTGCGACAGCCTTAGGATGTCTGTTGCAAATTTGCGACGGACGCGTTCAATTCGTCGCAAATTTGCGACGACGCGAATTATTTGTTGCCGCCGACGCGCACAGCCTCGATCTTTCACACCGCTGATCTCCGCCGTTGCCATCGCAACCGTCGCGCCGTCGCCGCCTAGCACGCCCGCCGTTCGTTGCCGGTTGCCCTCGCAGGCCGGCCCGCTCGTTGCCGGTCGCCGGCCAGCCGCCCCACAGCCCCCCCGGCCCGTCGCCTGCCCCCCCGCCGGTCGCCCCCTCGCCGTCCCAGCCGTCGCCGTCGCCTCCTTCCCTCCTAGCCGCCTCGCAGATCCCTCCCCCGCCTGACGCCGGTCGCTCGGCAGGCCCCGTCGACCGTCGCCCGCCCCCCGCCGGTCGCCCGCCCCCCCTGTCCGCCTCGCCGCCGTCGCCCCCGCCTCGCCGCCCTCGCCCTCACCTTCGCTGACTCGCCTGGTCGCCCTCGCCGCCCTCGCCCTCGCCGCCGCCGACCAGCAGACGCCGCCACCAACCAACAGACCTCGCCTGGTCGCCTTCACCGGCAGGCCAACCGCCGCCGACGCCGTCGCCACCGTCGCCGTCGGCACTGCCGTCCTGCCGCCGGCCAGCCGCCCGCCTCCCACCCAGGGGCCGACGCCATCACCCTTGCCCGACGCCGTCGCTGCCGATCGACAACGTCACGGCCGAGCTCCCCCGTCGTTCGCCTGGTTGTAGCCGAGCACCTGACCGACTAGTTACCATTTGGTTTGTTCGTTTTTCTGTTTCAATTATATATCATTGTCTCCTTTGTTTGATGTGGACAAGAATTTATGGCCGAAATGATGTAAAAATAGCGATGAATATTTTACGCTGAATTTTGCGATCATTACAGTTCGTCGCTAATTTGCGACGTTTAAATTTTGCGGTCGATTTTGAGACGAAATTTGTAACGATTTTTCCAACGAAATTTGCGACTGATTGTATTCGTGACTAATTTGCGACTAATTTTGCGACGAAATTTGCGACGAATTGTATTCGTGGTTAATTTACGATTAATTTTGCGACGAATTTTGCGACGGACAGAGTTCGTCGCAAATTTGCGACGGAATTTGCGACGAATTTTGTGACGAATTTTGCAACGGACAAAGTTCGTCACAAATTTGCGACGGAATTTGCGACGAGTTTTGTGACGGACATAGTTCGTCACAAATTTGCAACGGACATAGTTCGTCACAAATTTGCAACGAAATTTGCGACGAATTTTGCAACGAATTTTGCGACAGACATAGTTCGTCACAAATTTGCGACGGAATATTTGCGACGGATTGTATTCGTGGCTAATTTGCGACGAATTTTGCGACAAATGTTGCGACAAATTTATTTGCGACGAACTTTTAAATTTTCCGTCGCAAAATTTTGCGACGACCTAGTAGCGATGGAATTTCTTCCGTCGCAAAATTCGTCGCAAATTCAATTTGCGACGGATTTTTCCAAATTTTCCGTCGCAAATTTCGTCGCTAATCCGGTGTTTTTTTGTAGTGATGAACTCCGTGCCGATTCTTATTCTGACCCAACTTAGAAGACATCACTCCAAAAAATTTAGATGGTCTTGCTTCGGTACAAGCCCTGTGGAGAACAAACCTAGATGAGTCCGAAGATCAAGCTCTTTTTCATTTAGTTCCAATACTCACCTCCACAGAAATTGCGATGGCGACTAAATCTAAATTCTAATGGACTAAAAAGAAGGTGCAAAGATCTCGTCTGCACTCAATGTTGCTCCGTATTAGCTCAGCGCACACCGGCCCCGTTGCAATGTTTGTGGTTATTTTGGCGAGAATGTCGGGAGCGACATTCATGGCTACAACACTCATCTACAAGATAACACAACAGAACTCCGAAACAAACCCTGGTCTTGCACTTCAATGAAGTGAGGCAGTCCATTATAAATACTAAACTTTAGACCCAAAAACAGAAAAAAATAAAATAAAATGCTTATTTGGTCCGGATATCACCTAATGACTTCTCTTTGCTGGAATAAGTAAGAACAACAAAAATACAGCTAACTTGACAGGAGCTTAAAAATTGAAGCTGTTGTGTTGCGGAACTTCATATCAAGAGGTGAAGAACCTCCTTCGGTGCTTTGTCACGTGACTCACAGCAGGGCTAGGAGGTGATGCTCTCCAAGAGGGCAATGCATGCTCCTCCATAATCAAACTCAAGTGAAGGTCAGAGCTTTTATTAAAGTCAAAATGTGGCGCGAATTGAATGAGAAATTACGCCGTTTATTCTTCTGATCTCCTCTTCCTCCCTAGAACAGATGAAGGCTGAAATCTCCGGCCACCTACACGCCACTTCTTAAAGGCGGCCACTGATGATTGAGCTGCCTCATACACTACACAGGAAACCACAGCATCAGTATCTTGCATAACGAAGGATAAGAAAAGAAAGCAGACATAAATATCCAATCAAACTCTTACGATTGACTTCTTCTTTAGTAAGCCGGGAGAGAATTTTCGGAGCTGCCACATGTGACGCAGTGTGTGCCTTAGTCAGTACTTGTTTGTATCTACTTCTAAATGCGGAGAAGAGCAGAAACCCAAGGGTCCTATCACCAACACTATCCATGAAAAGGAACAAGGAGATATCATAAGTTTACATTGAAGAAGGTCTGAAAATTAGAAGGAACCTGAACTATTAGCGATTGTGACAGATGTATATATTTGAACAAGTAAAACTAGAGAGATGCCTCCTCTTCAGCAAATGGGAGAACTATAGCATCAACTAGCAAATCTTTGAGTAGTGACTTGCAACCACTCAATCATATAAAAGCGCTTCATTAGATGAAGCCCATCTCATCTACAGTATTGCTAGAAGATCTAAAACTTTCACCAGCATGGACAACCTACAGGTTTCTTGCTGCGTTGAGTGAACCAACTGCAGAACTCTTTCCCGTGAATATAAGGAAGGAATCGAGATCGGCTGCAAAATAACAACTTGCCTCTCTAATACAATATTCTAAACGACCTTCTCCACCAAAAGTGGATTTTGCTTGAAAATAAACCGCGAAAGAAGCTAAAGGAGCAGAAACTGATGGATATTCGAGGACATGAACCAACCCATTGAAATGACTAGGCCGCTTAGAAAAATGAGACAGAGTTTTAGCCTTTTGGGTGATCTCCAAAACAATAGAGGGAGGATGTCCATTGAGCTATGGTAAAAATTTAGTTTGTTCCATGCGATTCACCCACTTAAAAGCTTGCTAATTCCCTGTACTTCTCCAAGTTGAAGTCATTAAATATGTTCATAACCCCGTCTTTTGACCAAAACTTATGTGCAGTACCTCAACAGTGCCAGGTACAATTAAGAAAAATCTGATGGGAGTACTCAGTCAATGCAACAGAAGAAACTCCAAGATTCTGGGTTGCGGAGGGAAAAGGTGTTGCAGAAAGACACTCACATTGGCGTCATCTTGCAGCCAAATTCATAAAAATATGGACTTCGAGATCTCAAATCCACACATGCAGGATCAGCCTGGATTTCCAGCCTAGTTCTGACATCATCCCAAATACAATATAAAACGATTAGAGTGTCACAACAGACTGAAATGAAACTTTAGAAGTCCATAAACGAGGACTCTACAACTCTAATGTGTGTATCACGATGTTGCTTTCTTATGAGGTATGGGTAGACATGCTACTTCTCCACCTAGATCATCTCTGTACTCATGCCCCATATGTTGAATATCATCTTCCAAGGTAATGGATATAAATAACAGTGATCACCATCTTACTTTTCATCAAAACATGCCGGAACAAGTACTGATACTGCATTTCTCTGGCACAACTCGTTAGCAAGCCAGAAGGGCAGCTCTACTTTTGATCCTTGGTCAACCTGGAGAGAGAAAAAGAAGGGAAAGAGAAACAATAAGCTAATGTGCTCCGAACAACCACCTAGATAAAGCTCCGGAATGTTCGAAAACATACGCAATTTTTCTCTGCACTAGGATCGATCCCAACTCCATTTACTGGCTTTTGGAATACAACTGAAACCGGCTATCATCAAGGACATCACAAACCCAAAATTAGAGTCTTTGAAAAGTCTAAAAACTGACCAAAAGACCAACAGAGAGAAGAGAAAAAAGCCAGTGCACACCTCTTCTTCGGCGATGATATCATCAATGCCATAATAACCTCCCATCCTTCCGATCAGCTCGTCGAGACAGCGAGACCAGGCAATTGATCTACGCCGAGCTCGCTCCCATACAATCCCAGCTAGGGAACAATCAAGACTGCCACAACAAAAATCAGCGATAGCGCAAGCACTGACAAATTCGGGGAAATCATCGCGTCAGTTCAGTAATCAACAGCCCATCGCCATACGAATGCCCCCGACCAGTGAAGCAACCACGGGTCACACCAAAAGCTCCACACTCCTCCTCCCCCCCAACCCGTCGAAAACGAAAGAGCAAAATCGGCAGCCGTCTCCGATCTTACAATAGTCAACGGAGCTTGCCCGAAAAAATCTTGCCCCAGTGTACGACAGAAGCTCGGATTCATAAAAAACCGAGAGACACCCGAATATCGAAACGGGGCATGCCCATACACGAGACCAGCGCAACAGCCATTTCCGATCTTAGGCCAAACCAAACCGCGCATTAGGGTTGCGATCACAACGGCATGGCCAAGTAGCAAAACACCCAAATTCAGAGCAATCGAGATCACATCGCGGGTCGAAGAAGAAGGAGAGAATCGGAGAGAGAGAGAGAGAGAAGAAGGGAAAGCACCTGTCGCCGGAGCTCCTCTCTACCTTCAGATCGGCGTCACCGTCGGCGAAAACGCGAGGAAGAGAGGGAGGGAAGGGGAGAAAAATGGAGGGAAACTCAAAAAATTTGCGCCGCTAGAGACTGAGAGTCTCTAGCACAGGCTAATGGAGCGAAACTTACGTGGGCCAAAAGGCCCATTATCTCCAAATGAAGCCCAAAACGAGCCACTAGATGGGCTTCAAGGGCTCTTGAGATAGAGATCCCCTCGATATCATGCCGACGCGGTACCATCGATTTAATTTAGTATGGGATGATGATAAAAATAATCCTTGAACTTTGGCTAAATATGTAATGTAGCCTATGAACTTGTAATTTGTTCAATGTGGCCTCTGAACTTTACCCAATGTGATATCCGAACTTTTAATTTATACACTGTGATCTATGAATATTTGGTACATCTTCAATCTAGTTCACTGATTAACATTGGGCATTTTCATATAATCCAGTGACCAAGTTAAACATATACTAAAAGCCCATGGACCACATTGAATAATTTAAAAGTGCGGGCATCACACTGCAAATTGGGCTAAAGTTTAGAGACCACATTGAACAAATAAAAAGTTTATGAATCACATTGCACATTTGGTCAAAACTCGATAACCGTTTATGTCATTTTCCCATTTAGTATTTGCCCTATGCACAATTATGCTGCATAAGTCGTCATCCGATTTCAATGAACCAAGTAAGTTCTCGACAAGATATCGATGTCATTTCGGCACGCCGCGCGATACAAATCTTACGGGGAAGGTTTTGCAATCGGAGGACTCTATGTGTGGCTCTGCCGAGAGTGCAATCATCCCAGTGGAAGCGAAAAGGAGTTCAAAAAGCGAATGCAGAGCATATCATCGAGTGCAATTTGAGTTCCGCATTGCTTCTACTCCTCCTCTAGGGTACGCCAATTACCATCGCATCGATGGGAACCATCTCGTCCTCCAAAACAAGCGATGTCCCGTGTTGGCGTTTTGCATGACACTTTCATTGCGCAACTACGCGAAGGAAACACACGTGGAGGAGCTTCTAGGACAAGCTCCTCATCACCTTCAATTCGATTCTTTCTAGAAAAATTTGTTGATAAATTATAGATTTTTTTGGGGGCCCATTGGAGCTGGATTGTTTCTTATCGCTACGAAGCCAGCGTGCGAGACGTGTGGGAGAGGGTCGACAAACAAAACAACGAACGGAAATCCCACTTGACTTCCTCAGGAAGGCGTCCCACGCCCAATCTCTATCTTTAGCCCACGCAATGTACACGTCCATGCTGCCTTTCCATTTCGTCGTGTCATGTTGATTGAGGATTTTGATGTTTCCGATATTTTTCAGGCCCTACATGGACAAATTCATGCCTTGCTGGAGAAGTTGCGGTCCTCGTGTACATCCATTAGAGGGACAACGAGATCCGGTCGGCTTGCTTTGGCGGTCTTGTCTTGAGGAGCCCCACGTCCAAAGAAAAGCCTTAGCGGTTGTCTGGTGGATAAACGCTATTATTTGCGCAATTAGACGCATGACACATGCCCGACAGTTTGTACCGCAGATCGGGTGCGAAATCGAATGCCCGGGTACAATACGCGGGGGGGTATCTCGAGCAAGTCTTCACGTGCCAGACCAAATCCATCATTATGATCCCTCCATAATAAAAAGAAACATCAACATCGAGAGTTCAAACCAGAAGATCGATGAAATATTATCAGAAATTATGATTAGAAGTGTAATATCGGTTTAATGCTTGTCTTATTAACCAATAAATTTAACAGGATTTTGTTAACAGGTGCCTTACAAGCAAATGTTAGACATCCCAGTATAAGAAAATTTATCGTTCCTTAATGAACTATCGTTCTCATGTTATGTGTAATCTGTGTATAAAAAGTGGACATACTTCCTTATTGGCAGGGATAAGACCCAATCCAAGATTGAATGCTCGTTTTCTTAAACAATGGCGAATCATCTAAGATCTGGGTCTTTCTTGTCCTTGGTCAGAACGTAAGATCTGGTTGAAGGTTGAGTGTATTGACCCAGAACATGGATGGTTTGCCCTTTCTTGTCCTCTCTGTTCGAAGGCTGAGATCCCAGATTTTGTTTTTCTGGACAAATGAGAATTGCCTGACATGGTCAATTTGTGCCGACCCTTGGCTTCGCCCGGTTTTGCCAAATCCAAGTTGAGAATCTTTCTTTTAATCTTAAAAACTTAGCAGAAAAATATATGCAATTGCGCAGTTTGGGTACCATAACAACACGAAGGCGTTAATGCACGTGCGGTGGCTGCGCCAGAGCTAGCCACAACAGCGGCCGCCGCGTTCGATTCCCCCACGCCGGCCCAACACGGCGGCTCTGCAGACGCCCATCGGGGCCACGTGTCTCTTTCTTTGGTGGCTTCGCTTGGCCCACTTAAAAGGGCCGAAAAAAACACGAGAACATTTATAATTTTTTTTAAAAAAAATTATAAATAATTATCAAAGTCAGTGCTGATCGTGTCAGGAAAGACTGTTGACATCCACGTCACTGTCGACATCCACGTCAGCGATTGTCAACCAAAAATTGACCGGGATGTTTACATTGATAAAAAACCGTCAAAATGTTTAGAATCAAATTGGTCGAATTCAAAAATTTATGACTGATCTGATATCCGTATAATAAATTTATGAATTTTTTTTTATAATTAATCTATAAAAATACATTCCAGAACATGCCCTTTTTCATACTTTGACATGGACAAGTTGACAATCCCTTAAACCAAATCCATCGAGTTTAGCAACCCCCACAAGAAACATGTTCACGGATAGTCGCTATTCCCCTTTGCTCGAGAAACTTCAGTCCAAGTCGAAGGAGCTTCCTCCTTGATTCAGTTTCCAAATCGCATCTTAAACTCGAATTTCGCGATTAATCAGATGAGTAGGTTCCATAATCAGCGACGCAATTCTTCGCCCCCCACCCCTGTTAGGTCTTGCCCTAATTTCCAATAAATTTATATCGCGACAGTTGATTTTGTGGGGGAGTTTGCTTACGTGATGCAAACGATGTTGTTCTTATTGCCCAAGCAAAGGCCCGAACGGATTAGATAGGAATTATGGGAGTTTAGTCAAATGATTGTTTAGATTAGTGCCTCTTAATTTACGCTCTATTCATGCTTGTGCTTGCTGATATTATTCGCTAGCATTACTAGAGCAGACGCTAGCTATGACGCACCCCGCATTTGATTTGTTTTCCCTTCTAAAATAATTCCCCACTAGGCGTGGCATGATTTAAACATGACATGAGATTTTTCATCTTCTGCATCATTATCTTTTGGTCCACACGACATGGAAGATGGCGCTATTCGCCCCACCTCCAAATTTTCAAATTTTCTCATCAATATCATCATTTGAATTGGCTCTTTCACTAATTAAAGCATGAGATGGATCGGGGCGCGATATAATCATCGACGCAAATTATCGGCACGGATCTCCCGCTTCGAAACAAGAAGACCTTGTGGTTGTGCACAGTACATTATTTATGGTAATTCTACGAACCCCCGTAAAAAGAAAGCAATGGAGCATGGAACTCGTATTTACACATGTTGTTCGGGCCGAACAATGAGAATATATCAAAGTCATGGCTTTGGCGTTAATCTCTTTTAGGGGTTAAATCTCTTTTCGCAAAAAGACGAAGATTAGGATAAGATAAGATATGGTTTTAAGATGTGGAAGTGATGGCCGTTGTTTCGGTTCGTGGGTCTTTCGGTGAAACCCTTTTTCGCCACGGTATGAAAGTCTAGGTTTGTCCTTTTAATCTTTCCATCAAAGGCAGGGAAATTAGATAAGGAAGGACTTAGTTTAAAGAAAAAGCATGTAACCCCAGTGAAATAAAAGATGCTTTCCTTGCTCACAAATGCATACAAAAAGTTAAACCTAAGGACCCATTTCATTTGCCTAACCTTTTGTTTCTTATCCACTCCTACGTATGATCTCGTAAGGAGGTTGACCTTTAGGCTAGAAAGGAGGAGCTACACTAGAATTTGAGCTTCTCTTATGAGCAAATAAAATATTGAATAATGCTCTTTTTATTTCGCGAAAAATGAATAATTTAGAAAATATTTTCCTGAAAAATAGTCATTTGTATCATTTGCAATAATTAATTAATGAAAAATGTTATCATCATTGATAATTTTTGTCTTTACATTTTCATTCACTCATTTTTGTAAATGATACAAAGGGTCATTTTCGAAAAAATATTTTCCAAATTATCGATTTTTCACTAGACAAACGGAGCTTATAAGGTAGCTTTGTTCGGTGGTTCACATGATTTGAACATATTTTATTGGGGATACAAGAGTCATCTCATATCAACCTAAGCACAAAAACCCTAGATCATCGTAGAAGTAGTCTATAAAGTAAAAACTAGAAAAAATCACGAAAGGCAAACCTTAGCATCTCATGGAGCCAAAATTACCCTAGGATGTTCGACCCAAATTGCCCGTTACTAACATGTGGATTTGACTCGTAGGTATCCAGAGCGAAAATCCCTTATGAAGCCCTAATTCTTCGAAACATAGTAAATGACAGTGGCAAAGCGATTTTACACATTAAGGCTCCGTTTGTATTGTGAAAAATGAATGATTTGAAAAATATTTTTATAAAAATGATCGTTCATATCACTTACAAAAATAAATGAACAAAAAAGTTTCCGTCAGCCACAAAAATATTTAGACATAAACTATTGTTGGTAATGAAAACATTATTCATTGATTATGAATTCCAAATAATATAAGCGCTCGTTTTTAGAAAAACATTTTTCAAATCATTTATTTTTCATAAAATAAACATAGCCTGATAGTTTGAAAGGGATACCAAAGGGATTCAACGTTACCTTAAGTACAAAAACTCAGTTCGCCCCTAAAAGCAGCCTGAATTTGTAAAATCTAGACCCCAAAAACAAAAGCAAAACTTTAGTGTCCTCTCATAAGCATGATTTATTCCAGGTCACATCCCCCTATTGTCCTGTAAAACTGCTGATCCTTTTCGATTGGCTCCCTCAATTGAATTTGGCCCCATTGACGCTAGCCACGTCTTCTTCCCATCTCACTCATTCCATTTCAGTTTCTCGACACCCGATGTTAACTAACACGAATCTCTCCCCTTTTTCACTAACTAACAACGAATCTGACCACAATCCGGCACAAATTGTTCTTCTTTATTGGGGGAAATTCCGACAAATACGAAGTTTAACCTAACCAAACAAACGAAGAGGAAAAGAAAATGGTTGACGGGCTACTTAAGGCATGGATGGGAGTGATACGCCGAGACAAAGATGCATGTGATCACATGATTCGAACCTGTCGGTTCCACCATCGTCGCTTTGATTGATTCTTGCTTATTTTTAAGCTTTCTTGGTCGCTCGGGTTCATGCATCGTAGGAGTGACCTGTTGGGCATGGAAATGCTTTGTTTATATGGGATTGGGCCACACCTAATCAATGACGATGTAGCCGAGATAAAAAGACGAATCGTTTACCAACTTTTGTTCGCGGTTTTGACCCCCCGAAGAGAGTAGACTTAGTGACGAGGAAGGTTAGAATTATTGGCCTACGATAATTGGGGTTTCTCTTCACATCAAAGCTCCAAGCTCATTTTATCGAAAAATGGAACTTCAAGCTCAAGAAAATGTGCCTCGAGCTTTCTTCCCATGTGATGGTCGTTAAGGAGAAGAAGAAGCAATCGAAATAGCGGAAAGTCGTGCCGCATTTTAGAAAAATCAAGGGAGAGGATACGGGAAAAGCAAGATGAAGCAATTCGAGTCGAAACCCTTCTTTGGTCCTCTGGATTATTGCAAGAATAACTAGAACCAACACATACTACACGCGCGAGAACTGCCGAATGAAAAGATAGGCAACCATCCTGCCAATGGTTTTTTGGACTTTATTTTTGGCATCAAGGACAAATTTACTTTCCGACTACCTAGCTATAGATTCTTGATGTTTCTTACATGTATGTTGGTCATAATTGCGTGCATAGGTGGACCAAGCTTGCTTGCAAGCCCCGGTACAAATCAAATCATGTAACTATGAATTCCCCAATTATTCTGACCAAAGAAAAAAAAAAATCCCCAATTACAACAAAATTGGATATAAACATGATGAACAAACCATTCATGTAATACCACTCGCCTGGGTGGCGCTGCTGGAGCGTGCACTCTTCTTCTCGCAAAAGGTTGAGTGTTCGAATCCCGGGCGCCGCAGGGTAACTTAACCGGTGGCACGTGTGTGGTGGCTAGCACGTGTCGCCTCCAGGGTTTACTCCCCGGCTGTCGGCCGTGCGGGGGTTCCCTGGGTTATCAAAAAAAAAAAAAAAAAAAACAAACCATTCATGTAACTTTCCTCGACAACATTGATGCTCCAAGAAGGGTTGACATCACCATCAATCATTAACATGGGAAATTATCAAAAAAGTCCTAAATTAATTTGTGTCAATTCAGTCCTAAGCCTTTGAAATTGATCAATTTGGTTCTAAACCTTTTGACGATTTGCCAATGTGGTCCTCCTGAACAATTTTGGTTGGAAATCGCTAATGACGTGAACAATTTTTGCAATTTTTTAAAAGAATTTTCTATATTTTCTTTTGTCCCTTTTTTTCACTGTGGCCGGCCAGGCCCCAACGACCCTCACCGGCCAAAGTGGAAGAAAGAAGAGAAAATAAAACGTAAATAAAATTTAGAAAGAAATATAAATTGTATCAATTGTCTACGTCAGCGCCAGCCGTCTCGCGCAAGACGGTCGACGTTCGCATCAAGCGATTCTCGGTCAAAAATTAATCGAAAGGACTAAAATTGGCGAGCCGTCAAAAAGGCTCGAGACCAAATTAGCCCAATTATGACTTTTTTTGAGGTAACTATCCCATCATTAGTAAGTCCCCAAGAAACTAACGCACTACATGATTGCATTGCACCCAGTCATTCCAATCCAATTCGTTAAATGCTAAGAAGAATACCTCAGGTCTCTTCATGGGTTTCCCAGGAATGGGCGAAAGCACCATCCTCCTCGCGACAATTGAACTGAAGCATTGCACGCGGTGCGAAAAGAACTTTCTTCCTTCGACCTTCCTCCTTCCTCTCGAACTTCCGACGTGTGGCGATTTCCTCCCCGAAACGTTACGCTTTTTCAGAAGAAAGTCGCTGATTTTTCGCCCTTTAGCATCGTGGAATTCCCTCCGCCAAATCGTGTGAGAACGGAGAAATGTGCTCTTCCGTTCAAGTCAAAACCATCTTTGCATCTTTGCATCTTTTCTTCTTTTTTATGTGTATGAACCATGTTCACATCAAAAGAAAAAAACAAAAGCCCTTTTTGACGGCGCCAATAATGTGAAAAAACGCAAAAAGTAATCGTATTTTAAAATATTAATATCATGAAAAATTTTAAATTTGTACATTTATAACGAATTTACTTCAAAACTGATTTTTTTATCACGAAAAACCCTAAATTAATACATCTGTGACAATTTTATTCAAAACTAATTTTTTGACCACCAAAAGTTTCAAACCGGTACATCTGTAACAAATTTACCCTCTGTTAGTTTTCGTTAAATTGACTTATTATCACGAAAAATCACAAATTAGTACGTATGCGATAAATAGAGGGTAAAACCTCAAATCGGCATATTCCTCAATTGTCACGTGCTATTCGGCTTAGTAATTTATCACGAGTATATCACTTTAGGGTATCGAGATAAATTTAACAAAAATGTGTTAATTTAAGGTTTTTCGTGATATTAATTTTATTTTAAAATGGGTGGGAAAGAGCGAGTGGGCAGAGTCTTCTAGGTTTGATGAGATTCTCAGATGTCCATCCCCCTGTCTCCCCTGCCTTTTGAAACGTATCGTTATTGCCGTTAATCTCTGGAGAGGGAGAGGGAGAGAGAGAGAGAGAGAGAGAGAGGGACCCTTCGTCTTGACCGGCAACTTGCGTGCGGGTGCAACGCCACTCGCTTATAATTGTCGTCACCCTCTATCTCCCTCCCTCTCCAACCCACCAGGGCGAGTCCCAGTCAAAATATCGCACCTTTCGAGCTCCTTCCTCCTCCTTCCTCTTCTCCCTCCCCTGCTTCTCTTTCCTTTTAAGCCTCTCTTCGCTTCGCGTTTGCTCCTCAAGTTTGCTTCTCCGCGCAGCTGACAGTTGCTTCCTCACCCACACCCCCCCCCCCACAAGGCCTACTCCCCAGCTTCGTGTATTTCATCGAGCGCGCACACGGACGGGAGGAGGAGCTCCGGCACAGCAGCAGCCGAGTATTTCCGAGGAAATTCAACTGGGTCAGCGCCGTTTTTGGTGGCGAGAAATGATGGGGTTCTCGTCCAAGGAGGAGCGGTCGAGGAGGGTGCTGCGAGGCGTGAAGACCGTCTTCTTCCTGATCACCATGATCGTCTCCCTCCTCCTCTTCTCCGCCCCGATCCTGCTCGTCATCGCCGACACGCTCCTGCCGTCGGCCCTGCTCTCTGCTTCGCTCCCCGCCTCCTCGCAGTCCCTGCAGGACAAGCTTGCCGCCCACTTCGCCGACTACGATTTCCGATACTCCCTCGTCGATATCCCCCTCGTATCCATCGTCAGATCGGCTATTATCATCTGTAAGTGCGCCGAGTCCTCGTCGTTAGAACGTGAAGTAGCTCGATGGGTCGGCACGGAGGCCACCTATTTGTGGGAAAGCTTCGTCTTTTCCTTTACAAAAAAAAAAGGCACATTTTTTGGCCATCGCTTTGTGCTGTTCTGTGAATTGGGTGTTCGAATCTACTGAAAAATATTCGAGTTTCTGATTTTTTTTTTAGTTTTGGGGGGTTACTGCAGGTGTGTACAGTCTGTGTGATGGACCGAGGCTTTCAAGAGGGCCGTACTTGGGGATAACGACCGTTTGCTCATTGCTGTCCCTGGCGTTCGTCTCGCTGAAGGCTTCCTATGTGTTCAGCGTTCCGAACACGAGCCGGGGAGGATACGGCAGAGCTTTGGAAATGGCTCTCTTCATGTCTTCTTGGCTTCTGGCGATTGGTCATATCGTTGTGGCGTATAAGATCAGCTGCCGAGAGAGAAGAAAGCTTCTCGTTTACAAGATTGACATCGAAGCTGTAAGTTTCTCTCCCTTCGATTTTTTGCACTTCAGAAAAGGAATCATATCTTTTTATTGGTTGGGACAATAACATTTGAACTTGGGATCCTGTACGAATGAAATATTCTTTGGTAGATCAGGCTGGGAAGGCGAGGGAAACTTCTGACGCCGTAAATGGAAAATGAGAAGGAAAGAAGGGAAGAAAAAGATCACGTCTTTTTGCCTAGGGCTGAAGAATTGAAATGAGTTCATCTAGAAGGTCAAAACTGCCCCGTAGGCTGGGTTGAACGTTGCCCGGTCTATTGAACGTTTTTTGTCTCGCGCTGTATGCCTGTCATGATCCCTCCTTGTCCTTTTCTAGGTAAAAAGTCCCCATCACATGTAAATCGATTCAACATCGGTTGTGAAGAAAAAAACAATTAGTTATTCTAGCCTGCGGGAAATTTCGTTGGAGTCCTAATTTCAAGCGTAGGGAGGCTGATGCATGTGAAGGAAAGCATTGCACATGTTTGGAGGTTACCCTCGTCTCTGGCCCGAAAGTTTATACGTTAAAAAAAAGAAGAAACTATACTCATGACTCGACAGTCCATGAGGTGAAAGTCATAGAGTGATCTGCCAAAATAAGGGTTGGTGAAGCTTAGGTTATCCTTTTCTGGCCCAAAGAATTATAGGTAATCTTTTAATCTGAGCTATGGTCCCCCAATTACTGACCAAATTCATGTATCAACTCAATAGTCTCGTAGAATTAGGGATGGGCGGGGCAGGGCAGGTTAGCTCAGCCGCCCTTCGTAATGAGAGAGAGAGAGAAAGAGAGAGAGAGAGAGAGAGAGAATATGTTGCTCCGGATTGGACTATGTTTGGTTGCCAATTGCAAATTTTTGCAACTGACAGCCACAACTTATCAACGAGAATATATGCCTACTCATGTTCATGTAGATCCAGCGCATCTTTGTGCTACTGCATGTGCACTCTCTTTCTCAATAATATTCCTCCGTTTCTTCTGATCAGAGGAGATAACATTATTATTCACCAGATTTTGTTCGTTCCTCACCTAATTCATAAAATAGACACGGTCCCCATTTGATCGCCCCTAGTGCCGGACCACTTCCTCATTAACCAATTTCGAACATTAGGAAGCTAGTTTGGCTTCTGCCTTCTGCAATAATAGCTATTGTGCTGAAAAATGACGCGCTCCTGGTCTAAATTCAACGATTAATGTTATCCCTACTTTTCCAACATATGCTTCATGTTCTTCACAATGTTCACATCCATTTGAGAATTCAGATTCTTGCGAGTGCTGTGACCCACGAATGGCCCCCTCTGCAGCTATATCTCTAAGCTGTGCGGAGGGCCTGCCAACTGATAAAACCCCATTTCATGGCTGGCCACTGCTCTGTCCTGATCTATTCTATGGACTAATTCTCGACTTTATAGAATGATCGAAATTTGAATATATGCACTTCTAGATGGTCAGTGCCATGCCCGCACATCATTGCCACCAGGAAATTGGAAGTGAGGAAATTATTAATCTATTTGTGACATGCCTGCAGGTCTCAGCATGCAAGAATGGCTTCCCCAGATATCAAAAGATTCTCCAAGAACAGAGAGAGAAATGAAAAAGAAAGCATTAAAAAAATGGAGGTGGGTGGGAAATTTGACAGGAGGAGGAGGGGACTAACACACACCCGACTTCTAATTTCCTCCCGTTTGGCTCATCACGTTCGTCAGGATCGGGTTTCTGGCAACTGGCCATCTCAACGAGAACGTTGACAATTAGGTCCGCAGAACAAAAATGTCAAACATCGTAATGAATGGCGGACGACCACGGATGGAGGGGAGAGTCTCACGAGGCGGCGTTTGATTTTGGTACGGATGAATCCGTGAGGAAGTCGGATACTGATTCTGAAGGAGTCAAAACTAACAGGCGAGGCTGCAGGCAATAGTGAAAATGACTCGGACGACCCACATGGTGTACACCACACATCGTGCGTCATCATCAGTCACTGTTAGAGATCATAGATTTTTATTTTGTTCTTTGTTTTCTCGGTCCCAATCAAATGTAAAGCTTGTATACATATTCAAAGGTGGAAGGGCTCAAAATATCAGTCCTGATTTCTTTGTTATCTTCTCGATCTTATGCGTTAGAAGGTGATCTGCCAACACGAACATCAAATTTTTTTTTTTGGTCATAAGGAAATTTTTCGTTTCACAAGAAAGAGAAATACATAACTTCAAGATAAAATCGGTGCAAATTTGAAAAATAAATCGACTTGATATAGCCTATAGAAACTTTCTCGTTCCGTAAGAACGGATTTATCATAGCATTATAGCACAATCGGCGACCGATTAGTGAAACTCGCATCATTATTAGTGATGAGCACACGCCGAAATTTCTCCATTTAGTAGCTACGATTTTGCCAAAAGGCAATTTGTGCTTATGTTCGACATCTCCAGCACCATTATCGTATAGAGACAACAACACCACCAATAAGGTTTTTTTTTTTTTGGGGTCAGCCACCACCAATAAGTTGAAAGAGCACAAATAAGTTGAAATAACGTTTTGTAAATCCCATAGCCATATCTAGACCGGGATAGAAGAGCACCCTAAATCGGAGAGAAGAGCTGTAACCCAGATACCAGTTGATCACAAAAAAAAACACTTTCAAATAAGCTCACCGTTGAACACAGCAAGAGAGGAGCTTCGGAGACACGTGCAACACTTGACTTGTACGGAGCAAGCACCTAGAGCCAAAGAGAGTGAACAGATTCTTCCGAGACGCTCGCGCTTCAATCTTCAAAGCTCATAGGAACAAAAACTCTCCACTTCCATTGAGAAAGTCGACATGACGTCCGTGACATCACCGAAGAAATCTTGAAGGATTCTCGAAAATGAATAGATAGGGAGAGGGAGTCCCCCAGGAACGATCTTCAGAGAAGGGGGGCTCTGACATGAACATCAGTTGAATTAGCAGAGAAGGATGAAAACACTTTTACTGGCTACTTGAACTTTTCTAAAATGTTAAAACCATATCTTCGGGCTCCCGAATGCTTCGACGAATTGATGTCCGTACGATATTCATTCACATGCACGAACAATAGGAGACTCGGAGACGGGGAAATATCACGAGGAACATTTTGCATCGGTCGCGACGAATCACGAAAAAAGAAAAACCACAATTGAGGAGTGCATTGCTGATGCTTGAGTAGAGTATTCAATCCTATATGTGCAAAAGAATTGCGAGATTCTGAAAATACAAAGACGTTTAGGCAAATAAGGCTTGCACAAGGCTGCAAAAGATTTTCTTTGCTGCATATGTACATATACTTCAGCAGATGATCCCATTTCCCCTCCCTGATGTACAACCCCGGTTTATTAGCCAAAACTGTGCCCTACTAATCAATCGATTCAACCTCCGCAGTAGTTTGCCGATTCTTATATTTTACAATGGTATGTTCCGCCTCTGGAGATTGATGGGATATCGCTTCTGCATCCGGGTGGTCGGGAAGAACACCAGCTTATCTTCCTCAGCTGCGGCCCAACTGCAAAATTTCGAAGCTATGTTGATATAACATTTGTAAAACACCAACTCATAATAAGTCGCGAACTTCTCGTGGACAAGGGCGAAAGACATTGATCTGGTAGTTATTTTGGCACCTGAAACTAGTGACTAGGTGGTGAATGAAGACAGCAATTTCTACTCTCGCGAGTTCATATCCCGGGCACAGCCTCGGCCCTCCTCCAAACGGTGTGTAGACATTGACCGCGCTGCCTGACGCCGCGTTACTCTGTTCATCACATAGATAAAATTCACGGTTGCCGTTTACGAGGTTTTGAAAGTTCCTGTAGACACATCAAAAGGAAGGGAACAACTACCTGCCACCGCCAAGGATTGAAAGTGCGAGCTTCTTTGAAGTACTCGTGGTCTAGATGAACAGCCCGAAACGAAGCAAAGACCTTCCACCCCTTCGGAATCGTATAACCTGCTTGAATTGGATAGCCATTCGAGGTCTTTAGCTAATCGGAACTGATGCAAACTATGCTCCAGCCAGATCATCGAAAGAAAGTAGAAATTTTCGATTACCTTTTATTTGGACGTCAGTCATCGTCCGTCGGAATACCCCACTGATAATGTTTGCGACTCGCAGCGTCTCGTTGATCACCTGAACGTGGAAGAGAGGCCAGGGTTAGGATTAGAAGTTTCAGAATGTCCACCAGAAAAACATGTATGTATACATAACCAAACTTCATGGGAATGAAAGAGGATATTTTTACATACACATTGTGTGAAAGGCATGGACTTGTAATCATTCCACTCTAACCCCTCGGATCGACTCTTATTTGCCCTGATTTTCTCATGCTCTTCCTGTCAAACAAGAGACAGATACAACTTATTGGAGTCACACAGACAAACATATGAATCAAGATGTAACTATCAATCTAAAGCTGTCTTTGGTTACTAGTTGAGACTTAAGAGAGAGCAGGTTAAGGACAGAGATCACGGATAGCATTAGGTAATGGAATGTAACTTGTGATGAGAGAGCATCTGTGCATTTTCTTTTTCCCTAGACATAAAAAGGGTCGGCCAAAAGTGCACAATCTCTCATATCAGCAATTTCTCTCACTAGCTCAAAACAGCCTAATAAATTCCTATGTGATTTCAGTGCCATCATTCTTGTCAAACTTTCCAAAGAACACTACCCCCACTCCATAATCATCATTCATAATCACAGATCAGCGCCGGAGCTGTAATTTCACAAGGCCGAACCCGACTTAATGGAGAAAAGCTCGCTTGCACTGAGGCTCACATAGTCACGTGCATCGAGTTCACGCAATAATCTTCGCATTTCACAACCAAAACGGTCTTAATTCGAGGGCCTTGGTTTGAGGGTGACTTTGTCATTTTGAAAGACCACATAAAGGCCTCGTCTAATGGTAAGGACAAGGGAGGTCCCCGACGCCGGTCGACCCCCCGACGCCGGTCGCCCTTCCCCTCTCGTTTTGCCCATCAAAAAAGTGATAGGCTAAGTCTGTTCAAAAAGAAGAAAAGATCAAAGGAACAACAAAAACTCAAAAGAACCAAATAGAATAATCAAAATCTGACTCAACGAAAATACTGCAGAGGGCGTGCAGTTCAGGAGGCATCATTTGTCGTAGTGGTACTCCCCAAGTCCCAGGCCATGATGAATCAAGGACATCATTTTCTGCTTTCATGATTACACGCTCTATACCTTTTCTGCTATTCAATACGTTTTGATACCTTCCTGGCCCTATACATGCCTTTCGATTCGTGCAACAACTTAAATTTACTGACTTCGATCGATAGATGTGGTGTTCATGTGCGCAAAAACCAGGATTTTTAAGCTTTTAAAAGGCACTTTTTGGCAACCTCAACTTTCGGGGCCGTCCTTGGACACACACAAGAATCATTGCAAAGAAGCCGACGGGTGGAAGGCCTATAAAAGCAAATGTGGGTCATGATTAATTTAATCCGCTACCGTGGAGAAAAAATTCGATACCTTGAGTTGGGCCAAGGCGAGAGGCGTCTCGGTGAGGAACTTGACCGCGAGGGTCATGATCGTCGAGGTGGTCTCGTAGCCGGCGACGAGCAGAGCCACCAGGAAGTCCACGATCTCCTCGTCGGTGAACCCGCCGTCTCCGGCCAGCAGAGCCCCCAGCATGTCCTCCTTCTCGGCACCCGTCTCGCGCTCTTTCCTTCTCCGCCTCACCACCAAAGTCAGTGCCTCCGCCACTTTCGTCCTTGCCTGAGAAAAAGATCCCAAGAAAAATGACAGATTCAGCAACCCACTAAGCCAAATTTCCCGAAACCAAACTCCTTTTCTGGATTTGCTCTATGGGTCGAGTTCAAGGATCCATGGCTGACAATGACAAGACTGAGCACCACTAAATTGGAAAATTCTTTGGTGGGTTTGCTTCGTGGACTTTGGTCATCTTTGTCAGTTTGAGGGGGATGTGACATATTTACTTGAGATTTTTACTGTTTATTGGAAAAAAATCTGACGCTTAAGCAATGAGATCTGCTTAATTTTGGTGCAAACAGTCCAGCAGATCACGCCACTGTTTCAAATTAGGGGCGAAGTGTCATTTTCACACGTGCGCTTGCCATTTGGGTGCTTGCTTCATTCCTCGAATTCTCGTGCTGATTGGATAGAAAGAGAGAAGGTTTATGTTGCTCCAAATGAAATCTCAACGAAAGAAATTAAAGAAAGAAAAAAAGAAAGAACAAGAAATATATTCTTAAACATGGTCAAATGGGATTATTCGATTAATATGTGAATGGACGGTGCTAGATGTGTTGAGACGATAATTCGGGAATAGAAAATAATGAAACAGGCCGTGATAGAATCAACTTAATACATTCATGATCCTTGGTTGGAATAATATCTTTTTGTTACGAGAGATCAATTTTGAAAAGAATGCCAACTATTTGATGATTATGTATGGCAATAGCAGCGACAAGATACCTTGATGGCACGACGGTAGGTGGCGGAGAAGAGGGCAAAGGGGAGGGTGAAGAAGCCTTCGATGACGAGGACGTACTCCTTTCTCAAGCTTTCCGTCCAGTCTCCGGGATCATAACTCATCAGCTGCTTCACCGTCAGCTCAAACGTTATCTGCACACAATAATCATCACGCGATGATCTTTTAATTAGATATATTAATTATGTCCCCTCGGAATCACTTCAACTGATGCGTTGGGCCAGCGACGAAAGAAATTCAATTATACGAACAAAAGATTCTCAAGAGGTTTTCGCGTGAATGAACTGGCCATGGACCTCGTTTGAAATTATTATCTAATAATTTCGAAGTGAATGAATATACTAATATGTCGATGGAACGAGGAAGGAAAACACGAGGCGAAAAGACCTTCTTGGCCTCCTCCATGAGCAAGATCCGGTCGGACCAGGAGTCGAGGTTGAGCCGGACCAGCCGGTCGATGTCGACCAGCAGGTGGTCCCTGATGATGGAGGAGTTGGCGAAGCTCATGGTGAGCGAGTGCATCCGCTTGTGCAGCCCGCCCGTCATGAGCAGCAGCGAGTGCTTCCCGAGCAGGTTCGCGATCGAGCCCGGGTAGCTGCACTCGAACAGCCGCCCCTCGTTCTGCAGGATGAACCGGTTCGTCTCCGGGTCGGCGGAGAAGACGGTGGGCTCGCCGAAGACGTGGGTGGTGAACAGGGTCCCGAACCGCCCCACCCGCTCGTCGATGAAGGGCTCCGGGTTCTCGGTCTTGTAGGCGGAGATGAGCTGGAGGGTCTCCCCGACGAGGGGCAGCCCGAGGGTCCCCGGCGGAAGGGGGAGACGCCGCCGCCGCGAGGCGAGGAGGAGGGCGGCGGCGGCAGCGAGAGATGCCGAGAGGAGGGCAATGGCGACGAGGAGAGCCATGAAGGTCAAAGAGAACGATCGCAATGCAAAGTGAAGGGTATGATGATATTGGCTTCTGTGACAGAGAGAGAGAGAGAGATACAGAGAAGCGTGTGTCGTGTATACAGATGGCGTAGGTGCTGCTCTTATATGTGAAATTAGAGGGAGATTTAGAGAGAGAAAGAGAGAGAGAGAGAGAGAGAGAGAGAGAGATTTAGAGAGAGAGAGAGAGAGAGTTGAGCAGGAAGGATAGAAGGCAGGCCATTAATGGCCGATTTGCTATGATTTTTATCATCTCTCTCTCGATCGATCGACAAGACTACGTGTAAAACTAAAACCTAATAAAACGACAGATTATTTCCTGTCGGGGATTTGCAAAAATGCAAATTCTTTTATTTCCTTTCTCTTAACTTTCAACCAGTCCCCCCTCTCACTTTCGAATTTCCTCTTCTTTCCTACTAAAATCGCCCCCCTCCCCCCCCAATAAAAAAAAGAAAAAGAAAAAAACTTCACTAACAATATCGCTCGAGAACACAAGTACTCTTGCTCTTCAAACGAATCCCAAAAGACAAAATGTCGCTCGACTGGGATGACAATATGTCCACTACTGATATTTTCGTAAATTTATTTGGACAAACATTTTAACGGTGAATGTTCCTGTCTCTCGCTGAACGTGGTCCAATGATTTTATGAAAAGTCTTGGCAACGAATGCTATCGGATATACCTGTCAAGTATATATTGATTAGAGACATTTCAATTTTTGCGAAAGCAGCTACAAATCATACGAAAAAAGCAGTATCTTACGTGTTGTGAAATTAATTCAAGAACATTTGGACGCTGTCCTTTGAGGCTATTTCATCAGTCAGCATCCTGTTTATGACCTTCTTAGAAGAGAGAGAGAGAGAGAGACATGAAAGCACATTTTTTTTTCATTTTCAAATATCGAAATTTAGATATTAGTCGCGAAACTCCCAAGGTTTGAATTGCGACGATGCGATACCTAAATTTGAGGACTAAATTGCCTAACGCGTTGCGGCTAAATATCGTTCATATATCATGTTCGCATTCGTCCCTTTTTTGTGCGTCACATATCGCATATATGATTCTTTTTTTATCTTGCCAAAAAATAAGCACGCTTGTTCATATTGCACGGTATACGTTTGGATTCACTATTTTGCATAATATGGAAGGGCATGCTACCCTTTTATATTTAATATCGTGACGGGAGTATGAACTACACTAATCTAATAATTAAGTTGATAGGACTACTAGTCGCATATATAATTTTTTTTTCTGATCTTCCTAAGAAAGAAGCAATGCTTTGTTCATATTGCATGATGTATATGTTCAAACTCATTGCTCATTTTGTATGTTTATGGAAGGGTGTATTATCCTCTTTGATCATAATCTAACTGATAATCAATTAATTAGGTTCAGGCAGCACTAAACAACGATTAGGCATGTGAGGTGCTGATCCAGCTACTAAGTATACTCCAAATTTCATGATCACATTTCCTCTCTTTTTTTATTCATTTTTCTTGATTTTGGAAGGATCACGGGGTGAAGTTGGTGAAATAAAACTGAACAAAGGAAGTTTTTAGAGAAAACAAAAATGAAGAGGTATTTAATTATTTATTTATATTATATTTGTCCATTTTGGTGAATGAAGCGCGTGTAATAATGAGCGGCAATTTCTTTTTCGCACTTTCCATTCCTCTTTCGCTTCCTTTTTCGGCTTCCCTTTCCGTCCTGCGAAGCATATTCATTCTCAGGTTGGGTCCACTCGATTCTAGAAGGAAGCATGAGCCACTTTTTTTTTTTCTTCCGAAAAATATTTTGCAAACGGGATAAATGCACCGAAAATCCTAAAATCTATTATGAAAGTGCGGTCAATTCATAAAACTTTTAAAAAGTACAATCAAATCTTAAAACTTATCAGCAAAGTGCAATCAAATTTTAAAATTTTCTAAGAGTGTAAACAACAAAAGAACTTGATTGGATCAATTTGATAAGTTTTAGGACTTGATTGCACTTTTTAAAAATTTTAGGACTCAACTGTACTTTGGTGACAAGTTTTGTGACTTATTTGTACTTTTTGAAAATTTTAAGACTCGATTGTACTTTCGTGATAAATTTTAGGACTTTCAATGCATTTATACCATTTGCAAACTCTTTTATTGATACCCAAAGGCCATTGAAAGAGAGGCAGAGAAACGAGGGGAATTTCTCTCTCTATTTTTTTTTTAATTTTTGGGAAAAGAGTGAATAAATCTCATTTATAATTAGCTAATAAAGCTTTCCATCAATTAGATAGAATAAGGGAGGCTATCACTGTTCTTTCGGCTTCTATATCACTGTTGAAACAGCCTCTTGCCAAACACAACCCAATTTAAAAATATTTCTTCCCTTTTCCTCTTTTATCACAAACATTGGGAAATCATTGTTTCGTCAAAGTCGATTTTACAATTTATCGATTCTAAAAGCTTAAATTGGCACAAAATAACATAGCTTATGTTTTATCGCGATAATCGTCATTTTTCCATGATTTATTTAAAGCACTCGAGCAAAATAATTTTCGACTTTTAATTTGATTAATTTTGATTTCCCACTTGGTGTAAGAAGGGAAGAAAACAGAGAGGAAGAAAGTACACTTACCGATTAATTTGTGATTAATTGGCAAATCATCATCAGCTCATGCAAAAACTAGTCCATCAAATGCTTTATGCCACGGTGGGTGAGTCCCCACTTTGATAGCAAAGTGAAGAGTTAATGGTTATAATCATCTCCACATGTCCCATAATCATGAGTTAGCATGATATAGTCAATACACTTCTTTGTAAGAATTTTATTAAATAGTGCCCGCTAGGTATCTATTAAGAAAATTTTAAAGTGAGTTTGCAAATTTCCCACGCGTTATTTTTTCTCGTGTTATGTGTAATCGGCACTTTAAAGATCGATATATTATATTTAAGCACGCTTAACTAGTGTGCAGAGGCATTCGTTAATCAGATGTAAATTTTAATTTTATTTTATTGGTGTTATCATAAGATGATGGGGCCATATTAAACCCCATGGGTCCCGGTCCCATGAACGAAGGATGTTATTTTGCTTTCTGCCCCCCTAGGCAACCCTTAATTAGTGATCCCTAATTAAGAAATTAAGAAGTATCTCCCATACCTTTTATCATGTAATTCATCTTTAAGCAAGCTTTTTCTCGATTGATTAATCCTAATCATATCATTATCATCATGGTGTTGAGCCCACCCGCAGAGCCCTAGTTCATTCATGTAGTAGAACAAGAAATATATATTTATATATTTAAATAATATTTAAGAGACATATATTAGACTAAAAAAACATTCTTATCCCCATTATTGACGTTAAATCAAACTGTCCCCTTTAAAGACACTTTTGACATCCCCCATGACATAAGCAATTAAGTTTATCTTTTCACTAAACTTGTGAAATAATAGGGGTTCAGCTATTAAATTTATCTTTTCACTAAGATTGATTTCAGAAAATGAGTGAATTACTACAACGCATATGAGATTTAAACAGCACGATTATGACTTAGATGAGGGGCACAATATAGTGAATGCATAAGATGATTCATTTTATGATTTGTGGCATTTAATCTCTCTCTTTATCTAGAAATTATCTTGTGCTATAGTCATAGAGGAACAAACTAAACCAACCACCTACATACATCGTGTGTTGTCACGGCGAAATATTTAAATTCCTAGAAATTGGTCAGGGGGTCAAATTCTTACCCTGTGAAACGTTATTCGATACAGGCAGTGAGCGATTGTGTACATCAAGAGGAATCGATCGAAAATCAGGATACCCACATTTATAAGGAATCACTCTTTCCTCAAATATCTGTAAAGTCGCCAAAGATCATTCCCTAATAATAAGAACGTGCTTTTTCCAAATTTTTGTTTTCAAAAAAAGGGGAAAATGGCTCTCTCCATTAAACTAGAAAAGCAGAAATGAATGGGGGAGAAAAGAACCATCATCACCCAATGGAAAATCAGCCTCGCACGTGTGAGTGTCCCAAAACAATCTATTATGCTTAATGATGCGGGAGCGAAAATGGGAGATTTTGCGATTTTTCAGAAGTGACCCTAATGTCCATAAAGCAATTCAAACCCTCTGCTTTTTGCCCTCTTAGAGGGTGGTGAAAGATGAGCTCCATTGACACGTTATCCTTTCCTTTGCTGCCTTTGTCTCTAATCGAGTGGCATTAGGACTTAAGCCTCTTTCAGATTCATCCCTCTTGCTTCTCTTTCTTTCACACCCACAACAGACATTGGCTTGCTTGCCATTATGCTTACAACCGCCCCAATTAATCAACTCAATCGACCCTTTTTCATGTTGACAAAGTGGCAGCCACGGTAAAATAAAAAAAAAAAAAGGAAAAGAAGTAGAAGGAGAAGGAAAAGAGAGATGTCAAGTGTTACCCAAAGGTCACTGTGCACTGCGTTTTAACTTTTGATTGAGAGGTGCTGCTTTCTTGCTTGCTAAAAGGGGGACATTGCTCTGTTTCTCTTCTCATAGTCATGTATAATAGTCCACAGCCACTTAATATGATATTATAAAGGGTAATTTTTCCGAGGAAAGATGATACGGATGGTTCATGAACTTTGACTCGATGCGCAATGTGATTTTTGAACTTTTAATTTATTCAATGTGGTCCTTAAACTATTGGTAAATGTTCAATTTAGTCCTAAAATTATATGAAAATGCTCAATTGATTTCGTGAGCAGTAATTAGCAATATCTTGAAAGACCAAAACAGCGGCTACTTTCCGAAGGTTTCAAATCGTAAAAGGACGTGATTTCACGAGGGTACCTAACACTTCCATGGATTCGGCCTCTTACCGTGTCTCGGTATGCTTTCTCGCCGTAAAAGGAGAAGCAAAGTCGGACCCCCATGAGTATGAGTGAAGACAATGGAAAGTGCACATTAACAACACAAATGATAAAAAGCAGATGAACAAAGCAAAGAGCTCAAGAGCATCAAAGCTTGTGGGGAAGCAAATATTCCAATCACTTCAAGAGGCTCCTTTGCACTGAGCTCATCAACCACAGAATGCAATTATTCAAACATATAATTATCAAAGATCGGCTCAGCTTTGACAGAAGTGGGATGCCAAAGAGAAGCAGCTGAGCTGGTCGAGAGGGGGTACGTGCTGTGGTAAAAAAAAGTCAATAAATCTTTCCTTAGAAATAGAGAAAAAGGAAACGAAACGGTTCGAAAGCTATGGTGTTGGTGACGGGGGATGATGATGGGCGAGGGCAAAGGTTGTCGTCCACTTGGGCGTGTCGCTCGCGACCGTGTGTGGCCATCGCTTTCTTGCCTTTCGAGGGACATGTTCCAGACATTTACACGTTTGGAATCATGGGTTTCCCACCGCTCATGATTCCTCACGTATACGCAACTGAACCATTTTTCTTTTCTTTCTCCTTTCCGTTGGATCGTACACTTTGTCCCTCGCCCATTTTTCATCCACCCCGGTTCTGCTCTTTACAGCCTAGCCATTATCATCCCCTGGGGGCAAGAAACTTCTCTTTGCTTAAGGCGAGTTCTATGCTCACAAATGAAAATGTATGTTCTACTCGTGCCGTCAACACACGGTGGGTCAAAGATACTTAGGCTGTATTTGGTTTAACTTTTGTGGAGGGCTTTGAATCTCTAAAGTCCCTTGCATAAAAGTTGGGTCATTGAAGAGCATTGAGTGAAAGCTAATATTGACAAAGCTGAATGCTTAAAGTAGATTAGTTTCAGCATTTTCGAAAAGCCATCTCCAAGGGTTTATTGATTCCCATTTTGCCACATTAAATTATATAAATTCCAGTTCGATCCTTGCGTTACACACAATCTCTCTCCTCCCCCTCTCTTTTACACCGCGCTATCTCGGGCAAGTTTGTGAACACGCCCATCTCTGCCGCTTGACCGCACCACCGCCATGCCAACGAGCCACCTGTGACAGTGTGCTCGTGCTCAACTAGCTAACTACACCAACTAATCCCCTTCACCAATGAGCCCCCTTTGATCAATCGCCGCACCAACAAGCCACTTGCGGTCATTGCCGACCCAATCGACCCCGATTTAGCGTCAAGCGAGCCCAAGATCCGAGATCTACAACTTGGGTCGAGCGTGGCTGAATTCAAGACTTGATGGCAGTGGCGATGCAAAGTAGAGGGCAAGTAGAGTGGAAGAAAGAGAAGGGGGAGGTGGCAGCGATATCGGAGCCCTCGCTTGAAGCACCTAGTTCTTGTTACTACTCTTTTTTTCTCTCTCCTTTTCTTATCCAAACGTTATTTGCATTCACTAGATACACATTGAGTTAAAGATGTTGGAAAATTGGGTTTGGAGGAAATGGAATCGGAATGTAATCGGACTTTAAGGCATGTGATCACTCTTTTTTAGGATCAATTTGCCCCACGAAATTATTATAGGTTACCGGCAAATTCCCTTCAGAATACAACAAAATCACAGTGAGAATACTATATAACAATTCCAGTAAATCTCCTAAAACTCTCTGCTAAACAATTAAGAAAATGAATGTCTCGTTTTTCTTTTAAAGAAAACGAAAATGAAGAGAGTTCTGTTCATCTGTCAAGTGAACAGAATTGTCTAATATATATAAGCAAATAAAACACACATCTTTGTGTCTAACTGCCAATACGGACACATCCATTCATGTCCGAAAAATTACAATTCAGACATAACCCTTCGTGTCTGAAAAACCGCCCTTCGAACACAACTGTTCATGTCCGAAAAGTTGCGATTCGGACACAACTCTTCGAGCATTAAAACTGTCAATTTTAGACATACCTTTTCATGACATAAAACGGATAATTTTGTCCGAACAGTCACAAGTCAAGAAAAATAATAACAGATAATAAATAAATAAATTGTTGATTAAGGTTTATGTTGGTCTGCAGCGCCCGTGCGTGCTAAGTGCGCGTTAAAATCCTACATTCGCACGCGAGTATTATGGGGTTTAGCACATTCAATTATTTTCTTCATTTAAGACAAAGAATAATACCTTAACTTATAAATAGACAAAAACTTTCATTTCTTTCTCACGTGGAACAAGAAAAAGGCCTTATTTGTTTGTTTTACAAACAAACACTAACAGATGTTCGATAAAATGGCTTTGCATTTCCTCAAATCTCTCCCAAACATACCCTTACACCAGCGTGTATATATATAAGTTACAAAAGAGCTCTTTTTCTACTGCTATGATATTAGAAAAATGTGAAAGAGCGTCACCAAGATACATATTAAGTATACTTGATAAAACATAGTTCAATCTTCAAAATATTTGATTACACATGACATGGGAGCAGTCGGTGCACTTGTAAACATTGAGAACTATCTGTTTTACTGTCTAACAAATGTCCCGGAGGCACTTGTCGACAAAACTCTCGGGTATCATGATGCGTTTTGCTTTGAACAAGAGACGCTTCGCTTTCTAGGGCTAGACCAGCGGGCAGTGGCTTAAGGTCCAGAATAACAAGTCCTAGTGGTCCAATGTTAACGGTGGCCCAGCCACTCGCGCACAGAAACTCAACAAGGTTGGCCCTGGTCCGGTTCTCAGCATCACCTCCTGCAAATTACCCATTTTATGTTTGGACCATTCGTGCAAGCTGATTGCCAATTGGTCTTTCTCGTCATAACCATCAAGAATATAAACTACAGAAGAGTCGACTAGTCGTCTGCAAATGTGTTTATAACACTGAACTTTCACTTGGGGTCGTCGAATTCGAACACTACAGCCAGAATCACTGGCCACAACACAGCAACATCTGAAGAATGTTCAATGTATGGTCGTCTTCTCTCGCCGGCTAAGTTCCTCATCCTCGGCCTCCGTGAATGAGAGCCGACGCTCGGGCATCATGCATGGACGGACGAGGCTTGCTCAAGACCACCGACCAGAAAGCGACGGCATCCTTAGTATATACTGTATAGGAATCAAGGGGCTCCACTGAATAAGGTGAAGCACCCATCAACCATCCAACCTTCCCCCACATCCGGATAAGGCTAAGATAAGGCCCGACCCACTCGCATCCATTGATTTCTCTTTCGTTCCTTAGTTTCCACCAATTCCTTTTCAACCCAACCAAAAGCACCCTCAATTAAAAAAAAAAAGAAAGTTGTAACTCCAAATAGCCCACAAAGAACACAACAAAAACCATATCTCTCTGCAATATTATTTATAAGATACAGTATCCACTGACTTGCCCCCAACACCATGGCTGCAGCCGCCGCCGCAACCTCCTCCTACTTCTTCGGTACCCGCATTGCCGACCCAAAGCCGAGCTTCGGGCGATTCCGAGCCCGGTTCAGCTTCAGAGCCAAGAAATCGCCTCGCCCAAAACCTGCCCCGAAAAGGTTGGATGGGGAACGGCTGGTGTGGTTCCCAGGGGCCAAGCCGCCAGAGTGGCTCGACGGGACCATGGTAGGGGACCGAGGCTTTGACCCCTTTGGGTTGGGGAAGCCGGCGGAGTACCTGCAGTTCGAGCTGGACTCGCTGGACCAGAACCTGGCCAAGAACTTGGCTGGGGACGTGATCGGGGTGAGGGTCGATCCAACCGAAGTGAAGCCGACCCCATTCCAGCCGTACAGCGAGGTGTTCGGGCTGCAGCGTTTCCGGGAGTGCGAGCTCATCCATGGGCGGTGGGCGATGCTGGGCACGCTCGGTGCGATCGCCGTGGAGGCGCTCACCGGGGTTGCATGGCAAGATGCTGGCAAGGTACGCTCCATATCCATATGGACCATCCATCATACACAATACAATTCTCTACGTACAGTGTCTTACAACAAAAAATCTACCACAAGTACAGCACAAGATGATAGAATCCCATGTGAAGAAATTATTGTTCGGTGGATTGTTCTTGAAATCTAATTTGGCTGGTTTGGCTGGTTAAGATCGATGATAAAGGAATCGAAGTTCCTCAGCGCCCTTTTGTCTCCTTTTTACAAATCTTCTCATCATCGGTGTTAATGCGAGTACGAGGTATTGTAAGAATTATCGAATTCGACAGTTGAAGGTAGGAAACCTTGGTGGAAACCAGAAAACGAGGATGCCTGAAAATTACAAGATTATGTCGGGAAGATATTTTGGTACTCTTGACTCCCTAGGAAGTAAGATCCACCCATTTACAAAGTACGTGTTTCTGCTGTCTGTCCGTTCCTCCTGTCAACATTAACGTTGAAAAATGCGCGTGTTGTATCCTTTGGCTCGTCGTGGCTTCTTCTTTACCAAGCCAATGCCTAGCTTTTGGTGATGATGATGATGATGGTGGGGCAAGAAATTAATTAGTGAGAAACTATTTCATATATATGTACACAGAAGTGGTATCCACTATTGCTATCGAGTGTTATCTATTGGAGTTTATAGAACTATAGCCTAAAAACAAGGTTAAGAGAATTTTGGTTATTTAGTGTAACACTTAAAACTGCGATTAACGTGCTTCTTCGTGTTATTATACAATGTAAAAAGTTGCATGAAGTAAGTTCTTCGAGAGAGAGGAAAGAACCCTCGATCTGTTCTTTTAGCTTTCTCTTTTCGATTTGGTATAATCTCTAGGAGGGTTTGAATTGGTTGATAAAATATTTGACTATTGAACCACGTTTTCATTTAACAGTTTAAGTTTACGACTTAAGTTTTTAGAATAATTGGCAATAATCTCACAAAATTTTACAAAGAGAATCTGTTTAGCGAGCTCTTTCACTTTTCCTCACTAAGGAAAATTTCACTAGTTACCCCCCCCCAACAAAAAAAAAAGACTAGTCCTAGCTGTTCCAAATTAAACCAGCATCGCAAACAACAAAAGATATTTAACAACGTGAGGATCAGAAATAAACGACATGATACAATAATAATTTCATTCGCAATCAAAAGATATTCCGACCACATTTTCATAGTTACTTATGATGTTTGCTTAATTAACGAAATCCGAACTTATTTCTCAGGTGGAGCTCGTGGAGGGATCGTCCTACCTCGGCCTTCCGCTGCCATTCTCGCTGACGACCTTGATATGGATCGAGGTGATAGTGATCGGGTACATCGAGATCCAGAGGAATGCAGAGCTCGACCCGGAGAAGCGGCTCTACCCGGGCGGATACTTCGACCCGCTCGGCCTCGCCTCCGACCCAGCGAAGAAGGAGGACCTACAGCTGGCGGAGATCAAGCACGCCCGCCTCGCCATGATCGCGTTCCTCATCTTCGGCCTCCAGGCCGCCTTCACCGGCAAAGGCCCGATCGCCTTTGTCGCCACCTTCAACAAATGAGCCCAACTCAACCACGGACTCCACCACACCCATCCTCTCCCCCAACTGAGCCCACCGACCTTGTGTCGTTCCTTGGCTTTCTTTTTGGTACGATGATCAAGTTGTAAAATGGACTGATTATGTTATTCCCGCTTAATTAGACATGTTATGAGGTGGTTAATCCCCGCTTAATTCTTTAATAATCTTATTAATAGGTGGATTAAATTTAAAAAATGGATATGTTCATTATAAGTCCTACAACTTATAACGAAAGTGCAATTGAGTTCTAAAACTTGCAAGAAATGCAATCAAGTCTTAAAATTTATCAAATTGGTTCAATCGATTCATAAAGTTAATACCGTTTAATTAATTAACAAAAAACACTGCCGTTCTCGCTGATGACCCTGATATTGATCGAGGTGATGGCGATCGGGTACATCAACATCCAGAGGAACGCAAAGCTCGATCCGGAGAAGCGGCTCTACCCGGGTGAATACTTCAACCTGCTCGACCTCGCCTCCAACCCGGAGAAGAGGGAGGATCTCCAGCTGCTGAGATCAAGCACGCCCGTCTTGCGTTTCTCATCATTGGCCTCCAGGCCACCTTCACCGGCAAAGGCCCAATCGCTTTCGTCGCCACCTTCAACAAATGAGCCCAACTCGACCACGTCCTCCACGCCCGCCCATTCTCCTCCCCCCCAGCTGAGCCCACCAACTAACCTTGTATCCTTCCTTGGCTTTCTTTTCGGTACGATGATCAAGTTGTAAAATGAACTGATTATGTTATTCCCGCTTAATCAGACGTGTTATAAGGTGGTTAATCCCTGCTTAATTATTTAATAAGCATTGCCTTGCTTTCCACCCAGTCAACTCCGGCAAACAGCCGCTTGAAAAGGTGTGCTTTTTGGGCTGTAAAACTTCTCCCAACCTTTGTTTAATTCAATCTAATCCCACTACTAATCATTAAATTAATCTCGGTAAACCACTTCTAATGATTCGTTACTTTCCTAAGTAGTCATCAAGCCAACCCTCGTCATGCCAGTTGTTTCAACAGAGTCAGCTCCCCAGGCTTCTTCTTCTTTTTTGTTCTGCTTTCCTTGTTTACCCTTTCTTCATATTTTAATCTATTTTTACTGTATAAAGGTACATAAACATAGCAAATTTACGAATTGAGGTTTTTTTTTTTCTTCCTTCTTTAATTGAGAAATATCTTGAAAATCGAGAGAATCTTGTTAATGTTGCCCTCTGCATACCCTTGGAGGGAAATTTAAAGAATATCTTGAAAATTGAGAGAATCTTGTTAATGATGTCAATTTTTAGAGATTTTTAAATTTTCTGAAATTTTTATAAACATTTTAATTTTTTTAAAATTTTATGATTTTTTCTTTTCTTTTCGCCATTGACCAATAGTCAAAGCAAAAGAAAGGGAAAAAAAGAAATAAAATATAAAAATGAAAAGAATTAAAAAATTCAAACAATTTTTTAAAAAGGAAAAAAATTGTACACGTTAATGCCACTCGTTCACGTTCATATCAACAATTTTCGGCCAAAATTGACTAGAATGACTATATTGACAAATCGTCAAAAGGTTTAGTACCAAATTGGCCAAATTAAAAAACTTATGACTGAATTGGTATCCGTGCGAATAGGTGTATGACTTTTTTGGTTTTTATCTCATGTTGGACATTGATTTTACGTAAAAATGGCGAGAACATATATGGAGATATTTTCTTTTTCCTTTTCTTTTTGCAAATATGTATGTAAAGGCCACAGTTCATTTTAAAGGAAGAACTTCCAATTTCCAAGAAAAACTTGACTCCTTTTGGCTAAGATACTTGACATTGTGGTTTATGAAGCTTTCCAAATCGTCTAATTACTTATAATTATATTCATTTTGATTATATCAGTACTTGGAAAAGTTTAGAGCACAGATCGAAGGCCATGGTTCATTTTAAAGAAGAAACTTCTCATTCTATAAAAGTTTAACTCCTACTGAGTTATGCTTGATCTTGTGATTTTTGGAGCTTCCAAATAATCTAATTCTCTTATAAGTGTTCGAGATTCTATTAGTACTAGGTAATGTTTAGATGAGTACAAGTTCGGCGCCGTAGTTCATTTTAAAGCAAGAACTTCTCATTCTAAAAAAGTTTGGCTCCTTTTAGCTCATATGCTTGATTTTGTAGTTTTTGGAGCTTCCAAATCATCTAATTTACTTATAATTGTATTCATCTTGATTCTATCAGTACTTGGAAAAATTTAGAGCACATATTGAAGATCATGGTTCATTTTAAGGGTAGAACTTCCCATTCTATGAAAGTTTAACTCCTTTTGAGTTAAATGCTTGATCTTGTGGGTTTTGAAGCTTCCGAATCATCTGATTCTCTTATAATTATGTTCAATTTGATTCTATTACTACTTTGTAATGGGCAAAAGGACACCAGAAGTGCCACAATTTGTGTACGAAGATCATTTTGGTTTCATAATTTTTTTTCGAAACACTATGGTGCCAACTTTTTTGAAAAACTATCATTTTAGTGCTAATGCTGATGTGGCTCGCCGGAAATCCGATGTGGCGCTAACATGATTTGCTGGAGAGGTCCACAGCTCGCCAGAGAGGTCCAGTCAGCATTAAAAACCAAAAACGATGTCGTTTAGCCCGCTGACGTGTACTTTTTTAGAATTTTTTTTTAATTATATAGAAAAAAAAAAACGTTGCAGCAACGGCAAGAGAGCCCTCGCCGCTGTTGTCGCCAATCCACCACTGCCGGGAAAGGCCGACGGTGGTGGGCGACGTGGTCGGTGATGGTCACTAGCCCCTGGTCGAGGCCCGACGACCCTCGCCGAGACCCAATGAGGGCCGAATCCGGCGAGGTAAGACCTCACCATTGTGACCTAGGCAATGGCAAGGTCTGGCCTCACCTTTGCTAGGTGAGGCGAGACCTCGCCGTCATGACCTAGGAGACAGCGAGGTCGGCCTCGCCTTTATTAGGCAAGGCGAGACCTCGCTGTCGCTTGGGTCGCGACGGCGAGGTCTTGCCTCGCCCAATTCGACCCTCGCTGGGTCTCGGCAAGGGTCGTCGGGCCCTGCGATGGTGAGGCCAACCTTACCATCGCTTGGGTTGCAATGGCGAGGTCTTGCCTCGCCTAGCAAAGGCGAGGCCAGACCTCACCGTTGCCTGGGTCACGACAGCGAGATCTCACCTCGCCGGATCTGGCCCTCGCCGATCACTTCGCCCACCATCGCCGACCCTTTCCGACAACGGTAGGTTGGCAGCACAGCAGCAAGGGCTCCCTCGCCACTGCTGCAACTTTTTTTATTTTAATCAAAAAATTAAAAAATTCGAAAAAAAGCCACCTAATTTCTACATGTACAAATCAGACCATTTTTTTTAATATAAATGCCAGGTCAGCTTTCTGGCCGGAGTCATTAAAGCGATCTATTTTCCTCCGACTTGACACTAAAGTGATCTGAAAAAAAGTTATAGCACCAAAGTCATCTCCGTACACAAGTTATGGTATTTCTGGTATCATTTTGCCCTTCGTAATGTTTAGAGCACAAGTTCATGGCCGTTGTTCATTCTAACGAAAGAACTTCTTATTCTAAAAAAGTTTGGCTATTTTTAGCTCAAATGCTCTTGATCATGTGGTTTTTAGAGCTTGCAAATAATCTAATTTACTTATAATTGTATTCATCTTGATTCTAATATATATTGATACGATTTCTGAAAGGGCCTTACTAAGATGACGAAAGATAGTAAAATAAAACCTAGTCACTTACCGAAATAATTCGAAAAGATTTTTGTTAATTAGATAACCGAAGAGACCAAAATTTGACGTGCTCTACATATCGACGTTTCTCTTGTTAAGTATTCAATGTCTTGATGAATTACTTCTTCTTTACTATGTTAATTAGACACCGGTGAACATGAACCTTTTGAAGAATGAGAAATGTAAATCAGTCGACATTGTTATATCACATTTCCTAAGCCTCATGCCTTAATAATGAGTGCTCTCAAAGCACGTTTAGATGCTATCCTTTCAAATTGCACACCCCCGACTCTCAAAATCAAGAATGTTCACATTTCCAAATCCACAAGAACACAGCACGCATCAAAATGGCGAAAAACTTGCAATCAAGGACCATTTGCAGGGCAATTTCTTGTCCTCTTTTCATTTTTTTCCTTGTTGCAAGTACTTGAAAAGCCTAATTTTCTATTTAGTGCAATAAATAGTCTTTATGGCCCAAAAGGGAAAGTGGGCAGCCAAAGTTTGAATCCATGAAGCAGCACAAGAGAACGGAATCCACATTAAATTCATGAATAGCTCTCACCAAGATTCATGAGAGGTGTAGGTGTGGTGGTGGTGGGTGGTGGTCGCCGGCCACCACCGATCCGCCAACATTCGACATTCATCCGACGGTGACCGATTTACTCCACAGTATTCAATTTCTGGTTTGGCCCGTCGGTTTCTCCTATCAATTAACGGGCGCAATAAAGACTATACCCCATTAATGAAATCCCCGTAAATGTCCTTGCCCCCCACAATATTGTTCGGTGTGGTTTTCAAGTTTGAAAACGAAGATCAGCATCTGGGCCCTACACCGGTGACACTTTGCCGGAGCATAATACCCTTTCAGACTCGGAGGCACTGGTCGTTGACCGCCTTCCTCTTTGAATGTTCAAAGTCAAAGACACCGTGTTACCTGCCCCCTCTCCACGTGTGAAGTCGAATTGAAAAAACGACCCTAGTTCTTTTTCCTATGGTAGGACCGATTCCCGAATCTGTCTATCTTTATGAGGACCACGTGATCCATATACACGCGAATCCCGAAAGAGGAGCCTCTGTTTGATTGGTGCTGCAATCCTTTTCTGGGGGCACCACTTAGAAACCTATTCACACTGTCAAGGTCTCATGCAGCAATTTGTTTCACACACTGATGTGAGAGAGAGAACTCAAAAGAGAAAGGACAAACATAAATGTGGAGTAATTTTCCTTTACTTCAATGGAATAAACAAATGACATCTGAATCCATCACAGAGCCTCTCTGGCTCTCGCTGCTGTTCACAGAATCCTAACACTAGAGCTCAAGGTCAGATGGAAAATGCCTACCCCTTTACAATCAAGAATCCCCTGAAATCCATCCGGATCATCCCTCCCGAAAGTGAAAATACAAATGATAATGATGAAAGGAGAACTTGTTCCTGTTTTTTTTCACTGTTTGTTTAATCCTCGATTTCATTCTGAAACAATGGAGATTGTGCCGCTGGAGATGCTCCCATGGCTATCATCACATAGAGTTAATGCCCTCTCTAAATTAGCTACAATGTCGGTCATGGTTGGCCTGTCCTTCCCTTCCAAATTCACGCAATGCATGGCCGTGTAAGCCACCAGCTCGACCGCATCCACCTCGTTCGACTCCGGCGACCCCACCCTCGAGTCCAAGATCTTCGCCAATTCCCCCGCCATTATCACAGGAACGGCAAAGTCCACGATGCTAATCGGCGCCCCTCCATCCTCGCTGCTCTTAAATATCGCACGCTTCCCTGTTAGTAATTCTAACAACACCACCCCCAGGCCATACACATCGCTCTTCGCAGTCAACACATTTAGACCGTAGTACTCGGGATCGATGTACCCTACTGTTCCCGCAGCCTTGGATGGTCTGAGATCACGATCGGATGCAGGACCCATCAACGACAATCCAAAATCGGACACTCGGGCTGTCCAGTAAGCGTCTAGCAGTATGTTTGAAGATTTGATGTCTCTGTGTATAATGGGAGGCACTGCATAGTTGTGTAGATATTCGATCCCTCTAGCGGCATCTAACGCAATCTTGATCCGCATCTTCCACGAGTTCACAGGACTACTACTTCTCTCGACATTGTCTTTATTATGCAAGTGATCGTAAAGAGCTCCATTCTTCATGTACTCATATACTAGTAGCCTCTCATCTTTTTCTTCACAATACCCAACCAGCCTAACCAAGTGTTTGTGGTGAAGCCGAGACAAGAACGAAATTTCCGATTCGAAAGCGCTTTCTTTCTCCTGGAACTTCTTCGTCCTTGGACCGGTTTCACTCCTTTTTATGGCAACTTCACGACCATCGAGTAATTTCCCTCTGTAAACAACACCAAAGCTGCCGGCTCCGATTTTGTTCTCGAGGGAGAAGTCGCCAGTGGCCGCTGCTAGCTCTTCTAAAGAAAATTCCTCCGCCTTATCGGTGTGCTTTGAAGAGGTTCCGCTTCTCTGGCGCCTCATCACTCTTGAGCTCTGGCGCCTTATGGTGGATGATCTTGAAGGAGGACTAGTGTTCGACGTCGTCCCGCCATTCGAATTCCCCCTAGTAATTGTAGGTTGAACTGAATTATGCACCTTCTTTTTCCCAAAACATACCCCGCTCCACAAGCAGTAAATCATCGTGCAAATTCCTGCTAATGCTCCAACTGATCCAACAATCGCAAAGGCCAACAAGCCCCTTCTAAGAGCTCGTGATGGGGAGGATGGAGGGAAGATCGGCGCTGGTGGCAATGGTGGTGGCATTGATTGTGAGGGAGGTGGAGGGAATTGTAATTGGTTAGTACAAGGCTGGCATATCATACCAGAGCCGCTGCATAGAGTCTGTGACAGACCATAGATGCCACATTCACAAGCTGACTGAACACATGGCCCTGGAAGGATTCCTGTCAAAGGAAGCTCCGCGATCCCCCCAACCGACTCACTAGGCCAACCAGGACCCCAACATAAGATCGACAAATTACTCGATGCCAATCCACAAGTGAAATTCGAACCCGAAACAATCGATTTGAATGAAATTACATCAGTACCATTAGCTGAATACTGGCCGTCGCCACCCCAACAAGTGACAGTGTCATTCACTTGCCTTATTGCACAGCTATGCCTAGCACCTAGAGACAACAAAGAGAACTCAAAGGATGAATGCGAAGGAACATCTAGCTGCCCAGAATCATTTTGCCCCCTGCAAACTACAAAACCAGAAGAATTAAACCCACAAGCATGTGAACCACCTGCGACGATACTCGACATTGGCATGTTCCCAAACCCATCTTGAATAGCATTCAAGCTCTGACTGCTACCCCAACATTGGACGTGATTCGTATTCATCGTTATTCCGCAGGAGAACCCAAACCCAGATGAAATCGACGAGAATCGATCAGCCCCAGACGGTACCTGAAAAGAGTCATCGATCCTCCAGCATTTCACCTCTCCTGTGGCATTCACCAATGCACAGACCTGGTCGTCCCCAACGGCGAGATTCTGCAACGGGGCCGACTCGTTTCGGTAGACCCTCCTGGGGACGAGGGTAGAATTGGAATTGAGAACGTCCCAGCAGAGCAAGGTGGACCCGCCCGACCTGAGGCCGCAGAAGTAGCCCCGGCCGCCGGAGACCGCGGTGAACGAGACGTTGGGGTCGACGGCGAGCAGCCGGCCCCCGCGGTAGCACCGGACGTGGCGGGTGGGCTGGCCGGAGACGACGCCGCACACGGTGGCGGAGCCGTAGGCGGCGGCGACGGTGGCGCCCGCGCCCAGCCCATGGGCGGCAGGAAGGAGGGCGGTGAGGAAGAAGACCACGGCAAGTAAGGGCGGTATCGTCATGCGAGGGGGCCTCTGGCGGCGGCTGATGGGTCGGTGGGTCGCTGCTTCATTGGCGGAGACGGCGACCCAGTTCGAGAGGAAGAGAGAGAGAGAGAGAGGGAAAGGAAAACCGAGCTTCACGAGTTCAACGAGCGAGCGAGGGAGAGAGAGAGAGAGAGAAGGAGAGGAAGATTGATGGTGGGTGTGTTTCAGTTTCCTTTTACGGGCGACGCGGTGATTGGACACGCAGTTTGAAGGACAGCATTTTGAGAACAACGTTGGCGTTTGGCTTGGCTGCCTGTCCTGGTTGAAAAAGGGCATTCTTTTACATGACGTCGTTGTCTTTTGAAATTCAACGGACGTTTCGATGGGCAAACTTGCCTTTCTCGGGGAGCTGCGACTTTGCTTCCCTTCCTTACTCATGGAAAGTTCAATCCCGCAGCTGATTTGGCCATTAAGCACTCTTTAATCTTAGGGCGCGAACTATGGTCATTCTCTTCATTGGAAATTTCTATTCCATGAATAAGTTTTTGGGCAAAAAATAACGTTTGATAACGCCATAAAATTTCGATTCTCAAAAGAGAAATTCGTCTGATAAGTTGTTCTTAAATTTCTATTCCCAACAGGCTGCGGTGGATGACCAAATGGTTATTATTCGCGTCCTTAATCCCCTCCCCATTTGTTCGGGGTGAATCAAGAAATATATTGTTTCCCAAGAAAAAATTGCCAAAGAAGTGACAAACCTATTTAATTCAATTATATGCATTTTTTTTTTGTCAATTGAATCCTAAACATTTTGTATTTGTGTCAATTCAATCCATCCAGCCAATTTTGGCCAGAAATCATTGACATGGACGTCGTCCGTCCTACGTAACACAACTGACTCTGAAGTGAATAATTTTTAGTAATATTTTAATAATTTTTTGAAATTTTCTTTTTTCTTTTCTTTTTCCTTTCCTTTCCTTCCTTCTTTTCTTTTGTTATTCCTTGTTGTGGCCGGCAAGGATCACCGCCACCGCCATGACCCTCAAGGCTGACCTTGTCAACCGTGAGCTAAGGTAGCCTCGCCTATTGCTGGTGTCCATGGTTGTACCTCGAGATGGTCAAGTGCAACCGCAAGCAAGGCGAGCCTCGCTAGGGCCTTGTTAACCACGAGCGAAGGCAGTCATGTCACGTAGGATAGCCGACATTTATGTCAGTGATATCTTATTAAAATTGGTTAGATCTACTGAATTGGCACAAATGTAAAAGGTTTAAGAATGAGAAAAAAAATAATTTATGATTGAATCGATATAATTATAATAGATTTATGGCTTTTTTTGTTATATCCCCTTCGCTCCGTACATCACAACTGTAATCGCTTGTTTATACGGGGTACGATGAATCCGACGAATTTACAAGGGCACGAAATAGACCCTGGTGACCTCGTTTTCGCTAGTGTGAAATCGAGATGAATCGAAAGGCTAAGAAGGCATTTAGTTTCGACCAGAAATTGGGCAGACCTCGGTGGACCCAACATCAGCTAGAGATCCCTTTCGGATTTTCGCGATGCTCATCACTCGACCTCTGAACAAAATCCAATGACTCGTTCTAGGGAACTAACTTTTCATCAGTCACATCTAAGACACTGTCATCTGATTTAGCTGCAACTTAATAGTATCTTACTGACATTTTATAAAATTAATTTGCCTTTATTTATGGTCCGCAATTTTTTAAACTTTTTTTTTTTTTTTTCAAATTTTTTTATACCTTTCCTTCAAAGTGTTAACTTTACCAACTTTTATGTGAACTTACTTACCTTCATAGGTACAACTCGCAAGTTTTTCTTCCATTATTATGTTATCAACTAGTTTTGGTTGCCGGATCTCAGTTGAGTTGCTTATCAATTCTTATTTGAATATTTTTTGAGTTCTTTTTCTACCGAGTTACCGACTTGTCGAGTGGAGGCTCGATACTAGGGGTGGGTGGCTCTCAATCGCTGCTGTCCCGTGCCGTTCTGTGCAAGGAGAGCGAACAAGGGGAGGGGAAGAGGGCAGAAGATGGGTTCCGGTGTACATTTTGGATGCGCACGACGGGCGAATGCGTCTTCTCGGGTTGGGGAGACGCGGACCGCAGCCTCCGCAGGTTCCGAAATATGAATGGGGTTGTTGGATATGGAGAGCAAAGTCGAGGATGGTGGTTGCGGTTCTCCTTAGAATATGATATGTAAATAAACAGACTAAGATGATTATTAAATCATCTCAACGATCGCAAAAATTGACTCTTCCCCGGTCCAAATGAACTTGTGCTACTCCTCCAATACACAAATCGAACATCCAATCTCTTCTTGCCCTAATGTCAAACCGCTTTCCGTCTTAATTTGTCAAAGCTGTCGGAGACATCTGGACGCATGGCGGTGGTCTTCATCTCGTTGAGTAATCTTTATGATTAACGGGTCAAATGACACGATTTCCATGTCCGATTGTTGGTAATGATGTACCGGTTCGTCTCCTGTTGACGGTCAAGCACGTTTTTAGGGACCATCAAGAAGGTGGGTGAATCTCATTCCGTTATCGGGGGAAAATATCTAGAATGCAAATCGGAACCCAAATCTTTTTCTCGACGTTGTCGTTTTCGGTCCCCATCTCTTCTTCGTTTTCTTCCGTTTTCTCTGGACGGATGATGCATTCTTGATGGAGATAATGACACAAATGGTTCGTCAATTTTGATTCAATATGTAATGTGATTCCTGGATTTTACCTTAACGTGCAATTTAATTCCTAAATTTTTAATTTGTTCAATATGGTCTATTAGACTTTTGATACATGTTCAACTTAGTCCTTGAACTCTATGAAAACGTTCAATAGTTATTCTTCAATTAATTCAAGTTCAGGGATAACATTGAATATTTTTATATAGTTCATTGACTAAAATTGAACATGTACCAAAAGTCTGGAAATCACGTTGAACAAGTCGAAAGTTCAAGGATCATATTGTATAATCAGCTACATTTCAGGAATCACATTGAATATTGGGCGAAAATTCAGTGATTACATGTCATTTTCCCTTCTCAATGTTCCAGGACTTGTTCAACGCGACAGACTACGCAAGTAAACATGCTTGACTGAGCTCGGGTTTGACTTAGCAGGACGGGTCTGGGCAGTCATGTGAAGGCAGAAAGGTTATGGTGGCGAGTGGGGCAGCTTTCTAGACCTTGATAGGCATGAAGATGACGTTAGGCAACGCACAAAAATCATTCACACTTCGCTGAATCTGCATAAACGAAGCCTTAACGTCCTCGTCTCTTGCTGGCTTGAGTGGAAGTTTGACTGTTGACGGAGTCTCTCTGATGGTGATACTGCCCGTTTCAAGATTCTTCTTTTTCGTTGGATGACTGTTTCCAATTTGTGGGAAATTCGTCTGTGCTTGAATGTTCATTTCTGATCTTTCTATGAGTTCATGAAAGCAGAGGAAAGGAGGCGCGATTCAGTCAATGTTCAAACGATCGTGGAGTCATTTCTCATTTGCATCGATTGGTTTCTTTCCGTCTACGTCTCAACATGTTGGCCAGGGAAGCTGAGGCAAGTTGTTGGCATGTTTGCATGGCAATGGCAATGACACAATTTTCATTACAGTGTAACATGTGCAACGAAATCCTATCCGTTTTCATGGAATGGTATGATAAGTTCTTTTTGGTACGTCATACATGAACTCATGCTTTTGCAAGCTCCTACAGCTTGTCACGCTCTTCTCGTTTGGATCTAGACGACCTTAACAACTCGTCTGCACTCGACAGAACAAGATGAAAAGAGTAAAAAAGAGGCTCACTGCAAGTTTGCCCTCTTCATGATTCATAAATTAATCGCAAACCACATAAAATTTGCAGCGCAAGAATCTCCGAAATCAGATAGACACACAACACGGAACCGACATTCTTGATTTCGGGCCAGACTTGCAGGCATACAAAAGGGCGAACAAGCTTTGGACAGCCGAGTGTTATTCTTTAGTTTTCAAGAAGAGATGCATCCAAACGACTGGTCATTGGACAAACTAAAGGGGCAAGAAAGTGAGACAACACGAGGAGAACAGGAAGGAGGCAAAGAGAGCGATGCAGCTACTGATGATCTTGCTTTTCTTATCTGTACGTGGAAGTTTGTTGCCGACAATTAGATTTAAAAATCCAATGTTGCCATAGATGATGTCTACTAGCTACCTGTAACTATGATTACAACACAAGTACCAGAAATATAAAAAGAAAAAAGAAAAGAAAAGAAAAGAAAAGAAGGAATTCGGTTGCTGAACTCCTCTGCCGTCAAGGCAAAGTGCCTCTCGAACTCTGCCATCAGCTGGAGGACCGCGAAGTAGGCTTTGCAAGCTAGTGATTGGGTACGAGAGGAGAAAAAAGACGACTCGTGATATTGACGAACGCATTTCTCTTGTGAAGTTCAATCAGGCTGCAGAAGGTCAAGAAATTGCTAAACAGATGAGTTCGTGCTTAATCATGTGACCTGTACCATCAATAGGATGAAATTGAGGCGGCACTGCAAAGGCGGGGAATACTGAATGTATATATAGCGCGCAGTTGGAATTCAATGAGGAATTGATCCAACAAGAGACTAAGTATCTCGAGTTCCTGCCTGCAGCGGGCAGCTGTCTGCTATAGTAACTGGGCATGGTTTCTTGTATTTTTTCAGGAGAAGCAGCCGAAATTTCTGAGGCATCAAGGTGCTAAATTTTACCAGTAATAACTAACAAGCAGACCAAGATGTCCAATAATGGAAACTGCCATATGACAGGAAAATCAGACAGCCGGATTTCCAACCCGTAGGTTGTCGTTTGAGTACACATTAGCCAGCCATGCTATCTTAAATCATGACTATCTATGGTGGTTCAGAGAAGGAACAAGAGCAATCGATCATTGCTACACGTGTAAAACGTTCCAGCAACTGGTGAAAACCTTATTTTTTTATTTGATCAAGAGAGTGTTCAGCACTCTGAAATGCGATTTGGACATTCTACAGGACTGCAAGCACATTAGTAAAGTTACAAGGAATAGAACTGTAGATTCTATCTACATTGTGTACAAGGACTTTTATCTATTGACAAAGATGCAGAAGTCAGAACTATGCTAGATACTCCGCAAATGCAGATCAGATATCGACACCGTTGGACCACCTGATTCCATACCAGCAAGACAATTGGCCAACATCGACCTCGTGCAAGATGCCACTTCTTTAGGATCATACAAAAACAATGGAGACTTCGGGTCTAGATGCTACAACGGCCTGCCAAAAGCAGGGATCCCATACTTCTGAAACCATTCGGGCATGCGAAAACGTTCATAGAGCACGGGCCTCACATCTCTCTGCATAGAAAGGTGCTTCAGGAGTGGAAGCAGGACCTCCAGAAGCTGAAGCAGATGAGGAATATTAAGCAAAGTGATTGATCATAATGAAGAATTTATGGTTAAAAGTTATACCGAGAATAATCCGACTACCTGATCGTCGGGCGGCTGTCCAGCAGTAAAAGGAATGCATGGAATCCCGTTGACTGGCTGCAGCAAGAAACTGAACGGGTTGTTATCGACAATGACTATTCGGCTGAGATCCTTTGAGAGGCAAGAAAGATCCTTCACATGCTCCCGATACTCCCTGCATGTTAGGATCAGGATACCAGCAACTTAGAAAAGTCCATATGAAGGCGAGTCATGTACCAATACTGGAGATTCGTCAGATTCCAGATCGATTGGGATAAATTACTCTAGGTGATATTACTTGAGCATTGCATGAGGCGATGGCTTAGGATACACCTATAGATACCAAAATCTCAATCAATAACCAGCCAACATTACTTGTCAGATCTTGCTAAAAGGATATAAAAATCAGTAACGAATGACCTTTAACTCATCTAGCTGAGGATAAGGAGAAGGCATTGCAGATAACAATTTATTTAATTTAAGCCCCTAAATATCTTCAGAAGAATGGTGAACCTATTAGTTGAGACTGCTATAAGCATTTCAAGCTCTTTCTGTAGCCATCACTTAAGACTTATATTCTAAATCACCTTATAAAGCTTCAGTCTATGTATACCATGTGAAGAAATACCTGCTTTCTCTCGAATCATTCATCCGAGATTTTTTTGAATGATGACACATCCATCATATCGTCCTAAAACTCAGTACTCTCGTTTTTTTCAATGTATTGATATTTCATTACCAGAATCAGAGGTGAAAACCTCAAGAAATCAGGGCACTCTCAGGAGGATAGACACGGATTTATGTTCCCATTCTCATTGTAAAAGTCAATTATCACAGAGAAAGCAGATAGGACAAGGTGTAAAATAAGCTTACGTGCTAATTGTTGAAGGTCGATAAAGTCGCTGACGAAATCTATTCTCTACATCTATTGTGTCAACAAGCGGTCTTGCATATCCTGTAGCCATGAACATTTGAGTTATTGAACCTCAATTGCAATCGGCATAAAAGAAAAACTTGAAAAATCATGCAGACAGATAGCAACCTTCAAGTCCAGCAGTAAACAGCACAAGATCCGCAAACTCATGGAGCTGTTTTAAGAATTCTCGCAGGCCCGGGCGCTCAAACACCGTCACAAGATTGACCTTAGGCTTTCCTTCAGAGTCCTTTTGAAGCGTAATAAATACTCAAGGAAACAAGAATCAAGACAACTCATCGGAGGAGATACCAAGACAATATCAGTCAAATCAAAACCGATTATGTCTAGAATGTAAAGCACCTTCTCTGAAGAAATGCATTCTAGGTCAAACCACTTCAATCCGGCTTCCACTGCTCGGTCACGAATAGCAGCAGGCAGACTCAGCGTCTCGTATGCACTTATTAGAGTTTCATCTAAATCAAGTACTACCTGCATTGCACGTGTTTAATTAGTATCATGCTCACACACGATGCTAAAAGACTGTACGCCGAGCACATTCAATCCCACCCCGCTTGTATACCCGAAAGAAACAGAACACATTCAATTTCACTTTTTCTTAAGTGATTTCAATCTTTTCTCCGCCTGCTCGTAGATATTATTTCACAGTACTTAAAAATCTTTAGTCACCACAGTTAATATGTGCGAAAATGTCAACAAATTGATAAGCTTAGATTTGATTGACCCAAATACACAACATTACCATGCAATTGATCACTCTTATCTCTCTCTCTCTCTCTCTCACACACACACACACATGCACCAGTGCGCGCACACAAATATAGAAATCATCAATACATTTTGAAAAGAAGAACACAAATCCCAATCAAAGTACGAGATGACATCCTGAAAATGATTCCATATTTAGCTGAATAAAAGAGTATATAGCAACTTCAATCAAGCCTAATTAACACCAGTGAGACTACATCAACAAAGCCTATTCAAATTAATCTTATCCCCAGTTTCCTCCCTTTAACATAGCTATACATTGAATATCAGTCACGGCATAAAGAAAGTTCCAACCTTTAATCAAGCAGCTAGAAGGGAAAAGCAAATTTCGTTACCGTGAGCCTCTCCACGGGTTCGGAAGAATCAGCGCCTTCGTCGGCAGCAGCGACACCGGCGGGCGGATCCTGGACGGGCAGCTCGGCGAGGGGCAGGGGCTTGAAGGAGGGAAAGCGGGAGAGGAGGAAGTCGCGAGTCCCGAGAGCCGTGGCGATGCGCAAGAAGAACTGGAAGAAGAAGGAGAGCAAGTCCCACAGCGACCTCCACAGCTGGATCGTCGTCGGGGGCGACTGGGTCAACTCGGCAGACATCTCTCTGGTTCTGAGCGAAGAAGATGGACAAACAAGAACCGGGGTCTGTGCGGGCGGGTGTGGTTCGTTAATGGTTTGTGTCAGAAAATCACAGAAGCCCAATCTCTTTGTCCGTCGTGCTCCGAGACACACAAAGCCGAGAGAGAGAGACAGATACAGGGAGAGACGGAGGACGCGCCAACATGGCGACCGAGGAAGAAAACCAAGTCACACGATGTCTCGGCGTCGTGGGTCAGACGCGATTAACGTAATTCTTGATGCCATAAGAAAATTGCAGCTGTGAAAAAGCGAGGCACACCACTTGTACTCCCGAAAGCAACAACAAGAGCAGCCATAACAGCAGCTCGTGTCACCCAGTGCTTCGAGCTCGTCCAAGATGGAAATGGGATCTGTTAAAAAAAAACAATAGAGCCAAAGATAATATCTGGAGATTGCTATCACGCACCGATCCAAAGGCGTGGCCTTGAGGAGGACGAGATGGTGATTCTTGATAAAAAGGTCAAGGTGAAAAGGATGTCTCTGCATCAATTGGACACGCTACGGAAATATCTACGCATACTTCTATAAAAAAAATTGATCTTTAAATTACATCTCCATAATCAGGAGTAGCTAGCTCTGCGAATGGACTTGCCCACATGAAAACCAAAAAACAACTAAGGAGAAGGGAAGGACCCAAAAGAAAACACTTGTTCGCACCAGCTTTGTTTGCTTGGGGGGTTGGAAATAGGCAGTAGTTGATTTCTCTTTCTTTAATTCTTCAATTATTGGAAACGAAATGACCATATATTTGCACGAAACCATACCAAGCTTGGTGTCAAACTCTAGTTGGTCGTATCGAGAGGTCTGGGCGCTCGGTCGGAGGACTAAGTCGCCATTTGATATGTAATTTCGAAACCTGACACCGTGTATGTTTTTACCTCATATCTTATACTAGTCGTGGCATGTGTCGGAGTGGAACCTCCAATGGGAACTAGTAATTTCTAGTTTGTTGGGCGTTTTAGAACGTAATGTCCTCTGTATTTCTTTTCTTTTTTTTTTGACCCCCTTTGCACAAACAAAAACACTTCCTTCCGTGCCCGAGTGGATCAAATTTTCGAAAGTAGTGAACACGTTCGTGTGGTACGAACACATTCTCCCATGTCATCACCTAATAAAACATTGCGAAAGTCGTGATCCATCTCTTTTCCGAAAGGCATATGCCCACTTTCCGAGGAATCCCCAACCAAAAGGAGATAAACACTGGTGTCAATTTGATGATGTTTGCCGAACAGAGGAGCTAACCCTCAACCGGATCAGATCGGAAGAAACGGGCCGAGGTTAGATAGTGAGTGATTATAGACAATCACAGTGCATGATTAGCCAAGATTTTTCTTCTTCTCTCTTTTTTTGATAGATTAATAGTTTTGGAAGCATTGTGGGTACAAGTTCAGATGCTTCCTCTATCTCTCTGTTTTCTTGTTTATATTAAACAAGAGCTGATTCTTTCAACTGACCTAGTATCAGGACGTCACTCTTGCCATGAAACAATGATAACTTTCTCTGTCAATTGGATTTTTGTGTTGATCCAATTAATTGATAGAAGCAACAGTGCAATTTCCAACCAACTTTTTCCAGCCCTTTGTCGCTAAGCAATTCCTCAGTAGCCACACCACAAGCCTTACAGAAACTATTCAGTCAATGATGTACACCAATTTTAAAACTGAGATTGATCTGATCTAAGATTTTCAGCTTGACTTCTTCGACCCAATTCGAGTGTCTGCTCACTCATTTCGTATATAGTATCGTTAGCAGGAGATGTTAATTGGAATGAGGTACAAGAAAATTTTCTTTCATCTCATATATTGAACAATCTCAATTAACAAGATGTAACCTCAAGCATGTTTACAACAACTCTTAATCTTTACGAGCTCGGATCACCCGGAGATGGAAGGCCCTGTATCGGGAGCTTTGTACAGAGGAAAAAAAAATTATGTGAACAAGCCAAAAAATTGACATTGCTCTGTAAGCTGCATGTACACTAACGCTGTTCTAATTTTCAGTGCTCAAATAATAGCACTTGCCAATCAATATGTTTCAAAACTTATTGGCATGACCTGTATATCAGCAAGAGAAAGAGTACTTGTGTGAAAGCCATGGATGCTCCAATGCCTCACTCGCAGTAGGACGCCTCTTGGGGTCGATCTCCAGCAAGTTCCTCAAGAAGTCAAGAAACCCAATATCAGAAACCTGTACATGTCCTTCCAACGATGACTCCTCAGGAATTATGTACTCCAATTGGTTTGTCTCCTGCCAAGAAAATGGGAAATATAGAAAAGAGGGAGACAAGAATTATGAATAGTGGTCTTCATTGGAGATTCACGGAGGCCATGAATTGACACAATTTAACTGTATACACACACTTTCCTTTTCAGACCAATGTTAAAAGTTCCACAAGCCTTCACTGAAACATAAAACCAAAATTGAGGTTAAACAGTCGAGGTACATGCAACTCACCTCATTAATGTAGTAGAGATCATATTCCTCCGTGAAATACTTAGGTGTCTCCTGTCCTTGTTCGAGCATCTCCTGATCAATGGGACCGAGCATGCCGATCATGCGTGCTAGAATCATTACAACTGCATCATTTGGAAATAACACCTGAAAAAAATCAATCAGAGAAACAGCAATGGATAGTGAACTTGTTTGCTTCAAGTACACATTCAAGAAAGGGGTAGCGACTGAACGAATAGGAGATGGCATAGAAGTCATTCATAGTCATTAGTCAAAAAAGCATAGTCCACCATTAAAGTTAAATCCAACATCTAGACTGCGTATGACCGTGAAGGGAGAAAGTTGTACATACTTCTCCAGAGCAAAGTTCCGCCAAGATGCACCCAAGGGACCAAATGTCGATCTTCTGGTCATAAGGAAGGCCCAGTATGACTTCGGGAGCTCTATAGGAACGAGACTGGACGTAGAGGCACAAGTTGTCTGATTTAAAGCAACTGCTTCCAAGATCAATGACTTTAATCTCAGATCTTCTATAACTTTTAATGAGAATGTTCTCGGGCTTTAGGTCACTGTGTATAATCCCCAGTTGATGCAAGTAGTCCAGTGCCTCTAAACACTGACGAGTTATGACCTGTAGGTACAAAGATTAAAATGCCCTAGTTACATTTTCCACAATTCCACTTCTATGGACAAAGGCCGTATAGGATTAAGAAAAACCAACTCCACATATGAAGTCTCTTGGCCCATAAAGGTACTCGAATTTGGCAGAAAACAGTCAGACGGAAAGAACAACTGACAATAATAGATCGGAGAGAACTGCTGAGTCAAGCTATACTGAAATTGACCTGCAATCTATTCAGGGTGAAATAAGCTTCCCCACCAGATTCTTGATTATATTTCTGAAATTCATATAGATTTGATCGAAGAAGTTCACAAACAATGAACAGATGCTCCTGCAAAGTTGTATCAACAGGTTAGGAAAATAAAAAGAGGAAATAAGTGATATCAAACACAAGCGCCCATGTCCGGAGATGGGGTAAAAAATCGAACTCCTACCAATTGGGTTGTGCTAAATGCATTAGTTCTATTCCATGGTAGTCCAATTTGTGCTTTGTCCTTGTGAGTAATCATGTTTCAATCTACAGACGGATATGACAAGGAGAATTCCTACCTTCTGAAAAACTATTTGCAATACAGTGCACTCTGTGTATTATCAACTCAAGCAATTCACTTTGTTCATAAAAGTAATAAGCACACTGTACGCATTAACAGCTCTGAAGGCACTCATTTCGTTTGCAAAAGGGTTAGGCAAATGTCCATGGATAGTGAATGATACTATTCAACGTAAATATCCTTTGTAATACCTGTTCAAAGTATTACAGGAGAAACGGCTGACACATGGCGAAAAGGATTTTTTATTTCTTGTACCAATTTAAGTTCAAATGAGTGCAGAGGTACACCAACTATATACGATATTAATTAATTTCTCTAGTAACAAACGGCATAGTTTGCAAGAGCAATTCATCATATCCATCAATGCCCTACCTGATGATAAAAGTAGTCGTAGAGGCGCAGTATGTGGCATTCGTCAGCAGGATCATGCTTATTTACCAGCTTCAAAAGTTTTATTTCATCCAAACTCTGATCGAAGAAATCTTTATCGTTTTTTATGATCTTCAGACAGACATCCACGCCTGTATACAAATCGTGTGCTTGAACAACCTTACTGAAAGCAGCGGAGCCAAGGTACTCTGTAACATAATATCTCCCTGCGATTACAGTATTTAGCACGATGGGCAGATCCTTGTTTTCTTCAAATCCAGTCCTGTACATGGCATCATATGTGAGTGCAAGTGTCTGTAACAATCAAAATTGTACTAGCGAGCTTCAAACCTTGATTTAGTAGAATCTTAAGGCAAGGGCAAATGCGATTGTGGAATACAACATGAAAAGATAAACCACTATCTATATTCTTCTTGTGTTCGAGAAAATGAACCACATCAATAGAGGCTCTTTTACTGAGTAGAATTTGCTAAAATGGATCACAGAGTTACAAAGTGCGAATTCCCATTCGTTATTAATACATATATGGCTTTTAATAGGTCGATTCATCTGCTCCTAAAATATCCTGACGAAAATTAATATCACTAGTAAAACATGTGGATATACCTGTTTCTCCGGTGTATGATCCTCAAGTCAAAGATTTCGTATTCATCTTCCCGATTTTCTTGCATTAAAATCTCATCAGCAAAAACACTCTCCTCCCCTTGGCCTCCAACAGCTTCAGGATTGCCGATATCTCCATTCTCTATTGGATCATCAACATCTTCATTTTCGTTGATATTTTCAAATATAAACTCTTCCCCGCGATCCCTTTTATGTAAATCAGAGCTACTTCGAGGCCGATCAACAGAATCATCAGGAGTGTGCTTCGTTGCGTATCTGTTAGAACTCGCATTTGCTATATGTTTGGTGCCAGAATCATCTTCAGAGCACACACCTTCTACATCCTTCAACTTGAAGCCGATTGTGTCATTGCTTTGAAGGTTCAAATAGCTTCCATACATGAGACCTGCCCCATATGGCGTGGAATCCTCTTCCTTACCTTTAAAGCGTTCGCACTGACCCTCTTCATCAAAATGACGATTTTCAAATACATGAAGCTTTTGTCCTTCATTTGCGAAGGCCATGTCATAGAGACTAGGCTTATCTGAGTAATCAACATTTGAATCCGATCGAAACACATCATGGGTGCCATTAAAATTTTCTGAATTATTGAGATATTCCTGCGACTCTAAATTCGTAATGAACTTATCCTCAGTCGGGCAGCCAAAGGGCTCTGATCCTTGAAAGGATGGAGTCAAGAAGTGTCCTTCATCCTTGTCATCATACCAGTACAAGTCATTTTGCAGATCATAATCGTTGTATTCACATGCCGTGCCGAACTGAGACAGTCTATCAGAAGAAGCATCAGAATTGGCTCTAGACACAGATCGAACTCCATATGGATTGACGAACTCTGCAAACACAAAAGGAAATGATGTGCAAGTTGTCTATAAGATTTTGTGAAACCACTACAACTATTCTAAAAACTCAAGCCATTAGATAATTATTAGCTTAAGCCATTAGATAATTATTCTAACGCTCTCCCTCACGCTTAGTCTGGTCTTTTTGCCTAGTACTAAGCATGGGCATATTTAATTGGAGAGGCAAATGGGGCTGGGTAAAATTCAAACTCAGGACCTCTAGCTCTGACACCATGTAAGATTTTGTGGGACTACTACCACCTATTCTAAAAGCTTAAACTATTAGATGAAGGTGTCATTTAAGATGCGTTTGTTTTGCGGAAAATGGGTGATTTGGAAAACATTTTTCCAAAATGGTTGCTTATATCATTTAGAAAAACAAATGAATGAAAAAAAATTTCAATCGCCCAAGAAAATAGTTAGGCGTAGATTGTTATCATTGATGAAAATATTTTCTGTTGGCCAATTTTTTCGGAACGATATAAGCAACCATTTTTCGGAAAATATTTTCCAAATCACTCATTTTCCGCGAAACGAGCGCAACCTTAATATTTAATTATTCTAACAATGTCACGCCAACATAGGCATTGGCCAAAAATCAGAAAGAGAAGTCGCGATTCATTCTGCGAAGTACATAATCACTACGAAAAATTAGCCAAAAAAAAGGGGCAGAAACAGGGCAATGTGGCTGTCATACTCATGGTCACCCCTAAACCATATCGATGATGAGTCACAGAAATTGGCGGGAATCAATGGGGAAATCAAAATTCCCCGATTCAATGCCAACTTTACACGGCAATACAAACAAGGTTGATGATTATCACCACTTAAAACCTTATCTTGAAGGATGGATTAAGCACACCAAAGGAAAGGAGTAAAAGAGAGAACATTTCTTCCAGTTCCAGCTCACCTCAAAGCCTAAAAAGGCAAAGAGGAAGCATTACTTGATTAAGCATTGTTCGCATTAGGATCAAAGTTTCCAAATTTAGCATGGATTTTTCGTTTTTATTTATCAGGGAAAAAAATTTACCACTTGGCAACAATCTTACACAAATTAAGCATTACTTGCCTGAGGACCGACACCGGCGTCAGATATTCGACGCCCGGCGTCCTTTGTGGTGTCAAAAACACAGCCACCAAGAAAATCGACATGGCTCTAAATTACGATTCAGCGCTCAAGCAGTGGGAAGATTGGAACCTGAAGAGCAGACGTCGCTGGTCGAAGAGCCCACGCTCACGAACCGGTCATCGGAGGACACGCCGCTAGACCCCGCGGAGCAACCGCCGCCGCCGGCCCCCCTGGGGGGCCCCGGCCACCGGGAGCACGCCGGGACCCTGACGGGCGGCGGCGGGGGGGCCATGGGGAAGAGGAACTTCTCGAAGTCGAGGGAGCCCAGATCGGCCTTCTCGACGATGTCCTCCCGGAGGGCGGACTCGGCCTCGGAGAAGCCGTTCTTCCTCAGGAACTCGAGCACGGCTTCCACGTCGGGGACGGCCATTCCGCTGTGGGGGCGCGAGGGAAAGTCGAGGCTGGACCGAGAGAGCCGAAGGGGGACGAAGGGGTCGGGGCATGTGAGTCGCAAGTGGGAAAGGAGGGAGGTTGTTGTGGTGGCGCTTGCATGCTTGGGAGGAGAGAGGAGAGAGAGAGAGAGAGAGAGAGTGGCGTCGTCTACTGTAAAACCGAAGCTAAGCTATGGATGGAGACGGATGGGTCGAGCTGGGAGACAGCTTCTCTTACCAACTTCGAAAAGCGAGAGGCTGCGGTGGGAGGTTTAAGGAAGGTTTTTGGGGTCGCCGTGGGCCCCCACCCTCCCTGATCGGCCGACTCGTGGCGCTCCCGCTGGCCTCGAGACCACCCCCTGATCTTGATCCTTGTGGAATCCGACGGTGAGTGAAATATCCCCACCGTTCGCTATGGAATCGAACTGTTTGCCCGAATGAAACCCGGTCGCGTCCGAATTTCCTTTTTTTTCACTCTTACTTTTGTTATGTTTTATTAATGTGAACTAAACTCTAAGTGAAATATGAATTTTCGTTTATCTTTTCAATTTGAAGATCATTACTGATGTTTGATCATTCATGATTGCAAAATAATCATTATCTTTCGATAAATAATTAGTTTAGTATATTATTTTTGATATGCAATTTATAAATCTTCTTTTTAATTTTTGTTTATCGTAAGAGATATATGAGTACATAGTTAGGGTCCTTTTACTTATACCTCTTCTTTTTTTTAAAAAAGTAGTAGAGAAGACGAAGAGATGGTATCAAGTAGTTAGAAAAAAAATGTGACTGATTCCCTTAGATCGAACTGGAACCGGATCCAGTCTCCTCTTCTAGAACCAATTAGTCCGGTCTCCGGTTCTTAATATTGAAAACCAGGAATAGATTACCCTTCATTCACACATTTGTCCTTTTGATATATATATTTTTATATACAATAAAATATGGTGGAATATTTCTTTGCTTTGTTGACTTTTTTAAGGGGAGCCGGCCAATTGTTGTTGTTGGACCATTTCATGCCCCCACAACCCTCTCCCTTTTTATTTTATTTTATTATCAACTCTAATCTTTATAATTGTCCCACTTTCCAATCCAACGGTGGCGATCTCTTCGCTCTTTTTTTTTCTGCTTTTTTTTTCTTTTTACATTCTATGGTGGGTGGAGGGAAATGATTTCAATTCTCCAATACGTTGATGCCATCCGATTTTACCTTTCAAAGATGACGGGAGCAAGAATTTTTCTCCTCCTCCTCTTTGTGATTAACAACTAGCAAAAGCAAATCACGCCCCTCGAAAAAAAAGACGGAATTTTGATTTTGTTCCTAGGAATATACCTTCGTGGAAATTCTCCGGTCCTTCCAGAATTCCCATTTTAATTCGTATGGATGGAATATGTCCCGGGAGACTTTTCTTCTCCTAACAAGAAAACACGGAAGTCAGAGAAGTTCCAACCTCGAAACCAGTCCCCAAACTTTCTTCTCGCTAGCGTACAAGCATCCTCGGCAAATACCAGAGATTCTAAATGAGAAGGAGTTCGTAAAGATCAATTCGTGTATCTTTATTGAGGAAACGGATTACTAATTAAAATATGACTCGGGGAAAGCTCGGGGCTCATGGAATAGTGCCAAGATTATCTCTTGGACGGGCTCGGACCGACTAATTAATCGAATTTAAGAATGCGAATAGAAAGGACATAAAGCGATTAGAAAAAGAGGAGGGAAGAAGCTCGTGGCGTGGGGTCACGGGAATGATTGTGGATTTAGAGATTATGAGGGGCAGGATAGGAGGGTGGTGGTGGGTGTATGATTGTTCGTTTTATGGGTGCGACCTGCTTTTCGTGCGGTTCATGAATGGGCAGCACCACCCACCGATGCTCATCATGTCGTTCCCTCCTAATTTGCGTGACCCGGGAACAGCTTTAGTCGTTTCCCTTTTCATGTGACCCGGACACCCAAAAGAAAGTTACAGCCGTGGTCTCCGGGGGTCCCGTCTCGGAGTTTGAATCGCCGTATCCCGTCGAGGCTTAGGATTTTTAATTTTTCCTTTTTATGCGGGACTGCGACGGGCACGGGATGGAGCTCGGATCGCGCACCGGCGGCGCGAGAGTCCGGTGGATTCAGCGGCTTCAACGTGTCGACGCGCGTGGCCCCCCACCCCTCTCGTGCGGGGTGGGGAACTCTCCGCCGAATCGAGGCTGTTGAGTGTCCACGAAGTAGTTTCAATTTAGCGGATACTTGGAAAGGAATGGCGGGAGTGATTACTTCTTCTTCTTAGAAGAGGAAAAGATTACCAAAAACAATGTCCAAATTTCGCCTTCAATCGAGTCAAAAGGCAAAGTTTTTCCGCCAATTATGCCTTCTTGGTTTCTTCCTTTTAGGGTTTTCCTCAACAGAAAACGCATGTAAAAGGAGCATCTACGTCTCTTCATGGCTAGACACGGAGTGGGAATTCAAATGAAGTAAATGCGAGTGAATATCTTTAGATGCCTTAAATTCGCAGCAACGGCAGAGAGAGAGAGAGCCGTGGAAGAAATGAGGCCAAGCTGATTATTCTCTACTCAAAGTGAAGGTGACTAGTCCATCATTCTAGAACGATGAACCGACTTCGAGACCGTGGATTTGCACATTGAAAGAAGAAGGAAAAAAGAAAAACCAACGAACAAACCACCGACGATTTTGAATCGACCGAGTGAAGACACGAAAAAACAATGGGTGCATGACTACGAGAATTACGCGTGATATGATAACGTGAGGAAGTGCCGGCATTCGAATCGCGATTCGCACTTCGATGCCTTGTTGAGCAAACCCTTTTCCTCCCAAAAGCTTGAACCGTTAGGAAGCGGGGACAACGATATTCCTTGTAGAATCTGGAGTACTAGTAAAAGTCCTATCTCTACTTTTAACACATCTTGAGGGAGAGGAAAGTCTCCCTAATTAGAATTTAGATTATTAATAATAACTGCAATACATGCCCATAATCAAAAAAATTCATAAAAGAACTAATCATTCATTAGGCCCGATTGGCGGTTCCATGTTCATTCCGATGTTTTATTGGAAAAAGTACAAAAAAAATCATAAACCCATTGCATTGGTACAGATTCAATCATAAACTTTTTAATTAGATCAATTTACCTCTAAACATTTTTACATTGGTATCCATTCAGTCTATATGGCTAATGTAGGCCAGAAATCACTAATATGGACATCGGCCATCCCATATAATATGGCTGACGCTAACATAGATACTTTTTTTATGGGGCCAAAGTAAAAAAATTTCATAAAAAAAAAATTAATCACGTGTTAGGCCTGAAACGATGAGCTTGACCCACCCAATGGCATACTTTTTTTTTGGGGCCAGACTCAAGCCCGCCCATCTATTTAGGCTTAAAAAATTAATAGAGAGCCAGCAAAATGAAGAGGTATGGTACGCATGAGAATTTCGCGGAATTGATCTGCACAAACAGTAGGCTCAATAGGTCAAGTCTAATTGGGTTGCATCTTCATTTTGATTTGGGTTAACGTCATTAAAAATCCTAAATTGATACCCAGGAAATATTTGCCTTGAACTAATTTTTATCTTACAAAAAATTCCAAATCAATATTCTCATGATAAATTTACCTTCCATTAGCATTCCATCCAATATGCTCTAGTTGACCATCCTCGTTGTCGCACAGTAATTCGTAGTTGCTGATTTCTTTTGGGTAGCACTGTTTCATTTTTGTCATTCATGAAATATCTATTTCTTGCCCGGCCTGAACATTACACCCTTAACTTGGCTCAGCTTGTGAGGTATGCAAAGAAATGTTGGCTACTGGTATCTTGAAATTGTTTCAGCCATCAAAACATTGAAGGGGAATGCTTTAATTAAGAGGTTTTTAAAGATGGCTTGGAATGGAGCCATTTATTGTATTTGGAAAGATAGGAACTTAGCAATGCATGAAGCCTCTACTCCTTCAATTAATAGAACGATTGGAGGTGTGGTGAAAGTGCGGATGGGGGCTAACAGTAGTGAAAGGAGACTGACTCTGTCACTTGGGGATCAAGAGTCGTGCAAGAAATGGAAATATCTTATGTTGTAATATGAGTTTTGTGTGTAGCTGTTGTGGGTGCTCTCTTCATTGGAGTTGTCGTATGGCATCACATAGGAATGTAGAAGTGATTCATAGAGGAAGTTGGGACATTCATTTAGGTGAGCTTTGCAATGTCGGTTACGGATTTTTTGGTCATAGTTTGTTTATTTCATGTGTTTTCCTGGTTGATGACATCCTCTGGAAAAGAAGTTGGACTGAGCATTATCTCGTCTTTGTAACGTTTCCTTGATCATCTCATTGACAGGGTGGATTATTTCAATGGATTGATCCTGCATGAGAATGCAGAAATTTGTGGATTGATGATTGAGAAAGGAATCTTGGATTAGAGAACTGAAGTGGTGGAAAGTCAATTGAAAGCATGTCAGGAAAAAATCCAGGCTTTACAGATGCAGCAAGATCGGAATGTGCATGATTGGACACAACTAAAGCAGCTCAATAACGATTTATGGGTGCAACTTGCAAAATTGGGAGCAAAGGATAATATCTATCACAGAGCCATGCTTCTAGTGATTGGAGTGATGTGTGTCCTGATGTTGTTCAAGTTGGATCGAAACACAACAGTGCGTGCCTTAGTTTTGCAGCAATGTTGATGCAGGGATACCATCGTATATGTTATTTTTGTTTTTATAATCAATGACAACAATGTTGTGAAAGCTGATCTTGGGGGGAGGGGAGTTGTAGATCTTGTTGTGCTGTGCCGTAGATCTTGTTGTAGTAAATTATTCAATGCTGCGAAGGTAATGAAACTTGTGTATATCTCATTATTGATTTTGGGTCAATGAAAGGATTTTGGGTAAATCTCATCTTGAATGTGTGTTCATTCCATGTGTTGGTCTCTGATTCCTTCTTATGCACTATCATTTCTGATGCCGAGCATAAGACTGCTGTTTTCATCTGCAATCTTAAAAAGGTAAATATCTCTGCTAGGAAAGGTGGTCTGCCTATGTTTGCATAAGCATATAGCTTGTCCCTCATTAAGGAAATTATGCTAGAAAAAATAAGTGAACATGAAGAAAGGATTGCCAGTTTCTGGACGCGAGCCATATTGACGATCCCACAATAAGGGCTAATGAGTGGGGTAGTACAGTAGATAATTTTGTTTATCAGCACCAGAACATTGCTAGTCTTTTCTTGTAACAGTCCTGTCAAGAGCTGTCGCCTTTCTCTATTGATGCACACTCCAGGTTTTAGTATTACTTGAAACTGCTGTATTGTTGTATCCCAAACAGCCGTATTGGTGTTGTATTGCTGCTCTTACAGCAGCAACACAACGGCAAATTGAGTTGAAATACAGCAGCAATACAAGCTTCATGAACACCATCTCTAACAGCGGCAATGCAATACTTAAATCAGCAATACAAGCGAACACCTTCTCTAACAAGCTTCATGAGTTGAAAACTCCATCTCTAACCGGGGAAAGAAAAAAGAAAAAATGTTCAAAACAACTTCACGAGCACCATCTTTAACTTTCGTAGAAAAAAGAAACGCCATCTTTAACAACATCAATACAACAGGAAAGACATTTACAGCATCTCAAACAGCAGCAATACAAGCTTTATGAACATCGTCCCTAACATCACAATCAGCACCAAGACATCCAACTCCAGTCATCATCCTAGTCCAATACATCCAACTCCCACCGCAGATTCATTGCCTTGCTCCACTTTGAGATTCTTGAGTTTTAGGGGTCCAGAGACTTGGCTTTGAACATCCATCGTATGGTCGGCACCACTCCGACGAATTTCTTGTACTGTGTTACTAACGGGCATTTAAAATACACGGCGGACAAAATGCTATTTTGCTAATCACAGTGGACTAAAAAATCCTCAAGAAATAAAATGTATTACTAAAGTATGAATTTCCAGTGGTTTTAGATACATAATGGCCATACCTTGTAGACCTCGGAAGAAGATCAACTATATTAACATTTTACTGTGGCAAATTCTAAACCAAATGAACTGTACAAGTGGACTACTCACCCTCCTCTTCTTACATCTCACAACATATGATTGTGACCTTACAGATCTAGTTATGGTATCTTCACCTAGTTTGTTAAATGCCCCTCTTTCAGTGACAGGTTGCTTGGCACGCTTCCTCGGGCTACTTCTATTGCCCCGCAGACAAAGGACATGTATAAGAAATGTATTTTAAGGGCAAAGTTTGCTTGAATTCCATACAGTATAAGTGCTGGAGATTGGGCATGGTGTCTTGTTGGGTCCAATAACATGACAGGTGGAGCATGTCATGATAACACCAGCTTTCGACATTTTATTAGGATCAATGTTAGTGACTTTTAGCTTCCTTATTCTTTTCCTTTTCTCAGCCTCCTCCTTCTCACCGTTGGGTCTCTTCCTGTCTGTTTTGTGTCTCTTGGAAGCTCTCTAAATGGCGGAGGAAATAAAATCACTTCACTAATCCTAGCCATACTTTTTTCTGATTCAAGGTAGGTAATACAATCGTATGCAGCTCTCTGGAAACAACTATTTTTGTAGCACTTAATTAATTGATGCACGAGAGAGCATGACTACATGGTATCTCCAATGCCTGCAAGCACGTCTTCTCATTCGGATCAACCACAAACCTATCATCATTTACATGACAAGCTCAATACATACGTTGAATTAAACCTCAAAAGCCTCTAGGTCCTTCTCCCTCAAGACGACGGGCTTCTCGGCTATGGCCAAGCGGTACTTGGCGATCCCCTGGTCCCAATTCGAAAATCTGCTAAATCCCCAGTGATTGCCTTAATTCAGCCAATCTAATGCCCAAGGATTTCTCCCCATTTTTAAACCCAAAATGATGTCGTTTAGGAAGAATTTATGCTCAATTTTCCATTTCATTCTCCATGGCAGATCGGTCGAGACATTGTCCGTCACGAGTATTACATGCGTGCATTTCAACGTACATATTGCACAAACTACCGATGAAGGGTAGAGACGTAACGGTTAGAGATTTTTTGTGAACTGAAAAATTTATAAAATGCATGAATACGGATCTAGGATCTTTAATGGCATTAACTCAAATTTTATTATTGGACCATCTTATCAAAGCTTCATCAATTTCATTCCTTAGCAAAAGGTTAAGGACTAAAAAGGAACAACTCGCCCTGTTTGACAATCCAACAAAAAAAAGTATCGCATTTGAATGTTCTTTTTCCATTTTTTGTTGGTAGAATCAATATTGGTTTTTCCCCACTCACACATGCAATGAAACCAAAACAATTATTAATATAACTTTTATGAAATTATCTCGAATGCCATGTGTAAAACTTGTAATAAGATTAAATTATATATATGCAAATAGTTGGTGAACTTTATCTTTTAGATATAATTCTTAAAAAGTTGTTCGATTAGAAGAACAATTGAGTGCAAATGTGCTAAAGCACCATGCTCTTCTCAACAACATTTTATAGAAATTTATGGATCGACTGACTTCTTAACTACTTATTATCACAATTAACAACAAACTCGGCAGCCTATTTCATTCTCATTTCCCGAATATTTCAATACTCCATTTCACTTTTCAGCAAAAACAAAATTTCGAATTCAAAAGTTTTCCAATATTATGGAATAAAAAAATAAGCTTTTTTTATGAAAGATGTATTCTCCGAGCAGTTGTAGTCATGAATGAATTTTCACTTTTATCCCAAAACACAAGAAAATTTTAATTTCAAAGTATTGCTCCTGAGTCTGTTCGTTAAATCTACAATTTATTTTGGGAAAAGGTCATAAAAAATCTCAAACTTTGCTTATTGTGGCACATTTCCTTGAACCTTTTTTGTGATATCTCTGACACATTTACGTTAATTTTTTTTCTTATGACATAAAAAAAACCCTAAACTTATATATATGCGACACATTTACCCTCCATCGAAATTTTGTTAGATGATTTAACAGCCAAAACAATATATTTTTGTTATTTCACTCAACACTGTTTGCTTTATAGTGTCAATGTAAACGGATCTTTAACGATTTTCATTAACAGAATTTTAACGAAAGGTGAATGTGTTACATTAATATAATTTTGATATTTTTTGTATCATAGCAATTTTTTTAGGATAAATACGTCACAATGAGTATAGTTTAGAGTTTTCTGGTTGCTTCTGCCCTTTCATTTTTGTAATCGAATTTCTTTTTCATCCTTTCTTTTTTCCTCTTCTATTTACATCGTCTCAAAAAGTCAAAATGGGGGTTAATTGCAATTTGGGACTGCAGAAAAGAAAACTGAAAAACTAAAAAAAAAAAACACTCAAAACACCTGGAGCTGCATATAGCGCAATTTGTCTCCATTTCCGATCTCTCTCTCTCTCTCCGCCTCTCTCTCTCTCTCCGTCTCCGTACTCTGCAGCTCTACATCGAAGATCGCAGTGCTCCGAGATATATATGTACGCGACCGTAGCCCTGAAGAGACATCCATCTTCATCTCTCTGACTCTGGTGGGTATCTGGGCAAAACAAGAAATCTTGGTCCATGGTATGATGGCCTCTTCGATCTCGTCGTCCAGTCCTCGCACTGTAGAAGAGATCTTCAAGGACTACGGTGCCCGGCGCACTGCCCTCGTCCGCGCCCTCACCTACGGTACCGATCGTTGCGCCGTTGCCCCCCGTCTTTGGATCTTCACATGCATGCTTTTTTTCCTCTTTTTTCCCTGGGTCCGAGTTCGAATGCGTGCGCCTTCGGTGTTTCTTTTTAATTCTTTGTTTCTGGGTTGACGAAGTTGTTGGTGTTGGGGTGAATTTGTTTCAGATGTGGATGAATTCTACTCGCTCTGCGATCCAGGTGAGGCTCGATGTTCTTTGGGTTTCTTGATAGTTATTGTTTTTCCTTCTAATTAAAGGGCAAATGCAAGATTGCTGCTTTACGCTTTTTAGAGAAAAAGGTTTTGACTTTAGCTTGTGCTGCAATTTTGGAGAAGCGGGATGAGGTATGTGGAAAATGGGTAACTGCTGTTAGGTGATTTTTCTATGTAAATTGGGGAAGTGGCTGTGATGGGTTGATAAGAAAGGGGGTAAGTGTGCTTTAGGTTATTGTTGGTTCTTTCATTCACGATCTGAAAGGAAATTCTTCTTTTTTTTTCCTTTGATTTCTTAATGGGTATTTCAGTTGTGATTACGGACTCCAAATGTTAAAGCTCCATTTTTTTATCTTTTGGGGGGGGGGGGGGGGGGGGTGAATCTAATGTTTTCTCCATTTGATACGAGTGATTAAACTGTTGTATCTGTGGATGGATATTTTGCATTTCAAGAAAAGGAGAATTTGTGTCTGTATGGTCACCCAAACGAATCATGGGAGGTGGCTCTGCCTGCCGAGGAAGTTCCTCCAGAGCTTCCTGAACCAGCCTTGGGCATTAACTTCGCTAGAGATGGAATGAAACGCAAGGACTGGCTGTCTTTGGTGGCTGTGCATAGTGACTGTTGGTTGCTCTCTGTGGCCTTCTACTTTGGTGCTCGACTTAACCGCAATGAAAGGTACTTTCTTTTTGCCTGCACTTGCTGAAGATTGTCATTGCATATGCGGCATACTGAAAGGGTCTGTTGAGGTCAGTATTGTGATTCTGGGTGCCCTACGTCCCAACTCAGCAAGGCAGCCAGTTAATCACGCAATTAAGAGATACCAACATAAATTTAATGGTGCTAGCTTATTCTAGTAAAAAAGCCATTTTGCAATCTTTCGCCCAAGTTTGGATTTTGAATTAGCTGCAGCAACTTGAAGTGTTTTACACTATCAGATTGTTATAGTCGAAGTTGCACTATTGTTCATAGTTTGAGTAAACACCGTGTAAATAATATTTGTTCCATTACAATCAATGACTCCGAAGTGAATTCTTGATAATGTATTTTGACTCAAAATCAACCTGGCTGAATTGCAGTTAAATTTGTTAAGCTTTTTGTCATCAATTGCAGTCTTGGCAAGTGGTCTGTGTTAAAATTAATACTTTTAAAAGTACCATGATCTACTTAACTATTGTTGAGGCATGCTTTCACTAGAACTTGGGGCTATGTGGGAACACCCCTGGATCATAGCAGAAATACTCAGAAAACCTCTGTTTAAAAACTTATAGCGACTCCTTGTTGGTTCAGAAACAGATATTAATGATGGGGAACTGATGTGCCAACATATTGAAAGTTCTAATTTTGCTCAATTGCTTTATGGGAATGACTTTTCATTGGTTGAAATACTCAGAAAACCTGTGTTTAAAAACTTATAGCGACCCCTTGTTGGTTCAGAAACAGATATTAATGATGGGGAACTGATGTGCCAACATATTACAGGTTATAATTTACTCGATTGCTTTATGGGATTGACTTTTCATTATGAAAATTATGTTATCACCTCTCTTTTGATATTGGTTCTGCCATTCAATTGACAATGGTTTTCATGACTACTTTTACCATACCGTCCTTTTGTATTCTCCCCTTATTCTGACTTCTATGAAAGATTTGAAATTAAATTTTCATCTAGCTTCTTGCATGTATGTACTGATTAACACTAAGCCTTCTTGTGGAAGGGGTAATCGGGTCCTCTGTCATTTACTTGACATTGGTTTTCACGACTATAAGATACTGTCCTTTTGTTTTCTCCCATTATTCTGACTTCTATGAAAGATTTTTAAATTTAATTTAACTCTAGCTTCTTGCATGCATCTACTGATTGACCCTAACCCTTCTGTGGAAAAGGTAATTGGGTCCTTTTCTTTGGTATACGTTGCAAGTTCTCTTACTGAGTATCTTGAGATTGTCACTTTATGGTCATGCGTGTAATGAATGTTTATCTTTCTTGCATGTATTTTTTTTTCCTGAACAATGCTTTCATGAAGCTCATGTTTGATTGAATATATTGGGTATATGTTGCATTTAATGTGACAATAGCAAGTTGAGTTGCTAGTTCCTTGTGTGGAGTGTGTTAATTTGATCACATCATCAAAATGGGATTTTTGTTCTATAAAGTATATAACTCGAGTTCTCAGAAGCTGGTGTTACATTAGAGATGTCTTGTTTGTAGCTATACTACCAACCATTAAAGTTACGAGAATGAGAGACTTTTACCCTTCCTTCCTCTCGTGGTGTATTTCTTCTGCTCTCAGAGGGTTCCTTCAACCACATGTAATCTCATAACATGCTCAAGCACAAACCATCCTACCTTTCTCTTATCATATACTTTGGGTGGTTACAAAAAATCTGTATTATACACCTCATTATGCAATTTGTGGGGATTTTTTACTAGAGGGTGCGAAGTGGTTTGAAACTAGAGGATGTAGGTTGTGGTTGAGGTAAAAGCTGGGGATGGTTTTTGGAATTTTATTTCCTTTTTTTGGCCTTCTATATCGAAGTGTCATGTACAGTCACTTGTTCTTTTTTTGCCCCAGGGATGAGCAATAGTATGCGAGGCATCTAGTATAGAAAAAGCAAAGACAAGCAACCCAATTATAAGTAAAGATAATATACAAAGTAACCCCGGGACATATAGACCAAAAATGACTCCGAGTCTCACAAGTCCTTCCGAAGATAAAATGGAAAAAAGAAATTGTAACAGTTAAAGTCAACTTGCTTCACTGAAGGGGGATGAAAAGAAATTCAACTCCTTGGTTGGTTACTTTTATTTCCAATATTCTCTTGGCTCAGAGGAAAATGGTGTCTTAGGTCATGAATATCTGTCAACTAGATGTTTGTAAATATACTGAACTAATAAAACGGAAGTTGAGAGCCATTTACGCATTCCAACAATTATAGGACTTAGAGTCTTAGGTTTTCTCTAGTTTTCCTTCTTTACTTGCCAGTGTGCTATGTCCTTGAGGATTTTGTTTCTAAGTTGACCTTTAGGCAAACTTTAATTCAAGTGGCATTTTTGTTTTGTTGTAAAGGACGAAAATATGAGAAAGTATGCAACTCTGTGGGGGGAGATATCAAGATGTGAATTCTGAGGAGGAGAAATAAGTATGTAGTCAAAATTTTTGCATGTGGTTGACTTGCACCACCAGCATTAAGGAAACCTAATTGCTCTTTACGTGACAACCTAATAGAATTGACCGGTTTGACTTTCGCTAGTACCATGCTCTGACAATTTCATTGTTAAGAAAAGATCGATGATATGAAGTAAAATGAAGTCCTTAATGATATTTTACGAGAAAATGGTTGATGGAACTCGTGATGATAAAATTACTGACAGTTTTAAAGAAACATTATGAGGAAATGCAGGCACTTTCTCCACTGTGCATGTAGATGGTAGTTGGTACTTCATTGAGGTCACTACACAAGTTGGTACTAGAATGGTCAAAGCAGGATCTAAGAAAACTCCAGTACACCTTATATTAGGACCTTGCGCTCCTGATCGAGCCTTCATTGAGGTCACTCTCTGTCTCTGTCACTGTCTCATGCAAGCACGCTCTCACAGAGACATGTATCCACCCACACAAGCAGTCACACAGATTTACATTTGTCACTGTGTTGCACGAGTCATTGATTCTCCAATGTGCTGTCAAACAACTACAGTGTTTGCACTATCCTCTGCTCGTGCAAGTGTATTATCATGCCAGAGTTGTTGATTTTTAAGCTCCTCATACTTGATCTACTTCTGCCTGTATGGGGTTATTTCTTGTCCTGATACAAGGAATGAGAACTTCAATATTCCAAATTTTGCAGGAAGCGTTTATTTACCCTCATAAATGACCTGCCAACCCTTTTTGAAGTTGTAACGGAGAGAAAGCCTATAAAAGACAAGCCTACCATGGACAGCGGGAGCAAGTCAAAAAACAGCACTAAGGTTAATCTCTCTCTCTCTCTCTCTCTCTCTCTCTCTCTCTCTCTCTCTCTCTCTCTCTCTCTGTGTCCCTCCCCTCTCTCTTATATGCACGACCTTACCTTCGCATTTTCGATCCAAGCTTATTTTCTTACTACTTCTTTATGATGACATCCACTCGATACGGAAGATTACTGACATTGAGCTACCCCTTTGTCCCTCATCTTATTTCCGATTCACCTGACTAACAACCTGAGATTTTGCAAATTGGGACTGTAGTTCCAATTGGAGTGGCAATGTTGATCAACATGGTGGAGGTCCATATATGTCATAGTAAACTCAAGCGTCTCATGATAAAACATCTCTCTCTCTCTCTCTCTCTCTCTCTCTCTCTCTCTCTCTCTCTCTCTAAGTGCAACCTTAATTTTGTGTTGCAGAGATCCATCGATGGACCAACTAGAAGCACCCCAAAGCCATTTGAAGATAACTATGGTGAAGAGGAAGATGAACATAGCGAAACACTCTGTGGAAGCTGCGGCGGCAACTACAGTGCTGATGAGTTTTGGATCTGCTGTGACATCTGTGAAAGGTGGTTCCATGGGAAATGCGTAAAGATAACACCAGCCAAGGCCGAGAACATTAAGCAGTACAAATGCCCTTCTTGTAGCTCAAAAAGGAGCAGGCAGTAGTAGCTCTGGAGGCTAAACCAAGTGGAGGGGTTTAGTTGCGAGCATGACAGCTTTGGCGGTTTAACTACAGCATCATGGTAATTAATATCATCCAAAAGCATCAAATCTGAAGTTAGTCCTCTAATTAATACTACAATTCTTTTTGTTTTGCTGCTAAGTTATGTTTGAAGTGTTTAGCCGTAGAAAAGTCAGTATTTTGTCCTTGGGAAAGACTTCGGCTGCTTTGTGCACAAATCAGTCTCTCTATGGCTGTTTGTATTGTAAGAAATGTCTTACCTTAATAGTAGTTTACAAGATTTGAGCTGATCGTTCAGCACAAACATGATATCCATATTTATGTAGGTTTCCTCATTTCTAAGACTGGAACATATGGACTTTCCTGGACTATGAACTTAAGAGCTTAGGGCATACGAATGACAACAGTGACCAATCTCGTCTCGAGTTCCATTTTTCATTTCCGTTCTTGGCATTTTTTTCTTTGGTCAAAATGTTCTAGGGATTTGCCTTGTAGAAAAGCAGGAGTCCATTAGCCTCCTGATGGTGTATGCAAGAATCAGGCACTTGCAAAGCTCTATCTAACATGCGAGACCTGGCTCGAGTAAGTAGACTAGGCCAAGGTTTTTCTATCAAATCTGTGTATGCTTCCATGGAAAAGCGTTCTTGGGTTGCGAGTGCCATCTTCTCTTAAGTTTTGTATACTTGAGTTTAGAGTTTGATCGTGGCGGGCCTCGGGTTTGGGCAAGGCGTTCCCCTTCTTGATTTCGGCCTGGGCGACAAGACTGAACTGGTCAGTCGCCGGTTAGTTTTTGGGAGAAAAGTTAGTACTCCATGGAGAGGTACGAGAGAGATCATGCTAAAAAATGCAGGCATTTAAGAAAGAGAGAAAAGAAGAAGGAACAGGTGCATGTCATGAAGGGCTTTTGAAAATCTGCGATGACATACTGGCTGAGGGATGCATGATCATTGCACTCGATTAAACAAAAAACGTACTTTGATGTTGAGATCGCGTGGTCTTTTATTCATGACATTTGCCCCATGTCATGTCCATACCTCCCCAAATTACCTTCGTTTTGATTTCAATTCGTCGGGAAGATGGTGTCTCTCACCTCTCTCTCTCCCTCGCCATAGTTGTCGATGAAAACGAATGGATACATCGCCATCATCAAATAGGAAGGACGCACGGGAAAGGAAATCGTAATCGTGAGTTGCGATTTTCGCACGTAGATGTCTTCGGTCGACGATAGCTTGACAAGGACGAGATCGCTTTTTTGCATGGCCTGTTCTCAGGATAACATGATTCGTTTGGTCCATTAACGGTATGATTCACATTAGATATTTTGCTCGAAAGGCAATTGTCCGACATGTAATGACACGTACGATAATATCTAGCGATGTCCACTTGATAAAGGATAGGTTCGAGTATGGGAGAATTACTAAAAATGTTATATACTTATTGCAATTGTGTCAATTCAATTCAAAATCTTTTTTTAACCCATTAAGTTATAAACCTTTTGTATTTATGTTAACATATTATTAAAAATTATTTACGTTAACACCGTCAGCGCCAGCCGTGCCACATAGGACGGCCGGCGTCCATGTAAGAGATTTTCGACCAAAATTGGCCAAATGGAATTAGATATGAGCGATTTTAGATTCCTTACAAGTTTCACCTAGAATCTAGAACCTACTTTTGGATACAAGTTCCTCATTTTTTGGAACCTGGAATCCATCCGTCGGAACTTGGAATGTGGAACTTATCCTATCACAGATTCCAGAATACGTTCCAAGGTCTAATAGGTTCTCTTTTTTTATTTCATTTTTAATTAAACAAAATGAAAATAAATGCAACAATATCAAACATGCTTGTCATTCACCAAAGAAAATACAAAAGACTAATTTTCCTGGCATTACGGTTCAAATAAATACAATTAAAATGAAAAGTCATTGTGTGAATCAATATTAAGGATAAATGGTTCCATGTTCTATATAGGTTCCACCTGGAACTTACCCATGAGAATAGGTCTCTCATTTTTTGGAATTTGGAATCTACCCTATCACAGATTCCGAATTAGTTCCAGGGTTTACCCAGGTTCCATCACTTGCTATTTTGATCAATTAACCACAATTTATATTTAGACATACGAAAAATATGAAATAGTAACAAGTCATAAAATGAAAGCTCATATTAGTGGTTTCAGATTATACACTCATTATCTAACGCTATGAAATACTACAGGATCATGTGAAAGCATAGACTAAGAAAAAACACAAAAATTTTGTTTAGATTTCAAGTTTTAGGTTCCACTTACCTTGAACCTAGAACTTATTTGTCGAAACAGGTTCATCAATTTTTAAAACTTGGAACCTAACCTGTATATCTTGAAACCTAGAACCTACAAGTTCTCAGGTTTTAGGATAGAACGTGGAACCATGCTCACCCCTAGATGGAATGCGAGTAATTTTGTTCATGCTCATTTGTACTTTCTCAATTACGAACGTAAGTTTCTTTATTTAGTTATTAGTAATAACTTCGGCAAATAATCAGCAAATCTTTTTGTTAAGGATCTTACTCCAAAGCCCGCATGGCAAAGTTATCATTTTCTTCGTGGATTCATTTTGCTGGATCCCATTGCGCTCATTGTTTCCTTCATAATGAACAGTGAAGATGGCTCATGTATGAATATCCATAAAAAAAAAAGTCAACAGGATCATAAAATTTGCCTAGATTTTTCCAAAGGTTTTCTCCAAAATGTTCCCAAACGCACCCTTACAGACTTTGATTAGGAAATCAGATGAAAAGTAAGTGAAATTTATCAAAAGATGAATTAGAGGAGTGAGTTTGTGTAGTGACTATTGGATAATCCCCTTTTAATTAGTGAAAATAAGATTGGACGGCACCATCTGAGTTTGCAAAAATATTTGGTCATCTTCTTTGCAAAAATATATATCCCTTTCAGATATTTTGCGGAAAATGAATGGTTTTTAGACAAGATTTTCCTAAAAATAATTGCTTGTACAATCTACAAAAATGAATGAACAAAAAGCATTTTCATGGTCCACCAAAATATTTTGACATAAATTATTATCGACAATAAAAATACTTTTACATTGACTAATTACTTCAAACGACACAATCAATCATTATTAAGAAAAAAAACAAATAAAAAATTTATCAAGCTTCCTTTGTATTTTAAATTCGCCTTATCATTTCTAAACATATAGCTCTCATAGAACGTGTGTTGGATAATGAATTGCTTAGCCAAAAAAAATTAAAAAAAAATGTTTTTAAAAAAAAAAGTGGTTTCGGAAGATGATCCATCCCTTTCGGATATTAATCTTGGGTTTTGGAGCAATCAAACTCACAAAATGATGCAATAAAGAAAAGTACACTTGTGGATTTTGCATACATGATTGATAGGCAAATACATCTGTCCCGTCATTTTCCATCAATATGAAAACGCAAATAGCACAACTGGACCACCACGGACACATGCGCGACAAGTGGTGGACTAAATCACGCAAAAGTAAATTAATCAATTAATTAAATAAAAATAAAAGCGACCAAGTACATAATTGGTCTCTGTATTTTTCGTCCGAACAATTTTTGTTATTTTTAATTTTTCTACAACAACACACGAGTCTCAGCCTCAGCATATCGATTATTGTCTCATCCGAAATTTATAAAAGAGTGAGACCGATGTCGAACAACCATTCAAGAGTCCCACAAAATTCAAACCAACTAAACTACCCTCTGACGTGGACAACCGATTTGCTTAATATTTTATTATAATCCGGGGAATTATTTCCACTTTGGGGAATATATATATATGTATATATTGTCACATTTCCACTGTAATACTAGGTGCGGCACAGTAACCGGCATGTGGCGCATTACCCAAATTTTTTTGTATTTTATAATTTTCCCAGAACCTTAATAGAGTCGATATGTTGACTTTTGTAGACGGTTGATCCGCACACCGGAATCGGATCCACTACCAGGAGGTGTCATTTTCTTTATATATATATATATATAATATGTAAGAATATATTTATGAAAAAAAAAACAGACAAAGGAGTACGTGTCTGTGTTATGATTACAAGCTCTATTCCATTGAAGAATAAGATCTAGGGTCTTTCCCTTTATAATGCAGCATATCAGTGTATAATATGAGGAGGACCACCATATTTCATAACAGATTGAAAAGGCTAAGCAGAAGTAGATGTTCTGCAAGAAAAGAGAGGAACGCTGATCATGTTGATCACGAAAATGTTTAGACATAAATCCATCGACTAATCATTTTTAATGATACAAATGATTATTTTTAGAAAAATATTTTTCAAAATATTCATTTTTCGCGAAATAAACGGAATTTGAGTGGTGTTCTCTCTTGAAAGTTTGATTATCACCCCCCTTCATTTTACATAGGAGTGGTCCTTTTATGCACTTTACAAGCCATTTGCACAGATGCTGTGAATATTTTAGGGTTTTCTCTGACAAGAAGATGTGCACGCTGGAGAACTTAATTGAAGCGAATCGTTGAAAGTTTTGTGAAGATCTGCTTCCTCCATTAGGTATTCATAATGACAGTGTTGAAGCTTTGAAAGCTACTGCTGATCGTCAAGGGTACAGATGAATCTGACTGCGAGTGAATCTGATTCACATCCCATGTGTTTTTATTTAAATCCTGAAATCTAGGAATCTTGATTGTCTGAGCCACTAGATGCCTCAATCAACGGCGCCGGGTCGGATAATATTCTAAAATCAAAATGCGATTTATAATAACCATAGGCCCTTCAAACAATCCAGAGAGAACCAATCAGATGAATATGACACGAATCCACAACTTGGTTTTTATTTGTATCAATTTCTCTCTGTTCTTGTTTTTTTTTTTTTGGTACGGTACCCTCATGATAAGAGCAAACTGAGAGAGCTACTAGCCAACAAAGTGATTGTTTATATGCGATTTCAATTAACAAGGAAATCAACGCTCGGACAGACATCTTCAGTTACCATCATCTCGGAGATTTTAAAGATTCAACTTGGGATTTTCCCCGCGGACCCCTCAATCTTATGAAGAGTCTGTATTCATCGAATGTCATGGGCTGGTACAGTGCAGGTCTTTCTGGGGTCACGAGGTCCTTTGCCGGCTCGATCGGTATGTCGCTTTTCGGGTTGTAGAAGAAGGCTAGAGAGACGCGCTCAGCTGAGGGATTGACAATGACTTGGTGCTCCACGCTCTTGTAGATTGCATTGCTCAGTACCTAGTTGAAGCAAATGATTGGATCAGTCCACAAGTAATCCTCGACCGAGTTACTACACAATGTGAAATAAGTATCTGTCTAGTTTGAAATTTCTGCACCATGTCGGCCAGATGGTTTCTTAGCAAAAGATTACTGCTTACTGCTATCCAATATTTTTCTAGGACGTCGACGTCGCTGAGATGGGTGATGAATCACCCAAAAAAAAAGCGCTAGAGAACTTGACAATTAACCATCTAATGAATATTGTTTTGCGTCATCCACAGACCTTATCTCATAATCCTAGCCAAGTTCATCCAATATGAATGACAAAGCAATTCACGTCAACTGAAAGAAGATAATTTTTGCTAAAACTTATAGGCTCACATAAGGACAGACAGTTAAAATAAAGTCTTCGCATAGAATTCACGGACTCTGCCTCCGTGAGCTAAGATTGATTACAAGACAAACAAAATAGACGGCATTAAGAAATGGCATCATTTAGGAGATTGTCAATGTTTCTGCAAAGGACGAGTTCACATCAGGAATTAAATGTATTTCCGCATACACATGGAGACACGTCAAGTAGATCAGACAAGACACCTATACAAGGTTTCTTGGATATTACTATTGGCATCGTGCTTGCTGTGATTTGAATCAAGAGAAGAGGAGAGAGTCCTTTTGTCCGCTAGTTGTGCAGCAAAAATCTAGGACACTATCTGTTCATGCACTATAAAGAAACTTTGACAAAACAATGACCAAGAGAAAAGTAAGGACTTTTTTTAAAAGAAACGACTGAAAGAGAACTCCTAACAGACATCTTTTGCTAATGCACATGACCCTGACTGGCTGAGATGGCTATGCTCACAATTCTCAGCCAAACACGTCTTGTGACAAGATATATACTTATCAAGAGCGGAGGGGGTAAAAAGAAAAAACTTATAAAAGCACCTGAATTTGATCTCCGATGTTGACTATGAAAGCGTGACGGGCAGGCTTCACGGTGATCCAATTCCCATCCTTGCGGACTTGAAGGCCTGGAACATGATTATCCGGCAGCAGCAAAGTCATGCCTCCCGGGTCTGAGTGGGAAGAGAGGCCGAGAGTCAAATCCGGCTGGGGGCATTTCGGGTAGAAGTTAACTCTCAGGCAAGCCCCGACATTCTCGCCGCCAAACGCATTCTGAAGATACTCTTCGCTTAGTCCGAGGTTCACGGATAGCACTTTCATCAGCTTACCCGCCAGTATCACCAGCTGCTTCCCATACTCCTCGATCACTTCCCTGCACAAAAACCGTATCGGTCCCATGGTTAGATATGGTGCATTGAGGAATAGCATATGATTTCTAGACACGGTTAATTTATCATTAATCACAATCGTTGAATCAGTCAAGTGTGTATCAATTATGTAATTTGCAACGTTTTATAGTAATTAAACAAGTTGACCAGTAACCAAGGCAGTCCAGATTTCTACAACGAGGTGAAAAAAAATCAATTTTTCGGGAAGAATTATTTTGCTAACTAGTTGGTAGAAATTAAATCAAAAGTTTACCTGCAATCAGATGGAAGAAGAGGCCACTTGTTATAGTCCTTCAATGAACAGGGAAGGTAATGGAGGAAATAGTAGTCGTTCCAATCGAGAATGGCGCCTTTCTCAACACCCAATCTGCTTCCATATCCTTCGTAAGTCCTCGGCGAGTTGGCGTGCTTTTGCTTGACCTCCATTGGCGAGTGGAAGAACTCGCGCCAGACTTCTCGTGCCCGGTCCATGAGCTCCGGGCTCACTCCGTGGTTCACGACTTGGAAGAATCCCCAATCTCGGCTAGCCTCGTTAATTTGGCTTATGGTATTGGCGCGAACACTGTCGACTTCACTTTGTACCCCTCCGAGGTTGATGATCGGAATGTTGACGTCAGTGGCAGAGGAGACCAGGGATGGCCTGTCGCCTGGGGGCTTCACATAACGGTCCGGGATCATGCGTAGGCCGCTGTCCGAGAGCGATTGGACGCGGACTATTGGTTCAGGCCAGTCTTGTTGGATGGAACTCATCCCGTGCGTCTTCCTGGTTAGGCTATGTTTCCGATGTTGATATTAAACTTCAGCACAAGGAATCAAGCAAAACAAAAATTCAACTAACTCAAACCTCAGAGAGAGAGAGAGAGAGAGAGAGAGAATGGGAGGGGGGGTATGTGGGGTGGTGTGGTTCTGGGGCTGTTCGTGGGTTGAGAATGCCAATGGTGGTTTAGAGGGTAGAGAAGAGGTGGGGACAACTGGGGGCAAAGATGGTGACATTTAGAGAACGTGAAAATAATGTGTTAAAGGGCTTGATTTTATAAAAGCGGTTTGCCTTTTGTTATTACTTCGTGTTTGGGCTAACTTCTGTATGGTTGTGGAACACTCTCCAATGAGCATGACATGGCCGACATATCAGCATCCCAGAAAAAGCAAGCCATGACCACTTCAAATTCAATCACATTCGGCCATGTATCTCATTGGTGTGGTTTAGGGTTCTTGATGGGGATGGAGCGAATATTTCGGCGCCGTGATCGACTTGATCTGCGCTCTCCTTCACAAATAGAAAAGATCATACTCGTGACCCCTCTTGCAGTGTAAAAGCATACGATGGAATAAGAGAACATGAGCTGCAATGTGAGAGCGAAATCTTCTTTCCTTTTCTGGCCATTATAACTCTTGATAGCGATAAGGGGATAGTTCACAGCAAGAACAGGCCGTACCCTACCCTTGATGGTTATTATTTGAATCGTTCAAGAAAAGGAAACCCATATCATGTTCTTGGTTTTTAACCCACTCTATATTTACGGTCCCTGCAGTCTGATCTTTTTCTTCACGATTTACATGAAATCAATAGTAGGACCTAAAACCAGGGTTTAGCCAGAACTAGATGGAGAACTATCAGTCGACGATATGAACCAGCAAGAACATTACGTCTGATATAAGCTGAAAAGAAAACGAGCATCGAGTTTCTATTGCTCTTCTATGAAAATGAAGAAAACACAAAAAAGCCAAATCTGCTATCCCTAAAACTCCATTCACTGACCCAGAGTGCGTAGCTCCTGAGAAATTATCTAGCAGGGCGCTTCACTCCTAAAAAATCTGCAACTATATATCTCCCTCTCTAACAAGAAATGAGCAGCATGAGTACCATCCTCAAAAGCCAAACAAGATGACTGACCAAAAAAACAAAGATTTAATGCGATGCACAATTCAACATTCATTATCACAAATTGTGGCTAGCAATATGAATTCGCTCTTTAGATTACGATTGCATGATCATAATAAACTCATAGTGCTCGTGGCCAATACCATTATTATAATTCGAGATTTCTTATATCTCGAAAAATAAAAAAGAAACATATTCCAAAAAATAATATGCTTCGAATAGAAATGTTCGTATTTAAGGATTTTTTGATAAGCGCATCGAGACACTCCTAATAATTTTCTCAATTATACTCCTTTATCGCTTTTGTAGTGCGAGACACGTGCGCATGAGGTGAATAATTAGGTCTTTTCGAAAAAGATTACTGAATCTCCACAAAAGATGAACCCACGAGGGAGGGGCTGGAAAGCAATTGAGTGTAAAACAATGGGAAAGATACAACAATTGGGCAGGAAATAAAGATAGATCGCGGAACTTTCTCGCCCACATGCAGGACTAAAAGAAGAATAATAATTTCTTGTGGAAAAGAAGAAGAAGAAAAGGACATCAAGGCAAGCCCGCACAAAAGACTTTGGTACGCCCCCAGACAAAAGCCGGGAGGAAAAGGAAGGCAAAAAATAGCCGTAGAGCAAGTTGGACCATGCCGTGCAATCCTCGTCTAAAGCTTCCTTGATTTAAGGAAACATGACTGTCGTAAATTCCAAGTACTACCAGAATGACTCAGCTTTCCCACTAAATAGGAGGGAAAATCATTAGATATTCGAAAAGCGCAATTGGCTGCCCTTACTTGCAATATAAGTTTTATCCATATAAAGCCCCGCGATTCACTATTATGTGAAAAAACGAAATGTATTTTTCAAATCACGTAATAAATTCTTGTAAATAGAGTTTCTAGTTGACATCGCCATTAAACGTCATATAATCTTGACCTTTTTTGTAATATTAGGTTTGAGAGGCAAATTCTAATGGAAAGAAATGTTGAAAAGGAAAGACAGCAAAACCATACTATTAACACTGGTTCTTTCATATTTTTTTTTTGACCTAGTACGATAGGATTACAAGTGAACCATTCTAATTTCTCCGTTCTTGTACGACAGGATTATCAGTCGCTCATTGGGTTTAAATAGGCTAGCAAATGAGGCCACTCGAAAAATTCTGTTATATTTCTCCGATCATTTTCGCCTTACATATAAGCTGTTTTATTTGGCTAGTTGCATCTAGAACATTCATTTAATATAGTTCTAAAATCCTTTTCAGAGGTAACAAACAAGGGAACCTAAATATTAATAAAAGAGAACCTTCAATTAAGCTGCGAAGCACTACTCGAAGCAAATTTACGTTAGTATTTTCCCCCCAGACATTAAAGGAAAATAGTGATTTTCATTTGTCAAGCTCGTTCGAATAGCGACACGTAGATTGTTTAGGGTCAGCCTTCGAAGTGGAAGCTCGCTTGTGCTCGAGTTCGCATATAACATCAAAGGTCATAGTAAAACAAGAACAAGAAACGAAAAGGAAATTGGCAAAGGTATACCTGTCGCAGGAACTTCGTCGTCTCCGATTTTAGAACCTAGCCCTGTAAGAGACAAGAGAGATAGACAGCACTCGTTTGGTAAAGACCGTACACACACACACACACACATATACAAATACAAATTTTGCAAAGGGAAGAAGAGAGTAATGGCAGGTTGTATCTATATTTTTCGCCAAATCATAATTAACATGCCAAACATAGGAAAAAGGGCCATTATTGATAGGTTCTATCAATAATTCAACAAGATTGTATTCATTATCAGTTTTTTTTCTCTATCAAACGAATTAAGTAACCTGTTCATTACTTACCAAATTTAATGGATTGCTTACTTAATTGAATACTAAATTTATTTAAGGTATCAAACAAGGTGAATCTCTTTAAATTTGGAAAATTTTAATTTTCCAGCAATTAATTAGGTTACCAAATAGGCCGCTAATCTTATCTTACCACCCTTTAGTGAAAATTGGTGTAGAACACTCGAAGTTCAAGTTATTTCCCGGTTGATATGGTGGGTCCAATTTATTGACTACATTCTTCTAATGATAATTTAGAAGATGTGAACAGACATTATATAAATAAGATCAAATATATTAAGGATATTATTTAACCTAGGTACCATAAACTAAAATAAATCAAAGCCTCCTTTCATTGAGAGGGTATATATATATATACGGGTATAGATACGACAAACAATCCAACATATAAATCTAATAATGATTGAGTTAGCAGGTATACGCTAGAAACTTCCTCTTGATCGTTTGGGAAAGGAACAAAGTTCTCTGAATGCAAAAAGATTGGAGTGGGCCAGTTGCCCCAAAATAGTCTTTGCATGCGTGATATTTCAGATAATCAAATGAAAAAGAACAAAAGAAAAAAAGAAGAAGAGATTATACAAATAAAAGCTAGGTCCCCTGAGCGGTGGTCCGACATCAAATTAGAAAAATAATAATTAGGTGAAATTCCTAGATCCTGGTCTGATTTTTTTTTTTTTTTTGGTAAGAAAATTTAAATCCTGGTCTGATTTTAATCTCTCTTTTTGTTTAAAAAAATGTTAATTACAATTTAATAACTGAGTTCACATGCAGTGTGTACGTGAAATAAATGTAATGAATTAAAAGTTATTTAGAAGACAATAACTCAGTTTCTGTACAATATTCTTGGCCCATCTATCCATGTGCCAGTTCAAATTATTTCATTCCGAGCTTCGAAAACATTTCATTATTATTCAGTAGCATAGCTATTGTACCATCTTTTGACAAAACTTTGTGCAAAATATAAAGGGGAATCGAGATGGTAGAACAGACAGACCATAGAAAATGCGGTACGAATGCGAGAACAAATTCTCTTGGTTGTTGCATGGGTACGCATGCAATAGTTGAACAGAACACATTTCTCGAATCAATAATGCAAACCCATCAATTTATTTCATTTTTATGGGATTATTGACTCGACCACCTTCCGGAGAACGTGCGATGAACACCCGCCATTTTTTCGATCTAATTGTTTTTTTTTTTTTCATCGAGATCGACTCGATTATCGAAAGGAAACTCGGAATTTGATCTGACTCGTCTTGTTTGAGTGACCGTAGGAGATGATAACGAGCTACTTACCTTGTCACTGTGCTATTGAGAGCGAAAAGCTGGTGGTTCTTCGCGTAGACAATTTCGATGAAACGAGAGATGGAAGAGTGTTTTTGACTGGAAGTACTGAGTCGAGAGGACCGATCTTCGCCTCTTCTTATAAGGGCCAAAGAGTTTGCCATTCGGTTTTCATTGCTGCCACATTGCAGAAATTGCAAAATTTAAGGTCCAGATGGCCATTTGCATGGGCTGGTGTGGTTCACGTTTCTTGAATGCCTTATATTCAGACGGTTTTCCTCGATATCCGTGATAATAAATTCATGATTATCTTAACGTATGCGCATATTCCGTGTCTCCATTTTTCTTTCTTCCGTTTCTATGATAAGTTGATGCGGTTTTAATCAATTTACGAGGCTTGCTGAGTACTTTTTCAATCTCTATATAGCCGAATTTACGCGTCATATCCCGAAATTATCCCCCAAAAGAAGAAGAAGAAGATTAGCCTTAATGGGTCCTTGCTCCCTATCCTTTACATTAATTACAACCGCAAATTGATTTCCCTATGAAAATATTGTGACATTAATGTGCATGACCGATTGAGAAGTTTACTTTTACACAGTTCATCATCCCCTCACCTAATCAGCAACTATACAAATATTCCTATAAAAAAAGTTCATACAAATGCAATGTTTATTTATTTTTAGCGATTTTATCAGGTATATCATAATCTTCCAAAAATGTTTTAAATAAAAAAAATTTCAATGTTATTCTTCTTTGTGAAATGATAATTGCATTATCCTCCTCCTGCCACTGTGAAAAGAAATAACAAATTTACCAAATCTGTTTCATCGACGGTGGAAATTTCATTCTTCTTATTTATAGTTGGATTATGGTTTATAGTTGGGCATAATTCCCTAAAAAATCTTCAACTTTAGGTCAACTCCCAATTCTGCCCTGAACACTTTTTTTTGTTTGGAAAAAAAAAAACCCAAACTTTAGGTCCAATCTTAATTTGCCTCGAATTTTTGTTGTCTAAAAAAATTCACCAACTTTAACTCTAATATCAAATTTGCGCCCTTTAACCATCCGTCCAAAAATCACCAATAGTTGTTTGACACAACATTTCCATGTGGGTAACAAACCCACATTGGTAAGGTGGTGTGGAAAATCATTTCCAAAATGAAACCGTTTTTTTATATGAAAATTAGGGTAATTAGGGATGGCTAATGGCAATTTTTGGATGGAGGGCTAACCAGGGCAGATTTGATACTAGAGTTAAATTTGGTAATTTTTTTAGACAAAAAAACGTTCAGGGAAAATTTAGGACTTGACCTAAAGTTTAGGATTTTTTTTAATAAAAAGAATTCAGTGCAGAGTTGGACTAGATCTAACGTTTGAGGTTTCTTTTAGACAAAAAAAAATCAGGAAAGAATTAGGACTAAACTTAAAGTTGGGGGTTTTGTTAGGAACTTAGGCCTTTATATTTGAGTCAATAACGTAATTTATCATAAAAAGGGACAAACCATCTCCCTTTTTCCTCTCAGTTATTAAATCTTCTACGTTCAAGACCCATAAAAGATGCGAAGCGTAAGATAAAAGAAAGATAACCGTGTTTCTAACCATTGAATATTGAACAATATCTACAAGTTTCATATATATATATATATCATATTAGCTATGATTTTATATAAAGAGCCGATCCGGAGCTACGGTGTAAGAACCATGAAAAGAAGTATTTAGTTCTTGATTTCAATGACCAATTTTCACATATATATGAATTCAAGATTTCTATCATTTCATCTGAGATGTAATAACCAAATGACGATTTAATCCAACTGACCTATGAACAAATTGAGCGCTTATATGTGAAACTTGAAGCTAATGCTAGGAATCGATTTGAAGAGAAGAGTTTGTTATGAAGAAAATAAAAGAAAAGGTGCAGAAGGCACCGAATGAGAGAGAGACAGAGTGTGGAAAACGAACTTGAAAAATCTAGAAGAAGAAGATCATTTTCCTCGATTTTTAACAGTGGTCGTTTTCCTCAACCGTAAAGTCTTTTTTGCTGATCATCTACCTTAAGCAGATCGAACGCGCGAGAATTCGGAAAAAATCATTTCATGGAGATCTCTTACGGGGAACGAACACTGGCCCCAATTTATGCAAGTTGCTATCATGGATTCACTATACAAGATGATGCACAATTAGAGGTGAGCAGTTCCTAGGTCGATTTACGTTCTATCTAAAACCTTGAACCTATCCATTGGAGCCGATGTCCTAATTTTTGAAATCTGAAATTTACTTTACATAACCTGGAACCTGAAACTGGATCGGTTTCCACTAGTCCAATTTCTCAGTTTCCGATTCTACGTCAAAACCATGTTCGCTCATGTGCCCTACCCCAGCATACACTTTAGAAGGAAAGCCAAAACCAACGTCGTGACATGCGAAGGTGGTAACGCGGAGGACTGCTCTCGGGCCCATTTCCCAATGTGAAAGGGGCCACGTTACATGCATGCCGACCTGCACAAAAGAAAATCAACAACACGTGACGTTTGTTTCCGACTGAACAATTAAATCATCATCCGGTTGTTAGAACGCCCGTGTCTATCCCATAAAGGGCTCGATCGGTGGCTGTCGTTTCTCTGTACAATCTTGACTAATGTCGAGCTTTACTCAGCAGCCCTCGTCAGTCTCCCCACTTCTCCTTCGCTTTTCCACCACTGTTTTTGCCCTCTCTTTCCCTCTCCATTTCTTTAATTCCTCCTCGTGCGAAACGTTGGCCCCTTAGAAAAATCAGTACTTTATCTTTCCGATGTTAGTGAGGACAGATGGAGGTCGTTCTGCTCCATTTGGACAGCGTGGGGGAACTGAAAGCCAAAATGAGGATGCTCTCTCCCCTTCCCTTCTCTTATATTTCTTTATCCTGTGCATTTCGTCCTTTTGTTGGCCCGAGGAGACATCTTTGCCTTCGCTAAGTAAATGGTGAAGTTATAATATGAAGTGTTCTAGCCATCCACGGGTCGTTCTTTTTTTATGAATATTTTAGGGACTTCGTCCACCATTATGTGCGTAAAAATGTTTGTCGCTTACCATCCTATTGGCGCCGTGATTGCATACGCACTGTGCTCCTCTTCGTCGATTGTTTGGTAGGGAAATTGTTACGCAACTATACTGTATGCATGGTACTGAATTTGGAGCGTAGGAAATGGAGGGCCCCGCCAAAACGAGACGATTAAATTACAATTTAGGCTCTATTTGTTTGTGTAGAAAACGTGACATTTTTTGGAAAATGTTATCCGGAAAGTCGTTTTCCAGGAAAACGACGATATTTTCCGGTGTTTGGCTGAAATCTGAAAATGAACTGGAAAATATTTTCTGTCGTTTGTTAAAGAAAGTCTCATTTAATTTTCCTAAATAGACATATATTATTCAGGGGAAAAGTTATCAAAAAAATCATAAACATATTATATTTGTGCCAGTTCAATCATAAATCTTTTAAGTATGCCAATTGAGTCCTGAACCTTTTGACAATTTGATAATTGAGTCCCCCCGCCAATTTTGGTCAGAAATTGCTTACATAAATGTCGGTCATCTTCAGCGACATTGCAGACGCTAACGTGGACAGTTTTTGGAAATTCAAAAAAATTGAGTTTTTAATAATTTTTAATTTTTTTTTCTTTTTCTTTTTCCTTCTTTCTCCGATGGCCATCGGGCCTTGACGACATCCAACAACAGGCTACAGGCAAGGGCCAAGCCTCACCGGCCTCAGGCGAAGTGGAGCCCATAGAAGCGGGAATCAGGACCACCGAGAAGAACACGAGAAGAAGAACAGAGGGCTGTGGTTTTTGTGGTCCTGATTCGAAGGCCAAACATTATTAGAGTTGGCTCAAATTTCAATATGTTGTTCATGAAACCAAGGACTACTAGTTGATTTGTTTTGTTTGTTGAGAACCTTCTCTAAGCCGTCTCTCATTTTCTCCGATCTCAATTATGGTTCTTCCTCTATTTGTGTTAATCCAGTTTTGTGGTGTTGAAATACTATTATATTGTTGATGTTGTGTCTCTAGTGTGTGACTAGAGAAGAACCCTTTGCGCATGCAACTATTCTTCATGATTAGTGAAAGTTTTTATGCCAGTCTGTTGTTTTTCCCAAATTGGGTTTTTCATGCAAAATCTCAGTGTTGTTGTTGCTGCCTTTGTTCCATTATCATTTCAGCATAAAATTTGCATATTGCAAAGGTTGTATTGTTCGAATGTATTGCTAGTTGTTGCTGGGGTTAAAGTCGGTTTTGGTTGATTTGGTTTTGGGGATGAATTTAATTATAGATTGGATTAGTTCTTGGTGAATTATTGTCCGGTTCTCCTTAACACCCATGCCCAAGCGCAGAGTTTCTGATCCAAACGCCAATACTTAGTCATATGTTGGAAAATGATTTTCGATTTTTTAAAGAGAAATAATTTTCTTATAATTGTTCCGTTGACCCATTTTCCTAAGTAATCCAAATATCAGAAAATGAGGAAAATATTTTTTTAAAATGTTTTTCAGCGAAACAAAGAGGGCATTAGTTCTCACACAAATTTCAAATCCTCCTTTATTTTTCACGCTCGCTTATATTCCCCTTCTTCCTTTACCCGGAAGCCACCAAACCCAAGTGTTACTCGAGTGGTTAAATATGTGTTCACTTTTCTCTCTCAGGATTTGAGTTTCGATTGTCACGTTTGGACATTCTCTTGAAGGCGCCACCAAAAGGTATGAACTTGTCTTTTCGGGTAATTATGGATGCATACATAGAAAAGGAGGCAGTTATATTTAGAGGAATTTTGTATTGAAAATGTTTCAAGCATCCTATATGGTAGAATATGTGTGCCCAATTTACATGCATTGTGTAATAGGGTGGGGGGCTGTCCTCATCGGACGATGCATGGGAAAGCCAGCGGGTAAGATTACTACTTTTCCTCTATTTTTGTCGAAAGAAAATAGTATTCATTGTTCAAAAGGGTACATGAAAGTTACATAGACTTTCATGGCAGTGCAAATCGAAAGCAAAGTCCAAAATACAACAAAACAATGTCAAATCCAGAAAATAAGGAAGATCAATAGAGCATCGGCAGGGATGCATCACGCACACACTCATTTCATAAAAGCGGATTTGTCAAGCAAAACAATGGGAAGCTGATCACTAATCTCCTATCATCATCAATGATAAGCACTTTAGATTTTAGACACAGGTCCAAGACATGATAGGCTTTTCCTGCGAAGAAGTCCTCAAAGCACCGTGGGCCAGGCCCATGATGTCCGTGAGTGAACGAAGGCCCAATAAGGAGTGTTAGACTGAAAGTAGCCCAATCCCTTCGTCCTAGATTTTCCTCTTTCTTTTTTTTTTACTCCTCCTAATTTTATCGTAGCCGGTTGGGTTAAACTAATCACCTTTCTCTTGCATCGCCACGTCCCCCCGGAAATGCGCGATTCTTGTATTTGCTCGATGCGATTGGGATGAGGAAATTCTTATGGTCGATACAAATTAGTCGATTCTCGACTCGCACTGCATCCTACACCTTCAAAACATTCGCACACTTGAATGTAGAACTGTTGACACTAACATAATCCCATCATCGACAAGCACATGCTTAGCACATGAGTAAGAACAAGCATGTGTAAGGCATGTGTAAGGCATGTGGGCATCACTGCACACATACAAACTCGTTTACAAACATAAAGATTAACATGTGTTAACCGACGTTGATACTCGTCACTGCCATGTGTCTAGTTATCGAAATATGGTAACCGATAGTCAATGGCCGCTAATGTGAGGCTCGGCGGTAAATGATTGACGGAGGGATGTTGAAACATCGTCTTGAAATTGAGATCGATGAGAGAGTTGGGCCAAAAGACATGTGTTTTGGAAGGAACAGTTTTCATTTGAAAATGACCGTCATGGAACGATCTGCATACAACAAGGACAACCATTCAAAAACATGGGTTTGAAGTTGGTGAAGATAAAAGAACGTGAAAGTTATCCATGGAAGTTATTCAAAAAGATACAATCGTTGGAAACCGTGGAAAGATGGTTACCTCAAAACTATTATAAATACCGCCAGTCACCCATAGGAGAGCCCTGCACAAATCAAACTAAATATTATTTTTCAATTATCTTTTCTACATTACACTTTAAATTCCTTTGGTTGTAACTTTTAGATCCGCATGTTGTCGATTAAATTCTGGTATAACAGCTTTATATTCTTAGGTTATGTCATCAATTAAATTCCAACATAACTTACCCATACCTTGTTACATTATTGAGTCTGTAATTCCAAGCCGCATCATCGATTAAATGATGGCTTGGTTTGGTACTGTATGGTGCTATTTGAATCAAAGAGTTGATTCCCTTTCGCATGTGATATTCTCTATCTAGAATTGGCGTAGGACGCCGACTTTCGGGATAAAAGCAGAAAAACTACATTCGGTAAAAGATATTTCATCACGGGAACAATTCCGACAAAACAAGAATCCATACATATGCATCCGGTTAGCTTCTTATCTTCTATCTAGTCTTCATGGAGAGAACCCAATTATTATTATTTATTATTTTTCTTCATTTTCTAAAAACCTCCAGAGACTAAGGCTGCATGTGGCAACCATTCTGTGCTCGAGAATAGAATCTGATCAGAAATGATTATTTTTTATTCTATGCTCGAAAATAATTTTTAGGCATTTTTGAAAATGTTTGGTAACTGTTTAAAATTTCTATTCTTAAAATAGAAAAAGAACAGAAATACGTTTAGTAACTACACAAAATTTCATTTTATTAATAATATTTTGAATCTTTTAACATTTATTTCTTTTTCTTTTCTTCCTTGGCCAAAACCGGTCGCCGACGCCGGTGACTGGCCACAGGCTAGGGCCGGCGAGGGCATCATGGCCCTTGCCTCCAACCTCGCTGGTCACGATAGCGAGGTCAGCCTCGCCGTCTCGACCGGGAGCTACCCTCGCCCTAGGCAGCGAGGGCCGCTACGCCCTCACTGACCCTGACCTGTGGTCGGTGGGTGGTGGCCGGCAGGTGGCAGGTCGAAGAACAACAACAAATCAAAAAAAAAAAAAAATGAAGAATAATCAAAAATGAAAAAATTGTTCAAGAATTAAGAAGTTACTTTTTTTTTGCTTCTTGATTCTGTTTTAAAACTGATTTTGAAAATAATTTTTTGTAAAATTATGCCCTGGCACAAAAAATTTAACAAATTGATTTTTGCTTTTAAACTAATTTTGAGAACAAAAGAATATAAATTTTGTCTAGTTGCCAAATAGGCCCTAATTCTAACGGAATAAACAAAAAATTAGGAGAATTGGTAATGTTGGCCGTCCTATACACATAAAATACTACATGAACATAGGAGTGTTGGTCAACTGTAATTTCAAGACAACGTCAAACAACGCAAACAAAAGAAAAAGAAAAAAAGAATTTTTAGTATGATTTTCTGCATTTATTATTATTATTATTTTTTGGCATCCGATAATATTTTCTATGGTCCACGACTCAACATCAGCCGGAAATGTTGACCATCTGACCCTCTCTTTGAATTCCCCAAAAGTCAATCCTCCACAGTAAACTCGATATTTCCTTCTTTTTCCCTTCAATAATTATTGTAATGTAATGACTTGCGAATAGTTTTTTTTAATCAATAACTAGTAATAAATACTCGTCATAAAAAAAATAAATTAAATAAATGATAAGTATGGATAGGCTCAAGACCAGGTCTAATAAATGTGTCATCGATGAAATTGACGTGGGAATATATATATATATATATTTCCAACCGACAACATAAACGATGACGGAGTCTTGGGTCCCAATAGTAATAATAATAATAATAAATAAATCAATAAATAAATCAATAAGTGGAAAATTCCAGGAAGATGAAGGTGAATCTCACGGTAATTTCTTCTCTCAATCAGCAAAGATGCCTTTATTAAAAAAAAAAAAAAAAAACCCTACGACCCCTTTTGGCAAGCCTTGGACCTCTTTTTCTTTTCTTTTTTTTTTGTCACACTTCATCTAGGTCCTTCGATTTTGTGAACTAAGTCTTGATGATTGTATAGAATTTATCCATGCTTCGTCACTCACTAAAGAAAAGGGGCTGGGGGGCTATTGGCAAAGACGAAGTCCGGCGTCGCTTAGTAAAAGTGGCGCTTCCTGTTTTGTCTTGTTTCCATGAAAGGCGAGGCCGTTTAAACCTTCTTTTTTTCTCTAGTTTATCGCTCATAACAGAAGTTGCTGATAAAAATAAAAAAAGTTAATCTACTCGGTGGGAAGCAACAAGTTCGCCCTTTCTTTCTCTATTTTTATATTTTTATGTTTTAAAGTTTCTATTCTATGCGGGCATGAACCATGCAAAGGATTTGAAGAAAGGAAATGTTTAAATAAATGAATCCATCATTTTCGGATCTTGTTGCGTACCGAGCTGTCCAGTTGATCGTATTGGTTGATCAACGAGGACCAACATTATCGTCAGATTTGCAAGAAGATCTCGTCAAAGTCAGTTGTTTGCTACTTTGCACTCGCCTCCAGCCTCATGTCTACGTTTATTTCACAAAAAAATAAGTAATTTGAAAAAAAATTCTGAAAGTGATAGCTTGTATCACTTATGAATATAAATAAATGAGAAGTACCCTTATCGTCCACGAAAATATTTAGTTATAAATCGCTATCGACAATAATTTTTTTTTCTGTTAACTAATTATTTCGAGCGATCAATTTTAGTAAAATAGTTTCTAAATTATTTATTTTCTACAAAATAAACAGAGCCTAAATCATACTCATTATCCATGGCTTGGCTCTAAAAATACCATACTCGTGTATTTCTCAATCTCTCCGTCTCTCACCTTCTTTTTTTTTTCTTTTTGGTAATTTTTGTACCCCGTCCTCTCTCCAATGCCTCGTGGCTTGAACTCCCCACCTCTTCCTCAATCACTCGGTCATGGGCCTATCGTTATTTCATCACTTATTAGGCGAAATCCGCTGGACAACAAGAGATTTAAAACCGATTAATGCTCCTATGTCAATCGAGCGAAGGTGAATTATCTATTCCGTCGTGTGATTTCATGCGTGGAGAAACTTCTAAACAGGATTTTAATGCATAATATACGCGAATCCAACTCGCAGTATCGAAAGTATGTGAATTTTTTTTTCTTTTGGCCTCGACGCGGTCGCAATTAAAGCAGTTGGGAGACTTTTGAGTTGGAGCTCCTTTGAACTTTCCTTGCCTTGGCTAGTTCCGTCAACAACGACCTTCTTGGGAGTTCATTGAATTCGTGGGTAGGTCCCCCATGAAAATTTTCTTTTCTTCTTTTCTAAGAAAGTCGATCAATAAAGCATCTTCATTTCGAGTTATTGATTGATCCTCATACGCCTGCTTTTTCTTTGTATTAATATTACGAAAAATCTCAAATTAATACATTTATAATAAGTTTGTCCCAAACTAATACTCTAACCTAGTATACCTATGATAATTTCACCATCCATTAAATTTTACTATCAAATTTCTAAGTTGGACGATATGTAACAGTTGACGGGTGTATCGCTCTAGAATTTTACCTTCCGTTTGTTATAAGTGTACAGATTTATGGTTTTTCATTATATTAATCCAATTTAACAAAATGGTAAATTTATCAAAAATGTATCAGTTTGGGATTTTTGGCTGTTAATAAATTAGTTTAGAGTAAATTTGCTACGGTTATAGCAATTTTGGATTTTTAGTCGTCAAAAAATTAGTTTTGAGTAAATTTTATTATAGATGTACCAGTTTGAAGTTTTTTTTTGTATTAATCATTTTCTTTGCTTTCCACTCTATTTTATTACTAGAAAAATTGGACATTATCAAAGGGCAGGTGCTAATTTAAAAGGAAGAAGTGAATCATAAGCCCTAAAATTTTCAAAATGAGCAATTGAATCTTAAAAATTTTAAAAAATGCAATTAAGCCCTAGAATTTGTACGTTCAAAAAGTACAATCAAATCCAAAAAACTTGTCAAATTGTTTAAATAAGTTCATTGTCCACGGATATATTTAGACATAAGTTGTTATTAATACTGAAATATTTTTCATTGACTATTTAGTCCAAGGGATCGGTTTTAGCAAAACAATATCAAAATCATTTATTTTCTCGCAAAACAAATGGAGCTTAAGTCATACTTGTTATCTATGGCCTGGAATTTCTCGATCTCTCTGTCACTCTCCCTTTTTTTCTTCTTGGTAATTTTTGAACCCCATCCTCATTTCGATGCCTTGAACTTTCTTGGCTCGAACTCGCTCACCTCTCCCTTGATCACTAGGTCATGGATCTACCTATTCGCAAGATGACGAGAGATTTAAAACTGATCGATACTCATAAGGTACCTATCTATTTCGTTGCGTAATTTCATGCGTGGAGAAATTTTTGTACCGGATTTTAATGCTTAGTTTAAGTGAATCTAATTAGGAGCACACCATATCGAAGAGTTTAATAAGATACATCGAGGGCGCTTCCACTAACTTCTCTTGGAAAAACGAACGAATGTGAATTCTTTTCGCCACCGAAATTATATATTGCATTTTTTGAACAAAAAAAAAATTATATTTTTGCATCTACGCAGTCGCAATAAAAGCAGGTGGGAGGCTTTTGATTTGGAGCTCCTTTGAACTTTCCTTGCCTTGGCTAGGCTAGCTCGGTCAACGACGACCTTCTTTGGAGTTCATGTGGGCCCCCCACGGGAATTTTCTTTTTCTCCCTTTTTTTTTTTTGGGAAAAGTCGATTAAATAGAGCGCCTTCGTTTCGAGGGATGACCGATCCTTACACGCCTCCTCTTTCCTTGCTTTGGCTTCCACTCTATTTTTATCACCGGAAAAAATTTGGAAATTATCGAAGATCACGCGCTATTTTAAAATAAGCGACTTTATCGAAATTACTCAATTCTTTCGCTTTCAAAACGCCTTGCAAGCTGTATGCAATTTTCGCTCGGGTTTAATTGCGGAAAATGTGATGCATTTTGAAAATATTTTTCGGAAAGTCATTTTTTAAAAAAATGATACAATTTTCCGATGTTATGCTGAAATCTGAAAAAAAAAACTCGGAAAATATTTTCTACTGTTTAATATATAAAATCTAATTAGACTTTCTTCCGTGCACTGCTTTCAATAATTTTTTTATTTTTCTTAAAATCAATCTTCGATTTTTTTTTTCTTTTCTTCCCTTATTTCCCTTCTTATCGGCCTTGGGCGAGCTCGCCGCGACTCTGCAGCTCGTCGCCGGCCGGCAATTGTTTACCGGTTTGTTTCTGATACGTAGAGCATCGGAAAATTCGAAAAAATAATTTTTCTGGAAGTTGTTCGTTCGAGAGTCGATATACTCGACATGCTCGGTGTCTTGGAGGTACTTTTTGATAAGATCCGGAGATATTTTTCTAAGCATTTCTTATGAAAAAAGATGAAGAAGAAGAAGAAAGATGTCGAGTCTTTTTCACGTTGCAAGAGAAAAATTAAAATAGACACACACTAGAGAATAAACATAAACTGACGATTCATATATATTGATATAGAGAGAGAGAGAGGATAAGTGGAAGGCTGAGTCAGGCCAAAAACATCCTGGTCCTCTTGTCCCACCACCACCACCACCACTCGTTAATGCCAACCGCGCATTGGCGTTTGCATCTCTTGCCCTTTTCTTCTCCACTCTCGCTTGGAGCGAGGTGCACTTCACCTGCGCCCCTTTTCCCCAATAAAGATGATGATGATGATGATACATTTTCCTGCTTTTTTTTTCTCCTTTGGGTAATTGCCCGGAGCAAACTTCGGCTTCGAAAACCAATTCGTGTTAATCCGATGATTATCGGGCGCGTTGTAAAGCAGGCCCATTTCCAATGATCTGAAACCCTATTCGCTTTCAAACACCGAATTTCAGTCATTAAATACGAGAGAAATTGCAATCTTTACGATTCTGTTCTGATTTGAAAAATAGTGGGTACTGGGATTGGAAGGTGTTACTGAATGCTCAAATGAGCCCGCTATCATATCATTTTACTTTCGAATTAATTTAGTACGTTATTTCTCATATGGGAAAATAATGCAATGTTGTCCCTGAATTTTGACTCAATATATAATATAATATCTGAACTGTTAATTGTTCACTCTAGTTCCTAAATTTTAGCACAATATGCAATGTTATCATCGAACTTTCAATTTGTTCAATGTGGCCATTGAATAATATGATCCTTGAATTATATGAAAAATCTGAAATATTGTCCCTGAACTTGAATTAATGAAAGAATGGGATTCGACATTTTCATATAATCCATAGATCAATACTTAAAAGTGCATTTAAAGTCTGAGAATCATATTTAATAAATTAAAAATTTAAAAGAGCGTATTATATATTGAATTACAATTTGGAGATTATTTACGTCATTATCACATTTAATATCCCCAATGCTATGGTAAATGTTTTTTTTTTTTTGGGGAAGCAAAAGCCAGGAGAATGGTGGCAAGTGGGCGCGTGGGGATGAGCGTCGGATGGCAGTCGTCGAGGGTGACGGGTGACGGGGGACCCGTCAAGGCGGTAAACGGCGGGACCGAAGTGGCGGGGAGCAGCGGAGGAATGTGGCGGGGTTCGAAATTGCGACGCGCATTTGCGTTTCATTTGGAGTTTTTCATTTCACGGGGGCGAGGAAAACAGCAGGAATCCATGGCTTGTTTGACTAGGGTAAAGTGCAGCTAAAAACCCTTGGCTTTGAAACTTTGACTTTGACCACACGCACCAAGACGAAGAAGACGAAGACCGTGTGGGGTGGCGGGGGGAGGAGGGAGGTGGGAAGGAAGGTTTCCTCTTTCCTCTCTCCTTCCTAACCTCCTCAAAGAGCTTCCATAAAGACCCCGTCCGCGTTCCTCCCCTTCTTCACTTCATCCCCTCCCTCTCGAGTTCTTTCCTCCTCGATTTCACTCTCTGGTCTGTTGTATCTTTTGTTTACTCGATCTTGGTTAGCTCGCTGACCAGCGAGAAGCGCTCGCTTAAAGGTACGTCCCTTTGGAAGAAACGTTTTTCCGGGTCTTGTCTTCTGACGGGTCGGTCTTGCTTTGGATCACGGATCGTTCCTTGCCGCCTTCGTTCTGGGTTGTGTGTCGTGCGTTCGTTTAGAAAGTCGGTTTCTTTTGGGGTTACGGTGCTGTACGTGGGGTGGGTGTTGCTCAAGATTATCTCTTTTCGGATGGACCTTTTCAGTAGTAGGTGGTAGATTCCTGCGGGAACTTCTCGAATGCCGGTCGTTACTGCTTGTTTGGAGCCGTGACCGGTTCTCTGGATGGATTCTTGTTCGTTGTTCTTTGGGGGGTAGAAAACGACTTCTTGAGACTAGTCCTTGACTTGGCTTTTTACTCTCTGGAATGTTCGTGTTTTCTTCTCTTTGTTTTTGGTCCACAAAACCCTTTTGTGAGTTCCTGCAAAGTAGAATCTACGAGAAAAAGAGGCAATTACTGGCCTTGGATTATCTTGATATCTGGTTCTCAGATTCCTCAAGTTTGAACGGGGGTACCTCTGTTATATATTTGGGGAACTGGGACGAAGTTTTTCTACTTGTCATAAAACTGCAAGGATAATCACCTACTTGTTTTGTCTTGGTTTTTTCCCAGTAAGTGAGTGGTGTATTAAATTGCTGTTGTTACAATTTGCAGGATTTGGGTTTCTGCACTCGTACAAAAAGTAAACTCTGCCCTGCCAATTTTCCCATGGAGGGGGAATCTTACTCTGAGAAAGATGGAGTATATTCTAGATGCTCGATCTTGCTCGAGTTATCTGCTTCGGACAATCTCTTGGCCTTCAAAAACGAAGTGGAAGTGAAAGGTTGTAACATTGACGCGGCTAGCCTTTGGTATGGCAGAAGAATTGGCTCAAGGAAGATGGGTCTTGAAGAGAGGTCTCCTCTCATGGTTGCTTCCTTGTTTGGAAGCTCTAGGGTTGCAAAGTACATCCTCGAGTCTGGCAAAATCGATGTAAATAGGGCTTGTGGTTCGGACAAGGTGACTGCCCTTCACTGCGCTGTTGCTGGCGGATCCACTTCTGCAGTGGAGGTTGTCAAGCTCTTGCTTCATGCATCAGCTGATGCTAATCATGTCGATGGCAATGGAAAGAAGCCAATTGATGTGATAGCTCTTCCTCTAAAGTTGCGCGGCGATTCAAGGAGGAAGCTAATGGAGCTGTTGCTGAAAGGTGTCAATTCTGATGGGGAATTCGAATCCCATGAGGAGAAGCTGGTTGCCGTACTGCAAGCATCCAAAGAGGGAAGCGAAAAGAAAGAGTATCAATTTCCCTTTGATGTCTCTCTGCCTGACATAAACGATGGGATCTACGGCACTGACGAGTTCAGAATGTATGCTTTCAAAGTAAAGCCTTGCTCGCGGGCATACTCCCATGACTGGACAGAGTGCCCATTTGTTCATCCAGGCGAGAATGCGAGGAGGCGTGACCCTCGCAAGTACCCCTACAGCTGCGTCCCTTGTCCTGAATTTCGGAAGGGATCTTGCCCCAAGGGCGACTCCTGCGAGTACGCGCACGGCGTATTTGAGTCGTGGCTTCATCCTGCACAGTATAGAACAAGACTATGCAAGGATGAGACTGGATGTGCTCGCAAAGTTTGTTTCTTTGCTCACAAGCCTGAAGAATTGAGGCCTGTCTATGCTTCGACGGGATCAGCAATGCCTTCCCCAAAATCCTACTCATCGAGTGGGCTGGACATGTCCACACTGAGTCCTCTCTCACTCGGTTCTCCGTCAGTGTCATTGCCCCTTACTTCGACACCACCCATGTCTCCTCTTGCAGCCTCATCATCTCCAATGTCTGTGAACCTGTGGCAGAGCAAGGCTAACAAACTCTCCCCGCCGATGCTGCAGCTCCCAGGCAGTAGGCTGAAGACCACATTGAGCGCAAGGGACTTGGACCTGGAGATGGAATTGCGTGGTTTAGAAAGACAGGCTCAACAGCATCAATTGATGGAAGAGATATCTCGTCTCTCCTCGCCGTCATCCTGCTTTAGTAGTAGGATTGGGGAAGTGAAACCCACTAACCTTGATGACGTTTTGGGGTCTCTGGATCCTGCTTTGCTGCCTCAATTGCAGGGGCTTTCGAGACCTTCGACACCAAGCCAGTTGCAATCTCCAACTGGGCATCAGATGCGCCAGAATGCGACCCAGTTTCGCGGGGCGTACTCGAGCAATGCAAACACTTTGTCATCTCCAGTGAGGAATCCGGCACCTTCTTATGGGTTTGACTCGTCAAGTGCAGTCGCAGCAGCGGTCATGAATTCCAGGTCAGCCGCTTTTGCGAAGCGGAGTCATAGTTTTATTGACCGAGGATTCGGCAGCCCTGGAATTGCCAGTTCTTCCCCTATGATGTCTTCAACAATGTCAAGCTGGAGTTCACCTGATGGGAAATTGGATTGGGGCGTCCAAGGAGACGAGTTGAATAAGCTGAGGAAAGCTGCTTCCTTTAAGATGAGGAGCAACACTGTATCGGCAGCAGCGATGGCTGATGAGCCAGATATTTCTTGGGTCAGTTCGTTGGTTAAGGACGCGTCTTCTGCGGAGGATGCGATGTTCGCTGCAGAGAAAGGACAACGCACTTATGGGAAAGACATCCGTGAAATGGTTCCTCCATGGGTGGAGCAACTGTACAGAGAAGTGCCACGGATGGCGGCGTAAGATTGCTGACCACAAGTCGGCTTCCTGATTATGCTGACTTATTGATATTCTTTGCATTTGTTTTTGGAGTATTTGGTAGCCATTAGATATGAGAAGAGGCCAGGCAAGAGATGGTGTCTTGGCAATAAGTAGGATGCACATATTATGGTATCAAATAGAGTAGACTTGGGGACAATGGTTATAGCCAATTGTTCAAGTTTGATATTCTTTTTCCAATTCTCTCTCTTCCTCATAGTATGTTTCTCACCAAGTCTTTTAAGTGAGAACCTGGGTGGGATGTACTATATCCTTCTCTACTGTAACGTCTCTTAGTGGAAAGAAATGGCTTTATGATAGAATTGTCCTTTTTAATTATTAGCGTCAATTTTTTTAATTTGATCAGGTGTTTCATTTTTCTGTAGTCTGATGCATTATCTACGCCGGTTAATTTGTAGCAGATTCTTTCTTAGTTGGACCCATCCAAATCTCCCTATGATGAACCGATTGAGTGGAATCTTCTCCTTTGAGGATGATCCAAAATGATAAGTGTTCACTATGCCACATGATTGTTTCGCGCTTCAAAACAAAACAATTAGAATTAGGCTCAATCAATTGGAAAATTCCAAATCAGTATCCAAAATGGTGCTAAATTCTCAAAAAAGGGTCCAAAGTGAACACAGTCTCAAATAGAGTCTAATTAATTTCAAATAAGGGTTCGAAGTGTCCAATTAATCTTAAACAAGGGCCTGGGTTCACCGACCGGTCAAGTGCTTACCAGCCGACGAGCATGTTACTGTTCCAACAACCGAAATAAGGGTAGTTTAGTCTTTTTCTTTTTTCTTTTTTTTCCTTTTTATGTTTTTTTCTTTTCCTTCTCCTTTTTTGGTTTTTTTTTTCTCTTTTTCCTCTGTTGGCCATAGCCGTTGCCGGCCTCAGGCGGAGGCTACCCTCGCTGGCATTGGGCTGGGCTGCCCTCGCTTGGGCTGGGCGAGGGTGGCCTTGGGTTTCCCTCGCCCAACGCCGGCAAGGGCGGTCCTAGGTTTCCACTCAACGAATCATTGCTAATATGTAGCATCATCCTTGTTCACGAGGTGGCTCCTCTTGGTGCTGTGATTGGCGTCGCCAACTTCGACCCTATCTAGAGAAGCGGAGGCTACCCTCGCTGGCATTGGGCTGGGCGAGGGTGGCCTTGGGTTTCCCTCGCCCAACGCCGGCAAGGGTGGTCCTAGGTTTCCACTCAACGAATCATTGCTAATATGTAGCATCATCCTTGTTCACGAGGTGGCTCCTCTTGGTGCTGTGATTGGCGTCGCCAACTTCGACCCTGTCTAGAGAAGCTGAGAGAGAGAGAGAGAGAGAGAGAGAGAGAGAGAGAGAGAGAGCAACCCAGGCGAGGAAAACCAGGGCCGCTCTCATCGGCGTCGGGTGAGGGCTGCCTTTACCGGGGGCAAGCAAGGGCAACCCTCACCCACTCAACCCAGGTGAGGGTGGCCATTGCCCAACGCCGACGAGGGTGGCCTCTGCTTGAGGTCGACAACCTCCGCTGGACCCTGCTATGGCCGGCGAAGGGAAAAGAGTAAAAAAAAAACAGAAAGGGAAAAGAAAGAGAAAAAAAACAGAAAAAGGAAAATAAAAAAGATAAAGACTAAACTATCCTTATTCCGGTCGCCAGAACAGTAACGTGCTCACCGGCCGGTAAGCATTCGACCGGCCGGCGAACCCAGGCCCTTGTTTGAGACTAATTAGGCACTTCGGGCCCTTATTTGAAACTAATTGAGCACTTCGGACTCCTATTTAAGACCGTGTCCATTTTGAACCCTTTTTTGAGAATTTAGCACCACTTTAAGTATTGATTTGAAATTTTCCCGAAAACTTATTGATCCAGAAAAACTTTAGCCGCAATTAAAAAAATTATTGTGGTGTCGAGCAAAAATGATAGAAATCTCCTCAGAAAGCACTTCCGGGGACCGGCGGCGGAAAACTATAAAAATTCTCAGTAGTTGGTAATTTGCAGCGTTGAAACTCTTCGTAGCTGACGTTTTTGTCTCTCATCGAACAAAATTTGCGTCATTTCATTAGACAACACATGGATTTTGACAGTAGCTTTGCATATCGGAGTCACGTGAAATTAGGATTTTATATCATCCTCACTTTTAAAAATTTTCTTTTCGGCGAAATAAACCCACCCTAATCGCAAATGTAGACACGACAAAATTCCGCGTATTTTAGACTGAATATTAAGACAATTTCCACTAAAATTAGTGATAGAAAATCAAGAGAAGAGACCGACCCAGATCTGCAATCTCCTGCCTGTTTTTGTCTCCGTGTTACCACACTAAAAAGACATGAACAGCATGATTAGCCAGCAACGGACATATCCAAAGTACACCGTTTGTTTGCTATCTCGGATTTTCTGATTCTAACTGATGTGAAGTTAAAGTAAATAATGATATCAGCAACTCCGACAATTCATCCTCTTCAGAAGATGCAGATGTACGATGTGGGAAACTCAGACCGTATGTCGGACCAGGTCCTCTGACCGAGAATCAACTGGGTCACAACGAAGACCGCTTTCCCCGGATGTAATCGAACTTGATCTCGGCTGTCCCTCTCTCGAATGGTCGCACCAACTTGTGCATCGACAGTGACTGCAAAGGGCACGCCAAGCTCATCGTTTATCGCATATTTCTCCCCTATGTTGCTGCCTGTAAACATAGCCAGGGCAAAGTAGCAGATGATCATCCAATGCAACTTTGGTGCTTTCACTGAGGATAAGAGGATAAATCTCGATCCAAATTCACAGCTCCAAAACAAAACAAATCCTCATACAAGATATTTCTGCATCACTCAGATCTGCAAACCTAACACGAACCTTAGAAATTTCCACAAATCATAGCTTAGATTTTAACAAGGAAAGACGAGAAGATGCCCATTCATTCTAGAGTCGACGGTAGCATTAGGATAAAAGAACTCGATCTTAGAAAAACAGGCATTCAAACCCCTCTAGAAAATCCCCTTACGTCGTGAATCGGACAAAAAGAAGAGGGATCAACATATAGTATTCACGTAAATACATATGAAAAGAAAAACGCTTCCAAAATCATAGCACCGTTTTAAGAAAGAAAAAGCAAAGGGAAACGAGATGTCAGTCAACCTTGGGAGCTGATCCTAGCATGATAAGTGAAAACAATTTCACGGAAACAGGCATTCACAACCCTCGATCTATGGTGAGTAAAGAAAAGATAGTGACCAAGATATAAGCTTCATGTAATATAAGTAGAGAAGAAACTCAGTTTACACAAGAAATTAAGAACCTAAATTCTATATTGGATATCTGACCAGAAAAACCAAAAAATATTCTATATTGGATAAGTACCTTCAGTCATGTCTACCCTGTTCTTGACACCAGCAAGAGCCAGTGCTCTGCCAATAAATTGAGCAACCCCTGACACTGGCTCTGTTATTATCAGTGGGAAAACTGTACAATCGAAAGGTGCTGAGAGTGGAGGGAAGCGGAACACATTTAGTCGTCCATCCCCCGCTTTGCCGGGCCTTGTATAGAAAGAATGCTCAAAAAGGCAGTATATTATGCATCCAATGCCGAAAGACGGTTCAATAACAGATGGTGCACACTCATGTTCACTCATCTTCTGCTTAGAAATTTTTACCATATCATGCTTGATTACTACTCTCTTCCTCACTGTGGGTCCACGGAATACAACCTCTCCTTTGGATTCTGAAGCAGCCTTCAACAGCAAAGCGTCCTCTTCACCCATTGCCTGGTAATAACAAGACAAATGCAAGCGTCAAGTAAAGGGAAAGATTCCAAACATACTTAGCAAAAGAGCAAAAACCAAGGAACCTCCAGCATATACCAAACGAGATTCAACCACCATCGTTTGATTTTCCTTAAAGGCAAGACCTAGTTCCTTCTCATTTGGAGCAATTACCAGTTTCAACGTTGATACTTCAATTAGTTAATCATGATAACAAACTCAAGCATCCACAAATAAAGGGCAGAAACCTGCTACATGCACTCCCAGAATAGCTAGCAAAATTAACTAGTCTGAAGAATTACCACTTCTCTGGGTTCAGCAAATTCTTCATTGGCAACAAGGGCAACTCCACTTTTCTCCTGTCAAATGATAACAATCATCACTCCAACTAGATGCCTCTATGATTAGCAGAACATATACATCTCTAAACTTTCTCTTATCCAGTTCTCAACCCCCTCTAAATGTGCCGGACAATGTTTTGCATCAAACAGTATATTAGACAAAAGACTATAAGTGTGCAACAACGGATACCATATGTCGTCCATCAAATGGTTGCCACACAAGACAGCTAAAGAGAGAACCTATGCAATGTAGCAAAACCACACCTTGCTTTACAGAGATCATTGAAGAAAGAAGTAACATGGATAAAATGAAAAATAAATTTTATCAATTTCTTAGGCATGTCGGAAGCTTGTGAAGAGTTCTGGAAGGATTTCAAAAAGACTCGAGAGGACCTTATGATAAAATCATTTCACTTATTGAGACAACAAAATGATGCAGCTGTTTCTTTCAGTATTCCTGACCGCGCGCCTTCTCTAGAAAAGTTAAAAAAAGAAAAAGAAAAGAACTTGAAAGAAGGCAACGTAACTCTTACCCTATGTGCTCGTAATTCATATGCTAGCCTATCTGCAATATCAACACACTCGATCCAACCATAGGAACACTCAATTTCAGCAACCCAACAATCTGCTGCATCGTGTGCCAATTTGGCCCCAAGACGCTGGCTAAACCGCAAGCGATCCTTGTCTATGCCGAGGCGAGTTAGAAATAGAAATGTTCTCCCAATGAAGTACCCGAGAGTCTCATTGTTAACAGTTCCCTAAAGTTAAAACATCGAGATTTGTGAGACTCAAAGTGAACAAGTTGGGGGAAGAAAACTCAAGTCCAAAAGATGATTCGAGCTAACCTTGAAAACTGCTTCACCAAGCTGAGTTCTAATAGCAGATTGGCCAGACATTTGTTGTTCCCCTGGGAACATAAGCAATTCCAGATCTGCAACTTCAGAAAACTTTGGATGGGATTTGTCTTCCGGATCGACAAAATGCTCGAACTCGGCGACGGTGAACTCATGGACGATCAGAAGACGATTTTGAGGCGAAATCTATGCACGTGAAAAGCATCAGAATCAATCATAGATTAAAATATAAGTGCCGATGAAGATAATGACAATGTCTCTAGTGCAGCATTGGAGACCACCATTGACTAACAAGTTACATGAAATGCAGTCTTGAGACAAGTTATGCTATGCAAGAGTATCAGCGAAGAAATCATGCATAAAAACCCAAGCACCTGTACACGCGCGATCTAGGATGGGCTGAAAGAATGATGCACAACCTCTTCTCTGAAAGCCAGACTACCATGAGCGACAGCAAAGGGGAGTTTATTGCCCTTAAACTCATGCAGGTATTTGAAATCTGCAAAACAGCCTTGTGCAGGTTTTGGTCGCATGTACCTACAGTAGATAAACATTTTAGAAAAAGGAACATAATTCGCTTTAGGTCTACACCATTGGCATGACTGGTACTTACTCAGGGAGGAAACCAGATGGGCCTATATAATCTTGAAGCATCACGTTGAACGGATAGGGACCAGAGAGCTGATTTCCGGTGTCTGGAGCTGTTGTGATACCATATTCTTTTATCTTGGCACACAATTCCACGTCAGAGAGAGAAGACAAAGTCGCGAGTACTCTCTGGACTTCCTCAGCCTTCTCTGGACTAATGATCGAATCCTTGTGGTGGATCATCTCATTTAAAAAACCATTGAGCAGATCGTCAGCTCGATAGCAAGTCCCAGTTTCCTCATCCATCATCATAACTACAGTACATTTTGTCCAGATGCCCCACCCCTTTAAAGAGAATCTTCGGAGTGGGATAAGGCAAGCCAGCCGGCAACATGCGCTCCTTAAGAACAAAATGCTAACAATAGAAAGCACAAAATAAATTAACACATCTGATATTATCCACGCCAATTCGACTCGATTCCATGACTAACCTCACGCCAGAACCACAAGACTCTCGACTCGATGGCGCTGCCGGGCGGGCCGTATTCGTACATCCCGTCGACACCCCGGCCACTCTTAGGCGAGGCTATGTAGAACTCGCCGCCCTTGATCGAGCTGTGCACCATCTCGCGGAACGCCTCCCTGAGGGCGCCGTCGCGGTCGCCGGCGAGGACTTCGTCCATGGCGGGAGAGGTCGGGAGAGTCGGGGAAGGAGAGGGAGAGGGAAGGGGAGATAGAGAGACGAGGTAGAGATACGAGAGCGAAGTTGATTTTAGGGCTTTTGAGAGAGAGGTGTTTTCGACAAAATAAAAATTAAAAATTAAAAAAAGATGTCGGCACACTTTCACCGTCGTTCAATATCATGATCAATTACACGGTCGTGAATATCTTCATTTATATAAGACCGAAACGCGCGGTCCAATATGAATTACATCTTAATCCACCATTTTGGAGCAACAAAAAGCCGATGCTCTGAATTCATATCATACATAATAGTAAAATATAAGGACTTGATAACGGGCAGAAAGTTCCTTGATGTAGGAAAATTTTATGCGCAATTAACAAAATTATTGTTGTGTCGCGAAAAAATGATAGGAATCTCCCTAAGAAAATACTTCAAGGGACCAGTTGCAGAAAAACATAGAAATTCTCCCTGACGACACCATCGCCGGTGAGGGCTTTGTGGAGCGAGCATTCAGCACGGTCCGTCGGAGGAGAGGTTGGGGCAGTTGGAGAGGGAGAGCGATGGAAGTTGATTTTAGGGTTTTCGAGAGGGATGTGAGTTGGGGCTATTTTGGGGATTCATGCCAATTTCATGGAAATTATGATTCTTTCCATGTACGGATTACACATCTAGTCAGAAAGACCATTGTTCATCATTAATTTAATAAATAATTTACATGTCCCAACTAAATTAGTGACAATTGTGTTTAAACTTAATTATCCATTAAAATGCTCTCACATATCGATAATTCATTGAAAATTGTGTAAATTATTTGAATAGGTGTTCAAAAAGTCATAAATTTATTGTGTGACGGCTAATTTGGGCAGTTAAATACGGGTGATTTGATCTTTATATTGACCTAATTATGAGTGGGCCTAGCTAAGGAAATAGGCTCGTATGGCATGCCTAAGTAGGAGAGTTCTAGCTTCGGCCCGACCCCCACCCACTAGATTACCAGCACATTCCTCTCTCGCAAATTCACACCATCGTTCATTCTCTCTCTCTTCAAGCAGCCCGCGGATCCTCAGTGTCAACACAAAGATTGGTTTTGTCACAATCGTGCTAGGATTAGCCTCTCCGATCTGTTGACCCGGTCGAGGAACTGAACTCTTCCTTAGATTTGCTCAAGTTCCCGAAACAAGGTCTTTCTTCATCAGCTCAAGTCCTCCGCTAATTTGTGTTTAACTTTAAATCGCATGGGAGAAGATTATTCCAAATATTTGGGCTGGCTTGGACTAGCATGGGTTTTGACCCGCCTCGCCTAGTGATCAGGCCGCACCGAGCCTAATGTGTTGCGAGATCCCCTATATTACCTAACATGTACATTGAAATGTTTGATACGTCGAGCCTTTCAATATAAAAATTGTTCAGACTCTTTGACCTTTGGGAGTGGAGGCCTCGCGGTCATTCGCCCATTCAACGTGTCTGATGATGGACACGTGGCTAATCATTCGGGCACAACATTATTATGGAGATGTAAATGGGTCGGGCAAGCCGGGCTTTTATCAAAAGTGGGATCGGCCCAAACAATGGGGCCTAGAATTTCCGGGCCTAATCAAATGGCCTAGACCAAATGAACACGATTAGCCCAATGCGATTGTTCTGGGCCTATTCGGTTCAAGCGAGCCGAACAAATATATATTAAAAGATCTAGGGTTTATGATTGTGGAAGTCCTCCTAAAACTCTTTTGCATTCAATCAAATCATAAAATTTATCTGGAACATACGTTTCAAGACTTTAGTTAAATACGTCAGTTATTTTATGGACGGCGGATTTCACATAGCAATTATATTTTATCAATTTTTTTCAATTTCATATGGCTGTTAGCACAACGAAGAAGCTTCTTTGAGCACAAAACGACTCGTCTCAATATTATCATATTAGAAAAATTTTAATATTTTGAAAATCTGGAATTCTAAAGAAAAACAAATCTAAAGCTAGAAAACGATAAACAACCGCAGGGCTATGCCGCCCCTTCATGTTTTTAGGGCAGAGGCGATCCATCGATTAGTGTCACGGCCTCCCCAAGCATGTGAGGGGAGAAGGGATGCTTGCCCCCGTCGCCGAAATCTAGCAAGGGCTTGTCAGCTCTCGTCGGCACAAAGGAAAAAATAAAGGGAAAAATATCGAAGCGTTTAATCATGTTACTGGAAATAATGTGTAATGTCAAGCTTGGACACATGTTAGCATCAAACTCCGCTTGTAAGATCACTCCATATTTGTTCACATGTCAATTGAAATATTTTTTGGGGTTGCATGCGAACTCTAAATGTGATTTGACTTTGTACTCTTCTCAAAATATGTTCGCTCTTTCCTTTTCTGTTTCTTTTAGGGCTTTTTTTTTTTTTTTGGATAATGCTTGCATAACGGTCCGTTACTCGTGCAGAGAGTGACGGACCGTTACTGACCACAAAATTTGGACTTGGAACCTTATGACTTGTTTGTCCGGTTCCTGTGATGCAAACTAAGAAACAATTCTTTTATTCGTTATTTTTTCCCTTGAAGTCTGCAAACTTGTTAAGCAGAGAACAAGTTATACAATGATTTTTTCATCTTTTTATTTATTGACAAATTTTCAAAAACTAGTTTCCTTTAAAAAAATTCATGCCACATGAAAACACACAAAAATTCTACAATATACATCTATTGTAGGTATCTCTGCTTTTTACCCATTGACCCAACTCTAAAGAATTTTATGTAGCATTCTAATAAATCATTTGAATTTTGTATTTAGAGACATTTGTAAATAAGATATTATTTTAAACATATGATAAACGGCGGATATGCATTATTTAATGAGATATCACATTCGGATTGAGATGCATTATTTGATAGATAATTAATGTATTATGCTTTAATTGATCAGTCTAATGTGATTGATTATAGTAAGCATGCTTTAAAGGGCCTATTTTATTGTGAAAATATCATTTTTTGGGCGGAGGAGTACTTTTATAGAAGCAATATTTCTATCTGTTGCAAAATTATTTGCACGTAACCTAAACAAAAAACTCTAAGGAACAAAAAACGCTAAAATAAGACAGAGGGACAAACTTGACCTTTGGGATGCCCATCTCTCTGAATTTGGAATATGTGGCTGGGAGTTCACCGTTATTCTTGAAAATAACGGTGAATCTCAGCCTAGCGGCATCCTTTTTTTTTTAGTATTGTCTTTTAGGGTTTGTTCTCCCTCTTGCTTCTTGATTTTTCAGATAATAATTAACCTGACATCAGAGCTTTGCATTTGTCTTTCAACCTCAAGGCCGACGACCAGGGATACATCTATACGTCTAAGTGTACATGTAAGTATGTATGTATGTATTCTCTTCACGAACAAGCTTACTTTTTGTTCATCTGATAAATCTTTTCTTAAGGGTATTGCTCGTCTACCCTTACCTTTTCTTTCTTCTTATAGCCCGGGGTACACGAACTTTCTTTCTTTGGCTTGCTATTTGTCCTCCTTTTGGTTGATTTGAAAATGGGGTGGTCCACAGGTTTTGTTGGAAGAAAGCTCGAGCGTAGGAAGGTGATACTGACTAGGCCCAAGAAACTGAACTGCATTACTTATGAAATGGTACTAAATCAGAAGTAAAGGATTGTCCTGAATCCTAGTAACATGTCTACGCATTTTCACCAACTTCATATGCATCGAAATCCCCAGTCAGTGTGTGCACAGCAAAAATATGAAAAGCGCATTTGTTTCGTACCGCAGCGTACGTTCGAGTACAATTTGTACGAAAAATGCAAATTAATGCATCAATTCTGTCAAATCTCCGGTGTCTTCAAATGTGGAACAGAAATGAACATGGCCATGAAACGATAATCCTGAATTAATAATTTTCAACCCACATTAACGTCCATCTATTGGTTTCCAAACCATGCCAACATCAGCAGCTTAAGAAATATAAAAACTGAAAAAATAACAAAGGCCTCATGACTTCATGCGGCATACAGAGCCTTTCCGATCTGGAGCGCCACGAAAGCGTCCATGCACGCGCACCGAACCTATGCACTCGTCAACCACAACTTGTTCCACTGGCTCACCGTAACTTGATTTCACTTCTCCATCTTCCATCCCAGTATCAGCTTCGCTAGCACCTTCAGCCCGTAATCGTGTGGAACCTCTAGGCTTGCATTATTGGCCAAGGACCTCAGGTCCCTCATGTTGCTGACGTTGAGGCCATAGTTGCAGACTAGCTTGTTGACGTCTTTAGCGGTTTCAACGTTGACGAAGATGTGGCGATCGTTGCTAAGGAAGTCTTTGAGGGCCTAGGGATCTCGGATGAATTTAGAAGCTGGAAGATGAGGCAGTGAACACCCACTGAGACCTGTAGAATGGCAGCAAGGTTATGAACACCTTCTGGGCCTGCTAGCCACTCGATGTCAAGGCCGATGATGAGGTGCTCGGAGTCGTGAGATGAGCCAACGACGAGCTGCTTGGAGCTGTGGAACGAGAGCCAAGAGGAGGCGACGAAAGGGGAGTAGGTGAGGAGGGTATGGAGGTTATGGCCTCCACAAGTGACCTCATATTTGTTGTGGTCGCTTTCGAGGACCTCATGGTCGAGGATCGCAGGCGTGCTTGAAGACATGGCGTAGAGAAGAAGAAGAAGGAAAAGAAGAAGTGAGATCAGAGGAGAATGAGAGAGTTGAGCCAGAATACTCATTCAAGGAAATCCACTTATAAGAGACTCATTTCCCAGAAATGAAGACTCGCCTTTTGCTCAAATCGTATTAACTAGAAGCCCATGTGCCGTCCTTGGTGGAAAGACGAGTCTTCGTTTCTAGGAAGAAGTGAGAGGATGAGTCGTAAACATGAAAATGGTAACAAATTTACAGCTGAGCTTTGGTTCGTACTCGCAAGCAGATGACCAAGAATGGCAAAACTCTCGGCCATTGTCATCTCAATTCCTCTGCAAAACATTAAATATTTCAAACTCGTACCTATATCATGTTGTGATCTTTATATGTTAGCATGTTTGTTTCTTACTTTGTCAAACCCGTGTCCTCTGTAAAGCATTAAATATTTCAGACCCATACCTGTACCATGCTGTGCTCTTTATATGTTAGCATGTTTGTTTCTTATTTTGTCAAACTCGTGTCTATACCATGATGTGCTATTTATATGTTAGCATGTGTACATGTACTGTGCTCTTTATATGTTATCATGTATTGTTTATTCCTTTGTGAGACCCGTACCTCTATCATACTATGTTCTTTATATGTTAGCATGTTTGTTTCTTACTTTGTCGATTTTGTTTTCATTCAACCACATAATCACTCAAGTTGGTTGCAATATTTGGCCGAAAAAGGAGCTGCTTTCGATAGATCTGCAACTTCTGCCCTGATGATTGTTCGAGGACTCGAACTCGCTCTAACCACAACTCAAATTGAATGTTCAAATTAATATGTTCTTAAACTTGTGATTCCACGTCTTGCGAAGATTTTGGCATAGCTCAGCTCAATCTTCTTTTTCTTTTTTGTGCGCTCGGTATGAAAGGTTCATATGTTCATTTTTTTGGTTTTTCCATTTGTCTCTCTCTACATTACGATGTTAAATATCTAAGTCCGTCTTTTAAGCCTGTTTTAGTTACTACTTGAATCGCATCTAGTAAATGGAGAAATTAATATGTACATCTTTGACTATGTGTGTGATTGCTACACGATTTAGTCGTTGAATCTACTGTGAAGTGGCTATTTGGCAAGTGACAATCACTCCAAACACGAGCAACATATCATTTGAGCGTTTGAGCTGGTTTTCATCCGCAACTGCATGCAGAAATGCCTCCGAAGTTCCTGATGCATAATCAGAAGAGACGTGATGTAAGCATCTCCATGATGGCTGAGTCAGACATTTTGCTTTTCGACGAACTTCAGTTTGCCACAGGACCAAATGAAATATTTCAATCGCTAGTTGAAAATGCATAAGGCTTACTGTTTCTTTATAAGGGGAAAATAACACTAATAAGGCCCCAACTTTTAATTTATTAAATATCATCACTAAAATATATATAATCCTTTTGTTTTCTCAAATTATAAATTGGACGTTATTTTGATGACATAGATTATTATTTACTGAGTTGAATTTTTAAAAATAATGAATTAATATTGAAGTAGCTAGCAGGGATCACCTAGAGGGGGGTGAATAGGTGATCTAAAACAATTTTTGTGAATTTAAGCGGAAACGAAAGATCACAGTTCAGTCTGAATAAAATTCAGATTCAAAACAGTTTATATAGACAGTGCTCATGATGTGCAGTTTGCAAAGTAATAAAATAGAGATAGAAATATTGCACACAAGTTTATAGTGGTTCGGCTTTTGATAAGCTTACGTCCACTCTTCCATTCTACAGCTTACTGGCTGGATTTCACTAATCAAATCAATGAGAAGTTACAGCAAGTTGTGCCGCTTAAACTTAAGCACTTCTTCTCGAAACTGGTGCTGCTTATACCAAGCCGATAGATCACACTATCTCACACCTAAGCACACACTTATAACACTGTCTACATTTCTCAAATGATTACACGTTTAAGCTCACGAAAGACAAGAGATTGAATCGGAGTATGCTCGGACTTTGGACTTGTTGATTCTTGATTTCATTCTCTACCTTCTGCTCCTCGTTGATCTCCTTTTATACTCTTCCACTTCCAAACTAGCCGTTGGACAGTTTTTAGAGGATCATCTTCCAATATTCACCTTTGGACAGATTTGTATAAAATGGATTGAGTAACCGTTGGTTGATAAAATCTGAATCCCGCTAATTCCGGTCGCCCATACAATCAGAATCTTGGTTTCCATAAGTAGAGTTTTATCCGTTGTAATGCATGCTTGTCGTAATTTTTGATTGTTAATCAATTTGATTTAGATTAATATCAAAGCTTTCCTTTTGTGAAATCCATACCAGATCACTAGTTGTTATCATTTTTTTGTTCTGAATAAGTTTTGCTTCTGCGTCTGAAAAACTTCTGCGTCCGCGTCTGCTTTAGAACTTAGATGAGTGTGGGTCTTCGGTAAAATCTAAATACTTCAGTGTCTGAATAATTTTCATGGTAAAGTTTGAAGATCATAAGTCTGAATCTGAACTTTTGGTTCTGAGTCTGAACTTTGAGTTTGAACTTCTCGTTCTGAGTCTGAATCTTTTTTGCTTGAAGTTCTTTCACAATCTGAGCACAAACTAGATCAAGATTGACATATGCTTTTCTTCCAAAAATAACTTCCCGAATCAAAATACTTCAAAGCATTTATCAGATTTACAAAACACTCATGGACAGTTTTGTCAACTTCAAAATCTATTGGAAATTTTCCTTAACAATCTCCCCCTTTTTTATGGTGACAAAACTTTCATGCAGATATATAGATTTTGAGATAATTTTGAAAAATATGAACAAGCATATAATGTAGCAAATATTCAAGATATCATATATGATCAGAGTAATTTGATATGAGATTTTTTTTATACTCAATTTTTGAATAAGACAAGGAGTATGACAAAATTTGAACCATAAAAAAAATCTAAATCACAGTCTGTCTCCTTTTTCAATAATTTACATATCAAGCCAAATCATATCTGCATATTTCTCCCCCTTTTTGTCAACATCACAAAAAGATATATGCATAAAATTCCTTAATGAATATGACAATATATGGAAGTATAATCATAACTCAATATTATGCATCAATTAAGGAGAATTAACCACTAAGCACATATGTATATTTACATTCTCTCCCCCTTTTTGTCATAAACAAAATGTGATAGAAATGGAAAGGGTATCACATAGAGAATATAAATTTAACTCATCTTCACATATTATCTTCAAAATATATTTGGCATGAAACACAACCTTCAAAAATATCATCTTTCGCGAATATATTCAATATAGCTCATGTTATGAAGAATCAAATATCATATATATCAACAAACATGTATGCACATAATAAATTTCACAATCTTTTTGTCATGAAAAAAACGATAATATAAATAAGAGATTCGTTAATGACAAAAAGTAAGAAATACCAACCCGAATTGTGTAGAACTTAGCAAGTTCTAACATACATACCTTTTCTTTCATAGTAATCAAGAGTGGGCAGAAATTAAATTCACTTTCATACTTGATTTACGTTCCCCCTCAATTTGATACCATTTTGAGATGATTCTCCCCCTTTCTTTTGCATTTTTCCAATTTTTGTTTTTCTCCCCCCGTCATCAAGACAGCTTTCATTGTAGCTTGTGCACTTTGAACAAATTGTTGTTCCTCGATTTTCTTTGTAGCAGCAACATCCACCACATTTGTTTGCATTTTGAAATTCGAGAAAGAAATTTGTTTTCTTCCATCAAGCTCGTCTCGGATTCAAACTCCAATAATTTGTCAGAATATTGCATAAAGGAGAAATTTTCGATCCTTCGGAAATGTTGCAGAATCTCCCCGATTGTGGGATCAAGCTTCCCAAACTTCACAAGGAAAGATTCTTTTACATCCTGCAAATACTTGTAAGAGAGATAATAATCTTTGCAAAATATAGAGAATGTCACATACATACCTTGCTCTGATTTGCGGATCAAACTTGCTAATTAAAAAAATCTTCTAAGAATATAGCAAGTGATTCAAGATTGTAGGAATTTTCCTTAAGCATGAATCTCATGAGCATAAAGATTATATGACATTAACGAATTTCGCAAAAGAAATGTAGCTATTTCAAGCATTAAATATATGCAATATCTTACACACATGGCAACAAATATTACCATTATGTATCTCAACATGCATGATCAGAATATACCTTTCCTTTTTAGAAAGAATTCATCACTTGAGATCCTTTGTTGATTGCATCATGACTTGCGTAGGATTGCATTCATGCTTCCTTTGTATAATTGTCTGCAATAAACTTATTTCCTTTCTAGTATCCTTGTATTTGGATCCTTTCTTTTTGTTAGACGCAAAATAGGAAGCTTTCATAAAAGCCCAAGGATACTTACCCAACTCATCTCAGTAGAGTATTTAAGGGAAATATGCATAATAAAACAATGTCTTGCAAAAAAAATTCATTCTTTGTAAGGCATGACAATATCAGAGAACACATAATGAGTCCATAAAAAATATTTCATATCCAAAAAGATATCAAACAATCTCTTTTATCCATTAAAATAAGCTTGACCTTTATTATGACATTTCAAACACAACCAACGATGTAAAACATGCAATTTCAAGTCAAAATAAAGCAGAGCATGGAGATAAAATGTTAAGACAAAGAGAATTCATAGATATTTAAAGTACATATCCAAAGCAAATTTAGAATTTGAAAAATATACCTTTACTTACCAAATTCTCTTTCCTTATTCCCTGCAAGAAAAGTAATCGCATTTTTTCTTAGGTACCCAAATCTGCTTGGGTCCTTTTTGGTTAGAAGAAGCATCAAATCTCTAATTGATTGTCTTGGATTTCTTCCAATCAGTTGGACATTTTTGCTTATAGTGATCACTCGAGTTCAAGCAATTATAATATTGAAATCCAATAGGCTTGACAAATTGCTTACCAAAATGATTTCTATAATACTGGATTGAAGGTCTGTGCTTTAATCTCTCATTGACCTTTGGAAAGCCATTCTTGATCTTGCTCTTATTTTCGAAACTGAGGCCGGATTTGTTGTAATGGAGGACTTGAATGGATAGAACATGCTCTAATGTCTTTGAGCCAAGAGCAAATTTTTTGCAAATCTTCGGAATTTCTTCCTTATAGGAATCAACTTCTTTTTGCAAAATATCCTTCTCTTCCTTGACAGAGGAATTCTCCTTTTCAAGCTCAATGATCCTTTTCTCATTCATAATATTTTGTTGCTTCAATTTAGAGACTTCCTTTTTCAACTCGGAGATCTTCTTCAACGTATTCTCATGTTCCGTGCATAACTCTTCAAAAAGATCATCATCATCGAGAATAGGATCTGAACAAATCACCTCATCTTCTTCGGATTCAATGTCCACCATTAAGCATAGATTTCCCTGCTCAAGGATTTCATCATCGCTAAATTCAAACTTTTCATTGTCGTCTTTGTTCGTAAAATATTTTCTTTCTCCAGATTTCTTTGTTGGCTTCTTCTCTTTGGAGTTTCTTCTCTTTCTCACAAGGTGTTGAAATCTTTTGATCAGCAACTTCATCTCCTCATCGTCGTCTTCTTCAGAATCTTCAGAATCTGTCTCATCAGAATCAATGTTAGATTTTAATACAATTGACTTCTTACCTTTTGATTCATTCTCCTCATTCCGATGTTCAATCTCATATGATTGCAGAGTTCCAATCAACTCATTTACTGATAGAGGCTTGATTATTTGTGTCTCTTGAAGAGATGTTTTGATATTATTCCACTTCATTGTGAGTCCTCTTAGTAATTTGTTGACTTTCATTGCATCTGGAACTGGTTGTCCTTGATATGCAAGATCGTTTACTATATCAGTAAACCTGTCATACATGTCAGCAATTGATTCTTCAGGCTTCATTTTGAAGGATTCATATTGGCCAAGCAAAAGATTGATTTGAGTTTCATTGGCTCGATCTGTTCCTTCATAAGTAATGTGAAGCGTATCCCAGATTTCCTTAGTTGATTCACAAGCAGTAATTTTTTTATATTCAATAGGAGATAAAGCACAATATAAATAATAAATTGCTTTGGAATATAAGATTTCTCTTTTGGATATCTCAGTTTGAGATAAAGGAGGATCTTCTGATTTGCTTGCATTTGAATTTTCTTTTGAATCAGAAGATTTTGGCTTGACTCCTTTGATGATGACATCCCATTGCATATGATCAATTGACTTAATGAATGCCTTCATCTTATTCTTGTAGATGTTGTATTCCTTGCCATCGAAATATGGTGGTCCGTTGTTACTTTGACCTTCAATGAGATCTGGAGCACTATAGCTAGCCATATAGATCGTTAACTCAGAAGTAAGACACTTCTATAAACGAGCAACCTGCTCTAATACCAATTGAAGTAGCTAGCAGGAATCATCTAGAGGGGGTGAATAGGTGATCTAAAACAATTTTTGTGAATTTAAGCGGAAACGAAAGAACACAGTTCAGTCTGAATAAAATTCATATTCAAAACAGTTTATATAGACAGTGCTCCTGATGTGCAGTGTGCAAAATAATAGAATAGAGATAGAAAAACTGCACACAAGTTTATAGTGGTTCGGCTTTTGATAAGCCTACGTCCACTCTTCCACGCTACAGTTTACTGGCTGGATTTCACTAATCAAATCAATGAGAAGTTACAGTAAGTTGTGCCGCTTAAACTTAAGCACTTCTTCTCGAAACTGGTGCTGCTTATACCAAGCCGATAGATCACACTATCTCACATCTAAGCACACATTTATAACACTGTCTACATCTCTGAAATGATTACACGTTTAAGCTCACGAAAGACAAGAGATTGAATTGGAGTATGCTCAGACTTTGGATTTGTTGATTCTTGATTTCATTCTCTACTTTCTGCTCATCGTTAATCTCCTTTTATACTCCTCCATTTTCAAACTAGCCGTTGGACAGTGTTCAGAGGATCATCTTCCAATATTCACCTTTGGATAGATTTGTATAAAATGGATTGAGTAACCGTTGGTTGATAAAATCTAAATCTCGCTAATTCTGGTCGCCTATACAATCAGAATCTTGGTTTCTATAAGTAGAGTTTTATCCGTTGTAATGCATGCTTGTCGTAATCTTTTATTGTCAATCAATTTGATTTAGATTGATATCAAAGCTTTCCTTTTGTGAAATCCATACCAGATCACTAGCTGTTATTATTTTTTTGTTATGAATAAGTTTTGCTTCTGCATTTGAAAAACTTCTGCGTCCGAAAAACTTTTGCGTCCGCATCTGCTTCAGAACTTAGATGAGTGTGGGTCTTCGGTAAAATTTGAATACTTAAATGTCTGAATAACTTTCATGGTAAAGTTTGAAGATCATAAGTCTGAATCTGAACTTTTAATTCTGAGTCTAAACTTTTAGTTCTGAGTCTGAACTTTGAGTTTGAACTTCTTGTTCTGAGTCTGAATCTTTTTTGCTTGAAGTTCTTTCACAATCTGAACACGAATTAGATCAAGATTGACATATGCTTTTCTTCCAAAAATAACTTCCTGAATCAAAATACTTCAAAGTATTTATCAGATTTACAAAACACTCATGGACAGTTTTGTCAACTTCAAAATCTATTGGGAATTTTCCTTAACAAATATATCCATCATTTTATCCATCTTTTAGATAAAAATTATATTAAATATTTATCATTATTTGATGACATAGATTATTATATTCAGATTTGAAATGAATATCTTACAAAGACAATTCACGTGTAACTTTTTTTTTTTTGGTCCATCGTTCAAACAGATTTCGTTAACTTGAATTAATAAAAGGATAATATTATACATTTTCATATAATCCAATTACTAAATTGAACATTTATCGATAATTTAGAGATCATATTAAACAATCTGGACCGGTTCCATTTTATACTTGAAACCCGAATCAAGCCACTGAAAAATTACAGTTTTCTCCAAAGTTGAATGAAATTGAAGTTTGCCTAAAATTGATTTTGGAATTTGCTTGACCAATGAATCATGAAAAAAAAAAACATCGTATTAGGAAATTATCATTCTTTACTATTGATAATTGGTTATTAATGATTCTAGCCAACTTTCTGATTGAAAAGAAGTGGTCAGAGTCAAAAGCAGAATTTTTTTACTTAATTGTCTAAGATCAAATTGAATAGAATCATGCCGTGTCAAAAATTGACACCTCTAGCTAGATTTAAGGAGGATGTACTTTAGTCATCTCAATAAGGCAGTGTCAAAGTTAACCTTAAACTCTGAGGCATGCCCGAAAGTGAAATGAAGAGAATGACATATAAAAAGAAGCCTCTGGTACCATTCATCAACCATGGAGTTGCATCAGATTGGAACATGAACTCAATACATCAAAACTATACATAGCAATTTCAACTTTCCTTTAGGAGGATAGAACGTCAGCCACTCCCTGAGAATGCATCGTGTAGACCCCAGGAGCATCACAGATGGAGATCAACGAATGATTGTGTAAAAGAAATAGTGGCCTTTACTCTATTCCTAAGATCGGTCGCCTTTACTCTATTCCTAAGATCGGTCGCCATGCGATCAAAGCTAGGATTTCTGAACAGCAAGAACATTTTTAGCGTCTGGCGAAGCAACAGCCGTGACGGTGGCAGGGGCTTTGCATATCAGTCATGGGAAACTAGGGTTTTATATTATCCTCATTTTTAGAAATTCTCTTTTCGACCAAAATAGACCCACCCTAATAGCACATGTAAACATTGCAAGATTCCGCATATGTTAGACTCAACATCAAGACAATTTCCATGAATTTCTTCATCTATATAAGATTAGAACGCGAGTTCGAATATGCATTACCGTCTAATTGCATTATGAATCTACCCATTTTCAAACAACAAAGAATTGGAGTTCTGAGTTCATATCATATATAATAGTAAAATATAAGAACTCAATAACGGTCAGAAAGTTTCTTAATATAGGAAAATTTTATGTGCTATTAACAAAATTATTGTGGTGTCAAGAGAAAATGATAAAAATCTTCCAAGGAAGTACTTCAGGGGACTAGTTGCGGAAAAATGTAGGAATTCTCACTAATTGGTAATTTGCAACATTGCAACATTGCAACTCTTCGAAGCTGACGTTTTTGTCTCTTGTTAAACAAAATTCGCATCATTTCGTGAGATAACATACAAATTGTGGAAGGGGCTTTGCATATCGGAGTCACGGGAACCGAGGGTTTATGTTATCCTCACTTTTAGAAGTCATCTTTTCAACGAAATACCCAAAAAATACACACATGTAAACAATGCAAAATTCGGCGTATTTCAGACTCGATATTAAGACAATTTCTATGAAAAATTAGCGATAGAAATCAAGAGAAGAGACCAAGGCAGATCTGCAACTTCCTATTTGTTTTTATCTCCAGGTTACCACACGAAAAAGACATGACCAGCATGTTTAGCCAGCAAAAGACGTATCAAAAGTACACCATTTGTTTGCTACCTCGGATGTCCCCCAAAATTGTGACAACATGTTTGATCCTAACTGATGTAAAGCTAAGTAAACAACGATATCAGCAACTAAACTATTCACGATGTGGGAAACTTGACCTTACGTCGGACCAGGTCCTCGACCCGTTAATCAAAGCCTTCACAACGGAGGCCACTCTACCCATATTTACCTGAACTCCCTCTCTGCTGTCCCTCTCTCGAATGGTGGCATCAGCATCAGCAGCACTTGAAAAGACTCTGATTGAAAAGGGCACACCAAGCTCATCGATTCTCGCATATCTCTTCCCTATGTTGCCGCCTGTAAGCATACCAAGGGCACAGTAGCATATGATCATCCAATGTAACTTTGGTGCTTTCACCGAGGATAAGAAGACAAATCTCGATCCAAATAGACAGCTCCATAACAAAACAAGTCCTCATATAATATATGTGTATCACTCATAATTGCAAACCTGACATGAACCTTAGAAATTCCACAAATCATAACAAGGAACAACGAGAAGATGCCAATTCATTTAGCAGAGAGTAGTGTTAGGATAAAAGAACTCAGTCTTAGAAAAACAGGCATTCAAACCCCTCTAGAAAATCCCTTCACATCGTGAATAGGACAAAAAGAAGTATTCACGTAAACACATATGAAAAGAAAAACGCTTCAGAAATCATAGCATCGTTTTAAGAAAGAAAAACCAAAGAGCAAAGAGATGTCAATCAACCTTTGGAGCTGATCCTAATGTGATAAATGAAAACAAATTCACGGAAATAGGCATTCACACCCCTCAATAAAATCTGCTTCCATGGTGAGTAAAGAAAAGACAGTGACAAAGATATAAGCTTCATGTAAAATACGTACAAAAGAAAATTTTAAGCAAGATATTAAGAACTATATTGGATAGGTATCAGGAATCCTTTCACTCAGCTTGACACCATAATCATTCAGTGATTTGCAAATTAAACCAGCAGCCAACACAAGATCTTCGACAATTCTCAATGGGAGAACAGCACACTCAAAAGGTGCTACAAATCGAGGGAAGCGAAACACATTTAGTTTTGTTGCTTCAATCGGTCTTGTATAGAAAGAATGCTCGAAAAGGCAGTATATTATGTGTCCCAAGCAAAAGGACAATTCAATAACAGATGGTGTAAAAACCCTATCCTGCTCCCATATCTCCTGCTTAGAAATTTTGACCATGTTATCCTTGATCTTTACTTTCCTTCGCACAGGGCGTACAAGAAATCCAGCCTCTCCTTTGGATTCTAAAGCACCCTTCAACCCCAAAGCTTCCTCTTCACCCATTGCCTGGTATTAACAAGACAAATGCAAGCATCAAGTAAAGGAACAGATTCCGAACATACTCAGCAAAAGAGCAAAAACCAAGGAACCTCCAGCATATACCAAAAGAGACTCAACCACCATCTTCTTATTTTCCTTAAAGGCGAGACCTAGTTCCTCCTCGTCTGGATCAATTACCAGTTTCTGCATTCACACTTCAATTAGTGAATCATGATAACCAACTCAAGCATTCACAAACAAAGGGCAGAAACCTGCTCAATGTACTCCAAGAATTGCTAGCAAAATTAACTAGTCTGAAGAATTACCACCACTTCTCTGGGTTTAACAAATTGTTCCCAGGCAACAAAAGCAACTCCACTTTTCTCCTGTCAAATGATAACAATCATCACTCCAACTAGATGCCTCTATGATTAGCGGAACATATACATCTCTAAACTTTCTCTTATCCAGTTCTCAACCCCCTCAAAATGTGCCGGAAAATGTTTTGCTTCAAACAGTATATTAGACAAAAGACTATAAGAGTGCAACAACTGATAACATATGTCATCCATCAAATGGTTGCCACACAAGACAGCTCAAAAGAGAACCTATACAATGCAGCAAACCACATCTTGCTTTACAGAGATCACTGAAGAAAGAAGTAATATGGATAAAATGAAAAATGTATATTATTAATTTCTTACGCATGTTGGCAGCTTATGATTCGCATTCCAAAACTTTGCTTCTGCTACCTAAAAATTAGAAACAGGAAGAAGAGTTCTGGAAGGATTTCAAAAAGACTCAAGAGGACCTTATGATAAAATCATTTCACTTATTCAGATAACAAAATGATGCGGCTATTTCTTTCAGTAGTCCTGACCGTGCGCCTGCTCCAGAAAAAAAGAAAGAAAGAAGAAAAGTATTTGGAAGAAGGCAACATGACTCTTACCATAAGTGCTCGTAAATCATATCCTGACCTCTCTGACATATCAACACACTCCATCCAACCATAGGAACAGTCAATTTCAGCAACCCAACAATCTACCGAATAGTGTGTCATTTCGTTGGCAAGACGCTGCCTAAACTGCAAGTGATGCTTGTCTATGCCAAGGCAAGTTAAAAACAGAAACGTTCTCCCAATGAAGCACCCAAGGGTCTTATTGTTAACAGTTCCCTAAAAATAAACATCGGAATTTGTGAGACTCAAAGTGAAAATGTTAGGGCAAGAAAAATTGAGTCCAAAAGATGATTCAAGCTAACCTTTAATACTGCTTCATCAAGCGGAGCTTCAATAGCAGATTGGCTAGCTTGATGTTCCCCTGGGAACATAAGCAATTCCAGATCTGCAACTTCAGAAAACTTTGGATGGGATTTATCTTCCGGATCGATAAAATGCTCGATCTCGGTGACATTGAACTCATGGATGGTCAGAAGACTATATTGAGGCAAAATCTACACGCGTGAAAAGTATTAGAATCAATTGTAGATTAAAATATAAGGGATAATCACAAAATCACTAATGCAGACCACGTTTGGGCCCATTGACTAACAAGAAAATCAAATCTAACATGTAATGCAGTATTAAGACAAGTTATGCTATGCAATAGTATCAGAGCAGAAATCATGCATAAAACCCAGGCATGTGAACAAGCATGATTTAGGGTGATCAGAAAGAATTAAGCACAACCTCTTCTATGTAAGCCACACCATTGACAGCAATAGTAAAGGGGAGTTCGTTAGTCTCATGCAGTATATCGAATTTTAGAAAATTGTCAGGTGCAGTTTACGGTTGTATGTACCACCTACAGCGAAAAAAACTACAGTGAATCTCCAATACGTAAAACAAAAGCTAAAACAACATTTGTGAGAAAGGAAATCAATTAGCTCAAATGTGAACTTACTCAGAGAGGTTTTTTGAAGGGAACATATCTGTTCGCTGGATCACCTTAAAAGAATAGGGACCAGTGAGCTGATTTTCGGTGTCTGGAGCTCGTGATACCATATTCTTTTATCTTGGCACCCAATTCCTCATCAGAGAGAGAAGGCAAAGTCTCGAGTACTCGCTGGACTTCCTTAGCCTTCTCTGGACTAACGATCGAATCCTTCCGGTGGATCATCTCATTTAAAAAACCATTGAGCACATGGTCAGCTCGATAGCAATTCCTAGTTTCCTCATCCATCATCACATGAACAGTACATTTGGCCAGATGCTCCGACCCTTTAAGGAGAATCTTCGGAGGGCTATAAGGGCGGGAAACCACCGACATGCCCTCCTCTAGAACAAAAAGCTAACGATAGAAAGAAAAAAAAAAATTAAAGCATCTATACTATCCACGCCAATTCGACTCAATTCCATGATTAACCTCATGCCAGAACCCCAAGACTTTTGACTCGATGGCTCTGCCGGTCGGGCCGTATTCGTAGATCCCGTCGACACCCCGGTAACTCTTAGGCGAGGCAATGTAGAACTCGCGGCCATTGATCGAATTGTGCACTTCCGTACGGAACGCCTTCGTAAAGTCGCGGTCGCCGGCGAGGGCTTCGTCCAAGACGGGAGAGGCCGGGAGAGTCGGGGAAGGAGAGGGAGAGCGAGGGGGAGATAGAGACGAGGTGGAGATACGAGAGCAAAGTTGAATTTAGGGCTTTTGAGAGAGGTGTTTTCGACAAAATTAAATTAAAAATTTTAAAAAAAGACGGTACACATTCATCGCCATTCAATACCATAGTGAATTACAGAGTCATGAATATCTTCATCTATATAAGATAGAAATGCGCGTTTTAATATGAATTACCTGCCGAATTGGGTCATGTTTCATCTCAATCTACCATTTTCGAACAACAAAAAATCGAAACTCTAAATTCATATTTTTTTAGCTGTCAGAAAATTTAGAAAAAATTCCAAATCAGTACTCAAAATAGTGTCAAATTCTCAAAAAAGGATCCAAAGTGGACACAGTATTAAATAGGGATTCAAAGTGCCTAATTAGTCTCAAATAAGAGCATGAAATGCCTAATTAATCTCAAACAAGGGCCTAAGTTCGCCAACCAGTCAAATGTTTGCCGGCTGGTGAGCACATTATTGTTCCAACAACCAAAACAAGGATAGTTTAGTATTTTTCTTTTTTCTTTTTCCTTTTTTTATTTTTTTGCCTTTTCCTTTTCCTCGTCTGTTTTTTTTTTTACTCTTTTCCCTCCGCCGGCCATAGCCGGGGCCAGCAAAGGTTGCCAGCCTTAAGCAGAGGCCACCCTTGCCTAGACTGGGCGAGCAAGGGCGGCCTAGGGTTTCCCTCGCCCGATGCCGGCGAGGGCGGCTCTAGGTTTCCACTCAACAAATCATGCTAATGTGTAATATCATCCTTGTTCGTGAGGCGGTTCCTCTTAGTGCTGTGATTGGCGTCGCAAACTTCGACCCAATCAAAAGAAGAGAGAGAGAGAGAGAGAGAGAGAGAGAGAGAGAGAGAGTGAGCAACTCAAGCGAGGGAAACCTAAGGCCACCCTCAGCGGCATTGTGCGAGGGCCGCCCTTGCCGTGGGCGGGCGAGGGCAACGCTCACCCACCTAGCCCAAGCAAGGGCCACCCTCGCCCGACGTCAACGAGGGTGGCCTCCGCTTGAGGCCGACAACCTTCATCGGCTCCGGCTATGGCCAGTGGAGTGAAAAGAGTAAAAAAAAACATAAAAAGAAAAGAAAAAGAAAAAAATAAAAAAAGGAAGAAAAAAAGAAAAAGACTAAATTATCCTTATTTCGGTCATCAAAATAGTAACGTGCTCGCCGACCGGCGAACATTTGACAGGCTGGCAAACTCAAACCCTTATTTGAGATTAATTGGGCACTTCAAGCCTTTATTTAATACTAATTAAGCACTTCAGGTCCCTATTTAAGACTGTGCCCATTTTGAACCCTTTTTTGAGAATTTGGCATCACTTTGGGTACTGATTTGGAATTTTCCCATTTTTCATGTTATCATGACATTTCGTGAGTAGCCGCACGACAAAACCAGTTCTATATAGTCAAGAAGTCAAGGGAAGAAGCCAAAAAATTCCAAAAGCAGCGAGATTATCTTTGCAAAGCTATGGCAACTCCCAAGTTTCTCAAAACACCACCCGCAGGAGGGCAGCTATTAGATATCTTGCTATCATAACAATTTTTGGGCTTCTGGGCAGCTATGAATAACATGTTGTGAGCCATGAATTCTTGATAGAGAAAACCCCACAATAATTTATAATTATTTGTATTTATTATTTTTTGTAGCCTAGAAGAGATTGCTATTCTTACAGTAAATTAAGAAAAGTCACTTAATCAGAAGCAAGCATTGTTGGTTTTGGTAAGACTTATATTGCAATTTGGGAGAAGCGCCGTATCTCTCTATCTGACTGACTTCTTCACGATGAACTGGCATCAATAAATATAACATTAGACACCACATTTGATCCGACGAGCCATTGTTGAATTTTAACAGGGTACAAACGAGGTCCAAATGCAGTTCCCACAGTCAGGTTCTCTATAATCAGAGCCATGACCTTTTGTGATTGCAGAACCGACTGCCAGATAATCCAGGTTCAAAGAAAAGAAAAACCACTGCAATCTTCAAATACTCGGGCAACAATGTGGCTCTAAATTCGATATCTATAAAACATATAAGTTCCTCCAACTCCACATCAAGCATCTATTTTTAACTACTCAGAGAGGGAGGAGATGAGGGCATCCATGCAGCGCTCCATGCCAATGAGCTTCTCACTAACACAAACCTTTCAGTGGTTTCTCCGTGACTGCAATAAGAGAATACAACACGAGTGGAAACTGAAAGCATAAAAAATCGCGATAATGCATTTCTTTGTTTCACCAATGACCATACCTCTATTTCCTCAGATAGATCCTTCACCTTGTCTGCAATTTCTCGTCTTTTTTGTGCAGCTATTCATATACGAGAAGCAAACAAGTTACAGTAAGCATTCTCTCTGTTAAATTAAATTAACATTGTCATATCGCAAATACTGCTAAAACAGATAGCCAGAAACATACCCATATGCGACACCTCCTCCAATCTCTTTGATGTTCTCACTGCAAATCTTTGAAAAGCAGGGCTTTGCAAAGACAACCAACAATAGCACAGAAATGAGATAAAGTCATTATTTTAGCCACCACACTGTTAAACCAGAAAATACATCATCAGATCTTATCGAAGCAAGAAGTCAGCGTTGGGGCCCGATAAGCACATTAGCGTACACAAGCAATAAGATTTCCCAACTCGTTCACATAGAATGTGCACACCATGAAAAGAGAATCAATGTTGTGGTCTTGCAGCATAGATCACACTCATGTCAAAATCAAATTGCACTGGAAGGGAAAAAGCAGTTTTGCTGCAACACAAACAACTTTAATGTATTACACATAAATTATATCAAATGACCATGAAAAATTTAACGCTACGAGACGTACCAAGACAACAAGGAGACCATAACAATAAGCAAAGATGGAATAAACCATGGTTACATTGAAGAAAAGTTGAGGTAGTTGCAATCACCAAAATACTACAGCTGTAAGCTGTGCTCTATAAATTAGAATATAACAAGTCTCTGGAACTCAATTTAACAAGGCAACGCAATTTTGTGTCTGACCATCAACAGCAAGCCACAGTTTTGTTCAGGGATTAAATTTATTGAGTAACTGGGTGAACCAAAAGACAGAAGTTAAAAATGAAGAGGGGCAAAAGGATGGTACAGAACAGTAAGTACCTATTAGCCAGACCGTTCACAACGATCTCATTTGCAATATAGGAGATAACTCTGTGCATAAAGTTCCCTCCTGCCATTTTCCTGTACTTAATCTCCTTAGTTTTTTCAAAGCAGACGGCAAACACAAATCCTGCGCGACTAATCCAACACTCAGACATCAAACAAACTAGAACCATTTCGAAATTCAAGGCCACAGAGCAGCTCAAAACTCCTGCACTTCTCGAATCAAAGAATCACGAATCCTTTCGTGCCCGAAATCTCCAACATCCCCATGACCCGCGACTAAAATAGCCCTAATTCAATCTTTGCTCTCTCCTCAATCCAACTATCAAAATTTTAATGACCCTATTTAAAAGAAAAGGATACCGAAAGCGAAAACCCTAAATAAGAAAACGATGAAGGAAAAGCCGCCATTTTTAATAGCTACAGGACTACGATCAGCAACGTTTCATCTAAAGCCAACCCCTTTAATTGACCCTTTTAGAAGTACCGCACCGGCAAAGGGAAAGAAAGGAGTTTCAACCACACCACCGATTCATCGACTTTTGCCACGAAATCAACGAGCCTGCAGATGAAGCGAGTGCGCAATCGCTCCGCGCAAGCTTTGCCCAACAGCCAAAGCTCGTGAATTTAGCTCAATCAACAAGGACACGTAAAAACCCTAATCCACCATCTCACAGAGAGAGAGAGAGAGAGAGAGAGAGAGAGAGAGACCTGCTTGAATGGAGAAGGAAGACGGCGGACGTCGAAACTTGCAGCGGGCGATCAGGAGGCTGGGATCGTGGATAAGGTGGCCAAGGTGATGATGAATAAAAAAGGTTTGTCTCGTGGAAAAATATATGTTCCGTAGAAATTATTTTCGAGAAAAATTAAAATAATTTTCAGTTATTTAGTAGTGCATAAAAAATCTTATTTTTGGTTAATATTACGAAGAACCCTCCCTTAATTTCATTTAATTGGATTAATACTACAAAAAATCACAAAGTAATACACTTATGACAAATGGAGAATAAAACTTTAAATCGGTACACTCGTTAATTATCAGGTATCGTCCAATTCTGCAATTTGACTGTAAAATTTAACAAAAACTAAACGGGAGTAAATTTATCACAAGTGTATTAATTTGGAGTTTTTCGTGATATTAACTTTATTTTTAAAGATTATTCTCTTAGCTGTAATTATATTTTGTTCCTAGCATAAGATATTAAGATGGTATCGAAAACAATATTACTAACATATGTGGTATGAATTTTAAATTTTCTTATTAACAAGATAAAGTAACCTAAAGAAAGATGTTAAAGTAATATAAAATGTAAATAATCAACAAACTTAATTTTTTTGTGCTCATAAAACTTTACATGAGAATGATTTTCCATTCCGTGTGAGAGTGATATGGAAAAGAAGCTTGGGAAAACAATTTAGTCTTTTCAAAGTGAGAAATAACTTTCCTCAATTTTAAGTGCGATTGTTTTCTACGAGTGTGAAGCATTTTCCATTAATTATTCATTTTTTGTACAAATTAAACATATGAAAGTTGGAAAATCATATCAAGGAAACCGTTTTTCTTAAAAACCAAACACACTCTAAACATCGATATCGATAGTTTGATTTTACTTTATAAATTGGATTATCACAAAAAGGACATACTTTTCAAAATGTATTAACAAACGAAGCATAGCTTTCTAGTTCTTTCTTTCCCACTTTTTGGGCCAATGGCATAGCGCTCCGTTGAGAAAAGATATTTTACAATTAATGTATCAATAATGGATCGTAACAACTTATAACAATATCATATTTGATTAAAAAAATGGGTCTGACTTAGTAATTTCTGATCTAAAATACAGGTGATAAAACTAAGTAACAGTTACAAAGGCATATCATGTTTTAACTCTGAGAATTTTCACTAAGTTCGCCATGTTTTTCATTGACGCACAAATGCACAGCATTTACAGCATTTCTTCCGTTTGTATTTTGGCCCAAGAAATTGTTTTCATTTCATCGCCCAATTTGAATGAAATGATGCTGATACTGCTATCGCTGAATTAATCCCCAGGGTGTCAAATACAGTTCAGATTCTACAGTTAGTGTTAATTCAGAGCAGTAAAGCTGACTTCGCGTTTGAGTAAATGCATTAGGAACCGCCATACAATCGTAGGAACTGAATGTACCAAAGACTTTGCTTAACTGACATCTGTCAAATTACAAGTAAATTTTTGTAGGTAGAATAAGTTATACATAAGAAACCGGAAAACTGCGAGATCTTCCCTCAGGTTCCTATACAAGCATCTGATAAAGCCAGTATCTTACAAGACATGGATTGCCCGCTAAATTCCAGTGCAATGGGAACACCAGGGCTTCCGTTGCAGCCTTCTGACTTCGACTTTCCAAGAATGCACAAATGACAGAGACTGCAATTTGCTTGCCTATGTATGAAGATGATTGTGGAATGCTGCACCGATGTGCTGAACCACAAAATGCAAAGAGGCAACTCATGATGAGAACCCCTAAGGCTTGATGAGAAATGCTCCAATCTCACTCGTCATGAGGAGCATAGAAGCCTCCCTATCTCACTGAGAGCACTGATGTGAGTACTTGGCAATAGTAGCTGCAGTAATGGAACCAAAAAAGATGTTGATACCGACTTTGCATTCACTTTCTTCACGGCTTTCTCCACAACAGATGGAGAAGGCACGCCAAACCACTGGAGATACCAGGAAAGGATTATCGACCTTCTCTTTCCATCAGATCCATCAGCGGGCCACCTTCCCAGTTTCAAGTAACTATGCAAATCATCACTCAAATGCCGAGAACATTGGAAGAGATCTTCCAACCGTTTCCGAAGTGAACCTATAAAAATGGACTGAACCACACTGCCTCGTGCGTTGGTGAGCTTTCCACCTAATGCTGCCTGAGTGTAGGCAAGAGCAAGCTGTGTGGAGAAGGCCAGTTAGAAACATTTGAAGTGCACATCACGATTGTGCAGGAGAGAACAGTGCCTAGATTACACCAATAGGCCTACTGCCAGTACCAGAAATCAAAATTTTGTTTCACCAAGATAAGCATGAAAAGGGATTTTAGCTTGACGTACGTCGGTTTTTGGTTATATGGAGGATGTTTCAAGCCCCTGATTTGTTCTCATTTACTATTGGGCAGTCCACTTTCACAATGGTACAAACAAGCCAGTTTATGCATCACATGATACCTAGAGCTAACATGTGCACATGATCATTGGTGAATTCTTAAATCAGATATGCTTCCTGTCCGATTAATTTGCCTTTTGCCCTTCCCAAGATGAACCAGAACAATGAACCAGGAATTGAGTGCCATACCTTTAAACTTGAGACAGAGACTGAGTCACATGAAACATCATTATTGTTCATAACCAGATCAGCCATTAATTCCATAGTTGTGTACAATGACAAATAGACCTGCACAATGTTGAAAGATAATTACAAAGCGATGAAAATCACTGAAAGCAGCAATAGTACAAGTAAAACGAGACGCTCATAACAAGAGTTCTGACACTGTAAGAATAATGCAAAAGCAACCTCTGTTCCACCTGAGGGAAGGAAAAAAACCTAATTTCCACATCAAATAGCGTACATATGATTTCCAATAAGCTCTAAACACTGCTTTGAAACTACAACTATCGAATCAGACCAAAAAAAATAAAAAATACAGCTATCAAAGGCAAATCACATTTGCCCTCTAATGCACTCCATTTAACCCAGCCACGAAATCAACCATCTATGAATGTAGTCACAATTAACTTTTTCTTTCTGAGGTAACTCTTTTTAAGGTGAATTTCCCAAGGTAAGTTACTACCTGCAAAAGGGCTGGTCTGTCCTTGCTCACACATTCAAATAGAACTTGCAGACAAAACTCTTGGAAATCAACATCTGGTCTGCAGAAGACATTGTAACTGATTAGGATAAATAAGACTAGTATGATGCATGGCTTAAGGAACAAACGCAGAATAGACTTTTGGGCAAACAATGCTGATCCCCAATTTACTATTGCCACCGTAACACCAAAGTCATATTACTGTTTTCTCTTTTTGCTTTTTTGTTTTTAAAATTTGGGATCATCTGAATGGAAAGCCGCACACTTACCTGCTATTCCAAGATGGGTCACGGCAGAGCTGAGCAAAAGCAATCAAACTGGGCACTGATGAGAACGTACTGACTAACTGATCAACCGAGATATAATTTCCAGCAGTATTCCCACTAGTTGCTCTCAAATTGTTCATACTAAAAACCTACATCAGAAAAAGGCAGCTTGATGCCAGACAGAGCTCAATGCACATGAAGGGAATGGAAGGGCAGAAAATGATTTGATGACCTTGTGCATTGCTTGAGATAACAGCGACTGACACCCTATGGGATCATCCACGTATGAACAAGCTCCAACCTTTCGTTTAATGTAGAGGGTCCCCGAATTGAACGGGTCATTCTTTGCACCATGAGTCCACCATGGTTTCTCTATAAGTTAATAGAAAATAAATCATGAGACACGAGAATTCACTAGAGAAAACGAACAAGAGAAATTACAGAGCAGTATTTGGCCACCTTCAGGTACGATGTTTATGATTTGAGTCCAATATCGAGGGCCACAGACACGTACAGATTTCAACTGTAATGAAAAAAGTTAAACAGACTGATAAGCTACAGATTTCCTAGATATGAATGAGCACAGACGTTCAGACAGAAATCACCGATTTTTCTATCTTTTTTTGGGGGCGTTTTGAAGAAACAGACAGGAATAACCAATCATTTCAAGGCTTTCCCATGGTGTTTAGGAATTATAAACCTGCTCTACAGAAACTGCCACAATGATATCCACTATAACAATTGCAGCAAATGAAAAGCTTGGCAAACTATGCAATATTCATCTGGTACTAGATGATACTAGACTCTAGGAAAAGTATAAGGCCACGAGAAGCATGAAGTGGCATGTTCGGCCCTAACATCATGTCTGATGAGGGAGAGCAAAAACAAAACAGTTACCTTTATTGAAGAGGTCAAGTTTTAGAACCACTTACATTAGAACGCTCTGGTAGAATACAGGGGGTAATTTCACAAAAACTAGTTTCCGAGTAATTTTCGCTCTCCTTTATAGTAACCTCAAGAGGAGCATAAACGGGCAAACCCGTGTCAACATCAATTGTCTGAATCCAGCGAGCTTCTGTGGCTAGAACATACAAATGCCTGAATGCCTGGAGAAGACCATCAATTCATGAAAAATCACTTGATAATGTGACAAACAGTAAAATTCACATTTTTCAGTCAAGAACAGCAGGAAAACTGCGGTTTAATGAAAAACGCTAAAAATAGCACCACAGATGGAAATTTGCAAGTCATATGCAAAAGTTGGGCCCGAAAGCTTTTCACACAAAATGCAATTTAACATGTAAAAGTCTTCAAGTGAAACAAAATGCAATTTAACGTGCACAGGTCTTCAAGTCAAGCATTTTTAGAGAAAAATATACCATAACATGATTTTGTAATTTCTAGAGAACACTACGCAACTTCAGTAATAAACTACTCTAATTACCTGAAGATGGCAACGATTATCATTTGGTCCAGCAGGCAAACGTGGATACAGGGTAATCAGCAAAGCAGCAATTGAGCTGTTGCTAGTAGAAAATGTGCGCATACCTCCCCCAAGAAACAAGAAGCCAATAGCCAAGCTTATCTAAAATCAGGATGAAATTGGTCAAAGCAATAAGGTAAAATCTAGAGTGCAACAATATCAATCTGAAAAATTTCTCCACTTGACTTTCTTGGACAGACCATTGTGCCATTATAAGCATAAATCTATGGCAAGTAATTTTGGAAGAGATACCCGATTCAACTCATCCCAGAAAGAAAGATCAAATACACTTGCATCTAAAAAAGTAATGCAGAGATTCTTGAGGCTTTTTGCCAAACAAATGCGAAATTTGATCATCAAAAGAGCACCAACCACCATATAGAAACATCGCGCACAAATCCACCATTATATAACGTATAAACAAACCAAAAGACAGACGAAAGATTAGCAGAAAATTTCAGAACTGTGCAAACTTCTTCATTTTTTGTTCCACCTCCTAATTTACTAATTTATAGACGAGGTAGTCCACTGATACATCGCCATATGATATTTTTACTAAGGATGTATGATTCAACATACCGCAATATGAAAACAATAATGCTTTGCCGCTACACGAATCTGAATCACAGATTACCAACAATCAATTATACAATCTTCAACACAACTAAACAGGAGAAAAACTTACTGTCGTTTGTGTTCCACAATTAGAATGACCATCAGCCGAATTTCGTCCTCGGAGAAATTTCAATAAGCGAAATGTTTGTAAATGTCCAGAACCTGCCATCACCTGGTCTTCCACCACGTCAGTAAGAGGGAAATGGTGAAATTCAGGAACAGAATGTTACAGAACAATAAGCAAAATACCACAGAAAGAGAGAGCACAATAAGATGAAGACAAATCTCCAGTGTGCCCCTATCAACATAATTGGCCAGCCCCTTAGGAAAGTTGCTTCCACTTACAGCAGCAACAGGCTTCATCTGTAGCATTAAATAGAAGTTATACACAATCGTAAACATAGTCCTCATGTGAGTACAGCCAAGCACAATTTCAAACCTCATTTAGGAAGTAGACTGCATATTCATACAGTAACTCCTGTGCATTTCCATCCATGGTACCCGCAAACTTGAGACCTGTCCACAGCGAAATCTAAAAGAAGTCAATGAAAAGATGTATTTGCTCGGGACTTTTATCTCTCTCCCTTTTTTTTTTCAAGCTTGGAAGCTGATGTGTATTAATTACTGCTGCAGACCCCAACTTAAGAAAGTACTTGAATAACAAAAATACTATAAGAAAGCGAGTAAACTGGAAAATGCAGACAAGGACCACAAGCCAGTCGAGCAAGACTTTTTAGAGATCTACTTTACAAGATACACAGCATAAAGAAACTGAAAACAGAGACATTGGACAAAACCGGAGAGAAGACATCATGACCTTAATAAACAATCAATAATCTAATTCAGCGTCCTTTGGCTGGTTTGGTTTCTCTAGGTCAAAGTTCATTATTTGTATGTACTGCTTAAAGATCTGATAGCTGATTCTAATGTATTCCAGCAACAAAAATACAAAACTACATATCCAGAGAAGAATATATTACCCAGAGAAATACATGCACCAGCTACTATATTTATATATGCCTGAACAAGTGCTTCTACATCAGTTTCCATGAGAATCCCAACATCCTCTCGAAGGCCTTCAACACCAATTTTCACTATTTCAGGCACATGAGACTCAATCCAGTTTTTGGAAGGATGAACCCTACACGACAGATATTTATCACCATGATTATCTCTAGAGAAGAACTCTTGCAACTTCAACTCCAGAATTGCTTGTTTGAACAATGTTACCTTTTCCACATGATCATGTTCCGAGCAATAACTCGAAGCATTATGAAGTCAGGCCTCACATATTGCAAATCAAACCGTGTGCAAGGAATTGAAAGCCTAGACAAAACCACCTCGGATTCAGTCTGTTACAGAAATGCAAGAACTCCTTAGAAGCTACAAGGGAAATATAAACACTGATAAGCAAGATGTTATGTTGCCATATCCTAGCAACTAGGATTAGTTCTACAACTTAACAGAAAGTACCTTTAAAAACATTAGAGCAAGGGCAACAATCGCCCCAGGTGCAGTCACATCAATATTGAATGCCGCTGTATCCATCATCTGTGGAAACATCAGGAAACAAAAGAAAAAAGAAAAAAGCAAAGAGGAAGTGATAACAGCATTAGTTATCTTAAGACACCACTGTGAGCCTATATTATTCTACCATGAAGGCAGACTCTAATCTGGAGCTGACTTAACAGCTGAAGTAACCTGCCCAAATCCCCGATTGTGTTCCTCTGTTGAGGGTGTCAACAAATAAGATCTTTCCTGAAAAAAGCAAAACATTCAACTACTTAGTGGGTAAATCATGGAGAGATATCTCGTGAAATACAAGGATCAAATTCATTGAAGATCTTTACATCCATAATTTTATCTGACCATTCCACCGCGACAATAATTAATAACATAGGACAAAAGTATGTACATACATTGTGAAGTTCTTTGCCACCAATATAGTCAAACAGTCTATCAAGCAAAGTTTCCACAAATCCAAGCATGTCCAGCCCACGCCCTTGAATTTAATTGTAGAATGTTAGGTACATGGTGAAACCATCATTTGATTGATGTTGCAAAGAAAAAATTAACTTGCTAATTTTGACATGAGATTGAGACACCACCACGTACCAAGCGCAACAAGACCTAATGAAAACCCTGCAGAGACGGCATAACCCTCTCTTTCAAGCACATTGTCTCCACCACTTCTTCGACCTATTTCACTCTGCATAATTTATGACAACCAGGTCATGCAATGATAGCAGATGCTTTGCAGGATTACCTTTTTGGTCCTAGCATAGGACAAAGCTCGGCCACATTTCAAAAGGACAGATCAAATCAAAGATTAACCATTTCACAAGTAGCAATGTACTACTTTCTAAGAGCATATAGCAAGAATATGCAACTGTCAACCAACATTTACAGCCAAAGCTCAAGCAAGCAATGGGAATTCGAGACACTGGGGCATCAACCTAGTGGGGGTCTATAAAACATGGTGGAAAATGTTCCTGCAACCATAGTCGAAGATATCGGTTTAACATAATCTTAGGTGACATACTTTTTTTTATATAAACATTAAGCAACAAATAAAGACAAACAGTATTATATCCATAATTAGCTTTAACTCACTTATGTACACGATACTTGTGCAGTATGCTTGCTTGACGTCAAGCAACACTGGCTGAAAACACAATGCCATCATAACTATCTAGCTATAGCGATTAGAGGACAAAATCACTCTGTTACAACGTACAATAGCAAGAGGCAGTAAAAACTTTGGTAAGACCATGCATAATTTATTGTAGAAAAACCAGTCCAATTTCACACTCGCAGATAGGCAATCTATCAACTTCAACATAGGCTAGCTAGATTATATAGATATATCGGTACTAAAACAAAACAAAACGACATACCAAGAGAATTTGCATTGTTTGTGGATGTGCTGAACCTTCATAAAGAAGCCCCACTGACATAAGCGCTGCTGACTTCAGAGTCAATTGAAGAGAATATGAAGTTCCAATTAGCATTTGAAATAATTCTTTTGAGTAACAAATCTGAAACAGTTTGCTAGCAAGTCCTCATTACGTAGAAACAACCTTAAGATGGATCATTTTCACGGAAAAAACAGAGAAGTAGGAACTAGAAACAGAAGAAAGGAAGCGGCCGAGAGATCTTTAATACCCTTATGCTAAAATTACAACTGGCACTATACACGCAAATGCCAGAGAATGAAGGCACACTCAAAACTTTAAGTCACAAAATGCCGGGATACACACATGGTGATAAATTATCTGATAGTAACTGCACCAAGGTGCAAACCTGCAAAAGTGTCGGTAACTCTAACTCAGGAAAAGATGATGGATGCCGAGCAGGTATATGAACATAAAGAACCTGCAATACAAAAGTTCAGTCATATAGAGAATATAACACTTAATGAAAAGAGATTTGTAACCTAATTACCAATTGAACTGTAAATATAGGCTTAACAGACTTCTTTCCTTGTAAACTACAGTGTACTTTGTGATGCAGGAGCATAATCCTATTTTCTAGTATTTATAGTGTTTACTTTTTTTATTTAGTCTTCACATGGGCTATTAGGGTTAATAAGTGGTCACGTGGTAGTCATGTGAATTTTAATGAGCTCCTATGGTCGAAATCACAAATAAATTATGTTAGATCAAGGGTTGAGATTGTCTTACGTCTGTAACCCTTATATAGGCCTTTATGTTGCTTTGTCATTACATTTTCCTCATTCAATATATATCATTGGTTCTTATGAACCCCAGAATAAGATTTCTCTGTTCCAGCTTCCATAGTTCTTTTTGCTTTCTTTTTCTCCGACTACAATATCAGAGCCCCCATTAGGGCTTTCCCAACATCACTTTACATTTTTTCCAAGAAGTAATAGCTCAAACTGCTCTAAAATCTCATAATAAATTGGGGATGGGAGAAAGACCTCAGAACCACCATGCAGCTATTGGCAATAATAACTCTCAAGATTGAGGAATACTTAGATTATAAATTCGAAACGGAGATGCACTTCAATGAATCCGATAGTCACCAATATGGGTGATGAAATAACTAAGCAGCAGTAACATGGTACAAGGAAAAAGATTTCACCTTTGAAATTGCTGGATGCATTGTCCCTCTATAAGAAGCCGCCAAGCCAATCATTAGTCCCACAGTAGTGCTTTCATGTTCCTACGTGCATGAAGCATCACAACAGAAAAGAGAACTTAGCAGAATACATAATCAGACAACTACATACAGACAGATGACAAGGACCAACAGCATCGTCAGAAAAGTTGAAAATACAAGACAGCTATACCAATATCAATCCTGAAGAAAATCATATCATACATAGTAGGTTGAACAAGAAAGAGATCAACCTTATGAATCATAGAAGTACTAGAGGAATTTCAAGAAAAAATGGAACAAAATATCTGAAACCTTTGAAAGCACAAGCAACTTAGGTGACATATACAAATAAGCGCCCTACATAATGGAGGAATCCTAGGTCGGATGTTGCCAATCCAAAAGAATTTCATAAAAAAGAGTTGACAAGGTCGCTATCATAAGTTAAAGGACAGATGTCCTATGTGATTAGATGGTTGAAATGCATCCATAAGCAATTTATACTCTCTATACTCCATAATAGAATATTAAATGATCAGACAAAGTGGAGAACGATGGTTCTGTTGTCCAAGCAATTATCAAACAGAACTCTACATTGTTTAATTTTTCCACTAAAACTTTCCCAGAGTTCTGCTTTGTTGAGTCCAAACCCTTCAAAAATGAAACCATTAGTTTCCATTAATTTTACAAATTAGAAGTAACCTGCAGTGTGCCCAAAATACCCACATGAAACATTCCACCTCCACCATGCAAAAAGTCCCTACAATGAGGTCCTATGAACTTCGCATGGAAATTCCACTACCTGGAAACCTCTGTAAGTCAAAAAGCATTGGATCTGTATCAACAACCAGACCAACAAATCAACAATGGAGGCGAATGATTAAGGCAGCTACAACTTCAAGCAGGATGCCTAAATTGACAACTAAATAATGCTAGAAAAGCTTGTCAGGACTGTCATTGACAGGGTGATCCATCTCAGAGCCCATGGTGCTTGAATCATGTGGCGGCTTGAACAACCTTCCATCATGGGGAAAGAATGGCTCTACTGGTTTAGCTGAAGTTAATTAGCAAGGACAAAGCAAGTCTCTAGGCAAATTGGCTCTGGGAATTTTTCTGTAGCAGTGGTGCCTGAGGGAAACATCTAAGTGACTGATTTAACTCAGCCAGAAGTGGTACGATCGGCCTCTAGTTGGTTCTGATGGCACTAAATGGTGATCAACATATATGTGTAAAAATTTTGCTAAGGTTAAAAGGTATGGGCACTAGGCATCATGAAAAAAAAAGCAACAAATCTAACTGCATCAGTGTCAGCATCTATAAGCCAAGCCTCGATAAGCATTAAAGTACATGACTCAAATCGAAACAGAATGATGAATACCGTTCTCAAAGACAGAATAGCAGAAGAATAAACCCTCGAAATTGAAATTACAGTGGATCATAATGAAGGGTGCAGAATATAGAATGTAGATGTTCACGAAGACCAACGTGAAAGTACAAGCAGTGAATGGTGATATAGAAGCAAGGAACTGATTAACTATGATGATTAATCAGTTTGATGACTAATTTTTGTCTATAAACTAATTTCTTAACAAAGATTGTTTACCTAGGAAAGAAAAGAATAGATGCTACATGTTCTTCCATACTAAAAAAAAGAACCATTTAAAAATAGTCAAGCACTTCAATCAAAAGCGAAATAGGTAACAAGCATAAGAGTGAATAAATCTCAAGGAGCATGAACCTGTGAAAAATACTGGTATATGTCAGTGATACTTAAAACTCGTAGATAGCCATGCAGTCCCAAAGCAAGAAGAAGGCCTGCATGTACAGCATTTGGCTCTGCGGGCTTGTTATATATTATCCATGTTCTTGACACTTTTCCCTATTAGATGTAGAATACCCCTTATCAGATGCAGTAGAAACATAGACAGCATAATTGTAAAAGAAAAGGGTCAACGATTGCATTGTGATGCAGGACCAAAAAGCCACCATAGTAATTTAGAGATGCCTCATAAGCTACTTTAAATTATAATTCAGGAATAAGCTAGAAAACCAATTTAAAACATAAAAGAACTACTAGCCGATGTTTCATAACATATACAAGCAAATCAAATTTCAGAGGCAAATACCTGAAGCGGGGCCAGCCTTAGACCAGCAGCAACAGCATTATGAAACTCAGGCCAAGATTTAAGTTCTTGTATGTTCCTCATATTTGGATCCAGATTCACCTGCAAAATGTCAAAACATGCAAGAAGAGACAGCAGGGGCCTAAAATTCAGACACATGGCAAGGAAAGAAAGCCAGTCAGAAGTGGTCAAAATTTTAACTAGATACATTCTGCCAAGGAATCTTTCCTTTGTGTCATTAGGAAGGAAAAGACTCTAAAGCATATCTCATCAAAAGAGTATAACAAGAACATACAGTTGCATTCTGCTGGGCAGGTAATCGACCAGCTAAAACAAGCTTTGGCACTGTAAAGGCCTACAAGAATAGTATAAACTTGTCTGAGGGGCAGAATCAAAACATTCATAAACTTCAACTAAAGCTGAAAAAAATGGAACATATAGTCACCAGAAGAAATGTGCTGTACCTCAGTCAAGAGCGTATGTATAGTGGCAAGAGTGAATGCGCCGCGACCAATGGGAAGAGCAGTGGTCCTCTGCGCAAGCTGCCATAACTGAGCCTTCAATGGGGAAGAAGAGCAGAAAATGAGCAATTTATCAGACTATATGCAATTTGTGATTCTAGGAGAACATGGACAACGACATTATAAAAGTTCCCCAGACCAAGACTTGGTGACAAATGTATAGCATACTCTAATGGCATTGATACAAGAAAGTGTCATGGGCCGACAGATTCTTGGCTGCAAAATAGCCCGTGTGGCATATAACATGTAAAAATGCGTGCTAGGGGTATCCTAGCACCAACATTCAGATTACTCAAGATTGAGCACTGGTGCAAACAAGTCAACAAGTCAAACAACCAATCAGCTATTTGGGTCCATTAGTTGTTTACTTAGCTTTCAAGTTCAAGCTAAACTAGAATAGATTAACAAGCTGTTTGGCCCTTAGCCCAATTAATTTCCCAACTCAAGCAAGTCATAAGCCTAAGCAAGTAGGCAGGTTTAGAATATACTTGATCCAAACATCAATGCATCAAGCAATCTCATCCTTTACCAATTCCCCTCCCTCTCTCCTCACTGTCTTTGAAACAAGCACACACTAGATGCCCAAATTAGTAACCGCTTGAATCCCTTTCATTATTAAGATGCAGAATTACAACTAATTTTGGAGAATATTTTTGTTTGTCTTGTGGATATTTGAACGTCTGTGGATCATTTTCCTCACATTGTCGCTCTCTCTGCAAAGCTCACAGGTTTGATTCAGGGAAATGGCCTGTGCAAAGTAGGGAAAGGCGCATACATCTAATCCTCCCCATACCTCACAATGTGGGAGCCTCATGATGCCCTTTCTATTGCTCTCTAATGGCATGTTTACTGCCCAGATCAGATAGCCACAGCTTAATGCTTCCTAGATGAGCTTGCATATGAAAGGTTGCTAGATTTGCATTTGATTAGCCTTAGAGCTGCAGTCTGTGTATCTTTAGATTTTGAGTCAAAACCATTTGGATCATTATCCGGAAAGTTCATGAAAACCATGTGTTATTATCATAGAGGAATTTTGCTTGTATTTGAATGGCCAGTGACTTGACTCGAGCCAATTTGGTCTTGATATGGTTTTTAACTATAGTTAGATGTAATTAAAGTGAGTCAAGTTTCAATCTTAATTCTAAAGTAAATTGGCCACCTTACAAGCCTAGTTCATATTCTGAAAATATATCTCGATCAAGATCAAACTGAGTTCTGAGCATTCAAGCCATTAGCTATATCTATTTGCCTCGATTACAATTCTAATTGATAGTAACAATTCATAAAACATATACAACACGGAAGTATTTCAAAAGAAGAAAGAATACCTGTTGGACGTCCTGATCAGAAGCACTAGGGTTGACAGATGTTTTAATTGCCACGGGCCTTGCAGAGCTGAGGAGACGTCTAACCTGATGGGAATAGAAGAAATATCAAGATCCCATCAGACCTAAGTTCCACCACATCTAGAATGGAAATGCCATCCTAGCAAAAACAGTTAAAATGAAGAATTGCCAACAAACACTGTGAGAGCAAAGGTGCAATTAATGGACATGAACATAGCTGTCAGGAGCCAAGTCATGTGCTACCATGCCACACTCTTCCTATATTTTAGATGGAGAACTGCAAAGCAGAGATGAAATGAAATTTCCAGATATGAGCAGGGGCACCTCTGCTTTCTTTTCACTCTTTTAATCTGTTTAGATATGTAGTGATGGCTCATCTGGCACTAGCCTTGGTTGAAATCTTACATCTCTTTTCTGACATTAGCTCATAACGTTCCTATTGAATGAGCTTATTTACTTATCAATGAAAAAACATATAAGGCGCTCTTATGGGTAATAACAAAAAGTACTTAGGAAATATTGCACAAAATAACCAAAGGAAAGATTTTATTTTTGTTGAATGTAGCCAAACAGAAAACTACAAAAACACAAATTAAATAAACATTTAGATAAATTGCAAATGGAAGGAAACTAAACAGTCTAACAATGAGCATTGCCTATGAGGAATGTAATTGAGTTAGAGAAACTCTGTCCTACGCTATTTGTGACTTCAACTGTAGTAATGACTAGCCTCCTTTGCCTTAACTCGAAGGAGAAAAAGGACAGGCATACAATTCAACCCCAGGAGCTAGGTGACATGCTTCATGGTATTCAAGTTATCAAAGCTGTTAATGACAATTCATACAAGAGTCAGGGTAAGCAATACAAACCACCCCCCCCCGGCAGGGGGAAAGACAAATCGCTACCATGTATTATAACAATGACATTCAAATTGGCGAATTCACAACAACACTGGCTCAATCACTAAACAGAAAACTAACCTCATTCAGCCGCAAATCTCGGCCATACCGCAACTGAGTGCAAGAAGTAAAGATATGCTCCATACCATCTGTGATAGGTCCATCAGTTGAATCTGCATCCTCAAACTTAGCATTTTCCGAACCAAGTGAATCAAAAACGACACTTGGAATTGTCACAGGATGCAAATGAAGCATATAGGGAGTGGACATTTCAATCAAATTCTCGTTTGCCTGCGCTTCTTGTACACTCGTTTTGCATGGCTGCTTTAAACGAGTAAGAGCGAGATCTTCCCGACCAAGAAGAACATAAGCAGCTGCAGGCCAGTCAGTAGGAGGAGATTCTCGACACTTGTCCAAAGCCTGAAGAGCACAAATTAAACGTCAGGAATCAGGGATAATACATGTCCAATGAATATGATCAATAGAAGTTCAAGGGATGTCAATAACAACACCAACGTAAAGCTCCAAAAGGAGGATGAAGACTTGTTACAAGCCATCAATAAACCAAAAGTTCTACATCCATCTCAGGATCAAATGCAGAAACTAGTGGCAATTGCCCATAGGGAATAACATCATTAAAATTTCTGATGTCCTTCGTCACAGCTTTTAGCACTGGAACATTAACGGACGCTTGCCTGATAAGTAACTATAATATTTTCCGCACAAGGTTTTGCAAGCATGTTTATCTTACAAAAAACAGAGAAGATGCACGTAATAATAGAGACGTGGGAAGTAATGATACATAACTCACATGTCGCAAAGGAAGAGACACGCCGGGAGGTAGGCTGTCTAGCTGTTGCAGTCCAAATTTTTCACCAACCATTGCCAAGATGGTATGCTCCTCAGCAGTAGAATAGGATCCCATAGCAACATTACAGCAAACTCCACACGGAAGATTATCGCCTATCTGCTGGGCACCGAATAGTAAACTATAAAAAGAAACTATTTTTTTGGCTCGGCTTGCAGCAAAACTTCCCTCTTTACAAACTAAAGGTGGAAGATCATTCATATCAGCAGAGCTAAAACCATGTTGCAAGCAGTTTTCAAGCCATCTGAATAAATTAGGTGGAGATCTTCCAGACAACGAAGAGTTACGCATCCCAAGATTATTGAACAGATAAGGAAAATCACGAACATAGTGATCTATAAAGCACTCCTCACCCAAAAACTTGGCAATATTGCATAAAAGAACCGCCAAAAGCTCCAAATCCCTGCAAGGAACATCGCAATCAAGATTGCAGGATATAAAAATAGAATAAACTAATATTCAGACCCCGAAAGTGGAATTCATTTACTGAAGAAACAGCAGGTGAAAAACCTCAACATAGAAACTTTGGAGTTGATAATACTAAAAACATTAGCAAAAGGTCAAGAGTATGATCCAAAATCTGAGCATTAATCATCACAGTTCAGACAACATGCAGACAAAATTTTTGATAAGAAAAGGACATATATCCGACTGTTGCCTGAACGTGGAGTTGAATGCCACTAGTGCTTGGCAATAACAGAGACTGGCAATACCTACCTCTAATGCACACACAACAGAGATTTCTAAAGAAGTTGTTGGTACTTAAGAATTAACGGATAAAAAACAGAATAGCTTCATAAGAATTTCTACTTGCCAAAATTACTTTCTTTGAACATAATTGGTACTAAGACCTGAAAACACCCAATGAAACATAACAGTCAGCATTAAGCAAACCTTCTAACTGAGCTGTAAAATCCTGAGTTTAGCACATCTTGTGAGACACAGGATTTTAAAGAACTTAAAAGCTGAAATCATTAGGGGAAAATGGCCTTTCTCATAATTTTTGACAACTTAAATGCTCTTGTGAGACCCTGGTAGACCCTACAAATGCTAGTTTTTTCATATGAAGTTACGACTGCACTATATTGAAAAGAGCACCAGTTCTAGAAATGCCCTCATTTCATCACATAGCAGGCTTCACTTCTTAACAAGCCACCCAAAACACAATTTACCACTCTAACCACATCATATTTGATGCAGCATGTGTAGCTGCAAAGAAGTAGGAAGGCTGCATAAAAAGGAAGTGGCACTGGAAGTATTAGTCTAAAACGAAAAATGCATGAGCAACAACAGACGTGGTTTGATTCAGCTTACAAAATGCCATCTGACAAAAATAGGGCTCATACAATGTCGGAAGAAACTATTTTGGCCTTCCCACAGAAACAAAAAATCATTTTCAAAATTAAACAACAATGAAAATATCTTACATGACTTCGAATGATCAAATATTTAAGGTGATTAGTTTACTATTGTATCAAATGTCAAATCCCAAATGCCAAAAGAAAAAACGTAAGCAAAAAGCTAAAATCAGGTCGTTCCAAGTACACACCATGTGTTTATTGAGGACTGAACTTACAGCTTCCGCAGATAATCAAGTTTAAGGCTTTCATATACTGCATGTAAAGAATCCAAACTCTTCACTAGTAGCTCAGAGTAAAATGTGCTATCTCCAGAGGGCTTAACTTCTGTAGTCGATCTACTGCAACCGACTGCCTGACTCTCTAGTACATCTTGAGAGGAAGCTCCAGTAAAAGAGCTCAGCTTGCAGTAATTTTGATGGAATTGGCTATTCACAAGGAAATCCCATGATGACTGACAAGTTGAAACTGGAAGTTTCTCTGAAATGTATGTGGATCTTCTGCACATTTGCAACATTATGCTGCTAAACGAGACCCATTCTGAGTCAACACTTGAATCAGCCTCTGCCAAGTAGGTTACGTCATTATCCCCCCAAAGAAGCCTGAGAAAATGATTATAGAGGCTAGAAATCATCCCCTCGGCCATTGCTTCCATGCAATCTTTTACCAATGAAGATGAAGGATTTTGACGTAATGCACAACGAAACATCTAAAGAACAAAAAAACATTGATCATCAGTGATGCATAGAGAAATCCTAGAACTGTAATAGATAGCACCATTAAATTCTTGGACAGATAACATGATAGATGCAGTCCCCACAAAAAACTTTTAAGTGCTAGTGCTCAAAGTTACTTAATATACCGATGGCAAAAGCAGAAAAGATAAAAACATAAAAAAGCCCTTGCACGCGTGCAGTGTAGTATCTCTTACAAAAGGAACTCTTAATAGGAATAGCCTCTGGATGGGATGGGTACCCTCCCCATCCCCGTCCCCCATATCTGCCCTGGCCCAGAGCCCGTGCAGGAACCAGGTTTTGATGCAGGGGACAAGTTACCCTGTCCATTTAACCCACAATGGCTTTTTCAACCTAGTAGGTTCTTTTTCTTGAAGACAAATAGTGCAAACGGTAGTAGTAATAATTAGAGGAAAAAAGGATGAATCTAACGAAAGAAAAATAAACAAAAGGGTCTGTTGTTTACCTAATCAAGCACCAGCAACTACATATTTCCTTATAGGCAATATCAATATGCACATCATTCAATATTATTAACATAAAATAAAAAAGAAAAAAATTGAAATTGTGGGCATAAAATAACTATACCAAACATAAAGCAAGTTATAAAAGCTTACTGATAATATATTTGATGAGAGATTGAACTTATTCCCATTTACATAGATCTATTTGATAAGTATGTATACAGCATTTTTTATACAAACAAGTAATCAAACTCTATCGTCCTTTCATCTAGAGTCTTGTTACCAAGTGCCCCCAAGGAACTTGCAACCATACTTAGGAAATGTTTTCATTGCCAATACACAAATTTGACAAACTTTTACAAATAGATGTTTGACAAGACCCTTTTATTTATATAACCAACTCTTCCAACTTAGTCACATATAGCAATTTGAAAAAAATAATAATAAATGTGATAATATAAGAAATGACAAAACATGTGTGGCTAACTTTTGCGTTGGTTGTGCACAGGGTTGGTTGGGGATAAGAGGACCCCATCACCCACCTGTGCTTGGCTTGTGCCACAATACCAGGCGCACTTTTAGCCACCATATCCAACCCACTATCAGCCAAAAGCTCCCCCCCCCCCCCAAACCAAAAGAAAAGGTTAGAAAAAAAAACAGGCGCCCCAACCCCACCTACTGTAAAGTTGCAAGTATCCAGCCAGCACAGTTGTTTGCAATACCCATAGTCAACTTACAACTCAAGGACCTACAGAATGTGAATAAGATAGTTTCCCATGCATGTTGATATACCTGTCCATTGTTGATAACTATATTAACACGCCCTTCAACAGCATCTGCTAATCCGACGATTTTTACATCGTGGGACACTACTACATTTCCTGAGAACTCCATATTATGCAGATGCTGATACCTACTCAGACAAGAAGGCAACAAATACCTACATAGGCATAGCTTCCCTGACTGCAAATACCATAAGTTTGAGTTAGGAATCTCACCATATCACATAGAGCATGCAATGTCAAACTCCGGGACATACTACAGTTCCATTATGCTGGCCCAGAATTTCATGAAAATTAAATAAATTGTCCCAAGAGCAACACTTAAGTGCAGAGAGCGTATAAGCCATAGACAATTTAAAGCCAGGGTAAAAACTGCAGCATAACGACGATATAAGAAAATCTCCATAAAATTCAAACAAGTGTGCATGATTTCTTAAATTAATTTTTCTATATCAGCAACCATACACGAGTTTGATATGCAACCACTTTTCTCTGCTAAATAAGAAGTTAGCTATCCTGCTCTCTACACTACCTACTACGGTAATCTAGGATTATGGACAGACTACTGTCCTCCAGAGCTGAGAAAGAAATCACAACCAAGAACCAAAACCTATCAGGCAAAAGTATTCATTCTGACTGATTTATGCAAAAGCTCACTTCATTTATGACCATATCCTTCAGCTCTTAAGAAGACTCCCATGCAGCGGGCATGTCAATTACAAAATACACAGGGAAAAAAGGCACTAAAATTCAGATAAACTGCTTATGCATGAAGCTTACATAAAGAAGAAGCGTGTTTTCTGGTGCCAACACAATGATGTCCGTATGAGGAAGAAGTCCCACTTTTACTCTGTGAGTGACAATTTAAAAAGAGTTAAAATATTGTAGCATATAAGTTTCAAGATCTACTCACACATGCATGCACACACCGGCAGCACGCTCCCCTCCCCCACCCTTCCCCCAACAAGCATGCATGCTCACATGCCCACGCACACACGCATGTACACACACTGAGGGAGAGAGTACTCCACCCTGGCCGTGTCACAACCACCGGGGCAGCTGATACAGCAGGTATGCTCCAGCTCATGTCGGGCTTGACATAAAAAAGGACGTCGCTGTTTGTTTCGTAAATTTGAAGCCTTAAGGATAACAACTTCTTCTGTCCTTGTAGAAGAAAACAAACTGTTGGAGTTGCATCATCATCAATTGCCATAAAAACCTGTAACGTGGAGGCAGCAAGGTTCAATAAAAAGCACCATAGATGTCCAGGTATGTTCAGATTATAACTTGAAAATTGTGAAGGGATGGGAACTTTTGTCAATAGCTTATAGGATGCACGGAGATCATAACAGAAAAACAACTGGAGAATATGTTTAAGTCAATGAATATTCCATTGCGCATGAGCTCAAAAAGTACAATTTCAAGCATTAAGACCTCACAAAGATGGAATGAACAATAGATCACTCGGGGTGAAACTTAGAACCAAGAGATACACGGATGGACAACTTGATCAAGTTATAGAATTAAAGGCACATCAGATATCAATACTTCAACCTAAACCTACATTTTTTTGGTTGGATATACCTACATATAACCACTCCAGACATATATCAATATGCCTTGACTCAATTCTAGCTATTTTACCTGTGCCTAAGTATTCTTGCAACATGATGATCTCAGACAAGGACCAATACTGACCAAGGAAGCTAAAAAGGCAGCAAAGGCAAGGTACTGCATGGTTTTGAAAGCATTCCCAAGTTACTATAGAAGCCAAATAAATTGACCAAGAAACAAGGATGCCGAAATTCTCGACAGAGAAGTTTAGATATTTTTGGGTAACCTCCACAAACTGAACAGAAGTTAGTCATTGATAAATGACTTCTTCAACTGATTTTCTTTTGTTAGTCTATCCTCCAATTTTTATTGTGTGATTTGTTCAAAGAAAAATATTGCTCAACATACCAAACTACCTCACCAATCATTTGTTCTGAAAAAAGATAAGGAAGAAATTGGCACCTTACAGGCAGCCGCATGAGCACCTTTTCCCTGCCAAATTCTGTGGAAGGAAAACTGTTTCAGCCGAACACCCATAGAATTTACATCTGGCAAACTAGACATCGCCTCATCTGCAGTGGGATTAACAACTTCTGCCACCCATAAAGAGTGTTGAGCTTTTCCTGCACAGTAGTTGATTATGATTAGCACAAGTTGCCATGAACTTCCTATATCAACAAAGAGATAGATGTTAAAGAAACTAGTGCTGAAACCTTTATTATATGATGCCATCAAGGGTACTTGCTCACTGGTCCATATCGTTCTTTCATCATAATCCTTCATTATGTTAAGTTTTCCTCTGTCTTCAACATACACAAACTAGATGATGCAAGTAAAGAGTAATTAGCAACAGAAAGAAGTACAATACAGCTATTGTCCAGTAAACTGAAATAATCAAATAAAGGAAACACAGTTTTCCACAATAAAAATTTTCAAGAGGAGAAATTCACGACACATATCTTTAAGATCCAAACAATAATGAAGTGATTGACAAAAGATAAGCACTGGCATACCTGTGGATCTTCCATTGGATCCTTGAGAATCAAATGTGAAGACAACAAAGTTGTATCTCCCTTCAGTACATTATCAAATGGACTCACGCAACTAAAATTACTTTGTGGACTATGTCCAATTTCTCTTCTAGGGTGCAAAGTGTCACGAGCACCAGATGAAAAGATTGATGATGAGAAATGAATGTTGCGTGGGAAGTCTCCTTCTGCAGCTTGCTCTAGCAGTAAACCAAATGGAAGAGGCCATATTGAAGTGATGGACTGAGGAAGGGGGATCGTCACAACTTCACCTATCCAAAAAAGAATCCAAAGTGGATTTTAAAATGAAATAAGTCTTTAAGATCCATGGATGCAATCGAGCAAATTAAAAGGGGGGAAAACAAAGTTCATAAAGCTTTAAAAAATGGGCTTAGTCACTGTCGATGAATCTCATAATGGCTTCATATGTGCACCATCATCTGCAAAATTAAGATTAAAACTTCTACTTTTGTCCATGATTGAGCAACATCATTTATTGCCATCGCATACCCAGGACACATGGATCTTAAATGTGCCACCGCAATACCCTCAAAAGAAGTTGCTTTTTTATGTTGGCAGTCAATCCCGTAGAGAACCTAATACAGTATGGTATCGCTAGGAAAAATTAGTGAGTGTAAAATACTTTCCTGATCAACAAAAGTCTATTCTTGAGTTCCTAATTATATTTTATGCTATAAAACCAGAATTCAATATCCAAAATCCAATTCTACCTCCTCTAAAGCCAAGCTCATGCATGATGTCAGTTCCAGGAGCCTAGAGCTTGAACTGGAGACCACCGAGGCCAAACTCAAGATCCCAACACCTGAATACAGGACCTAACCCATGACCCCAGGACCCGGTGCCAGACCCCCGACCCGAGTCCCGAGCTCTTGGACCCGGAATCCCCACGGCCAAAGCCAGTACCCTGCATCTAGCATCCAATGGCTAGACCCAAGACCTGGCACCTAGACCCGAGACTCAAATAGCTAAATCTAAGACCACAATTTCAGGATTCAAGACCCTAGGCCATACAAACTAGGATTTGGGACCCCAACCCTCGGAACTGAGGGCCCTCGGGCCGCACTCGAGCCCATATTCAAGAATGAGCAGGCTGACCAAGCACACCGGGCTGAATCCCAATGTCCTAGGACCAAGGGCTAAGGCCCCTAACCCAGCCCCAGGGAGCCTGCGTCCAAGCACCAAGTTCCTAGGTCCTAGAGGTGGGGTTTCCTTGGACCATCCCCAATGGTCCTAATCCGGATGACTAGGTCCTGACTCCAAGGCTTGGTGTATCAAGCCCCGAGGGTCCTAGGTTGTGCGTAAACCCATATCTAATTGTCAAAAACATGTTACAAGGTCATTCTGTAGGCTGTAACAAATATAGGAAAATGAGTTCTAGCTCATTTGAAGAGTCCCACCAAACATGGAATGTTATACCATTCCCCCCAAAAATATTTTCATTGGAAAACACTTTCTAGCAATGTACAATGTCCGTAAAACAAACAGACCCCTGGAAATGCATTTACTGAACAGTGTTTCCTACTGACCTGAAGCATTATAGACTGTCAATGAATCGGCTTGCAAGACACAGAGGAGCGCCTCACCCATATCACCCAAGTGACACCAGCATGCCTAGAATTGAATAATACAAAAAATCACAGGAAATGCTTAGTGATAAAAAGCTAGTTCTCATAGAAACAGAGATAATAAAAATTAACGGTCAAATCACATCAATTCTGCAGATTCAATAAAGATCAAAACAAAAAACAATGGAATCCATTAAAGATAAGACAAAATTGAGCAAAAGAAAGTACATGAGAGATCATGAGAAGGATTCAGACGGTATCTAAATAATTCATTACCCGGTCATATGTTTTCAACCTTTGATCCGACTCATAGAAACTCAAAATCATATGCAGAGAAAGTTAGCAGGGGGTTCAATAGGGAAGAAATGTAAAGCAAAATAAAGGAAACAATAGTTATCCTTCTGACACACGGATTAGAGTGAGAAGATGTGATCAATCATTTTCATCAGTGCAAACTTAGTGCAACGGAGATTTCACCTGAGTTGCTTTAATACAAGGTCTTTCCAGTGTCGAGTAGAACTTTTCGCATTAGAACTCTGATTGAGGACTTAAAGGATGCATGATTTATAAGTGTGGAAACTTATATGGGCTTGATATTGTGTGTCTCTGACCATAAACTTTAAGAATGGATAGAAAGTTAAAACAACTAATGGAGCAACAAAAAGGTCTATCCTGAGTAAATAATTTCTAATGGAAAGAATAGAAGAATATTCATTTCCTTATGATAACAAGGATGACCGCCCTATTATACCCAATTAAAAGGGTTGACTTGATTCGCTCACGGGTCTAAATAAAAGTAGGTTGTAGTTCAAGTTCAAGACTATCTAAAACCTTTGAAAGTTACTATCTTGAGAGCCTTAGTCATCTGAAGACACCTTATTGCACATTAGTAATGATGTCATCCATGTATACTATGTCTAGTCCTGACAGTCTGGCCTTTACGTAACAAAATGAATAACTACCAAACACCCTCCTCACATTTGGCCCCAACACCACTTTGCATCCTCTACTTTCAGAACTACCACTTTGCATCCCTCTCTGCCATGGTGAAAGATTACCAGTGCCGTCCATTTCATGACCTAACAGAACAAAGCAAAATCCTTGCTGAATTATTATGTGCTCTACATTTCTAGGTCCAAAACAATACTAACTCCTTTCAAGGGTTCCGCGAACTATGCAGTACATGATATTGATTGCTTAGACAGCTGACTTACCGTGATGACTGGAGAGGCTACTGTGAATCTTTTATAAACTCGTGAACCTGTAGTCCATATGATCCTGTTCACAGCAAGTTAGAAAAAGAAAACGAAGTAAGATTAGTGCTGCTCTACGTACTAGTGGTGGCAAAAATCAAGGAGTCCAATTCCCTTTTTAGCATTTGATTCAGTAGAATCACAAAATTGCACCGGCATTACTGCCAAAAAGTTGCCCTGTGCATAGCATTTAGAAAGACCAAAACGAAAGGCAGTACTACCTAAACACTTATAAAATGCAGAGTTTCGTTTTTTAACATTTGATTGGGTTGAAAAGTGTAATATCATACCAGATTCCTAAACAAACATTTTCAAACGAACATTGCAAAATAAGCATACGTTACTTAGTCATGTTCCTCCTTATACAGCACTCCTCCTCCGCTATGATATATGAGTTCATCAATGTCAACGGATATTTAGTTAAATCTTTTAGGGAAAAAAAGGATTTTCTACTGGTAAATTCATCGAGCGTAATGCTGAGGATAGAGATATGGAGTTACAAAGGGATGTGAACCTGCCAGAAAAACAAGCAAAATCAATGCAGTCAGTCAGTCAGAACCTTCACTTCAGGGGCTGGCCAGCGGGGACTCTCGCTCTCATAAACACACCAACAGCACTCCTAACTTCACTTTCTCCTAACATACGTACTTGCGTGATTTTCGATAAACCTCCATCTCTTGCATGTTTTCTAAACTTGTGAAAAAGTAACTATTTTTCTGTAGCAAATGATTTCAGCCTATACTTTACTTGAAAAATATTATGTTATATGCAAGTTATCTTTTACAATTACAATTCAATCAAGCAAACTCGAGGTAACATTCATTTTTGTCGCGTATATACATGTACTCGTCTATATTTTGCCCCGTTTAATACAATTCAACAATCAATCCCAATAGCATCATCACCGAGAGTGCCGAAAGCAACGGATGATCCGGCGAACGAACGACTGTTTACCTGTTCCCTCTTATGAAAATCTCGTGATCGCCGGCCCCGCTGGTCGAGGCGCCGGAACCGGCTTCTCGAGCGACACTGGAGTCGAAGAGGAAGTAATCGTACTTGTCGGCGGCAGCGTCCTGGGGCTTGCCGTCGAGCGCTTCCGCCACCAGGCCGAAGGGCTTGAACTCGCCTAGGACGTTCAGGTGGCGGACCCCGGGGGACATTGCGGCGGGAGCTGGATCACGAGGCCGAGGGTTCCGAAGTGAGGGCACGGATGATTGCGTCGCGAGAGACTGGAGGGTGAAGTGAAGCTCGTGATCTGCTACTGTGTCCCGCCAATTTTTGGTGAAATTGGGGACACGGCGGGGTTTCACAGATTGAAACCCTACTGAAGTTGCCGTTTGGCAGGGCTGATGAACGGACCGGGCCACCGTGGCGGGCTGGACAGTTTCTCACGTGGGCTGTTCCTGGGCCCGGGCCCATCGTGATTCGGGCCGGACCATGCCCAGTCCCGGGAACCGCTGGTGGGCCAAAACTCGTAAACCACAATCACGCACTTTACTAGATGAGAATAATCTCGGTAATTCGCATCTATTAAAACATATTTGAGTACGTGGATTCCTAGTATCGTGCAACCCTAGTCAATTAAGGCCGCAGTTTGTAGCAAGGATAAAGGTTTGGATAAGTTAACTCATCCTGTATTTGGTTCCTATAATCGTGAGACGAAACATTCATGCTGTAACCGTAAGGTATGACATTTATATAGCATCTCAAATTATAATATAATTCATGTAAGGGCATTAAACTGGTATCAAATGAATCAAACTGGAACAGGGCTCGTGCTTCATGGGCTATCCCTTTCAACTTGGGGTCATTGCCAAGCGCCGGTCAATCACTCCACAAATGGAACGGACTAGGCCACCACGGTGCCAAGCACGATGGCTGCAGGCCCAAGCCCAGCCCATTTCATGTTCAGTGCTCCATAGAAATAGAGGGAAACATAATATAGGTCTAATAAATATGAACAAAATCAGTAGATGCGTATCCTGGCCAATACCCATTTTGTGAAGATGAAGTTGGATTGTCTATGGCTCCTTTGTTCTCCAAACTTAAAGAAATGCTCAACTTTGTTGGAAAAATATTAGATAATATAAAAAATAATAATTATTGGAAATCTTTTTTTGTTGTTTGAAATCTGTTGAAAATGATAAAAAAATAAAATCAATATAACAAACCTTCTTTTTTATTCTGAACACAATAATAGAAGGAATAAGAACAACTACATTGTGATTTGAAATTTAATGAAAAGAAAGAAACGTTCAGAAAATATTATAAAATAATTATAAATTGTTAAAATGATAACCGTTCTAGAGTTGTTATAAAAGAAGGTTTAAGAAAAAATTAATCAAACGTTCCAGATCGTTGCAAAGCCATTATACTGTTGAAATATCCAACGCAACTCATGGCAGACAAAAAAGAACAAGCACACGTCAGCGACGACACCATCCAATTCTTTGATTCTGCCACACGAAACTTGTACTCTTGAAACTGATGTGACCATCTTTTTGATATTCCGATCATTCATTTTCTAAACCGAGCTTCGTAAAGCGAAGCGACCTTTTTGTCTCCGGTATTTAAGGACCTTCTTGTGTACTCCTGGCTGAGCCCTAGTTCCTTTTCATTTCACCTCCGGCATACACGTATAAGGCATGCAAGCAGGTGAGCAGTGAACGAGACACAACTCCGGCAAGTTCGGAAGCAAGAACAACCTTCATATCATATCACTGCAATAACGCAAGGTGAAAAGGAAGTACAGAAAGAGTACCTACGCTGATTGCCCCACGCGATCAAGAAGCACAAATATACAAAACCCAAAAATGCTTCACTCCTCGAACAACGCACAAACAAATCCCAAGCAGGGCTGTCTTACGGATATATCTGACCACATATCTCTAAATGTAGAATTTTTTTAAATTGATAATCAATTTAAAAAATATTCAAAAATGGAAATTTGACCCATATACTTGGGTATGTGGGAGGTGGTGCAGTGGATATGCAAATCGATCTTATCGACTGACTGACTATTCAAAGGGGCGGTGGGGCCCCCCTCCCCATCACGTGTTTTACGCTTAACCCACTGTCGTAAACGGTCAAACGCGAGACTTGACTTGTTTATTAATAAAAAATATTTTTATTAAAAATATATTTTTAATTTTTTTTCATGATCTGGTCGCCGGCCATGGCCGGTAAAATATTTTTTTATTAATTTTTTTTATAAATAATATTTTTTTTCCTTTTTTTTTTGATGGCTTGATCGCCGGCCATGGTCAGTAAAATATTTTTTTATTAACATTTTTTTATTAATAATATTTTTTATTAAAATATTTTTTTCCTTTTTTTCCATGGCCTGGTCGTTGGCCATGGCCGGTAAAATATTTTTTTTATTAACATTTTTTTATTAATAATATTTTTTATTAAAATATTTTTTTCCTTTTTTTCACATGGCCTGGTCACCGGCCATGGCCGGTAAAATATTTTTTTTATTAACATTTTTTATTAATAATATTTTTTATTAAAATAATTTTTTTCTTTTTTTTGCCATATCGCCTGCCGTGGCCAATAAAATATTTTTTTATTAACAATTTTTTTTTTCATGGCCGCCGGCGACCGGCCACAGCCTAGAGAAGAACAACACAAAGAAGAAAAGAAAAAAAAAAAGAAGAAAAAGAACTCATTCCCAAAATTATGCTGAGAAACAAAAAGTAAATTTTTTTTACTTCTTGTTTCTCTTTCAAAACTATTTCTAGGCACAAATTTTTGCAAAAATATGCCCAAGAACACAAAGTTTACCAAACGCATTTCTGTTCCCAAACTATTTCTGGGAACAAAAGAACAGAAATTTTCACTGTTTGGCACGTTACCAAACGAAAGCCATTTTGTGAAGTTTTGAAATTTTTGATTTTTTGATTTTTTTTCTATTTTTTTCGGCACCTAAAAAAATAAAATTTCGCTCAAAGTGAGTGGCCACAGGTATTTTAAGCCATTCTGTGAAGTTTTGAAATTTTTACTTTTTTGCTTTTTTTTTGCATCTAAAAAAAATTAAATTTCGCTCAAAATGAGTGGCCACAGGTATTCTAAGCCATTTTGTAAAGTTTTAAAATTTTTTATTTTTTTCAACACTTAAAAAAATTTAAATTTCACTCAAAGTGAATGGCCACAGGTATTCTAAAGTCATTCTGTGAAGTTTTGAAATTTTTGATTTTTGATTTTTTCGGCACCTAAAAAAATAAAATTTCACTCAAATTGGGTGACCACAAGTATTCTTAGACATTTTGTGAAGTTTTTAAATTTTACATTTTTTGATTATTTTTTATTTTTTATGGTATCTAAAAAAATTAAATTTTGCTCAAAGTGGGTGGCCATAGGTATTCTAAGCCATTTTGTGAAATTTTTTATTTTTTTTATTTTTTTCGTCACCTAAAAAAATTTAAATTTCACTCAAAGTGGGTAGCCACAGATTCTAAACCATTCCATTAAGTTTTGAAATTTTTGATTTTTTACTTTTTTTTCTCACTTCAAAATCGTGACTTCCATATGAACATATGTTTTGAAAAAAGAGTTCTTTCAGAAATTATTCTCATTTTTTATCTAGAAATAGAAAATCTACTCTTTTTTATTTTTATTTTTTGGTTCAGAATCAATTATAGAACATAAACTTGTCCCAGAAATAGAAAAAATGAAATTGCGTTACCAAACGGGTTTCTGGTCCAAAACTGATTCTGGGAACAAAAAATCAATTCTGAACAGAACCAGAATGATTTTCATGCGGTACCTTAATTTCTTTTGTTTCGAGGATTCAACAGCAATAAGAGTGAGGTCCCGGCTGAATCACAAGCATGTGAACATTGCCAAAGCATGTCCATTCATGAAGAGCCTCATGACAATTATCTGATCACTGAGAAGTAACATTTGAGTTAAGATGTACCAAACACCACCTAACGAGTTGCTCCCTGCGGAGAATCTCAAACATCAAGTTCTGCTTCATCACCTGAGAAATCGAGCAATCATGATTCATGGAAGTAGAGCCCGTCCCATGCTTGTTCTCAGCATTTGGAGCGGCAAACAAACGACAAAATCACTACAAAAAAAACAAAAATTTAGCCATGGAAAATTAGCGAGGAAAAATTATTCATCGCTAATTTGTGACGAAAACTAAATTCGTCGCTAATTGCAACGGAATTTGCGACGAAAAATTTTCAATGGCTAATTTGCGACGGAAGTAGAGAAAAAAAAATTTTTCGTCGCAAATTTGCAACGAAAAAAAATCCGTGGCTAATTAGCCACGGATTTAGCCACGAAAATAACAAAAGTCGGGAAAGTCAAGCCAGAGTTTATTTTCATGGTTAAATCCATCGCTATTAATTAGCCACGGATTTAGCTACGAAAATAAAAAAAAAGTTAGGCAAGTCAAGCGAGAGTTTATTTTCGTGGCTAAATCTATGGTTAATTAGCCAGAATTTAGCCGTGGATTTAGCCACAGAAATAACAAAATGTCGGGCAAGTCAAGCGAGAGTTTATTTTCATGGCTAAATCCGTGACTAATTAGCCATGAATTTAGCCGTGAAAATAAAAAAAAAAGTCTTTATTTTCGTGGTTAAATTCGTGCCTAATTTTTAGTTCTTGGCTAATTAGCCACGAATTTATATTCTTTGTGCATCTTTCTCGTGGTTTTCTAAAAGAATTTGATAACGATTAATGTATAAATCTATGAGAATGAAACTTCCTCTGTGCTAATTTTTTTTGTCTTCCATATTTTGTCTTAAACTATCACTTTTCCATGGATCAGATACCACGTAGGAGACTCGTTTCCATTTCCTTACGTTTCGCGCTTTAACCGCTTCCTGACTTATCGATATTGCTTACGCTCCTTGGGCATCACGTAATAGTTGATTTTCTTCTATGTGTCTCTTTATTTCTTTCTATTTCTAAGTGTCATTCTCTAACTTCCTTAATCTTCACATCCACGGTTATATATTCACCTTTTGACACGTGTAAATGAATTTTTTCATTACTTGTCACCACGATTTCAGACTTATCGACATCACGTGCAAAACTCATGATTTTAGACTTGTCGACGTTATGTGTAAAGCTCATGATCTTGGATTGGTCGATGTCACGTGCAAAGCTCGTGATCTTGAATGTTGACGTAATGTGCAAAGCTCGTGATCTTCACGTGCAAAGCTCGTGATCTTTACGTGCAAAGCTCGTGATTTTGAATTTGTCGACGTCACATGCAAAGCTCGTGATTTTGGACTTGTCGACATTTCCATGACCTGTCCTATCGATAACTACCTCAAGTCTTCTCAATGCTTTTGGGCCTGACTCATGGCCTTTTTCCGAATTTATGTCATGTGAGCCGTACTTTATATCCTTTGTGATTTGTAACCAGCCCACTTCCGCCAGAGGTAATTTTGAGTGTCAACAATCACCTAAACCCATTCTGACCAAAACAAAAAAAAAAAAAATCACCCAAACCTAAATCCAAACCTTGATGAGGAGGTATTATTTAATCATAACACTACCTCCTCAAACCATATCCAAAAGCACCTAGCCCCTGGGGGGTGAACCAACGGATGAGCGCTCATAATTGTAAAAGGAAGGTCCTACTTCAATGACGCCGGACTTTGATGGAGGAGAATTAGGTCTCCGGGGTGAATCAGGGGATGAGCGCCAATAATTGTAAAAGGAAGGTCCCGCTTCAATGACGTCGGACTTCGATGGAGGAGAATTAGGTCTGGCTTCAATGAAAGCGGATTTGGACAAAGCCCGACTTGCTGCAGCTGCAGCCATCAAGAACAAGAAGAATAGCAGAGCGAATCTCTTGGCCATATCTGGATTTTATGATTATAGATGTCGAGATGTGGGAGAGGTCAAGGCTGTTTAAATAGAGATGAAGCTAGTGGGGGTGGGTGAAAATATTTAAAAGTTAGTTGATTTTTTTGGTCAGCGGTGACAGACGGTTGATGGTCTTAAATTTTTTTGTTTTGAGTTTGGAAAATCAAATCTTATCTTATTTAAATATTAATTTTATTTAAATTTAAATTTAAAAATTTGTTAAGATTAAAAATTAGAAAGAAAAGGGGATAAGGAAGATAGTCAAGGAGGCTCCTCCTCCCGTTTTTTTTAGCTTTTTTTTTCAGTATCCTTTTTTTTTGTTCTCGCCCATGTCCTAGCCAATATTTTCTCAGGGGTGGTCTTCTGCACGACCTACGTGCCCTATGCCCCAATATGGATCCTTCAAGAAGATAAAATTATTCACACGCGTGGGTGGTGGTGGAGTGGTTGTTGGGGCGAGTGATTGACATAAGTGGATAGTGGAGTAGTAGAGTGGTTGTTGGGGCAAGTTATTGATATGAGTGGGTGGTGGAGTGGTTGTTAAGGCTGATACGATACGAGCTTTTAATGCTACAACATCTTCATATAAATAAGGTAGATAGGTGGAAGTAAAAACATATCATCTACCAAAGTTCGTATAATTACTTCGGAAGTAAAAACATATCATCTACCACAGTTCGTATGATTACTTCTCACCCGAAATAATTTGACCTATAAGACGGCACAATTCTTTTGATTATGCGAAAACGGCATCTTCATAAAGTGGGGTTGCAGATTATTACTAGAAGTGAAGATGAAGAAGAAGGGAATGATGATAGGTCCAAGAACTCGAAAAACACAGCGAGTTAAACATTTCGTCCTTTCCTAACTTTTTCACCAAGTAGATAGAGCTGCACGTTTAAAATCACGAGCTTTGCACGTGAAGATCACGAGCTTTGCACGTGACGTCAACATTCAAGATCACATGCATGCAAGAGGCTCAGTAATTGTGACTGTGTGTGCAACATCGCAGTTTTTGAGCTTTGTACAGGTATAGCTTTGAAGTTCCAGAAATGGAGGGGCTGGCTTAGCGATCAGAACAGTATCGAAAACAAGATTCAAAACCACTTAAGTGTAAGATGATGCCTGGAAGGCCCACGTTTTTTTAGATTAATCCACTTGGTCAAGAGAGACAAGGACAATCATCATTTCATGCAGGGTTTATATCCCCTGCTTAGACTCAAATGAATGCCCCTGGCCTAGCTTTTTCAATCACGCTCATGTTATTACTAGTTGTTGTCCCGTGGCTAATTAGCCACGAAAATAAACCCAACTTTTTTTTATTTTCGTGGCTAATTAGTCACGAATTTATCGCCTTAGTTTTTCTTTCAATGAGTAATTTTATACATAGTCATCATATGATACTCTCATGTTTAAGTAAAAATAGGAAATTATTATGTGACCAAATGGCCCCTAAACTTTTGTATTCAACATCTATTTTTGACTTTCGAAGACGTGAAAAAATTGCTGATTTTGAATTGATACTAAGAAGGATTGCTTTTTTTTTTTGTGTTTGGATAAGATTTTGTCATGCAACCTTCAATTTAAATTGAAATAGTAGCAAACTGACTACGTGTAGGTTTGGAATTCTAGGTTTAAATTCAGAACTAGCATATAAGGGCTCGTTTGGTAACGTGTCAAACAGTGAAAATTTCTGTTCTTTTGTTCTCAGAAATAGTTTGAGAACAGAAATGCGTTTGGTAAACTTTTTGTTCCCGCGCATATTTTTACAAAAATTTATGCCCAGAAACAGTTTTGGAAGAGAAACAAGAAGTAAAAAAAAGTTGCTTCATGTTTCTCGGCACAATTTTGAGAATGAGTTCTTTTTCTTCTTTTTCTTTTTTTTCTTTTCTTCTTTGTGTTGTTCTTCTCTAGGCTGTGGCCGGTCGCCGGCGACCATGAAAAAAAATATATTATTAATAAAGAAATATTTTATTGGCCATGGCCGGCGATATGGCAAAAAAAAAGAAAAAAATATTTTAATAAAAATATTATTAATAAAAAAATGTTAATAAAAAAATATTTTACCTGCCATGACCGGCGACTAGGCCATGGAAAAAAAAAGAAAAAAATATTTCAATAAAAAATATTTTAATAAAAAATATTATAAATAAAAAAATGTTAATAAAAAAAATATTTTACCAGCCATGGCCGGCGATCAGGCCATGGGAAATAAAAGGAAAAAAATATTTTAATAAAAAATATTATTAATAAAAAAATTATTTTACCAGCCATGGCCGGCGACCAGGCCATGCGAAAAAAAGAAAAAAAAATATTTTAATAAAAAATATTATTAATAAAAAAATATTTTACTGGCCATGGCTGGCGACCAGGACATGAAAAAAAAATTAAAAAAATATTTTACTAGCCATGGCCAAAAAAAGAAAAAATATTATTAATAAAAAAATTTTACTGGCCATGGCCAAAAATAATAAAAAAAATTATTTTTGAATAAAAGTATTATTAATAAAAGAAATTTTTTACCGGTCATGGCCAAAAAAAATAAAAAAATTATTTTTAATAAAATTATTATTAATTAAAAAATATTTTACCGGCCATGGCTAAGAAGGAGGAGAAAAAAAAAAGAAAAGAAAGAAATATTAAAATATTATTAATAAAAAGAAATTTTATACTGTTACCAAACGCATTTCTGTTCTTTTACTATTTCAAGAATAGAAATTTTGAGCTGTTACCAAACAGCTTCAAATGCTCAGAATCAGTTTTCGGGCACAGAATCAAAAAAAATAATTTCTGTTCAGAAATAATTCCCGGGCACAGAATAGTTGTCATGCGCAGCCTTATTTCCCCGTGGATCTCAACCATATCCTCTTTGAGACGGTGATTGCAGTATTGAAACTGGGCAATGGCAAACCCTGTGGCTAGGCCCAACTCTTGCGCCTGAAGTTAGTTTGAGGAGGAATACTAGTTACATAAAATTTCTCCAAAGTTTGGGTTCGTGTGACGGTGTTCAGATGTTTTTCTTCTATTTTTTGGGACAAGATGGTGTCGAGATATTTAATGATGTAAATATTTGCCTAGGTGAAAAAATCCACTCCGCAACTCTATCTACTTGGTGAAAAAGCTAAGAAAGGACGAAATGTTTAACTAGCTGTGTTTTTCGAGTTCTTGGACCTATCATCATTCCCTTCTTCTTCATCTTCGCTTCAAGTAATAATCTGCAACCCCACTTTATGAATATGCCATTTTCGCATAATCAAAAGAATTGTGCCGTCTTGTAGGTCAAATTATTTCAGGTGAGAAGTAAATATACGAACTTTGGTAGATGATATGTTTTTACTTCCACCTATCTACCTTATTTATATGAAGATGTTGTGGCATTAAAAGCTCGTATCGTATCAGCCCTAACAACCACTCCACCACCCACTCATATCAATAACTTGCCCCAACAACCACTCTACCCACCACTCCACCATCCACTCATGTCAATGACTCGCCCCAACAACCACTCCACCACCACCCACTTGTGTGAATAATTTCATCCTCTTGAAGGATCTATATTAGGGCATAGGGCACGTAGGTCATGCGGAAGACCACCCCCGAGAAAATATTAGCTAGGACATGGGCAGGTACAAAAAAAAAAGATAATAAAAAAAAGCTAAAAAAAAAGGGAGGAGGAGCCTCCTCGACTATCCTCCTTATCCCCTTTTCTTTCTAATTTTTAATTTTAACAAATTTTTAAATTTAAATTTAAATAAAATTAATATTTAAATAAGATAAGATTTGATTTTCCAAACTCAAAACAAAAAAAATTTAAGACCATCAATCGTCTGTCACCGCTGACCAAAAAAATCAACTAGCTTTTAAGTATTTTTACCCACCCCCACTAGCTTCATCTCTATTTAAACAGCCTTGACCTCTCCCACATCCCGACATCCATAATCATAAAATCCAGATATGGCCAAGAGATTCGCTCTGTTATTCTTCTTGTTCTTGATGGCTGCAGCTATCGCGGCAGCTGCAGCAAGTCGGGCTTTGTCCAAATCCGCTTTCATTGAAGCCAGACCTAATTCTCCTCCATCGAAGTCCGACGTCATTGAAGCGGGACCTTCCTTTTACAATTATTGGCGCTCATTCCCTGATTCACCCCCGAGACCTAATTCTCCTCCATCGAAGTCCGGCGTCATTGAAGCGGGATCTTCCTTTTACAATTACGGGCGCTCATCCGTTGGTTCACCCCCCAAGGGCTAGGTGCTTTTGGATATGGTTTGAGGAGGTAGTGTTATGATTAAATAATACCTCCTCATCAAGGTTTGGATTTAGGTTTGGGTGATGTTTTTTTTTGTTTTGGTCAGAATGGGTTTAGGTGATTGTTGACACTCAAAATTACCTCTGGTGGGAGTAGGCCGGTTACAAGTCACAAAGGATATAAAGTACGGCTCACATGACATTAATCCGGAAAAAGGCCATGAGTCAGGCCTAGAAGTATTGAGAAGACTTGAGGTAGTTATCGACAGGATAGGTCATAGAAATGTCAACAAGTCCAAAATCACGAGCTTTGCACGTGACGTCGACGAATTTTTTGATGATTTTTTCTGGAATTTTTCAACTTTTTGGGATTTTCTGAATTTTTTAAAGATTTTTATGAGTTTTTCGGATTTTTTTTATTATTTTTATTCCATTTCTAAAAAAATGGATTTCTGTTCCTGGAAATAGAATTTTCTATTGTTTATCAAACGGGTTTTTGTTTCAGTAAATAGAAATTTTGTGCTATTATCAAACGGGTTTCTGTTTTAAAAATATAAATTTTTTGTCGTTATCAAACGGGTTTTTTTTCTCAAAAACTCATCCAAGAACCAGAAATAGAAAAATCTATTTCTGGTTCAGGAACTCATTCCGGAACAGAATGATTATCATTTGCTACCGAATGACATAAAGTACGGCTCACATGACATAAATCCGGAAAATGGCCATGAGTCAAGCCTAGAAGCATTGAGAAGACTTAAGGTAGTTATCGACAGGACAGGTCACAGAAATGTCGACAAGTCCAAAATCACGAGCTTTACACGTGACGTCAACGAATTTAAAATCACGAGCTTTGTACGTGAAGATCACGAGCTTTGCACGTGACGTCAACATTCAAGATCACGAGCTTTGCACGTGACGTCGACGAATCCAAGATCACGAGCTTTGCACTAACGTCGACAAGTCCAAAATCACGAGTTTTGCACGTGATGTCAATAAGTCTGAAATCATGGTGACACGTAATGAAAAAATTCATTTACACGTGTCAAAAGGTGAATATATGACCGTGGGCGTGAAGATCAAGGAAGTTAAAGAATGACACTTAGGAAATAGCAAGAAATAAAGAGACACATGGAAGAAAGTCAGCTATTACGTGATGCCCAAGGAGCGTAAGCAATATTGATAAGTCAGGAAGCGGTTAAAGCGCGAAATGTAAGGAAGTGGAAAACGACTTTCGAGGAGAAGTGGTTGGTCAACAATTATCAAACTGCTCTATAAATACTCAAAGATTTCCAACATAAAGAGGACTCTTCGCGAACAACACAACACGCCTTTTATCTAGCCTTTACTCTTAGTGCATTAGGAGTAGTTTCAACTGCAACTTTCAGATTCTGCGTTGTAGATTTAATTCCGACGAGAGTCTTTATCAGGTTTGGCATTGTTAATTAAATTCCAATGTTGTGCCACCAGTTCAGCATCGTCGATTAAATTCCGGTGTTATGCTTGAAATATAGCTGTTGATTAAATTCTAACAATATTCTCTCAAGTTACGTCATTGATTAGATTCTGGCATACCTTGAATGGTAATGTCGCATATTAGTTGTGTCGTTGATTAGATTCCGACATAGCTTGGTTTTGGTATTTGCATGTTGTCATCCCATTGTTAGTATTGTCGAGTTTGGTGTATTATCAAGTCAAGTTGTAAGATATAAGTTGGGCTTAATAAACGCATTTAATATTCTTTGGCCAAACTTGTACCCTAGTTTCCTCTAATAAAATCCGAAACACAGCGTTCAGTGAAAGATTTTCGATTGGATAAAGCCAGCGAAATATCTTTTTGGCACGCTTGGTGGGACTTTTATTGAGTTAAGTAGAGAGAGTGCTATGCCACGCACCCGGAGTAGAATCAACTCGGATAATACTACTGACGAGCAAGCTGCACCGATGGCGGAAGATAATACCCTTGTTGAGACATCATCCGCTCTACTTCTTCATACCAAGGTTACTAACCAATCTCGAGCGGAGGTCACAGATATGTCGAGGCAGCGTGTTGAAAATAAAAGGCAAATTGAGCTCACACCAGTTACACTTTCTACCATGAGGCGGACTATTGAAGAAACTCAGAACGAGTTCGTTAATTATGTGGTAAGGCGTATGACTGAAGTGGTTAGGCCTTTGATCATTAACAGTTATCATGAATGCATGCAAGGTCAACATGGAGGGTCCATCGCATCGACCCAACTGAGAACAGGATCTCCATCAGCATTGGGGGGTCCTGTAATACAGTTTGGAACCATGATGTAAAGTACGTCTACAATTTCACCCATTCGAATATTACCAAGGGGAGAAACCTTACCAATAGCATCCAACGAGGAATTACCTCACGATAGCACGGACCCAAATGGAGGAATTGCTCGACACTCGGTGATCAATGAAAACCTCCAAAGAGGACATCAGGTTACTCAAGTGTAAGGCCCTCTTGTGATCCAGGTAAATCCTCCTCCTATAGTTCTAGATGTTCATAATCTTACAACACCCTTGCCCAAGAGGTGAGAACAGATCCAACAGATAAACATTCAACCACAATGTCAAGCATCCCAGCTTGTAGTGCCTAACGTAAATCAGCATTTTCGACTCCCTATGGGTCCAAATGTTCAAGTCCAACAACCATTGCCAGCACAGTTAAACCCACCAGTCAACCCACATATGATTTCTCACAGTGTACCACAGCTAATGCAATCACCACTTCAACAACAGCAGCCATTCTACCAATTTGCCTCATCAAAATCTGAACCAGCCATTGCCACCTAATTATGTTGTACCTTCTGCACCTGTCGGGGGTCAAGTATGAAATCAGTTGGTAGTGGATCCTGTGATGAGGGGATATTGCCATGATATAGGATATCTCTCAAACGTTTATAGAAAATCATATTCTGATTGGATGGATACTATACCATATCCAAGGGGTATTAAACTGCCAGAATTTATATTGTTCACTAGAGAGGAAGATTAGTCCACTTTTGAACATATTAATCGTTTTCTGGCTTAAAGTGGTGATGCGGCTTATGCTGATTATTGGAAGTTGAGGCTATTTCCCTTATCGTTGTCAAAAACCGCATTTACTTGGTATACTGCTTTACTTGCAAATTCGGTTACATCATGGGAACAAATGGAAAGGTTATTTCATTGCCAATTTCAAAGGGCTGTGCCGGATTTGTCGGTAGCTGATCTCTCAACCATGAGACAGTTAGCTAATGAATCTGTTGATCAATTTGTTTCTAAGTTTAAAAGGGCAAGAAATAAGTGTTTAGTCCTTTTACCTGAAAAGACTTTTGCGGATCTCGCTTTTAATGGACTAAAGTTTAAAATCCGAAAAAGAATGGTTGGACAACCATATTTAGATCTATTCTAGTTGTCAACCATAGCTACTAAGCATGAAAGTCTCCTTTAAGAAAAAGACAAAAGATATGGTCGATGAGGTGAAGTTCGTTGGGCTGATGCTGACGAGAGCAAAGATGAAATTGAATCAGCAGATATAGCAGATGTGGCTCTCGCTAAAATGGTGATTGATAAGCCATACATCTACCAGGCTCTAAAGCCAGCAAGAGTTAAAGAAAAACCCAACCTCATGTCTAAGGCTAAGGAGCCCATTTTTTTATTCTTTCGATATCAATAAGACAGGGGAAATACTTGACTTATTATTAGCGGATGGACAGATCAAACTGACGGAGAGTCAAGTTGTACCCACCAAAGAAGAATTAGCGAAAAAGAAGTATTGTAAATGGCATCATTCATAGAGTCATGCCACCAATGACTGCCTTGTAATTAAAAGAAACGCCCAGGAAGCTATTAAGCAAGGGAAGATAAAATTGTCTGAGGACAAAGGTAAGTCCCTAATGGAAGTTGCTGTCGATCATTTTCCTGTAATGGCAGAGATTGTGTCATTAAGGACAAAAACCAGGGGACATCGGCCATATTGTTTTTGCGAAAAATGTAAACGATCGTTAGAATAAGAGAAACATTACTCCAACAGTCAAAGTCATCCGCCTAGTGAAGTTGTCGACGGATTCTGCGACTTGGTCCTCACTGATTCATATGATGAATAAACTCCTTCTAGGGGTGTTAATCATCATAGAGGCCGTCGAAACCGTAATAAGGCTATTAAGTCATTCAAGCAAAGTCACGAAGAAGGTGATCCAACTATTGGTACTTTGGGAGAGCCTGGTGGTAAATTTGATTATTATGTTAGTTATGCTCCACCACCTTCATACAATGGGACGATTGAGCCAAGTGGATGGGGTTCAAACTTCCCTGATCGAGAGGATCTTTGCACAGACTCTCATCAACTACATTGACAAACTCTGAAAGTGCCAAGAGACCCACTTGTAGGTCAATGGTATAAGGCCCGCCGAACTCAAAATCGCAGTTCAAACTTGACGCAGACTTAAAAAAGGAGAATGTAAAGGAAAAGAAAAGAGTATCAGCTCCAACAACAAGTAAGTCAAGTTCACATCAAGCAGGTTAAACCAACCTTGATCGTAAAACATGAGGTCAAGCCAAAGTATCCTAAACGTGGGAACTTAGTTTGGAAAAGAAAATCAGGAATTCAAGCGTTGACATCTGGTCGACCTCAGCAATCTTCACTAAAGCAAGACGTTGAGCCTGCGCGATATGAACTACAACAATTGTCAAGATTAATCTCGTCATTGAGTTCTTGCATGGTTCGAGTGCCTTCCATCGAACCTTCGGGTTATGACGGTGGAGCCAGGTCATCCGGCAGAAGTTACAATGGAAGAGAAAGAAAAAATAGAATTTCACTTTGATATAGAGGAGGTGGTTGAATTCGAGAAACCTTCACCCAAGGGTTCAAATCATTTAAGGGCTCTAAATATCAACGCAAAAGTTAATGGTCGACTAGTGTCTCGAGTGTTAGTGGACAGGGGATCTACACTAAATCTCATCCCATATTGTTTCTATAAGAAATTGGGAAGGCATGACGAGATTATTCCATCGAACATCCAATTGTCCGACTTTACTGGCGAAGTCTCCGAAGTTAAAGGAATTTTCATTGCTGACTTGACCGTTGGCACCAAAACTTCCAGGACGTCCTTTTGTGTGGTTAATGTAGATGGATCTTATAATTTACTATTGGGCCGAGATTGGATCCATGGTAATCAATGCGTATCATTAACTCTCCATTAGATGCTAGCATTTTGGAATGGAGATAAGGTAGAATACGTCAAAGTAAATACCAAGTCACAAACAACCTATGCATATGCATCTCCAACTCGCCAATTGGCATTGGAAGACCGTATATCCATCGGTAAGCTCTCTCTCGTTGACCCCAATAGTATTACATTCTGCTATTTCGACAAAGGGATCATTGAGTAGGTCCCGAAGAGTCAACTGGCAACACAATTAAATGAGGATGTCCATCGAGAACCTCATATTGTCAAAAGACCTCATTGAGAGATACTCAACCTATTGGGCCGAGCTTGCAGAACAATCCACAGAAGCTGTTGATGGAATCCTTGAATTTGAAGAGTCACCCATAAAAGAAATTGAAAAATTAATTGAAGCTCAAGACCCGTTACAAGAGGTCAACCTTGGGCTAGACAATGAATATCGACCTTTTTACGTAAGTTCGTTGATCGATGATAACTTCAAAGCTCTGTTGGTAAGACTCCTGAAGAAGTATAGGGATTGTTTTGCCTAGGAATATAAAGAAATGCCAGGATTAAGCAGAGATGTCGTCGAACACCGATTATCCATAAAAAAGGGTTTAGGCCTCATAAACAACTGCCCAGACGATTCGCCCCAGATGTTATCCTTAAAGTAAAAGAAGAAATCAAGTGATTGCTAGCAGCAAGATTTATTAGAACGGCATGGTACATTAAGTGGCTGTCTAACATAGTCCAGGTAAAGAAAAAAAATGGAAGGTTGCGTGTCTGCATTGATTTCCGAGACTTAAATGCAGCCACGCCCAAGGATGAGTACCGGATGCCAATGGTGGATATGTTAGTTGACTAGATTTCTGGAAATGAAATTATATCATTAATGGATGGTCATTCATGCTACAATTAAATATTCATTATTAAAGAGAACGTTCATAAAACTGCATTCGGGTGTCCTGGGGCCATTGGCCCTTTTGAATGGCTCGTCATGCCATTTGGATTAAAGAATGCAAGGGCAACTTACCAAAGAGTTATGAACTTTGTTTTTCATGACATGATTAGAAAATTTATGGAAGTCTACATCGATGACATTATTGTCAAATCAGACCAGGTGTGTCATTTAAATTATTTAGAACAAGTTTTTATTAGGATGTAGAAATTTGACCTGAAAATGAATCCATTGAAATGTGTTTTTGGAGTAAGGGCTGGTAACTTTTTAGGATTCCTGGTTAATCAAAGAGAAATTGAAATCGATAATAATAAACCTACAGCCGTCTTAGAATTGCCGCCCCCCACAACAAAAAAACAACTTCATATGATTTTAGGGAAGATAAATTTTTTGCGTCAATTCATCGCCAACCTGTCAGGAAAAATTGAGATGTTTTCCCCATTATTAAAGTTGAAAAGTCAAGAAGAATTCGTATGGGAAGACAAACATCAACATACTTTTGAACAAGTCAAACGGTACTTGGTTAATCCGCCAGTATTGATGCCGCTAAGAGCGCGTCAACCATTGAAATTATACCTAGCCACTACTGATACTACCATCGGATGTATGCTAGCATAGGAGAATAGTGAAAGCAAAGAGCAAGCAGTGTATTATTTGAGTTGGATGTTGAATGATCCTGAAACAAGATACACTGCAATTGAGAAGCTATGCTTGTCATTGTTTTATGCATGTACAAATAACGTCATTATATGCTGCCGACTACGGTACATGTGATATGTAAAACATATATGATTAAGTACATGCTGACTCTGCTATTGTTAAAGGCCGAATTGCCAAGTGGGCGTTTGCTTTGGCCGAAATAAATTTGGTCTATGTATCGCTTAAAGCAATAAAAGGACAAGCCATAACAGATTTCATTACGGAATATCCTGGAGCACGAGATGAAAGTTGTGAGGGATACATTTATGTGGTTCCATGGCAGCTTTACTTCAATGGATCCAGTACCTCTGGGTTTGCTGGGGATGGGGTCATAATAATATCCCCTCATGAACAGAAAACGAAACTTATATTTAAAATGAATTTTGAATGTTCCAATAATCAGGCCGAATATTTGTTGGCTTAAACATCTTGGCCAACATGAAAATATGTTTCGTCAAAGTTATAAGGGATTCTCAATTGGTGATAAAGTAATTATCTGGGGAGTACCAGTGTTTTAATGAGAATATTATATCTAATTATTCACTGGCCAAAGAGCTCCTAGATCACTTTGATGACTTTGAGTTCATCCATATTAAAATAGAGCTTAACGCGGAGGCCAATGATTTGACACAAATGGCTTCCGGTTATAAAATATCAAAAGAGCTTGTTGACCATATGATTACCCAGACCAAGGTTCTACCATCGATGAACAATAGAGTTATGTTTACACAATCGACAGAAACTTTTGTCGACAACACGATTGTTGACGAAGTAGTAACCTAAGATTGGAAAACTTCACTTATAGAGTATCTCAACAACCCAGTCTCTACTAATAAAAATTTCAAAAGAAAAGCCTTTAATTATTTGATGATTGGAGACGAATTATATCGTAAGATTGTGGATGGGCTATTACTCAAATGTTTAGGACGATAAGAATCTGTGATAGCAATGATCGAGGTTTATGAAGGCATATGTGGAGCCCATCAATCAGGGATAAAAATGAAGTGGTTGCTCCGTCAACATGGTTACTTTTGGCCAATTATTACTCGAGACTGCATAAATTATGCCAAGGGATGTGAAGCTTGTCAAAGGTACGATCCCATTCAACATGTTCTTGTAGCCGTAATGAAACCTATCATCAAACCTTGGCCATTTAAGGGCTGGGCGATGGATATAATAGGAAAAATCTACCCCCCTTCATCAAGGAAACATAGCTTCATTTTGGTTACCACCGACTATTTTACCAAGTAGGTTGAAGCGGCCTCGTATAAGAGTATAACACAAAAGGCAGTGAAAGAGTTCATCGAGAAGCGTATTATTCATCGATTTGGCATTCCATAATCTATAACTACAGACCAAGGCACGGTTTTTACTGGACAAGAGGTGATTAGTTTCGCCAAGGCTAAAGGTATCAAAATGATTCATTTAATTGCTTATTATGCCCAAGCCAATGGCCAGGTTGAAGCCTCCAACAAAGCCATCATCGCACTAATTAAACGACACCTAGAGGATAATCCCGGAGAGTGGGATGTGTTGTTGTCAACTGTATTATGGGTTTATAGAACGTTTAAAAAGACTGCTACAGGAACTAACCATATATGCTCACTTATGGACAAGAGGCAGTTCTCCCTGCTGAAGTTACGATTCAATCCCTACGAGTCAGACTCTAAAATAACTTGGCCAAGGAGGAATATGATGAGTTAATGTTTGCCAACGTCGATGAATTAGGAGAAAACAGAGCGATTGCTCTGGAAAAGCTAATCCTCCAAAAAGATAGAGTTGCTAAAGTATATAATAAACATGTAAAGCATAAACAATTTGAAATTATTAACCTAATCTGGAAAACCATTTTGCCAACAAGTTTAGACAGTGAAAAGTTTGGTAAATGGTCACCAACTTAGGAATGACCATTCATAGTAGCTGAAGCATTTGTCGAAAATGCTTATCGATTAATGGATATCGACGGAAAGGAATTTCCCCGTACTATCAATGGCAAATATTTGAAGAAGTATTATCCTACTATGTGGAAGATGTGAGACATGGAGGAAGAAAAGGCTGAAAATTCCGAATAAATCCAGTTTCATTCGCAAACAAAAGACAGATTATAAAAAAAAAAAAAGTTCTTTTTGGTTTTTCTATTTTCCTCTGTCTCTCTTTCTTCTTCCCTTTCTTTCCTTCTCCTTCTTCTCCTTCCTTCCTTCCTTCCTTCCTTCCAAACCCAGACCTGCCAGCCATTTTCACTCTCCTAGGCCGAGACCGACGTGTTCTCTAAAACGGGCCACAAAGAGCTGCATTTGCTCCTCCAGGCGCTGATTCGCCACTTCAGCCTGCTCCTTGGCCTCCTCGAGTTTGGGGAGCATCTCCTCCAGGTTCGACAGCCATTTATTAAGCCCTTGGATAAGCTTAAAGTGGGACTCCACCAGTTCATCCGACTTCTCGGCCATTATGCCCAAGGATATGGAAGCGGAGTTGACAAAAACTTCACAACGGGAATCCATCGAGAGGTCAATCTCGATTTCATCATTTTCGGGGCAAGGAACTCCTCGCCTCAGTCTTTTCTCCGCCCCTCAGATCCGCTCAACAATCGTTTCCCGATACTTGTCAAGATGCTTTCGGGAGGAGTGGAGTTGGCCCTACATGTCAGAGAGTATGTTGTACACTGCATTAACATGTTCGATCTCCTCCTTGAGACTCTCGGACAAGCGTTCCGTAACGAGGTATGTAGTGATGGCTCTCCTATTGGCTTGAAACTGAGACACTCTGTGCTAAAAAATGGTCACAAATTGCTCGTAGTCAAAAAGGAAAGGGTGATTGGAAGGCAGGTCATCAAGCCTCCCTTTGCGAATCAGCTTCTCAACCTTGGCCACCGCCTGGGGCTTGATGACCAGGACGGCGTAGGTCAGGCTCAGGTAGGAGATAATCTCCTTCCACAAGGCCTTGAACTTGCGATCACTCAAGGTTGGTGACGAGGCACTGGATTCCATCGTCGATCTGCAAAGTAAAAGAAAGGAAATTTCTCTAGAGAATAGGGAGTCAGAATTCAAAGTTACTGAGGTCTAAGTCTTGACCCACTATTTATAGCCTGCGACTTGAGTCTCAAATCTTCACGAATCGGTACAAGAAGATCAACTGATGTAACGAATTTCTTGGTTTGCACGTTCGTATCTGTTTGATCAGCCCAAGATACAAGGATTGGAACGTTGCGAGTAATGGGTATTTATTCCTTGAAGGTCACGAAGCAAGATTTGGGAAAAATGTGCTGATGATTATTCCCAGTCATTCGATGGTTTACACGTGTACCGATGGGATTTAACTATTACTCAGGCATATGCCCATACAACGGCAGAAGCAAATTACGCCGATATAGATTGATTATATATCATATTGATTCATTAAATACAAGTGCAAAAGGTTGCACACGGACATCTTTTTGAGACCATAAAGAAAGGGTAGTTTGGTCAATAATACCATACAGGTCATCAAAGCAAGCGTAAACTATGATTATTCAAGTAATATTCAAGGAAAAGGAAAAGCCGAGTAGTAAAGACATTTACAGCAGTGCAATTCTCGTCATTAATGACATGGAAAAGAAAGGAAAAGATGGTGCTAGCTGTAAGTTAAATGAAATGTTGCTCAAGGCCCAAGATGAAGCCGTGAAGTTGGACTTCTCGATCACAGTTTAATTCCAAAATTTCGACCTTTCTGGCTTGGCTGTCTTCCACCTCAGCGCTCAGTTGCTTCACGGTCGCTTCGAGGTCTAATATGACCTTACTTTGATCAAAGAGTGTCGACAGAGAAATGTTTTCAGTAATGCGGAATGCCTCAAAGACCTTACGGGCCCTATCCAGCTCTTCTTCTTTGAGACTCAAGGTCTTCTCTTTGTCCTCGACGTCATTAACATATTCAAGTCTTGCCTTGAAAGCCTTCATAGTTACATCGAATGAATCAAACAATTCATGAAGAGCAAAGTCTAGAGCTCGACAAGGTAAATGGTAAGGTAAATTGATCAGATAGTTAAACAAGGACCTGACTTTGCTTGCGAACTTTGGGACATCACAAATAACGTTGTACCCTTCCTTTAAGAGCTCACAAAGTTGAGCTCTCTTCGAGCGAATTTCATCATAATTAGCAAAGAGAAAAAAGTTGCTTATCGAAGGACATTTACCCCCAATAACTCGAATGTTGTTAACCCGAGGAGTTTTAAGGGAAGGATGATCCATGGTAGAACTCACTTCGTCCATCGATTCGCTTAAAAATTCATTCATATCAGAGAAAGATAATGATGGCGTGCTCGGAGATAAGGGCATATTGGACATAGGAAACCTCCTGAAAGAATGTAGCAATCCCATTGGGAGTAGGATTATCCTCTACAAGGCTGAATCCAGGTCTTCAGGAAAAATCAAGACCTTATATTCATCCCACCATTGATTAAATGATATTGAACCATATGGAGTGTTGAAATTATCGACAAGCTTGAACTGTCCCAAGATATATTTGGCAACCTCATTGTAGCATGACAGAGTATCATTCCTTGGAGACAAAGGATAAGAGAAGTTCACTGAGTAGATAATTGGCATGGGAATACCTTGCACCAATCCAAATTGACGGGCACAATAATGAGGGTTGTATGCCTCAAAGCCAATAGAAAACTTTCCTCCAAAAGTGAATTCCAGTGTAAGATTGGTGGAAACAAGGATGCTTGCCCAAAATATTAAGATGTCATGTTGAACAGTCGATAGGTCACACACGAAGTTTACCCCAAATCTATAAAAAATGAAGTCCTTCAAGGTAAGCAGAATACCCAGGAAGTCCTCCAAGACCGGAAGTCCTCCAATTGGCTGGAGGAAAATGCTACAAAACTTCCAAGGGCCAAAAACAATCTCTATAGGTTGTTTATGTGCATCATACCAGTCGACGGGTGTAGAACCGTAAGATGTGAACAGATAAGGGAAATGTGATCGAACCCAACCATGCAATATCCACAACGAACTGATGAAAGGGTCAGGATGCACACTAAACAATGAAGATTGTGCATCGGTCAGGCCTTTATACAAGGCAGACAAGGCCATTCTACCTAACTCCACATCAACACCCTAAGTAAGGGCATATGCAATGTCCACAAACCCATACAATATGGAAGTAGTACAAAAGATATATCAACAGAGCCAACAAAGCAGGAATGCAACATGTTCTTGAGAAGTTATTGGTCCGTCTGGCTTGCTAAACTCCTTGATGAAGTCATGAAATGAGAGATCAACGAAATTGATACCATAAAAATCTGGACATGGTCACGACTTCTGACTATAAAATTCCACAAAAGGTGATAGGCCAGTCAATGACCACATATCGAGTAAAGTGATAGTTACCGGACCAGGAGGCAGGAAAAAGCAATTAGTTGATGGCGACTAGAGACAGCAAAGAGCTCCGATAAGCCTATATTCTATAGGATTTATGGAAAGACAGCTTAGTGATAAGGCCCCTTCTATCTTTGTTGCTTTCCAGATGCTAGACATCTCTGATTTCATCCTTTGATACCACCAAGAGAATTGTTCGTCATAGCATGGATATGAGTTGAAACGAGAATTTGGTGATGCCCAAGTAGAGATGCTAAGTCAGGGTCGACTTATGGGAAAAACCTCCTTATAATGACTTGGAAAATGCTCGATAAAGATGGATGGTGGAGGTGATGATTTGAGATACGGGCCTAAGATCACATGACAAGCTTTCACATCGTAATCCATAAAGGATAAGGAGAGGTGCCCTTGTCATTCAAAACTCTAAAGGTTCTCAAAACAATTCAGGCGAAGAACAACTTGAGCATTGGTTGGGGAAAAAGAAAAGTTAACCATTATGATGGGCCGAGTGATAAAGCTTGGAGACGGCTATTAGGTATTTATACTAGTCTATTTGGCCGATGAGTTAGGCCCACTAACTAGTAACGTACACATGAACGAAGGCACAAGGCTCGGGATCCATTATCAAAATTGGTTATGAATAATCGTGGCACACGTAGGACACTTAATGAAAATAAGAGTATTTTATTGAGGAGAAGAAGGTCAGTCCGACAAAAATTCGTGAACCCCTCGTTGGAGCAAAGACAATTGAAATTCTAGTCTATTCATCTCTGAAATACATGCGCTTCTATTCTAACGTTGTTCCATTATAGAGTTCAATACATGCATGTGCTCCTATTATTTCAAGTCCTTCATAACGCCAACATGATGACGCAGTTCTTGCTCGATTTTTGCCTGTTGATGAAGCTTTATCTCTCACCGTCGACAAGTTTCCTCAAGGACCGCCATAAGACACCTTTCCTTTTCGATAAGGACACTTACTTCGTCCATAATAACCCGAAGGGACTCGCAATGAGTGTTTACTGTTTCACTAGCCTCCTTCACAATGTCAGCTGGCTCTTCATGTATTTCTGTAGGAATGGCCACCTCTCGTATGTGGCCCAAGAGATGTTGGTACTTACTAAACATAGTCTGAAATTTTTCAAAGAAAACCTTGAGTCGTTCCCCGAGTGCCGAAGGAAGAATAGATCCAACTTCAGCATTGTCATTCCTAAAATCCTCAATGAGGAGTTTGAATTGCTCTAAGGCTATGGCATCATATGACATCCTCGCAAATCCTCCCATAGAGAAGTCTAAAAAGCGCGTCAATTCCATCTTCTTCTTGATAATGGCCAGTTTTGACTGATCAGAATGAGATGACAAGTCATATGGATTAAATGCCAAAATAAATTCAACTTTGTTTATAGCATGTATTGTCTTGCCTGTAGAGGCGACAACCAACTAATGGTTACGAGTCGATGAGACAGGCGTCGATGATAAGGTCTCAGTAGAATTAGTCGTGAGAGTTGAGGTTGCGAACATTGGAGTGGACGTCAACGGTGAGACTGTGGAAGGATTGACCACAATGGCTGATATAGTGGTCCGTTGAACCATGATACTTGTCGATAGACCACACGCTATAAAACCGAAACGATATCTCAGTATCAGGGTTAGATAAGAATTGAAGATAACGTAATGTTTGAAAGACATGTACCTATCTTAGGCATAGCTGTCTCGCGTCCAACCAGATTAAAAGTGACAGTGGTTCTTATAGTAGAGTCAAGAATTGGAGCAATTTGGACAAGTGGAGAAGTAAAAACAATTGCTGGTTTAATTAGAAAGAAAATGAGAATAAATAAATCCAATAAACAAGACAAGCAGAATACGCCAAACAAAACAAAAGTTACCAAGAGTCACAATAGTGGATGAACTAGGCTGAATGAAAAGCTGTGCTCGAGATGCCATTAAATTGGTAATAGAGGGGTTGAAAGACACCAAGGCGGTTGCGGCCAGTGTTGTGCTAGAAATGCCAGTCGATGGAATTGAAATGTTGCTGACCCGCTTGACAGAATGAAGATCAATAGATGCCAAGGCGACAACAGGATTCTAGATTGTAGGAACAGAGATATTATCTCTTTGACCCTTATCAAGAGAAGTAACGGGTCTAAAGAAGCCACATGGTGTGCAACCGGCTCAGCATATGGTTTGACAAATAAAGTGCTGGATTTCTTTCTTGGAGAAGGAGGAGAAGATCTCTTCCTTTTCCTTTTTAGCAATGATATAATTTCTTATAACGTTTCTTCTTTGTTTAGTCCAGAGACGATCCATAGGGGAAAGACTTTATAAGTAACAAACTAATATAAATGAGAGGATAAAATGAGCTGACACAGAGGAAGAAATATAGAGATTTACCATCAGTAGGATTTTTTGCAGCATTGACACCCTCTGTGTCAGAGTCTTCTTCTATTTCTGAGTTAAGAAATGAAAAGTTAGGAGATGCACCGGATCGAAACAAAACAGGAACATAGAGTGGTGGTGTCTATACCTCAGGTAATAGAACCATTTCGCTTCACACAACCAATCGCAGACTGAAGGGCCTCTTCGTATGCACTTTCAAATGCAAAGGAATACCACTAAGTTTGCCATTTAGCAAGGTGTCCTAGACGAGCTTTAAAACCATTAGGGAGGTCTGCACTGTAAATGGTGCTCATTGTGTTAGCAACTTCAATACAATAGAGAAGTGGGCTTCGATTCTTGAGGGAGTATTATTTCTTCGTAGTTCCTTTCGAGAAGCCCATTGAATAAGGAATTGGCATGGGAATTGCTTGCCAAAGTCCAAATTGCCTGACATAGTATTGTAGAGAATACACCTCAAACCCAAGATAGAATCAACCCTTTAATGAAGTCCATATGGGAAGATCTATTGCAAACAAAGCACAAGTCCAGAAGGCCTATAGAGGTTGAATCGAGCCGGATCGAATAAATAATCAAATGCTCCATAGCCATATTTAAAGAAAATGACTTGATCATGATTCAGTTCAAGAAAGGTTCGAAGATAGAAGATAAAAGGAGGCGCTTGAGAAGCAATATGTCGAGGGGCACAGTTCAGCAATTGACAGCCCAGAGGTAAAGGTACAGGTCTTCCATATCTTTATAGAGACAGATGGGGAAGATGACAATCACCTTTACTAAAAAGGGAAGGGAAATACAAAGCCATCCATGCTTGAAGTATCCAAAAAGTGCCCAAGATGGTTCCAAAATTCCTGAACTTCATTGCCCTAGAAGCGTGAGTAAAGCCTCTGTATAAAATTGCAAGAACAAGAGGGGCCAATGCGAGGTGTTGTCTCGTGGCTAAGGTTGCGGCAATTTGCAAATAGTCTTTGCAAACTTTAAGGGCGGCACTAAAAAACACGTATTTTGATAGCCAAAAGAGCAAGAAAAAGAAACACTCGTCCTGGGTAACGGGACTCAAAGTTCGGTGAAATCGAGACAAGAAATTATTGTATGCCAAAGCATCTTTAGAGATAAAAGGAGTGGATAGTACAGGCAAATCCTCAACAGCATGACCAACCAATTCAAAACCCGCTATAGCAAATACATCGAGTATAGTGATAGACATGTGTCCCCAAGGAAAAAAGAAACAGTTGCTGGAAGAGGACCAGAAAGTGATGGCAAAGCTCAATAACTCACGTTCCAGGTCATAAGATGACATACTAACCTCGAGAGCGATGTTGATTCCAGCAGTTGTCCATAAAAGTTGAATTTCTTGGTTAGCCTTCAAGCGAATAAACCATTTTTGAAAATCCTTTTCGTAAGAGGGGAAACTTCGAAATCAAGAAGACTCGGTGGACTACACATCCGTAATAGAAGAATGTTGTAGTGCCAAAGTCTCAATGTGCTTATCCAGGAAATGGAATTGGAGGTTCACAGGAATATTGAGATGGTCCATGAAGCTGGGGCCTAGAGAGAAACAGTTGTATTCATCCTCGACAGCTTTCAGTAAATGAAAAAAGCAATTACCAGCGCACGGATCTTCTTTACACTTGTCAAAAGCCGCGATGTAATCGCTAGCCGAATATTCAGACTTTTTGGACGCCGTAAGAAATGATGGATCAAGATCGGAAAAGGGTTCAAAAAAGGGTTTTTAGGGTTAAAGAAGAAGACGCGGCGGTGAAACAAAGCTTTTACAAGAATACAGGATAAAAAAGACAATTTGAAAAGTCACGACTATTCGAAAAAGATACAAGGTGATGTGTCCAAAGGATAATGGATGAAGAATTTGTATGGATTGCTTGAAAGGACGTCAAAGGACAGAAAGCCTAGGGATTCGTACACAGACAAGGTACACCTTTAAAAGAAATAAATTCAAATTTATTCCTTTTAAAATGGGGCATATATACACTCAAAATTACCCCTGGTGGAAGTGGGCCAGTTACAAGTCACAAATGATATAAAGTATGGCCCACATGGCACAAATCCGGAAAAAGGCTGTGAGTCAGGCCTAGAAGCATTGAGAAGACTTGAGGTAGTTATCGACAAGACAGGTCATAAAAATGTTGACAAGTCCAAAATCACAAGCTTTGCACGTGACGTCGACAAATTCAAGATCACGAGCTTTGTACGTGATGTCAACAAATTCAAGATCACGAGCTTTGCACGTGACATCGACAAATCCAAGATCACGAGCTTTGCACGTAACGTCGATAAGTCCAAAATCACGAGTTTTGCACGTGATGTCGATAAGTCTAAAATCATGATAACATGTGGTGAAAAAATTCATTTACACGTGTCAAAAGGTGAAGATATGACCGTTGGCGTGAAGATCAAGGAAGTTAGAGAATGACACTTAGGAAATAGCAAGAAATAAAGAGACACATGAAAGAAAATCAGCTATTACGTGATACCCAAGGAGCGTAAGCAACATTGATAAGTCAGGAAGAGATTAAAGCGCGAAACGTAAGGAAGTGGAAAATGACTTTCAAGAAGAAGTGGTCGGTCAATAGTTATCAAATTGCTCTATAAATACTCAAGGATTTTCAACGTAAAAAGAACTCTTCGCGAACAACACAACACATCTTTTATCTAGCCCTTACTCTTAGCGCATTAGGAGTAGTTTCAGCTGCAACTTTCAGATTTTGCGTCGTAGATTCAATTCTGGCGAGAGTCTTTATCAGGTTTAGCATTGTTGATTAAATTCCAATGTTATGCCACTAGTTTAGCGTCGTCAATTAAATTCTGGCGTTGTGCTTGGAATATAGCTGTTGATTAGATTCGAGCCATATTCTCTTAAGTTACGTCATTGATTAGATTCTGGCATACTTTGAATGGTAATGTCACATATTAGTTGTGTCGTTGATTAGATTTCGATATAGCTTGGTCTCTGTATTTGCAAGTTGTCATCCTATTGTTAGTATTGTCGAGTTTGGTGTATTATCAAGTCAAGTTGCAAGATATAAATTGGGCATAATAAACGCATTTGACATTCTCTATTCGAGTTTGATTCAAAACCCTAGTCTCCTCTAATAAAATCCGAAACGCAGCGTTCGGTGAAAGATTTTCGACGGGATAAAACCAGCGAAATAGTGATGTTCAAAAGTTTTTCTTTTTGTTGGTCAGTGTGTTGATGTAAATATTTGTGGGTTTGAAGGGAGTTTTTTTATCTCAAATTAAGAAGTTAGCTATCCTACCTTCTACGGTAATCTAGGATTATGGACAGACTACTACCCTCAAAAGCTAAAATTACTCTGTGGAATGGACTCATGCAACTAAAATTACTGTGGACTATGTCCAATTTCTCTTTTATGGTGCAATGTGTCACAACCACCAGATGAAAGGATTGATGATGAGAAGTGAATGTTACGTGGGAAGTCTCCTTCTGCAGCTTGCTCTAGCAGTAAACCAAATGGAAGAGGCCATATTGAAGCGATGGACAGAGGAAGGGGGATCGTCACAATTTCACCTATCCAAAAAGAACCCAAAATGGATTTTAAATGAAATAATCCTTTTGAGATCCATGGATGCAATCATGCAAATTCAAAGTGGGGAAAACATATTTCGTAAAGCTTTCAAAAAAGCGCCTAGTCACCGTCAATGAATCTCATAATGGCTTCATGTGTGCACGGACATCTGCAAGATTAAAATTTTTGTCCATGATTGAGCAACATTATTTATTGCCAAACCAGGCCACATGGATCTTTAAATGTACTACCACAATACCCTCTAAAGAAGTTGCTTTCTATGTTGGCAGTCAATCCCATAGAGAACCCAATATACTATGGTATCGCTAGGAAAAATTAGTGAGTGGAAAATACTTTCGTGATCAACAAAAGTCTATACTTGAGTTCCTAAAAATATTATGTTATAAAACCAGAATTCAATATCCAAAATCCAACTCTACCTCCTCTAAAGCCATGCTCATGCATGATGTCCGTACCAGGAGCCTAGAGCTCGGACTGAAGACCCCCTGGGTCGAACTCGGGATCCCAACACCTGAATGCTGGATATAGGTTCTAACCAACGAGCCCAGGACCTAGTGCCAAACCCCTGACCCGAGTCCCCAGGTCTTGGACCCGGAATCCCCACAGCCAAAGCCAGTACCCTGCATCCAGCATGCAAGGGCTGGACCCAAAACCTCGGCACCTAGACTCGAGACTCAAATGGATAAATCCAAGACCCCAATTTCGGGGATCCGGGACCCTAGGCCACACAAACTAGGATCTGGGAACCCAAACCTCAGAACTGAGGGCACTTGGACCACACCCAAGAGCCCAGATTCAAGCATGAGCAGGCTGACTGAGCACCCCAGGCTGAATCCCAATGTCCTAGGTCCAGGCAATGGATTCCTAGGTCCTAGATGTGGGGCTCCTGGGACTGTCCCCAATGGTCCTAATCTGGACAGCTAAGTCCTAACTCCGAGGCTCAGTGTCCGAAGCCCCGAGGGTCCTAGGTTGCGCGTGAACCCATATCTAATTGTCAAAAACATGTTTCAAGGTCTTCCTTTAGGCTGTAACAAATATAGGAAAATGAGTTCTAGCTCATTTGAAGAGTCCCACCAAACATGGAAAGTTATGCTATTTCCCCCAAAAATATTTTCATTGGAAAACACTTTCTAGCAATTTCCAATGTCTGCAAAACAAACAGACCCCTGTAAATACATTTACTGAACAGTGTTCCTACTGACCTGAAGCATTATAGACTGTCAAAGAATCGGCTTGCAAGACACAGAGGAGCGCCTCACCCATGTCACCCAAGTGACACCAGCATGCCTAGAATTGAATAATACCAACAATCACAAGAAATGCTTAGCGATAAAAAGCTAGGTCTTATAGCAACAGAGAGATAATAGAAATTAACTGTCAAATCACATCAATTCTGCAGATTCAATAAAGATCAAAACAAAAAACAATGGATTCCGTAAAAGATAAACCAATATTGAGCAAAAGAAAGTACATGAGAGATCATGAGAAGGATTAAGACAGGGTATCTCAATAATTCATTACCCGGTCATATGTTTTCAACCTTTGATCCGACTCATAGAAACTCAAAATCATATGCAGAGAAAGTTAGCAGGGGGTTCAATGGGGCAGAAATGTAAAGCAAAATAAAGGAAACAATAGTTACACTTATGAAGCACGGAGCAGAGTGAGAAGATGTGATCAATCATTTTCATGAGTGCAAACTTAGTGCGATGGAGAGACTTCACCTGAGTTGCTTTAATACAAGGATCTTTCCAGTGTCAAGTAGAACTTTTCGCATTAGACCTTTGATTAAGGACTTAAAGGACGAATGATTTATAATTGTGGAAACTCGTACAGGTTTGATTTTGCGTGCCTCTGACCACAAACTTTAAGAATGGATAGAAAGTTAAAAAAACCAACGGAGCAACAAAAACATCCACCGTGAGTAAATAATTTCTAATGGAAAGAAAAGAAGAATATTCATTTGCTTATGATAACAAGGATGACCGCCCTATCATTACCAATTAAAAGGGTTGACTTGATTCGTTCGTGGGTAGAAATAAAAGTAGATTGTAGTTCAAGTTCAAGACTATCTAAAACCTGTGAAAGTTACCATCTTGAGAGCCTTAGTCATCTGAAGACACCTTATTGCACATTAGTAATGATCTCATCCATGTATACTAGTCTAGTCCATACACCCTCTTCACATTTGGCCCCAGTACCACTTTGCATCCTCTACTTTCAAAACTACCACTTTGCATGCCTCTCTGCCATGGTGAAAGAGTACCAGTGCCGTCCATTTCATGACCTAATAGCACAAAGCAAAATCCTTTCTGAATTATTAAGTGCTCTACATTTCTAGGTCCAAAACCATACCAACTTCTTTCGAGGGATCTGCGAACTATGCAGTACATGAAAAGGGTCCGGCAACGTCAGGGAGCTGACATCATATGCACATAAGAAAGTGGATTGATGATATTGATTGCTTAGACAGCTGACTTACCGTGATGACTGGAGAGGCTACTGTGAATCTTTTATAAACTCGCGAACCTGTAGTCCATATGATCCTGTTCACAGCAAGTTAGAAAAAGAAAACGAAGTAAGATTAGAGTTGCTATATGTACTAGTGGTGGCAAAAATCAAGGAGTCCAATTCCCTTTTAGCATTTCATTCAGTAGAATCACAAAATTGCACCGGCATTACTGCCAAAAGTCGCCCTGTTCATGGCGTTTAGAAAGACCAAAACAAAAGGCAGTACTACCTAAACACTTATAAAACGCGGAGTTTCGTTTTTTAACATTTGATTGGGTTGAAAAGTGTAATATCATACCAGATTCCTATACAAACATTTTCAAACGAATATCGCAAAATGAGGATACGTTACTTAGTCATGTTCCTCCTTATACAACACTCCTCCGCTAATATATGTGAGTTCATCAATGTCACCAGATATTTAGTCAAATCTTTTAGGGAAAAAAAGATTTTCTAATAGTAAATTCATCAAGCGTGATGCTGAGGATAGAGATCCAGGGTTCTAAAGGGACGCGAACTCACCAGAGAAACAAGCAAAATCAATGCAGTCAGTCAGTCAGAACCTTCACTTCAGGGGCCGGCCAGTGGGGACTCTCGCTCTCGTAAACACACCAACAGCACCCCTAACTTCACTTTCTCCTAACATGCGTACTTGCATGATTTTCGATAAAATTCCATCTCTTGTATGTTTTTTGAACTTGAGAAAAAGTAACTATTTTTCTACGGCAAATGATTTCAGCCTATACCTTACTTGAAAAATATTATGTTATTTGCAAGTTATTTTTTTCAATTAAAATTCAATCGAGCAAACTCAAGGTAACATTCATTTTTGTCGCCTATATACATGTACTCGTCTATAATTTTCCCCGTTTAATACAATTCAACATTCAATCCCAATAGCATCATCATCGAGAGTGCCGAAAGCAACGAATGATCCGGCGAATGAATGACTGCTGACCTGTTCCCTCTTATGAAAATCTCGTGATAGCTGGCCCCGCCGATCGAGGCGCTGGAACCGGCTTCTCGAGCAACACTGGAGTCGAAGAGGAAGTAACCGTACTTGTCGACGGCAGCGTCCTGGGGATTGCTGTCAAGCGCTTCGGCCACTAGGCCAAAGGGCTTGAACTCGCCTAGGACGTTCAGGTGGCGGACCCCGGGGGACATTGCGGCGAGAGCTGGATCACAAGGTCGAGGGTCCGAAGTGAGGGCACGGATGATTGCGTCGCAAGAGACTGTGGAGTGTGAAGTGAAGCTCATGATCTGCTACAGTGTCCCGCCAATTTTTGGTGAAATTGGGGACATGGCGGGGTTTCACAGATTGAAACCCTACTGAAGTTGTCGTTTGGCAGGGCTAATGAACGGGCCGGGCCACTGTGGCGGGCTGGACCGTTTGTCACGTGGGCCGTTCCTGGGCCCCGGCCCATCGTGATTCGGGTTGGACCATGCCGAGTCCCGGGAATCACTGGTGAGCCAAAACTTGTAAACCACGATCACGCACTTTACTAGATGAGAATAATCTTGGTAATTCGCGTCTATTAAAACATATTTGAGTATGTGGATTCCTAGTATTGTACAACCCTGGTCAATTAAGGCTGTGGTTTGTAGCAAGGATAAAAGTCTGGATAAGTTAACTCATCCCGTATTTGGTTCCCATAATTGTGAGGCGGGACATTTATGCTGTAACCATAAGGTATGACAATTATATAGCATCTCAAATTATAATATAATTCATGTAAGGGCATTAAACTAGTATCAAATGAATTGGACTGGAACAGGGCTCGTGCTTCATGGGCCATCCCTTTCAACCTGGGGTCAGTGCCAAGCGTCAGTCGGTCGCTCCACAAATGGAACGAACTAGGCCACCACGGTGCCAAGCACAATGGCTGCAGGCCTGAGCCCGGCCCATTTCATGTTCAATGTTCCATAGAAAAAGAGGGAAACATAATATAGGTCTAATAAATATGAACAAAATCAGTAGATGCGTATCCTGGCCAATGCCCATTTTGTGAAGATGAAGTTGGATTGTCTATGGCTCCTTTGTTCTCCAAACTTAAAGAAATGCTCAACTTTGTTGGAAAAATATTAGATAATATAAAAAATAATAATTATTGGAAAAATTTTTTTATTGTTTGAAATCTGTTGAAAATGATAAAAAAAAATCAATATAACAAACCTTCTTTTTTATTCCGAACATAATATAACAAACCTTCTTTTTTATTCCGAACATAATAATAGAAGGAATAATTCATTGTGATTTGAAATTTAATGAAAAGAAAGAACAGTTCAGAAAATATTATAAAATAATTATAAATTGTTAAAACGATAACCGTTCTAGAGTTGTTATAAAAGAAGATTTAAGAAAAAATTAATCAAACGTTTCAGATCATTACAAAGTCATTATACTGTTGAAATATCCAACGCAACCCATGGCGGACAAAAAAGAACAAGCACACATCAGCAAGGACACTATCCAATTCTTTTATTCTGCCACACGAAACTTTGTACTCTTAGATTGATGTGACCATCTCTTTGATATTTTGATCTTTAATATTCTAAACCGAGCTTCGTAAAGCGTACGACTTTTTTTCTCCGGTATTTAAGGACCTTAGGGACCTTGTTGTGTACCGCTGGCTTAGGCCTAGTTCCTTTTCATTTCAACTCCGGCATACACGTATAAGGCATGCAAGCAGGTGAGCAGGGAACGAGACAATTCCGACAAAGTTCCGAAGCAAGAACAACCTTCATATCATATCACTGCAGCAACACAAGATGAAAAGGAAGTACACAAAGAGTACCGACGCTGATTGCCCCATGCGATCAAGAAGCACAAATATAAAAACCCCAAAACCGCTGCGTTCCTCAAACAACGCACAAACAAATCCCGGGCACGGCTGTCTTACGGACATATCTCGACAGTAGCAAAACCCTAAACATCTCCCTATCTCTTTGCTAAACTTTTAACTCAGCTCCTGGTTCTGAACTTGGACTCGTCGATCGGGATGCCCTCGCGGCTCGCCCTCTCTCCGCCAGACTTGTCGGTGGTGCTCAGCCCGCCCTTCGGGCCCATCTCTTGATACCCTTCTTGCCCTATCTGCTGCTTCCTCGTTTCCCCTCCTTTGTGTCTCCCTACAAATATATTCCAGCCAACAAAAGAAAACTGAGGAGAAAAAACTAAATAAATCCGTTAAAAGGTGTGTGATTCCAATTTCAAAAGAACTTAATAACTCACGGGCTACGTCCGAGTGATTGAAACGACAAAGAAATCGCAATTGTTATTCTTTTGGGGCGTGTTTGACCTATGTTTTGGAAAAAGGAAAATCAAATATCTTCCGTTTGAAAGAAGTCCAACGGGGGTCACAGAAACTATTCTGGTCAACGGGTCAAACGCATTTACCCTCGGCGAGGTGCTCCTGGGCCTCGAGGCTCTTGCCCCCGGTGCTGCCGGGGACCACCGTCTCTCCCTGCCACGCATGGCGGTCGAGCTCCTCCCTCTGCTGCTGGGACGACATCTTCCTGATCCCTCTCTTGTTGAACTCTCTGCAAGTTCTCGCTGTTCGCGTTACGTATCTTCGATACATGCAACGTCGGATCGCAACGGTCGACGATGGTCATTCAGCTCGGCGAGGGGGTGGATTTACACGGAGGCCGAAGCGGCGAGCCAACTGAACTGCCGCTGCCGCTTTGGAGCGGCGCCGACACTTGGAGAATGACGCGGCGGGCATGGGTCGGGGGAGGAGTGACAAGTTCGTTTCGCAGGGAATGTCGTGTGCAAGGAGAGTGACGCGAGTCGCGTGGTTTCGCTGCCGGGAAGGCGAGGATGTCGCTGGTTGTCCGACACGTTTTACTTCTTCAGCCGTTGGCGCAATTTTAAAGTCTTTGTTTAACTAAAATTGATGCCAAAGTAATTATTTAAATGTCTTTTGAGAGATAATTTGATTTTTTACGTACTTTTTTTCAATAAAATTGATGCCAGAGCAATTATTTAAATGCAGTAAATTTATTTTAGAAAAAACAGTTTTTTAATTTATGGAAAAGTTCCATATCATTTCTACTTAATCAAGAAAATCTTTTGCTTTTTTAGTACCTTCTGAAGATATAAAAATTGATTAGTAATCGAAGTAGACAAGTTATTCTAAATTAAATAGGTGAATAGAGGTCGGCTAATTAATCGAGTTAGTCAAATGAAAGAGATGGGCTAATTCCTTTTTTCAAAGATATACCCAAACAGGATTAGTGGTTCGTCAATCGCGTCGATTAGGTTAGCACAATTATGATATGGGCACAATTAATACGTACCAACATCCTCTAATTTCTTGTTCTGTTTAAGTTATTTTATCAAGCGGTGTTAGAGATTGCTAATCGTAAAAATATTATAACACGGTTAAAATCGTATTTGAGTCACGGAAAGTCGTATTGGAATCAACAAGAATATAATGAAAGTCAATAAAAAACACAGGACCCACTACTGTATCTCACTAAAAAACACACGTTTTCGTGCGGTTCTTCTCAATGATTCATCTATCAGCCACTTTGCACATTAGCTCTACATTGAAAAAATTATTGAATGATTTGTAGTTCAAATCCATTTGGATTAGAGGTGATAAGTAGATGTGTTGGGGTCTTAAATATTTATCTAAGCCCGTCTTTCATGAAAATTTTTGTACAAAATTTATGAGGTCTGGCCTAGCCTGTGGCTTGGTTCAAACCCCATTAGCTGGCTAGGCTTTCTTATTGAATGTCATTGTCTACGCCCGCCGAAAAACCTTTATGCTATTAGGGCTTGAGTGAGCCCGGAAAGGCCCTTGGTCAGCCAAGCTCGGCTCAGCTCAATTTGGCTCGAACCCCACTAGCTGGCCTAGCTTTCTTATTAAATGTCATTATTCACACTCGTCCAAAAACTTTTATAGTCTTAGGCTACATTCGATCAACCGGATAAAATTTCGAATAGGATAAATTCTATCCTATCATCTTATATGGCGTTTGGAGTGACACAAATTTCAAATATAGTCCTAATATAACCCGGATAAAAAAAATCTAACCTTTGATGTAGGATAGACTCATACACTAAAAAATAAGTGGTCATACGTTCAGAATGCAACCCAGAGAAGCCTTCGCCAATGAGTTCACGAGGTGGGACCTACACCGTGACGGCCTAAGCAGACTCCAATGGCCACCGCTCCTCCCACCAGCGACGACCTGCTTCCCTCCTTTGGCCACTGGGAAAAGCAACGTGGAAGCTCGCCGGCCTTGCCTCTTCCTTATGTCACTTAATTGCATCCCGGCAAGGAACTCCGCGATCCCAATCAAAGCCCAACACCTCTTCTGCAAAGAGGATGATCTGACAAAGGCAGCAGCTGGGGCAACAGAGCTCCTCGATTGCATCACTCAGAGCGAGTTGGACCGGAGGAGCCACCCGCCGGATGGAAGCTGTTGAGGTAGTTGAACGAGTCGGAGCGCAAAAGTAGGGAATCAACATTGTACTCGTGCTCGTCCAAAGGGATGGATTCGCCGTAGAAGAGGAAGGCGTGGACGACAGAGCACTCGAACTTGAGGGCGTCTCGAAGCAGGGTGGGTCAATCGCGGCGAAAGGGAGGTCGTAAAAGGAGAGGGCATCCTTGAAGTCATGGGAAAGAGGGGTGTCCAACAAGAATAATTCTTCGCGAGTTCCATGATTTATTTTTAATTTTAATCTTGCAAATCAAACATTCATTTGGATAATATTTATTTGAATTCGTGTTGCGCTCGGACACCAACAAATATTGGATGAAATATTTAAAAATGTTAATACCATCAAAAACTTCAAACTGATACGCGTGTGATAATTTTACCCCGTTTTGAAAAAGTGATTATAAAAAATCATAAACCGATACACTTGTGATAATTTCATCCATTCGGCCACTTTTGGCCGGTTGGCCATAACGTGGACGACGGCCAGCTGCCGACTGGCCAACCTGGTAATATTTTAATATTTTTTTAAATGTTTTTCGATTTTTTAAAATTTTTTGACTTTTTTTTCTCTTTTTTTTTTTTCTATCTTCCTCGTCGGCCATGGTGAGGGCGAGCTTCACAATTGCCGTCACGGGCGAGGTCGGCCGAGCCGAAGCCTCGCCATTGCCAACCTCGCCCGCGATGGCGAGGTCAAGCGGCCATGGCAAGGCCACTCGGCCTCCCCCAAATCTGGGTGAGGTCGAGTGGCCTCGCCATGGCCACTAGAAGTATCAAAACCGAATCGAAAAATCGAACCGAGATATGAACCAAACCGAAAATTTCGTATATTTCAGTTCGGTTTCGGTTTCGGTTCGGATCATCAAAATAAATCAATTTTTCTTTTCGGTTCGGTTTATTTTGGTTCGGTTCGGATCAGTTTGGATCGAACCGAACTAAAATAAACACTTCGATTTAGGGCTATTTTTCCTTCTCTCTCTCCCCTTCTCTCTCCTCTCTCCTCTCTCTCTTTGCTTAATGAACTCGAAACCGAAAACTAATCCGAAACAAACCAAACCAAATCAATTTTTCGGTTCGGTTCCAATTCGGTTCGGTTTAAGAGGGCACCATTAATGGTTCGGTTTTTCAAGAAAACCGAACCGAACCATTTACACTCCTAATGGCCGCCGCTCGCCTCACCGTTGCCCAAATCTATGTGCTTGCCGTTGAGCTCGACCGCGTCGACGCAGGAGGGGAGCTCCACACGCAGCGACTCGATCCCTTTGAAGGGTTTCAGCACTTTGCTCGGGGTGGGATGGGAACCGTTATCGCAATCGCAATCGTCGCCGCTGTCTCCTCTACTGGAGCACGAGGCCAATTTGGGCGAAACGACGCGGCAGAGGAAGCGGAGGGGGCTGCGGGCGAATTTGTCGAGGAGACAAGACAAGAAGCAGCCGCTACTCCAAAGGCACCATCGGCTGGAGGAGGGTCGGCGGAGGAGGCGGGGGGAGATGGAGAGGGAGACGCTGGGGGTGAGTGGGACAAGGGAGGAGAAGCGCTTGGAGACGGCGAGGCAGCGATCGAGGGACAAGGCGTCATGGACACGGCCGAGGATGTGGAGGAGGAGGTCGTCTGGTATGCGACCGATCTGGTCTTCTCCTTCTTCTCCTCCTTCTTCTACAACTTCCTCCGGTCTTCGAAGATCCGTGGATGGAAGTTCTGGGTTGTGGGTTGCGATGGTGGCGAATACAAAATCTAGGTTTTCGCCCAGATATGGGGGAGGCCAAGTGGTCTCGCAATGTCTGTTCAACCTCACCGTCGTGGGCGAGGCCAGCAATGATGAGGCTGCTGCTTGGCCGACCTCGCTCGTGACAGCAACGACAAGGCTCACCCTCGCCATGGCCGGTGAGGTTGCTAGTCTGGCCAGTTGTCAATTCGGCGACCGGCGAGGAAGATAGGAAAAAAAAATCAAAAAAAATCAAAAAATGTTTAAGAAATATTATCACGTCGGCTGGCCGGCAAAAAGTAATCAGATGGGTAAAATTATTATAAGTATATCAATTTGAAATTTTTTTGTGATCATTTTTTTAAAAAAGGATAAAATTATCACATGCGTATCAATTTAAGATTTTTTATGATATTAACCTTATTTAAAATTCAATCTTATCATTATCCTATCAACAAAAGTGTCGGGACGACGGAAATCAGCCTAAGGCCTCGAGCAGGCCCGGACAGGTACATGGTCGGCCATGATCCGGTCTAATATGATCAGGTCTAATATGGACTAGTGACTAGTAATCACGATGTCTGTCTCCGTGCTTCAGAGAACATGTAATAATTGATCGCGTCGTATTTTCTGTTTATGGGTTAGGCCACCAGAAGGCTAGCACTCGCATCGCCTGCACGACACGTGGCACGGTGGGCGTATCCACAAAACGAAAATCAGCGGTGGAACGTGAGGACCGCGACGTCCAGAAAACAACCGGAAGAGATTAGGGCAAAGAACGAGTCTCACCTTAATCCACCCGCTTGATCGTCGACCGTCCGCTTTTTGACTCAGTTGCAGAAACTTCCACAATCCCTCTCTCAATCACCACGTTTTCTCAATTATGGTCATCATCTCTCCACAACTTCTCATGCCTCATTATCTCCGTGGTTTATCCAACACTCAAGATAAGCAAGTCCTGCGCATTAAAAATGACATCTTTACTTGCTTGTAGTCTACCCAATGATGTATAGCTCGAAGCTGAAATTACATGAGGGGATAATGGGATTGTTACGGATGTCATGATAACGTCAATTGTGCACATGCATGGTTGTTTCGGAATTTTACGATAGGTATGGATAATGTGAGGTTCTGATAGGATTATTGTTAACTGTTGTAAAAATTTAAGTTTTTAGATAAATACATGATTTAATATTTAATTATTGTAATAAATAATATTCAACTCTACTCGGACGGAGTTAATTTTGAATAAGACCAACTAGAGTCTTACATACGAGCGCCTATTTTAGTCTTTTTTTATGCAGTTTTAATTCATAATATTTCTGTGTATGACTTTTTTGTTTATAAAATTTCATTATAGTCGGCTACGCGTGTACAAGCCAAATAATTTCTTTCTTTTTTTCTTCTCTCTCTTATATTTCAGTGCATGCAAAGATTTTTCATTCGTCGTAACCCACGAAAAATCGACCATGCGTGGCATGCATGCAAAGCAAAGCCACAGGGTGCGGGTCAACTCTCCCGAGTCAAACCCCAGGCGGCAGGCGTCGTTGGAAGTGGTCGTCGAGGGCCCAAAACAACTGCCGTTTCTCTCGGGCGCTGAAACCGTCCTTTATATACCAGCCCATGTCTCCATCTAGTCGTTCCTAAATAGACATAGAATCACATCATCATCACCATCATCATCTCCTCTCTCTCTCTCTCCCTCGCTTAGAGGATCTTGAAATGGCTGTCGCGGCGATCGGGGTCAACTCTCCGGCATTCTCGCCGTCGACGTTCTCCAAGGCGCCATCCTTCTGCTCTCCTCTGAGCATCGCGCCACCTCCGTCGCCCTTCCCTCCTCCGTCGCTGCCACTGCCCGTGCCGTCTCCGCATGTAGAGCCGAAGGCCGAGGAGAAGGAGAGCTCGGGGCTGAGCAGGAAGAGGCCCGCGAGGCTCTCGATCCCGATGATGGCATTGGTGGGATTCGGCGAGGCCGGGGTGCGCGAGGTCGGGGCGGAGGAGGTGGAGGTGCGAGAAAATACGTATGGAGTGTATTCCAAGAGAGGGAGGAGAGGTCGCCTGCAGGATCGCTTCTCAACTGTTGTTGGAATTCAAGGCGATTCAAAACAGGTAGTGTTTCATTATGGGAATTATGAAGAAAGTTGCGTAATTGTTAACTAGATATCCCATTAAAGCTGCTCTGCTTCTAAAAGTTTGAAGCTTTTGGAATTTGGACGGAAACCCAAGAATTTTCGTCATTCCAATAACACCGTACTTTTTTCTTCGATTGAGCTTTCATTGGTTGTTACTTGTTAGTATTACTGCTCCTTCTTCCTGGGTTGATTGGATCGATGCTATTGCAGGCCTTCTTTGGCGTATTTGATGGTCATGGAGGAGCAAAAGCCGCTGAATTTGCAGCGAAAAACATGGACAAGAACGTTCTGCAACACATGGCAGGAAAAAGCGATTCGAGTATCGAGGAGGCCGTGAGAGATGCTTACCTCAAAACAGATGCAGATTTCATGCTTGAAAATGCTGACGGTGGTACCTGCTGTGTCTCTGCATGGATCCGGAAAGGCGAACTCGTTGTATCGAATGCTGGCGACTGTCGCGCTGTTATGAGCAGAGGAGGAACTGCAGAGGCCCTTTCTACCGATCACCGTCCTTCGCTGGAAAGCGAAAGAGAGAGAATTGAAGCCCTGGTAATTAAGGGGAGAAGTTTAAGTTAAAGCAAGAACGAGCACTAATTTGTATTCCTAGAAATTTTTCAGTAAGCTTATGGCGATGAAAATTTCTTGCAGGGTGCCTATGTAGATTGCTGTCGCGGAGTTTGGAGAATACAAGGTTCGCTTGCCGTATCCAGAAGCATTGGAGATCAGCAACTTAAACGTTGGGTAATAGCAGAGCCAGAAACGAAAACTCTACGAATAATGCCAGATTGTGAATTCATAGTCCTAGCTTCTGATGGCCTTTGGGACAAGGTAAATGTCTTTCTAAACGAGGATATAACATCATTTATGCAGTTTTGTGTATTCTGATACCGACATTGTTTCCTCCTTTTTTCTTGACCAGGTCACGAATCAGGAGGCTGTTGATTTAGTTCGCGCTATGAATGTTGATGTCAATTTACGCGATCCCCTCTCAGCCTGTAAAAAGCTTGCCGACTTGTCGATGAGGAGAGGCTCGACTGATGACATAACTGTGCTAGTAATTGATCTGCGTCGTTTTGTCTCGTGAGCAGTAGCCTGTGGAGAATGCACCCGGAGAAAGGGAAGACCCTCCCACGCAAAGTTAGACTGTCATTCATCTGGGGACAAGTTCTTTATCTTATCCACCCTTGGACCGAGCCATTGGCTGCTTACTCATCCTAGCCATCTCTGATTATGTAAATGGATCAGACAATAAGATAGAACTATAGAAATAGAATAGTTTGGACTCTGTTTAACTGCTATATTAGTGTTCCTGGTTGTTGATCCCATCCATCAGAAGTTGTGGATCTCTTGAATCACTCAAGTTGAATGTACTTGTAAATTGTGACCTTCCCTCTGCTAAGAATTCTCATACTTTGTATTTGGTTGGACTTGCCGCTGATCTGCCTGGATGGAACATGGAAAGGCTTCAAAGCTACGGCGTTCTTTTTATTCTAAACAAAAGTGATGGAATCAATTACACAGGAAAGTAAGATCGGCTAAGGTTAAGACATTCTGTGGCATGCGGTGATGATGATGACTGATGATGAGTGCTCGCGAGTCACAAGTCAATTAAAACCATGGAAGCTACTTCTCCTGGTTTGTAATTCCGATAGGAATCGAGAGAAATTATTGACTAAGACAGAGATATTGAATGTTGATAATGGACCTGAAGTAATTCATCGAGCACCTCGCATGTTGCTTGTACAGTAAGCAATGTTGCGACGCGACTCATTCTAGAAACACCACTCTAAGGCGAGAATGAAACTTAAGAATTTTGCTTATCTACAGTGGCTCCCGGCAGTCTTTTTCCTGTAGGATTATATATAGTCATTGAATCGACTAATTATTAATTTGCGAATTCGCGTCCTATCTTTCTTATTAAAAAAAACTCTTTGCCTCCCAATCATTTTATATCGAAACGTGAGAATCTTTCACCAGCCGCACTTGTAGAATGTCCATTTGCTTCGAACCAAGGAAGAAAAACAAGAGAACTGAGCTCGTGAATTCTCCGTGGTGCTTTGCATAGTTTGACCACTTCTCTCCATGAGCGATGATTGCACTAGGGAAGAATGATTCGAGTAGGATTGCTGGCCCTTGTTTGTTGTCTTGCTCTCCGTTGACCCCAATCAAATAAATCATCAAGTCCACACAATATAGAAATTCACGTGCCTTTTACCTGGTCCTAGCCGAATCTGGCAAGATCTAGCCTCGCCTGGCCATGGCAAGGCTCGCCTTAGCCGTCGCTAGTGAGGATGAGCCTCGCCCGGCCGCCAGTGAGGTCCACCTTGTGCAGCCATTTGCCTTTGGCCGGTCGCCAGTTCAGTGACCAGCTGGAGGAAGGAGGGAGGGAAGGAGAAAAATAAATAAACAAAAATTTTTAAAAAATATTAAAATATTATAAAATTTGTCTACATCAGCCCTGGTGATCGGCGAAAGGCGTCAACGTCAGCAAAATCTGGTCAAAATTAATCGAAAGGATTGAATTGGCATAAATACAAAAGGTTTAGGACTGAATTAGCACCAATGTAAAATGTTTATGATTGAATTTTCATCAAAAAAAGATTTAAAACTAAATTGACACTAATGCAAAAGGTTTATGACTGATTGGCACCAAAAAAAGTTTTAAGAATAAATTGACAAATGTCAAAGGTGTGTGATTCCAATTTCAAAAAAACTAAATAACTCACGGTCTACGTCCGAGTGATTAAAACGACAAAGAAATCGCAATAGTTATTCTTTTGGGGCGTGTTTGACCTATGTTTTGGAAAAAGGAAAATCAAATTTCTTCCGTTTGAAAGAAGTCCAACGGGGGTCGCAGAAACTATTCTGGTCAACGGGTCAAAAGCATTTACCCTCGGCGAGGTTCTCCTGGGCCTCGAGGTTCTTGCCCCTGGTGCCGCCGGGGACCACCGTCTCGCCCTGTCGCGCACGGCGGTCGAGCTCCTCCCTCTGCTGCTGGGACGACATCTTCCTGATCCCTCTCTTGTTGAACTCTCTGCAAGCTCTCGCCATTCGCGTTACGTATATTCGATACATGCAACGTCGGATCGCACCGGTCGACGATGGTCGTTCAGCTTGGCCAAGGTGGTGGATTTATACAGAGGCCGAAGCGGCGAGCCAACCGAACACCACCGAACTGCCGCTGCCGCCTCGGAGCGGAGCCAACACGTGGAGGGTGACGCGGCGGGCATGGGTCAGGGGAGGAGTGACAAGTTCGTTTCGCAGGGACTGTCGTGTCCACGGAGCGTGACACGAGTCGCGGGGTTTCGCCGCCGGGAAGGCGAGGACGTCGCTGGTTGTCCGACACGTTCTTCTTCTTCAGCCGGTGGAGCAATTTTAAAGTCTTTCTTAAAATTGATACCAAAGTAATTATTTAAATGTCTTTAAGAGAAAATTTGACTTTTTACGTACTTTTTTTCAACAAAATTGATGCCGAAGAAATTATTTAAATGCTGTCGATTTATTCTAGAAAAAATAGATTTTTTTAATTTATGGAAAATTTCCATATCGATTCTACTTAATCGAGAAAATCTTTAACTTTTTTAGTACCTTCTGAAGATATAAAAATTGATTAGTAATAAAAGTAGACAAGTTATTCTAAATTAAATAGGTGAATAGAGGTCGGCTAATTAATCGAGTTAGTTAAATGAAAGAGACGGGTTAGTTCCCTTTTCCAAAGATATACCCAAACAGGATTAGTTGTTCGTTAATCGCGTCGATTAGGTTAGCACTATTATGATATGGGCACGATTAATACGTACCGACATCCTCTAATTTCTTGTTCAGTTTAAGTTATTTTATCAAGCGGTGTTAGAGATTGCTAATTGTAAAAATATTATAACACGGTCAAAATTTTATTCATCATCTGAATAAATATCTATATGGTTTGCATTATCTAGTAGTCTTAATAACTTAAGGATCTTGAAATTCAGGCTGCACTAGCTAGCTTGGTGCAGGTAGAGTTTTTCCCGTTACTTAGGATACTAAAACTGTTGCATAAAATCGAGTTACGAACAATATCATACTTTACATGAACGTATTTGAGTCACATAAAGTCGTATTGGAATCAACAAGAATATAATGAAAATAAAAAACACAGGACCTAATACTGTATCTCACTAAAAAACAAACGTTTTCGTGTGGTTTCTTCTCAATGATTAATCTATCAGCCACTTTGCACGTTAGCTCTACATTGAAAAAATTATTGTATGATTTGTAGTTCATATCCATTTGGATTAAAGGTGATAAGTAGATGTGTTGGGGTCTTAAATATTTATCTAAGCCCATCTTTCTTGAAAATTTTTGTACATAAATTATGAGGTCCATCCTAGCTTGTGGCTCGGTTCGAACCCTACTAGCTAGCTAGGCTTTCTTATTGAATGTCATTGTCCCCGCCCGCCCAAAAACCTTTATGCTGTTAGGGCTTGAGTGAGCCCGAACAGGCCCTTGGTCAACCAAGCTCGGCTCAGCTCAGCTTGGCTTGAACCTCATTGGTTGGCCTGGCTTTCTTATTAAATGTCATTATTCACACTCGTCCAAAAACTTTTGAACTAGTTATGTTGGATCAACCGGATAAAACTTCGAATAAGATAAATTTTATCCTATCATCTTATCTGGTGTTTGGAGTGACACAAACTTCAGATGTAGCTCGAATATACTCCGGATAAAAAAAATCTAACCTATGAGATGGGATAGACTCATATAGAATATATGAAATTTGGAACACTAAAAAATAAGAGGTCACACGTGCGGGATGTAACCCAGAGAAGCCTTCCCAATGAGTTCACAAGGTGGAACCTACACCGTGACGGCCTAAGTAGACTCCAATGGCTACCACTCCGCCCACCAGCGACGACCTGCTTCCCTTCTTTGGCCACCGGGAAAAGCAACGTGGAAGCTCGCCGGCCTTGCCTCTTATGTCGCTTAACTGCATCTCGGCAGGGAACTTTGCGATCCCAATCAAAGCCCAACACCTCTTTTGCAAAGAGAATGATTTGACAAAGACAGCAGCCGGGTCAACAGAGCTCCTCGACTGCATCACTCAAAGCGAGTTGGACCGAAGGAGCTACCTGCTCGCGAACCGAATCTACACGTCATCTGGACAGGAGCTGTTAAGGTAGCTAAACGAGTCGGAGCACAGAAGTAGAGAATCAACATTGTACTCGTGCTCGTCCAAGGGGATGGATTCGCCGGAGAAGAGGAAGGCATCGACGACAGAGCACTCGAACTCGGGGGAAGCAGAAGGGAGCTCACAAGAGGAGAGGGCATCCTCGAAGTCACGGGAAAGAGGAGTGTCCAACATGAATGGTGAAAGGATGAATAGTTTTTCACGAGTTCCATGATTTATTTTTAATTTTAATCTTGCAAATCAAATATTCATATGGATGATATTTATTTGAAGGAAAAAAATCACCAAAAATCCCAAACTTTACCATCTGTGACACATTTACCCTGAACTTTTTTTATGACATCAAAAACCCTAAATTTTACTATTTGTGATACATTTACCCCAATGTATTTTGTCCATGGGCATTTTCGTCTTTTTTGCTTTTTCTTTTTTTTTTTACTTTTTTTTTCCTTTCTGGCTGACAAAAAAAAGTTCAGGGTAAATGTGTCACAGGTGGCAAAGTTTGGGATTTTAGGTGATTTTTTTCCCTTATTTGAATTCATGTTGCATCTGAAATATTTATTTAAATTCATGTTACAACCGAATGCCAACAAATATTGGATGAAATATTTAAAATCCAATTTTATCATTATCCTATTCAGCAAAATGTCCAAATGACAAGAGTTGGCCTCAGGCCTCTAGCAAGTCCGGAAAGGTACTTGGTCGGCCACGATCCGGTCTAATGTGATCAGGTCTAATATGGATTAGTTGATGGCCACGAAAACGGCACGCCCAAGATCACCATAATCAAAAATCGAAACAACAAACGAAAGAAATTATCGATTCGCGTATCTAATTTGGAATCCATCGAACTTGACGCGAAATTTGCAACAGTTTTTGAATACGAACTCAAGTGCTTCTCCCCTATTCCTTCGTTAAAACACTAGCCTAATGAGATTGCCACTCACGAGAAGAAAATTTTCTCTAGATCCGTATGTGAGTCAAATTGTGCATTATCATATTAGGGGAGGACTTGAATGCTATTTATAGAGTTTTCGACCACATGCCCTCTCATTATGGGTCGGGCCGTACTCAGCCTACACCAGCCAGCCCCATATTAAATTTATTAAGAACCCATATATCTTACCTTTATTAGACCAAACTAATTCAGTTAATTTCAATTAATAAAACCCATATTAGGAAATTCTTACATTCTCCCATTTGGGCGATATTAATTGAAATAAAACTGTGTGCGCGCCCTCATATTGATCTAGAGATTATTCTTAATAGTCAATTCCATCCCATAAAGTCTCGAACACCGAATTATAGCGGTAACTGCATATACTCACACAGAGCCTTCCATGGTCACAAGTACTTTCAATTTTATTGATATGGATTCAATATGATAGTGTGTCAAATGGATAATACCTCATAATGAGTGATACTTCATGTATTATCCATTTTGTTAGTCCAAATTCTCCATCCTTAAGTGTCACAAAACCTAGTGTGTCACTAGAGAATATCCTTCATGGTTCCATCGAACCTGCATATATCTTACCTTGATAGTTAATTGTACTTTATGTGTAACAAGACATATCGTTAAGGCTAATATCAAGAATGCCCCATAGCCTGTACTCAAGGTTTATACAATGCCTCGAGATTTTCATCAAATATGTGTACTCAACTTGATAAATCTACATTCACAAATACCTCATTGAATGCAAAAGAGTTGATACATATTCAAATATTACAAAATGTAATAAAATCAGATACAAACTTCATAAGAGCAACATAAAACTAAATAGCTCTCACTAATTAACAGTATCCCATGATACTCTTAAGCCCATGTTCATGACATGTCGATCAAATACATAAGGACGAAGGCCTTTAGTTAGCGGATCTGCAATCATATCATCTATTGAAATGTGCTTTATTGCAATGTCATAAGTCTGAACTTTTTCCTTTATAGTTAGGTATTTGACCTCCATATGCTTAGACCCCTTGAGACCTCTATTGTTGTTAACAAACAACACTGCAGAGTTATTATCACAATACAACTGTATAAGTCCGTCTACAAAATCAAATATGGTTAACTCTTTAATGAGGTTTCGGAGCCAAATTGTCTAAGTAGCAGCCGAAAAGCATGCTACAAACTTCGCTTGCATGGTAGAGAATGTTATTGATTTATGTTTCTCACTTTTCCATGATATTGCACCTCATGCTAACTTAAAGATGTAATCTGTTGTCGACTTCTTTTCATCCCGATAGCCAGCAAAATCTGAATCCGAATATCCAACCAGCTGTAGGTCCTGAACATGTTTGTAAATCAGCATATAGCCTTTTGTCCTTTTTAAGTACCTCAAAACCTTCTTAGCAGCAACCCAATGATCGTATCCTAGATTTGACTAATATCTGCCTAGAAGTCCTGTTGCAAAAGCAATATCTGATCTAGTACATACTTGAGCATACATAATACTCCCAAATGCACTAGCATAAGGTACATTCGTCATTTGGGTTTTCTCAAAATCCGAATGAGGATATTGTAACAGACTCAACTTATCACCCTTACTGACAGGAGCAATTCCTGACTTACATTGCTGCATGTTGAATCTTTCTAAGATACAATCAACATATGCCCTCTGAGATAAACCCAACAGTCAACAAGAACAATTCCTATAAATCTCAATGCCAAGGACAAAAGACGTCTCACCAAGGTCCTTCATATCAAAATTCTTTGACAACACCTTCTTTGTCTCATGCAATAAACCAAGGTCACTACTTGCAAGCAGGATATCATCCACATAGAGTATAAGGAAAATAAATTTCCTCCCACTGATCTTGCAGTATATACAATGATTTACTTTGTTCTTAATAAAACCAAATGAAGTGATAACACTATGAAACTTCAAGTACCATTGTCTAGAAGCTTACTTGAAACCATAAATAGACTTTTTCAATTTACATACAAGCGTACCTGAATCATCTGCTGCAAAATCTTCGAGTTGCATCATATAGACTTCTTCATTAAGGTATCCATTGAGAAAGACAGTTTTAACATCCATCTGGTATAACTCCATATCAAAATGAGCTACTAATGCCATGATAACTCTGAAATAATCTTTAGAAGAGACTGGAGAAAAAGTTGCTTCATAGTCTACTCCTTCTTTCTGAGTGAAACCCTTGGCTACCAATCTAGCTTTAAACTTCTCAATCTTTCCTTTGGAGTCCTTTTTAGTCTTATACACCCATTTGCAGCCAATGGGTCTATGACTTTCAGGTAATTCAACAAGTTCCCAAACACCATTATGCTTCATAGACTGTATTTCATCTCTCATTGCATCCAACCATAGTTCCGACTGATGACAAGAAACAGCTTCCACATAAGTCACTGGATCAGCCACAAAATCAATATCATAGTTTTGCTCTTCTATATAGACTAAATGGTCTGGTGGTATAGCTAATCGTCTCTCCCTAATGGATCTTCTTACTGAAGCAACAATAGCCAGATCCTGCACCTGAGAGTCTTGAGGAACTTCATTAGGAGCTATCTCGACAACAAGATCCCGAGCATCAACAGGTTCAGTCTGTGATGTGGGAGTCTCCACAATTATCTGTATGGGAGAAAATAAAGATACAACATTACCCACCGTACTATTATTCTCAATAGTCTGTGAACAGATACTTTTTTGGGCCACATTAAACTCCAGAAACTTCGCTCTCTGCGATTCCATAACTCTTGTGCCTCCATTGGGATTATAGAATCGATATCCTTTCGAATGTTCTGGATAAGATACAAAGTAACACCGAGTAGTTCTAGAATCCAACTTACTTAATGTTGGATTATACAACTTCACTTCTGCAGACATCCTCAAATCTTAAGATGTTTTAAGTTAGACTTACGTCCAGTCCATAACTCAAAAGGAGTCAATGGAACAACTTTAATAAGTACACGATTCAGAATGTACAAAGCTGTTTTCAAAACTTCACTCCACAGAAAATCAGGTAAATTTGTCCTACTAATCATACTCCTCACCATTTCCATAAGGGTGCAATTGTGCCTTTCAGCTACACCATTTTGCTCAGGACTCCCAAGCATAGTAAACTGAGCCACTATCCCAGAATCCTCTAAGTATTTGGCAAATGGCCCCTTAAGCTGTCCGGCATCGTCATGCTTGCTATAATACTCTCCACCTCGGTCAGATCTAACAACCTTTATGACATTTCCCAACTGTTTCTCGACTTCAATCCGAAAAATCTTAAATTTGTCAAGAGACTCAGACTTTTTTTTAATCAAGTACAGATAGTCATATCGAGAATAGTCATCAATAAATGTGATGAAATAAAAATTTCTACACAAGATTGTCGTATAGGATCCACTTATGTCAATGTGAATGACCTCTAACAGGTGAGAACTTCAAACTGCAGTTTTCTTCTTTATCTTGGTCATTTTACCTCTACAATAGTCTACGCATATCTCTAGGTCATTTTTAAGAGCAGGCAATATGTTAGTCTTTATCAACATTTCTACTATATCCTTAGAGATATGATCAAGCCGTTTATGCCACAATGCATAAAACTGTTCTTTAGGCAATGGCATCTTGGAAACAATCTTTTCAGCTGTATAAGCGACGTATATATCATTGGGAGATAAACACAATCTGTACAATCCGTTGGACATATAACAGCACCCAACCTTATTTGAATTAAGAAACAAAGAAATAACATTGTTCTTGATTTTAAAAGAATAACCATGCATGTCCAAAACACGATACGGAAACTAAGTTCCGTCTGAAAGAAGGTACATAAAAAGTGTCTTTCAATATCAATTTAAAACCAGAGTCTAGATTCAGGATAACATCTCTCACAAACACAACATCGGCTTTTTCGTTGTTTCCTACAGTGAGTTTTGACTCATCCTGATTTGGCTTCCTTCGGTTTATGAATCCTTGTATGGTAAACGCAACATGATTAGTTGCACCGCTATCAAGCCACCAAGAACTGGATGGTGCTTCTGATAAGTTGGATTCATAAACAAGTGCCAAAGAATCATTACCTGTAAACTCACATTTGGATAATCAAGTTTTAAATTTTTCACAGTCCTTCTTTATGTGACCTTTCTTCTTACAAAAGAAACAATGATCACCATTCCTTTTGAAAGATGTTTTCTTTGGACCCATATTGTCAGATTAACCGGTAGTGTCATAAGTACCTTTATGAGTACGATTTCTGGACTTCTTTTCCTTCTTAAGTTTCTCTTCTTTTGCCACCACCCTTGCTATCAAATATTAACTGACCAAATCTCATCTTGGGAATTATAATTTGTTTTTATAATCCCAAAATCAAATGGAAGGGTATTTAGGGCTTGATGCACAATGCAAGCATTAGGAATAGAAACATTAAGAATTTGAAGTTTCGTCTTTAGGTCTATCATCCTAAAGACATAATCTCTAACCCCAGCAGTACCATCATACTTCATATTGAAGAGCTTTTAAAAAAGTGTACCAACCTCAGCATTAGATGAAATGCGGTTTCTAGCCTCTAAGGCTGCCATCATTTTCTTAGTAGTACAGTCAGCTGGCAAACCACTTTTCAAGTATTCTTGAATAGATTTCTTCATTGTCAATAAGCAAATCCGATTGCTCTTTTCCTAGGCAGCATAGTCTGTTTTCTCAGCTTCAGTACTGGTGGCCGTGATATCTGCCGACTTATCCTTTGTAAGAGCAATGTGAACATCTGCCAGCTCCATTCCAAATAGAAAATCCTCTTTCCATTTCTTAAAATTCAACCCAGTAAGGACCTCAATGGAAATGGAATTGCCGTTTACAGAAAATGTGATTGGAAAACAAATAAACAATACAATGAGCATTATGTGAGTACTTATTTAGAGAGTTACATACATCATCATATAATCACTTTTAGGCAGAAAATATGACATACAGTTGTATACTCTCCACATGACAGCGGCCATGAGAACATGTTCTAATCTTTCATAAAATCACCACCTTGGGTGTATGAACCACTAAGATCAGTCATTTCTCAAGCACGTGCTATACATGTTTCCCTCCATGAACCAATACAAGATCACCTCCTTTGGGAGTACGATCACGCAATAGAACATGAGACATTCCACCACAATATGAGACCGATATTTCTCAAACACAATCAAGTGTGCCACTTTGGCAGTCACTACCCAATTGAATTCTTGAAAATCTCTCATACCAGGGATATGAACTTTATGTATCACATTCACTATATACATGTAATGCTAGACGTAAAAATAGGGACGTATATCACTGAAATTACATGCTATGTTAATTACATTGTTTCATTCATTAATAGATAATGAATTACACTCTACACAATCCTTATGTGGTGATATACATGTCAGCTACCATATGTATTTCCGAAACCATAGAGAAATACAAGAAAATACGCAAAAATACCCTAAAAATACGCATATATAGGGTTCTATACGTATTTTCACATCTGTAAAAGCTTCAAACATGTAAAATAAATATACCACAATGTAGAGAATCTCGACACGAGCACGTCGGCACCAAAAACGTCCAAAACGAACGTCGGACGCGCCCTCACACGCCGCCAGAAGGCGGGGCACGTGCACGCGTGTCCAAACCGATCAAACCGGTCAACACAGCCGGTCCGATCGGTTGACCGGTCCAATCGGTCAACGAACCGGTCCGATCGGTCGGGTCAATATTTGGGTCAAGTCATGACCGGGTCAGTATCCGGATCAGATCAAGATTCGGGTCAATTCCGGATCCGCACCTCGCTAACGTCAACATGCGGTTACTAGCCAAACAACGCGTTAGTTCGGCACGGCCGCGCGTGGCTATCACGCACCACCACGCCTACGGCGCATGAGGGCGCGTCCGACCTCTTCCGGTGACGTGCTGCCCATCAATCTTCTCGTTTCGACGAGTAAATTCCGAATATGCAATAAATTTTACATTTATACGACAAAAAATTTTGAAAATGAGTAAAAACTCTCTCGGACATAACGAAAATGATCATAATCCGCATGTTTCGATTCTAATATATGGATGGCTCTGATACCACATGATGGCCACGAAAATGATACACCCAGGATTATCATAATCAGAAATCAAAACAACAAACGAGAGAAATTATTGATTCGCGTACTTGGTTTGCATCGAACTTGACGCGGAATTTATGACGGTTTTCGAACACGAATTCAAGTGCTTCTCCCCTATCCCTTTGTTAGAACACTGTTCTAACGAGATTGCCACTCACGAGAAGAAAATTATCTCTAGATCCGTATGTAAATCAAATTGTGCATCATCAGATTAGGAGAGGGACTTGAGCGTTATTTATAGAGTCTTCAACCACGGGTCCTCTCATTATAGGCCGGGCCGTACTCGGCTCATACCAGCCAGCCCTATATTAGATTTATTAAGAACTCATATATCTTATCTTTATTAGACTAAACTAATTCAGTTAATTTCAATTAATAAAACTTACGTTAGGAAATTCTTACACTAGTGACTAATTATCTCGATGTCTGTCTCCGTGCTTCAGTGGACATGTAATAATTGATCGCGTCGTATTTTCTGTTTGTGGAGAAGGCCACCAGAAGGCCAGCACTCGCATCGCCTGCACGACACGTGGCACGGTGGGCGTATCCACAAAACGAAAATCGGCGGTGGAACGTGAGGATCGCGACAACCAGAAAGCAACCGGAAGAGATTAGGGCAAAGAACGAGTCTCACCTTAATCCGCCCGCTTGACCGTCGACCGTCCGCTTTTTGACTGAGTTGCAGAAACTTCCACAATCCCTCTCTCAATCACCATGTTTTCTCAATAATAGTCATCATCCCTCCACAACTTCTCATGCCTCATTATCTCCATGGTTTATCCATCACTCAAGATAAGCAAGTCCTGCGCATTAAAAATGACATCTTTACTTGCTTGTAATTTACCCGACATTGTATAGCTTGAAGTTGAAATGCAGTGAGGGGGTAATTACGGGAATAACGAGATTGTTTCTAATATCATGATAATATGATTTGTGCACTTGCATGGCTGTTCCGAGTTTTACAATGGGTATAGATAATATTCGACTATGCTCGAACGGAATTAATTTTGAATAAGACCCGCTAGTGTTTTGTGTACAAGCACCTATTTTAGTCATTTTTATGCGGTTTTAATTCATAATTTTTCCGTGCATGGTTTTTTTTTATAAAATTTCATGATAGTCGGATACTCCGTTACAAGCCAAATAATTTCTTTCTTTCTTTCTTCTCCCTTATAATTCAGTGCATGCATTCGTGCATGGAAAGATTTTTCATTCGTCGTAACCCACGAAAAATCGACCATGCATGGCAGGGCATGCATGCAAACCACAGGGTGCGGGTCAACTCTCCCGAGTCAAACCCCAGGCGGCAGCCGTCGTTGGAAGTGGTCGTCGAGCGCCGAAAACAACTGCCGTTTCCCTCGGGCGCTGAAAGCGTCCTTTATATACCAACCCGTGTCTCCATCCAGTCGGTCCTAAATAGACATAGAATCACATCATCATCGCCATCATCATCTCCTCTCTCTCTCTCTCTCTCTCGCTTAGAGGATCTTGAAATGGCTGTCGTGGTCAGCTCTCCGGCATTCTCACCGTCAACGTTCGCCAAGGCGCCCTCCTTCTGCTCTCCTCTGAGCATCGCGCCGCCTCCGTCGCCCTTCCCTCCTCCGTCGCCGCCACTGCCCGTGTCGTCTCCGCGTGTAGAGTCATCGGCCAAGGAGAAGGAGAGCTCGGGGCTGAGAAGGATGAGGCCTGCGAGGCTCTCGATCCCGACGATGGGATTGGCGGGATTCGGCAAGGCCGGGGCGTGCGAGGTTGGGACGGAGGAGGTGGAGGTGCGAGAAAATACGTATGGAGTGTATTCCAAGAGAGGGAGGAGAGGTCGCCTGCAGGATCGCTACTCCGCTGTTGTTGGAATTCAAGGCGATTCTAAGCAGGTAGTGTTTCGTTATGGGAATTATGAAGAAAGTTGCGTAATTGTTAACTATATATCCCATTAAAGCTGCTCTGCTTCTACAAGTTTGAAGCTTTTGGAATTTGGACGGAAACCCACGAATTTTCATCATTCCAATAACACCGTACTTACTTTCTTCATTACTGCTCCTCCTTCCTGGGTTGATTGGATCGAGGCTATTGCAGGCCTTCTTTGGCGTATTTGATGGTCATGGAGGAGCAAAAGCCGCTGAATTTGCAGCGAAAAACATGGACAAGAACATTCTGCAACACATGGCAGGAAAAAGCGATTCGAGTATCGAGGAGGCCGTGAGAGATGCTTACCTCAAAACAGATGCAGATTTCATGCTTGAAAATGCTGACGGTGGTACCTGCTGTGTCTCTGCATGGATCCGGAAAGGCGAACTCGTTGTATCGAATGCTGGCGACTGTCGCGCTGTTATGAGCAGAGGAGGAACTGCAGAGGCCCTTTCTACCGATCACCGTCCTTCGCTGGAAAGCGAAAGAGAGAGAATTGAAGCCCTGGTAAGTAAGGGGAGAAGTTTAAGTTAAAGCAAGAACGAGCACTAATTTGTATTCCTAGAAATTTTTCAGTAAGCTTATGGCGATGAAAATTTCTTGCAGGGTGCCTATGTAGATTGCTGTCGCGGAGTTTGGAGAATACAAGGTTCGCTTGCCGTATCCAGAAGCATTGGAGATCAGCAACTTAAACGATGGGTAATAGCAGAGCCAGAAACGAAAACTCTACAAGTAGCGCCAGATTGTGAATTCATAGTCCTAGCTTCTGATGGCCTTTGGGACAAGGTAAATGTCTTTCTAATCGAGGATATAACATCTTTTATGCAGTTTTGTGTATTCTGATACCGATATTATTTCCTCCTTTTTTCTTGACCAGGTCACGAATCAGGAGGCTGTTGATTTAGTTCGCGCTATGAATGTTGATGTCAATTTACACGATCCCCTCTCGGCCTGTAAAAAGCTTGCTGAGTTGTCGATGAGGAGAGGCTCAACTGATGACGTAACTGTGCTAGTAATTGATCTGTGTCGTTTTATCTCGTGAGCAGTAGCCCGTGGAGAATGCACCCGGAGAAAGGGAAGACCCTCCCACGCAAAGTTAGACTGTCATTCATCTGGGGACCTTTTCTTTATCTTATCCACCATCAGATCGAGCCATTGGCTACTTACTCATTCTAGCCATCTCTGATTATGTAAATGGATCTGACAATTAGATAGAACTATAGAAATAGAATATATAGTTTGGACTCTGTTTAACTGCTATACAAGTGTTACTGGTAGTTGATCCCATCTATCCGAAGTTGTGGATCTCTTGAATCACTCAAGTTGAATGTACTTGTAAATTGTGGCCTTCCCTCTGCTATGAATTCTCATACTTTGTATTTGGTTGGACTTGCCGCTGATCTGCCTGGTGTGCACATGGAAAGGCTTCAAAGCTACGGCGTTCTTTTTATTCTAAACAAAAGAGATGGAATCAATTCCACAGGAAAGTAAGATCGGCTAAGTTTAAGAAATTCTGTGGCGTGCGGTGATGATGATGATTGATGAGAAGTGCTCGCGAGTCACAAGTCAATTAAAACCATGGAAGCTACTTCTCCTGGTTTGTAATTCCGATAGGAATCGAGAGAAATTATTGACTAAGACAGAGATATTGAATGTTGATAATGAACCTGAAGTAATTCATTGAGCACGGCGCATGTTGCTTGTACAGTGAGCAATGTTGCGACGTGACTCCTTCTAGAAACACCGCTCCAAGGCGAGGAAGAAACTAAAGAATTTTGTTTATCTAAAGTGGCTCCTAGCAGTCTTTTTCCTGTAGGATTTTATTTAGTCATTGAATCGACTAATTATTAATTTGCGAATTTGCGTCCTATCTTTCTTTTTTCAAAAAACTCTTTGCCTCCCAATCATTGTATATCGAAACGTGAGAATCTTTCACCATCCGCACTTAGAGAATGTCCATTTGCTGCGAACCAAGGAAGAAAAACAAGAGCACTGAGCTCGTGAATTCTCCGTGGTGCTTTGCATAGCTTGTCCACTTCTTTCCATGAGCGATGATTGCACTAGGGAAGAATGATTCAAGTAGGATTGGTGGCCCCTGTTTGTTGTCTTGCTCCCCGTTGACCCCAATCAAACAAATCATCAAGTCCACACAATATAGAAATTCACGTGTCTTTTACCAGGTCCTAGTTGGTCTTCTTTGGCAGCTAGGGTTTACATCATTTTCGCAAGAACAAGGCTGAGTCAGACTTTGTTGATATGCTTCTAGATTCATAACAATGGAAGAATTCACCAATGAAAGAGACAACGGTAAGCATCAAGCGCATGAGTACGAATTCACTCAACTTGAACGGGTTGCAAGCGTTCAGCCACCTTTCAAGTAAACGCCGTTGTACTTGAGGCAACCATACACGTAAACAAAATCCTCTTTGGATGGTTGTGGCAGTGCCAGATTGCCGACAGTGTTCTTGCAAGACAATTCTCATTAAGTGGATGGAGAAAACTCTTGCGACATTTCCGGGAAAGCTAAACTTGCGAATGAACAATGCACACATAAAATCTCTCCAAATTCAATACACAGCCGAGGTTGCTAAATTACAAATTGCTCCTGCAGCGCATAGCAGAAGCCCAACAAAAAAAATGGACCAGCAAATATGTTGCACGGCGCCTTTCTTGAAATTACATTTGAGTTGGATCATCTGTTTGAGGAAGTGAGCTCAGACGCAGTCTGCACTCTAGACCAGACTGACAAGAAACACATTCATCTCTGGTCCTTTCTTAAACCCTTCAGCCATGACAACAAAACGTCTGCACCTTTCTCCCACAAGCAATCTAGCATCATGTCATGAGCCACCCCTTCAACACAAATCGGTGGTACATCATAGTATTTGCCCGTTTCTCGTATCCCTTGAGCATCCTAAATATAAAACAGAGGAGAAATGTAAGTGGGAGTTCAGACCATAGAAACAGCTAATGCGATGTCATTGATGGTTTAAAGTAGAAGGATATGGTCTGTGCAGACATTGGCCTCCAATAGCTCTGAGCAGAGCGTACCATTCCACATACTTATCCTTGAGAAGGATTTAGGGATACATGATCATTTCTAGGCTACCCTTGGGTTACGTTGCAACAGCATCCACGGAATAGAATGACCAAGCACAAGTGATGTAATTAGCCAAAGCTCCAGAATTTAGTAATTTACCACTATGAAATCATCAGTCGCACCCACTACGAGAAGTTCAATGGAAGATTTTGGCACAGAGGGAACTGGAAGAGAAGCATTCAGCTGCCTTAGATCAAACAACGGCATCCGCGAACTCTCCTTCATTAGTTCCTGATAACTAAAGGAAAGGAAAAAGTTTAGGCCCCCAGATTGTCAAATACCTTCGAGGATTACAATACATACTTCAATAAATTAGATAGTTTCTCACCCAACAAAATAATTGTCTTCAAATATAAAAAGTATTCTGAAGAAAGTGGAAATTGAACACTTGCATTTGAAGTATTTGGATGTAAGCAATTTCAAGATGTTAATGTCCTTCTTGCCACTTTGGCTAGGTAAGAAATATTGTAAGTGCAACAAATTAATAGGCAAGAACGATGAAGAACGTTACATTAACGATTATATTGCTCAGTGTGATCCGAATTGCTTTCCTGAATAAGCATTCAGCAGCCATCCAAATTAATTTCCATTTCCTTTCTTGTCTCAAAATGCATCAAGGTTATTAAAGATTTTCTTATGCAGACATAATTGTGAACAAATGTTTAACATATGACAAAATGAATATTGAAAAAGATCCTCATCCAAAAATATGATCAGAGGAACCTACCATTGCACCAGATGATCCTCCATTGCAGCAGAAAAAAATGTTTCCTTACAGAGAGGAAGAGAAGTTTGAAAGCCTTTAGCAGCCAAACTGCGAGTGACCTATTACATTTGAAGGCATTATATTATCAAACTACATCACACTGGAATAGAAACAAGGAGGATAGTTTCTCTTAATGATAAGAAACTACCTTAAAAGCTGCTATAGGTTTGGTAAAGAAATATCGCCACACTATGCCACTGAACAAAAAGAAGAAAATATGAGTAAAGCCATTGTACTAATCAGTAAAGTAGATGAAGGGCATGTATTTCTTATGGGATCTGAAGTCACCTATTACCAGAAGGAGGTACAGAGCAAACAAGCACAGCTCCTGCCAACTCCGGGAACAAACCATCCCCCTCTAAAAAAAGAGAAAACACATAACAGGATGAACACCAATTAAGTGTGCAAAGATTATACGAGTAAAAGGTCAAATACAGGTCAACCCAAGAGATTCCCATGAAAGAATAAGCACATCCAAGTAGCAATCAGGAAGAGATCCTAGCATTAAGCAGAACATTGGCACAAGTAGAAGCTCAAAAGATTCAAGCCTTATGAGGTGCGTGCATTGTGATTTATGCTTGTGGCTCAGATTAAAAATTTGAGATATACATCTCACTGAATACGGACCACATGAATTTAATTATTGTGTTCAAATATGCTAAAAGAGATGTCCAGATCCGCAACGTACAAAGACTAGCTTAATGCATATGAGTAACTTTTTATTGAGAACTAAGATCATGGAAGCATTTTCCCACTCATCATATACATGTCTGCATTTTAAATCCCTTGCCACTAGGAAGCAAGATTTTGACAAGAACCTCATAGCTACTACCACATCAATGCAGGTATCCCAGAATGCAGACTAAAAACCAGCTAGAAGCTAACCTGTATATTGCTCATCTCTTATGTTTGCAATGTAGTACTGGACAATAAGCCCTCCGAATGAATGTCCAAGCAGAACTGGAGGCGATCTAAGTTTTTTATCAATGAAGTCGGCAACATCAGCCGCATGTGTCTACTGCATGGTATCAGATAAGCATAAATAACGAAAGTGCCACTCATTCTATATGTCTGCCTAGATCAACAGAAAAAAGTAAAAAAAAATATGCATTAGCCCCTTGAAGAGAATCTCAGGTCAAAGAGCCAAGATACCTGGAGTGAGCCAGCAACGGGAGCGGAGGGTGCATCACTTTCACCCTGACAAGAAAAGGGAAAGTGTGGTTCAGCATCATTATTCCAAACCAAGAAAAGAGACTAGAAACAAATACTACTTTATGTTTAGAATATGGAGGCCCTTTTTTTTCAGAGAAGTAAGCCGGAGCCAGAGTGGACATGAGAGAACAAAATCTATGCTAATCAATTTAAATCTAAAAGTTTCAAACCGCATGGAGAAATCACTTGTCAAGAAAGCGCTTCGCCGAGCATTATTAACGCGTTACATTGTCAGGAAAATGTTAATGCCTCCTGTAACCCTGAAAGCAGCTTGTAATAAATTACTACTGGTTTGTTAAAAGCTTTCGCGGGAAGGCAGACACCCTTTTTTATTGCAACCTCGAACAACTTCTCCAGGTTCAGAGGCATTAACTTTTTAATACCAAACATCCGCAGTCATAATAACCATATCTTTCAATCCAACCCTCTCATTTCATTTTAGATCATTTCAAGGACATATTTTTTCGCTTCGAAGCATTTCCTATCAGGATAAAAAAAGCTGTGCTTGTGAGGACCAAGTTCATCGCCAGCGAATGAGCCATCATGAACTTCGTAATTCCGAATTCCACGCAGATGATCATTCCAATTGCGCGAAATAGATGTGCATTGCCCTGCGTCCACCTCCAAGAAGTCTCTCGCTCAGTAAATGTAAAAAAAAAGAATTGAAAAACCAGCAACTATGCCTTCCAAATGCAGATCTTTCTTGAATTCGAGCTACAGATACAAGGATCGACCGAGGCTATCCGTCAGCGAGAGATACACTGTACAGTTCTTGCTTTTGTTTACCTGACCGAGCAAGCTGACGGCGAAGCAGTCGAACCCGTGGCTGGAGAAGAAAGGCAACCAGTGCTCGGCCCAGCACCAAGCGGCGTGGTAGCTCCCGTGCACGAACACCAGTGGCGGATTGAGGTCTCCACCGCTCTCGGCGGCGCCTTCCTGCGCGATGACCTCCATGGACAGGCCGGAGGAGAGCTCGTGGAGGAGGCGGTTCTGCCCCGGCCTCAGCTCGTACCGGACCGCCATCTTCGGCGCTCCGGCTCCGGCAGCGACGGCGCGTGGCTTGCCGCCCGCTCTGGGGCGGGAAGGAGCGCGCGTCGGGAGAGGATGAGCGCAGAGAGAGAGAGGAGCAGCCATTGACGAAAGCTGCATTGCTCTTCCCGGAAAATCTTGCCTTTTCAATTTGTACGGATTTCGATAGGGAGCGAGTTTCTCTCGCCTTTAATGAAAAATGATATTAAAGTTTTTAATAAAATTACATAATTGTGCATGTCGTTTTGGAATAAGTCCAAGTTTACCCTCCAACCTGTGAAATTTTTCAACCGAGTCCTCAACTTCTTTTGGTGCAAATTCAATCCTCTAAATTGCTTGATTTTTTCCGATCAATTTCTTTCTTTGGCGAATACCACCAAAAAATCCAAACCATACCCATTATGACACAAATACTCCCAACTTTTTTTGTGCCATGAAAAAGTTTCAATTCCGTATAGGTTATATTATCACATTGGTATAAGTTTGGAGTTTTTTATGACATAAATAAAATTTTGAGGTATTTGTATCACAATGAGCAAGCTTAGAGTTTTTAGTGACATGAAAAAGTTTGGGGAATGTGTGCCGTGATAGGCATAATTTTTTCCAATCAAATTCTTTTTTGAGCGAATGCCACCAAAATACTCAAACTATACTCATTATGATACAAATACTCCCATTTTTTTTGTGTCACAAAAAACTTACAATTCAATACAGAGTATATTTGTTACACTGATATAAGTTCGGGATTTATTATGACATAAATTTTTTTTGAAGTATTTGTGTCATGGTGGATATAATTTAGAGTTTGTTGCGGTATTAACCATTCTTTTTTCAATTATCAAATTTAATTATATTGATAAGACGTTAGATGTACTTTCTTTTACAAATGCAATCATAAAATCTCTTCATATTTGATACACAGCAAAGTTTGCTAAGCAAACATGTTGCTCGGCGCTTTTCTTGAAATTACAATAGAGTCGGATTATCTGTTTGAGGAAGCGAGCTCAAAACACAGTTTGCACTCTAGACCGAATGGAGACCAGACCAGACCAGACCGAAAAGAAACACAATTCATCTCTGGTGCTTCCCTAGACCCTTCAGCCACGACAAGATAACGCCAGCACCTTTCTCCCAGGAGCAATCTAGCATCATGTCATGAGCCACCCCTTCGACACAAACTGGTGTCACACCATAGTATTTGCCGGTTTCTCGTATCCCTTGCACATCCTACGTATAAAAACGGAGGATATGTGAGCGGGAGTCCAGACCATAGTAACAGCTAATGCAAACATATGGTCTATGCAGACGTAAGCCTTCAATGGCTACGAGCAAGAGTGCACCATTCCACATACTTATACTCGAGAAGGATTTAGGGACACATGCTCATTTCGAGGCTACCCTAGGGTCACGTTGCAACGGCATCCATTGAATAGAATTGCCGGCACATATGATGAAAGCAGCAAAAGCTCCTCCAGAATTAAGTAACTTACCACTAAGAAATCATTGTTCGCCCCCACCACGAGAAATTGAATGAAAGGTTTTGGCGCAGAGGGTGGTGGAAGAGAAGCATTCATCCGCCATACATCAATTACCGGCATCCTTGAACTGCACTTCAACAGTTCCTGGTAACTGAAGGAAAGGGAAAGTTTTAGGCCCCCGAGATTGTCAGATACCTTTGAGGATGACAACACATGATTTGATGAAGTATATAGTTAGTCACCCAACAATATAATTGTGTTCGAATATAAAAGGTATTCTGAAGAAAGTGGAGATTGAACACTTGCATTTAAAAAATTCGGGTGGAAGCAATTTCAAGATGTCAACGTCTTTATTACCACTATAGCAAGAGCAACTAGTCAATAAGCAAGAACGAGCAAGAAAGTTGACATTCATGATTATAATATAGGTTGGTGCAACCCGGCATGCTTTCTTGAATAAGCATTCAGAAGCCATCCGGGTCAATTTCCATCGACTTTCTTGTCTCGGAATGCATCAAGGTTATTAAAAATTTCTGTTATGCAGACGTAATTTTTTTAACAGATGTCTAACTTGACATTTGACAGAATGAATATCAAAGAAGATTCTCCTACATAAGTATAAGCATAGGAACCTACCATTGCACCAGATGATCATCCATTGCAGCAGAAAAGAACGTTTCCTTGCAAAGTGGAAGAGAAGTTTGAAAACCTTTAGCTGCCAAACTGCGGGTGGCCTGTTAAATTCAAAGGCGCTTTAGTATCAAATTACGTCACATTGGATTTGAGAAGAGAATAGTTTCTCTTGATGATAAGAAACTGCCTTAAAAGCTGCTATAGGTTTGGCAAAGAGATACCGCCACGCCATGCTACTGAATGAAAAGAAGAAAGTATTAGTAGAGCCATCTTACTGATCAGCAAAGTAAGTAAAGGGCATATATTTCTTATGGGATCTGAAATCACCTATTGCCAGAAGGAGGTACGGAGCAGACAAGCACAGCTCCCTCGAGGTCTGGGAACAAGCCATCCCTCTCTAAATAAAAAGAAAAAACACATAACAGGATGAATGCCGAATAATTATATAAGTAGAAGGTCGAATACAGATCAACCCAAGAGATTCTCATGAAAGAATCAGCACATCCAAGTAGCAATCAGGAATAGATCCAAGCATTAAGTGCACATTAACACCAGTAGAAATATCAAAAGATTCAAACCTTATGAGGATGCATGCATTGGGATTTCTGCCTTGGGGCTCAAATAAAAATTTGAGATATATCTCACTCAATACGGACCACAGAATTTTATTGTCCCATTCAAATATGCTGAAAGAGATGTCCAGATCCATAACGTACAAAGACTAGCTTGATGCATTTGAATTACATGTTATAGGGAAGCAAGATCGTGGAAGCATTTTTCCATTCAACATATGTATGTCCGCTTTCAAATACTTTGCTGCTAGGAAGCAAGAGTTTGACAAGAACCTCAAGCTGCCACCACATCGATGCAGGTATCTCAGAATGCAGGCTTAAACTAGCTAGAAGCTAACCTGTACATTGCTGATTTCTCATGTTTGCGATGTAGTGCTGGACAACAAGCCCTCCGAATGAATGTCCAATCAGAACTGGAGGCAAGCTAAGTTTTATGTCAATGAAGTCGGCAACATCAGCTGCATGCGTCTATTGTTGCATAATATGTGATGAGCATAAATAAGGACACTGCCACTCGCTCTATAAGTCTAAAGAGTTAAGAGGAAAAGAGGAGAAAAAAATACCTGGAGGGAACCAGCAACAGGAGCGGAGGGTGCATCGCTTTCACCCTGACAAGAAAAGGGAAGGTGCGGTTCACATCATATGCCCAAACCAAGAACGGAGATTAGAAACGAATGCTACTTTATGTTTAGAACTTGGAGGAGGCATTTGTTTTTGGAGAAGTAAACTGGAATCAAACTAGACATGACAGAACAAACTCCTACGCGTCTTTGTTACCTGACCGAGCAAACTGACGGCGTAGCAGTCGAACCCGTGGCTGGAGAAGAAAGGCAACCAGTGCTCGGCCCAGCACCAAGCGGCGTGGTAGCTTCCGTGCACGAACACCAGCGGTGGGTTGAGGTCTCCGTCGCTCTTGTTCGCGCTTTCTTGCACGATGACCTCCATGGACAGACCGGAGGGGAGCTCGTGGAGGAGACGATACTGCCCCGGTCTTAGTTCGTACTGGACCGCCATCTTCGGGGCGCCGACTCCATCGACCATGGCGGGTGGTTTGCTGCTCGTTCTGAGACGGGAAGGAGTGCACGGTGCGAGACGATAAGCCCAGAGAGAGAGAGCAGTAGCTATTGACGAAAACTTCATTCCTCTTCCCTTAATGTCCTTTGCTACGTATTTCGATTTGGAGCTGAGTGTCTTACCTGACGAGGCTATATCCACCCCTATATAATTAAATCCACTCAGATAATTATGTATTAAATAAGATACTTCTTTTATTAGATTTGATCATGCTTTAATAGGATAGTGGCGATATAATTTTGGGTTCCTACCCCCTTTACTCGTTCAAAAAGAAATCCACCAATTTTCATCAAAAAAGATAAAATTGCCTTCTATCATTCAATTGTAATTCAAGTGGTGGTCTCGGATTTATATACTTTCCTTTTTCTAGGTTTTCTATTTCTAGGATTTAGTTATCATAATAAAGAATTTAACATATTTAGTTTTCTTTATTGCAGGTATCCCGAACAGTGTAAAGGCATTATGTTTTTTTTTCATTGTTAGATTTTGCTTCCATAGAAATTTGTTTTGTCAAAAAAATTTACCGAGAAACCTATTTCTTACGTTGTCGAGCAAATTTAAGGATAAATTGTCAAGTACAATCTAGAAAAAAAATTATATGAACATTTTTTTACACGATTACTTATTTACAAATTTTCACTTTTGTTGTGCATATCACCATCGAACCCCTTCTTATCAGTTTATGTATACTTAATTGGATAATTGGACGTAGCAAAAAATAATCCTCTTTTAAGATTTTCCAAAATAAAATCACAATTACGTTCTCCACTGAAAAATAGGAAACTTATTTTGAAAATGCCTGTGAAATCTCGTTATTGAATTGACAAAAATTACTATCATCCACGAAGTATGTACCGAAAAATACTAAGATGCCTCGTTGTGCAAATGTTTTTAGGATATTCCTGGATATTTCATAATGCCTTACATTTATATAGAAGCATCTCTCCAGTAGTAGGGAAAAAGATAAGTTCTTTAATATAGTAAGTAAAAAGACTTGATATATATTTTAAATTAATGAAATTAAAAATAAAAATTTGCCAAAAAAGTGAGTTTTGAGGCAATAGGTTTGACCAAAAACAAAAGATAAGTAGGAAAAAGAGTAAATAAATTTTCATAAAAGCAATGAAGAAGAGACTTTCGAGTTTTTTACTATCAAAGAATTTGTCATTTTTCCTTGGGATAAATGCACCATAAGTCCTAAAATTTATTATGAAAGTGTTATTGAGTTTTTAAACTTTTAAAAAGTGTAATTAAGTCATTCGACCAAAAAACAAAATCTAGTCCTAAAACTTATTATGAAAGTGCAATCAAATCCTAAAACTTATCATGAAGGTACAATCGAATCAAAATATTTTCAAAAGGTAATCAACGGAAGAACTTGATTGAATCAATTTGATAACTTTTAGGATTTAATTGCACTTTTTGAAAATTTTATGACTCAATTGCACTTTCATAACAAGTTTTATGACTTTAAATGCACTTTTTAGTTTTTTCTTACTAATGGCTTTTACATAGAGCATGTAGTATCTAAGAATACACTAAAACAATTCTTTAATACGCAAAAAAAATAAAACACATGAAATGCATAATTATGGCAACTAAATCCCTAATTAAAATAAAAAATAGGAAAAAGAAGGAATTGAGCGATCACTATAAATTGTAATTAAATAATTGAGGGCAATTTGGTTTCTAGTATAAATGGGGTGGATTTAGTCATTTAAGGGTATAAAATGATGCTGCCCAAATTTAAAAAATTTATATAATTGTGCATAACGTTCCGGGATAAGTCCAAATTTACTATCTAACTCGTGAAATTTTTCAATTGAGTCCTCAACTTCTTTTGGTGCGAATTAATCTTCTAAGCTGCTTGATTTTTTTCCAATCAATTTATTTTTGCGATTGTGAAATTCAATTATGTTAACAAGTTGTTTGATGTACCTTTTTTTAATATTATAAAAACAAAAGGGTGGAAAGAACTTTCAAAATTCTAAAATTCAGTGGAACGAAGAATAAAGTAGGCACATCAAACAATCACATCAAAATAATTAAGTGTGTTAATCGGAAAAAGGACTTAGATTAAAAAAAAAAGTTGGAAGACCTCATTTGCACCGAAAAAATGGAGGGCCCAATTGTAATAATTGCTCAGATTAGATGACTAAATGAGAAGTATATGCTTTAGTCAACAAATATTGATGTGGGCTCCCAAAACGCGAAGGGTGAAAGAGTTTGTATTTGTCCACAAGTGCATAATCATATAGATATGTTCCTCATTATGATTTTGATTTGAATTTTCAAATAAAATTATGGGTATTCACTCTTTTCTTGAATTAGAAAGAAATTATAGGGAAGTAGAGTAGTTGGCACGAGTTAGTCCTCGCAAACAAGATCTCTTCATTGGGAAATCGAATTTGGACGCCTTGTAATTTGGCAATGAATACTCATTATGCATCTTAATCAACTAGATCGGCTAGTGCTTGGATAATAACTTGGTTTAACGGAGAGTGCTTATATAGTTTTTTGATTATTTTTTTATCTCCTGTATGGAAATGATGCGGCTAAAACATGAAACATAAAGTTTAAATCATGTCGTTTTAGTTCAAATACAATTTTTTAATACAAAATTTATTTAACTTGTATTAAAAAATAAGCAAACTTAAAAAAAAACACACACACACACAACACACAAAAGAAAAAAAGGGAAACTCAAGCTCTTCCTGTATTTTTTGTTTTAATATATATAAGTTTTTCTTTTTTTATAACTTAAATAAAAATTTATATAAAAAATCATATTTAGACCAAAATGACATCCTTTTAGCTATATCATCACCATATAGAAGAGCAAAATAATAATAAAGGTCATGTCAGTATTTTCAATTAGCCAAATTTGATGGAGTTAATAAAAAACTTGATTATTCAAATTTGACAAGTTTTAGGATTTAATTGTGCATTTTTAAAGTTTTAGGACTTAATTATACTTTCGTGACAAATTTTAGGTTTTTGAGTACACTTATCTCTATTTTCCTTTGCATTAGGATACTTATTTTCATTTTCTTTCTCTTTTGCATTGCTTTTCCTTTTCTGCATTCGAATTACTTACAATTCAAAATTTGCTTGTCGAACAATCTAATAACCATTTATGATCACACCATTATTACTAGTTCACCTCATTTTAGTGATTACGATTTAGCCAAATCAAAACATGATTAATTTATCATGTTTACATGCAACATCAACAAAATAATCTGAGATGATTAAATTGATATTCGGTACTCAAATAATGTTTAATAAGAAATTGTGAAAATTAAATAAAATATAGAAAAAAATTCCCAGGTTAAAGATTGTTAATACCACGAAAAACTCCAAATTCGTAGAGTTATAATAAATTTAGCCAAAACTAATTTTTTGATTACTAAAAACTTCAAATTGGTACATCTGTGAAAAAATTACTCAAAACCAATTTTTTGACTACAAAAAACCCCAAATTGATGCACTTTTGACAAATTTACTTAATACTAATTTTTTGATCACCAGAAACCCTAAATCGGTACACCTCTGGCAAATTTAATTCTCGTTAATTTCCGTTAAATGGGATTAATATAACGAAAAATTCTAAATCGATACATCCGTGATAAATTTAGTCTTTGTTAATTTCCGTTAAATTTAATTAATACTACGAAAATATTAAATCTAATACACTTGTAATAAATAACGAAAAATTCTATTGGGATCAAAATATTAATTTTTTATTATAAATATATTGGTTCGAGATTTTTTACGATAATAACCTAAGAAATAAAGAGGACTAACGAAGTTTAGGGCATTAATGAATCGTCCTACTTTTCCACATCCACGTCAGACCAGACCTCTGCTTCGGTCCAATGTCTCCACTCCTCCGGAGTTCCATCATTTCATTTTCGTCCTTCTATAAAATAAAAAAATCCGCGATATATTCGTGTCCCCACTCTCTCTCTCTCTCTCTCGCTTCTCTTTCTCCTCGCTGAGGGTTCTGGTGAGCTCCGTTGCCGCAAGATCTCGCAGCGATTCATTTTCCGGCCGCGGGATCTGATCCGTCCGACTCGGCCGGCCGTCGATCCGATCAACCATGGCGGCTGCGAACGCTCCGATCACCATGAAGGAGGCCCTAACGGTCAGTTCAGCTTCCCGTCTTTGAAAATTCACTGACCATCGTCCCGTCCGACGTTGATCGGAGCATCTCCGAAGCGAAGCTCAATTCCAGCCGTGCGGGGTTGCGGAGAGCGTCGCGGAACTCTAGACGCGTCCGTTGTTTGAGACGCCGTCGATGGATTTTCGAGTGGTTTTAGATCACTGACAGCCGTCCAATTTGGGCGAATTCGTGTTATAGCTACTGTTTGTTAGGCTAGGCACGATAATTTGGTGCCCTAGTTTGGGTAGGGCAACTTCGATTTCAGTTTAGATCAGCAGAGAAGACACTGTGATGATTTAGCTTGGGATTCAAGCAGTTTAGAAATTGTGGCATTACTGGTGGCCTTGGGAAGTTTAGATGTGGTTTAATTTCTTCCTCCTATTAGAGCGAGTAATTGAGTTGTCTGCTGGTCTGATCTTGTTTTATTTGCAGCTTCCGAGCCTAGGGATCAGTCCGCAGTTCATCACCTTCACGCATGTCACGATGGAATCGGAGAAGTACATCTGCGTGCGTGAAACGGCGCCTCAAAATAGCGTTGTCATCATCGACATGAGTATGCCTATGCAACCTCTGAGGAGGCCTATTACTGCAGACTCAGCACTGATGAACCCAAATTCTAGAATTCTTGCTTTAAAAGGTGTGGACTCGTTTACGAGAACCACTTGATACTTATTTTAGCTTTTTGCGATTTTTATGGCGTTGCTACCTTTTGACACTCGTTTCCATCTAATTGTCTGTGCTCAGCATCATTTTGGGCGCACTTGATTTATATTTTGTTGAACTTTTTTGGCACATCATAATGAAAATGACATTTCAATCTGGTAGAATATGCGTGAAATGCTGTATTCATAGGTCGTGTTGCTATGATTGCTGAATTACTGTACACATTTATCTTCTTAAGTGGGAAGAAGGATAGCGATTGGGTAGCAAGGGCATAATTGACCTGTACTTTCTTATTTTTTATTGTGACGTATTTGCACCATGTTGGGTTTCTTGTTACCTGCTGATTGGTCATATAGTTAGCCACGGCAGGATGTTTAGTGGGTGTAAGATCTGCAATGTTATTGTAGCATTGATTCATTTATGTTCAGATCATCGTGGATATTTGATTTAGTGAAGAATGGTTCTACATGTCTCATAATTTTTCTTAATATCATATGAATTTTCAAGTTTGGTCAAATTGACAAGTCTTAGCAAATAGGTCCCCTATTTAAGAGTAACTCGATAGTGGATGTCATATTTGCTTTTATGGTTAGTATTTCAGGCCAGGATGTGATGAATGAAACATTATACGAACCACGTTTCTATGCCAATCTGGGTTTTTTGCCTCTTGATGTCTAGTCAGTGGAGATAGATTGCATAACAAGCATTGGGTTAGACACTGTTTCTCGGAAAGTTGGTCATTTGTTATAGCCAAGAATGTATACTTCTGCCAAAATCTTGAAATGACAGCTTGCTGTGCAGCATCGGTGTGGTGAATTTCTCTCCAAGCATGGAGTTGAATTCACTTTAGTTACGTAACTTCTGCAATTTTTTGTTTTTTACATTGTTAGTAGTCCTTGTTAATGAGCTGTTACATCCTTTTTGAAGCCCAACTTGCGGGAACCACTCAAGATCATTTGCAAATTTTCAACATTGAGATGAAAGCAAAAATGAAGTCTTATCAGATGCCAGAGCAGGTGCGGTCCACTTACTTTCCTTCCTCCTTTATCGGATGTTATCTTTTTCTCGAAAGGTTTGGAGGTTGACCTTATTCAGGTTCTTCCATTTATAGGTTGTCTTTTGGAAGTGGATTACTCCCAAAATGTTGGGTCTTGTCACCCAAACCTCGGTATATCATTGGACAATTGAAGGTTTCTGGCTTTTTTATACTACAATTACTTACAGTTGATGGTGCTTTACTTCTACTATTTGTCACCATCTTGTCTGATGTGTATTGTAGGTGTTGTACTAATGTGTGTGCTATCACGTATTCTACTTCAGAATGTTATCCATCGTATGTTTCTTAAAAATAACCTTTCTTCAGGTGATGCTGAGCCTGTAAAGATGTTTGAGAGAACAGCTAATCTCGTCAACAACCAGATAATAAATTATCGATGTGACCCTTCCGAGAAATGGTTGGTTTTGGTTGGGATTGCTCCCGGTTCGCCTGAGGTATGTAGTATGGATCCTGTTGTTTATCTGAATAAAGGTATTCAAAAGAACTTGCCTTTTGTGTTGGAGAATAATTATGAAGAAGAATCAGAGGAGAAGGTCTCTTGAGTGGCCACCTGTAGCTGTAGTTGAATATGGAAAAGGAGAATCTCCCATCTAATTGCTAATTACAAACAAAAAAAAAGTGAAGCATGTCTGTTATAGGTGCATGCGAGTCATGTGACAGTATGATTTGACTTGATTCTCTTAAATTCAAGCCGCTCTAATTCTAGTGGAGATGGTTTCTCCAGCCTCAGTGGCCCATGAAATGTGTCCATGATTGCTATGGGTCTGCACTCTTGGGGTTCATACTTCCTCTGTCATCTTGTTACTAATTCTTTCTGAAACTTTTTCTCTATGGAAGTGTAAAGTTTGTGGTCAGTGCATCATGGTTTCAGACTTTCTATAAATCATGTGTGGTGTCAATATTTTTCGTGTTCCTAGAATTTAGAGTCACCTATGATGGTCAAATAACTTTGATGTCAAAATCTGTCTTCTAGCGGCCACAACTGGTGAAGGGGAATATGCAACTTTTCTCTGTGGAGCAACAGCGTAGTCAAGCCCTCGAAGCGCATGCTGCATCATTTGCAACTTATAAAGTGCAGTCACTTCACCTATCTTTTCAATCTTTTGGATCTTGTGCTTCGGTTGTCAACCCTGTTAATCTCTCTTCACCTGATGTACAGGTTCCTGGTAATGAAAATCCTTCAACTCTCATCTCCTTTGCAACGAAGACTGTTAATGCTGGTCAGGTTGCATCCAAGTTACATGTTATTGAGCTGGGTGCCCAACCAGGTGTCGTTGCATTCTAGTCTCTTCTTTTCATGTATTCATGGGTCTCAAGATTACATCTGGATCTTATCTATTGCTTGTTCCTTCTAACAATGCGCTTATATTAGCAGGGAAGCCGTCTTTTACGAAGAAACAAGCGGATCTTTTCTTTCCTCCTGATTTTACTGATGATTTTCCGGTGGCAATGCAGGTATTAGGTGGTGGTGTTTGATTCTCCTGAAAATGTTAGAAAATTGCTACATATGAATTAGGTTTTGGATTTATTTGGTGCAGATATCCCACAAATACAGTTTGATATATGTGATCACCAAACTTGGGCTGCTATTTGTCTATGATTTGGAGACAGCTACTGCTGTATACAGAAACAGGATTAGTCCAGATCCGGTATTTCTAACTGCAGAAGCTTCATCAGTTGGTGGTTTTTATGCTGTTAACAGGCGTGGCCAGGTCTTATTGGCTACTGTAAATGAGGCAACAATTGTGCCTTTTGTTAGTGGCCAAGTATGTACTTCGGATTTGCGTATCTTCATAGTCTTCAAATTTCGCCTTGGATGCTCATTTATCGTGTTAATAATTATTTGGTGATTCTGCAGCTGAACAACTTGGAGCTTGCCGTGAATCTGGCAAAGAGAGGAAATCTTCCTGGTGCAGAGCAGCTGGTAATGCAATATACTCATAATTCTGAATAATGTGCCTTTATACTGGATGATTGATGGTGTAGGAATTAGGTGTTGCATAACTTATGACCAAATGAGGGCAAAACTGATTGGTTTGGTTGTATTAGAATTTATCGTCTTATGTGGGTGGCCATTCTGTGCTTTATGTTATCTCTTTTCTATCTGTCAAAGGATCTCCTCTATGTTCATCTCTGTTCTGTCTATCTTGGCACATACACGTGCTCACATAGGCCTATCTTTGAATTTCAGTTGCTTAGTTAAGGCAAGTGGAACAGTTGCTCAATTTTGAACCTAGTGAGTTTGGTTCTCCTAGAATGAAGTAGGCTAACAAAATTTGGTTCTTTGTTTGGTTGATCTGGAGGTTTTATTTTGGTTTTTTTTTTATTCTCCAACTTTGAGATTTTATAGAAAATTATGCCCTGAAGCAGTTATAGTTTTCTTAATATAACCGTACTTATCATTTAAAATGATTTAGTAGTTCTACTTGATGTGGTCACTCTGAGAGCATGTGAAATGTGCTCTTGTAAATTTTTAATACCTCAGAGCAGATATATCTTGCATAATGAGATCAGAATGCCTTTCCAAATTTATCAGGTTGTGCAACGTTTCCAAGAACTCTTTGCTCAAACTAAATACAAAGAAGCTGCTGAGCTTGCTGCTGAGTCTCCGCAAGGAATACTTCGCACCCCAGACACAGTTGCTAAATTTCAGGTGCTTGTTTTTCTGACATTTAGAATAGATCTTTCGGTGATCATACTGTTACTTATGTTTCTTGGATAAATACAATCCTGTTCCCTGGTCCTGACTGAAGTTGTTTGTGACAGTCATAGTTTGAAAAATCTTGCTATATTTATTTATTATGAGATGATTCAGTTTTCAGATTCTGTTGTAGCTTTCTTTTCCTTATTTGGAAATTAATCTGTGGTTTGAAGAATTGCCTGACCAATGGAGACTATCTTATCGATTATAGTTTCTATCAGGGACTGATTCTATCTATGGTTTCTTTTCTGCAATAATATAATTTGTAATAGCTCGCCTGGAATATTATTTGACAGAAGATATGAATTTTTTCATCCTTGCCAATACTACAGAGTGTCCCAGTGCAATCTGGGCAAACACCACCTCTATTGCAATACTTTGGGACCCTTTTAACCAGGGGAAAGCTTAATGCATTTGAGTCACTGGAGCTATCACGCCTGGTTGTGAATCAAAACAAGAAAAACCTTCTCGAGAACTGGTTGGCTGAAGATAAGCTGGAATGTAGTGAGGAACTTGGGGATCTTGTGAAGGTAGGGTTTTTATTAACGTTCTTTCTTTCTTTCAACTTCTTTAGTTCTAAGTTCTACATTATCTTGAATAGTTCCCATGTATACGAATAGATGAGTCTGTATATATAGGTGTTTTTCTGCATATAAACCTGGCCTTTTTATTGCAGACCGTTGATAATGACCTCGCATTGAAAATATATATCAAAGCCAGGGCAACTCCAAAAGTAGTTGCAGCTTTTGCTGAGCGGCGAGAGTTTGACAAAATTCTGATATACTCAAAGCAGGTCTGCAGAACTTTCCTATCGTTTTCTTTATGTAGTGCTTTGACTGCTATGTACATTTCTAGAGTCCTCTTGTTGCTATTTCTTCACTTCATCTTTTTTGGATCTTATTGCTGCTTTATTTCTTCTAGGTTGGGTACACGCCAGACTATCTCTTCCTTTTACAGACAATTCTGCGAACGGATCCTCAGGTGTGCTCTCTGTAGTCATATCTCATACTTGTGAAGATAATTCTCTTGCTGTGTCTCTGTCCTAGGCAAAGAAAAGCAGCTGCAGTATAGCTAACTGATACCCCAATGGCTATGCACAGGGGCAATTGCTCACATACACAGACACATTTTCACCAAAATTTGTTATGTGGCATGGGAAAGGGTGGTATAACTGTCGCGGTATACGAGTCATGTGACTATGATTCTTGTTTGCTCTTTCAACTCACTATAATTTTTATTGACCTCCTTGGAAGATGACATAAAAATGTTGTTCTTACTGTAATTTTTGCCCTATGGATAATTTGCCTTTCTGTCCTTACTCCTTATTGGACTACCGAAGGGCATTGATGGCATTAGTTCAGTGAATCCCCTACATTTTTCACTGCTTAAATTGTCCTTGGAATAGCATAATATTTGGTTTTGCAGCTAGTTAGCCTAATGTTGGTTAGATACTGTTTCAGATGCATGCATGGTCCATTAAAAAACAGGTGCATGAAATAGCGAAGGTCAGGTGGTTGTTCTGTGAAGAGGGAGGTGGACGGGGAGGATGACAGCTTCGACTTTATTATAAATCCCCTTTTTTCGCCCAAGAACATTCTTATAAACTTATGTGGATTGCATCCCTGTTGATGTGCTCTGTGGGCCTTATGCATGCTTGTGCGATCATTGAATATATAATGTTTTAACAAATTTTTCATGCCATCTTGACAAAGAAAATTTTCTGATTTCTTTACTTCAGGGAGCTGTCAATTTTGCATTAATGATGTCCCAAATGGAGGGAGGTTGTCCAGTGGATTACAACACTATAACGGATCTCTTTCTTCAGGTTTTTCTATCACGTTGTTTCAGTTATTCTGTTATGGTTTTCAATTTCTCAGGTTAATTTGTTGCTCTTTATAGCAACGTACACATGATGCTACAAGGGCTTATCTAAGGTCGCTATTCATAATCATTTTTATGCATAAGCATGTAATATGTCTGGTTCCGTCTGGCACATGCAGAGGAATTTGATCCGAGAAGCAACTGCATTCTTGTTAGATGTACTAAAGCCAAATTTGCCAGAACATGGTTTTCTTCAGACAAAGGTAACTGATAATATCGGTATCAAGAATACTCTGTAGTTTTTTTATGAATATATGCATGATTTTTGTCACTAACAAGGCTTCAATATCATAGGTTCTTGAAATCAATCTGGTCACTTTTCCAAATGTAGCTGATGCCATCTTGGCTAATGGCATGTTCAGTCACTACGATCGTCCTCGAATTGCCCAACTTTGTGAAAAAGCTGGTCTTTTTGTTAGGGCCCTGCAGGTATACATCTTGAGATTTCTGGGTTAATCTCATACGGTACCATGTGAAATTCGGTTATTCTGACGTTGGCTATCTATTATCTTACAGCACTATACTGAGCTGCCAGATATCAAACGTGTCATTGTGAACACACATGCCATTGAACCACAGGTTTGCATTTTTTTTTTGTTGTGTTTTTTCTCTTGTTTATGGTGGGTGTTCTGAAATTGGGCCTGAGATTTTGGGGTCACCTGCAGTCGCTTGTTGAGTTTTTTGGTACACTATCACGAGAGTGGGCTTTGGAGTGCATGAAGGACCTTTTGCTGGTCAATCTGAGGGGCAATCTTCAAATTATTGTACAGGTGTGGTATCTTTCCTTTTCTTCTTAAGTTTGTTCGCTCCTATTTTCAGTAACTACATGAAAGATATGTGTACAGGTTGCGAAGGAATATTGTGAGCAGTTGGGTGTTGATGCATGCATAAAGATCTTTGAACAATTTAAGTCATATGAGGGGTTGTATTTTTTCCTTGGGTCGTACTTGAGCTCCAGGTTAGCGAGGGATATATTTCCCTGTTATTTGTTCAAAGTTCACTTAAAACTGCTGTGTCGGTACTTTGGATAAAGTTCTCTCCTTTCTTGTCAATTGTGCCAGTGAGGATCCTGACATTCACTTCAAGTACATTGAGGCTGCTGCTAAAACTGGACAAATTAAAGAGGTGGAACGTGTAACTCGGGAATCAAATTTCTATGACCCTGAAAAGACAAAGAATTTCCTGATGGAGGCCAAGCTTCCCGATGCACGGCCACTTATTAATGTTTGCGATCGTTTTGGCTTTGTGCCTGATCTCACACATTATCTTTACTCAAATAACATGCTTCGATATATTGAGGGTTATGTCCAGAAGGTACGAGGTCTTATGACTTCAAGCATGGACTTTCTGCATTCACTCTATATAAAGTTTCTAAGATTGTTTGCCTCTCTTGGTAGGTCAACCCTGGAAATGCTCCTTTGGTAGTGGGGCAGCTGATAGATGATGAATGCCCAGAAGATTTCATAAAAGGCTTAATTCTTTCTGTTCGATCTTTGCTACCGGTGGAGCCTCTTGTTGACGAGTGTGAAAAGAGGTGTGGTTTCCCCTCTTTCTTGCTCCTGGCCCTCTGATTCTTGCACCTGCTCTGTGATGATGTCATCCTTATGAGCTTCTGATCAAATTAATGTTCTCATGCCTGGGATCTGGTTTGCAGGAATCGACTCCGTTTGCTCACTCAGTTTTTGGAGCATCTCGTGAGTGAGGGAAGCCAAGATGTACATGTCCACAATGCTCTGGGTAAAATCATCATCGAAAGTAACAATAATCCGGAGCATTTTCTCACAACCAACCCATACTATGATTCACGTGTTGTGGGTAAATATTGTGAGAAGCGCGATCCTACTCTTGCGGTTGTGGCCTACAGGAGAGGCCAATGTGATGATGAACTTATCAATGTGACCAATAAAAATTCCCTATTCAAATTACAAGCCAGGTTTGACACATGCTTCATGTTACAATTTTGATTGTCATTGATAGAATCATCTGTTCCTTTGTTAACTTCATCTTGTTATTGTAGGTATGTAGTCGAAAGGATGGATGCTGATCTCTGGGAGAAAGCTCTGGACCCTGAGAACTCTTATAGGAGACAGCTAATTGATCAGGTTGTCTCTACGGCTTTGCCTGAGAGCAAGAGCCCAGAACAAGTTTCTGCAGCTGTTAAAGCTTTCATGACGGCTGATCTTCCTCATGAACTAATTGAACTTCTCGAGAAGATTGTTCTTCAGAATTCTGCTTTTAGTGGGAACTTCAACTTGCAGAACCTGCTTATCTTGACGGCCATCAAGGCAGATCCATCTAGAGTTATGGATTATGTCAATAGACTGGACAACTTTGATGGACCTGCAGTTGGGGAAGTAGCTGTGGAAGCCCAACTTTATGAGGAAGCTTTTGCAATTTTCAAGAAGTTCAATTTGAATGTCCAGGCTGTCAATGTCTTACTGGATAATATTCAAAGCATCGAACGAGCTGTTGAGTTTGCATTTAGGGTTGAAGAAGAGGCTGTTTGGAGTCAGGTAGCCAAGGCCCAACTAAGGGAGGGTCTTGTCAGCGATGCTATTGAGTCATTTATCCGTGCAGATGATGCCACTCAGTTTTTGGATGTTATTCGTGCTGCTGAGGATGCTAATGTCTATCATGACTTAGTGAAGTACCTTCTGATGGTGAGGCAGAAGACGAAAGAACCCAAGGTGGACGGTGAGCTCATATTTGCATATGCCAAGATTGATAGATTGGGTGAGATTGAGGAATTCATCCTCATGCCAAATGTCGCCAATCTTCAAAATGTTGGTGATCGCTTGTTTGATGAAGCCTTATACGAAGCTGCTAAAATCATTTTTGCCTTTATATCTAACTGGGCCAAGTTGGCCAGCACACTTGTGAAGCTGAGACAATTCCAGGGAGCTGTTGATGCAGCTCGGAAAGCCAATAGTGCAAAGACATGGAAGGAAGTTTGCTTCGCCTGTGTTGATGCCGAGGAGTTCCGCTTGGCACAAATGTGTGGTCTCAACATCATTGTACAGGTGATTTATCAATTTCACATTCATTCTTAGACTACTTAGTCATGTTTCTATCTTCTTCTTCTTCTAGCTCTTCGGTTAGGACACTTTTGACAGGTAGAAACTAGGGGAGCTGGTAAACTGGAAATTTGCACTTGGGTTGCCTCTTTAAATGCTTTCCAGATGGACATTTAGTGTGCTTCTTGTTACTTCAGTTAACTGCATGATTCGTATCTCCCACACAATATTCACTTAACTTTGCCTATGTGAATGCTGTAGGTGGATGATTTGGAAGAAGTCAGTGAATATTACCAGAATAGAGGATACTTTAAGGAGCTTATCTCTCTCATGGAGAGTGGTCTGGGTTTGGAGCGTGCACATATGGGTATTTTTACCGAGTTAGGTGTCCTTTATGCAAGATACCGTCCGGAGAAGCTCATGGAGCACATTAAGCTGTTCGCCACTCGGCTCAATATTCCCAAGCTTATACGAGCTTGTGATGAGCAGCAGCACTGGCAAGAGCTCACATACTTATACATCCAATATGATGAGTTCGACAATGCAGCAACAACGATAATGAACCATTCTCCTGAAGCATGGGATCACATGCAGTTTAAAGATGTCATCGTCAAAGTTGCCAATGTTGAACTCTACTACAAGGCTGTGCACTTCTATTTGCAAGAGCATCCTGATTTAATCAACGATGTTCTCAATGTGCTTGCACTTCGTGTGGATCATACACGTGTTGTTGACATTATGCGAAAGGTTTTACATGTGACTTTGACCTTGTATCTTGGCCTTGATTTGTTTTGCCTGTTCTAACTTTGTGGGTATTGTTTGCACGCTCTCAATTTCAGGCTGGTCAACTGCGGCTTGTCAAGCCTTACATGGTTGCAGTACAGAGCAACAATGTTTCTGCTGTTAATGAAGCTCTGAACGAGATCTATGTAGAAGAGGAAGATTATGACAGATTGCGTGAATCTATTGATTTGCATGATAACTTTGATCAGATAGGCCTTGCGCAGAAGGTTATACAACATTCTTTTGCCATAGGCTTTTACTTTTGGGTATGTTTTATATATTTATCAGTACTGTTTTGAGCAGATTGAGAAACACGAGCTTCTTGAGATGAGACGTGTTGCTGCTTATATCTATAAGAAGGCTGGTAGATGGAAGCAATCAATTGCATTGTCCAAAAAAGATAACCTTTACAAAGATGCCATGGAAACAGCATCTCAATCTGGTGACCGTGAACTAGCAGAAGAGTTGCTTGTTTATTTCATTGAACAGGTACTTCTTTTGTAAATAAATCCCCTGCTCTCTTAGTGAGAGTGCATTCTGCAGACAGAAATTAACTACCTAGAGATTCCTAACCTGCTGAGATTAATTTGCCAGTTTATCTGAAACAATCTGTTAAGTTGAAATGCTTCGTTTGTATTAATTTATGGGATGTCTTCAAGTGTCGTCTTCTTTTGGAGTCTGCAGCAGAAGAATAGGAGGTTGTCATTTGTACATGTGCATTCATATACAGTTGTTTATTAGTCTAACGCTTTAGCACTGGTGGTGTGATGGCTTCGTGAATCTGAGACAGACATGGTTGAACAAGGTCTCTTTAGATAGGAAAGATGAACAGCATGTATCCAACTGAATATTCTTTGCTTTGATCTTTTCTTTTTGCATTATTGTATTTTAGTCCTGGTCTCCTCCCTTAATGTTTGGAAATGTGTGCATATGTTTATCCGGTCTTGGTGCAATATTAATTTTTTCTCCTTGATCTGTGCAGGGAAAGAAGGAATGCTTTGCTTCGTGCCTCTTTGTCTGTTACGATTTAATCCGGGCAGACATTGTGCTTGAACTTGCCTGGATGAACAATATGATTGATTTTGCTTTCCCATATCTGCTTCAGGTGATAACTTTGTTGTACTGTTATAGTTACTCTGACAATGCATGAACAAATGTAGCTCACTATTGATATGTGAATTTATTACTCTCACAGTTCATCCGTGAGTACACTAGCAAAGTTGATGACCTTGTGAAGGACAAGATTGAAGCTCTCAAGGAAGTAAAGGCTAAAGAGAAGGAAGAGAAGGATGTCATTGCACAGCAGGTAATTAGTCTTCAGTCGTTGCATTCTATTGAATTAGAAAGTTCTTGGTGTGTGCCGTCTTGTGTAGTTCACTAGCTACATGTTAAAATCCTAGCATGAGGTTTGCATATAGCAACCAGCTCTTTGTTTAACCACTTGGTTGTCACTTTTAAGACTACGATAGTTATTGCCCCAAATCCTTGTTAATTGTTTGTTACTTAGTCATATCAGCTGTCTAATGTTTTTTAGAACCAATTTTCCCAGTTTTTTATCAGCATCTGTTACTAGAGAATACGACGAACAATTTATTTATTCGACTGCATTTTTTCCTTGACAGAACATGTATGCTCAGTTGCTGCCTCTAGCTTTGCCTGCACCCCCGATACCCGGTATGGGAGGACCGGGGATGGGAGCAGGTTTTGCTCCCCCACCACCAATGGGTGGGATGGGGATGCCTCCTATGCCACCGTTTGGCATGCCGCCTATGGGAAGCTACTAAACTCATGGAAGATGGACCTTGCTATTCGTTCCTTTGATAGCTGTAGCTTCACAAGACTTTGTGGACTCGAAGTTTTCGTTATTGCTTTGGGTGGACGGAGTTGGGGTGCTGCGCAATAACTGTCTCGAGTTTTTGTATCTTTCATAGGCTTGTGGGTAATTATTGTAACACTCAATTGTTTTCGGTTAGGAAGCGGCATTCTTTTGCTGTTGTAGAGTGTCGGGAAGAAGATCTGCTTGTATTCTAGTGATCTTATCGGTGTCTATTGAGGAAAACAATAGTAAGATACCTGAAGATATATAGACTGAATCCCAGCGTGAGGAGATATATGTTAGCATGTTTGTTTCTTACTTTGTCTTTTCTGTTTTCATTGGCATTTAACACATCATCACTCGAGTCAGTTTCAGTATTTGGCCGAAAAAGGAGCTGCTTTCGGTAGATCTGAGACTCATGTTCTGATGCTTGTTCGAGGACATGAATGTGAGTCAAGTATTAGAACTTGCTCTAACGTCTGAGGTTGAATGTTCAGATTACTATATTCTTAAAGTTCCATGTGTTGCGATGATTTTGACGCTCAGTTCAACATTCTCTTTCTTTATTGTGCGCTTTGAATTAAAGGTTCATATGTTCATTTCTTGGGTTTTCTATTTGTCTATATTTGCGGTAATGATCCAGTCCGACGAGGACGGGTAGTGGTTGCTGGAGCTAGATAGCTCGAACAAGGAGCAGCTCTTGGCTGCGAGGGATCAAGGAGCAGCTCTTGGCTGCAATGGTAAAGGGGGCAGAAATGAACCCTATTGCATATCGTGCCTATATATATATATATATATATTTGAAAACTAGAATTAATTCACGGAAGCACCTTTTAATGTAATGGATTATCGATGGGTTTGTAAATCGCACGATCAGATGTAATTATTCATCTGTTGAATTGGAACTGCGGGGAGTCAAATAAGCTTGACAATATTAGGTGTAGACATTGCAGTTTTAATGGATTATGTCAATTTGGAAACTAAAAATTTCAGTTCAACTGTGTCCTTTGTTTTTTGGCTATTGTACTTTCAGCGTAAGGCTGAAATGATCTTATTGAGAGGGCTTAATAAAAAAAAAATGCCTTAATTTTACCTTGAATGATAATTTTGGTCCGAACTGTTTTTTTCTCATAAAAAATTAACTTTCATTTAAATTTCAAATCTGATATGAACAATTTAGAAATTTCACATCAAGGGGGTTGGATTTGTGACCCAAATAAAAGTTGGTACCTTTTATTGAAAAAAAAAAAAATTAGGGCCATAATTATCACTCAAGATAAAGTTAGTATTTTTTATTTTGGAATTAGCCAGTTTGAGAGTGGCATATACTTCTTCTTGATTAATGGTTTTGCATTTCTTTTAATACTGGTCTGACCGAAGTTGACAAGTTTAAACCAGGTGTTTCGTTAATCTCTTCAATGTGTCGGGAGCTTCACAAGAACAAACTTTTATTGACGTACAAGGATATGGTAAGTAGACCTCTAGCTAATGTTGCCAAACTAAAATGTTGCATAAATTCTCAAGACCTCCAGCAGAAACCCCCGTTGCTCGGGTGGGGATGCACTTGTCGCTCTTTCATGTCTAATTCCACACAAAAGTTAACTCATTATTTTTTGAAAACGGGCACGCGAGCGAGAAAAGCCTATACGAACTTGCCTAGGAGATATCGGAGCCGCGGGGGATCGACGCCGACGAGGGCGGTTCAAAGCTGGGAAGGACCACAGATGCCGAGGTAAGCGGGCGTGAGGTTCCGTTCGTGAGGACCCGAAGTGGAGTTGTTTTTTCAAATGAGGGCTCTGAGTGCACCTTGCGACATGAAGAGGCAAACCGGTGTGAATTAAGGGCCCGAGCTCGCCGGCCGGCGGGTCGTGCGATTATTCCAGCCGCCGGAGAAGGGACATTCACGTCCAAAAAATTGTGGGTTGATTTTCTCTCTCTCGTTTTCGTTCCTGTATTACGTTGATTCGGCCGGCCCTCTCTGGCAACGCGAGCAGAACGAACGAAGAAATTTCTTGAATCCTCTCTTTCCCCCTCGATGGCGATCGCCATCATCCTCGTCTGGACCCTGATCTCCGCGCTCCCATTGTCCCTCGCTCTCCTCTTCGCCTCGCGCGTCGTCTCCCGCCGCGCGGCCGGGAGGAGGGCCGTCGGGTTCTTCCATCCGTACACCAACGACGGCGGAGGAGGGGAGAGGGTGCTGTGGTGCGCCGTCAGGGCCGTGCAGGAGGAGCGTCCCGATCTCGACTGCGCCGTCTACACTGGCGATCACGACGCGTCTCCCGATAGCTTGACGGCCCGTGCGATCGATCGATTTGGAGTCAAGCTGCTTCGTCCTCCTAAGGTTAAAATTTTTTTCCCATTTTCGTTGCTGAACTTATTGTCTGAGCTACTATTCCTATTTTGGTCTACTTTTGTCGCACGCCAATCGAAGTTTTAGTTAGTATTACGTGCTGTGAATCAGTGAGTGGAAGATCTCAATTGATGTTTTCGATTGAGGAGCTGTGCTCTTGGCTCTTGAAATGTCTTGCCAATGTAAGCATGTGAGGTCGGAGTTGAATGTCAGATATTGCCTTCGCCTTTTTCCCTTATACAGCTTTGCTAGCTCTTGTCGAGGATCGTAGACTGTAGACATAATGACTTCCCTTCGGTCTTTGAATGAAAAAAGCTCATAGCTTTACTTGAGGAATACGTCCCTAACTTACCTCATAACAAGAATAGTTCATAAATGGCGTGAAATGCATGAGGAATTTTGCGTGGGACGTCATTTGTGCGAGAGATAAACACAGATCTTAAGAGTTGATGCTAGCAAATTTTAACCTTTTTTGTCACGAGGGTGTGAAGGGATTCTCCTAGCAATTTTTGAAATTGGTAAGCTCTGCTCTTGTCCCTTACCAAAAAAGAAAAACAGTACGCTCTTGTCTTTACCAAAAAAAAAAAAAAAACAGTACGCTCTTGTTACTTATGCCCAACTCCTCAGGTTGTCCATCTGTGCAAGAGGAAGTGGGTCGAAGAAACTACTTACCCACGCTTTACTATGATCGGCCAAAGTCTTGGTTCCATGTATCTTTCGTGGGAAGCGTTGTGCAAGTATACTCCGTCGTTCTATTTTGACACCAGTGGATATGCTTTCACTTATCCTGTCGCACGGATTTTTGGATGCAAAGTTATGTGCTACACTCATTACCCTACTATCAGCACGGACATGATATCTCGTGTTTGCCAGCGGACTTCTATCTATAATAACAAAGCTTCAATAGCTCAGAGGTATTGGATCTAATCTGATGGATTTTTATTTATCTGTGCGTGCTCCTGTCTAGATGTTCTATAGAACATCTTAAACAGGATGGTTCTCCCATTGTCCCTTCGTCCATAACTCCATATCACTACCTTGTCTCCCTCAATTATGTGCACCTGCTCATCTTATCACTGGCACCATTCCTTCTAAAGTCTGACAGTCATGTAGTGGTCTATTGTGAGGTTTTGGATATCTGAATATTGGTGTAATTCCTGCATACAAACATATGTGTGGTTTTGTATATTCTCTGTTGTTTTCAATTCTGACGTAACTCTCTCCTTTTGGGCAGTGTTTGGCTATCCAGATGTAAAATCATATATTACACAATTTTTAGCTGGATATACGGGTTTGTTGGGTCTTGCACACATCTTGCAATGGTTAATTCATCATGGACAAGGTCGCATATTGAGAAGCTTTGGAGAATTCCTGATCGAACTAAGCGAGTTTATCCTCCATGCGATACATCAGGACTGCAGGTTTGTTGTGCTGTTGTTGTTCTTTACCATATCTCTGGGACCTCTCTCTCTCTCTCTCTCTCTCTCTCTCACACGCACGGGTGAGACTAGCATGGACACATGTATGCACACATTAACCATACACCAACACATCGACAAAGACACACCAATGGAAAATGAGTTCTAGGGGAAAGAAGTTAGGTTGGTCTTGCTACAAATGGACAAACTGCAATTGTCACAATATGGACATCCGGCTGTTGTGCTCCCCTGCTCCTTTTCTTTCCTGCTTTTATTCTCAGCATGTCGTGTCCTCCTCCTCTTATTGAATTGGGAAATGATGTACCCATTTTATTCAGACCACTTTTGTAACTATTTACTTGACCAGTTGACAGTTTAATTTTGCATTTTAATTTGTATGGTAGTCTATGTGTATGTTCTTTTCTCTAGCTAGTTAATTCTTGTTTTTGTGTGTTCTACTTATGATCTATGTACATTTTCTATTATCAATAATCCGCTTTGGTTTATCTGCTGTTAAGTTTTCACCTTTTCAATTTACGTAACATGTTGTAGTGGATATTTCATTCTCTAGAACATTTTTGTTGAAGCAGGTGCTTCCCCTGGAAAGACCAGTTACTGCGCCAACTTTCATTTCTGTTGCCCAGTTTCGTCCAGAGAAGGTGGGAACATTTATACCAACCTCATAATGACGAGGTAGCTATCATTTGAGTGGCTCACATGGGCCTTTGCTAATGTAGTGCATATACCTTAAGCTTGATTGTCATATCTCAGGCACATGTTCTTCAACTTGAGGCATTTGAGCTTTCTATCAGAAAATTAGAAGCAGACATGCCAAGACCTAAGCTCCAATTTGTGGGGAGTTGTCGGAATAGATCAGACGAAGATAGGTTGGAAAGTTTGAAAATCAGAGCAGTTGAACTGAAAGTGGAAGGGGATGTGGAGTTCCATAAGAACGTAATGTACAGGTCTGTGCCACTAAGACCCCAATTACACCTAACTTTTTTCATTGCTCTATTCTGGAGAATAGATTGACTTTGTCATATGGTGAGTTGTTTTTTTAGACCACAAACAGCATCTATAGGATATAACCAATATTTTGGCAGTGTCTTTACATAATGATAACTTATGAGGACTGCTATGAGCTTCTGGCTTAAGAACTTTTCATGTGGAACGGAATACTGGTTCAAGTTCGCAGTAAGAAGCTATGATGTAAGATAAATGAAAGAAATTTGATGGATTTGATGTAATCATTGGCTCTTAGCGATAAGTAAAGTGAAGATGAGAGAGGACGGATGTGTAAGCGGGCTTACCAGCTGAAGCCCACTCTAGCACACTAGAAGGGCCAACAGCTTATAGAGCCCTCTCTCACCAATCTCTTTTATATTTGTGAACCCAAGTTGAAAATTACTTTCGTTCTTGTGTGAATCAGTTGTTTACCATGGCTGAATTTGGATGTGTGTGCTCAACATGGAAAAAGATAAAATTGAGAGGCATACCCTAGAACTTCCTGCATTAAGTGACATTAAGAGAAATGTCCACACAACACACAACGAGATTCTCTTGATATAACTCAATTTCTCTGTGATGGTGAGGAATATATTTTTTGATACTTGACTGATAGGAATTTTGCTAAAAAGTAGGGCTAATAACTGGTAAAAAGTTAAACGCTAAGTTGGTTGTCATCTGAATATTTCTTCTTTTGGGTTCAATTCATCATGTCCTCCATGTATGTAATTATTGATTTTGGTCATGTCTTATTTGATAGCTGATAAGTATGAACTATCCACTAGACTTTGGTTTTGACAGCTTTCTTACTTGGCAGGGACTTGGTTAAACTTTTAGCAGGTGCAACTGCAGGACTGCATTCTATGATTGATGAGCATTTTGGAATAAGTGTAGTAGAGTATATGGCTGCTGGAACCATCCCGATCGGTATACTTTTCAATCACTTTAGAACTAGAAACGAATTCCCTGGCCTTTCTTCATACACATTGAATGTTTGCATTTTGTCCAGCTCATAAGTCCGCTGGCCCAAAAATGGACATTGTTTTAGAAGAAGATGGACAGCAAACTGGATTTCTTGCCCAAAATGTTGAGGAATATGCTGATGCCATCCTGAAAATCCTGAGGATGCCAGAATCCGAGAGAGTCAATATGGCTGCAGCCGCGAGGAAGCGTGCGTCCAGATTTTCCGAGCAAAGATTTTATGAAGACTTTAAGGCTGCAATCCGGCCAGTAATGGGTACTTCATCATCTTAAAACATGTTATCTTGTAACCGTGAGCAAGATGCCTAGTTGGAGCTTTAGTTGCAAAGAGTACCTCTCGCTCGTGCTTACACTACCTTGTGGATAGTCTTGATGTACACCTTGTACTCCGGCATTTCATATTCTGTGCGCAATCAGCATGATCATAATCTCCTGTTTTATTCTGACACGTCATCTTGATAATTTATGATTAGCAAATATAGATTGCAAATTATAAGAATCTTCTCTTTTGATTTTCCCATCCCACTTATACGCAAAGGTCCAACCTTTATTCCTACGTCTTCCTCCTTAAACCGTAGGTTTCCTTTCAATCTAACCCTTGAATCTTTTCCTATTCTTTGTTCCATTTGCTTTCATGGCATCTCAATACTCTCCTGAAAATAAACTAATTGTGAAAAATATTTTCCCTCAATAGACAAAACATTTTCAAAACTGAGGAAAATATTTTCTACTTTTTGAAAAGAGAAAAACATTTTTCCCCTCCTCCTTTAATCATTCATTATAATTATTTTTATTTTCTTTTTTTAAAATTCAAAAATTTTATTATTTTTTGTCTTTTATCTTTTTCTTTCTCTTTTGTATCTTCTTCTCCTGTTGGTCGCTAGCCCTGGCGGTGGCCGGTGATCGGCCACAGGCAAGCTCAAGCCTTGCCATAGGCCGGCGAGGCTCGAGTTTGCCTGTGGCCGGTCATCGGCCAGCGATTGACCGAGGAAGAAGAAGAATGAAGAAAAAAGAAAAAGAAGAAAAAGAAAAAATATTTTATAAAAATAAAAATAAAAAATTATTAAAAGTAGTGTAATGAGGAAAGTTTTTTTCATACCGAACAATGAAAAATATTTTCAATGACTTTTTCAGATTTTAGCCGAAAAATGGAAAATTGTGTCATTTTCTAGGAAAATGGCTTCGTGAAAAACATTTTCCGCGAAACGAAAAAAGTCTAATTCTTGCTTTGTTTTTCATTCTCCTTATTGCTATTCCTAGCCATGTCCTTCAGGTCAAAAGACCAGTATTACATGTAATGTACGGATGCATAAATAATGAACAGGTGGAATGGAAATATAATAATAATTTCGCTGAATTTATAAGTCATTTCGTTCTCTGTTTAAAGATCACTGCAGCAACTCATATGGTCAGTACTAGTAGATCCATGAGATGTTTTTTAAAAGGAACCAACAATAGTCAACTTGTTCAATTTTCCGTTGGTTCAGAGGATTCAAATGACACTGGTGATGGTGGTGGAATCCCTGTATTCACTTTCTGGTCAATCTCTTCATTTGGAATGTCCAAACTTTGCGTCAACGTATTCCATAGGCTCTGCAAGAAGCTATTCTGCCTTGGACTGGATTATTCGAGATTCTAAATTTTGCTGTGTTGTAAACCTGCACATAGTATTTTTAGTTTATCCAAAACTTCTCCGGTGTCACTCGCCATAAAGAGCTAGTTTCATGGTTGATGTGCAGGATGCTCTATACTTGAATGGAATCAGGCATTAAGCAGTTCATTTCCATGAGAATAATACTTACATGACAAGGAGCTTCAAGGAATAGCAATATTTAAGACTTATTTTAGGTACTGAAAGGGTTCGTTGGAGGTAGATGCTTATGTAGAATTTCTGTGGTGTATTGTGCTTCACTCCTTTTTTTGTTAGGTTTTCAGACATCGAATTCGCCATTTGAAGTACAAGATTCATTTCTTTGTAGCATTCATTTCTTAAGGTTCAACTAAAGGTAAAATAAGTTCCGGCTGTTGGCTACCTCATGTATTCCTTCTCTCCACTTTTGTCTAGGCTTCAACCGGTTGTGTAAGACAAATCTTACAAAGGATTTTGAAGTTCTACCAAACAATAAATACAAAAGAATTATCGAGAATTTCCAATTAAATACTTTTGCCGTGAGAGGACAGTGGACGTCTTCCTTTATATATTGGCGAAAAAGCTGTCTGATTTTCGTCATAACCAACCAAGAAAGACCACCTGATCGACCGAAAACAAAATGTTTCCATTCTGGCAACATTTAAGTGAATGACATACGATGATCATGATGCTAAATGATTTCAGGGAATCTGGCCCAAGCCCAAGAGCTTGTGGAGATGTTTGAATTGGAGATAAGTTTGAAGGGAAGCTATGCAGTACTTTTGGCTTCCCAAAGTCTTTACGAGGAGAGTTCGGTCAGACCAATATTAAAAGAAATGCAGAAGCATTAATTAAGAAGCATATGCCACTCTCAATAAGATCATTTCATCCTTTATTTTGGAGCAAAATTACTGAAAACTAAAGAACACACAATTGAACTGAAATTTTTAGTTTCCAAATTGATATGACCCACTAAAACTGCAATGTCTACATCTGATCTTGTCGAGCTTATTTACCTCCGTAGAGTTCCAATTCAACATATGAATAATTTTCTTGCGAATTACAAACCCATTGACAATCCGTTACATCAAAAGGAACTTTCATGAGTTAATTCTAGTTTTCATACAATATATATCCTAGATACGCTCTTTCCCTGTTTGATATACAATTTCGTTCATTTATGCTCTCTTCGCCATTTTAAAAGCCTGTTAGGAGCCGCTTCTTGGTAACCACTCTCCGCCCTTGTCGAATCAGATCGTTACAACAAAGATGGACAAATGGAAAAACCAAAGAAATGAACATATGAACCTTTCATAAAGAGCGCACAAGAAAGAAAAAGAAAGTTAACCCGAGCCAAAATTATCGCGAGACATGGAATGACAACTTTAAGAACATAGTAATTTAAACATTCAACCTCAGACGTTAGAGCAAGTTCTAATACTTGATTCACTTTCAAGTTCTCGAACAATTGTCACATCCTCAATATCAGTCCCTGGGAAATGGCTATGGTTTAAGTTTGGTGGTTTTCCAATCGGAACTAAATTTTTACTCTTGTTTTGGAAAACCCAATTTCGGATTCTTTGTACCCTTTCATTTTGTTATTTTTGGGGAGACTTTTCTGATTCCAATTTTCAAAAACTTTCTTCTTGAAAGTTGTTCCAAACATCTTGAAGTTTTACATTCTTTAATTTTAGAATTTTTGGAGTTCATTTGAGTGGTACAATGGCCTGATTTTCAGGCCGTGCAAAACTGCCCAAAATGGGTTTTTCGGTGATGTTCACCCCTTCTTTATTTTCTGTAAGCTTTTCTGAGTAGATTTTGGAAAAGTTTCCTTCACAAAAGTTGTTGAGAACGTCCTTTCTATAACGTATATAAATTTGGAAATTTTTCGAGATGATTTGACTTCTGGACAGAGCTTACTTTTAGAAATAAGAATTCTGTTCTAGCGAACTGTTTTTAGTCTGTTTTTGAGCTACTAAAATGGTGCTTACAGAAATATTCCGAATTTGTGTTCTTCATGAGAATCGTTTGTTAAGGCCTTATTTATGACATATTCAAATTTGAGAATTTCTGGAGTCCATTTACTATATTTTCAAGTCTGATTTCGTGAACAATGCAAAACTGTCCGGTTTTGTCAGATTTCAGAGATTCAGTATTTTCTATTCGAGAATGTTGGAATTTTGTCACGCCTCGAACCCCTTGGTACGCAGCATCCCTACCTTGGTCAATATATTTGCAACGTCCCAAGAAGCGTCGCCGACCCAACGCTCCGACAGAAATCAAAGCACAAGCGGAAGCAATAAATAAATGAACTCAGACAGATATAGTATGAGCAAAGGATAACCACACACCAATTACCATCGTAAAAAATAAATACATATTCTATATTACTATTAAAACCGTTTGTACAATATTCACAAGTACAACAAAAGATACAAACAAACAGTTAGTAGCCACCAGGTCAAAAAGGAATAAGTGGCTAGGGAGGTCAGGCTAAAGGTAAGGGAGAGGGCTATAATCCAAAAAGTAACGGCCCTCACTACTAGCTATGGACAAGGGATGACTCTAAGGCTCCCAATTAGGGTCGGATGACTCGACAGGATCATCTGACATCTCCTCGGAGGCATCCTCACTAGACCCTGACTCCTCCGACTCCATGGCTTGAGCTTGCTCGTCCTCATAGTCCAGTTCCAATTCGGGGTCAAGGTAAAGCTCGATTACCTCCTCATTTGATTCTAGCTTTGCAATCTCTCCGTCCTCGCCTATAACCTGCTCCATGGCCTCGGGCTCATCTTCCTCCTCCTCTATTGGCTCTGGGTCCTCCGCTATCACATCAGGCTCCTCATCCATCTCCTCCTTGTGCATAACCCACTCGGGTGTAATTTGAGGATCGATCACCTCACCATCAACTATAACTGGCTCCATCAACCCAACCTCATCCATCGGGATATCAAAGGTCCTGAGGGGCTGTCCCTCATTTCCATCGGCATTCTTGTGGCACCATGCCACATATTCCTGCGTCTGGTAAAAGTACTCGCCCACATCCACAAATACTACCGAGCGGTATCTCACAAAAGTCTCATCGTTCCCTGAAGGGTAGGTACTGATATACTGTTGGATCTGCATAGGGATCCCAAAAAGAGGCGGTGGTCTCGCCATCCTTACAACTGGGGGTCTGAAAAGTTTCGATTTACATAACCGTGGGACGAATCTTAGCCAGTACAACCCCTAAACTTAGGCTAGGCTAACATGTAATCTCCTGACCGGAAAATAAACACCCAAAGCCACAATACAACAATAATCACAATTATCTCCGACCCTGCAGGTTAAACAGTTCGATATATAATAATCACGACACATACGTGGCATACATAGTCACACGTACGTCAAACATATGCTCATGCTCTTCAATGTTTATGCCACACGCCTTTCACCGAATATCGCACACTCGCACACTGGCTCATGCATCACTATGCTTGCAAATGTTAGTGGTACATGACTTATCGGCCCACTGGCTCACGCTAGCACACTGGCAACTGCTCAATTTATTAATATTTATTACGACTCGAGTCAATCAATTTCACGGCCCGGTGCGTCTAGTCTGCTTCAAAGTGCATGAAGCGCAGCACCGATCTGGCCCAGTGTCTCTAGCCTACTTCAAAGTGTATGAGTCGCAACACTGATCTCCTTACAAACCAGAGTTCGCGTAAAACGCATCAGGATGGTTGTTTTCCGGATGAATCGGGCATTGTTTTGCTTTAAAGTGCATGAGGATGGCACACCCCGCGTAATACGCATCAGGGCGGAAATGTGATCACACGTACACACATTGCCAATTATTGTCTGAACCCTGCGTAAAACGCATCGGAGTATTTTTGGTGATCACATGCTCATGGCGGGCATGCATTCTCGCATAATTTCATCACATGCCTCACTCTCGGCATACACAATGCGTGTCCATGCTATGCAGTACAATGCACCACGAGCATCAATATAATTCAAGTACTCAATATTACCACACGTGCTTAATTGGCCCAATTAATACCGTGTGGCCTAACGTGCGATTCATAAATCAACGATTAATTTCAAGCTAATCACTGACTAATTGCACACCACACTAGTCGACCATACAACCATGCGACATTACAGTACACAATCGACCACAATTAAGCACAATTAACCTCACAATCAATCAACCCAAGCATACCCAGCAATTTCACCAATGGACTCTTAAATTAGCCATTTTAGTCCAATAATTCTCCCCATGGACAACCAATAATTCCGTCATTCCTAGGCCCATTTTGTCCCCAATTAATTCTCATTGAACCACCAAATTTGTCCCGATAATAATTTCTACCAATTGGTTCACCAATTTCTCCAGGTATATACTATCATTCCTAAACCAGTCCAGAAAATGCACTATCAGTCCTAATCCGAGTTTAGGAATTTTACTCATTTAATCCAACTTTACGACGATGAGGAATGGTGGCCGATCACTGGTGAATAGTGGTACCAGCGGCGACGTACGGACGTTGTACGGACAGCAACGTATGGGGACGTACGGACGGCTGGAGCGTCACGACAGCAGCAGCTCGGCTGTTTAAGCTCCGGCGCGGCGGCGATGCTTGGCCGAGAGGGAAAATGAACGAAGGAGAGAGAGAGAGAGAGAGAGAGAGAGAGAGAGAGAGAGAGAGAGAGTGGCCGAACGAGGGTGAGGTTGAAGCTGGGGGTTGAGGCGGACAGCGGCGCGGCACGGTGGATTACGGCGGCGCTTCGGTGGCCGACGGCAAGCTTCGGCGTGAACGGCCGAGAGAGGGAGAGAGAGTTTCAGTGAGAGGGAGAGTGAACTGGCCAAATGGGGAGGTGAGGAGAGAGAGAGAGAGAGAGGGGAGTCCAAGGTGGTCAAATATAGTGACTTGGGGGAGCCATGTGTCGCCGATCTAGCCAAATGACCATTTTACCCCTCATCCAAGAGCCTTCATTCATTCAAATCCAATAATTCATGGGTATTTTGGTCATTTGCACCCATAATAGGATAAGTACAAATTTAATTAATTTCCTTAATTATCCCCCCAAAATTCGGAATTAAAAAATGACCTAGGACAAAACTGTCATTTTTCCGATCCAGGGTCGAAGTTCCATTTTTCGCCCGTACCAACTCCAAATATGCGTGGCCAACATAATATAGTGTCGGAATCCCAAAAATAGTTGTGTAAGCCTTCGACAATCCAAGTCAAAGTTCAAAGGGCAAAATCGTCAATTTTTTCAATTTTGGTCAAAATTCAAATTTTTGGCTATGACAACTCTAGATATGCGTGGCCACCCTAAAATGGCATCGGCCTTGAAAAATAATCTCATTTGATCTCGAAAAGCAACGCTGGTGTCTAGAGGGGCAAAATCGTAGTTTTTCACCTCCGGACCGAAATTCCAATTTTTAACCATATTAACTCCAAATATGCGTGGCCAGCATAATATGACGTCATATTCCCATAAATAGTCTCTTAAGCTCTCGAAAGTCGATGACGAAATCCGGGCCCAATTTCGTGAACAAAACTCGCTAAACTTTTAATTTCAGGGTCTCTCACTAATGGACGACTGTTTAGAGATTACGCGTATTGATCTAGGGTTATCCATATCATGATAGTCTCGATCATTGAGAGAATGAGAAATTATCACTAGTTCCAGAGGTCACGATCGTTCAGTTCAAGTTCAGGACTGGTCAGCCACGTGCACTTTCAATCTTGCAGAATCACTTGCATCCCTATTGTACATCATTGATCTTGGCCAAACCCAATCCATTACTTGTTCCTTAGATCGGCCCACGTCGCCCCAAAATATTCTCTCAGTATCTCTCGTGATCGATGTCCATTTCATGATAGGGTCCTCGGTCCATGTACCGTTTTCTAGTTAGCCATACCCCTTTGGTTAGTATCCCGAAAGTAATCAGCTTTGGGCGAGACTTACCAAAATGAAATGCGAAATAATGTCAATTCTATTGATTCCAGAATTACATTAAAATTTGGACTGTTACAAATTTCGACTTGATGTCTTCTGATGATTTAAAGCATACGTTCTGAGCTTTCAAATGAGATATTTTATGCTTTGATTGGAGGTCGGCCCAGGGGGAAACCGAGAGAGAGAAGTAAGCTTGAAATTGGATGATTCTAGAGAAGTCAAAACTTGAAGCCCAAGCTTGGAAATGAATGGCCAAGAATGAAGCTTTGTTCAAGAAGCCTCATTAATGGCCATAAGACTTTAGGGACCCCCTTCATGATGACTAGCATTAATAGTCTTGAGTGAGGAGTAAGTTTGGACATTTATAAATAAAAAGAAAGGTCATTCGGCCAAGGGGAGGAAGAGAGAGAGAGAGTAGCCGTGAGGGAGAGAGAGAGAGAAAGAGAGGACCAAGGTTGGCTTCTTCATCATTTTAGTCCATTAGTAACATTAATTACATGCCATCATGAAATTTGACTAAGAGGCTTAGTCCATTAATGGCATTAAATGAAAGCCATGATGAGTCTTGACTTTGAGACCTTGTCATGATGGCCATCTATCTTCTTAGGCAAGCTTGGATTAGCAACTTAGTGAGCAAGTTTGAAGTTCTATAAATAGAGGAAGCCCCCCCTCTCTCTCATGCCATTCCCACGTCTCTCTCTCACGCCCAAAGGCCCGGCCAACCTTTTCTCTTGCTTCTTTGTTTTGTGTTCACTCCGAGAGAGAGAGAGAGAGAGAGAGAGAGAGAGAGCTTGACCGACTCATCCTTCTTCTTGTTGTTCGATCAAGTGAGGAAGCTACGTCTGAGGCTAAGTGTTCGTGTTCAAACCTCACGTCAAGAATTGCCCAAGAGTCGCCGAAGCTCTTGTGTTCTTCACACGTCTCGTATTCTCTAGTTCTTGTGTAGTTGTTGGGTAAGTAAACTTTCTAATATCGGGAAAGGAAGTTGTGATACGTTGTGACACGGTTTGCTTGGACCGTTTCTTGGTCGGTTGGTTGGTTGTAATTGGTTCATTTCTCGATTTAATCATGTTTCGTGTTTGACGTTTGTTTTGGAGATAGAACCGAGACTTGAATGACAAGGTGCACATGTTATAGTCATGCTTGATGTTCTTTTGTATGAACTTTGCTATTGATTTGCCATTGATGTGGGTGCGGTAAGGGCCAACTTGTGCTAACGGTGATCCCCTCGTCCTCACTCGATATTAGTAGGTTTGCTTGCTATGTCTCCACGACTCATCCCCCGTTTTTCCCTTTCAGGTCTGTAGGATGGCATCTCCTCTAGCCCGCGTTGGCAATCCCGTGGAGATGAGAGCCGAAGTGCTCACTGTGACAGATGCTAGAGAAGGCCGCGCCTATCGTCGAATCCTGAGGGGTATGATGAATGTCGATGAGGACCTAATGAACTTGGTGCCTCACTCGTACGCGGTGTGGTATCGCTACGCGGACGGAAAATGGGATGGATCCCTATGTGGGTTCAACGATGCTTTGGTGATGCGGGCGGGCCGGCTTCGGGATAAAGCTATGGGTGGGATGTGAGATGGCCAGGCGGACGGGACCGAGGTAGAGATGAAGAAGCGAGACACCGTAGTGGGTATAAGATAACCCAAGTCAAGATTTGCTAATTATAGTCGGTTATGAAAATATGTGTTGTTTGCCATGGCCCAAAGGGCTTGTTAAAACATGTTTGCATGCCCTGTAAACATAAGGTTGCTCATAATGTTTCTTGTCTTATTTCCACTGTGTGAATTAATTGTAATTGTCCCAAGAAATGCTTCCGCTTGTGTATAACGAAAGATAATAATGAATGGGACGTCATGTGAATGACCCTGAGATTGGGGCGTTACAACAATAATCTGAACAGAAGTCTTAGATCTACCAAAAGCAATTCCTTTTTCAGTCAAATACTGAAACCAACTCGAGTGATGCTGTGCTTGAATGAAAACATAATCAACAAAGTAAGAAATAAACATGCTAATATCTAAAGAGCATATCATGATATAGGTATGGGTCTAACAAAGTAAGAAACAACACATGCTAACATATAAAGAGCACAGCATAATACAGGTATGGATCTGACAAAGTAAGAAAGAAACATGCTAACATATAAAGAACACATCATGGTATAGGTACGGATCTAAAATATTTAATGTTCTGTAGAGGAATTGAGATGACAATAGTTGAGAGTTTTGCCATTCTTGGTCATCTACTTGTAAGTACGAACCAATGCTCAGACGTAAATTTGTTGTTATTTCCATGTTTATGACTTATCCTTTCACTTCTTGCCAGAAATGAAGACTCCGCAACTACAACCTCAACGTTAGCAACGTGAGGGACCTAAGGTCCCTGGCCAATAATGCAGGCCTAGAGGTTCTATAGGATTGCAGGCTAAAGGTGCTGGCAGAGCTAATATTAGGGTGAAAGATGGAGAAGCGAAAACGGGTCACGGTGAGCCAGTGGAACAAGCTGTGGTTGACAAGTGCATAGGTCTAGTACGCGTGCACGGACACTTTCATGACGCTCCAGATCGGAAAGGCTCTGTATGCCGCATGAAGCCATGAGGCTTTTGCTATTTTTTCAGTTTTTACATTTCCTAAGTTGCTAATGTTGGCATGGTTTGCAAATCAATTAGCTGTACATAAACGTTAATATAGGTTGACAAGTATTAATGCAGCACTGCAAGGCAGGAATTGCTCCTGTTGTAAAAGGTGATAAACTGAGTCTGTCACAGTGTCCTCATACAGATATTGAGAAAACCTAAACAAAGAATGTATCTTATGCTAGTGCAATTGGAAGTATCATATATGCTCAAGTTTGCACTAGACCAAATATTGTTTTTGCAATAGGACTTCTAGGCAGATATTAGTCAAATCCATGACACGATCACTAGGTTGCTGCCAAGAAGGTTTTGAGGTACTTAAAGATGACAAAAGACCATATGCTGATCCACATATATGTTCAGGACCTAGAGCTGGTAGGGTATTCGGATTCAGACTTTGCTAGTCGTCAGAATAAAAAGAAGTTGACAACAGGTTACATTTTTAAGTTAGCAGGAGGTGCACTATCATGGAAAAGTGAGAAATAGAAATTAATGACATCCTTTACCATGTAAGTGAAGTTTGTAGCATGCTTTTCGGCCACTACTCAGGCAATTTGGCTCCGGAACCTTATTAGGAAGTTGACCGTATTTGATTTTGTGGATATGTCCATATAGTTGTATTGTGACAATAACTTTGCAGTGTAATTTGTTAATAACAACGGAGGTCTCAAGGAGTTTAAGCATATGGAAGTCAAGTACTTGACCATAAAGGAAAAAGTTAGGGATGGTGACATTACATTAGAGCACATTTCCACAGATTATATGGTAGCAGATTCACTAACTAAAGGTCTTTGCCCCCGTATATATGAATGACATGTCGTTAACATAGGCTTAGGAGTATCATGGGATGCTATTGTTTAGTGGGAGCTGCTTTTGTCTTTGCTCTAATAAAGTTTGCATCTGTGTTTTGTTACATTTAGTAACATTTGGGATGTGTGTCAACCAATTTGTATTCAATAAGGTGTTTCTGAATGCATTGTTGTTATGTTGAATACACATATAAGGTGAAAATCTTAAGGTACGGTGTAAACCTTAAGTAAAGGCTATGGGCATTCAGTTATTAGCCTTAAAGATATGTCTTATTACACATAAAGTAATGTTAACAATAAGGACAAGACATATGTAGGTTCATTGAAACCATAAAGATATTTTCCAACGACACATTAGGTTTTTGTGACACTTAAAGAGAGAGAATGTGGACTGACAAAGAGGATAACACATAAGATATAACTCTTTTTAAGGTGTTATCTGTTTTCCACACAACCATATCGAATCTATATCAGTAAAGTCAAAAGCACTTGTAATCATGAAAGGCTCTATGTTTGATGTTCATGCAGTTATCACCATGATTTGGTGTTTGAGACTTTATGAGATCGGATTGACTAATAAGAATAATCTATAGACCAAAATAAAGGTACAAACATAAAGTATGATTTCAATTAATATAGCCAAAGTAGGAGAATGTAAGAGTTTTTCTGTATGTGGGTTACATTAATTGAGATTGTAATTAACCATTTACGGGCTTGATCTAATAAGGTTGGATACAAGGATTATTAATCAGTTTGATATGGGCATGGCTTGTGTGGGCCAAGTAGAGCTCGGCCCGTTCCATGGGATGAGCGGATCAAGGAGGGACTCCAACATGATCCCATTTGGTGTGAAGACGACTTGCTTTACACCAAGGGACGGCGATTGTACGTGCCACTATATGGGAAGCTACGAAAAGAAATCCTACGGGAGTGCCATGATTCCAAGTGGGCGGGACATCCGGGAATCCATCGCACTATGGCGCTCTTGGAGGATCGTTACTATTGGCCTCACTTACGCGATGACGTGGAGGCATATGTACGAGGGCTGAGGCAGTCCCATAGCGCTAGGGACTCCGAGGGTTATAGGGGAGAAGAGCTCCGACACTTGATCGTCATTATTTCCGCATCCAGAGGTGATGGATTCTAAAACAGGTGCATAAATCTCGTTTATTCTTTTGTAGCACCATTTATTTCTTACTATGACGATCTTAAGGTGCTCAGCCACGCCTCACAATCGGCCAACACAGTACGGTAGAGGTACGGGATTGACAAAGTAAGAAACAACACACGATAACATATAAATAGCACAACATGATACATGTACATATGCTAACATATAAAGAGCATAGTATGGTAAGGCACGGGCCTAGCAAAGTAAGAAACAAACATGCTAACATATAAAGAGCACAGCATGATATAGGTACGGGTCTGAAATATTTAATGTATTGCAGAGGAATTGAGATGACAATGGCTGAGAGTTTTGCCATTCTCAGTCATCTGCTTCCGAGTACGAACCAAAGCTCAACTTGCTTTACCGTTGGAGTAGATCGTTACTATTCGACCATCGAAGCATCCGTTTGGCGCCCCGGTCCTATGATCGGAGGATCGGAGGCATGACGTGGATCTGTAAATTTGTTTCCATTTCCATGTTTACGACTCATCCTCTCACTTCTTCCTAAAAATGAAGACTCGTCTTTCCACTGGAGACGGCACATGGGCTTTTGGTTAATACGATTTGAGTGAAAGACAAGTCTTCATTTCTGGAAAATGACTCTCTTATAAATGGATTTCCTTGAATGAACATTCTAGCTCAACTCTCTCACTCTTCTCTGGTCTCACTTCTTTTCTACGCTATGTCTTCAAGTACACCTGTGATCCTCGACCACGAGGTCCTCGAAAGTGACCACAATAAATATGAGGTCACTTTTGAAGGCTATACCATCCATACCCTCCTCGCCTACTCTCTTTTTGTCGCCTTCTCTTGGCTCTTGTTCCACAGCTTCGAGCACCTTGTCATTGGCTAGACTCGCTGCTCCGAATACCTTGTCGTCGGCCTTGACATTGAGTGGCTAGTAGGCCCGGAAGGCATCCGTAACCTTGCTGCCATTCTATAGTTCTCGGTGGATGTTCACTGCCTCATCTTTTAGCTCCTACACTCGTTCGAGATCCCCTAGGCCCTCAAAGACTTCCTCAGCAATGATCGCCACAACTTCGTCGATGTCGAAATTGCTAAAGATGTCAACAAGCTAGTCCGCAATTATGGTCTCAACGTTAATAACACGAGGGACCTGCGATCCCTGGCCAATAATGGAGACCTAGAGGTTCTACATAATTGCGGGCTGAAGGTGCTGGTGAAGCTAATACTAGGGTGGAAGATGGAGAAGCAAAAACGGGTCACGGTGAGCCAATGAAACAAGCTGTGGCTGACGAGTGCATAGGTTCAGTATGTGTGCATGGACGCTTTCATGGCGCTCCAGATCAAAAAGGCTTTGTATGCCGCATGAAGACATGAGGCCTTCGCTATTTTTTCAATTTTTATATTTCTTAAGCCGCTAATGTTGGCATTATTTGCAAACCAATTAGTTGTACATGGACGGTAATGTGGGTTGACAAGTATTAATGTAGGATTATCGTTTTGTGGTCATGTTCATTTTTGTTCCGCATTTGAAGACACCGGAGATTGGAAAGATTTGATGCATTGATTCGCATTTTTCGCACAATTTGTACTCGAATATACATAAGTAGGTTCATTAAAATCATAAAGATATTCTCTAGTGACACATCGGGATTTTGTGACACTTAAGAAGAGAGAACATGGACTGACAAAGAGGATGACACGTAAGGTATAACTCCTTATGAGGTGTTATCTGTTTGTCACACAACCAATATCAAATCCATATTAGTAAAGTCAAAGGCACTTGTAACCGTGGGAGGCTCCGCGTTTGATGTTCATATAGTTACCATCATGATTCGGTGTTTAAGACTTTATGTGATTAGATTGAATATTAAGAATAATCCCTAGACCAATATAAAAGTGCAAACATGCAGTACGATTTCAATTAATATAGGCCAAGAGGGAGAATGTAAGAGTTTTCCTATATGTGGGCTACATTAATTGAGATTGTAATTAACCGTTTATGGGCTTGGTCTAAAACGGTTGGATATAAGGATTATTAATTAGTACGATATGGGCTTGGTTTGTGTGGGCCCAGTTGAGCCCGGCCCGTTATGAGAGGGCCTGGCTGAAAACTCTATAAATAGAGTCGGAGGTCCCTCTCCTAACCTAACTTTCTCTTAAACACTTTCAAACCTCGCATATGGTACTCGTGAGGGTTGAGGCGATCTCATAGTGCTAGGGACTCCGGGGGTTATAGGGGAGAAGACCTTCGACACTTATTTGTCATCATTTTCGCATCTAGAGGCGACAGATTCCAAAACAGGTACATAAATCATATCTATCCTTTTACTGTACCATCTATTTCTTGCTATGGCTATCCTAGGCGCTCAGTTGCGCCTCACGGCCGACCAACATAGCATGGTAGAGGTACGGGTTTGATAAAGTAAGAAACAACACATGATAGCATATAATGAGCACAACATGGTATATATACACATGCTAACATATAAAGAGCACAACATGATACATGCACGAATCTGACAAAGTAAGAAACAAACATGCTAACATATAAAGAGCACAGCGTGGTACAGATACGAGTCTAAAATATTTAATATTCTAGAGAGGAATTGAGATGACAATGGCCAAGAGTTTTGCCATTCTCGATCATCTACTTGCGAGTACGAACCGATGCTCAACTGTAAATTTGTTGCCATTTACATGTTTACGACTCATCCTCACACTTCTTCCCAAAAACGAAGACTCGTCTTTCTATTAGGGACGGCACACAGGCTTTTGGCTAATACGATTTGAGCGAAAGACAAGTTTTCATTTTTGGAAAATGACTCTCTTATAAATGGATTTCCTTGAATGGACATTTTAGTTCAACTCTCTCACTCTCCTTTGGTCTCACTTCTTCTATACGCCGTGTCTTCAAGCACACCTGCGATCCTCGACCACGAGGTCCTCGAAAGCGACCACAATGAATATGAGATCACTTTTGAAGGGCATACCATCCATACCCTCCTCACCTACTCCCTTTCCGTCGACTCCTCTTGGCTCTCGTCCTACAGCTCCGAGCACCTCGTCGTTGTCTTGTCTTGCAGCTTCGAGCACCTCGTCGTTGGCCATGACATCGAGTGGCTAGCAGGCCCAGAATGTGTCTGTAACCCTACTGCCATTCTATAGCTCTCAATAGGTGTTCACTATCTCATTTTCCAACTCCTACACTTATCCGAGATCTTCGGGTCCTAAAAGACTCATTAGCAATGATTGCCACACCTTTGTTGGCGTCGAAATCGCTAAAGACGTCAACAAGCTATTCAGCAACTACGGCCCCAACGTCAGTAACGTGAGGGACCTGAGGTCCCTGGCAAAAAATGTAGGCCTAGAGGTTCCATAGGATTGCGGGTCGAAGGTGCTGGCGAAGATAATACTAGGGTGGAAGATGGAGAAGCGAAAACGGGTCACGGTGAGCCAGTGAAACAAGTTGTGGCTGATGAGTGCACAGGTCCAGTACGGGTGCATGGACGCTTGCATGACGCTCCAGATCGGAAAGGCTCTGTATGCCACATGAAGCCATGAGGCCTTTGTTATTTTTTCAGTTTTTATATTTCCTAATCTGCTAATGTTGGCATCGTTTGCAAACCAATTAGCTGTACATGGATGTTAATGTGGGTTGATAAGTATTAATGTAGAATTATCGTTTCATGGCCATGTTTATTTTTGTTCCGCATTTGAAGACATTGGAGATTTGAAAGATTTGATGAATTGATTTGCATTTTTCGTACAAATTGTACTCGAACATACATATGTAGGTTCATTGAAACCATAAAGATATTCTCTAGTGACACATCGGGTTTTTGTGACACTTAAGGAGAGAGAATGTGGACTAACAAAGAGGATGACACATAAATGAAAACTATTTATGAGGTGTTATCTATTTGCCACACAACCATATTAAATCCATATCAGCAAAGTCAAAGGCACTTGTAACCATGAGAGGCTCTGCGTTTGATATTCATGCAGTTACTATCATGATTCGTGTTTGAGATTTTATAAGATCGGATTGACTATTAGGAATAATCCCTAGACCAATATGAAAGTGCAAACATGCAGTACGATTTCAATTAATATAGCCCAAGTGGGCAAATGTAAGAGTTTTTCTATATGTGGGCTACATTAATTGAGATTGTAATTAACTGTTTACGGGCTTAGTCTAATAAGGTTTGATATAAGGATTGTTAATCAGTTTGATATTGTCCTGGTTTGTGTGGGATGAGTTGAGCCCAGCCCGTTATAAGATAGCCTGGCTGAAAACTCCATAAATAGAGTTAGAGGTCCCTCCCCTAACCCAACTTTCTCAAACACTCTCAAACCTCGCATATGGTACTCGTGAGGGCTGAGGCGGTCTTATAGCTCCAGGGATTCCGGGGGTTATAGGGGAGAAGAGCTCCGGCACTTGTTTGTTGTCATTTCCGCATCCAGAGGCGATGGATTCCAAAATAGGTGCATAAATCCCATCTATCCTTTTACTGTACCGTATATATCTTGCTATGGCAATCCTAAGCCGCTCAGCTGTGCCTTATGGTTGGCCAACACAACATGGTAGAAGTACGGGTTTGACAAAGTAAGAAACAACACATGATAACATATAAAGAACACAACATGATAGATGTACACATGCTAATATATAAAGAGCATAGCATGGTAGAGGCACGGGTTTGACAAAGTAAGAAACAAACATGCTAACATATAAAGAGCACAACATGGTACAGGTACTAGTATGAAATATTTAATGTTCTGCAGAGGAATTGAGATGACAATGGCCGAGAGTTTTTCCATTTGCGGTCATCTGCTTGCGAGTACGAATCGATGCTCAACTGTAAATTTGTTGTCATTTCCATGTTTATGATTCATCCTCACACTTCTTCCTAAAAACGAAGACTTGTCTTTCCACTGGGGACGGCACATGGGCTTCTGGTTAATACGATTTGTGTGAAAGACAAGTCTTCAATTCTGGGAAATGACTCTCTTATAAATGGATTTTCTTGATTGAGCATTCTAGCTCAACTCTCTCACTCTCCTTTGGTCTCACTTCTTCTCTAGTCTATGTCTTCAAGCACACCTGTGATCCTTGACCACTAGGTCCTCGAAAGCAACCACAACGAATATGAGGTCACTTTTGAAGGCCATACCATTCATATCCTTCTCACCTACTCCCATTTGGCCTCTTCCTCTTGGTTCTCGTACCACAGGTCCGAGCACCTTGTTGTTGGCTCGACTCGCAGCTCTGAGCACCTTGTCGTCGGCCTTGACATTGAGTGGCTAGTAGGACCAGAAGGCGTGCGTAACCCTACTGCCATTCTATAGCTCTCGGTAGGTATTCACTGCCTCATCTTCCAACTCTTACACTCGTCCGAGATCCCCTAGGCCCTCAAAGACTTCCTTAGCAATGACTGCCACACCTTTGTTGGCGTCGAACTCTCTAAAGATGTCAACAAGCTAATCCGCAACTACGATCTCAACATCAGCAACTCGAGGGACTTGAGGTCCCTGGCTAATAATGCAGACCTAAAGGTTCCACAAGATTGCGGGCAGAAGGTGCTGGTGGAGCTAATACTAGGGTGGAAGATGGAGAAGCGAAAACGAGTCTCGGTGAGCCAGTGGAACAAGCAGTAGCTGACGAGTGCACAGGTCTAGTACGCATGCATGGACGCTTTCATGGCGCTCCAGATCAGAAAGATTCTATATGCCGCATGAAGCCATGAGGCCTTTGCTATTTTTTAAGTTTTTATATTTCTTAAGCCGTTAATGTTGGCATTGTTTGCAAACCAATTAGTTGTACATAGACGTTAATGTGGGTTAACATGTATTAATGGATGATTATTGTATCGTGGCCATGTTCATTTCTGTTCCACATTTGAAGACATCGGAGATTTGAAAGATTTGATGCATTTATTTGCATTTTTCGCATAAATTGTACTCAAACATACATATGTGGGTTCATTGTAACCTTAAAGATATTCTCTACTTACACATCAAGTTTTTGTGACACTTAGGGAGAGAGAATGTGGACTGACAAAGAGGATGACACATAAAGTATAACTCTTTATGAGGTGTTATCTGTATGCCACATAATTATATCGAATCCATATCAGTAAAGTCAAAGACACTTGTAACCATGGGAGGCTTTGCGTTTGATGTTCATGCAGTTACTATCATGATTCGGTGTTTAAGAATTTATGGGATCGGATTAACTATTAAGAATAATTCTTAGACCAATATAAAAGTGCAAACATGTAGTACGATTTCAATTAATATAGCCCAAATGGGCGAATGTAAGAGTTTTTCTGTATATGGGCTACATTAATTGAGATTGTAATTAACCGTTTACGGGCTTGGTTTAATAAAGTTGGATATAAGGATTATTAATTAGTCTGATATGGGCTTGGTTTGTGTGGGCCAAGTTGAGCCCGGCCCGTTGTGACAGGGCTTGGCTGAAAACTCTACAAATAGAGCTGGAGGTCCCTCCCCTAACCCAACTCTCTCTAAAAAACTCTCAAATCTCGCATATGGTACTCATAAGAGTTGAGGTGGTCTCATAGCGCCAAGGACTCCGAGGGTTATAGGGGAGAAGAGCTTCGACACTTGTTTGTCATTATTTCTGCATCCAAAGGCGACGGATTCCAAAATAGGTGCATAGATCCCGTTTATCCTTTTATCGTACCATCTATTTCTTGCTATGGCGATCTTAGGGCGTTCAATCGCACCTCACAACCGGCCAACACAACGTTGTAGAGGTACGGGACTGGCAAAGTAAGAAACAACACATGATAACATATAAAGAGCACAACATGGTACATGTATTCATGTTAACATAAAAAGAGCATAGCATGATAGAGGCACAGATTTGACAAAGTAAGAAACAAATATGCTAACATATAAAGAGCACAGCATGGTACAGGTACGGGTCTAAAATATTTAATGTTCTGCAGATGAATTAAGATGACAATGGCCGAGAGTTTTGCCATTCGCGGTCATTTGCTTGGGAGTACGAATCGATGCTCAACTGTAAATTTGTTGCCATTTCCATGTTTACGACTCATCCTCACGCTTCTTCCCAAGAACGAAGGCTCGTCTTTCCACTGGGGATGGCACATGGGCTTTTGATTAATACAATTTGAGTGAAAGACAAGTCTTCGTTTCTGGGAAATGACTCTCTTATAAATAGATTTCCTTGAATGAGCATTTTAGCTCAACTCTCTCACTCTCCTCTGGTTTCACTTTTTCTCTACGCTATGTCTTCAAGCATACCTACGATCCTCGATCACGAGGTCTTCAAAAGCGACCACAACGAATATGAGATCACTTTTGAAAGCAATATCATCCATACCCTCCTCACTTATTCCCCTTTCGTTGCCTCCTCTTGGCTCTCGTCCCACAGCTCCGAGCTCCTCGTCATTGGCTCGTCTCATAGCTCCGAGCACCTCGTTGTCGGCCTTGAAATCGAGTGGCTAGTAGGCCCGGATGGCGTCCGTAACCCTTCTACCAATCTATAGCTCTCGGTGGGTGTTCACTGCCTCATCTTCCAACTCCTACACTCGTCTGAGATCCCCCAGGCCATCAAAGACTTCCTTAGCAATGATCGCCACACCTTCGTTGGCGTTAAAATCGCTAAAGACATCAACAAGCTAGTCCGCAACTACGGCCTCAACGTCAGCAACACAGGGGACTTAAGGTTCCTGGCCAATAATACAGGCCTAGAGGTTCCACAGGATTGTGGGCTGAAGGTGCTGATGGAGCTAATACAAGGGTGGAAGATGGATAAGCGAAAACGAGTCACGATAAGCCATTGGAACAAGCTGTAGCTGATGAGTGCACAGGTCTAGTACGCATGCATAGATGCTTTCATGGCGCTCCTGATTAGAAAGGCTCTGTATGCCGCATGAAGCCATGAGGCCTTTGTTATTTTTTAAGTTTTTATATTTCTTAAGCCGCTAATGTTGGCATGGTTTACCACCCGCCTAGGTGGCGCTGCTGGAGCGCGCACTCTTCCTCTCGCAAAAGGTTGAGTGTTCGAATCCCGGGCGCCGCAGGGTGACTTAACCGGTGGCATGTGTGTGGTGGCTAGCACGTGTCGCCTCCAGGGTTTACTCCCCGGCTGTCGGCCGTGCGGGGGTTCCCTGGGTTATCAAAAAAAAAAAAAAAAAAAATGTTGGCATGGTTTGCAAACCAATTAGTTGTACATGGGCGTTAATGTGGGTTGACAAGTATTAATGCATGATTATCGTTTCGTGGCCATGTTCATTTCTGTTCCGCATTTGAAGACATTGGAGATTTGAAAGATTTGATGTATTGATTCGCCTTTTTTGCACAAATTGTACTCAAACATACGCTGTAGTACGAAACAAATGCGTTGTTCATATTTTTTGCTGTGCATATATTAACTGGGGATTTCAATGCATATGAAGTTGGTGAAAATGCGTAGACATGTTATTAGGATTCAGGACAATCCTTTGCTTCTGATTTAGTACCATTTCATAAGTAATGCGGTTCAGTTTCTTGGGCCTATTCAGCATCACCTTCCTACGCTCGAGCTTTCTTCAAACAAAACTTGTGGACCACCCCATTTTCAAATCAACCAAAGGAGGACAAATAACAAGCCAAAGAAAGAAAGTTCGTCTACCCCATGCTATAAGAAGAAAGGAAAGGTAAGGGAAGATGAGCAAAACCCTAAAGAAAAGATTTATCAGAAGAACAAAAAGTAAGCTTGTTCATGAAGAGGAAACGTACATACATATTTGCATGTACACTTCGACGTATAGATGTATCCCTGGACGTCAGCCTCGAGGTTGAAAGACAGATGCAAAGCCATGATGTCGGGTTAATTATTATCTGAAAAACCAGGAAGCGAGAGGGAAAATAAACCCTAAAAGACAATAACGAAAAAAAAAAGGGTGCCGCTAGGCTGACGGTCACCGTTATTTTCAAGAATAACGTTGAAGTACCGGCCACATATTCCAAATTCAGAGAGAGGGGCAACCCAAAGGTCAAGTTTGGTCCTCTGTCTTATTTTAGCCTTTTTTTTCCTTAGAGTTTTTTGTTCAGGTTATGTGCAAATAATTTTGCAACAGATAGGAATATTGCTTCTATAAAAGTACTCCTCCGCCCAAAAAAATGATATTTTCACAATAAAATAGGCCCTTTAAAGCATGCTTACTATAATCAATCACATTAGAATGATCAATTAGAGCATGATACATTAATTATCTACCAAATGATGCGTCTCAATTCGAATGTCATATCTCAATAAATAATGCAGATCCGTCGTTAATCATATGTTTACAATAATATCTTATTTGTAAATGTCTCTAAACACAAAATTCAAATGATTTATTGGAATACTACATAAAATTCCTTAGAGTTGGGTCAATGGGTAAAAAGCAGACATACCTGCACAATATGCATATTGTGGAATTTTTGTGTGTTTTCATGTGGCATGAATTTTTTTTAAAGGAAACTAATTTTTGAAAATCTGTCAATAAATAAAAGATGAAAAAATCATTGTATAACTTGTTTACACATTCTCTGCTTAACAAGTTTGTAGACTTCAAGAGAAAAAATAACAAATAAAAGAATTGTTTCTTAGTTTGCATCACAGGAACCGGACAAATAAGTCATAAGGTTCCAAGTGCAAATTTTGTGGTCAGTAATGGTCCGTCACTCTTTGCACGACTAACAGACCGTTATGCAAGCATTATCCAAAAAAAAAAAAAAGCCCTAAAAGAAACAGAGAAGGAAAGAGTGAATATATTTTGAGAGGAGTACAAAGTCAAAACACATTCAGAGTCCGCATGCAACCCCACAAAACGCTCTGTTGGGAGAGTCGACCCTCTCACATGCTCGTTTAGGGTTTCTTTCTTATTTCCAAGAGTAAGGGTGCTTCCTTCATTTCCAGTTTTGGCACCACATATGCAGTGTATGGTTTTAGAGTTAATAAATGAAAGACGAACTGTTCAAAGTTCAAGTTAGTGGCCCTTGGATTTATATACCACGATAGAAATCGTTCCTCTTATATACAATGAGCTCTCTTTCATTTTCGGAGCAAGTTTGCTTATGGGCTGGCACGACCCCTTCTCTTCATGCCTTGTGAGGAATTTTTTTCTGCTCACTCCTCCCAAAAGATTTAATGGATAACAAACTAATAAGTTGGTAGGGGCATTGTCTTTTTATCCATCATCTGTCATAGTCTATTGTTACTATAATTAATGCTCCTTTATTTTGAGATGGAGAGTAACTGTTCCCAACTGCGGTACTATGTTTGACAACTAAGACCAGGCTTGTCCAGTTTTCTGTTATATGTATTTGCTTTCCAGCAGAAACTAGCTTTCATCCTTAGCTAATAGCATCAAATTAGCCTAAGAATCAGAATCACTAATGAAGACCTCATGAGTGCTCTTAGCTTTTGATTAATTCAAACCCCTATGCCGCACACTTAAGAAGAACATGTGAGCAGACAGGTTAAAGGCTGTCAAAGTCTTCCAGATCAGCAATTAACCAGTATCACCATACAATTAGGTAAATATCTGAGATTTTTGGTTTATGTACATTTCAAATAAACATTCATTTTCTTACCAAAAAAAAAAACATTCATTTAAGTCTGACCCTGTACCTCAGAGACTTTTTCTATTAATAGCCTTCACCAACAGCAGTATATTGTGACAAGTACCTGTTCAAAGATAAGAGGCGGAAGGAATTCGTGCCTCCTTATATCAATACCAGAGTAGTTCATTTACCACCTAGCACATTTGCAACCATCTTAGATGGGAGCTATGTTGAGCATGGCATCTTAAGTTGGAGACTGTATATCAGTAGAGTGTCTTGTCTACATGTGGATCAGGCATAATACAAACAAAAAGTGAACTAGTTCTCACATCCGAATATATGCTATAACCTATCATAACACAAGTAAAATTGCTTCTTGACAACTCGAGCACAAATGCCATTTTTCTTGATGCATTGTGATTGTGATCAGTAAGTCATATTTGCCGAATCAAGAATCAAATATCTTGAGGTAAAATGTACATCAGAAAAGAGATGGATATTCACATTCCGTGAAGATGAAATTGTACCCCATCTCAGGAACAGAACGCAAGAAATCAATCCTTCTCCACATCATCTTCAAATTATCAGGGGTCATGAAGTATGCTTCTGCTGAAAAATTAACTCCCTCAGTTGTTAGAGCAACACAGTAAGTATGCACAGCAACTATTGGTAGTTTACAAACAAAGAGGTGCCTTCTCCCACATCAAAAAGATGTGGGTGCGCACGTGGATGAGATTTGGCACTAATCAACGATTATTATTTTTTATCTATTAAATTTCGAATTTATTATTATAAAATAATTATTTTGTCCTATTGAAACAGTGTGACTGTTTGCAATAGAGTAGCGGTTACTTTTTTAATAATTTAATTTCGAATTTTTATTTTCTGCCTAATGGTTGTTAGGCACTCTTACAATCTTTAAAAGGTTATGTCCGTTCGAACATAACTTCTTTACATTTGAGAGGTTGTGTTTGTTCCAATGTATATTTGTTTCAACGTTTTGTTCATTATGAAGAACTTCCAATTTTCGTTTTCTTTTAGAAAAAGATATACTACCATAGTTTCCAATTGTTTCCCTTGAGAAATCCTAGAAAAATACTAGAATTGTTATCTAGTATTCTCATTCGAGATTTTATTGTATTCTGGAGGATTTTTGCCAGTAACCATTAGCAACGTTGTGAGGTAAATAAATCTTTAAAAAGAGTGTTATCACGTCTCAAAGTCTGACTTCATTATTCTGCCCGATTCACATTGAAATTTTCTCAATAATTTTAAGGAATTATTTGTGTAACAATGGAGTCAGAGTTGATCACCCGGAAGTAGAAGTTCTTGGAGTGGCTTCAGGTCTTGGCCTACGTGGTTGGCGGACGATCTGTTGCCGATGGTGCGAGCACTTCAGGATAATTTGGTTCCCTTCGAGTTGGCCTCGATCTTGTCGGCGGAGATCGTGGCCTTGTCTGAGGAGTGTAGGACGCAATTGATGGTGGGGGTTAAGCAAAGAATTCGTGGCTCTCTCTCTTCTCTCCGACAACCCTCACGTGTCAACCCCAAGAAATAGGACAGCTCGCTTTTGCATTTCGTTGGTCGAACGACGACCACATGTTCCGAGTCGGTGATGTAGCGATTATCAACATTGAAGTTGTGGACAACATTGTGTCCAGAGACAACAACACATCTTTTGGTAGAATCGGATTAGCACGCGGAAACTTCCGTTGCGGGTCGTGATTGTCAGTTTCCGGGCGGGTAAGATGAGCATTCCGCAGATAATCTCGTCCAAGGAGGTGGTTGTGGATCCGAAGTACGCCGACCAGACGTGGGAGATCCTGGAAAACGCTGTTCACGCGATTTACAATTACAATACCGTGGCCTCCACATGAAAACGCGATTCATGCGATTTTATCTGTCCATTTTTTATTCTGTCATGAGGGTGTGTTTTATGTCTTTTATGCGCCCAATGCTATGTCGTTTCCTGTCTCTGTATTTGATGTTCAGTTTGGAACTCAACGCTTACTAATCTTGACGGCAACTATCTTGATGGAGAAGACGAAGATGGCAAAATCTTGGATTACGAGGCTTATTTCCCGGAGCAGAAGGTGATGAACGATGCACTTGCTTGCGATGTGAAATCCATGGTGGACACATCATGCGAGACGGCATCTCACCTTGTGGAAACAACGTTTAGACTCAATAAGTGTGGAGTTATTGCGTCATTGGAATTGATAAAGGAAGTTGGGGGAACTGTCGAGTGAAGAAGCGTATCAGTTGTTCTTGATGATTTTTGGGAACGATGTTTCAAAAGAAATTCTCGCCCGGTGGAATAGTCAAGAAATAAGGTATGGCTCGTTACAATATGGGCAGCTTGATGCTTATGGATTTATCGAGTGATATAGAACGTTGCCATAACCGGCCTTGCCATGAATGCGCATGTCAAACCTACCTTCGGGTTGTTTGGCTAAGTAGAGAAGCTTCGGGTTCGGCCAGATGGAACCCATTCATGCGTTTGCTTTGTGCACGCACGCCCGCAGGTCTAGTGAATGACAGTTGGCAATACTTCAAGAACAAGGTTGGCTTTATCTGCCATGGGCCACTGGACAGAGGTGCTATTGGCCCTGGTGCCAAGGACATTCCATATATCTGTATTGAGATTCAGCAACAAACTACGTCCATTGTCTATCCTGGAATCCCTAAAGAGATTATACTAGATAAGGATATTGAGGTTCAGTTTGTTTTGCAAACAATAAATAATTTCCAAAATGCTTTTCTTAAAAATGATTTGTTATATCAACCAACAATAGTGTTTTCATTATGAACAATAATTTTATGCCCGAATGTTTTCGTGAATGATTAAAATATTTTTCGTTTCTATATTTTTGTAAGCAGCACAAGCAACCGTTTTTAGGAAGGTATATTTTTTCAAACGTGAGTTTTTCGCGAAACAAACGGATCGAGTTTCGTTTTGCTTTTTTTTTTAATTCGGCATTTTTCTAAACAAAAGTCGATGCATAGTTAGTAGGAACTGTTCTTTTCTTTACCTTAAACATATATTGGAGTAGGTCTAGCGTTTTCGGTTGGCATGGCCAACTACGAAATTTGCATGCAAGTTCTACTTTGTACTTCCTTGTGTAGGTACATCCTTGAAGACAATGTACTATTTGTTTTAAGAGTTAATACCACGAAAAACCTTAAACCGGTACACCCGTGATAAATATATCACAAGCTTATTTTTTCACCATTAAAAACCTCAAATCGGTACACCCGTGACAAATTTATCCTTAATTAGTTTTTGTTAAATTTTATCAATTAAATTATTAAGTTGGATGGAACGTAACAGTTGACGGGTGTGCTGGTTTGGGGTTTTACCTTCCATTTATCGCGAATTTTATCAGTTTATGATTTTTTATGGTATTAATCAAATCTAACGGAAGCTAATGGAAGGTAAATTTGTCATAAATGTACCAGTTTTGGCTTTTTTATGATTTGTTACAAACGTACCTGATTTAAGGTTTTTCGTGGTATTAATTTTCATTTTTAATATATGTTCGCAGAGAACATTAGAAGAGTATTTTCTTCCATATTGAGTTGATGATTATCCGAAAGAGAATATATAAATAATTTTCTTCCATATTGATTTGATGATTATCAAAAAAATTTCTTCCATATTAGTCGGAAATAGGAAGTTTTCTCCATATGTTGCCACGCAACCACAAAAATTATTTCAATTGACATGTGAACAAATATTGAGTCATCTTACAAGCGGCGTTTGATGCTAACATGTGTCCAAGCTTGACATTACACATTATTTCCAATAACATGATTAAATGAAATGAAAATGAAAATGAGACGCTATGATCTTTTCCCCTTTTTTGTCCTTTGTGCCGACGAGAGCTGACAAGCCCCTGATAGGTTTCGGCGACGGGGGCAAGCATCCTTTCTCCCCTCACATGCTTGGGGAGGCCGTGACACTAATCGGTGGATCGCCCGTGCCCTAAAAACACGAAGGGGCGGCATAGCCCTGCGGTTGTTTACCGTTTTCTACACTACAAAAAAAACAAGGGATTAGCGACGAATTTTGCGATGAAAAATTTGGCAAAATCTATCACAAATCTAATTTGCGACAGAAAAAATTTCGTCGCTAATAGGGCATCGTAAAATTTTGCGACGGAAAAAAATTCGTCTCAAAATTCGTCACAAATTAGCCACGAACACTGTTCGTCACAAATTAGCCACACATTTTATTCATCGCAAAATTCTTTGGAAATTTCGTTGCAAAAGTCGTCGCAAAATCCCACTACAAAAAAATGAGGTTTTAGCGAGGAATTTTGCGACAAAAAATTTGGCAAAATTCGTCGCTAAGCGAATTTGCAACAAAAAAAATTCTGTCGGTAATTTGGCGTCACAAAATTTAGCGACGAAATATATTCATCGCAAAATTCGTTGCTAATTATTCGTCACAAAATTTATCGCAAATTATTCATCACAAAATTCATCACAAATTATTCATTGCTAATTATTTATCGCTAATTATTTGTGGCAAAATTCGTCGCTAATTTCAACCAAACAAAAAATTTATTGCCAATTTGCCAATTTTTTTTTGGGTCCGTAATTTTTTTTTTGGTCAATAATAGCAACAAATTTTTATTAATTATTTAGCGACGGATTTTTATTAATTCTTTAGCGACGAATGTTGTTTAGGGAAGACTTCGATTTTAAATCTAATTAACAGCAAAATTAATTTCTACAATTTATATTTAACATTGATTAAGCACTTAATAACATCAAAATATTATAATAATATGAAAATGAAATATATTCATCTGTATTTTCCACAAGAATGACATACATATTTTTCTTTATAGTACACATAATGAGAGAATAAATAATCTTGAGCACTTTAAAGCACTTGCTTAAGCAACCTCAGGGTGGCAATTCTTTCCGAGGCAAGAACGTATTAAGCCAACTGCACTTCTGGCACTGAAGATGCTGAAGCAAAGCTTATCCCCGATATGTATGAAAAGATACTTCCAATCTTGCGCCCACTCTGCTTTCTCTTATAAGGTTTGCATGAAATGCTTAATCACCTCCTCCAAAAAAGTGACATTCACTTGTTGACATACAATGCGATACTGAAAGTCCCACAAGCCCAAAGAAGAAAGTGAAATACCTACAATTGCCAAAATTTCGCATCCAAAATTAAAAGGATTACACTTAGAACATTTATATATCTTTAGGCCATGAAAGCAATTGCTAGAAATTTCTGGTGACACATTTTCAGTCTAATTGATCCTCTGAAAGAGCAAATTAAGAAGCCTAGATTAACGGACCTACCAATCAATATGCACACCGCACAAGGTTAGATTGGCTCTCATTGTACAATGATGTGTAATAATCCTCTTCTCTAATGTCCAGTGTATCCTGCCTCAAAGTAACCTGCAGGGAAAGTGAAGAGAGCAGGAAGGGGTGGATTTAAGTTAAAAATCTTCGACATGCCGAATTGCAATTGTACACATATGCAAGAGAACTCACAATTCTAGGTGGAAGTGCAAGATCAGCAGATCTTCCCTTTTTTGTGCGTCTCAGCAAAATGTTTTTCAAAATTGTGTTTTAGTAATATCATTGCTCGCCTTCTGCCAACGGCATTTCCATGTGCTTGTATAGGATTCGCTATATACTAGATAGAATGTATACTCCATATCAGAGTTCAAATGAAAACATTCCATATGATTTTCCCAAAAAAAAAAGAGAGAGAGGCCAAAGGACCAATGAAAATGCAACTCACTCGATTCCACCAACAAAAGTGCCGTACAGAACCGTGAGAGCATTCGGGACATTGTTTTGAGGAACTGCAAATGAACAATAGACTTACAAAATAGGTAACAAAGGAAAAATACATTCACTGAACTCAGTGCATGCAATCAGCAGGTGAAGCTCTAAGACCAATCGATAAAGTTAATGTAGAAAACAAAGAGTGAGATTGCATTAACGAAGATAATGAAAGTGAAGTCAACCCAGAACAAAATTGAAGAGGAATTCCTCACATATAATGGCAAAAGGAAATAAAAATTAGAAAGATCATCTGAGTAAAAGATGCATCCATCTATTGTGTACACCCTCAGTCTATAGTATTTGTGATGTTCTTCACAGTATACCTATATCTTTACTCTGCCAAACATATCCCACATAGAACTCTTCTTTAAATTATACCTATTTGATGCTTCACTCTTAAAAGCAATAAGATGTCATTAGCAATATAAACTACATATAGGAGCTACAACCTCCACAATGGCCCCACTATCCAAACTTTCAAGGTCTTTACATCAAGAAGGCAATATCTACTCTATCATCTAGGAGAAGAATCTAAGATCCCAAAAACAAAAAATTCTTTAACAGGCATGATGCTTGATAGTTCACCATTTTGGATATGTCATTGCCACTCAATCAAAGATAAAGAGATTCTTCAATTTCTCTTTTCTTTGTAGTTTTCCCCCTGGCAGGATGATCATCAATTTAGGGACATTCTCCACTACGGTACCCAAGAGGGTGCAACCCACCAAATCATGTCGAATACAACATACAAATCAATAGCATCCACGTATCTACTACCAACTGTAGACCAAGATTTTGAAGGTTAGGGATATATTCAGAAACAAATTTTGTGCATGCTTCAATGAATAATGATATGAGATAACAACCCTTAAACATGTATCTCACAGGGCAAGATACAAGTATGGACTTGTTCTCTAAATGGAACATCCACCATGGTGGGAGATATTCCAGTAATAGTTGCATCAAGATCAAGATGTCCAGTGATAACTACGCAGTAACATGAGATCTGAATCATGTCACACTCTTAACCTAGAGTCTCGATAACTTATACACAGGCATAACACATTCCAACAAAGGAAAAATAATGTGCAGATGAAAGTATAAAGTCACATCCACATCAAAAAGCTATCATGAAGGCTTAGCTCCAGCACTGCAGATCTTAATGTGTCAGAAAGATGAGACCGAAGCTTGAGGTACAAATGTTTTGACAGAAGACTGATGGAAACTGAAGCCTGAGGTACAAACACTTTAGCAGCAGGCTGAATTGGGACTTGAGATTAGGAGGTTGCAGCCTTCACTTGAGGATAAAATTAATAAAGATGTATTGCCTAGAAGAACATGGCTATGACACTTTAAACCCGTAATACCGAGCAGCAAAGATTAAATGGATGTAGCTAACTTGTACTTTACCATTCATAGAGACGCTAAGTATTCTTGCGAAAAATGCCACATGCACTGCTTCTTTAAATATCTATGCAAAGATTGCCACATTATTTGGTATACCAAGTCGCTAAACCGGTCTTTTTGCACATGTAGTTGTCTCTAACCATTTTGTGTCAACATGAACAGCTACGGTCCTACAGGCTGAGATTGCCTGTTATACTAGAAACCACCCATGGGAAAATATAACCCTATTACCTTGTGATTGAAACTTTACATACCTATAATCAAGTGTTCTGCAATCACAATCTTGACATAAGTTGAATGAATATGGCACAATTTGAAGAAAACGGACCCGAAAAGTTTATTGCAGGACAATGTGATTGACTATAGAAGGTGAATAACAATTAACCACTTGTATAAAATAGAAACTTACAAGAGAGTAGAGCTCCCCAACACGATTTTGAAGAGGTGTTCCACTTAAAGCACATCTGTATGAAGACTCCAGTCCAAGAACTGCTTTTGCAATATTACATCGCCTATCTTTGACAAAGTGAGCCTACATTGAATAAAATTGCATAGGCATAAGTGCGAAATGTACATGCAGATGAATGTTCAGAGATCACGAAGCAAATCATACTAAGAGATCCCGGATAGAAGTTTTTTTGATAAATTGTGGAAAAGAACATGCATATACGGTTCCCTAAAAGTAATCAAACCTTCAATCGAAAGGCCTAATCTTACAGAAATTTGACTTGCCAAGAGCAAATTAACGTATTCATGCGTGGCTTCACCCAGCCAAAAAAAATAACGAATCACGTGTTGCCAGCATGGACATATCGAAATCTTTATATCGGTTACAGAGCATTGAACTATGTTAGCACTCATATCACCGCATGATACTCCCATTCACTCACCTCATCCAAAATAATGCGCTCCCACTTCACTGAGTGTAAAAGCGACTTCCCCACACGATGGCTTTGATCATCCTCCAAAGCACTAATGTTCTCTACTGTAGATTCTATATCTCTTTGTTGCGTTGTCTGTCTGCCTTTCTTCTTTACTTGCGTTGCCTGTCGTGCCCAAATTATCCGCCTGCAACAAAAATCAAGAAACTCATCAACCCAAAACGCAACGTCAAACGAACCAAAAAAACATTCCTACAAGCAACCTCAGACCCAGAAGTGCAAAATCTGCCTCTGGGTTTTCATCTCACGACCGTCGATTTCTTCTCTCGATTTACCAAAATTCCAACGAAATCAACTTGGAAAACTCACGGTGTTCACGGTGCTCTCGAGATTCTGAGCAGCATCGTAGGCCGAGAAGATGAGCAGGAACCCACAACTCAGGATATGGACATCACGGGCATGGCATGGCCTCTCGGAGGCGACGCAGCCGGCGGGGCCTCGGCGGCAACCAGCAGAGCCTCCTCGTAGGAAGCCTCGGCCTCCTCCTCCGGAGCGGCGATCTCTCGATCCTCTTGCTCCACCTCCTCCGCCTCTAATTTCTGAGGGAGCTCCTCCTTGCCCTCGACGGGGGGAGGAGCCGCCGCCCCTTTGGGCTCCGCGGCCTCTAGGGCTCCGGAGGCCATGGGCGCGGAGGAGTCGCGGGAGGAAGCGCAGGGGGAAGGGGTACCGAAAACCCTAGCGAGCGCGAGAGGTTTGGGGGTGTGGGGTTGAGGGAAGAAGCAGAAGCAAGAAGGAGAAGGAGAAGGAGAAGGAGAAGCTGAAGCAGATCTGATATGATCGAGAAAGAGGGAGAGAGAGGGACAACGGTGAGCGAGAGAGAGAAAAATTGGGGGTGAGGGCGGGGCTCTAGGGTGCTCTTTTGTTAATTAAATTAGCGACGAACCTTATAATTCGACACAAATTTTTGCGACCAACCTTTTATGTTCGTGGCTAATCAGCGATGAATTTAGCGACGATCTTTTAAAAAATAATTAAAAAATTCAAATTTTTTATAAAAAAAATAAAAAAATAATTAAGAAATTCGATTTTTTAAAAATAAAAATATTTAAAAATTCTTTTATTTTTTTGATCTAAAATAAAGTCATGAAATTGAAATCATTTTCGAATGACATCCAAACATCATAAAACAATTTCCATCATATATCACTAAACGAATGAAAACTAAACGTATTCATGGAAAATGATTTTCCTGAAAATACTTTCCTTTATTATTAAGTTTTCCGCAAAACAAACGTACCCTTAGAATGATTATCAACTTCTCCTCTATCAAGTTTACCATATTGCATTACCAACTTCTAATTGAGTTACTTACCAATGTTTATTTTCATCTTTTTTCTACACCAACTTCTCTAATGTTTAACCAAACAAAGCTTTTGTCATTGTTTACCAACTTTTATTTACATTTCTTATCAATAATTTAAATTTACCGAGTATTACATGAAACTATCAGCTTGCGTGATTTGGGTAAATTTTCTCCAATCAAATCAATTAGTTTTGGATTACCAAATCTCATTTGAGTTATTAGCATTTATTTGTTATTTTCTCAAATTTACTAGCTTTTTATTAAGTTGCTACTTTTTTTTGCATTGGTTTCCAACTCTTTAAATTTACTGGCTCTTTTAGAAATTACTAACTTTTATTAGATTGATTACCAACTTTTTTCGATCAAGTTACTAACTAGTTTTATGTTACCTTCTTTTACTTGAGTTACCTACCAATGTTTATTTGGTTTTCTACTTTGAAATGACCGACTTTTCTTATCTCTAACAAAAATACATTTCTAATTTTCTACCAGCTTTGAATTTACCTTCTATGACATGAAATTATCAACTTTTTTGCGTGTCTCATTAACTTTTGCCCAATTAAGTTACCAGTTAGTTTTGGATTGTCAACTCTAATTTGAGTTGCTTACCTATTTGGTTTTTTAACTTATCAATTTTTATATTGAGTCATGCTTCTTTTTGCATGACTTACTAATCCCATTTTACAACTTAATACCAATTAATTTTCTATTACTAACTGTTATTTTACTTAATCACTAACATTTATTTGATTTTTTCATCATTAAATCTGTTGCTAATTAGTGACAATTTTTTTTTCCATGGCTAAATCTAAATCTGTGGCTTTTTTTGACATTTTTTCGTCGCAAATTAGCGACGAATTTTTGTCTGTCGCTAAATTTGTCGCAAATTAACTATGAATTCTTTTTCCGTCGCTAAGTTGCGACGAATTTTTTTTCCGTCGCTAATTTGCGACGAATTTATTTCCGTCGCTAAATTTGTCACAAATTTGCAATAGATTTATTTTCCGTCTCAAAATTGCGTCGGAATTTATTTTCGGCGGAAATTTGCAACGGAATTATTTTTCCGTCGCAAATTTGCGACGGATTTTTTTTTCCATCACAAATTTGCGTCGGATTTTTATTTCCGGCGCAAATTTGTGACGAATTTATTTTTCCGTCACAAATTTGCAACGGATTTTTTTTTTGCCATCGCAAATTTTCAACAAAGTTATTTTTTGTCGCAAATTTGCGACGGATTTTTTTTTTCCGTAGAAAATTTGCATCGGATTTTTATTTCCAGCGCAAATTTGTGACAGATTTTTTTTTCATCGCAAATTTGCAATAGATTTATTTTCCGTCGCAAATTTGCGATGGATTTTTTTTCCGATGCAAATTTGCGACGGATTTTTTTTCCCATTGCAAATTTGCAACGAATTTTTTTTTTCCGTCGCAAATTTGCGACAGATTTATTTTCCATCGCAAATTTGCGACGGATTTTTTTTCCGTCGCAAATTTGCGTCCGATTTTATTTTTGACGCAAATTTGTGATTGATTTATTTTTGGTCGCGAATTTGCGACGGATTTATTTTTCCGTCGCAAATTTACGACGGATTTATTTTCCGTCGCTAATTTGCGACAAAGTTTTATTTCGTGGCAAATATTCGTCGCTAATTTGCGACGGGAATAAAAAATCCGTCGCAAATTAGTGACGAAAAGTTCCCTATCGCAAATTTTCATGGCAAAATCCATGTTTTTTTTGTAGTGCTAGTTTTAGATATATTTTTCCTTAGAATTCCAGATTTTCAAAATATTTAAATTTTTCTAATATGACAATATTGAGACGAGTCGTTTTGTGCTCAAAGAAGCTTCTTCGTCGTGCTAACAGCCTTATGAAATTGAAAAAAACTGATAAAATATAATTGCTATGTGAAATCCGCCGACAATAAAATTACTGACGTATATAACTAAAGTCTTGAAGCGTATGTTCCAGATAAATTTTATGATTTGATTGAATGGAAAAGAGTTTTAGGAGGACTTCTACAATCATGAACCCTAGATCTTTTAATATATATTTGTTCGGCTCGCTTGAACCGAATAGGCCCAGAACAATCGCATTGGGCTAATCGTGTTCATTTGGTCTAGGTCGTTCGATTAGGCCCGGAAATTCTAGGCCCCATTGTTTGGGCCGAGCCCATTTTTTGATAAAAGCCTGGCTTGCCCGACCCATTTACATCTCCATAATAATGTTGTACCCGAATGATTAAGCACGTGTCCATCATCAGACATGTTGAATGGCCGAATGACCGCAAGGCCTCCACTCCCAATGGTCGAAGAGTTTGGACGATTTTTATATTGAAAGGCTCGACGATTTTTATATTGTAATATAGGGGATCTCGCAACACATTAGGCTCGGTGTGGCCTGATCACTAGGCGAGGCGGTTCAAAACCCATACTAGTCCAAGCCCGCCCAAATATTTGGAATAATCTTCTCCCACCCAATTTGAAGTTAAACACACATTCGCGAAGAACTTGAGCTGATGAAGAAAGGCCTTGTTTCGGGAACTCGAGCAAATCTCAGGGAGAGTCTGGTTCCCCGACCAGGTAAATGGATCGGAGAGGCTAATCTTGGCATGATTGTGACAAAACTAATTTTCGTGTTGATATCGAGGATCTGCGGACCCCTCCAAGAGAGAGAGAATGAACGATGATGTGAATTTGCGAGAGGGGAATGTGATGGTAATCTAGGGGGTGGGGGTCAGGCCGGAGCTAGAACTCTCCTACTTAGGCTAGCCGTATGGGCCTATTTCCTTAGCTAGGCTCGCTCATAATTAGGTCAATTTAGAGATTAGATTACCCGTATTTAACTGCCCAAATTAGCCATCACACAACAAATTTATGACTTTTTGAACGCATGTTCAAATAATTTACACAATTTTCAGTAAATTATTGATATGTGAGAGCATTCTAATGGATAATTAAGTTCAAACACACCTGTCGCTAATCTAATTGGGACGTGTAAATTGTTTATTAAATTAATGATGAACAATGGTCTTTTATTGTATAATTAGACATGTAATCCGTACATGGAAAGAATCATAATTTCCATGAAATTGGCATGAATCCCCAAAATAGCCCCTACTCACATCCCTCTCGAAAACCCTAAAATCAACGTCCCGCGCTCTCCCTCTCCGACTCCCCCAACCTCTCCCGCGCTATCACGCCGAATGCTCGCTCTGCAAAGCCCTCACCGGCGATGGCGCCCTCATGGAGAATTCCTATATTTTTCTGCAACTGGTCCCTTGAAGTACTTTCTTAGGGAGATTTCTATCATTTTTTCACGACACAACAATAATTTTGTTAATCGCGCATAAAATTTTCCTACGTTAACGAACTTTCTTTTTGACCATTATCAAGCCCTTATATTTTACTATTTTGCATGATATGAATTTAGAGCATCAACTTTTTGTCGTTCGAAAATGGTAGATTAAGATGTAATTCATATTGGATCGCGCGTTCCGATCTTATATAAATGAAGATATTCAGGATTGTGTAATTTGATTATGATATTGAATGACGGTGAATGTGTACCGTCATCTTTTTTTAATTTTTAATTTTTATTTTGTCGAAAACAGCTCTCTCTCTCTTTTTTTTTTTTGTCAAAAGTCGAAAACACCTCTCTCAGAAGCCCTAAAATCAACTTTGCTCTCTCAAAATTATATTTTAATCTACGATTGATTTTGATGCTTTTCACACATGTTGATTTTGCCTCAAAATCGTCTTCTGATCGTCCATGAGTTCACTGTCGCCGAGTTCGAGCATTTTGTTGATGCGGAAGATAAATCCCATCCAAAGTTTTCTGAAGTTGCAGATCTGGAATTGCTCATGTTCCCAAGGGAACATCAAATGGCTGGCCAATCGGCTATTAGAACTCGGCTTGGTGAAGCAGTTTTCAAGGTTAGCTCGAATCGTCTTTTGGACTTGAGTTTTCTTCCCCAACTTGTTCACTTTGAGTCTCACAAATTTCGACGTTTAACTTTAGGGAACTGTTAGCAATGAGACTCTCGGGTACTTCATTGGGAGAACATTTCTATTTCTAACTCTCCTCGGCATAGACAAGGAACGCTTGCGGTTTAGCCAGCGCCTTGGGGGCAAATTGGCACGCGATGCAGCAGATTGCTGGGTTGCTGAAATTGAGTGTTCCTATGGTTGGATCGAGTGTGTTGATATTGCAGATTGGCCAGCATATGAATTACGAGTACATAGGGTAAGAGTTACGTCGCCTTCTTTTTATTATTTTCTGGAGAAGGCGTGCGGTCAGGAATACTGAAAGAAATAACTGCATCATTTTGTTATCTCAATAAGTGAAATGATTTTATCATAAGGTCCTCTCGAGTCTTTTTGAAATCCTTCCAGAACTCTTCATAAGCTTCCGACATGCCTAAGAAATTAATAGAATTTATTTTTCATTTTATCCGTATTACTTCTTTCTTCAATGATCTCTGTAAAGCAAGGTGTGGTTTTGCTACATTGCATAAGTTCTCTTTTTAGCTGTCTTGTGTGGCAACCATTTGATGGACGACATATGGTATCCGTTGTTGCACACTTAATAGTCTTTTGTCTAATATACTGTTTGATGCAAAACATTATCCGGCACATTTAGAGGGGGTTGAGAACTGGATAAGAGAAAGTTTAGAGATGTATATGTTCCGCTAATCATAGAGGCATCTGGTTGGAGTGATGATTGTTATCATTTGACAGGAGAAAAGTGGAGTTGCTCTTGTTGCCAGTGAAGAATTTGCTGAACCCAGAGAAGTGGCAATTCTTCAGACTAGTTAATTTTGCTAGCTATCCTGGGAGTGCATGTAGCAGGTTTCTGCCCTTTATTTGTGGATGCTTGAGTTTGTTATCATGATTAACTAATTGAAGTATCAATGTCGAAACTGGTAATTATTCCAAACGAGAAGGAACTAGGTCTCGCCTTTAAGGAAAATCAAAAGATGGTGGTTGAATCTCGTTTGGTATATGCTGGAGGGTGGTTGGTTTTTGCTCTTTTGCTAAGTATGTTCGGAATCTTTTCCTTTACTTGACGCTTGCATTTGTCTTTGTTATTACCAGGCAATGGGTGAAGAGGAAGCTTTGCTGTTGAAGGCTGCTTTAGAATCCAAAGGAGAGGTTGTATTCCGTGGACCCACGGTGAGGAAGAGAGTAGTAATCAAGCATGACATGGTCAAGATTTCTAAGCAGAAGATAAGGGAGCATGAGTATGCACCATCTGTTATTGAACCGTCTTTCGGCATTGGACGCATAATATACTGCCTTTTTGAGCATTCTTTCTATACAAGGCCCAGCAAAACGGGGGATGGACGACTAAATGTGTTCCGCTTCCCTCCACTCACAGCACCTTTCGATTGTACAGTTTTCCCATTGATAATAAAGGAGCCAGAGTCGGGGGTTGCTCAACTTACTGGCAGAGCACTGGCTGCTGCTGGTGTCAAGAACAGGGTAGACATGACTGAAGGTACTTGTCCAATATAGAATATTTTTTGGTTTTTCTGTTCAGATATCCAATATAGAATTTAGGTTCTTAATTTCTTGCGTAAAATGAGTTTCTTCTTTACATATATTACATGAAGCTTATATCTTGATCGCTATCATTTCTTTACTCACCATAGAAGGGGATTTTATCGAGGGTTGTGAATGCCTGTTTTCGTGAAATTGTTTTCACTTATCATGCTAGGATCGGCTCTCAAGGTTGACTGACATCTTGTTTCCCTTTGCTGTTTCTTTCTTAAAACGGTGCTATGATTTCGGAAGCGTTTTTATTTTCGTATGTTATTACAATAATACTATATGTTGATCCCTCTTCTTTTTGTCCGATTCACAATGTAAGGGGATTTTCTAGAGGGGTTTGAATGCCTATTTTTCTAAGATCGAGTTCTTTTATCCTGATTTTACTGTCAGCTCTAGAATGAACGGGCACTTTCTCGTCTTTCCTTGTTAAAATCTAAGCTATGATTTGTGGAAATTTCTAAGGCTCGTGTTAGGTTTGCAGATCTGAGTGATACAGAAATATCTTGTATGAGGACTAGTTTTGTTATGGAGCTGTGTATTTGGATTGAGATTTATCTTCTTATCCTCAGTGAAAGCACCAAAGCTGCATTGGATGATCATCTGCTACTTTGCCCTGGCTATGTTTACAGGCAGCACCATAGGGGAGAGATATGCGATAAACGATGGGCTTGGCGTGCCCTTTGCAATCACCATCGATGCACAAGTTGTTGCGACCATTCGAGAGAGGGACAGCCAAGATCAAGTTCGATTACATCCAGGAAAAGCGGTCTTTGTTTGGAACCAGTTAATTCTCGGTGAGAGGACCTGGTCCGACATACGGTCTGAGTTTCCCACATGGTACGTCTGCATCTGCTGAAGAAGATGAATAGTCGGAGTTACTTATATCATTATTTACTTTAACTTCACATCAGTTAGAATCAGAATATCCGAGATAGCAAACAAACGGTGTACTTTGGATATGTCATTTGCTGGCTAATCATGCTGTTCATGTCTTTTTAGTGTGGTAACACGGAGACAAAAACAGACAGGAGGTTGCAGATCTGGGTCGGTCTCTTCTCTTGATTTTCTATCCCTAATTTTTAGTGGAAATTGTCTTAATATTCAGTCTAAAATACGCCGAATTTTACGGTGTCTACATTTGTGAATAGGGTGTGGTTTATTTCCACGAAAAGAGAATTTTTAAAAGTGAGGATAATATAAAATCCTCATTTCCCATTACTCCGATGTGCAAGGCCCCCGTCACAATCCGTGTGTTGTCTCACGAAACAATGCGAATTTTGTTCGACAAGAGACAAAAATGTCAGTCACAAAGAATTTCCACGCTGCAAATTACCAACTATTGAGAATTTCTATATTTTTCCGCAACCAGTCCCCTGAACTACTTTCTTAGAAGATTTCTATCGTTTTTTTCGAACACCACAATAATTTTGTTAATTATGCATAAAGTTTTTCTATGTTAAAAAACTTTCTGACTGTTATCAAGTCTCTATATTTTACTATTATAAATGATATGAATTTAGAGTTTTAATTTTTTTTTTTGTTAAAAAATGGTAGATTGAAATGAAACATAGCCCAATTTGACGGGTAATTCATATTGGATCACGCATTCCGATTTTATACAGATGAAGATATTCGTGACTCTGTAATTCATTATGATACTGAACAGCGATGAATGTGTACCGTCTTCTTTTTTAATTTTTTTTGTTCGAAAACGCCTCTTTCTTTTTTTTTTTTGGTCGGATCAAAAACACTTCTCTCGAAGCTCTAAAATCAACCTGGCTCTCATTTCTCCACCTCTCCTCCCTCTCCCGGTCCTTCCCCGACTCTCCCGGCCTCTCCAGCCATGGACGAAGCCCTAGCCGGCGACCGCGACCTTAAGAAGGCGTTCCGTAAGAAAGTGCACAACTCGATCAAGGGCGTCGAGTTCTACATTGCCTCGCATAAGAGTTACCGGGGTGTCGACGGGATCTACGAATACGGCCAGTGCGGCATCACCATTGAGTCGAAAGTCTTGTGGATTCTGGCGTGAGGTTAGTCATGGAATTTAGTCGAGTTGGCGTGGATAGTATCATATGCTTTATAGGCAGTAATATTTAACATGTTTTTCCCCTTGCTGAACATGGACCATGGGTAGATAGGGTTCGTCTGCTGTGTGTTAATTTATTTATTTTTCTATTGTTAGCATTTTCTTCTAGAGGAGGGCATGTCGGTGGCTGTCTGCCCTTATCCCCCTCCGAAGTTTCTCTTTAAAGGGGCGGGGCACCTGGACGAATGTACTGTAGTTATGATGAGGGATGAGGAAACGGGGACTTGCTATCGAGTTGACCATCTGCTCAATGGGTTTTTAAATGAGATGATCCACCAAAAGGATTCGATCATTAGTCCAGAGAAGGCTAAAGGAAGTCGAGTGAGTACCGAATTAGGTGCCGAAATAAAGGAATATGGTATCAGCTCCGGACACCGGAAATAGCTGGGAACATAATAATTTTTATATCTGCAACTTCAGAGGATTTATCTTCCCAATCGATAAAATGCTCGATATCAAGGACAATGAACTCATGGGTGGTCAGAAGATTATTTTGAGAAGATTATTTTGAGGAGAAATATATACGTGTGAAAAGCATCAGAATTAATTGTAGATTAAAATATAAGGGCCCGATGAAGATAATAACAATATATCTAATACAGCATTGAAGAGCATGTATTCCTTTGAGGTGATCCGATAAACAGATGTATTCCCATCAAAAACTTTCTTGAACAAGTATCGGTATCACCAATAGATGTCATACTGTCATGCCAATGGTGTTGATTTTGAGCTAATTAACTTCCTTTTTCTGAAATGTTATTTTAGCTTTTGCTTTTACGTCTTTGAGATTTACTGTAGTTTTTTTCCCTCAATTTGCTGTAGGTGTTACATACGATCTGAAACTGTACTAGGCAATTTTCTACATTTCAATAGACTGTATGAGACTAATGGCAACAAACTCGCCTTTGCTATTGCTCTTAGTGGTGCGGCTTACAGTGAAGAGGCTGTGCTTAATTCTTTCTGATCATCTTAAATTGTGCTTGTTCATGATCACAAAGAATTAAGCATAGCTTCTTCACTGTAAGCCACACCATTAAGAGCAATGGCAAATGGGAGTTTGTTGACGTTAGTCTCATACAGTCTATTGAAATGTAGAAAATTCCCTGGTGCAGTTTCAATCGTATATACCACTTACAGCAGATTAAGGGAAAAAAACTACAGTAAATCTCAAAGACGTAAAACTAAAAGCTAAAATAACATCAACAAAAGGAAGTTAATTAGCTCAAAGTCAACACCATTGGCATGACAGTGTGACATCTGTTGGTGGTACTGGTACTTGCTCAGGGAAGTTTTTAGATGGGAATATATTCGTTTGTCGGATCACCTTAAAGGGATACGTGCTCTTCTATGTTGCTTTACAGATATTGTCATTATTTTCATTGGGCCATTATATTTTAATCTACAATTGATTCTGATGCTTTTTACGCGTGTAGATTTCTCCTCAAAATAATCTTCTGACTATCCATGAGTTCACTGTCGTTGAGATCGAGCATTTTATCGATCCGGAAGATAAATCTCATCCAAAGTTTTATGAAGTTGCAGGTATAAAAATAATTATGTTCCCAGGGGAACATCACACTAGGCAATCTGCTATTAAAACTCTGCTTGGTGAGGCGGTATTAAAGGTTAGCTTGAATCATATTTTGGACTTGATTTTTCCGGCCCTAACTTTTTCACTTTGAGTCTCATAATATGTTTTTTTTATATGGAACTGTTAACAATGAGACCTTTGGTACTTCATTGAGAGAACGTTTCTGTTTTTAACTTGCCTTGGCATACACAAGCATAGCTTGCAGTTCAGGCAGCATCTTGGCAACGACATGGCACACTATGCAGCAGATTGTTGAGTTGCTGAAATTGAGCGTTCCTATGGTTGGATGGAGTGTGTTGATATTTCAGAGAGGTCAGGATATGATGTGCAAGCACTTATGGTAAGAGTCATGTTGCCTTCTTCCAAGTACTTTTCTTCTTTCTTTCTTTTTTTCTGGAGCAGGCGCACGATCAGGAATACTGAAAGAAACAGCCACATCATTTTGTTATCTCAATAAGCGAAATGATTTTATCATAAGGTCCCCTTGAGTCTTTTTGAAATCCTTCCAGAACTCTTCTTCCTGTTTCTAATTTTTAGGTAGCTGAAGCAAAGTTATGGAATGTGAATCATAAGCTGCCAACATGCGTAAGAAATTAATAATATACATTTTTCATTTTATCCATATTACTTCTTTCGTCAGTGATCTCTGTAAAGCAGGATGTGGTTTTGCGGCATTATATAGGTTCTCTTTTTAGCTGTCTTGTGTGGCAACCATTTGATGGATGACATATGTTATCTGTTGTTTCACACTCATAGCCTTTTGTCTAATATACTGTTTAAAGCAAAACATTTTCCGGCACATTTTGAGGGGGTTGAGAACTGGATAAGAGAAAGTTTAGAGATGTATATGTTCCGCTAATCATAGAGGCGTCTAGTTGGAGTGATGATTGTTATCATTTGACAGGAGAAAAGTGGAGTTGCTTTTGTTGCCTGTGAATAATTTGCTGAACCCAGAGAAGTGGGGGTAATTCTTCAGACTAGTTAATTTTGCTAGCTATTCTTGGAGCACATGGAACAGGTCTGCCCTTTATTTGTGAATGCTTGAGTTGGTTATCATGATTAACTAATTGAAGTATGAATGCAGAAACTGGTAATTGATCCAAACGAGGAGGAACTAGGTCTCGCCATTAAGGAAAATGGGAAGAAGATGGTGGTTTGAGTCTCTTTTAGTATATGCTGGAGGTTCATTGGTTTTTACTCTTTTGCTAAGTATGTTCAGAATCTGTTCCTTTACTTGATGCTTGCATTTGTCTTGTTAATACCAGGCAATGGGTGAAGAGGAAGCTTTGGGGTTGAAGGGTGCTTTAGAATCCAAAGGAGAGGTTGGATTTCTTGTATGCCCAGTGCGGAGGAAAGTAAAAATCAAGGATAACATGGTCAAAATTTCTAAGCAGGAGATAAGGGAGCAGGAGAGGGTTTTTACACCATCTGTTAGTGAATTGTCTTTTCGCTTTGGACACATAATATACTGCCTTTTTGAGCATTCTTTCTATACAAGACCCATGAAGCAAGGAAACGAAATGTGTTCCGCTTGCCTCCATATGTAGCACCTTTTGATTGTGCAGTTCTCCCATTGAAAATTGTGAAAGCGCTTGTGTCGGCTGCTGATTTAATTTGCAGATCGCTGAGTACTTTTGGTGTCAAGCTGAGTGAAAACATTACCGGTACTTATCCAATGTAGAATTTAGGTTCTTAATATCTTGCGTAAAATTTTCTTTTGTACATAGTTTACATGAAGCTTTTATCTCTGTCAGTCTTTTCTTTACTCACCAGGGAAGCAGATTTTATCGAGGGGTGTGAATGCCTTTTTCCGTGAAATTATTTTCATTTATCACGTTAGGATCAGCTCCAAAGGTTGACTGACATCTCTTTTCTCTTTGCTTTATCTTTCTTAAAACGGTGCTATGATTTTTGAAGCATTTTTCTTTTTGTATGTGTTTACGTGAATACTATATGTTGATTCTCTTCTTTTTGTCCTATTCACGATGTAAGGGGATTTTCTAGAGGGGGGTTTGAATGCCTGTTTTTCTAAGATCGAGTTCTTTTATCCTGATGCTACTGTCAGCTGAATAAACTGGCTTCTTCTCGTTTTTCCATGTTAAAATTTATGCTAAGATATGTGGAAATTTCTAAGGTTTGTGTCAGGTTTGCGGACATGAGTGATACGCATATCTTATATGAGGACTTGTTTTGTTATTGAGCTGTCTATTTGGATCGAGATTTGTCGTCTTATCCTCGGTGAAAGCACCAAAGTTACATTGGATGATCATATGCTACTGTGCCCTTGGTATGTTTACACGCGGCAATATGGGGAAGGGATATGCGAGAATCGATGAGCTTGGCGTGCCTTTTGCAATCACTGTCTCTTCAAGTGCTGATGATGCTTATGCGACCATTCGAGAGAGGGACAGCAGAGAGAAAGTTCTGGTAAAAATGGGTAAAGTGGCCTTCGTTGGGAAGGAGTTGATTGACGACGGGTTTAGGACCTGGTCCGACGTAAGGTCAAGTTTCCCACGTCATGAATTGTTTAGTTGCTGATATCATTGTTTACTGAACTTTACATTAGTTAGGATCAAACATTTTGTCACATTTTTGGGGGACATCCGAGGTAGCAAGCAAATGGTGTACTTTTTTTTTTTTTTTTGGTAAAGGACAAATGGTGTTCTTTCGATATGTATTTTGCTGGTTAAACATGCTGTTCATGTCTTTTTCGTGTGGTAACCCGGAGATAAAAACAAACTGGAAGTTGCAGATCTGCCTTGGTCTCTCGTCTTGATTTCTATCGCTAATTTTTCATAGAAATTGTCTTAATATTGAGTCTGAAATACGTGGAATTTTGCATTGTTTACATGTGTGTTTTTTTTTGGGTATTCCGTTGAATAACTTCTATAAGTGAGGAGAACATAAACCCTAGTTTCCCGTGACTCCGATATGCAAAACCCCTTCCACAATTCGTATGTTATCTCACGAAATGATACGAATTTTATTTAACAACAGACAAAAACATCAGCTTCAAAGAGTTTCAATGTTGTGATGTTGCAAATTACCAATTAGTGAGAATTCCTACATTTTTCCGCAACTAGTCCCCTGAAGTACTTCCTTAGAAGATTTTTATCATTTTCTCTTGACACCACAATAATTTTGTTAATTGCACATAAAATTTTCCTATATTAAGAAACTTTCTGACCGTTATCAAGTTCTTATGTTTTACTATTATATATGATATGAACTTAGAACTCCGTTGTTTGAAAATGGGTAGATTCATAACGCAATTCGATAGGTAATTCATATTCGAACTCGCATTCCGATCTTATATAGATGAAGAAATTCATGGAAATTGTCTTAATGTTGAGTCTAAAATACGCAGAATTTTGCAATGTTTACATGTGCTATTAGGGTGGGTTTATTTTGGTAGAAAAAAGAATTTCTAAAAATGAGGATAATATAAAAACCTAGTTTCCCATGACTGATATGCATTGCCCCTGCCGCTGTCACGGCTGGTGCTCCGCCAAATGCTAGAAATGTTCTTGCTATTTAGAGATCCTAGCTTTGATCGCATGGCGGCCGAGCTTAGGAATAGAGTAAAGCAACTATTTCTTTTACAAAATCGTTCGTTGATCTCCATCTATGATGCTCCAGGGGGCTGCACGACGCATCCTCAAGGAGTGGCTGATGTTCTATCCTCCTAAAGGAAAGTTGAAATTGCTATGTATAGTTTTGATGTATCGAGTTCATGTTCAAATCCGATGCGACTCCATGGTTGGTGAATGGTACCGAAGGCTTCTTTTTATGTGTCATTCTCTTCATTTCATTTTCGGGCATGCCTCAGAGTTTAAGATTAACTATGACACTGCCTTGTTGAGATCACTAAACTACATCCTCCTTAGATCTAGTTAGGGGTGTCAATTTTCGACACATCATGATTCTATTCAATTTGATCTTAGACAATTAAGTAAAAAAATTCTGCTTTTGATTCCAACCACTTCTTTTCAATTAGGAAGTTGGCTAGAATCATTAATAACCAATTTTCGATAGTAAAGAACGATAATTTCCTAATACGACATTTTGTTTTTTTTTTTCATGATTCATTGGTCAAGCAAATTCCAAAATCAATTTTAGGCAAACTCCAATTTCATTCAACTTTGGAGAAAATCATAATTTTTGGTGGTTTGATTCTGGTTTCAAATATAAAATGGAACCGGCCCGGATTATTTAATATAGTCTATAAATTATCAATAAATGTTCAATTTAGTAATTGGATTTTATGAAAGATTTCAAGTTAATGAAATCTGTTTGGACGGTGGACCAAAAAAAAAAGTTACACGTGAATTGTCTTTGTAAGATATTCATTTCAAATCTGAATATAATAATATATTTCATCAAATAACGATAAATATTCAATATAATTTTTATCTAAAAGGTGGATAAAATGATGGATATATTAATTTATTATTTTAAAAATTCAACTCAGTAAATAATAATCCACATCATCAAAATAACGTCCTATTTATAATTTGAAAAAACAGAAGGATTATATATAATTCAGTGATGGCATTTAATAAATTAAAAATTGGGGGCTTATTTGTGTTATTTTTCCTTTGTAAAGAAACAGTAAGCCAAATACATTTTCTTTGATCCCGAAAACGATCAGCTCGTGCTGTCGCCCAAACAAAACAGAAGTCAGTGGCGCCCCGCCTCCGACGAGCGACGACGCAGGCTCCGCCGCGAACGCCGACGAGCTCCCCCCGGCCTCCGCGAGGCCGCGGTTCTCAGCCGCTATTCGAAGCGCCTCTAGTCGACTGCGAAGCTCCGGAGGGGGGAGATTAAGCGAGTCTTGTTGTTGGTCGACGTGCTCGGCAGTGGACGGCGACGTGCCGAGGCTGTTGCTCCGAGCGCGAAGCGCGTAGATCCGCTCGTCCTGTCCGATCCGTCAGGAAGTTGCTTCTCGACTCGCGACGCCGTGCGTCTGCTTGGAAGCTCTTGTCGAACAGCTGTTCGATGACAATTATGGAATTGAAAATGGAAATTTTGAAGGTTACCAACAAACGATGATGCGACTGATGCGACGCTAATCCTCCGGAGTCCGCTTCAATTCAGGTTTTTGAGATGGCTGATGATCGGAGTAGTCTCTCTCATACTTTCAAGTACTTACTAGGTCAGTGCCACATCCGTTGATCTTTTTTCTCTTCGAATCTCTTCTCAATTTGGTAGCTTTTGATATGTTGTTTGATCGGATTTTGGTAGTTTTGTGCGTTTGTCTTTTGCTGAGCAAGTTGGTTTTTTTCTCTTGGTGTTCCCAAATGGTGGAAATCAGCTACGCAGTTTTTGGCCAGGGGAATCCCTTTTCTGTTCAATACGTGGATAGTGCGGCATCTCACTGCAGACGATTACGCGGTACTCGATTGGTCCTGGCCTTTTGTTTTTTTCCTTTCTTAATTGTTGAAATGTTCACTGATGCTGCATTATCAGGTGTTGTTTATTAGCTGGTAAAAATTTGGACTTGCAGTCGCTTAGTATATGCGCACTTTTAGTTTGCCTTCCGGCATCATGGATTGGGAAATTAGTGTTCGCGAGAGTTTCTTGCGGGCTAACTATTCTTCATTCTTCTAGAATGTCTGAGTTTGCATGTAAGCGAGAGACCCTGTTATGACGTATGAAGGTGGAATTTTAGCGGTTAATCCTTATCCCCTGATGCTGGGTCTCTCTAATCTCACATCCTGTACTATCTGTGATGTATTCCGATATTACATAGATGAGATCTTTCATCTGTTATGTTATGTCATGTTATGATCTTCTGCTTTGTGTCTCTGTAGATTAGACTGAAATTTCTGTGTCGTTATTAATGCAGCTCTATGCGGTAAAATTTCATCTGTTCGTCACCTGTGTGTTGTTCCTCAGTCGGGAGGGATTTCGTCGAGCATGCATGCGAGCTGACATTCACTGGTGCTTCTCCTTGCTCTTTCATGTATGCATATTGGTGACAGTTGTGCTGTTAGACTTTCTATCATTCTGACGTCGTGTATATACTAATATTTTATTTGTCGAAGCATATATACTAACTGGCACTTGAAGGAGTTGGCACTATTGGATCTGTGTTCAAGTTTATCGATTACTTGCTAAGTTATGTCTATGTTTGTATATTGTAGGGAAGACAGCATCAGTAAATAAGCAAACTTCTTCTGGTTTGGTGTTTTGGATCTATTGAAAAATAATGAATGCCACCTAGTGCTATCTATTGTTATATCCTTAGAAAAATTCCCATGTCAGATTCACATATTTAATGTCCATTTTCAATTGTCAATCAAGTTTTCTCTGGTTTGCTGGCCTAGTGACTGGAGCTAGTTTTATATAGTTCCATCTCTTGTCGGACTTGTGGAGGCTGCTGTTTAGTTTGTCTTTGCTACCTGTGTTTTCATAAGTTTGTGCTCAATCAAAACCTTTATAGCTTTCTCTGGGTCCATTGTTACCTGTATCTAATCCTCTATATATCCAAAGAAAAAGAAGTCAGCTGTTGGTGTGTGGCAGTAATACACATGAACTAATATCTGGAATTTATGTAGGTAACAAGTCAAAAAATGTAGACCTTGATGTTCATCTGCATTACTTTTAGGAGTTTGTGCTCTGTGGTTCTGTTTCCGACTCATAGTTTTTTCGAAGTTATGGATATATACTTACCATAATGTCTTGTGATGCTTTAGCAATGGAGCTTCAGCAGGAGAAAATGTTATAAAGCTATTGAAAGTTGCTTGGATGACTATACCACTTGGACTAGCCATTACTGCTGCGGCGTGTTCTTTTATCTTCTGGTGGCAGGAACTAAGTTATTCTGACCCATACGCACAAGCTATTCTCATAAATGGTATTGTTCTATCCTCATCAGACTTTAAGCAGTAAGTTTGCAGATTGTTTGTAAGTGGTTTGCAAATTGAACTCATTGTGTTTGGATCTAAGTGGCGCTTCTGAATAGCACTATGGCCTTCTGCATAACATGCTCTCCCTGGGAAAGGCATGTGCAGAACCTGTTATAATATTTCCTTAACGCATCTTTTGGTTGGTCTGCTCTTTTGGCTTGCTGAGTTAGAATATTATGGCCATAGATGCGATAACACTTGCTTAAGAAGTTAACCAGCTCAGTTGTTTTCCACCTTTATTAAGGAATAAGTGGATAAAAGTAGCTTAATGCTTTGACAAAATACCATTTGATTGAAACTAATGACAAACCATCTTTCACTACTTCTCAATTCTCCTTTAAGAAAGCCAAAGTAAACCCATCTGAACCCAGTGCTTTATCCCTATTACTACTCATAACAGCATTCTTGATCTCTTCTTCTTCAAAAGCTAGTTCAAGAGTCGACACCATGTCTTCACTAATGCGCTCTCAAAAGACAAGTCCTTGGGACGAGGACGAGCGTTGCAAGTCTATAGTAGTTCCCAATCTCCTCCTTTAGCAGATTAATGTCTTCAAAAGTATTCCTATCAGTTTCCATTCTATTCAAAATCGCATCGCCTATGAACCCTAGCCATTCTGTGGAAAGTATCTTGTATTACGATCCCTCTGTCTTAGTCAAAGGCTTCAAGACTTTTGCTTCCACATGATTTCTTCCAATCAGATCACATTAGCAAGACGCTTTTTCAGAAGTATTTGTTCTAATCTCTTGTTTTCTTTTCGTCTTATGTACTTTTCTGGTAATCTAATGCATTGAACAATTCTTGCCATGACAATATTTTGGCTATGCAGGTTTTGCATGTATGTTGGAACTTTTGGCTGAGCCTTTTTATATCCTCTCCCAGAACCTGCTTCTGCTCAAATTACGGTTATTGGTGGAGACAGCAGCTACATTTTTACGTTGCTTAACAATGTATATACTCATTGTTAAGCAAACTAACATGGTAAAGTTTTTTTTTTTTTTTTGGTAAGGTTCTAACATGGTAAAGTTTCTGGCTACTAGTTATGAAAACTCTTATGCAAGAAATAGAAGATATCTACCTTGCTGTTGGGCTGGTTGGTTCTGCTTGTTATGCTATTTAGTATACTTCAGTTTGTGAATTCTTGTGTCTTCTGCCTATCCTACATCTTCAATGTGGATAGTTGGTCCAAACGTTTAATTTTCAAGATGCTTTGCTGTTGAAATACTCAATTTGATCGATGAGTTTAATGAGCAGTTATTTACATATTACATTCTGGTTTGATCAACTCTGCAATAGAAAAATCAGATAGGTTGGTTGGTCCAAATTTAAGTTGTGCCTTTCTCCCTTGGATTTAGCAAATGGTAATGTGGATTTCAGAATATGGACATAACAGTGGATTCTCAGTATATCACAATAATTGTTGCTTGTCCTTTACTCAAAGGAGCTGTTTTAAATGATTCTGCAGGAAAAGGGAATTGTATTTGCATTGTCACAAGTTGCATATGGAGCTTGCTTCTTCTTTGGTTACTGGGGTTTTTACCTTTTCTCGAGTTCATTCAAGAGTTCTGATCTTTTTCCTTTCAGGTATAAATCCATTTCTGTCCATGTTACTCTCATATCAGATACAATTTGTTTTGCCTTAATATATTCTGCTTTGCTCCTCTTCTGTCTTCTTATGCTGTGAGGATAATTTAGCTGGAACTTCTGCTTATGCAGAGTGAGCGGAATGGCACACTTTGATGGTCAGCTTGCCAATATGTCCATGATATTCACTTTTCAGTCCTTTCGAAAGTTGATCCTTCAAGAAGGAGAAAAGATGGTTCTTGTCTGGTTTGATACACCATATAATCAAGCTGTATATGGCCTAGTAGACAAACTAGGTAAGGCTTTTGGTACATTGTTCTTGTGTATAGTTAGTAACCTTTCTATGCACTAGAATGTTATGGATATGGTCATACTCTAATCGCATGAATTGGGCTTTTAACTTGCTTTTTCCCGTGCTTTATGTTTGGGAATACTTAAGTTGTTGATCTGAATGACCGCCAGGGAGCCTCGTGGTGAGGCTGGTGTTCCTTCCCTTTGAAGAAAGTTCGTATACAGCATTTGCAAGGTCCGCATCAGGTTTATTTCTCTTTTTTTATTTGTCCTTTTTATCTTATGTTGGTTCCATGTTTCTCTATATAGTCATGACACCTTTTGGTTTTGCTCTAGCTGACTAGCTGAATAGCAATTCGTTTCTATAGAATCTGTGACTGAAAAGGTCTTTTAAATTCCATGGGGTTTCAAATTTTGGTGAGAATATGAAGAAACACTGCCTCTGGGTGAATATAATTTTTCATGCCATGCAGAAAAAGAGCATGACTACAGATCTATCTGGCTATCTGTCCTGTCAATCGACACTTGTTGCATCTGTTGCGATCTCACCTTGTGTTGATTAACACTTCATATTGAGGAGAGTAAAGAACATTGATGTTGCTATTTCGGGGAGATCTTTTGCTTCTGTTACAATCCAACATGACCAACCACCTAACAACCATGACCAAGGCTTTCCCTTTAATTGCAACATCAATCTTTTCCCGCATTTCCACTGTAATATCTGGTATGTGTATTGAGATCTGGCATGACCAACCATGGAGGGAAGTTTTTCCTTCAAAATATTGCAACAATTGGGTGGATACAAGTTAATAGGAACTTCTTATTGGAAATCCATGGAAGCGGTGATTTGACATATGTGACCTTGCATGTTTTTGGCAAACTCGTAGAGACACATTTTAAGTTTTGTCTAAAGGCATCTTCCTGGAAGGCATGAATAGTATATTTCTGTCTGCACGTGCATGCATACATGTTTGGATTACTTTAGGCTTTATGGAGCACTCTCCCAAGCAAGTCATGCATAGTTTGGTGGTACATCCTTTTTTATCTTTTCTGTATTATGAGGAATGATTGCTGACATGGTCCAAAAGTTTTCCAATCTATTTATTCTTGGAGTAATAGGCACAACTTGCACTCCAGTCATACGCTATTTCTTAATTGTTGTGTGTATATGCATCATCTACATTATTTTCAACAACTTATTTATATTTTATATTTTTATGTCCTTACAGGACAAAGTTCAGATAGGAGTCGGAAGATAGGAAGAAGTCTTACAGAGGCCCTTAAACTTGTCATGTTGATAGGTATGTTTCACTTAGTTTAATTTGTTTTATTTGGGAATTCCTTATTCTCAACCCTCTGTTTCCACATTTAACATACGACTCCCAATATAGGCTGCTATGTAATGCTGTTTTGTGTGCATGGCTGAGGAATCCCAGAAACATACAATCACTTAGCATTCTGAATGATAATTGCTTATCAATGTCTTTGCAGCTATGATTTCTATTTCCTTTTGTAATTAGCGTGTACCTTCATCTCCAGATCGTGCTTATTGAAGAGTGAAGCTGTTTAAAAGTTACTTTGTTCCATTTATCTGTATATTTATAGACATGATCAAGAATTTCTTATTGTTTATTATCTAATCTTTGCGCAATGAAGCAGACACTGAAATGGGACTTGTATAATGCGCCTGGCCTTATTCTAAGTGGTTCAATCTTTTACTTGACCTTTATTTTGGCCAATCAAATAGATGCACAACAGTGTCTAACTAAATTTATACACCTCTTAGCTTTGTTGTTATCTGCAATTTTCCTTTATTAAACGTTAGACCTTAATTAAAGCAATGGCACTTTTCTATTAGTCACTTGCTTTATGCTCCTCGATGAGTTAGGTAGACTCTTTTGGCATATCTTTTACTTGAATTCCAGTATATGTTACAACCTAGTTGTCTTGTGCCTTCCTTTTTTTTCTGTTACCAACAAAAGGTCATTGACTTGAAACTCAAACAACGTGATTTGCTGTACTATCATACATTTTTTCGACTTGAAGAGTGTCTGAACAAGATAGTAATGAGGATTCGGGTTTTATAATATGCTTATCATGTTCCTCACTAGACATAGCATAAATGGAATACTATAACCAGTTTCATCCGTTAAAGCCTGTGGCAATATCCTGTTTGAATATGCTCTCTCTCTCTCTCTCTCTCTCTCTCTCTCTCTCTCTCATGTTATCTGTGATTACATGCCTTGTAGGTCTTACATTTATTGCTTTTGGCCCAAGTTACTCTTACTCCTTGATAAGGTTGTTATATGGTCAAAAATGGAGTGATGGAGAAGCACCAACAGTCCTCCGCTACTACTGCATCTACATCTTTTTCTTGGCTATGAATGGTTAGTGATGTTTATTCTTTAAATTTGGATCTAAGATTTGCTGCTATTGCATATATAATCATTGTGAAAAGCAAGCGAAAATAATATGAGATGGCATTTAGGATAATTCCTTTGTGCTCATACTCCTCTCTCCTCTCCCTTTAGGTATTTTACTACTAGCTTAGTTGAATGGGTCATGTTACCAAAAAATTAGAGTACCAATTAATTCTACTACTTCATCACTCTATAATTGGTTCCCCGCAAATCGCTGTATAGATTAGGATGCTTCATAATCCTGAAATGTTTTGTCAGCTTATATCTGAGCAGAAAGGAGATATCCAACTATATATTTGTTGATTATATAAGATCATGTCATATGGTGCAGTGTGATTTTCAACTAGTGATTGAAATATTTGATTTGGTCCTGTGGCAAACTGAAGTTCGTCGAAAAGCAAACTGTCTGACTCAGCCATCATGGAGATGCTTACATCACGTCTTCTGATTATGCATCAGGAACTTCGGAGGCATTTCTGCATGCAGTTGCGGATGAAAACCAGCTCAAGCGCTCAAATGATATGTTGCTCGTGTTCTCATCCATATATGTGGTGCTAAATATCATGTTAATAAAATCAACGGGCGCAGTTGGCTTACTTATGGCAAATTCTTTGAGTATCCTTTTTCCCCCTCTCAAAAGGTGTATTTTCTTGTCAGTCTTCCATAGTTAAGCCAGATTGCTTGGATAAAGAGGCGAATTGTAGATAAACTGTGACAACTTTGAAGTCAAAGCATCAGCCTATGCTTCCTTTTTCTTCAAATTTATAGGAAACCCTATGTTTGTTTTCAGCCCTTCCTTCCCCTATGTTCTAATCCATTTTTGTTGTCGTTTATTAAGGAGTGCTGGTACTTGGTAACATCGTTATCTCTTAAGATCAGGAGTTGAGATTCTTGGAGATTATGTAGATGAGGTTCTCGATTTTTGACTTCCTTGATTGGGTTAAGACATGCTTTTGAGGATAATCTACTCTGCAACATTCATAAAAAAGTATTTCCAGGTATGACATTGAATTTGGATCTTTTACCTGTCTTTCTTGGCAAGTCCTATCCTAATTTTAATGTGTGATTTGGTGGTTTGCACAGGATTCTTCATCCTTTTCATTTCACGAGTGCTTCCCTTCAGGGTCAACAGTTTTGCTGCTTTCTGGTTTAGCTACACTTACCTCGGAGAAAATTTTCTTGGACAAGGAAAACTTTTGGCCCTCATTTTTAGTTCATTTTTTTGTTGGGTTGACTTGCTTCTGCACATCAGCCTTTGTCATGTAAGTGATGCCCTCTTCTCTTATTTCCTTTCATCGACTATTTACCATGGTCTTTTACTGTTCGAGTGTGTTGATGTATTTATGCTAAGCTTGTATGATTTTCTGCTCCATCAGTTATGCCCGTGAGAAGGCTTTTGTGAACAGAGTTATCCGCTTTCGTGACCATGGCGATTGATATACAAGAAATCATCCAAATCCTCAAGCAGGTGCACTCATGTTTTCTAAGGTAAACAAGTTTATGTTTGTTTTAATTGCTTAGTTCAGTGAATGATATTACAAAAGAATAATTGTTTTGCAAGAAAGACCATGCCCAGTAAATAGAATAATGCTTGCAATGTTCAACATTCTTGGCAACCCAACACCCTAAAATGCAAAAACTAGAAAAGTTACTGGCGGAAATATGAATTTTGGCAAGAGATGAGCACGATATACTGGACACTACCACAGTTAAAAGAGAAAAAGCAAGCGTTCATCATATTTTTAGTTTTTATGTTAATCTAGCAAGCAATAACCTGAAAATGGCACGAATTACAGACGTGTACGCGATGACATGAGATGATTGCCTCCCTTGGGTCAGACACCACAGCCATCTATCATTCAGCTTTTCAAAATTATCGTTGGCTGATGGGCACCGGCAGGATGCCACATTACATTCACTATTGTTAAGAAATTTTGAGGCAAAAATAAACTCCCTACTACAGATGACATGGTCAACCCCCTACTTTCAAGAGCATTGGAATCTAACTTTGTAGTTTACTATTTGAAGGAATTACTTAAAGAATGGGTAAATTAGTATTACCCCTTGGCTTGACCTATCGCAGCTCAGTAATTGGTTTCACACAATTATTCTCACTCTTATTGTGGTAATGAAATCTGCATCATCTCTGGCAGGTGGTAGCCGGTAGGCAAAAGTTTGATGATGAAAAGTAAACTAGATTGACATTGATGAGGGGCACGAGGAAAGGAGGTGATGTTTTGCAAGACACCCGTGCCGTGCTCATTCATACTCCAGTCTGACTGTAAGAGACGAGCAATAGGTTCAATTGGTAGTCATGAGCTATGAGAACTTCAGATTGATTAGCAGGAAAAAAATGGATTGATGATTATTATTCAGATATAGACCAGGCATTCTTTCTAGAAACAGAATGGTGACATTTTTAATTTTGCATTTGAAGTAAGATCCTTGAACAGATATTTTCGCTGAGGCCTTTTGCTTCAAAATGCAGGGAGGCACGAGCTACCACCTCCGCAATCTCACTCACGTTTTATCTGGTTTTTAAATGCATGTGCGAATTAAATTCATTAAATCATCGGTAATTATATGCATTATCTCAGGGAAAAACATTGAATAATTCACTCAGTTCGCCCCACTAAATACTTGTCTGGATCATATGTCGGTAGAGTCGAGTATGATCGTGTAATTACGTCGATAAATTTCATTATTATAATTATACGAAAAGATACAAATAGTCAACACGAATACAATGTGAAAATACGGATCACCACTTCGTGGTGGTTGGCGACAGAAACCGTTTTTTTGGCATATCTCTAGTTTAAGGGTTTTGTTGAGACTAACTAAAACACATCCTCCTCAAATCCAGTCGCGACTGCAACCCTAACAAGAGGAAACCCGACGTAGCTTCTTGCATCTGACAGCAATGGCCAACACATGCTTCGGACAAAGTACATACATGTCGCTTCTTTTTCTGTACCAACTTGTGGCCTCATGTGATGATATGCAATATTCTTTCAGAATTCAAATGTCGCTCCTAACATCTCGTTGCACTTAGTTTATACTCGCGAGTTCTTTCGCTAGGGATGCCACGTATTTAGCTTTCCAAGGTCAACATGTGCGAAATGCAAACAAGAGCAGCGCCAAACTTTCAATGCATAATGAATGACAATCATTTGGCGTTGGCTCACGACCTCCTATGTCAGACTAATGGCCAGCAATGGTACACAAATGCGTGTATCACTGTCAAACTGAGATGCACAATTGCGCCATTGCACGTACGCAAACTTGTGAGTAGAGAGCATGCAAGTGCTTCCCTTGTTATCCAGCCGTTGCCTGAGCATTGTCTATCCTGTGCTGAGGACTACTGAAATCCTAAGACGGCAAGCAATACACGCTAATGGCGCCTCTTTACCTTACGAGATCCCCGCTATCGACAACAGGTCACCACCACGAGTAAATCCTCAAAAAGTCTCGACACAACATGGACAAGTCAGAAGCTGGTAGATGCAAGACAAATGTTTCATCACCTCTGACATTTGCCTCAGTTCAGGTCAATGAGCGCCTTGATCTAGCAATGTCACAACACTAGCATAACAAAATGACAGATTCAGTCGGCTTCTCCGGGGTTCGGAACTCAGTCGAGCACAATAGTCCATGTGGCCGAGCATCATCACAAAAAGCAGATAATATGGGGTACCTCAGCAAGCTAATCATCTGACAGTAAGTTCAATCATATGAAATTCGACGAAATCCTCGTCCCATTTACTAATACTGCCCAAGAATCGATGTCGGTCGCACATTTCCAACCCACCCACAATCCTAAATAACAGAAGAACAATAATCTGCAATGCACAATCCTATAACCAATCCTCAAACAGATTGCCCTGTGCAGACACCATATATAGAACCAGCCATTTCTACTGACCAAAACCAAAGTCTCCAGCATTCAGATACTGGCAACGGCACGCTCATGAACAACCACAACACATCACGCATCATCAACAGGGAGAATCAAAGCAGAAGGGGCAGCGAGATTCAAAAGCAAGAATTTGATTCAGAGAAAGGTACCCAATATTTAGATTCAACATCCGACACTAATTCTTAAAAGAGTTCTCAACTTTAAATTCAAGGAAAAAAACCCAAAAACCCACAACGGAACCAGAGCACTCCGAGCACTCCGACGTCCCCTATCGCCGCCGACGAGGATCTACTTGGATCTCTGCCTCATCTTTCGGCGCTTCCTCTTCAACCTCCTCATGCGCTTCTTCTTCCACTGTCACGCCACCAAACAAAGCGAAAAAATGGCGAAAACAAAAACAATCAATCACCACAATCCCACCTTTCTAATCGCAGTGAACCAGTGGCAGAAGATCGAAATTTATCCAAGTTCTAAATCGCATCGCATCTTACCTTGGCTCTCATGGTTAAAGTCGATGTCCTCCTTCGCTCCTACGCCGTCAGAAACCCTAGCTCTCCCTCTCGCGTTGGTTACTGTGCAAGTACCTGTTAAGATTGATACTAGAGTGCCTGTGGCGACATGATTGGTATTTATAGGAAACCCTAGCCGATTGCTTCCTGGGCTCGTGTGTTCTTCATTTGGGCCTTCGCTCAGCCCACGTTTGGCTATCTGGGTCAGGGCCTTTTGTATAGTAATTTGCAGTGACTTGCGTCGCGTCCAATTGCAATTAGCCTCTCTAGAGCTAGAGGGATCAAAATCCAGATAGACCCGTTAATTATTGGAACATTCCATCCACCCAATTTAGATCTTTTGGTGTAACATCTCTACGTGCTGTTGATTGTCTTGTTAACATTTTGGATCTGCACAGATGATTCCTCCGTGCGTTTCTACTTGTGGTAGCAGGTTGTCTGCTCGAAAAAGCAAGCAAGAGGCTTATTTGATGACAGATCCATGCGTATCGATCGCATGATTGATGCGCCGTAATATAAGCCGGTATCATCCTATGCTTCTGTCATAAACTAGATCCGCCTAAATCCACACTAATGACGAAGATATGGCCACTAAAGATAAAGCCCGGATGTGCGCCACCGTCTTAATCCTACTCGTGCGCTCGTCCTTTTCTTTTCGCAATGTATTATCATGGCAACCATAAGTGCAGGGGGGAAATGATGGAGCATCTTGTTTTGTTGCTTCTTTCTTTCTAATGTCCCATTGAAGTTGTGGTGGAAAATTATGCTGCAGAAAAAATTGTTGTAGATTTGACAACCCTAGGCCACAGTAGAGCTTTCCCTTCTCAGACTTTTGGTCTTTGGATCCACATTGCATCAAATAAAGCAAAGTTAGAAATCGGTACGCTGTGGGGTTGGTCACATGATGGCCATTGCACCATAGCTTCCTGTCCTTGATCATCATCCACATCATCCTCATCCTTACTTAGCTACTTCCTCTCCATGGCTGGTCTTTATTTTAGGCCTCTCGTACGTTTTTGCACCAGACTGATAGTGCAAAGTACTAAAAGTTACTTGCAAAAGGGCAGATTTTTATTCCCAATTCCGGAGCAGAAATGGAAAAACATCATTCATGTGAAGAATGTAATCCAGAAACAAGAGTCCCTTCTTCAGCTATCCAATATACGAACTTGTCTGTCTCTATTATCCTATTAAACTGCACCTAGTTTTGCGATGACTGCAATTGGCCAAGATGGTTTGGCCGTACAAAGAGTCAAATCTTGAGTTGCAAGACATGGCTAAAACGAGATCAACACCAACAAATAAGCATTATCCCTCTAAATCCGATCGGTTATATGAATTTTGTTGTGCCGTTATGCTCGATCATGTATTAGAGGATTCGCAGTTTTATACGCATGAAGCGTCGAACTTTCTTCGGGTCTCTCTCTCTCTAACTTTTACCTGGTCATTAACAAAGCTTTAAGCACAACTTCAACTTGATTGATGAACTTTTACAGGAAGTCCCCTCTTCCAGTTCCATCAATTGCTTTGCCTTTTTAACTCCGTACTAATGTCTGAAACACCTCCAATCCCACAAAACTCATTATATCTACTGAAGTGCCACCTGTAAGAACCTACTTCCCAAATGACCAAGCAAGAAGAAAAAATCTGCATAATTGCACATGTGCAAGTACTGTCTTTCATAGGAGGACACAAATTGTAAGTAGCTATGATTGTTCTGAGTTCAGGCCATTACACAGAAAATCAGAGAGAGAGAGAGAGAGGGAGGTTTTTCTGGGCTTGAAGAAATGGAACAGACCAACCAACCTCTCTTGCGGCGTGAGTCAAAATACATAAGGGAACTGGCCAAAATCATTCATGGGTTGGATTTGGGCCAATTCTGACGAACTCTGGCCGAAACTCTCGTTCACTCCACTGCAACAAGGCATGTCGTCGAAAGACACCATACCAACGTTCTCACCCATCAAGACACTTGGAGAACTCGAACTCACTGCGGGCACGGCATACCGAGCGAGACGGGCCCGAGCAATGGCTAGATCATGTTGCAGCTCGACCATCTTCCTCTGGAGCAGCGCTATGGCCCCGATGCACCCATAGACCGGGTCCCGCAGCCTCGCCTCGGCCTCGTAAGCGAGCGAATTCACCGTGTCCTCCCGCTGCTCCTCAGGGACCTCGACCAGGATCTTGCTCACATTGCTTGCCCCAAACACCTTGTGCACCTTGGCGAACTTCTTCGGCTCGTCCGACCTGAAGTAGGGCGCGAAGATGCAATTCGACGTGCACTTCCTCTTCAACAGCTTGCAGGCTGCACAGGAAGAGCTCGAGCGAGGCTCATGACCCTTCATTGCCTGCTTCATTCGCATCCACTGGTCTTAACATGTCCTCATGCTTTCACTAGTGCATCACTTAAATAGCCCCTCAAATTAGTTGGACAGAGACAGAGACAGAGACACATACACATACACAGTACACAAATTGCTCGAGTATTTTCATCATTAACCGTTCTTTTTTTATTTACTTTACGTATCGTCATGTCTTGTTAAATTAGTTGGTTAGAGCGACGCGTACGTCACAGGCTCGAGACCTTCATGGGCCATGTTTCATTTGTCCGCTCGAGAAGCGACTAAACGATTTTTGGACTTTCGAGCGCTGACAAGACTAATCAAAACCAGCTGAAACATTATTTGCAATTTTAATTTTCCATCTGTGACCTTGTGAAGATTATTGTTGTTGTAGTTTGAAGAGGACCTCTCGTGGAATGAGAGATTAAAAAAAGGACTAAGCGTTTTTATTGGTAGGAAGCAGGATGGGTCCAAATAATTGAGCATGGTAACATCATGTGTGTACTGATAAGTTGGACAAGATATGATAGTTCATCAGCGAAAGTCAAGATATTTTTTTTTTATTTTCCTTTTTTTCGCAAGAAAAGCGAAATTGCGTATTTTGTCATTAAAGTTGGATATATCTTTTAGTGGGATTTTTGGGAGGGAGAATCTGTTCCACTGAAAATGGAGCCAAAACTGAGGTGACATCTTTTGGGCTTATATATGCTTTCAGGTATGAGCATTTTCTGTCTGCAATTTGAATATACGTACGTGTATAAGATCATTGTATAAACGGGTCACTGGGCAAAATTTGTACGTACACTAGTGTTTCTTAATATGTAATTGATTCGATCCAGTGAAATGGGTTGGTTTATGATGTTTTTCTTTTCTTTTTTTTCTCTCGATAAACGCAAGCAATATTTCAGTGAATTTCAATGGAATTGCTACACGTTGGACTGCTCTCGGCTATCTATATATAGTAAGTTATGAGATATAAGATATCTACAAAGCTTTTTGAGGCCTGTGGATAGTCAATTATTGTGCTCATCAAGCTCAAAAGCAACTCCACTCCAATTAATGCGATGGGGAAAATTAGCAAGCCATCCTTATCAGGGTACAGAATTACAATAAATTATTACACGAGTCAACGAAGATAAATGATAGGAACACTACCAAAGAACATCCTACGGACACAAATAGCTCATTTCTTCGTAGTTGAGAAAGCTCGACCACCGTTACCTTTCCGCCCTAGAAAACCGGCACGACTCCGAGATCATTAATATGAATTAATCACCATCTCTCTCGTTCATGCCATATCAATCGATTGAGATCGACCCGATTGCTGGCTGGCTCGAGAGTAATCGATCGAGAAGGGAGAAACAACCGGGCCGCATCGTATGAACAAGCAAACGGCCGAAAATTTACTTAGAATCCTCGGAGAGAGGGGAAGCATTGGATAAGCGCAATTTGAAAAGAAAAAGAGGGGATGGAGAAAGAAAATCGTCACTTCAATAATTAGGTGGAAAGGGTGGAGGGGGGGGGGGGGGGCAAATGCGGCTGAAATGACGAATAAAAGCCCTCTCATTCCTCCCCGTCCCCCCCAAAAAAAAAAAGAAAATAAAAAAAGAAGAAAAGAAGAAGATGAAGATGAAGAAGGAGGAGGAGGAGGAGGAGGAGAAGAAAGGGGTTTGGCCCAATAGCCCACTTGCATCTTTTGCCTGTCGTTTTCCCCCCGAAAACGAAGATCGGCTGAGGGGACGCTTCCCCCACGCACCCGGCGGGGCCCCACGAGCGGATCGGGGTCACCCGATTGGGCCGTGGTGCGCACGCGCCGCGGGATGCGCGAGTGAGGCGTGGCGTGGCGTCGCGTCACGGGGTGGTGTGGTGGGGGGTGGGTGAGGTCATGGGAGGAGGAGGCGGAGGCGGAGGCGGAGGAGATACACGATGGGCCGGCCCAATATCGCATAATTAGAAATCACACAAGAGAGGGGGAGGGGGAGGGGGGGGTTTTCGAAGCATCGTTGGGTGGTGGTGGTGGTGGTGGGGATGCGCTGTTGTTGCTTTGACAATGGCTTGTTTCCCGCACTGCTCGTCCAACTCGAGAAGGGGGGAGAAGGCCGAAAAGGATGCTAAATATTAGGTACACTTTTCGACCTCTCATTGGTCACTTCTTTAAAAAAGAAAAACAGAGATTGAAGAGAGAGATGGAGACAGTGAGACAGAGACGGAGCGATTTGACTTTTCCCATTTCTCCCTACCCTCTCTCGAAAGGGGGAGGAAAAATATAATTCTGGACGGACGGAACGTTATAATAATAACGAGAATAAGTGACCGTCGTCTCCTACCCTTTGCCCGAACCATCGGGGGTGCCGAGGGCTTGACGACCGGCGCGACGTTCGTGCCCGGCAGGGGGTCGGGGCTCGACAGTTGCGGCGTTCGTGGTTTCGAGCGCGTCGGCAATGGGGATGTGATTGGACGGGCGGTGACGGGGGGATCGAGAGGAAGGCCGCGAGGGAGAGCGCATCGGCACGCGCTGTTCATAGTGGTTGCGGGGACGGGGCGAGGGGTTCCGTCTCCAATTGCCATGATGATCTTTTGTAGAAGCTTCGATCGTGCGTTTATGTTGTCAGTGTCATATCGCGATTTAGACATGTGATATCGCATCGACACGCCATTTTCCAACACGTGAACAGAAGTAATATGGTTTGTGAACTTTTATTATGCGCATTCCAAAACTAAGCTCAGGAAACATCATATCATGAATTGGGAAAATCGTCTAAAAAGCTCTAAATCTACTGCATTTTTATTAATTCAGTCATTCGCCGTTTAGCTGTGTCAATTGAAACACAAATATCTTCACATTTTACCAATTTTGAGTCAATCCGTTCAATTTTCCAATTTTGATTGGAAATTGTTGACATAGATGCTAGCTGCCCTGCATGGTACGACCCGCTCTAACATAGATAAATTCTAATAATATTTTAATATTTTTTCAAATATATATTTTTTATTTTTTTCTCTTTTCCTTCTTTACTCTTTTTTTGTTTTTCCCTTTTTCCCTCTGCCACAGCTCGTGGATGGCCGACGTAGGGAACAAGAAAAAAGAAAAGAAGAGAAAAGGAAAAAAAAAAAGAAGAAAAGAAAAAATAAAAAAATATATTATTAAAAATTATCAATGTCGGTACCGACTGCGGCACGTAAGATGGTTGGCATTTACATTAGCGATTTCCTGCCAAAATTAGCCGGATGGACTCAATTGGCAAAACCTAAAAAGATTTAAAACCTAATTGATACAATTAAAAAGTTTAAGATTGAATTAACAAAAGTATAATAGATGCAAGAATTTTTGTATAATTTTCCGGTCATTAATCTATACTTGCAATGCTAGTAGCACTAACCAAAGATATGAAGACCAATTATACATCGATAATTTATTAGTGACAACTTTAAGCAAGCAATCCTTCAAATGTCCAATATAGTCTCCGTTCTCTTCACTTCATAAATCGATTCTATAAATGAGAACATATCCCTCGACTCATGTCACGATTCGTTGTGTAATCACAAAGGATTTATGAGGCCAAGGGGCGTAAGATGGCGGCCGGAGGACTGCCGCCGGTGCACAAGCGACGGAGGGAAGCATATTGCCGAGCCGGCAAGTGCTGCAGCGGCCGGCTCTGCGAGGAACGGCAAAACCGCGACTCTCGGGCCTACAACACCAACCTCACGTCCCTGGTCTCCAATTTGCAATCCACCCTCAACGACACCCCAGTCACAGACATGATCCAAAACCTACACAAATTTGGTCAGTTGGGCACTTTTTAAGGTCTTTGGTCTGAATCTAATACCGCTAATCAAAACTTGTAATTGCAGAAATTTTGCCGAAACGCAGGTGGCTTCACCGCTAATCGACATTTACGTGTATATGGTGTAGGATTTGATGCTACGATACGAGGATGCCGCGGCGCGGGGCCACTGGAGACGGGTTCTCTCTGCGGATGGACCCGCATTGCCGACATGGCCTGACGCTTCCAATTTCCTCTTCCGGGAGCCGCTTACTCCCACCTTTTCAAGCATTTGCAACCAACCATGCTAATTTAGAAATTCAACTAGAATGAGCCATAAATTCTCTTGTTTCGCTGGTATATCTGAACAGTGCCGTCATGTTTACTGTATTACCCCGTTTCTTAGTACTTCGAACTCTCCATTTGGCAAGAAATCGAAGAAAACTGGAGAAATCAAAGGGAGCATGTAAGGATAGATAAATTTTCTTCCGTATGTCTAGAAAGAAACATGTGTATGATTCGTTCAGTAATACAGCAGCCAAAACAGAAGAAAACAGAGCGCCTTGGGACACATCTCAATACGCACTCGCATTTTGACCATAAGTAAAAGGCTAATCGAAGGAAAGTGATGATGAAAAGTCGTAGAGAAATAATGAGAGCCGAACTAATGATCCAACTCTCTGAGAAAAACCAACTCATTGATTGATTAAGCGTTTGTCCCTTCCGGAGGGCAATATGAGGGGCGGAAAGCCAACGGCCCTGCGGCGTAAACGACCGCCTCGGTCTCCTTCCTGTACAGCGTCTTGTTCTCGTAGTGGAGCGGGGCCCCGTACATCCCATAGTTGATGTTGGACAAGAGGTTGCATCCCTCTTGGGGCGACAAGACGAGCTTGACGCGGCAAGCATGGAGCGGGTGGTCCAGGATGGGGTGGCTCATCTCATAGCCACTGAGCTCGGCATAGAAGTAGCCGCTCTCCTCGGTCTGGAAGGTCTTGTAGTAGGTGACGTGGTTCTTGTAGTTCTTGCAGACGACGCTGACCTTGGCCGAGCCGAGAGGCTTCGCCTGCGACAGGGACCAGGTGCCGGAGTACTTGCAGCTCTGGCAGTAGACCATGCCCTCGACGATGACTTCCACGGGTTTGGGGACGGTCTTGCTGGGGACGTGCTTGTCGGTCGCTGATGCGGAGGAGATCGACGCTAGTTGGAGGAGGATGAGAGAGGAGAACATGATGATGAGCTTGGTGTAAGCCATCCTTCTTTGTTAGAGAGGAGTTTCTTGTTTGTGTTAGATTAAGAAGAGAAGTTGTCGAGACGAGTGAACTGTCAAGGAAATTGGAGAGAGTTATATAGTTTTTGCTAGTCTGTTGATTTAGGGGTCGTGGCAACCACATTGTCGCATTACATGGGAAGCACTCCCTATTTTCTAAGCTATTACATGAAGCCCACTATCGATGATAGCCGTTGCTGTTATGGGTATGGTTTGCATGTCAAGTATCGGTCTTAGATACATGGAACCATATATTTGGTACATCTGATAAAAGGAGTTTGCTCACCAATGACTTGTATATCATATGTAGGGGTCGACATTTGATCATTTACCTTCGTACCCGATTATGATCAAATGTTAAACATGAGCTGGCAACTTATCTTCATATGTGATATTCCAATTTTGTAATCATATTAAATTGTGTCATCGAAGAATACTAAAGTTTTGCTCTTTATGCTATAAAACTTTTCTATATGTGTTAAATGTGTTTTGAGTTTGTGTCCCTCTCTGATTTGCCAAATAATCTCGTTCAATATCGGAAATTGCCAACCTAGAATGTCATGTGCTCTTTCAAAACTGCTTTGGAAAGCAGAATTTTTGCTTTTTCTAATTCAAATCCATTCATGACGGTGATTCAGGTCAGCCGAAAGAAATTTTACGCAAATGGAATTTACAGCAACATAATTGATGGACTTCAAATCTAGGGTTTAGGTTGCGTTTGGCAATCACATTGCCAAAGGCCCTTAGCCAAATGCTAAGGCGTCTAGCAAATTTTTTTTGGAAAGTTTTGGTGAAATGCACCACATTTCTAAAGTCCTTTAGGGTCCCTTAACTCAAGACAGCCTCGCTGCATCTTTACGCTCTAGCATTCTAATATATTTCTTTTCTTCCATTGTTGTCCTCGCCATATTTTTGAAATTTCAAAAATGGCCTCATTATTTTCGACCTCATACGACCTGCCAGGTAACCCCTCTATGAGGTTGCGTGACCCTAGGCGATGGCCGTCGATGCCAGATATGGCTCGTTGGCAGCTTGAGCCCTTTGTCATCATAGGGTGAAGGTTTTGAGTTCATATTTTTTTTAAATAACAAAAGTCATTTATAAGTGCGATTTTTCTGAACACCTTTTAAACCTAAGTTGCTTGCCAATGCATTTTCAAATTACACTTCACCAAATTTTATTTGCATTTCGAAAAATCCCTTTAACCTAAAGTCTTTTACATTTCTTAAAGGCTCTCTCCAAAAATCCAACCAAACGCAGCCTTAGTATCTCCCAGCTTGATCTATCTATTTGGGTTAACTAGGAGCATTCGTGGTTGCCTGAACTTAAATGGCATTGAGTCATTGACAGGCTGAAATGGGAAACCGATTGTGTTTTTTCTATTTTGTTCAGAGTAAGAACAATTCGATTCCTTTACATGCTAAACACTTAAAACTGATTGAGAGATTGGTGAAAAGGGTAAGGCTAGTGTTGACAAATACAATTCTAATGCAACAATGCCCATTGCTTTCGAGTAGAGGTGTCAAAATGGACCTATAACCCATTTTTTACTCATATTTTTATAATTGGACTGTATATGGGTTTTAAACATTTAATGAGCCCGGTGAAAATGAGTTTAATAAGGTAAAGTCTAATCACATTGGGTTTAAATGGGTTTTTAGAAAACCCATTTTCAATCCATTTAAAACATTAAGTTGAATCAGGTTGGTCATGCGGCTTCTCTGCCATCGTGCTTTGCATGATGAACAACACACCACCACTGATCTCGGCCCTCGCAAACGGCCACAGCATTCGTCCTTTTTTTTTTGAACAAGATTCATAACATCAAAGTACTTTCAAGTTCTAAAATTTGTCATATTTGTGCAATCAAAAAACTTGTTGCTTATGCCGAGGACATTTAGTCACGATACAGAATAACAAATTTGTTTCTGTGTGTTCCATAATTGACTAATGGTCATACTATGGCCACCGGGGCTGATTCACGCGAGCAAGGGCATTACAAGTCACTCGGGCAAGATCCGCTACCCTTCGCCTCACCACCATCTTCACGCCCTCGTCCATAACCCGACCCCCACTTAACCGACTTGACGAGATTTTTCTCTGAATCTACCGTTAATCAAAACTCACAACAGCAAAAATTCTGTCAAAACACAGGTGGCTATGAAGATGCCGCTAATCAAGATATATGTGTTTAATTATGATATAGTGTAGGATTTGATGCTACGCTACGAGGATGCTGCAGCGCGGGGCCATTGGAGATGGGCACTCTCTGCGCACCCGCACCGCCGACACGCCCCGACGCTTCAAATTTCCTCTTCTGGGACTCTCTACACCACTCCTGCCTCTTCAAGCATTTGCATCGGACCCTTCCCCATAGCCTCTTGTCATCGTAACGGAGCGGGGCCCGTACATTCCACAGTTGATGTTGGACAAGAGGTTGCATCCCTCTTGGGGCGACGAGACGATGCTTGACGCACTCGTCAAGCATGGAGCGGGTGGTCCAGGATGGGGTGGCTCATCTCGTAGCCCTTGAGCTCGGCGTAGAAGTAGCTGCTCTCCTCGGTCCGGAAGGTCTTGCAGTAGGTTACGCAGTTCTTGTAGTTCTTGCGGACGACACTAACCTTGGCAGAGCCGACGGGCTTCGCCTCAGCCAGGGACCACATGCCGAAGTACTAGCAGCTCTGGCAGTAGACCATGCCCTCGACGACAACTTCCACGGCGTTGCGGACGATCTTGTCGGCACCGATGCGAAGGAGTTCCGCATCCGTATAATTGCTTTAGAAGTTTTTCCGTAATTATCCCCTTTCATGGCCCCCCACGTGGAACTAGCATGATACTTTTAATCTGAAGGCGACGGACATTGTTGCATTAGAATTGTGTTTGTCAGCACAACACTAGCCTTATCCTTTTCATTGAACGAATGTCATGAATGGATTTGAACTAGAAAAAAGCAAACATGCTCCTCTCCAAAGTAGTTTTCGAAAGAGCACGACATTCTAGGCTGGTAATTTCTGATGTTGAATGAGATTATTTGGCAAATCTGAGAGTGACCCAAACTCGAACACATTTAACATATATCCCTAAGTTTTATAGCATAAAGAGCAAAATTTTAGTATTATTCAATGATGCGATTTAATACGATTACAAAATTGGAATATCACATGTGAAGATAAGTTGCCAGCTCATGTTTAACATTTGATCATAATCGGGTACAAGGGTAAATGATCAAATGTCGACCCCTACATATGATATATGAGTCATCGGTGAGCAAACTCCTTTTATCAGATGTACCAAATATATGGTTCCATGTATCTAAGACCGATACTTGACATGCATGCAAACCATACCCGTAACAGCAACGGCTATCATCGATAGTGGGCTTCATGTAATAGCTTAGAAAATATGGAGTGCTTCCCATGTAATGCGACAATGTGGTTGCCACGACCCCTAAATCAACAGACTAGCAAAAACTATATAACTCTCCAATTTCCTTGACAGTTCACTCGTCTCGACAACTTCTCTTCTTAATCTAACACAAACAAGAAACTCCTCTCTAACAAAGAAGGATGGCTTACACCAAGCTCATCATCATGTTCTCCTCTCTCATCCTCCTCCAACTAGCGTCGATCTCCTCCGCATCAGCGACCGACAAGCACGTCCCCAGCAAGACCGTTCCCAAGCCCGTGGAAGTCATCGTCGAGGGCATGGTCTACTGCCAGAGCTGCAAGTACTCGGGCACCTGGTCCCTGTCGCAGGCGAGGCCTCTCGGCTCGGCCAAGGTCAGCGTCGTCTGCAAGAACTACAAGAACCACGTCACCTACTACAAGACCTTCCAGACCGAGGAGAGCGGCTACTTCTATGCCGAGCTCAGTGGCTATGAGATGAGCCACCCCATCCTAGACCACCCGCTCCATGCTTGCCGCGTCAAGCTCGTCTCGTCGCCCCAAGAGGGATGCAACCTCTTGTCCAACATCAACTATGGGATGTACGGGGCCCCGCTCCACTACGAGAACAAGACGCTGTACAGGAAGGAGACCGAGGCGGTTGTTTACGTCGCAGGGCCGTTGGCTTTCCGCCCTTCATATTGCCCTCCGGAAGGGACAAACGCTTAATCAATCAATAAGTTGGTTTTTCTCAGAGAGTTCGATCATTAGTTCGTCTCTCATTAATTCTCTACGACTTTTCATCATCACTTTCTTTCGATTAGCCTTTTACTTATGGTTAAAATGCGAGTGTGTATTGAGATGTGTCCCAAGGCGCTCTGTTTTCTTCTGTTTTGGCTGCTGTATTACTGAACGAATCATACACATGTTTCTTTATAGACATATGGAATAAGATTTATCTATCCTTACATATGTGCTCCCTTTAATTTCTCCATTTTTCTTCAATTTCTTGCCAAATAGAGAGTTCGAAGTACTGAGAAACGTGTAATGCAGTAAACATGACGGCACTGTCTAGATATATCAGCGAAACAAGAGAATTTAGATACATACAAACTAATGAAGTAAAAAGGAATTAGGGCTCATTCTAATTAAATTTCTAAATAAGCATGGCTGCTGCGAATGCTTGAAATGGTAGGAGTAAGCAGTTCCGGTCGTGTGTACAGAGTCCCGGAAGAGGAAATTGGAGGCATCGGGGCTCGTCAGCGATACGGGTCCGCAGAGAGAACTCGTCTCCAATGGCATGGTTTGCATGAAGCCCACCGTCAATAATGTTTTGCTGTTATGGGTATGGTTTGCATGTCAGGGTTTTGGTTTTAGATACATAAATTATGTTTTTGGCTGAATATCAGAATTTTCTCGCATGTGACTCGTATATGTAGGTTCAACATTTGATCACTAAGCCTAGTCCTGATTAATTTGAGGTTAAATGTTGGCTGGTAATTCGTATTCACGTGTGATATTCAGAGTTTGTAATCCTATACAATCATGTCATTGAACTATAGTTTTGTTAGCACCACCGGATTTGCCAATTAATCATGTCAAGTATCAAACAAAAATTGCCAACCCAGAATGTCATGTGTTCTTTCGAAACTACTTTGGAAAGCAGAATTTGCTTTCTCAGATTCATGACATCCGCTCAGGACAGCTAAAACAAACTCCACACCTATTGCGTGTACTGCATATAATTGATGCACTGAAACTGTAGTGTTTAGTGTCTCACAGCTTGATCTATCTATTGGGTTAACCAAGAGCATCCGTGATTGCCTGAATCAAGATGGCATTGAGTCATTCACAGGATGAAATGGGAACTGCTTGTTTTTACAATCTCGTTCAGTGTTTCTTTACAAGCTTAAAAACTCAGAACTGTCTGAGAGATTAGTGAAAAGAGGAAGGCTCGTGTAATGCAACAATGCCTGTTGCTTTCAGGTTAAGAAATTCGTGCTTACTAGTTACGGTGCAAATTTTCAAGCGTTTTTCGTTTTGACCACCTCAAGTCCTAGTGCCGGAGATCATTTTTGGTGGTGATGATCCCACGATGTGATTCTAAATCAACGAAATAACAAAAGTTACTAATTGACGCCACGCTGCAAAGTCCATTGGATTCCACTTTAATTTTGCTTTCCAATTTTGCTTTCCAAGGTTTATAGATTTGATGCGGTGACTGGTTGTTCCTCCATTCTTTGGGTCCAACCCCAGTTGAGACAACATAACCAGACACAAGTAAAAGGAAAGAATCAACACCAGCGTGGACCTCACAAGATCAGCAGCCACAGCCAAGTGAGAAGGCTAGAAAGAGAGCAATGCAGTGCTCAGAAAAAGGCAAAACTTTTTACTCAGGATTCTTCAGATCTTCGTGCTTCTGGTGTGTGCTTCAACAGAGCCCTATGAAGAGCACGACCAACGAAAGAATAAGACAACGAACCTAATTTTTCTACATTCATACAAGGCGAGTGTTTATCTGTCACCGGAATTTTCACAAGCCAGCGATTATGCTTTTAACATCCCCTTCAGTTCAATTACCTACATAGCCTAAGAATAACACACCACCCACTTGTAGATTTGAGCAAATTAACTCTTATTTATTGCACAAAAACTTCTAAATACTTTTCATGTCCTTACTAACACCTCAAGAAGGGGGAAAGTGTGAGAAAAGTTATAAACTTATTGTCTTTGTGTCAATTTAGACCCAAACATTTTTAATTATACAAATTTAGTCATAAATGACCTAGAGTCAATTTAGTCATTCCAGTTAATTTTAACCAAATATTGCTGATATAAACGCTGACTGACCTACGTGACACTGTCAATGATGACATGGAAATTTTTAATAATATTCTCCTTTTTTATTTTTTTTTTCTCTCTTGTTTCCTCATTTTTTCTGCGGTGGTCGGCACGACCATGGTTGGTGAGGTCGCTCTCACCAGATTTGGCAAGCCCAGGCGTGGCTTGGGCGAGGATTGGCCTCATTGGGCATCACTTGGGCGAGGGTTGGCCTCGGCTTTCTTGGGCTCACAAGATCTGTTGAGAGCGGCCTCATAAGTACTCACCCTAGTGAGGCTGACCCTTGCTAACCATGGTTGTGCCGGCCACTGAAGAGAGGAGGAAAAAATGAGAGAGAAAAAAAAGAAAGGAAAAAGGAAAAACACTATTAAAAAATATCTACGTCAATACCAGTTGTGCCATTTATGGTAGCCGGCATCCAAGTTAGCAATATCTGACGAAAATTAACTGAAATGACTGCATAGATTTAGGACTAAATTAGTACCAATGCAATATGGTTAAGACTTTTTAAAACATTTTTCCCCCTCGAGAAGAGATTATTGGTCATTATTTCAATATAATGATCTTATGGATCTTGTCCTAGGTTTATTAAGAGTTAATTATCTCGTGGTGTTACCAAGTCAAAAGCCAATTAGGGCAACCATCATCCTGGAAAATGGCTCCTCTTCCACGCGGTATACGAGAAGATGGACGAAATTCTTGTGATTTACTTTTGATAGAGTGCCAATCCACAAGTATCATCAGAAGAAAAAGTCATTTGATCTGTTTAACTGGAAAGGCTATTTACTAATACAGCAGCGAAAACAGAACGGCTTGGGACACATCTAAGAACACACTCGCATCTTCACCATAAGTAAAAGGCTAATTGAAAGAAAGTGATGCTGAAAAGTCGTAGAGAATAATGAGAGACGAACTGATGATCGAACTCTCTGAGAAAAACCGACTGATTAACTGATTAAGCGTGTCTCTTCCGGAGGGCAATAGGAGGGGCGGAAAGCCAACGGCCCCGCGGAGTAAACGACCGCCTCGTACTCCTTCCCATACAGCCTCTTGTCCTCGTAGCGGAGCGAGGCCCCGTACATCCCATAGTTGATATTGGACAGGAGGTTGCACCCCGCGAGAGGTGACGAGACGAGCTTGACGTGGCAAGCATGGAGCGGGTGGTCCAGGATGGAGTGGCTCATCTCGAAGCCCTTGAGCTCGGCATAGAAGTAGCCGCTCTCCGAGGTCTGGAACGACTTGTAGTAGGTAACGCGGTTCTTGTAGTTCTTGCAGACGACACTGACCTTGGCCGAGCCGAGCCGCTTCGCCTCGGCCAGGGACCACGTGCCGGAGTACTTGCAGCTCTGGCAGTAGACCATGCCCTCGACGACCACTTCCATGGCCTTGGGGACAGTCTTGCCGGGGACGTGCTTGTAGGTCGCTGATGCGGAGGAGATCGACACTAGTTGGAGAAGGATGAGGGAGGACAGCATGATGGTGAGCTTGATGTAAGCCATCCTTCTCTGTTACAGAGGAGTTTCTTGTTTGTGTTAGACAAGAAGAGAAGTTGTCGAGATGAGTCAAGTGTCAAGGAAATTGGATAGATTAATATAGTTTTTGCTAGTCGGTTGATTGAGGGGTCGTGGCAACCACAGTGTCGTATTACATGGGAAGCACTTTGCATTTTTTAAGCCATTACATGAAACCCATCATCATCGATGAAAGGGTTGCTGTTATGGATATGGCTTGCATGTCAGGGTTTCGGTCGTAGATAAATGGAACCATGTTTTTCAGTAAATTTGATAAAAGGAGTTTGCTCAGAAACGACTTGTCTATCATTTGTAGGTTCGGCATTCAATCATTTAGCCTAGTCCCCGACTAATAAAATGTTAAACATGGATCAGCAACTTGGGTTCACATACAATATTCGAATTTTGTAATCGTATTGAATCGTGTCATTGAAGAACACTAAAGTCTTGCTCTTTATGCTCTAAGACTTTCGTACGTGTGTGTCCCTCTCTGATTTGCCAAATATATCAAGATATTACCGACGCAAAATGTCGTGTTCTCTTTCGAAAACTACTTTGGAAAGGAGAATTTTCGCCTTTTCTAATTCAAATCCATTCGTCACATTCTTTCAATGAATGAAAAGGATAAGGCAACTGTTGTGTTGACAAACACAATTCTAATGCAACAATGCCCGTTGCTTTCAGATTAAAAGTATCATGCTTACTAATTACAGGGAGTCCCACGTGGGGGCTATTAAAGAAGTTAATTATCAAAAAAGTTCTAAATCTATTATACGAACGTCGATTCAGTTATAAACTTTTTAATTTAATCAATTCAATCCTAGATTTTTGATGATTTACCAACATATTCCTTCCGGCTGAAAATTGCTGATGTGAATACTAATCGTTCGACGTGATCCAGCTGAGCCAGCGCGTTGACATAGATAATTTCTTATAAAAAATTTTAAAATTTTGTCCTTTTTTTTTTATTTCCCTCCACCAATCCGTGGCCTCGGCAAAGGAGGGCGTTCCAGGTCTTGCAAGAGTGTCATGGCCCTTGCTACGGCCGGCAAGGGCCTCAGCGAGGGCCGCGAGGGTGTCCCAACCCTTGCTTTATTGCCGAGACCGTGGACCGGCGAAGGGATATAGGAAAAACAGAAGGAAAGAAAAGAAATAAAGATATATATATTAACATTTTAAAAAATTATCCACATCAATAATTACCAACCAAAATTGACTAGAAAGACTACATGCGCAAATCGTCAAAACATTTAGGACTAAATTGATCAAATTGAAAACTTTAATACTGAATTGGCATCTATACAATACATATAACCACGAAAGAGTCTCCAACATGGGACGAGGAGGTCAAGGAATGCTAGAAATCACCTTTTTTCTTATCAAAATGGAGCAACAGGTACATTAGTCCGAGCATTTATCTTTTTGGCTATTGATCGCACGACGTAATTCTAATTCAACAAAATCACAGAAGTTAATTGACACCGCGCTATGAAGTTCATCGGTCCTACACTTATAACTTCAATTTGCTTTCTGAAGTTCATATCTTTTATGTGGTGGACCTGGTTGTTCCTCCATTTTCTGTGAATCCAACCCAAGTTGATACAATATAACCAGATACAAGTAAAAGGAAAGAATCAACACCAGCGTTGACCTCGCAAGATCAGCAGCCACAGCTAAACGAGAAGGCTAGAAAGAGAGCAATGCAGAGCTCAGAAAAAGGCAAACTTTACTCAGAATTCTCCAGATCTTTGTGCTTCTGGTATGTGCTTCAACAGAGCCATATGAAGAGCACGACCAACAAAAAAATAAGACGGCGAACCTAAAATCTTCTACCTCATATATACAACGCACGTGCTTCATCATCACCTTTCTTCAGATACAAAGCAAACAAGAAAAGCTTGAGCTCGTACTCACAGTTTTAGTTTGCATCAGTAGATAGAACCTCGAGTTCCACCCACCAAACAGGTGAAATTTTCGGGATTGCCATGTCGCGCGTAATTCTGGTTATTTCCCACAACATTGCCGCCACTTCTCTCATTGCTGGTCTAACTCTCGGGTCAGGGTGGACGCATGATTTTATCACTTGTCCAATTCTATCCACCTGTTCCTCTTGACAAGAATCAAGACTTGGATCCACCATTCCCCTGAGAGGTTGCTCTCCTCTCAAATAATCCGAAGCCCAATCTTCTACGGAGCCATTATCTACTGAATAAGGAAGCCTACCGGTTACCATTTCAAACAGTATTACGCCAAAGCTGTAAACATTGCTCTTGGGTCCTCGTGAGGTAGAAACGGTGTTTAAGAGGTCCATTCCAGATTGTTCAATCTTGGCTGCAGCCATGTGGTTCCAGAAATTGAAGTCACAGATCTTGGCAGCGTAATCTTCGGTGAGGGTGACGGCTGAAGAGTTCAAGTTCTTGTGCACCATTGGCGGGTCCATCAAATGCATGTGCTCGAGGCAATATGCCATGCCCATCGCAATTCTCAGCCGCATTTCCCAGTCTAGGTGCTCCGATTCTTTAACTATTAGAAAAAGGAAGAAAGAGGTGTAAGAGATGGATTGTATGCACTATTATGTATAATACTTGCATGTCATTGTCTTCAAGTATATAAAAGAATAGAAATCTGCTATGCATTAAACTGAGTAATGACTAAAAGCTGCTATTGTATATGAACATCCTCCAAAATAATTAGCATTCAGAAGTGATGCTTGAGGACCAGATATTGCAAATTCAGTTGGGCCTACAATCTAAACAAATCAAAATAGAATTTTTTATTTTATTTTTCAACTAGTTACATAGTCATTTCTAGATGAAAGAAATGGTCCTTTTGCGAAACCGTCACTTGTGAACCATGAATGAATGAATGATTCCTTAAATACAATGTGATATAATATGTCAGTACTTACTATGTAAATGCTCAAAGAGAGTCCCATTGGGAGCGTATTCAAAAACCATCATCCTCGTAAATGGTTCCTCTTCCTCGCAGTATCCGAGAAGATTGATGAAATTCTTATGATTTACTTTTGACAGAGTGCCAACCTACAAGCATCATCAGAAGAAAAAGTCATTTGATCAGTTTAACTGCAAAGGCAAATCGTACTCCCAAGTTCTCAACCGCACTTCTAATTACCATATTTCTGAACTGCACTTCCAAATTCTTTGACCAATCCTTCGATGATTTTACTGCAACAGATGCCACGGCAATTTCCACGCCGCTAGACAAAGTTCCTTTATAAATTGTGCCAATGGAGGAAGAACCAACCACATTGCTGAAATCTTCACATGCTGCTTCAACCTCTGCTCTCTTCAGCTTTGGTAAGCCTGGAATGCAGGTACAAATCTTTAGTTAACAACACTGAAATTAGCTCTAGCCAGGAGAAAACCATTGCACATACATAAAGTGGGGGAGTAGCTATAGGGATAAAATTTACGGATGAAAAACAATCAAGATCTACCATCTTTTCAACTTAGAAGGAGCTTCCTGACAGTAAAATCCACATATTAAGGCAAAAGAAGGATGTCCTCGAATGCTGGTAACTTAAGGTAACTTGCTCCAAGACCCCTTTGCTTGGGTTTGATTTCACAAACCCATTATTTCAGCTTAGCTCTTGTTTCTTTAACAATGGTGGAATGATGAACAATGGACTATATGGTGAGGTAGCTCACATTATCTATTGCTACTTTTCATCTTTAATTTATATTATTATGGGAGAAAATCTACATGTCACCTAAAAGTTCCACATGGGATTATAGAGTTTATCAATGCTCACTCTGCAAATCGTAGCAACTGAATATTGTGAAAGGGCAAGATGTCCAGGCATTTCCATGAAAGGGGTTTCAGACCAATATCCCTTGACATTCAGTACAGTAAGCTAGAGGACTCTAAACAACACGAATAGAGCAGTAACATCACTCACAGCTACGACAATAGAAGAGACTCAAAAATACTTTGTAATCCGCAATGAAAATTTAATTAAAGGTGAACCCAGACCATGACACTTTTGGCCCAGGTAAAGTCCTTTGAGGAGCTTATACCTTTGGGTTACCTGTGCTAAAACAACAGATTAAAGAAATTAAAGACTATTATTCTAAGCCATCTAAGTATAATCATTTCAAAGAACACATGTGACAAACTGGGTTCGTCATCAAGCCCTAGAACATTTGAATACTTACCACTAAAAACACGGTTCATCAATGAGCCCTAGGACAATTGATTACTTACACTAAAGAGCAAGCTAGGCATAATAAGACTCATCTACTAAATTGGTCCACCAAGTGATGTGGTACTTTGTAGGTGGTTATTTAAATTAGTGGACCATTTGAAAATCCAACAGGTCATTTAGTAAATTTATTTAGTAATTGAGTCTTAACAAGTCTAGCCTTTTTCAACAATAAAAGTGATCCCTGCACATCTCCAGCGTGCTCAGTATTCTCATATGCAAAGTGACAGTGAAAACAATCCATAGTTACCGGTAACAAATGCCTTCTGCAGCTGTCCGCTTAAACCTGTGGCCCAAGGTTTGACAGTGGCCACCTTATTGCTTCTGTATAGATACACGCCGAGGATTGTGATCAAAATAAGAAACGAGCCTCCAACCGCTCCACCTATGATTGCTGGAGTGTTTCTTACATTGGATGCTGCAGATGAAGGTGAGTTTGAGGCTGAGGCTGGGGTTGAGGGGCTGCTGTGGGCTGAGGCTGGGGCTGGGGCTGGGGCTGAGGCTGAGGCTGAGGCTGGGGCTGGGGCTGGGGCTGGGTCTGGGGCTGAGGCTGGGGCTGGGGCTGGGGCTGGTGCGTGCTGGGTTTTTTTTTTTTGGCGAGACTGTGGACTTCTTGGAAGATCATTATCAGCAAGAACTCTGCGATGAATGACATTGCTAGTTTGTTTCACTTTCCTGCCAAAAGCACAAAGCCTTTATGATCAAACTTATGGAAGCGGAGTCTATATATTCCTCTCAGCCTCAGCATTTGTACAAGAACCACCGAAAGTTTCATATAATACAGAAGAAGTATTTTTTCCATTATATATCGATAAAAGCAATGAGATTTTAAATAGTCCTCTTTCCTTATGGATCTCTCAATTGTCGAGCCGCTTCCAAAATATAGTTGAATATCAGGAGAATCTTACTACAATTGCCCTCCCGCAACACAGGGAGTGGAGGAATTCTCAAAAAAGCTAACACTTACATCCCTCGGAATAAATTGCTTTTGACATTGGAAAGGCTTTGCTATGACACGCTGGTCCAATTAAAATCTTTTATTTTGCAAAGTGTAATGAGATTAAGATTGACATACACTAGATATCCTCCAATTTTGACGCTACTCTCGCCTCACAAATAAACCTGAAATTGAGCTCAATTTTATACCAAGAAACTAAATTTCCAACTACATACCATGCATTGCATCTCATTTTGCAAGCTAATTTGTTTGCAGCAATTGACAGATGGTTCTCATCTACTTGAGATTCAGACGCTAATGTGAGCTCTTGGATTTCAGGAGAGGATGCAGTTAGAAGCTCATTGTTGTCCACAAGGCTGCAAGCCAAACAGGAAATTAAGCTTTTGTGACTTCATTAGCAAAAACAAAAGTTCGTACTTATTAGCAAAAAAAAAAAAAAAAACACAGTACATACAGGATTGCTAGTGAAAAATTATTTCCAAGCTTATATGGTAGTGGGCCACTGAAGTTATTGTATCCCAAATCCAACACCTCCAGCTCCTTTAACTCACCAATTTCTTCTGGAATGACTCCAGAGAAAATGTTGTTACGCAGAATACTGCAATGGAATTAGAGAGAAGACATAACTTAAGAGTAAAGAGAGACGAATGCAGGAGAACCCATAGAGGGATAAAAAATGATGATCACAAACTACCTCGTTACATGACTTTAACTTACATGGCTCTAATGTGAACCAGGTTTCCAATCTCAGGTGCCAGAGTTCCTCCGAGACAAAGATCTCTTAAGTTCCTACAAGTTTTATTGCATTGATAATCAGAAATGGCAGGCATGTATACCAGTTCCGAACCTTTCAAAGCGTCACATAATTAAATGTAACAACAAAGAGAGTATTCTGACCCAAAAAAAAAAAAAAAAACAAAGAGAGTGTTACTCCAAAAAGCAAAAGGGAACCAAGTAATCATCTGATCAAAGATAGATTACTTCGAGTATTCTCATTAATGTAGTAAGCGGTGGAAACACATAAAACCTCTCTGAAAACGGATAGCTCGATTTTCCAAGACAGAGACTAAAGCAATATACATATGCCTTCATGCTTAAGGCAAAGTCAACCAAGTGAAAACCTCGTTCTTCAACGCTAACTCGAGTTACAACAATTCTTGCAACTTAATGTCACGCTCAGGTTGATCAAGCTAGCCGACACGGATGCCATAAACTAATCGCTTGCCATAGCCACGATATATATCGATTGTGCTGCAAATCGGGCAAGTTCATGATGAATGATGGTAACAACACGGACTCCATAAGCAATTCCGAGAACAAGACTGACATCCATCATTAGCAGTATAATCCGGCATAGATACTTCACCCACAAACTTGAAGATCTTTTTATTGGATGTAGATCGGACCAGAACACGTGACAAAACCGAAAAGAACCGAGCGGCGACCTCTCTATAATCACACGGTGATCAAGAGTCAACGAGCACAATCAACGAACGTCAATGATCAAAGCAATTCCAATTGTCCCAAGTAAAGAAAAAATTCGAGCCCCGCAAAACCACATAGCCAAATGAAGATCTTTAGTCGCGAGAAGATGACTTACAAAGCCACAACTTTTCCATCGGAACACTCAACGCCAAGCCACGAGCACGGATCAATCTCTCCATCATCTTCCTTCCAATTTCTCAAACTTCCAAATGGGTCACTGACTACCTTATCCCTTACCCTCAACAGAGCCAAGCCTGCGATAGCAGCAAACCAGACAAGAACACTTTCCCTCACTTTCTTGACCAACAAACAACAGAACGACAAGGGTGGACCTGAATCTATCACCATGCAAGGTCGAAGCACATACCTTCTTCGTTTAAGCACCGGCAGATACCGAGATCTTGGCAAAACACGAAAACCATCAACAAGAATCCCACTCCTACCCGATCCTTCAAGCGGTTCGCTTGCCGACCGTGCTTCATCCTCTCGCGCTCCAAACCAAGTGGACCTCAATCATGAACGAACTGAATAGGGGTTGGAGTATGCAGCTCAAAAAGCAGGAATTTGCAGGAAAAAAATAAACTTTCGAAAGGAATTGGGTAAAGCTGATAAGGAGGAGGAGGAGGAGGAGAAGGAACAGAAGAAGGAGTCAAGAGGGGAAAAATAATATAAAGAAGACGAGAGTGTTCGCGTGGTTGTAGACTATTTTAGACTGAGATGCGTTCGAAAACGCGTACACTTGAATACTTGCATTAGTCACTACGACAGGCTTTCATCTTTTTTCCATTTTCCCTTTTATAATATCTCTCTCACGGATGTTCGCAGCAGATGCATCTGCATTGTACGGGAAGTACTTCCTACGTAGGTTTGGTTGGACCTTGATCGGGTCTTGAAAGGTAACACGAGGAAGGTAAAGAGTTTCAAAAGAGACAAAGAAGACTTCCTGTTTACCCTCTTGGGCCCCGGTAAAAATTTTTCCTTTTCGCCATAACGCGCTTTAACCCCGTTACCACCTGACGCGCTAATCGTTCTTAATCCCGACCCGATAAACTTCGATCCTGTCGGTGAGATGTATGGAGTTCAGAAATGACCAAAATCTAAACGATCTCGGCACGATGAGCCGGATCCTAACCGGCAACAGGTATCGATACGGAAGTCTCGAGATACGGCCGTTTTGAGCGCTCGCCACTCGTGATTTCTAGTGACGACCTCCCTTTTTTTTTTTTTTTTTTTTCATCGGTTCGAACGCAGAGCGGGTTTCCGACTTATGGTCTACGGATATTCCCAGGACTATGATGTTTTTTGGTCCCGTCCGAGAGAGAGGTGAGGGCCGGTGACATAATAAATAAATATATATTCCGCGTTGCTTCTTTTGCGACAATGACAAGCCGGTCGAATTCATGAGCGAGGACTAACGTCATTGCCATTTTTTGCCAGGGACTGTACCGTTAGGTCCCCATCCGGCGCCGGCCACATCTCTTTGAATGGCACGCAATCTCTCTCCCTCTCCCTATCCCTATCCCTATCCCTAGCGCTTTATTTGTTGGGGAAATTATTTTATTTATTTATTCATGCATTTATTATTACCAAATTAATTCGACCATTCCAATCCCCAGCATTTAGGAATTGGGCGGGGAGGGGATGGGAGGGGCGGGGCTTCCTGGAAATTCACGGGAATGGGAAGAGGACGACCATTCCAATCCCCCAGCATTTAAGAAACGGTCCGCGAGAATTCGTTGAAATCATCAAAAACTGGGGGCGATGCATTTTCGGGGTTTCGTTTTGCGCGTCGTTTTCTGGTAAGTTACATTTGAACGAGACGGTCGTGCTATCGGCGCACTCCCCGTCGTCGGCGGGGACCATCCCCTTTGCTCAAATTTTCATCTTTAGCCAGTAAAAGCTTAACCTTACCGACGTTCCCATCAGCAACATCTGTCTATATATACGTATGATATACGCGTGTAATGGCTCGATCCGTTTTGCATGAATCGAACCCTTTCGAAAGGATTGCTCGAGATGACGATCGTCCTTGCAGATGGGGTCTTCGCCGGTTGCGAGTCCGCTCATGCTCGACGCGTCGGCCTTGGTAGGTTCGGGAGGTGGCTTTCGCCGTGTATCGCCGTGTCCCGGGCGAAATCCGAGAGGTAGCTCCCATGACGGCATGGGAGGTACCTCTTCGGATTCTGATTCTTGCGCTTTCGGCTCGCGCGCTGCTTCGATGTCGATCTTAATGACTCGACCCGTACACGTGGAATAAGCTCCTATAAAGAGTGAACTGACGTGGCAACCCTATGAGGATGGGTTTTGCTTACGAATCACTTAAACATATGTTCTCTATCATTCGATGTGAAACCGTGGCGTTTTTATACACACGGCATAGTTTTATAAAACGGTCTCTCCCTCTCTCACGTCGTCACCATGCTAGCTGTAGCTCAGCTTCGCAATATTCCTAGAAATGGGGTATATCGAGATGTGCATTTACCACGAGAAATGGGTTTTGTATTCCAAATCCGAGACCTTTTCGTTCCTCGGCAAGCCAAACAAATAACTCAATCCTCTACCATGGAGGGTCGAATTAGGTTCAGGCTCCATTTATTTCGCGAAAAATTGATGATTTAAAAAATATCTTTCTAAAAATAATTGCTTAAATTACTCGAAATAATTAATCTAGCGATAACAATGGCTCTTCCCTCTTCGACGGCCACGCCACAACCGCAGCTCCCACCCCCTTTCATGCATGCATGGGCTCAATTTCACAAATCCATTCACATTTCAAACAAAATCTAAAATCAACAAAAGGAATTTTGCAAAGTCGCTTTGCATAATTAAGGGTAATTTCAGGTTCTTATTTTGCGGGCAAACAATAAAAAAATTAAAAAATAAACAAAGGAGGAGGGCATCATGAGCTGGTGCTCGATAATTCTCAATTCAAGCAAATGAAACCACGTGCGATGTCGTGCGAGTTGGACCTCTTCAAACTTCCCCAGCATTGCGTATGAACAGCTCCTATCTTGACGTCAACACATACCGGATTTCAACAGGAGCACGTCCCCGTTACAATAATTAAATCTTATATCACGCAATCACCTAACAGCTCAAATTTTTTGAAACAGTTAATAGTGATTCAACGAAATTTCACATCTCCAAGATCGTGCAATGCCAGCCACATCTGATATGCAACGGATGAGTTCCGCGCCAATTATTTTTATATGAACATAACTTTCGTCGATAACCCTAGTCAACACGCCAAGAAATTGCTCTTATCTCTCGAGCTGTATGCTTGCATTTTTCGGGCACTAGTCACCAACTTCTTGCACCCGGCAGCGCATTGGCAAGAGACAAAGACCGAGCAACTGATGCTGAAAGATCGGCCACCATCGTGAGGTCACTTTGCGGTTATTGGGTCGCTCGGATTAGGACTTCGTGCGCCCGACTTTATCTACCATCTTTTACTAATTAGTTTTCTGATAAATAGAGTTACGTTTCATGTTGAGGACTCTCTGAACTTGAGGCGGGGGAATTGGTTAGGAGGCTTAAGTTTGTCAGACGCTTCTTTAATTCGCAATTGTACATGGTAATTAGGTACGATGGCTATACGGGATATCTATCGAGAAACCATAAATCGATCGTATGCCGACAAACTCCGTCGGCCCTTTCAGAAAGATGAAAAATTGGGAAAGAATTAAAAAAATTTAGAAATTTGAAAAGATATTTACGAAAACCGTCTACCTCAATGGTTTTCATCCAAAATTGACCGGAATGACTACATCGGGAAGTCCTCGAAAGGTTTACAACTAAATTAGCTAACGTGAAAAGTTTATGATTGAATTATTCACTGTACAATAAAGGGTTGATACCATGAAAACCCCCCAAACTGATACACTTGTTATAAATAAATTTATCACAAACTAATTTTTGTTATCACAAAAAACCCCAAACCGATATACCCGTGACAAATTTTTATTCCGTTAGTTTCTGTTAAATTTTACTATCATATTTCCGAGTTGGATGACACTTAATAGTTGACGAATATACTATTTTGGGATTTTCATGGGTTTATCAATTTGTGATTTTCCGTAGTATTAATCCAATTTTACGGAGGGTAGATTTATCGCAAATATACCAGTCTGGAATTTTTTGTGATCAAAAAGTTATTTTAAGGTAAATTAATCGCATGCGTACTAGTTTGAGATTTTTTGTGGTCGAAAAATTAAATCGGAGTAAATATAACACGGATATATTAATTTAAGATTTTTCATAACATTAAGCCTACAAAAAATTTAAAACTTTTTGAAACAATTTTCTCGTTAACTGCAACAACTTTTTAGCCAGACGGTAAAGGAAATTGAGCGGAAGAAAATTAAGGGAAGACGGATACGAAAGACAATGACGTGCGAGAAGGAAACACGTTACTGCATGGGGGAAAAGTCGGACACGAAGCGACGAATGTCGCGACAATGTTAACGCAAAATGGCTTCTTCACCGAGTCCTTCGTGGCCGCCCTTTGCCTCCCCCGGCCAAAGGAATCGAGCCCAGAAGACTCGGTCCGAGGCTTGTGCGATTTGACTCCCCCACGTCCACATCTGAGAAATGCACGAAGAAGATGGTTAGGAAACAGGCGGATCCTAACCTCAAATTAATGGCAATATGAAAACAGGAATCTAAGCAATTCGCGGGAGGGCGACTGGATGCTCGATTCGGGACGATGCAAATTTGATGCGCGACTCGCGGTACCTCTTTACTTGGAATAACTTCGAAAGTTTCGTTCACCATTTTGTACGCGATACCTCGAGCGGTACATCGGGAATCAGACATTTTGCGTGCATTTGTGGTCGGATAGAAGACTTAGATACTCTATATTAAAAAAAAAGATTTTCTAGCCAGCCAGCATATATCTAGAAGGGAAGGAGTATGAACTTTTTCCATTTAACAAAGTTCACGGGATTGCGGCCACTATGAATTTTCCCCCTTTGATTTCCTCTTGACAAATTCATGAACTTTTCCATTTCTTTCAACCAAAAAAAAAAAAAGGGAGTTTGAACAGCCATCGAGAGACATTTTCTCTACCTCTAGAACTACTTCCTCCTCTTCGTCAACAGCTCTATCCTTTAGGAAAAAAAAAAAAAGGTATCATGAAACACGCGCAATTTCCCATTGAACCGAAGGAAGCGGAAGAGGAAGCGAAAGCTGATCGAACCTTGTTAACGAACATTTCGAGACACTGATTAATCATTCCCGTTGAAGGGATATTTTCGTTTTCAAGACACGAAATAGACGACGCATCGAAGATTACAAAATTTCTCCGATTAAGTGCTCAAACGAACGTTTGGGAATTGTCTTTGACAAGACCTGGACAACGATTTTTCGCCGATTTTGATCCGCGACAAAAATGCTCGGCCTGGACCATATGGTCTCGTCGGACCGCCCCGGCAACTCCCGGAAGCGGAAGTTACTCTTTTAGCCCCCTCGGAGAATCCTCTTAGCGGCACGCGGTAAGGAGTCAACGGTAAAGTCCGGGGTAGATAAAGCCGAGACAAGAACCGACCGTGCGAGTGGAAATTGGGAGGAAAAAAAAAAAGCAAAAGACAAAAAGAAAATGAAAATGAAGAGGAAGAAAATGACAACCCCTTCTTCCTTCTCCTCTTATTTTTTAATTTTAATTTTTTTTTTGGTGGCGGGGTCCGAAAAGGACAACCTTTTTGACAAATCAAAACGTTTTTTTTGGAGGCTTTACCACGTGGACGAAACACGTAAAATAGAAAAAGAAAGAGAGAAAAAACAAAGAGGCGTGGCCAGTCGCCCGTCGCACCCGTCGGGATCGAGACGTCGTCCCAATCTTGACGCGGTCAGCGTTTTTATTCTTTTACCTCTTTTTTTTTTTTTTTTTTTTTTGAGATATGCAATTTGTAAAATTCAAGTCAATGCTGGGATAGAAACAATTAGGGGACCTGATTTTTTATATAATTAAAAAAAATAAAAGTGACCCAAGCAAGCAATCTCTGTCATCTCACGTCTATCGACACAAGCAGCCAGCAACCTTTGAAGACTAAGGCCATAACACCCAGGATCAACGGATAATTCAATAAACAAAAGTCCCTAATTTTCTTTAATTTTTTGTTTGTCAAAATCGGCGCTGGCTTCTGATCTTTCTGCAATCGGGGCCGGTTCTTTGCACGTGTTGCAGAGATTCCGGCAATGGCGATGCGACACCTGGTGTCGAGTTTTTTTCTTTTTCCTTTTTTTTGGGGTCGAAACCTGGTGCCAATTTGAGTAGGGACGGAAGCTGCGTGTGTTCCGCAGCATCCATGCCCTCTTTTCGCATCGTCTTGGCGTGCTCCGCAGCTTTTCGTCAGGTGTGTATGCTTTGAACCGGACCTCGAGCCGAATCGAACATGACCCGAGATGAAAACCCGGTCCGGCCTGGTTGGGATATTCTGTTCGGATGAGAAAGCCAGAGATTAGAGTTTCCCGGGGCAATTTGGAGAGGGGCGAGAAAGAGTGCGCGGCTTTTTTTTTCAGAATTTCGGTTATGTTTCGTTAAATCGAGCGGAAATAACCCGAACCAGATAAAAAGAAGGGCTATTTTTTCATTATCGAAATTAAAAACGCACGAAATTTCGGTCTTGTTCCGATTTCGGTTCGGTTTTTTTGACCGCCCCTAGGTGGGTGTCCCAGGCTCCCTCCCGTGCAAGGCAACAAGAGGGACCTCAAGGCGAGTTATCAAAATCTCAGCGTACCATACCGCGCGACATTTATGGAGTTTACTTGAACGTGAGATTCGATACCATTCGAGGATTTGTGCCGTGGAATAATAGAACCGAAAAATTACAAGTCAATGGGAGGTCCTCGCGGACCACCCATTCCGATCCCTTCTTCACGGTGTAAAGGCTAGCCACTTCATCTCTGACGTTCCATTTTTCTGTCCTCTGTTTCACATTTCGCGAGTCGTGATCCATAGTCGCTCTCGCTCCTCCGTTTTCTCTGCTCGAATTAAAAGGGGAAAATCAAGGAATTCGAATCATTATCAGGACATAAAAGAAAAGAAAACGGAGGCATTCCCTAGTAATAGCATTTACGCACGATAACGAAAGCTGCAATGTTACGATAAATATCGTCCCGTGTATTATTTCGGGCCTCCATCCTTTCGATTTTCAAAGCATCGATACACATGGTTTACAAGAACAATTAGAGTGCTAGAGATTGTGAACGTTTGCTAATGAGTTACGGGACACTTGTTAACAAAATTTTCATTTTGAATGGTGAGATTCCACTGATTAATAAATGAAAGGACAAATAAAGGGAACGTCTTCCATTTGGGCTTCGTTATTGGGCCAGGATCTAGGGCCATGGATTTCTAAATGGGTCGGGTTTCGTCGTCCTCTGGGTTTTTTTGTTAAGAGCCCAAAAGGGGGAAAAGGGTGGAATTCGTTAGATATCTTTGCCTTTTCTTTTTCCCTTTTGGATGAGTAAAAGGATGGAATGCAGTGTTCTCAGTAGAGCTGGGCATAATTTTGTTCAAACCGCCGAACTGAATCGAACCGAACTGAAATTCTTAGTCCTGTTTAGTTTTGGAGGAGTGATTTCAAAAATCCAATTCGTAAAAAACCAAACCGGATTGAAATTGGGCGGTTCGGTTCGATTTGGCTTTCTTCCTAACTGATCAAATGCCAAACCAAATTGTTTTTTTATTTCGATTTTATAAGTATAATATTCATATTAATAGTATGAGAGAGATAAGAGTAGCTGAGAGATTCTTTTTTTAAAAAAAAAACCAGAGAGGGGAAGAAGAAAACTCAAAGAAAGAGAAGTATAAAACGAAAGTCGAATATAGTAAGGGGGAGAAAACATGAACATTCACTTTCGCAATTCTAAAAAATGTAGTACTTCAACTCACTTGCCTACTTCATTTTTATTTACTTATTTATTTATTATTATTATTACCTTTCTTTTTTATTCATTTCCATCATTCCTTAATATATATTTTATCAAAGGTATAAGTGCATCGAAAGTCTTAAAACTTGTCATGAAAATGCAATTGATTCCAAAAACTTTCAAAAAATGCAATTAAGTCCAAAAACTTTTAAAAAGTGCAATCAAGGCTTAAAACTTATATAATTAGTCTAATGAAGTCCTTTCATTAATGGCACTTTTTGAAAGTTTTAAGACTCAATTGCACTTTCTTAATAATTTTTAGGGCTTGATTGCACTTTTTGAAAGTTTTATGACTTGATTGCACTTTTTAAAAGTTTTAGAACTCAATTGTATTTTTATAACGAGTTATATGATCTCTAGTAAACTTATCCCTTTGTTAAATAACAAGCTATACGAATATGCGTGAGATACTGATATACCTAATATTTGAAATAAATACAAATAATATATATAATACACATTACAGAGTTGAAAATTTTTTAAATATATAAATAAAAATATGAATAAATAAAAATAAAAACCGATGTTATTATAACTTTTCTTTTTTTATTAGTGTAATGACTTGGTTCGACGAGGGCAGGGAGTGGTCATTGGGGCTAGAGAGCTTGGATAAAGACTAGCTCCTAGCAGACGTCTAAGATAGCAAAGGGAGCAAGAATGAATTGAACTGTGCGCTAAATAAGGAGAGAATGATTATGAGATATGAGTGTGTATGTGTGTATGTGTACGAAAATTGGAATTAACTCATTGAAACGCCTTTTAACATAATGGCAATGCTCCAAAGTTAAGCATACTAAGGTGGGAGCATTCATAGAATGGGTAATCTTCTAGGAAGGCTCTCACCTATACGGCGAAAGACAAAACCGTGAGGCTTGTATGAGACGGGTCAAAGCGGACAATATCACAACGAATTTATCCATGAATGGCACAATGTGGTAATGAGAGCGGGACCCTCTCCAGCAAGTGTATGGTTTGTATGCCAAAAGACAAAACTGTGATGCTTAATGTGGAATGAAACAAAGCAGACATTATCTTAATGAGTTAAATCCAAAAATGTCACAGTATGGTATCATAGCAGGACCTCCTCCAGTAGGGGTGTGGTCCTATACGAACCATGTGAAAATTGGTGGACTTGTAATGACCTGATCTGACTAGAGTAGGGAGTCGTCGCCAGGGCCAGAGGGCGCTCTTGGCAGGCTTCTTGAATAGCGAAGGGGGCAGGAATGAACTGAATGATGCACCGAACATAGGTGAGGGATTTTGAGATATATATGTAAAAACTAAAATTAACTCATAGATGCGTCTTTTGATTAACAGCAATACTTAGCTTTATAACTCCAAAGTTAAGCGTGTGTAGGTGAGAACACTCCCACCAAAAGACAAAATCGTGAGACTTGGTCTAAAACGAATCAAAGCGGACAATAGCTCGAGTGAATTAATCTATGGATGTCATAATTATTATTCAAATATTATTTATTTTTTATTATTATTTAAATTTATCAATTTAAAAGTTTGTTATTCACAAAAAATAATTATTATACCATGGATATAAGAAATCATGTGACATCCCGAATTTTGACTCATTTTTGAGATTTATAAAACGTGTAATTCATTAGTATGCTTATAGTAAAAATCTCGCCCGGGAATTGATCACTCCTGGTTATCGTTTTTAAATTTGAGATTTCACTAGAATTGCACTCGATTAAATTTGACCGTTATTTAGAGCCCAAACTTTAGTGTCGAATTTCTCAGGTTCGGGGACGAAATAAATTGGACGGTGTCGATATTATCGTGGCCAACGTTGATATTGTCAGGAATAGTAGAAAAGTGAAATTTCAACCGGGTACGAATTTGGACTAGTACACCTCCCTCGGGACAATTTGTTTTAATTATTTTGGCCATTATCCCTTATAATATTCTAAGATTAATTTGGACCGTAGGACTGTTTTTAGATTTAAAATCGGACCGTTACTTTTTCCTCTCTCTCTCTCTTCCTCTGCATGGACACGTCCATCACACAATCATGCACGCACGCCCCCCCACCCCCTCTCTCTCTCCTTTCTCTTTGTTTTCTTCTCTTTCTTCTCCTCTCTCTCTCTTTCCTTCTTTCCTTCTTCTCCATTGGCTTCTCCCTCCCCCAACGAGCCTGCGTTTGGCTGCTGCTGCGTTTGTCATTTGCCCAGCTCATCGACCGCCGCTCGCTAGACTGACCTTCGCCGCTCGTAGCCATCGCGTGCCGCCTAGCCGCCGCCTCCGCCTTGCCGCCGCTGCCACAAAAGCTCTCCCCTCCCCCTCTCACTCTCCTCCTCCTTCGCAGCTCCTCCCAACTCCATCCGGTGTCACCCCCATCCGTCACTGTCAACTTGACCGCCACCCCACCAGCTTGCGACGCCACTGTTCCCCTCGCGCCGCTGTCGCGTTGCCGCGTAGCCCGACAGCTCCGCCTCGACTCAATCCCTCTCCCTTACCGAGTGCACGAGCTTGGCTCGTTGCCCTACCAGTCGACTCCGGCCACCCTCCCCCAATCCACCTCACCACCCCAACCATTGCCGCCACCGTCGTCGTCGCGAACGAGCCCAACCCACTGCTCGAGCTCGCCGCGCCCAACCGCCGTGTCGCCGTGCCAGCCCAACTCGCCGCCCGTCGACTCGGCCAGCTTGTCGCCGCCGCTGTGAGGTCGCTACACTGCCCCTTTAGCCCAATCTCCCTTCCCCTCACCCTCCTCCTCCTCCTCCTCCTCCACGGCTCCTCCAGTCCTTCTCCGACGCCACCTACGCACGTCGCCGCCGCACCTGACCGCCGTTGCTCGCCGCCACCGTCGCCACTTGCCACCACAATCGCCGCATCGCCGTCACCGCCGCTCGCCGCCCTAGCTGGCCAGCCTACCAACTGACTAGCCACTGCCTGTGCCGCGCCCGTGCTTGCGCTTGTGCCCGTGCTTGTGCCTGTGGCCAAGCCCGTGGCCGATTACCGTGGCCAAGCCTCGCGCCCTCGCCTGCACCTAGTGCGACACTATTCACTCGAACCATTTTAGGCCCGAACCGATTTTTACTGGGCCAAAACTTGGTAAGTGGTATCATAATCCCTATTTAGTATAATGGGTATTATTAGACTTGTTTAGGAATAAATTATATTTAATTTAGTGATTAATTAGAAAATAGATTAGTCGGTTAAAATACGATTAATGCATTGGATTACGTGATAAATGGTAGATTAATTTATGATGATCACGTGGCTTATTATGGTGTGCTAATTGATTGAATTGTGATGGCGCGTGAGAATGAAAATTGAAGTTCGTATATGTCGGACTTGTGATGTGACTGGGTTTGGCATTGACTGGGGTTGGTATGATGTGTTAATTTGCGAATGGTGATGTGGTGAGCTTGTCTTAAGTTCGATTGGTACAACTTATGAGATTTGCGAATTGTGTTGTGGTGCCTGTGCATGCGAAAAAGCCCGAATCAATCGGAGGGCTGCCAACCTAAGGCGTAGGTTATGCGGGTCATTGAAAAGAAAAAATGTCCTGAGGCGTGATTACGCGGGATCATACCCCGGCTTGATCTGAGGGCTGAGCCTGAGGCGCAGGCTGTGAGATTGAACCTGAGGTGCAGTGGTGCAGGCCATGTGAAAGGACCTAGAAGGTCGTGGAAAGTTGTTCGACCACGCATGCGACTTCAATGTGATTAAATTGATTGAATTAACTGATTGATTGGGTGATCGAATTATTTGAATTGATTGAGTGCTATTGTGGCGGGCGTGTGAACGATTATGACATGTTATCGAATTATTATTATTTTACTATGTTTGACTGACATACAGAGTTGGCACGCGTTTGATGGCGAGGTAAGTACTACGAGGTGAACTGGTCATGTTAGGAGTTAGATCGCATGTATTACTTGTCTGGGTATACATTAACCTATGTAGAGTTTAGGGTGTTACTTATTGAGACTTGTTCTCACGGTTATTATATAATCATTTCAGACCCCCAACCGTGAGAATAACAAGAGTACCCTTGCGTTTTGGGATCCCGGACCGCATTGACTGTTCGGTGACTGAGTACCCCGGCTGGAACGGGGAGATATATATTAGATATTACGCTATCGTTTGGGTCGATGAGGGCGGGTCACAGCTCAAGGCTCATCCCTATCTTGAGTGGTGTTATTGGGATGAGACTAAATTCTACAGACCCTTTAGAACTTTCGACATCCCGTTTGACGGGCTAGGACAATGGGACCCACAGCCGGCTGATGGGGAATTGGCGAGCCTCGAAGTCTCATTTGACGCGAGTTCTAGTTTAAGCTGCAGGCCGATTATCTGGGAAATGGATGAGCCGGATCGATGGACAAGGAGCCGATGGACTGGGATTTCGACCCGGAGCCTATGGAGTCAGATGGAGAGCCAAAGCCTATGAATCAAGATCTGGGGCCAGAGGAGGGCGAGCCCGCGGAAAAGCCCGTAGATGCCGAGTCCGAACCGGATTTCATGGACTCCGAGAATGAGCCCTCAGACAACTCTTTCGAGTCTTCGGAATCTGATCCGGACTGGCTGCTGTAAGGTTGAGCCAGCCATAACCCTAGTTGGGTGGGATCGACAATTTTTGGATAGGAGTCCCCCCCTTAGTTTTTATGCCTGACCGCCCGAGTTACGTGCCCCTTTTTGATGTAGTGGCTCCCTGACCCGCTTTTGGTTTATATATATTTCTGTATTGAATATTGTAAGTCTCCCTGGTTCTTATTGTAAGAATGGTGGTTCTTATTGTTATTACTATCCTGGGTCATTGTTTTTATTATGTACGAGTGTCAATTGCTTCCGCATGGGCATTATTCTCTGATTTGGGTTTGGGTCGGCGATGTTTTTTGGGATGTTGGGTTCAATACGACCGATGGCAGGGTGTCGCGGGCTCGGCGGGGTCCGGGGCGTGACAAATCACGTCCACCTTTATCTTACCTCTCCAACAAAACATGGGATATGATAAAGTTTATCCTATCCCGACTTCTATCCTAGCTATCAAACGTATTATTTATGCTCATGGTTAATTCGGTTTCAGTTTAATTTCAAACTCCTGTCTAGTTCAATTTGGTTTCATATTTTTTCAATCCATGCTATTTTAGTTCGATTATGTGTTTCATACAAGTTGAATTGAACTTAATGGTGCTCACCCCTAATTCTTCGTAAGAGAGTACGCTATTTTTCTTTTCTTTTTCCAAAACGAAAAATAGCAGCAAGAGGATACACCTATTAATTGGAGGCCATCAAAGCTCGTTGGTAAAGAGTTCCACATGGAGAAACAATTATCCGGTGCTAAAGTAGAAACCAATCTGAATGCTATCCGAAGTTTACTGTCCATTCAAGAATAGCCCATTTTAAGCGAACGAAAGAGGTTCCAGTTCGGCCAACTTTGGTATCACCTCGTTTCCTGATACTAGTTTCCTTCTTTTAAGGAACACATACAGAAGTAATTTTACGTATTGGCCAATACCAAACCTCGAAGTTTCCAATTCGATTCGATTGTGATGGTTGTCTGTTGCATGGCAACCATCGTCGATGACTGGTCGATGGAGTCAAACCAAATCAAAGGGTCGAAAGATCGTTTTTGGTCCGATTGAACTCGGGGAATCGATGGGTTCCAGAATGCACTGTTTCAATTGTTCATAAACTTGACCCAACAACCATTTGTAACATAAGCTCCTAGAGGATGTACAAATTAAAAGGGATAAATTGGAAAGCCCGCAGAGAATACAGCTTAAAAATTCGATCATTGACATTCTCCTCTCTTCTAATAACAGGAACCATGGGTTACTCAATTTTGACTGGTCACGTATAATATAATCTGGGCTAATCCAATCTCCTAGTTCCAGTTTCAGGTGTTACGGACTGATCAGTAAGAGGAGCAAGAGGGGCGTCTGATGAGGCCGTTGACGTTGCAGGCCTTGCAGCTCTTGAACCTGTGCTTGTCTGAGTAGATCTTGGAGCTCCCGCTGCACCTCTCGCACACCGCGTACCTCAGCCCTCCGCAAGGGCGGCACGCGCCGGGCCCCGCCGCGGGCGACGCGCGGCCGGGGACCAGCGACCTCAGCTCGCCGCTCTCGTGCAGCTTCCGGACCTCCTCGGCGCCGCCCAGGAGCCGCCCGCCGACGAGGACGCAGGGGAGGGACAGCCTCCCTCGGCCCAGGATGCCCTGCAGCTCCGCCACGTACCTGGAGTCGATCGACAGGTCGCGCTCGTCCACGGGGACGCGGAGCCCGTGGAGGATCGACAGGACGGCGCGGCAGTCCTCGAAGGTCTTGCGGACCACGCGGAGGCTGGTGAAGTAGACAACGACGGCGGGCTTCTCCTCGTCGGAGGAGCCGGGGGGGTGCTTGGACTTGAGGGACGAGGCGGGGGAGCGACGTTGGTGGTGGTGGTGGAGGGTGGGTGGCGATGGCGGGGCCGCATTGCGGTGGGCCCAGCTGGAGATCCGGACCCGGTGGAAAATGGAGGGGGTCCTCGGGGAGTCGGGTTCGGGCTCGGACTCTTCGGTGCAGAGGTTCTGGATGTCCTTGAAGGACGAGCAGGAGAAGCTCCTTGATCTCGGTGCGGTTTTGATCCTCCTGAGTGGCCACATGACAGGGAAAGGGAGAGGCTTTTGGGGAAATGAGGTTAAGGTTGAATTTGATGGGTGGAGAGAAGAAGGGCAAATGAGCCTAGGAAAAGAGGGAAGGGAAGAAAGAGGCAACAAAAGATGGCAAGGGTGGGAAGGAGAGCCACAGTGAGAAGGTGAGGTTGGGCTTTGCTTTCAATGATGATGATAGTAAATGCTTTAGTATCTGCCTTAGGCGCTAATTATTTGGGCATGAAGCAATTGTGGGTCCACGTCATTTGGTGATATCCTCTGTCAAAGTGTCAATTCATTTACTTTCCCCCCAGTGATGATGGTTATCGATTCCTTCCTTCTTCTGACAAATTCCTTTGACCGGGGTCGACCCTGTTCTGCTACTTGAAGTTGTCAGCGCTTCGGGATTTCGCCATCCCCCTCTGAACGCAGAACGAGCATCTGTCGGAGAATGCTTCCGTTTCGATTTCTTTATACAACTGAAAACGATGACAATGTGGGTCGAAGCACAGACATTCGTGGGGGTCCGAGATTGGTTAATCCTATTCAGACGGTTTCCACTCTTTTCTGCCTTTACTGCAGCGAGGTCGCATTGAAGGAAATAGTCGATCTTAGTGCCTTTTTTACATATTTGGGGTTAATGACCTAATTAAAATCATGACGTGTCAAGTAATAAGTCGGAGCTATACAAGAACTCCGAGAAAAGACCAGGATTAAATTCAGACAGGAAATAGATATCACCCCGAGAAAGAGTACCTCAGTCTAAGAGTTGCCTAGTGTCAACAGAATAGGCTGTCGTCCCGTAGCAATATTTGGAAGGGCATGTTTGGGTCCGCCTTGTTTTAATCTGTAGGAAAGAGAGAAGTTTTCTCAGTAAAGCTCTAGCATCACATAAAGGCAGAAGAGCTAGAGAAATTTTGAGAGTTTTCACGTGGGAAATGCGGACCGTAAGCGGAGTCACATTTTTGCTCCTCGAGAAATGAGTACGTCTCCATAAGGCACCCTTTGTTCAACTCTGAGCATATCGCGAGTCGCAAGAACTGCACAAACAGATCAGCTGATTAATATTAATTTTGCGAGTTGAAATCAGCGGTAAGCCAATGCAGTGTGATTAGTTCATTGACCGTAAGCGATCAGAGCATTGCATGGATAAGTACCGCAAGTCTGATAGAAGAGCGTAGCTGCTCCTCTTCTGCTCATCCCAGTGGCGAGGTGGTTCAGAGATTCTTCCTTGGGGGCCCCAGGAGTCTCGAAATGCTCTTTCATCTGGCTGAAGCCACCAAGACAGGTACGGTGGACTTCAATTATGCCAAGGAAATGTAAATTTTTAAGCAGAGAGAATAAGAAGATTTTGCGACATACGTGCGGATGGTATCTGTAAGCTTGTCAAGAGGACTGCTGATTGGGCGTTGGGTTTGTGTTGGTCCAGTTTCCACCAGTAGTTCTGCAGGAGACACTCAATAAAGAGACCGTTTAGGGAATAAAGAAGCTCGCCCACTTGCCGTGCGTCTCTAAGTAATCGACAATTTGACATGACTATGCATTTTCTCTTTGATATCAATGAGATACCTACCTTGCTCAGGTGTTTGGCCGTCTTCAGGCAGCCTTGATAACTTGAAGTTGGGATCCACGTTTAACCATGAATTTTCCTCAGCTACAGGTTCAAGGCCACTATTGCTGTTTCTAGATGAAGATAAGGGTCGCTTCTTGCTGGATCTGTTAGATACAGTGAAGTCAATCCATATGATCAATGATTTGCTTGATGAAAAAGACACGCTAATAAGATGCAAGATAAAACCAGCTAGTTCCACGATGGTTTTAATTGGCTCTCATAAGAAAATCTAATTCCTGCCTGTATATCTTTGTTCACTATCCAAAGCACTCTTAGGAAAGAAGCATATTCTCACTAACCGTCCAGAGTTGACTTCTGCATTGTGTGCTATGAAGTTGTTTCCAGAAGCTGAGCTTGGAATGGATCTTACATCATCCCCTGTAATACCATATACGATGAGATTTTTGCTAGTTCTCTGCTGTATTATATGATATATCCCAATACGTAAGTATTACCTGAATTTCCTGGAGTTACCATTGGGTCTGGATCTGCTACCGCTGTCTTATTGTGGATGAGATTGTTTCTTAAACCTTCCATGAAAATTTCCAGGGGCATTTCATGATTTTCAAAATTATTCCGCAGCTTCTCTATGGAGACATCTTGTGAATGTGGGTTGACCTCCATGTGTACATCTTCGAAAGGCTTCACAATCAAATATTTCATCAGAGGGAGGCCAGACGAACACATTGCAATCGATACTCCAGTAACAAGATGTGAGCTGTACCCGTGCCCTTAAATCTTGATAATATGCTCTCTCTGGGGGGGATGATGACGAGGGTTCTGGTGGCAAGGGCAGGGATGTTCTTCCTGTGGAGAATGGTTATTATTTTGAACTGGGGTTGCACAATATCAAGCACAACAAATTGTTAAAGGAGGCTTGCCAGAGGCTGACCAGAAGGTGAGTCGTGGGGAGGCTGGATACTTCTCATCCACAGCTCCATAAGAGGTTGAGGATAATAGACGCGTCTATTTTCATTAAGTAAACCACATGCTAGCACTGTTGGCGGTAGCTCCATGAGATGAGCGATCTTCATGCTGGTCATCACACTTGTACGCTGCAACCAAATATATCTGGGAATTACGACATCATATTGTTCTTATTGTAACTGTTGTAGGCTGAAAGCCGAAACTCCTAACAAGGATGTCCCTCCAAATTTATGGTCATCTAAGCCTCCAAACACTCAGTGGAAGGGACAGGTTAGTTCATATGAATGGCTTGACTAGGTAGGATATTTTGACAATGTGGAACTACATCGGACTGAACAAGAGAAGCACCAACCTTTCTCTTTCTCCCTCTTTTTGAGACAATGCTTGAAGAGTTTTGCAGCCATGATTGGTATGTATTTCCAGGGATGATCGTCTGTTCATAGTCCACGGCAAAAGTTTCTGCCCTTTTAGCTTTCCTCTTGGCTTGTCCCTGTCTCTGCTTATCCTGCTTCATTCGCACCTTTATCATTATCAGTGAACTCTCTAAATTGTCTTTACCTTTACAGAAGAAAAGGTTACTTCGGTAAGTTAACTGTGACCTGATGAGGAAACTTGAGATCATCAGTTTCCTGATTAATTTGGCTTTCTGGATGTTGATTTTGAACTTCATCTGTGCCAGAAGCGTCATAGTTAATTTATGGGAGGTGTTTTCACTAAAAATTCAATTCTTAAATTTCCAAAAGAAATCCAAGTAGATCTATGTGCATCTTAATATCTGTCTCTAACCCAGAAGGCCATCTGCAATGCATACTCAGTGCTTTATCAGAACGTGACTTCAGAAATAAAAGGAACTGAACTATGAATCCATTCGTATTGCTGTGTCAAATGCTTGAGGATAATAACATAGAGTGCTACTGATATGATCATATCGTGAAGCTATTAGCCACTTAATAATTCAGAGGAATATGCTACTTCAATGATCGCTATAGGTGGATGGGCAATAATGTGATACACCCCAAAGGATCTCTGTCAAGTCAAGTATCTTTTACATGGATCTGAATTTGGTTCTCGGGTAGTAGAAATCAAATAATTGCTGAGCAGTTCTAGCTTCATGTACACTTTCCTCTGTTTAGTAAACAGAAAATGAAGGAATGGTGCTGCAAACCTCTCTGAGCATCGTCTGGCAATGGTGGTGAGGGTACGAGAGTACTTGGTATGTGTGCATCCTCTCCTGAAGCAAAATTGGCCTGAGTCTCGTCCCCCCCCTCTTTATCAAACCTGTCAGACCATTCAACAAGATACACGGTATTGCAAATGGTCAAAATCTAAGATTAATGTGCATAGCATACGTTAAGAAAAGGCACAACTAGATGCTTGTCATAGTTTGTTAAGCAAACGAGATATTCCATCACAAATACAATGTAACGTTTAGAAAATGAGATTCCACCTCAAGTGCAATATAGCCTTTCTCTTTGAAGTAGACCAAAGAAAGATGTAGATTGAATATTAGAGTTCTCATCCTTTGAGCTTAGAGTGCACGTATTACCTTTCAAAGTGATTAAATAGTTCTCTATCAGTCTGATAAGGATCAAAATGATCGAATAAGGTTATATTTGCTGCATCAGCTGTGAAAATAAAGCACTGATGATGTTAATCTGAAGGATACATATAAAAGAGGAAAAGCTGGACAAAAATCATGGGATTGATGATGAACCTTGATGAAAGTTCTGATTTTGGTCCTCATTCTTTTCATTGTCATTCATGCAGGTCTCGTCAACATTGTCTAGTTGCTGCAAAACCGAAAATTAAGCAGAAGAGCCATGGCCATGAGAAATTGGGCATATTCAACATTCCACAAAAAGGTTGTGCACTTGGCTCGTTAAAAATACCCAAGGTTGCTAGATAACTTCAACAATTTGTCATTAGCTAGGTGTTTCTCTAGCTGAATCCTCGCTTTATTTCAAATATGAGACTCAAACACTGTCAAACTCAGGCACCTAACAGCTAAACCTACTTCTTACAAAGATCATCATCCAAACTTTAGACAGACTTAAACATAGAGTGAAGTATTCAAGGTATGGCATTCCCATTACTCAATGTACTCATCTTCCTGCTCAAGCTTTGATTGCTTTTAGTTGAGAGGGGGAAGTTCCAAATGAACTTGCTAATTTGTGAATAGTATCTTTCATTGACATCTTGGCCATAGAAAAAAATGCCAATCCTTCAAGTGTGCATGTGGTGGCAATTCTTGTGATATATCAGGTACAATTTCCTTTATTAGCACGCCGAGCACGGGGACTGCGTGAAAGACAGATGAACACCTGAAAGCAACTACTGTGACCCTGAAGCGGTGCTGGACAGGGAATGTCATAATACCCCAAACCAAAGACAGCTTTTGAGTTTTGACGATCGTAGAGTACCCCAACACATGGCCTCACTTTTCTTTTCCACGAACTGTTCTTCGAGATTATGCCTAAAAAAAGTGTGAAAACGTGCTAGTAAAGAATATACCCATCTCTAGAATCATGGCATCAACTAGCTAGTATTTCCAAAACCCGTGACTGTTGAAGAGTCTATTTGTAAGGTGATTCTCTTAGGCTCGCTATCACGCTCAAATATCAATAGGCCGCATACATCTCACTATTTTTATCCATCTCTGCTATTGCAAGAAAATCTTCCCTCAATATCCTCCGAGTTATTGCCTTCCCTATTCTAGTTCTCCTGATGTTAACTGAAAACCAAATTTACCTGAAATGATGTTTTTTATTTCAATCTGGTACTCTCCAAATACTCTTGCAGATGATTTTGATAGTCCAACCACAAACGAACCACGGAGAGAAAAATGTAACCAGGACATTACAGAGGTGGAAATGGCAAACAATTTTCTGAGATCTTCATCAGATGAGATGGCCACAAAAAGAAAAAAAAAACCACCAAATCATATTTTCAGCTGCAATCATTCTACAAACAAAAGGCATCCTCAACATATTAAAATAGAATCAAGGAACATCAAATTGCACAAATTACCATAGCAAAGTAAGCCGTGTGTTGGAAACCCATGTTGGCCGTTGCATCAGAGAAATTGAGGGGTTGCTCAATATCACCGATCTCTGTCTCCTGGTTATCTGGCAGAGTAACAGCTTCTCTCCTACGCACATGTAGAAACGCCATGAACTTCTCTCTTCCACAAATTAATTTGACCAGCTTGCCCCTCCTCCCATCTGTTTCTGCTTTAATCTTTTTTTGGGGCTAGAAAAATCGTGCCGTCGGAAAATAAACAGCTTCCTAAAATGACAACGATTGATGCGGATTTGGACAAAATGCTGATCCTACGAACACTCTTTAGATTACACCAATGAAACGTGAAATGAACCAGTCTAGATTGAAGGGCGCTGGTCGGAGCAAAAATCACGCGGAGCAAACCTAACTCACTTGGCCTGAGTTTTTCCCTTGGGCAGGATTGTTGGATCTGGAGCAGATTTAATCTTCCAAGCCTCGTTTATCTCGACCTAATACCGCAAAAATTCATCGTCAGTCTACGAACACAAGGATAAGAAATTGGAAAAAGCTTGTGAAGGCGAGGCGGGTGTGGTTTTTGATCGGGCCATGTTCGTACCAGGAAACGAGTGACGTCGTCTGCAAATCATTCCCAAGAAACAGCATTACTCATTTTTTCCAAATTACGAAGAAAATTCTTAGCAAAGCGGGAGAACTGTAAGCTTACCATAGAGGAGTTTCACTTTCCGCTCATAGACGATCACGACTCCACCTGAGAGAGATTACGAATCAGGCGTTCAAAATTCGATGGAACACGCAAACGGGGATGACGAGGAAGTCAGGAAACAACGGGCGGAATCAAAATACCCATCAGAATTCCGGAAAGTCTGAGCGCCATTGGGATCGATGGATTCAAGATCTCCTCGCTGAAGAAGTAAAAAGATAGAAGAAGAACGGACACTTCGGTGACTCGATGAAAGGCAATATCGACACGCCGAGAGTAGGGAAGAAAAATGTCCGTACGTACCATATCTTGATGATGTCGAGCTTGTCGAGCTTCCTTCGGTTGATCTTCGCGTGCATAGTCGCGGCCATCCTTCGTCAACACGGGAGAGCAACGCACGGCAGGCCAAACATTCATCAAATCACAGAATCAGGATGCCTCTTTTCTCTCAGCGAAAATCACCAGAAACTAAAACTATATGTATGTTATCGCGCTATTCATTCACCGGGCACAGAGTTATCCCGCTATTTCAGGACTCTCTGCATGAACAGGAGGATCAGGTAGTTCGAAGTTGACGTAAAACAGAGCAAAGAACGTAACATCGCATATCTATCTTCGCATCCGCGTCGCTCTCCTTTCAAACAGAAAGAAACGCCAAAGATCACCGCAGAAGTTGTAACAACAGAGCCATCTTCCGGAAATGGAAAAATCATCGCTCCTGACAGCAGCGGAGCGCAACGGAGACTCGACGACTCAAGAGAGCGAAAACCATTACGCGTTTCTCACGCGCATGCTATCCTGGGGCGTTGTTAAACAGGCGATGAAGAAGATACGCAGGCCAGTTTCACGACGGCGCATGCACCGACAGATGACGTCGAACGGAACGGGAAGCTCGTTCGCGATGTTCCGGGGATCGAAAAACGGCGGCGGAATCGAAGGGAATCGAGGGGGAGGAGCGAGAAGGAAGGAGGATCAACCATATCTGGCCGAGCGGAGCCTTGCGGGCGAGAAGCTGGTGAGAGTAGAACATCCTCCTTGCTCGTACTACTGCCTCGGACTTTCACACTCACAGAGAGAGAGAGAGAGAGAGAGAGAGAGAGAGAGCGCTCGAGCTGCAAGTTTACTGGAATGGAGAGAGGTGCGTTAATGGAGTTCAAGCGGAGTAGCAGCAGAGCAAAATCAGCGCGAGGAAGATGAGGGAGAGAACGTTCTTACGTGAGAGGGCATCTGAGCGCGCGTGAGCGCGTGGGAGCGAGTGAGGGACGAAGCCTGCAAGTATGTTCACCCGCCGCGACTGTAACAGAAAATTGGCTAACGGCCAAAAAAAATAAAAAAGGCGACGAATGTCGTGAGCCGAGAGAGGGCGTGGTAAAGCTACCCGCGGGTGTACGTAACCGCGCTGCGTTGTCGAGCATTGGGGACGAAGAAGGAGGTGACGGCCCGTAGTGACCGTAAAATTAAGAGATCGATTCATTTACGGAGGCCCACGGTAGGATTTGGGGTTATAATCCTAAGATCAAGCTGTTGATATTTGTTCGGATCAATCTTGAAAGGCATCACGCGTAATTGACGAGTGCACCGGATTCGGTCGTCGCTCGACGTGCGCGAACCGGTCCGTCTCGTTTGTGCTCCACGCAAACTTTCGACTGATCGAAGCAGGTCAGATCAAGACGGTCGATACGAAAGGGTTTGGGCTTTAGTGAAAAGTGACTGGGGATCGGGGACTCTGGCTTGACAACAGTCACCAAACTCGGACCAGTTTCTCCATGTGTCCGTAACTTGTAAACAGGCTTTCCATTCCACCAATTAGCGAGCTTAAGCTAATAAATGAAGCACCGGTCTTCTAATAAACACGGCAGTCGGAGGCCGGCATGACGCCGCCTCATCTGAAGTATATATCAGCAAACAAACACCCGACATTCTTTAGGAACATAATGTCTATATCCCATCGTTTTGGCCGAGCAAAATAAGCCACTATATCATGCTTTACTTGAAATGCCAATTCAACATCAGTGGCAATTTTTGAAATGCACTCTTCGAATAGAACTCTATATAAGCTGTAATTATCTGTGTAAGCCGGTGTTATAGAAGGGAACTAAGGAGAAGATATTTCCAGCTTCAAATTACAAGCAATTGGAAAAAAAAAAAAAAAAAAGGGAGCATTTGCTGTTTCTATTGCTGTATAACATCAAGCTTTATGTCTGTTGAACTCGAACTGAGATTCTGCAGCTCAAGATTTTCTTCTGCAGACTCAAAGAATCGATTTTCTGCTTCTTGCGCTCAAACGCTTGTATAACGAAAGAATCGTACCATAAAACTAGAAATCATATTCATACAGATGGGAAGCGTGCTCATGTGCTGATGCTGCCATCTCCCGGTCGCCAAAATCCTTTCTTACCAACAAGAAACTGTTCTTGGTGAAGGGTCACCGACCAGTGAAGTGAGCGCAAAACTTGACCAAGTTTGTTTATAACTTCTGGGCTGTCTTGCACCAAAACATATCCACCCGGCCTCAATATGCGATCCATCTCCACAGCTATATCTACAACCTCACATCTGATGAAATTGCAGAAGATCAAGTCATGAGAAACCAATCATCTTGATTCAATTAAAAACAGATTGAGGGAACACATCCAAGTGTATCATGGCAAAGACAATAACAGAGGATCCAATTTCCATTCCATCAGCGTTCGGTCAAAAAAATAAATCATCAATTGAAACATCAACGAGTAAATTAATAATACCTCTCCGGAAGATCTTTGAAGAGAAAACTGGAATGAAGCAGATCATATGTTCGAGGGTAGGTATTGAACGATTCGCACCAGTCATGATAGGTTCCAATCAACCCTCTGTCAAATATAACAGAGAGAGAATCTTGCACATGAATTGGGACAATGTTCATAACCCAGAGTGGCATGTCGATGAGTGCTGCTGCGAATCTAAGAGAATAAAAGGTCCTAGTGTCAGTACCATTCCGAATATTGGAAGCATATCAAATAGCCATCAAGTAACTAAATAGTGGAACAAGCCAAAAACATTAAATAAACCTGAAATCGCTTAGATAAAGAATTGATTAGGTGGACAGAGAGAAAAAAAAATACATTACATAATAAAGCAGAGACGTATTGCCACACAGCAAAGAGAAAAACCACACCCACTATGAGTAAAGGAGAAAGTGATGTCCAATTAGCTAGTAGTTTATATAATCTCAAACTTACCCTCCATAACCAGCATTCATATCCATCACATTCCTCATGCTTGACCAGTTTATACCAAGGCCTTCCAAATAAACATCTGAAACAAGGGCAGACCAGTGTTTGCTATCTTCGTAGAACATTTGCTCGGTTTCAACTTCACTTGACAAGCTTAAAGGTTTAATCCTGAGCCTTGTAGGCCAGGGAGCAGGCCAACTACTATTGTCTGGAAGCCTGTTAAGGCAGCCACCAAGAGGCACATACCTGGATCACCACGATAAACGAGATCAGAAGGACATACAAACATGGCAAATAGAATTGTGAGCCAGAGATGATAAAACGAGAACCGAAATAAGGTCAAAGATGGAGCACTGAAATAAGGTTGAAGATGGAGCAATCTTGGACTGAATTAGAAAATATACAAGCTGAGCAAATTCCCCTCTTTTGGAGGTCCCACATTTATTTATCAGATGGATAGCAAAAATGACATAAAGGTCGACTCAGTTGTGAGATTAATTCTCTAAGTTTGAAGCAATTGAGAAACCGGACTGGGGCAAAGGCTTTGGAACAGGACAAACTTAACCTGATTCACAACCACCCTCATTTGACCTTCTCTCATAGAGAGCTAATCCATTTAGCCAGTGCTCAGTAAAGTCAACAGCTTTTAATTAGTCATCCACCTTAAACTGAATCCTTTCCCATATCTACACACCTTTGCCCTTCCTTCTACATCCCAGCCTCGTGGTCGTGACACAACAGCATGTCTACAACAAAAGATATTTTTTGAATAACCAATGCAATATGACGTTAGTACCAAGAATGTTGCCGCTGATCTTGCTGTTCACATAAGGTGGGACTACTTTCTTCACGTTCCTGGTAGCAGGAAGGTGAAACAGGTTTTTGATATATCACCAGGCCAATCCCAGATGATTCCATAGCTTTAGCCACCACCTTCCAGCACATGGACTTCGTCAAATCAACCATAGCTGCAGAACAAGTGGATCATCAAGGCCCAGTTAAATCAACACCAGTTGTTGACATCTCCAAGCATTTTATTCGGAATTTACTGCAGACGTAATAACGTAAAACTTGCAGACTCGGCTAAGAGGTAAAAAGACAGGAGGAACAAAGAAAATTATGTCAGCTTACACACCATTCCAGACAGTTTGATCCCTCTCATCATTGCGATAAACTGGGGTAGCTGACCATAGAAAGAAACCCCCAGGCCTAAGAATCCTGTTGAGCTCCAACAGCGGTTTCCCACCTACATTTTCCATAAAAACCAAATAAAGATGAACTCAAGACTTCACAAAACTTCTATAAATGGCACATGTATGATTGATTGACAGGAAGTACCATCTGCATCCCAGTGAACCCTGCATCTTGCACAATGAATCAAGTCGTACGTGTTATCTGGAAAAGTCAGCATCTGTGTTCCAATAACGGAAAGAGTGGCAGGAATTCCTCGTTCTAGAGCAAATTGTATCTGAGCTTCATGCTCATCCTTTGGAGCCAATGACATGGTAATTACATCTTTGTCCAGCAAATAACCACCAAAGCTGGCAACTCCACAACCAACATCTAAAATAACCCTGACGTGTTTTCCCCATTCTATGGCTGGTAAAGTCTGAGTGAAATAAGCAAAATCAGTGAACCGTGAAAAAAAAAAAAGGAAAAGAAATCCAACTACTCTGAAAGGTAACAACCCAGTTCAGGATTACGTAATGAACAATTAGCAGCCAGTGCCAGTGCCAGATGCTAGACTTGCCAACATAATCAATGCGAAAGTTTTGACCCTTTTGCAACTCAAAAGACAACCAAGCGTGGTAATATATTTGATACCTTCTCTACAAACTGAATATAATTATCTACTCCATCCTTAAATTGAGTTCCTCCTCCTGGAAAATGAAAATAATCGCCAGATTTCTGCACCCAGTTTTGGTCCTTCTTGTATTCAACAAGCTTTGGGTGAGGAACATTGTTGTACCAGATCTGCGGGACATAAAGAAGATAACTGCCAGTATTAGTTTATCAGTAAACTGCTGTAACATGAAGAGATCTCGTCTTGGTCCGACATTTTTATGGAATCAGCAAAAGAATTGATTTCAGCAAAGGCAGAAATTTCAATGCCATTACGACTGCAATTGTTTCTATAAGCCAATATGAGTAATACTCATCAACAAGAGGCAATTTTGTGAGAACACAAACTAGAGGGATTCAAAGAAGAAATCCTTCAGACAGAAATTGATGAATGGATGAGAGCATCAGATTTACATCACACAACCTCATCGAATAATAATCCGTCAATCAAGTAATGAAGTACTAACACAAACATCACATTATCATAGCTGATAGTGATAGATCACACAAACCTCAGGAGATTGGGCAGTGACTGCATCGAGATTCAAGAAGAACTTATTTCTTGAATCAACAAACATCACATTACTGAACCGAACCCCGAAAAGGCAGTACGAAAACACTCCCAAGAAAAACTTATTTCTTGAATCAACAATCAACCAAAGAGATACGCATTTTGAACTAAAACCACAAATCTTACCAAAATCAACATATCAATCTCACCATGTCCCTGCTCTGGGGCCACGGAACAGGCGCTTTATACCCTGTCGGAAGCGGCACCAGACATCGCGGGTTCGGGCTAGGGCAATGCCGCTCACGGTGCTCCATGTGCCGCCTCGACTTCAGCTGCTTGATCGCCTTGAAATTGTCCAGGCACGGTATGAAATCCACGGTGGTCGGTCCCTTGCACGCCTCCCACTTCAAGCCCGAATCGAGAGGCGGCGGCGGCGCCCCATCCAACGAGGCTGGCGGCGGCGGCTCTTCGATCGGGGCCGGGACGGACGAGCCCGGCGGCGGGGGCGCCGGCGAGGAGATCCGCTGGAGATCGGATTGGGAGTAGAAGGAGAGTGAGGATTGGGAGCCGGCAGTGAGGATGAGGAGGGTGACGAAGAGTAGGAGCAAGATCGTGGACGCGAGGATGAAGGGGTATTTCCTCTCCTTGAAGAGGTTCTGCACTGCTGATAGCGCCATCGTCGATCTTGCTCGAGGTCGAATGTGATCCAGGGATTGAAGAGAGAGAGAGAGAGAGAGAGAGAGAGAGAGAGAGAGATCTTGAAAGGAAGAGAGAAGATGATGATGTTGGACGCGGTAATTGACCGGGGGAAATTCGAAATGTCGTTATATATCCACTAGCAATAAAATAATATAACTGTAGAATAAAAAAATAATCAAACTCCTTAGTTTTAAGAAACGTAAAATCCGTATTTTCAATGGAAAAAGTCCTTCTCTTTTTCTTTTTCCTTTTTTTTAATCTTTTGCCAGATTAAAGAGAAGATCTTACATGCAAAATAAAAAGAAAATCGGGCATCCTTCCGCACCCTCTATTGCTAAGTTCTTGTTAATTACACATACGGACCCGATGATTTTATACGCTCGTCGAAATAAATCATATAAACGATTGAATATTATCGTTCCGTGAAATATCACGCGCAATACATGTGGATGCAGAGGCTATGCGGGAGAAAGAATAAAGTAGTAGGGACTAGGGAGGCCTTGTTTCTTTTCTATAAACTTTTTTTCTTTATTAATGTAGTAAGGAGTTATATTAGGCTTGTTAATATAATGAGGAGTTATATTATTTGATGCGACAGAGTCCAGGAGAAAAGGATGTAGACGCAGCAACATGCGCAATTGCTAGATTCGCTGGATTTAGATTTGATTCGGTCCTCCAAAATTCCATTTCAAGTCGCCCACTGTTGCCCAGGAGATCACCCAATTCCAGTTTGCGGGAGATTCGAACTGCGGAAGTCGGATTTCACAAAGTTAGCAACTTTGTGCAAAAATTCAGGCTATTCGACCCTTTTAGGGTTAATTTTTTTAAAAAAAGAAAAAATTATCTCCAGAAAATTATTTTCCAACTTTCTAATGTTTGTACGACGTAAAAATAATCGATTTACAAACAACCTTTTTCATGAGCTGAGAAAAACAAGCTCAAATTGGAGGAAAACCGACACCCTCCTTTGATAAGAAGAAAATCACTTTCTCTGAATCACCAAGCAATGAAAACTCATTATTTTCCTAGAAAATGATATTCATAAAAAATATTTTCCTCAATCATGAAATTTCAACAAAAATAAACGCATCCTTAAAATGACTTTGTAAGTTTAGGAGATGGTCCGCTATCAGCGGCAGAAACGATTTCAAACAAATAGAACAGGGGTCATTTAAAAAATAACACTTCCCTCCTTAACACTCATTAGCTTGAGAATGAGTCTCTGCCTCCCAGAGAGGCTCTCGGGTGTCCCAGCAGCTGTTGCCGCCTCTCCGGTCGACAGCAGAGCTGGTGATTTCGCCAACCCATGACGATGAGAGCATCCTTTGCGGACGTGCTTATCTATCTCAAACAGCCACAATTCCAAAACGACAAAAACACTGCCCTCCTTAGTGTAAGTTCCGCACGTGCAGAAAACAAGTGCACAACACTCACAAGCAGCTATACGACGCAGGAGCTTCCACCACTAAAAATGATGAGACATCGTACAAATATAAACTAATGCACGAACGCAATACTCCGCATCTTCAGCAGAAAACATTCTTCGCGTACATGATGAGTCTACTTTTACATCATTTTGTTTAGATTTGATGTGGACATGGCAACAGTTTTCGGAAGATTCTTGCTTACATCTCTATCTCTAGGCAATCCTTCACTAAATCATGTTTTGCGTCGAACACATTTCCATATCTAGCGCTCAAAGACGCCAAACAATAAAGAATTTCCCTTCACAGACTTGACTGAGAAAATCAGTACATACTGGGAACAACCTGTATTGGGATACAAAGACATTGATCTAAATGCATATTATCGTGTCATTCCCTGAGTTTCTACAGTCCTCACATTAAAAAAGGTACATCGGATTTTGCTAGACCTCCTAGATCATCAATTCAGATTATCAAAGCCAACAGGCACAGACAACGAAAAAATCTCAATAGTACAATTTGAAACTCATTTTGTACAACTGCAAAAACCTCGCTCCAGAGGGAAAAAAATTGGTTTGGGATAATTTGTTACAAAATGCTGCTTCTCTTACTCTGTTATTCCAGGACCTGCATTTTCCACATCAATTGCTCCCATACCTGTATCTTCCTCTTCTTCACTATCTTCATCTCCACTAACCTCCTCGTTGTCCCGGTGCAACTGAAGCATGTGCTCAGCAAGTAATTTGTCATCCCGTTCACTCACCTGTTCAGATACATGCTTATTACAGTCTCAGAGAAGTGATTTTCAAGTGTTGCAGAAATGCTAAAGCAGAGGAATATCTCGTTGAAGCGTGCAAGAGAAGGAAATTTGCAGGATCGCATCAAGTTCAGGATGCATAAAACGCGCATGAGATAATGTCACTAGTAAATAGAAGAAACTGCTCACCGCTCTAGGGGCCTCCTTCACAACGAGTTTCCCCTTTTGCTTCTCAATAGCTTCACTGCAGGCTGCGATAGCCTTATTAAGAATTGCCAATCCTTGCTCCTGCCAAATGCAGTACAAAAGCAGCCAAGGTTTCATGAGCTGACATGCCACCAAAAACTTACCAATACATGATGACTTTCTCTCTCGACAGACATTAACATGTTCAAACAGTCTTAAGTAGAAGTGTCTTTAAAGAACAATTCAGAGCTTCTCAGAATAATCATGCCAGTGATGAGGAAAAATACGCATCCAAAAACTAATATTGGCATCTAAGAGCATTGATCCCAAAAAATTAGATCCCACCAAAATAGATCAAAGATCAACAAAGGAGTAATTTTACGTTGCAGCTTTTTCGACAAAACTTGCCCTGAAAAAAAAATATATATATATATATATTTTTAAAGAAGCCAAGACGAAAAATTCAAAGGAAATTTTAAATGATCAGATTAATAACAAGTTGGCAAAACCATATCCTTCTAAGGCCAATAAAATTAGGACAGGAACCTATCATCATAAAGCTTAGGTCAGACTCAACAGACTTCCACATAGGGGCTAGCTACAGAAGTGATAATACTCAAAGAGGTGGAAAGAAATGTTGATGACAATAACTAAATTTGGACAAACGAAACCCAACACCCAACTCCCCGCTGCAAGAGTTACCAAAGGCATACAGTCTCAAAAATAGTTTATATTTGCCTCCAACGAGACAAAAAACTAGCAATAGAAATTGGAGAAAAGAAGTATGCACAGAGAGCACTTCTAGAAGCCCATAAAAGAACCAAAGTGAAAATGACAACTTTACAATAGCAGGTCAAGTGAAGCACCGACCTTGTCCAGAGTCTGAGTAGTGAGGACATAAAGTGGAGGGGCAACCAGTTTGATTTTCACAGGACAATCATCGTTTCCAGCAGCTTCAGCTTTCCTCATAGCATCCTGCGGAATCAATTGTTAAACAATTAAACTAGAACGCTAATGAGAGAATACCTTAAAGATAAAATCACCACTCTCTTGAACAGATGTACTCTAGACGGAGTGAACATAACCAAAAACCAAGTAGGGACCTTAATGTGAAGAACCCCATCAAGCTGGAAACATTTCATTTCAATATCAGCTCGTATCTTCAATGGTTGTGGGGTCATTCTTCTCCTAATATTCTTTACCAAAGCATCTTTCACTTCCTCCGACACAGCAGGGACCACTTTTGTCACCTACATACCAATTAAAGCTGAATTGAGTAATAAGCTACAAGGACAGCTCATAATCAGCATGTCGTTGTGTAGTCTACCTCTTGTCCATTGGGACCAACTTCTTTGATCTCACAGGTTAGTGAATCAAGAACTGAATCAGGATCTGTCACGATTATCTTAAATGCCTGCACAAAGACATAGTTAGTAAACTCGAGACCCCAGGGCACCTGTACCACAGAACTCAAGACGAGCAAACCCCATATATGGCCGACCAACTCACCTCAAACGCATGTCCGTATTTCCTGTACAGAGGCCAGCCAATACTGACGTACAGTTCCTGTGAAAGATCATTGAAATTCCCCTTTATCATCAAGGACAACAAATAAGGGAAAAAAAAAAAACGTCCCCAAACTAAAGTTTCCAGCATGTGAGACTTTCATTTCTAATAAGCAATTCCCTGAAAGCAGCAGCAATTCAAATAACTTCTCTCCAATGAGCAACTCACAACCCTCAAACTTTTTACTACCAAGAGCCTAACCGCCAAGCGTGGAGACATGGACTTGCTCCACCAGGAGGAACACTGCTGTTCTCCCAATCAGCAAGCAAGACCAGCGGCAGAATACAATTCCTAAAACAACCTTCAGCAGAAACGTTTCGTCGGAACGACATCAGCAACATCCACAAGTTCTCATATTCACTTCAGAAACTCAAATCTCTGCCTCCAAGACCAGAGACTCTTTACCACAATTCACGAGGAAAAATGAAGAAAAAACCAGCAATCATACTCCGGCAACTCGCAGGGTAAGCATCCGAACAAACTTTCCTAACTATACCGACAAATCAAACCATCAAGCGATAACAACGAACGCAGCAGAAATTGGGCGAAACATAATCGACTAAGAACAAAAACTCCAAAATCCAATGACGACACGCCCCAAATTGAATCGCGCGTTCCACGCATATCAAAGCGCACAAAACTCCGACGGGTTTAACCAACCACGCACCTCCAGATCAATGCCCAGGGTCCCCGCCACGTGCCGCATGATGGAGTGGACGAGCTTGCTCTTGTTGTACCGCTCCTCGCACGCCTGGATGTCCTCCTCGGACACCCTGCGCTTGCTCAGGTCGATGTATCCCTTCTCCTTGTCGACCCGGAGCACCATGACGGGCTCGATCCGGCCGACCTTGATGAGGCTGCTGACGGAGCGGATCCGGCGGCGGGAGAGCTCGGAGAAGAGGATCATCCCCTCGATGTTGTTGTACTCGAGGAGGGAGACGTAGGCCCCCATGTCGGCGATGTTCTTCACCTGGATCATCACCGCCATGTCCACCTCCGGGTACTTGGCCTCGTACATGCGGCACTCGAGGTTGGGGGCGTGGGACGCCATTGGAGGGGTAGGGACCGTGGAGGCTCTCCTCTTCCTCTTCTAGGGTTTTGGGAGTTCGGGAGAGAGCGTGCGGGTGCGCCGAAGAGGACGATGGGCGGCTGAACAAAATGATGGTTGGGATGGGATGGGATATGCTTGGGATGGTTTTGCGTGGAATTGCCTTGTCGTCGCGGTTCGGGTCGCCGGGCGAAATGACCCCCGGGCGAGCTATTCGGGTTTGTACCCGCGTCAGATTGAGGGAGTGGGCTGCAGGCCCGTATCGCATGGTCTAGGCCCGTTTGGCAGTCTTTTCAGGCTGTTTGGGCCGAACATGGAGAATGAAAAAGGCCCACTCGATTGGATGGACCAATGGCAGCGCGCGCGTAGTATCATGATTCGGGGGTCTTGTCGACGAATTGCACATTTAATGTTGCGATAAGCTCACTGGAATTTTCAAAAGTTACGATGAAAGTGCAATTCGATCTTAAAATTTTAAAAAAATGTAATCTAGTTCTAGAAGTTGTCACGAAAGTATAGTGGAGTTCTAAAATTTTCAAAAAGTACGATCAAGTCCTAAAACTTATCACGAAAGTGCAATCGAATCCTAAAACTTTCAAAAAATGCAAATTCAAAAAGCGCAAACGACGAAACAACTTGATTGGACCAATTTAACATGTTTTAGAATCTGTTTGCACTTTTTCAAAGTTTTAGGGTTCAATTGCACTTTCGTGATAAATTTTACGACTTAATTACACTTTTTGAAAGTTTTAGGACTCAATTGCACTTTCGTAACAAGTTTTATGACTTCTAATATACATATCCCTCTAATGTTAAGAATTAAGTAAAAAGCTTATGTTTTCAAATATTAATAAATTACGAATATATTAGATAATATATATGCGTCGATACTTATATGTTGTGAAAGTCTCGTGTGCCCTGTCCAAAAGTGATTTTAGTTGAATTTTCTATTTCGGATTCTTGAAATTAAGGAAGTAAACTGGGTGGGCTCGGTCTGATGTTTAAGGAACTTCGGAATACCAATTGAAATAGGAATATAAGACCGAGAGACTAACATAGAACGGTTCGTGTTTTCTATCGATTTATAGCCAAAATTGGAGCAACATTTGATCATACTTTTGAATGTAGAAAATAAGAGGAATATCAAGAAAGCGACCCGACCCGCGATCAATTGCACCAGCACCTTTCTCTATCTCAATTATTCATATCATGGGGGGGGGTGGTGGTGTGCATGACGTCCACCAAGAAGCGCTTTCTCTACTTAGTTCCAAAGCAAAGCGAAAAAGAAGAATGGCCACTGTAATCACACCAACGTCGAAAGCAAAGCAACGACTAAGTAAAGAAAGCCAATGCTAACAAACTTCAAGAAACCAGCACCTGGAAAATCAAAAAAAGCCACCTTAAAACTCCTCGCTCGCTCACACGCTTCTAGCGCTACCTTCGCTTTAGTTCGCTCTCCGTCTCTCTAGACCCTTCCCTTGCGTTCATGGCGACCTTGGCAGCGGAGGCGGCGAGCTGGCTGGACGCCCTAGCCCTCGCGAGTGCAATCATGTCATCGGCCGGGGACGCCCTCGCCCACCGGAGGAACTGCGAGCAGCTCTCTGGGCACGCGGAACTGGTACGGGCCTGGCTGGAGAAGGTCAGCGGTACCGACCTGGCGAGGGTGCCGGAGATCCGAGAGGGTCTGGGGGAACTGGCGGAGGCTCTGAGAGAAGCGCTCGAGTTGGTGGAGAGTTGCAGAGGGAAGAGCTGTATCTACATGGTCGCCACCGGCTGGAACGCGGTGTACGAGTTCCGTCGCGTGCAGGCGGAGATCGATCGGCGGGTGGAGATCCCTACGTTGACTTCGTTGGTGCATGAGTTTCGCATGGAGGTAATTAACGGGAGAACTCTCTCCCTATCTTGTCGTGCTACTTGAGCTCCTCAAACTCGACTCGAAGACCACTCAATATTTAATCATCTTAGACTTATCAAGACGAAAACATGAACAAATGGTACTATTTCTTTCGAAATTCTACATGTTCTAACTTACCCGCTCGACCTTATTATCAAGTCGATTAAGTCGAACTCGAGCTTATTGAACACGTAGTCCAGTCGGGTTAGTATTCGAGAAGTCGAGCTCGAGTCAAATATTCAGCCTTACAAATTTGAGTCTAGCCCGGGATCCGACGTTAAAGAATGTTTGTTGAGCTTGATTAGACAGATGATTATCGATCTACTAAATATTCACGTCATTTGTTGACGAGATTTATATATCTTTTATATATTTATATGCTCTTTTCTCGCTTGTAAATTTAAATTTTCAGGTTGGATTTTTTAACATGATCAGTCCACAGATGCATCTTCTCTTGTTTTGCCACGTCCATCGAATTGCTGTCGGCGCCGTTGAAACGAGAAGTCGAAGAAGTGCGACTAAATAAGGAAAAGACAATAAATCATTAAAGTCAGCACGTTTATTAGTTAAATAATACTTTTTGGGGCCAATAATTCTTCCTTACTTTAAGATTAAAATAAAGCTGGCGCACTTCACAGATGGACTCGTTGCCTTTTCATTTTGTGAAAGATACATCACAAGAAATAATTGCTATTAGCAATATGATCAAGTAATGACGCAATCTGTTACTTAATCGCATCATGTAAAGTTCACAAAAAGGCGCTCAATGCGATTAAGGAAAGTTCTCGTCTTTCTTTTTACGCTCTGATCCTTCCTTGGGATTTCTCGTTCCAGCATTTGGAGCAAGCCTTGCGAGCCGTCAAAGACGATCACAGGGACTACACGCTGGACGAGCTGGACATCGAAGCTCAGAACGCGATCCTGAAACCCAATCGGACCAAGAGAGATGCGGACATACTGGAGAAGTTCCTGTATCGAGCGTACCCCGACCTACGATTCAACGAAGCTCTTCAAGAGGAGCTTGAGAAGCTGCATGTCGAGTTGCAGTGGCTGCGATCGAGGAACGACCCGAAGCAGTGTCGGGTGGTCGAGCATCTCATCGGAGTCGCCGAGAACACGACCAACGGGTTGCCGAGCAAGAGGGTCACGAAGCTGCTAGAGAATGAACCGGCATTCGTCATATCGGGGTAAGTATTAATAAGTCTAAACTGAATGCTCTTAGATTGGCTTCAACTCGATTTAGCAGGACCGGTTTGTGTAGTAGCTGGTGGGATTCTTTTCATGTGGCCAGGTATATAAACAATGTAAAGTCCATCACGGAGAGCTTTCAAGATCAAGGCCAAGATGACTGGCAGGCTGATCTTTTTGGTTGCTGCATGGAGCCCTGCTTGAGTGAGTCTTTGCTTACATAAACACTTCGAAGTGCTCTTTAAACGGACAAGTAATTGAATTATTCCAACAAAATCAAGTCAATCATGCACACGTCTTGTGTAAAGAAGAACGCAAAATCTGCGTTATTTGGATACAATGATTGGTTTTATCGGTCCCATTTACCATAAACGTGTTTACCAAGTCATTAGTTCCAATATAGCAGCAGAAGTGTAGATTAATTGACGACTCGAGAAATTACCTGATGAATTGGCTGACTGTACAGTGGTTTAGCCTATGATTAACATCATTATCCTTGATTAATCTCCATGAAGAAATGATGTTAGCTCTAATAGGAGGTTATCAGCTTACCTGTAGAGGGCACGTTCTTTGCAACAGGCTTCAAGACCTGCCTATATCCTTGTGGAATGTTTGCAAAGATCGCAAACGCAGTGTCCAGAGGAGAAATATGTAAGTCCTCACGCCAAAAATGATCGTCCATATGAGAGAGTGAGAAAGAGAGCGCGAGAGAGCGTGCATGCATGCATGAGCTAATTCGTCTTGAATCCGATGGCCAGCTCGTGAAGCTGCCGTAAACAATGTTTTTGCATTCTCTCTCGTCGGCAGTTGCTGCTGCTACACTTGCTGCGTGAGAAGGAGGCTGAGAGAGCTTTTCAACATTCAGGTGCTTTCCTTTCTAATTGGTGGTTGACATTATGTTTCCTCGAATGATTTTGAAATTCATTAGAAAGAAGAAAGAAAATCTCACCGAACTCGTGGTTTGCTGTGTAGGGAAGCTTATGTGATGACTTCCTAACGCACCTGATGTGTTGCTGCTGCGCAATGGTTCAAGAGTGGCGAGAGCTTGAACTGAGAGGCTTCGAGGGTACGTACGTTTCCAGATGTAGCCTACTCGTCGGCCAGTCTTGCTCCTTATTTACCGCAAATTCGTTCTTTGCAGGGTGCCAGGGGAGAAAAATGATTCCTCCACCTTACCAATTCATGAAGCCTTAAACCGGTCAACTGGTGACTGATAGTACCAGTACTTCATTTTGTTTTACAATGCTACATAGTTTAGTGCACAGGGAGAGAGAGAGAGAGTTTGTATGAATATAATCTGTCCTTACACAGATTAGTTTCTTTGCATGCTTGATTAATAGAAACTCGATATACATTAGTTACTGCAGGATCAGCAGATCAAAGAAAAGAAAGAACAGAAATTTATCTAAACAAGTCTGCTAAGCAGCCGGATAGAAACCTCTTACAGCTCATGAAATTGTCCAAACCTGAACATATCAAGTTCTTTAAGAACTTCTCAATAGATACAGTCACACTATCAGAGATGACTGAATTTGGAAAAGAAAAAAGGAGTTAGATAATAGTCGAAATTACTTGAACCATCATGCACGGCGAGAGAGCACCGGCGTCCGATTTACAAATGAGTAAATCATGACTCAAGTACTCTTCAGCTTGTTGAAAGAGGCACTATGGGCTATGGTTAAATGCACAGTTTGGAAGGTGCCTCCTAACCTGGAAATTAAACTGAAGGGAGTGTCAGCAGCAAAAAGGAAAGAACTCCCATCGCCACGTTGGAAAAAGCAAAACTACAACTCATTTCCATGGGAACCTGGCTCATTGATTCCCGCTGGAAAAAGCCAATGGTACAACGCTGACAACTTACTATTCCCAGAATTCAGCTCCACCTGATCGGCCTTCACATTACATAATGCATCATAATCATGCTTCAAATGGGGAGCTGCGATCTTTTCCTGAGAAAAAATAATACTTCCATGAAAAATGAGCGAATATTCTATCTCAGGGAGAAACTTCAAACCATGAATAGTACCTTGAAAACTTCAAACGGACAAGAATCAGCACCACTACAACCCTATAGAAGGAGGCAAATAATTGAGACAATCTTACTTATATGAATACAAAATAAGCCGTACAATGAACTCCAATATGCTGAAAAGAGAAATATGACATTTATAATGAATGCAATAATGACAATCTGGCTTACTGTCTCATTTGTCTAAAATGACGAGTCAATGAAAATTATGCCACGAACACAGACAAAAACAAGAAAAAAAAAATTGAGCAAGGAGTTCAATGTTTATGATCGACAACATACCGGCATGGGAGTGGGATGTTCATTGTGTAATACTTGCACGTAGTACTTGTTTGAGAGATTACCAGGACAGCTATAAAGTACCAGCATATTATTCCCACTGAAAGGTGCCACAATGCTCCCCATCCAATTTCTGTTATGAGGAGGTTTTGGAGGGAGCGGCAAGGGTTGCTCTCTCTGGATTTGCTGAAACTCTAAATTATCAAGATACAAAACCATTAAGAACAGTGACCACAAACCAGGAGAAGATGTAGGACAGTGCTAAACGAATTCAGCCTCATGACATGCTTTCAAAGAAATTTAGTACAGATAACTCTTGGCCAAAAAACTAGAGATGATTTGCTCTTACTACAACCAAATAAAAAAGTTCAAAGGAGCTCACCAGATCCTTCAAGGAAAAGGCCTAGGAGACAGGAAAAAGGAACCACAGTTTCGGCATGCGCAAATCGAAGTCTAGCTTTCTCATAACTTCCTGGAGGATGCTTTTCTAGAGAGAGAAAAACACAAGTAGTTAAATTAGGACTAGGAACAAGTAAAGCCGGAGAGAGATAACAAGGCAAATCCACAATGAAGAAATTACAGTGACAAGAGGGAGATCATAATTGCATGCAGTTGATAACCTATCCAGCCATGATGAAGAAACTACAGTTCAGTGCAGATGCCACTACTGGAGATAGGTCACGGTCTATTATAAGGGCTACGTTAAATATTATAGATTAACTAAGAAAACATTAACTGCCCTGAAAGGGACACATGCAACAAAGAGATTGATCGGTTTACATACAGTTCCTTTCTACATTCTACGCATGAACAAAAATCTGTCAGTCTTTTGACACTGAAGTTGGTAACATCAAACAAAGTCTAATAGTGCAGGGGACCCTTGCCCAGATCCAGGAGTTCCAAAGGTTTTCTAGAATGGAGAAGTCAATATCCAATAAGAGACTCACTCAATTACCCAAATGTAGAGAGAAACTGACCAGCAGGATCCTCCTGATTACTGAAAACCCAGATTTTACAAATCGAGAATAAACAGATAAAAGGAAAACTGAATTGTGAAGTTTGATTTTTGAGAGTACTACATACTACATAGCATGCCTAGGAACTGGGTTTATCTTTTAATTATCTAAAGGCACATACTGTCGACAATTCATGTGGAAAAGGTTAAGCTTATTTACTGACACACTTCCATTGTAAAATGATACCGAAAGGTCAAACAAGATGAGACTTCAAACATCTGTGTCACCTTCATTCGCCAGCACAGCTTCCTCCATGGATTGAACAACATCTTGCAGCAACGGTACGCCCATTCTGTAGTTCAGTGCTTTACCATATCCTTTCAGTATAAACACCTCCAAGTCATCGGTCCACTCCAGCAAAGCCATCTTACCAAATGAAGTGCCAAGTGAAGTAAAGCATAAAATCGTCAGAGAAGAAAAGCTCCTCAAACTTCAAAAAAATACTTAAGTTTGACAAATAAAGCATTCAATTTGTGACTGACACCACTAAAGTCATGGTTCCATAAACCTTAGACATTCACAAAAATCCACTACATGAATGATTAAATTATTCAACATCAAGAACCTAATATTAAGCATGTTACCAAAATAGACGTTCAATATTAACAAAAATCAACAGTTCAATAAACTAAAAGTTGTGACCAGAGTTCAGAGTAGGCACCCACAAGATACCATCATTACTAAACCAAACTGCATGGGGATTGGTAAATAATAGGTCCAGGGGAAAGAAACAGTAGAAAGCGATTTACCTCATCAGGGTTGAAAAGAGCACATGCTTGATTAGTTATATCCAACAATGATGCCTCCTGTAAAGGGAGAAGTGAAGAAAAATAGCCACACGGTCAGTTCTAAATGGAGAAAGAATAACTAGTTTTGAATTCAGCAGAAGTTAAGCAGTTCTGTCAAGGGGAAAACAATCAAAAGGAGGATCAGATATTGTCACCTGTTTGCAGAGAAACCAGAGAGAAGATGTATCCTGCCTTGTAAAATTCAACTTATAGCGACTTGCTATGGCCCCAGTAATTTCGTCCAAAATAGGTTCCTTAAGCTTATCAACAGCAGGCTCCTGCTTTTTTCTAAAAGTCTGCACCACAAATCAGAATGCCTTTATTTCGTTAATGTTTCTGTCCCATGAGTTCAAGAGTTATGCAGCAAACATGGGCACTCGATATTCTGTTACAATTTTTTTTTTGAAATGCTGTAATAAGAGCCTTGAACATTAGGCTTTGTGCAAACAGATATATTCGAGCTCTTAAATTAAAAGGCACTATAGACTCACATGGAAAATACCTTGTAATTTTCACAACAATCATAAAATCTGAGCAATACATCACTTGCACGGCTTTCACTGGTGACAGCAAAAGCTCGATGCTTCCCCAGTCCAAGAGTTCCCTTTCCACTAAATAGCCCCATTCCAAAGGCCACAGCACTTGCTGCTGCCCTAGGGACCTACTCTCATTGAAAAGGAGAATAATTAGGACAACTTCACAGAGGACAGAAAGAGAGATTTATTCCCAGACAACATGCCCTCGCTGAATGCAATTCAGAATTCACGATGAGTTGTCAAAAGTTGTCAACAGATACTGAAGCTTAAGAGAGAACCACAGACCAATTTAAATTATCCAACTTTTTTTGCTTACCTGTGTTGCTTTCAGCGTATACATATCAGGGTGGTAGTCTTGACTAAACAATTCAGGAAATCTTTCACGGATCCGGATTCCAAGATCATACAACTCATCTTCTCCTTTGCTAATTAACTCTCCACCTTTCACTTTCCCTTTCCAAGGAGATGTCCATCCCCGCAACCAAGCAGGAACACTTTGCGCTAAATTCTTTTCTTCAGCATCTTTTACGAGTTCCTGTATGTGAGAAGCCAAATTTTCCAACTCTCTCATCCGTTTCTTTGTTGGAGAGCGAGTCCCGTGCCTAGCCTACATATGCAAGACCAGGTGTTAGAAACACAAATGATGAGGATATTATAACTCGCATATTTAAAAACAACCAGCAGCAACTGAAAGTACCAACACAACTACCACTGATAATGCATGCAAGCCAGAGAATCACAAAGAAATCTTAGCGTGTTGAACCTTGTGCCCGGAGGACCATCATCAAGCTATTCGAAGGTTGACTTTGCAACCTTATCAACCTCACAGTTTTTATTAGTCAAGTTGGGGAAATTTAAGGTAGCTGAAACCACAGGATACAAATTCCAGCAAGCAGGCAGTGCACATAATTAATCTACTACAGGCAATAAGGCAGGACCAAGTTGAGATAGCAAAAAACCAGCGAACTCCACAAACTTTACAGAGAAGACTCTTAAGTTTTACTCCCTAATGGGTCACCTAGACCAGTCATCAGTACTAAGAGTTCGATGAAGAACGATAAGATGGTCAGTCTAGTAATTAAATGTCAATCACTAATGCAACCATATATACAAAAAAAAAAATTAAGAACATAGAAAACAGAGATTACCACAAGATTTAAGTGAATAGGAGTACATCCATCGGGTACGCTCGACGGCACGTAGGCGTTGTTCGCGACATCTTTCACCGCACCATACCTGACATCAGAACATAAAACAAGATGGGCAAACCCAGAAGACCACGATCTGATTTCAGAAGAACTAATCGCATGCTTATGGGGGGTTTGGGAGAGAATCAGCTAAAATGCACGAGAAAAGCTGAAGTCATCCTAGCGACTTCCTCACGGTTCCTTCGATGGAAGGCAAACTTTAAACAGTTCCGCTTGCGACGTGGGGATCGATTCGATTGTTCCGTACTTGTCGCCGACCAAAACGAAGGGGAGAGAATAGAACTAGTGTTCATTGGGGAAAACCATCAAACAGTTGGAGGTTCGGATCGAGGAGGACGGGGAGTTACCTGGTGACAGTGGAGAGATGTTTCCGCACATCAAAAGCTTCTTCAGCCGCAGAACCAGCGCCGACGATCGCAGAAAGCATCAACAGAAGAGCAACCGCCGCCATATCCCTCGCCATTCCCATCTCCTTCTCCCTCTCTTTCGAAGGTTCACGTGAGAGAAGAACTCCGAAGAAGATCAAAGGGAATTTCTCTTTCCCTTCTCTCTATCTCTCTCCGGGCCTGAATATGTCGGGTCGGGCCGGTCCGGTTTTTATGCAAGCCCGACGCGAATGATTCGAACCGGTACCGAAGTACAGATCGACTCGGTACGGCAGGATCGGGTTGGTTCGGTGCAGAGTCCGAGTCCAAGTCAGAAAGCCATTTATATGTATATTTTTTTACAAATACTTGTATTTTGTGTATTTAGTTAATTTGAGCTTAATTGTAAGTGTATATTGCACATTGAAATATGGATTATCAGTGGAACTCGTATTAACATTGTCCACTTAAAATTACAATCAAGATTTTCACGATCAAAGTCTGCATTATATCAGGCGAATCAATTGCATTTAATTTTACATTAGTTATATAGTGCAATAAATTGACTACTCAACAGTTAAAGTGATATCTCTCCTATTATAATTTATATATGTGTATGTAAGGAATCGCCCACACGTTTCATTAAATAGCAATTCTCACGATGAATTTCGTATTGCATAAAATATAATATTATGCAAGGATGATAATTCGTATGTTATCTACAAATAAATTATCTTAGTTGCAAATTTATAAACTAATATTTATATTTAGGGTTGTAAATGAGTTTGCATGTTAAGGGTGCGAATGATAATTATTCTGTTTTCCTGTTTTTTTTTGTTTTTTTTTGTTCCCGAAAACACTTTTATAATAGAAATTCATTTGGTAAAATAATTTTATTTTTTTTTTATTTCTGGGGTAAATTTTGGTCCAAAAATAGATTTGGAACAAAAATGAATAAGTTAAATTTTTTTACTTTTATATTTCTAGAATAAGAATGGAAATAACAATTCTTTTTTATTGCTCACTCTTGCCACTCATCGCCGTCCACTTGCCGGACGTCCGTCGCCGGCCGCCACCACCATCGCCACCGCTTATCGGCCGGTGGGAATAGAAATTTTGTGTCTAATTTCTATTCCAGAAATAGAAATTTTATATCTTTATCAAATATTGCTTTTTGCTCAAAAACTCATCCTGAAAAGAGAAATAGATTTTTCTATTTCTAGCCAGAAATAGGACTAGAGAAGAGAAATGTTGTCATTCGCGCCTTAAATATGCAAATGATTGATTTATCATCGGTCTTTTTAAGCAATTATCATTGATTTGATAGATATAATAGATCTAGATATAAATAAATTATAATTTTAAAATACAGCTCTCTCTTATATTCGGGGTTTTTGGTTGCCATGGATCTTTTTTAACTTTTAGTTAATTTGCAATTTTTTTGTGATTCATTGCTTAAATAACATAAAAATTGAGATAGACTTAGAAAATTAACAAAAAAAAAAAAAAACTCCGTGGGGCGGCGGCACATCCCTCGTCCTCTCCCGGCCCATTGCCAATCCCTATTCAGGGTGATATTGCGGACCATAACATTTCTCGAAAGCACGTTTTGGATTGATTTTACGTATTTCTTTCGGCTTAATTCTACCATCATTGCTCACTTACTTTGACCTTTCTTTTGATTCAAAACGCTCGAAACACTCACAATACCAACTCTTGACATGTACATTCGGATATAATTTCTTCGTGCTATTGTAAAATTTGAATAATATCTCATACTTCGACAAGGTAAAAAGAAGTTGAGAGAGAAACCGAAAGTGCAAAACCATTGAAAATTTCCAAACTCATCCTTGTCCTGTCCTAACATTTTGACTTTTTTGTCAGATGAAATCAAAGAAACACGAGCTAGAGGAGAGACTTCAGAGAAATACCTGTCCAGACTCACCTCGACAATTACATGAAGCCAGTGAACCTATAGCCATTGGATGCGGTGTATCTCGCGTGAAAATAACAATTCGATAACTACCATCAATTCATCGTATGATTACGGAACAGCCGGTGCGAAGAAGCAAGTCCAGGGCAGGAACATCATCATGCATGCATGCAATGCAAAGAAAGTCGAGGGATCTCTCTCTATAGAGAAGAAGATACCTTGTCAAGGAAACAGCCAGAGTGCGTGAATTCGTTACTCGCCGCTACTTCGAATCCGAAACAAGCATTAAAGAAATGTCGATTCGGTTCGCCGTTCTTACCTCCAATATTTACAAAAACAGACTTTTCCGCAGCAGTCAAAAGCCACACCCACTTGGATAAGCAATGCTAGCATCAACACCTAGTCAGTACAGCGATCTCCATAACCCTTTGAGAAGAAGCGAGATGCCTGACCTTCTCATCATGCCGCGACTTCTTCATGGAGTAGCATTTGATCAAAGTGCCAGACTCCTAGAACAGAGGAAAGAAAGAATCAAGAATATAACACAAGAAATAAAACTTGACAAGGAAGACAATTCGCGTTTAAGATGTAAAATTGTTAGGATTATGAACTGTTAAAAAGTTTGCTGTCGGATTCTTACCGTGCCCTTTGCCCACTCTTCTCAGCTGGGCTACATATTCAGATATCTTCTTAATGCTTTCCACCTGGAAAAAAAAAAATAAAGACAAAAGTGAATACATCATATTGAAACTACTATACAAGATCCAATATCATCTTTTACATGCATGTAGAACAGCAAACATATTCATGGAAATCTCTTCAGTCTTCACCTGCTCGGCCAAGAATCTGCTCTCGATGAAATCCATCAACTGCACATCATGGTTCTGCTCAGCAACCTGAGATTAAAGGTTTCGCAGCAGGAGTTATATTCAAAATCCTGAAGAACGAAGAGAATGTGAATGATGGAGCCAGTGAAACTCATCAAAGATGTATGCCTATGGAAAGTTCCTTTAGGTTTCGCAGCATGAGTTAAATTCAAAATCCTGAAAAATGAAGAGAATGTGAATAATGGAGCCAGTGAAACTCGTCAAAGTTAAATGCCTACATCATCGGGAATTTAAGGTTTAAATTATCTGCTGCATATGAAAGGTCATTCCCTCAGAGGACATGAATCCAAATTCATCCCATCTGAATTGAAGTAGACTAGTCTAATAATGGAAAACGACATCACATGCGTCATCATCCTATAAGCAGAGAGAAAAAAAAAGCATAGATGCTCACTTTTTGCAAGCTCAGAAGCTTTTCAGTTGTCAGCTTTTCCAAACATAATGCAAGCTCCATAGCTGGATCAAGAAATTCAAGAAATTAAATTCCCGCAAGGGCCATTGGTAACAGAAAGAGGTAAAAGAAGAAAGGGAGGCATGTCTGCTTGGGATAAAAAGAATGTGCTAACATGGAACAACTTGCAAGTTTAAATGAAGTTCCTCATGTAAACTTGAACGAAATGTACCAATTAGTACCAAAAATAAACGGATCAAACATAAGATTCTGCCAACCCTATGTTGTTGAACAGCCCATCTGCAAGCCTGTCGAAGTCTAGCATCTATATAGGTATGCCTTCCCCAATTATTTGTCAAAAAATTTCTGACAGTCCATATTCTCCTGGTGCATCATAAGCAGGAACAGCTTCAACGTCCCCCAAACACTATAATTTAATCTTCAATTTCAGCACTACATAGTAAATTTAAGACATATCTGAAGAACCAAATAAAGTAGGGATCCGATCGAGGCTATAGTGATAGTCACCATCCCAATATATCCATGATGCTGATTTATATATGAGATAGCATGAATTTTCATTGGCCAGCCAAAGCTATAACTTAAAAAATCGTTTAGCATAAGTAATCTTCAAGAAAGAAATCTAACATTCACATAGCACATGTAGCATAGTTAGTTTCAACAGAATGCACTAAGTAAACTCCACACTGACTCAACATGAATGGCCATAACTAACAAGCAAGCCGCCAGACAATGAAAAGCCATAAACTTTATACAAATGATTTGGAGACTGCAAATGTATCACCACACACATGCACAGATTATGCTTTTGCAATTCTCAGATCATCAAGCCCATGCAGAAAAGCAGAAAAACCAACATTAAAGAGCCACATCAGACGAATAATGTCATATAGAATTGAGAAGGTCACCATAAAGTGCCTCTCCCTTATCCGCATGATCAAACTCCGAAAGCGGCATCACTATAGACCGCAGCTTCACCTTTCCACCCCTTTTGTTCTGCAGGCATAAATCCGTTGAGCTATATCCTTCCATCACAACAGGCAAAAGTCCAAGCCAGCAGATGAACTAACAATGCATACCTGATACTCCATTAATATCTCTGCATGTTCCCTCTCTTCTTCGCTCGAATCCTTGAAGAATCTGTAAAAATAAAAACAGTGTGAAGATAAGGAAAAGGCACAGAAAAGCAGTCGAGTGACAGAGATGCAAGATTCGACAAAAGTTACTTTGCAAGACCCTTGAGCGCCACGTTATCTCTGTCGAAGTAGGCGTACATGGCGTGATACACATACGAGACATTGTATTCCACACTGTCATTGATCAGGCACAGAAATTAGCGAGAATTCGAACAAGCATTGCAGAGAAATGAAACAAATCATACACATGACATCCAATAGCTAGAACGTATGCAATAATAACAGACTATTAAGGAGTACATGCAAGATAACAACCCGACCCATCTAAAGAACAAGAACAAGAACAACAGCGAAGCCAATCCAAGCATATACAAAGAAACAGATAGCCAAACGAACCCATTATCAGGGGAAAAAAAGAACCCATGAAGTCAAACATTTACTTGATTTGCTCGTTAACTGCCGACTCGCAGTGGTCACAGTACTTCTGGCGAGCGAGCGAGAGATGCGGAGAAGTGGGTACGAGATCGAGCTCCTTCTTGACCTCTTCAAAGGGCTCGAACACCACGCCGCTCAACTGCCGGTTGCTCGCTCCTTTCGACGCGCGGACCACAGGCAACCGCCCGTTCCCTCCACACGGGAATCCAACCGTCGAGGGTCTCGCCGAACAGGGCAGGAACGGCGAGGGAACAGGGGAAAGGAGGCGAAACAGAGCGCCGTCGTCCCCGTTCTTGAAGAGAGACAGAGCCCGAGTAGCCTGGAGCGACATCGGATCAAGAACGAACAGCGGTCGAGGACTCTATCGAAAGAAAACGATTGAAATGGAAGTGGAGAGAGAGAGAGAATTTGCCGTGAATTTGGGGTTCTCGGAAACAGAGCAGAATTGAAGGGGCAGAGATCGACAGAGAGTGACGCAGTGGAAAATTTCTGGAACGCCGAATGATGTGAGTTTTTTATGTGGGACCAATGAGTGTCTTGTGTCGAGGAGGCCAAGGCCCCGGGAAGGATAAAGTCACCGGCCGTAACGGACCCGAGGCCGTGACGTGGAATGATAGGACCGTTGGATGGGGATGGGCTGCCACCTGACTAGTGGCGGGACTGATGAGCGGGTGCGATCCCGCGCGGGGGATGCTCACGGTGGGGTGACAAAACGGTCGAGCGAGGCTTTACCCTGGCGCCCGATCATGACAGATATCTTCCATCTGGACCCGCGGACCGATTCGGATAATCAGATAATTTCGGTGGTCCCGCCCGTGTGGGAAAACTTGCGTGAATATATGAATGTTTGTTTGGAATAAAAGGATTTATTGTTTTTGCTTATCACTTTCTTTTATTTAAAAAGTAAAAATCTTTATAGTTTTCAAATACTTATATGTCAATTTCTGTGTATCTTGAAATTTTCAGGTACTTCGAATCAGAATCAAAACCATTTTGACCAAAAACAAAATCCAGAGTCATTAGACTTTTCAAAAGTAAAAAGTTCGTAAAAATTCAACATGCATGAAATAAATGCATGGATTGCGAAATTCATTATTTTAGAGTTACCAGAACGTCGCGTGCAGCACATGTCATTCCTATTTATTCTTATAGTTATAATTACGCATACGGAAGCACAATAACATTTTCGCAACATCCATTACAAGAAAATCGCACAAGTTTAATAATATACACGTTTTCAATTTTTTACAAAGACCGTTATTTATTATCACAACAAAATATATAGTCCTAGGAAATGTCAAGGTCACCTAATACCGCTACACCCAAATTGCGGAAAGGTCAGGGTCACCTAACAGTACTACACCTATGCTAACCAAGCCACCATCCAACCGAAGGATTGATGGCCTCCGACATTATCTCGTCCCCTCCATCGTCATCTCTAGGGGACTATCTTACAAAATTGAAAAATAAGGGATGAGCCGAAGCTCAGTAAATGAAATCTTTAAGTTTAAGGTAGAAGATCATCTTACCACTCAATCTAGTACCAATAAACCATGCAAGTTCAAGCAACACATAATAACCATGAATAACAATTGCAGAATCACATATTTTATCTTTTTTATCATGATATGTCAATAAAAACCATTACCAACATTGCGGATGATCAGTCACTCAAATACAAGTAGATGGCATATTATTTCAAGATGCACCGGTATCAGCTAGTGACTCACCACTATACACAGGAAATATCTATTGCCCACTTGTCATGAAGCTTACCAAATATACATAGATAAGTTCATACTCATTATGAAGCTCACCAACACACACAAGTGAATTCATACTGGTCATGAAGCATGATGATATACATAAATGAGTTCATACCTTGTCACTAGCTAGAGCCCATCTTGACTCATGAGACTTCCTAAACACTCCTGGGGCATCCCAAACACATTCTCCTCCTGTTTGGTATACAATTCGGTTTATTCTTGCCCTTCACTATTTTAGAAGCCTATCGAGAGCCGCTTATTGTCCGAGCCTTTTAGCCTCTGCAACTACTCCTCGCCTTCATCAGACTAGATCGTTACAGGCCCACCAGTTTCCGCTTGGCTCATCCCCAAACCACACATCTACTAAAGAGGGTCCCGCTTTGGGATTCCTATATTATTTCATATAACCAACAACGTGACATCAACAACTCATATAATTGATAACATGAACATCAATAACTCAAATATTCGACAACGTAAACATTGCTAACGCAAAGAATTGACCACGTGATTAACTAACAGCACTTAGCCAGTAAATTGATAACTTAGTCGAATTGCAAAGATATCATTTTTAGGTTAAATATTCGTCTTTTGCACATTCTTATCACTAAAAGATTGACTTCACATCTTAGAGATACAATCAAATACCCCTAAGAAATCCATCAAACACATCCTATAACAAGCTTAATGATCCAATTCAAGTGAACACAAAAATTTCACATGCCATGATTGTAGCTTAACTATGTTTGACAACAAACACCAAATACAAGTTAACAACCAACAACCAACCAAGTCAAAAGTACTAAGTTGATTAATCTAACTTAGCCCTTAGATTTTTCACTTACCATCAAATTCAAAGTAAATTAACAAACATCAATCAACCAAATCAAGAGTATTAAGTAGATCAACATAGCTTAGCCTCTAGAGTTTTCACTTACCTTGATCAAAACTTGAATAACTCATAGGCTATAACCACCCTATAAACACTAGAAACGATGAAAATAGAAACTTTAGAAATACAAACGTGAGGCCTTCATCTTTTCTTCAAATGAGTGTGAGATGAAAGAGAAAGGAAAGAGACATGGAATTCTCTTTCTTTGTAAGAATGAGTTAAAGCTCTCTAATTAGAACTTTGATTCTTGAATGGCTTTACACGATCAAGAGAGAATGTATTTAAAAGCTTTCATAAGATGCAAAAGGATAAAAGCAACAAACCTAGGGTTAAATGTAATGATGACTTGAAGTTCAACAAAATGCTAAGTGGAAATGCAAGAGAGATGGTCAAGTTAGAAAATCACAAGCGGCACAATCATATGGTTCCTTTCAAATGATGTGGCCAAGGGAAATAAACTTAGAAGAGCAAGACTTAAAGGTAATAATGATTTTGGGTTAAAAGCCTTATGTGTAAGGATAAAGACGTGTTCCAATACTAAAGCTTCAAGTGGCCCAATAAGAGTGGTTCAATGAAGATATTTCAAGAGAGAGCTTCTTCGCCAAGTAAAATGAGTGAGCCATCAAGGACATTAATTGGCTAAGGTTGTCATGAATGATGTAATGAATAAGGTAAAGCATGATATCATCACTAGATTAAGTTCAATGTCACAAAAACATGTGCGTGAAAACTATTGGTGGAAAATGAGAAGAGGTGGCATAAATTAAAGAGGGACAAATGGCTCAGTATATGGCTTCTAAAGTAGATATTTGTTAAGCTATCAAAATATCTAGTAAATCAGTACGTAAACAAGGAAATCGGTGTCATTTCCAAACATTAATAAATCAGAAAAATATTTTGAACTCTCTAAAAACATCAATGAAAATAACGGATGTTAGGAAAATCTCAACTAAGTATATTTTAAAACTTGAAAAAATCCAATATGAAGCTCGGAGCATGTCAATCCTTTCTACAACTAATATGGAGACAATTAATTACCGTCACACTACACCATCAACATACGTGTCAACATCCTATCATATCGGACTCCGAGCAATAACAATCATGGAAAAATCAACCTAAATATTATTACAAAATGTGAAAAATTCTAGATGTCACAAGTCATTAGTCCTTTGTGATGGCTGGCGAAGGTCGTTAGCAGCGACTTCCATCATCGACACTGACAACCTCTACCAGCCATCACTGAGGGCGTCGACTGGCAGAGTAGATGGAAAAAAGGAAAAGAAAAAAAAGGAAAGAAAGGAAAATGAAAAAAAGAACGGAAAAAAGGGAAAAAAACTACACGCAGCCATACCACATAGGACAATCGGCGTAAGCTTGCATTCATCTGTGATCCATGCAACTTTTAGAGGAAACTTCATCCCGGTGACACCTAGTATTTTGAATGAGATTTCAATAATCAAAGTATCATCAAGACCGAAAGCTAGATAATCATTTTGCTTTTGGAATACACCGAAATAAGTAAATTACGAACTAATGCGATGTCCCGTTAATGTGATAAAGGATTTAGTCAAACCATGTCTCATCTCCATAATAACCATTAGGGGTGAGCAAAACCGAATCGAGAATTGCCCGAATTGACTAGTCCTAGGCAGTTCATGGTTCCTATATTTTGGAATTGGTGAATATCAGTCCGGCTCCCGATTCCAAGTGTGGGCCCACTCACCTAGACCATCCTAACCCGACTGATATATATTAATTATTATTTTTACAAAAATAAAAACCCTAATTAGAGTACCTCAACTCACTTCACTCTCCCTAGCGTAGGGACATCAAGTTCAAAACCTTAATTGCCATTTGTCCCTTTCTAGTTTCTTCACTTAAATCTTGCGCCTCTCTCTCCCAGCTAGCTCTTGCAACCTTGTTCGCCACTCACGGCAGTCGTCGCTCCATCTATTATAAGTTCAAAACCCTAATTGTCATTTGCCTCTTTCTAGTTTCTTCACTCAAGTCTCATGCCTCTTTCTCGTAGCCTCGCTCACTACTCACATCACTCGTCTCTCCTCTCACAATCTCACTCGCTCTTGACGCTTGTTGCTCCCTCTCCTGAAAATCCTCAGTCCCTCTTCGGGAAGGATGTGAGCACAAACTGAGGATGTCTTTGGTATTCAATTCGAGTATATCAAATTACTCAGAAAGATATGACCAAAGTACTCAAAAGTATAAGAAACGAGAAATTTGGAATAAGGCAAAGATATGACCGAAGTTCTCATGATCGGTTTGATTCCTGAGTGAGTCCATGAATCGATGGGTTGGTTTCCGATTCTTAGGTGAGAACTAGCCCATCTTAAAACCGATCACCCTTAATAACCACGCATGCCATCAGTGCTTTATGTCTTGTCTCGTTGATTTGTCAAAATATTGTAATATTTATTATACGGTCAAAAGCATATTATATGACTTAGCTACAATGAACACCGATCTCATGTTGCATTCAAGAAAGAAAAATTAAATTTAAGATCCGTTTGTTTCGCATAAAACTCATGTTTTGAAAAATATTTTCCTAAAAATTGTTGCTTGTATTGTTTACAAAAATGCATGAGAGAAAAATATTTACATTTTCCATGAAAACATTTAGATATAAATTATCGTCGATAATTGAAATAATTTTTGTTGGCTAATTATTCAAAGCGATATAATCAATCATTTTTTAGGAAGATAATTTTTAAATCGTTTATTTTCCACGAAACAAACTGATCCTTAGCATCTTCATAAAATTTTATAAATCGGTATACTAGATTATAGTTTTAACCAATCATAGATCGCAAAGAGGGAGGCCTGCGCATAGCACGGGCCCTCAAATAATTATACATATATAGATGTATAAACATACTAAATTTACATTCGGACCCCGACCCGAATCTACATTTGGGCTTTTTGAGAACACTCAAAATGTTTTGTAGGCGGAGCCATCAAAGCCCACAAAATCACCTAAAAGAACTCAAGGAAAGTCCTAACGGACTCTGCATCGGACGGTCCACTTCCTGCCACGAGCTTGCCCGTACTAGGGCTTAAATATTTACTAAAGTAAGCAACTCCAAGACTTTCGAGTTAGCAAAGTTATCATCAAATATGCAAAAATAAAAAATAAAAATGGCAGAGCTTGAACTATGCTTCTTCAACCTTCGGTCAAAAATGACAATAATGCATCATTTGTGACAACAATGCGCCTCATTGATTTCCCGTCGTCAAGTTCCATCCACCTTCCAAAATAATTAAATATTCGACCAGAAGGGCAAATTTTTTTTTTGAAAAGATAAACTCCAATAACATTTTGAATTAGCGGCGAGATTACCGATGAAGCAGTCTTAATTACGACCGGCACCGTGATAGAGAACAGACCGTGCATCTCGAAAATGAATCTTTCATAGAACACGAAGCTGATGATCATTTAATGCACGCATCGGAGGTCTCGTTTTTTTCCTTTTTTCCCTCCTTCTAAGGCGATGGTGGAAGATGTCTGTTTTATCTTCATAATCTAATGTAATTATATATTGGAGGGCTTGTTAACAGGTGCTCTCGAGATACAGATTAATTGTACTTATGATGCGTTTATTTCACGAAAAACTCAAGATTTGAAAAACATTTTCAAAAAAAGGATTGATTATATAACTTAGAAAAATTAGTTAACGAAAAATGTTTTCATTGTAGATAACAATTCATACCTAATTACTTTCGTAGGTGATGAAAACATTTTTCATTTATTTATTTTTGTAAGCGATATCAACAATTATTTTTCAAAAAATATTTTTCCAAAATTTAAGTTTTTCGTGAAACAAATGCACCGTTAGTCATCTTCGATTCATTGATAACACAAAATACAAGAAAATGGATAATGACACAAATGGTCCCTAAACTTTCATCAAATGTGCAATATGGTCATTGAACTTTAAATTTGTTCAATGTGGTCCTTAAATTTTAATCCTAAATTTTTAATTTGTTCAATTTAGTCCTTGGACTTTTTGCACATATTCAATTTAGTCTATTAAGTATATGAAAAAGTTCGATGGTATTCTTTCTTTTATTTAAGTTCAAGGATAATATTGAATATTTTTATATGGTCTATGAACTAAATTGAATATGTAACAAAAGTTCAGGGATCAATTGAATAAATTAAAAATTCAGAGATCATATTGTACATTAGACTAAAGTTCAAGGATCATATTAAATAAATTTAAACTTCATTGAACAAATTGCGCATTGAACTAAAGTTCATAAATTATTTGTATCATTTACCTTACAAGAAAAATAGCATTTTGAAGTGACAAATTCTATTAATTATATATTAATCAACAAAGCCACATTTCAAATTTCTCTTTTGTTTTCACCCACCGCATAAACCAAACAAAGGTTCTTAACGTTACCATGGTCGTCTTCCATCTTCCGAGAGCTTAGGGTTTGGAAACAATATATGACAAGGGCCATTAATGACGGCTCTGCTTCCTATTATTTGTCAGCGAGACAACCTCGCTAGCTAGGGACGTGATTCCAATTAACCTTAGTTAAAAAAAAAAAAACTCATTTTCTTATTTGAGATTTGCTTAATTATTTAGGTTCCCTCGTCTCGTGTCGGCAACACCGCGGTTCTCGTAAAATTCAACACGATAAGTAACTTCTCATCCGATTACTCATAAGGGCTATAAACTGGAAAACGAATTCTCCGCCATCGAAAAATTTATGTTCAGAACCTAGAACAGAAACGTCATAAGATAGGAAGATCGAAATGAACCTCGTAATGTCAAATCGACACTAGAACACGGTTCCAAAGAAGGGTATTTTCCCATGAAAACGATAAGGTAGAATAGGGTAAACCGAAGGATGCGACCACACACTCCTCCGAAGAAGAAGCACGCATTTTGTTGGTATTGGGTTCTGTGTAAATCTGGGGTTTGGCTACTTCGGAAAATGGTGCAGCAAGACATCGTATTTCATCGAGAGAATAATTCCAAAAAGGCCAAGGCAGATAGAGGGGGAAGCCGCATTAAATGTGTTGGTGCTTGAAGTCGTTGCAGGAAGGAAAAGAAAAATCGATTCATATGATTCCAGACAGACAGTGAGATGAGCAATAGAGCTAGTTTTATTTCGGAAGACTAGAAAGAAGCTTGGAATCATGTGATGAGCAATTAATGCAAAGACAGTATTAAAAGCGATAGCAGTTAGGGTTCTTCATATACGGCAAGAGAAATCTAATATTTATACATTGAATGGTCGCTCTCGAAATGGGGTTTCCTTTAAAGAATTCCTAAAGCTTAGTCTGATGTCAGGATCTAATTAATTGCCTCTGATAGGTTCCCCTTGTAGCTAGGTGTTTGCACGTCGACAAATTTTCTAAAAATCAACTTAGTTAAGTAGCAATTCCATTCGGTGTTTGATGCGAACGTGAATGCACTGTTGTAATGTAGAGGAAATTAAATAATGCGGATGGGAAACATGATGTGACGCAGTCATAGGATTCCGGTTGAATTAGATGCGTGATCATTGTTCATACTTTTAATTATTCATACGGGGGACGTAAGAATTTAAAGCCAAAAGAAGATAAAAATTACTTGGATTGGACATTTATAAAATAATAATGTGCAACATGCGCCGACTGCAAAACTCAAGTAAACCCTCTTTTTCCACTTGATTGTACAGCTGAAGGGAAAAGATGCTAGTAGACGGCATCGGTCAATTTGCCGAGAATGCACGACGGCTTGATGCTTTGATATTGACATGGTATTGTTTAATAAATTAATAAAGACTATGAAATAGTGGAAATAACTCAGATTTCTACTGCCAAGCAAAACACAAAAAACAACTAGGGTTTTTATTTTCTACACCGGCTATCAATGTAAAATATTAAATCTGCACGATTACGATATTCTAATGTCATAATATATATCTCAATTAGAAAAAGGGTTGTGTCACGGAATATTGCGAACTACTTATATAATAAATGTATAAGATCCATCAAAATGAAAGTTACATGCTAAATGGTGCAATGTTGCGGTAAATACAATATATATATATATCGTGACACATGCTTATAGGCTCTCGTCTCGGACTTAAGACGATGGATGTTGCAGCACGAGATGAAATCAGTCTCCTGTCTTTTGCCTTCGTGACCATCAAGTTGATCGAGTCAATGATTATTGCAGTCAAACCATCACGCATTTACTATACCCATGGAGAGAGAGAGAGAGAGAGAGAGAGAGAGAGATGCATTGACCACCCACGTGAATGTCTGTCTGACAAACATTCACGTCGATCCTCTTCCATTTGATGATCTTATTTTCTTGAAGATTAGGGTTTTGAGCAGTTTAAGGCGTGGAGATTATCAACCCATCAAGAGTTTCTAACCATACCCGGTTTCCCCAACGAGACAAAAAAAGGCCAATAACGTCTGCTCTCTCTCTCTCTGTACTAGAAATGATCTTGATTTTCTTGAAGATTAGGGTTTTGAGCAATTTAAGACGTGATGATTATCAACCCTTCAAAAGTTTTTAACCATGCTCGGTCTCTCAAACGAGAAAAGAAAAGGGCAATAACCCCTCTCTCTCTCTCTCTCTCTCTCTCTCTCTCTCTCTCTCTCTCTCTCTTCTAGGAATGATCTTGATTTTCTTGGAGATTAGGGCTTGAGCAAGTTGAAGACGTGATGATTATCAACCCTTCAAAAGTTTTCAACCGTACTCGGTCTCGAGAGAAAAAAGGGCAATATTCTCTTCTCTCTCTCTACTAGAAAGTAATCAGAAGAGAAGAGAAGAAACGTGGAGACCATACATCTGAGTAGAAGGCCCCCTAATCACTGTCATTGGCGGCGGTGCAGGGTGGCCTTTCGCCTTCACTATGACCAGATGTGCGCGTCTTTTGCGGCCACCACACAACCCTAATTGCCCAACTTGGGTTAAAGAGATGAAGGCGCCAATCAGGTGGGGATTTCTCTTCACCAACAAAGAAGTCTGATTTACAGGGGCGGGCCAATGCCCAGACTAACAACTTGTTAACTACATTTTATCAGCAACTTGCTCACATATATATTATATATATACACATATATATGTACGGATTATTATTTGGCCGGATTAGATTGTTAGAGATGTTATTGAACCACACATTCATCTGATAATTTAGTTTCTTAGATCAAGTTTATGGTAATATAATAAAATTGCATGATATATTAGTAGGAGGTATAGTGTTTTATGTTCCCCATGGCCCTTATTTAGAGAGGTTTTCAGGTACACACTGAGAGCACGCTTCATCTATTTAAATCAATCATGTCTAGCTCCATTAATTTGCAAGGATGAGATGAAACTCATGTAATACTTGGTAATAAGAATGTCTTTTTCTTGGGAGCACATACGAGTTTCTCCATGATTTGCCTTCCAGACATTATCGACATGTGCACTTTAATTTTAAGCCAAGTTTTGGACATGCAAGACAGAGTGTTATATATTGTATTTGAATATAAGAAGTCATATATATATTGGAATATTTTAAACTGCCATTTTTTTTTTTTGGTAAGGTTAAACCTCCATTTTTGTTGACAGCAATCTTGTAAAATTTTCAAGAGAATCACAGGAGGCTAAGATAATGAATCAAGCAAATGAATGGTGCCCTTTCTATTATGTCTTATTGGTTATTTTGCTTCGACTTTCAATTCATTGCTTGAGCTTGAGCTTGTTACTAATTATAAGATGGATTGATACATTAAAAAAATTATTTTCTCTAATCAATAACTTATCTAATTTTACTGGAAAAATTGCAGTAATAGTCATATGTTTTTACTATGTCATATTGATGTCAATGATTTTGGACGAGTAATAATATCACAAATCAGCTGTCTCAATTAGAATGGTTTAGAGCGTTGGCTCAAACCTGAACAGGATAGAAAGGACATCTATGTATGTATCAAGATTTCTTACTCTTCTTACCCCCAAGGAAGCATAGGACCAATTTGAAAATGGGTGGATCGTAAAGATTCTTAGGCATTAAATGTGCTGCTTTAGAACTTGAACCTTGCTCGATAGATTATTAGGCAAGCTCAGACACAACATCAAACCCTTGCCATAAAATAATAATAATAGACCAACACAGTGACACACACACACTTAGTCACTTGCTTTGTATAGACATAAACAGCGTTCTTCTCGAAAAAAGTTGGTTTTTTCGATTGAGTGGAAAAGATTACACACGTCGTTTGCGATTATAAATATCCACTGCCAGCCCTCATTCTCAATAAGCCCAACTTCTCTCTTTCTCTCTCTCTCTCTCTCTCTCTCTCTCTCCTCGATCAAAAAGCCATATCTGTTTCTGAAGAACACAGAGAAGAAGAAGAAATGGGAGGAAACTCGCCTTGCGCATCTTGCAAGTTGCTGAGACGTCGATGCGCTAAGGGTTGCATATTCGCTCCTTATTTTCCTCCTGATGATCCTCACCGTTTCGCCATTGTCCACAAGGTCTTTGGTGCGAGCAACATCAGCAAAATGTTGCAGGTTCTCTCTCTCTCTCTCTCTCTCTCTCTCTCTCTCTCTCTCTCTCTCTCTCAAAGAAGCCGGAAAACACGGAACCCTTCTTTATTCATAAGCATTTGCACCGTTCTTTGAGGTTGCAGATCGGTAGAATGATCTTGAAAACATGTTAAATCATCCATATTTAATATTATATATGTGTCCAAGATTTAGAATTGATGCTCAAACATGATATCAGAGTAGATGGTGATGGCATTACTAGCTATTGTATAACATTCTCTGTCATGCATAGATCAATCTTGTTTAACCCCATGTTCACAAAATTCATTATCTCGCTCAAAAAGACTTCACAAGACCGTATATCAACTCCTTTGCCTGAATATTTCAGCTTTTGGTTCAGAATCAATACTTAAACATCTTCAAATGTCGATAATGAGATTGTTGAAACACCCCAGGTCTAGGTTGACCTAGTTTCCTTCCCTTTTTTTTTTTTTGTGCCATTGAACGAATATTTTCCTACTTGAAAACTTCCATGGGGAAAGAACTTGATTTCAAACTTTAATCTTGATGAATGTATACTTCCAGATCAATCGTCATTCACATATTTATTGATAAGACATCCTTTTCCGAAATCCTTTTAGGAGCTACCAGTGCATCAGAGAGCTGACGCGGTGAGCAGCCTTGTGTACGAAGCCAATGCGAGAGTCCGAGACCCTGTGTATGGATGCGTTGGGGCCATCTCCTACCTCCAAAACCAGGTGGCTCAGCTACAGATGCAGCTCGCCGTGGCTCAGGCCGAGATCCTGTGCATACAGGTCCAGCAAGAGCCCATGGCCATGCCGTCCCCGGTCGTACCGATGGACGGCTCTGACGACAAGTCGTTCCTCCTCCACAATAACCTCCCCCCGTACTTTAACTTGGCGTCCAACTCCAGCAATGTAACTCATGAGTCTCTCAAGAGAGAGAGCTTCTATGGACAGGACATGGTTTCTTAATGAATAAAACTTGTGTTTCCTCGTTTCTTTTTGGCCCCCTTTTTGCTTAATCATAATTGACATTGCCAAATGCATACATCGATTAATACCTAGCAACATATATCAGTAAATATATGTTCTATGTGAGAGAAAAAGGCCAAATGGAGAATCTCTCTCTTGATGTTCTTACTTGGGTACGGTGCAGTTTAACTTTTTGGATTTTGATTAATTTATGTTAGTTATGCTGAAGAACTACACTACTTAGTACAATAAAATAATGAGCTAGAGTTTGGAACAGGAGTAAGTTGATGGGTCAACGCTAGCATGTGAGATGGAATTGATGAACAAGGTTCTTTTTATTTTGTCAGGCCACTAATTTATATAATTAAAAGCAAGCCACTGGTTAAAAATTAAGATCATCAGTGAGAGAACACGTGAAAGATAGTGGCCAGTCGGTGGATTTGAAATTCAGAACAACTTCGAAGACATGAATTCTAATGCTTTGCAAACTACACATGTATCTAGGGCTTTTTACATTGCAGCAGTATAACCTTTTGAGTGAAGAATGATTATCAAGTTGTGAAGAGGAATTTCATCTGGACTTTCGCCCCAGCAAAGTTGGTTTTTGTCTAAGAGATGTGAATATTGACAAACCTTCGTTACCAAGTCTCTCAAGATGCACAATTCTAAAAAAAAAATTAGTCGATTGAGACCAAACCCCATTTCCAATTATCACGCAATTAATTTTGAATGCCATGCTTCGACTTTCATTTATAAAATCTGTTTATATATTGCAAGCACCATAAGTCAAATGTTCGTAAAATTTTGCACGTGTCAACGAATGTGTTGAACAAGTAATATAATGATAAGAAGAATATCGTCCCACAGAGATTGATGATAATAAACCAATTAAATATTAAAAATAGACTAATTCTAAAATTTATCCAACTGATCAAAATATAATTGAGAACAAATAAAAATTGACAATTTTTAAAAACGAAATTTTATAAACTAAAGGCAGATAATTAATCAGGTAAAATATGTTAGAGCATCCGATTTCACCATAACCACTAGATATGAATTTCAGATCATTATACATACAAGAACAATATCAAACATGTAATAGCGGAATTTCCTAGTCTTTTTACTATCCTATTTCTAGGTATAGCAAACCTACTCAGTTTATCAATTCATTATATTTCTATGTGAATTTAAATAAACATAAGCGCATTAAAATCTGTGAATATTCCGGTTTACAATGAATCTTTTGGACCACTTTATCACTGAAAGCTATACAAATAACATGATATATTTCTATTCACATTTAATTTATGGTTATATATTATAAGGAATAATTGCATATTATTACTTTTCAGTCTCAAACATGCACATCAGATCATTCAAGTGGTGGCCAGTCACTTAAACACATTAAGTACAATAATATATAACTCACATGAATGAAATTACTTGCAAAGCATAAAATTCATATCATCATGGTTAGGCTACATCGTAGCTCTAACAAAGAAAATTAGAATATAATAGAAGAAAAAACGACAATAGAAATTAAACCAAACATCTTGAATCAAAGAACAAGAATTCTATCACCACTTTTGTCTTCTCTTCAAAATACTTGAAAAACTCTTGGAACACTGAAAACAAAAATGATATCTCTCTCTAAAAACTCCATGTTCCCCCAAGTTATCATATTTATATAATAACATCCAAGACTCCTCTCACAAGGCAATTACTTCTTTTTTCACATAAAATTAGGGAATAAATTGCAGAATTCCCAATGTGATATCCACCTTCTAACTCTTCTTTGAGTTGCATATTCCTTTCTTTTTTTTTGCCATATTTTCCTTTTTTTCTCCATATCTCAATATTCTGCATAAACAAGGAAATATTAAGTAAATAAAATGAAATCCAAATATATTCTAACAAATATTGCATTATCTGTTGCCTAAAGTAGATAAAATAACTTTATTTTTATAGAGTTATCATCAAATTACATATGTCAAAATTATTTAAAGTTTCTGTACAGCTCCTCCACCAATTTCATATGAAGGTTTCTTTACAATGAGAATGAAGATCTTCAGCATCATCCTCTACACCCATTTTTCGCAAGATAAATAATAAAAACACAGAAATGGTTATGTGACAACTAAGAAAGCTTAATGAGTCGATCAGCAGATATAACAAGACAGTTTTCTAGTATGTTCACGTGAATGCCAGTGCAAGAAAATTCTCTCAGCGTGTTCATGGGATTGCGAAGGACGTCCAGAAGACGAATAAAATTTCCGATAGCCTATGTTATCGTGTACTCTACCTTGGTTTTATTATATAAGAATCCACCTCCAAATACAATATTGTGTCGAATCAAACATTATGTCATAGAAGGTAGTAAACGACAATGGGGACAACTGACTTAAAGATTCCTGATTTAAAGATTGCTGATTACCTCTTCTACTTCTTTTTTTTTTTGTGTTTTTTAATAAATACGGAAGGACTCCTAAAGTCAAACATGACAAACTTTTCGAGATATATATATATATATCTCCGTCCATTGCCATTAAATCCATCGACTGCTGAAACGAAGATAAACAATGGTTGCCATACAATTCGATGTACAGAGAAGTTAATATGAATTGACATAACCATATCTAGTTATTAGCTTCGACGTTATTTCACAGACGATTTCGGTATTATGCTAAGTGGGAGATAATCTCTGAGTAGAATCTTCATGCTACCCCACTTTATGATTTAAGATCAAATGGCTAATGATTTTGTTGTCACAAGGGCATATGTACAAATGAGGAAAAGTCCCATGAGTAATGATGACACCGTGATTCATGAGGGTCAACGAAAGAAGTGTCTGGCTTTGATGTCCAGGCGAGGGTTCGAGAGTTGTTCCTGTGCAACTTCACGGGTGAGGAGCTCCTGATGATTTATGGATGCAAGGCATTCCATTTCAAAGGTAAAGATGATGACCACTCGCAAGAAATTTGCTACCATGAATGAACCTAATGCGGCTCAGTGCATAGAACCTCCTTTAGTGGGAGCAGTGAGGATTCTATCGAGAGTCAAATGAAGTTGAAAAGAGAGATGAAATTGAGAACAAATTAACCCTCTTGAGAAAAGGAGGAATTTTCACCTCAAAGCTCCATGAGAAGAGAGAAAAAGTCATGGTGCCTTCATCTAATCAACTTTCATTTCCGCTCCTTTGTGGGGACAAGATAGAGAGATATGGTGGGAAATCTCATTTGTCTGTTACTTCCAAACAAGCTCTCCTTTGGTTTCCAAGAATCATTCTCAAATTTAACCCCTTTAGCATCACTTCAATGTTGTAACCCAGCACATTTTATGTCATTATGACTCCAGCTAGTGCTTTATTTAGTAGACGGGTGATGTTCGGATCAGCTTTCGCGCATCTCAATAAGGTCCATCAATGAGGGCTATGATTAGTGTTTAACAAGTAATGCTTAAAGTGCTGCATTGATTAAGATAGTCAAATTTGTTTTCATTAAGATGCATGTCAAGCATATCCCAATTTAGCATGGTGTCTACATTATACGGAAAACGAAAAAATTTCTTTCCTTATTTAACCTTTTGAAAATCTCCCTTTTCATCGATATTATGTGATGTGGCAGTGGCAACGCATAAGGTACCATCGTCCAGGTCAAGAGTCACTTGCCAAAGCTTTCAATGCTTCCACGAACTATGTTGCTTTGGCTGCTTTACGTGTAGCACCTACTAACGTGGGTGGTAATGTCCTTATTGCACATCGCAATATCTGACGTCATCCCCGTGCTTTGACGTTCGATTGGGGAGAAGGAACTTTCTCTTTTCCAATCATCAGTAGCGCGATTACATCATTGAAAATTAATCAAGATGTACTATCAACAACGACAAATTTCGATTGCTTGCTCTTCTGCGTATCGATCGGGTACCATCGGAGTCATGGGTTGACCACCTTCCGCAACCAGACCACCTTCCAACTCCCAGAAACAACTGGAATAAAAGGACAAGGAACAATATACTACCGTTAATTTCTCATACTATGATGAGCAGTTGGAATATTACAGGTTCAATTACCCTTTCTTTAGGCACAACCCTTTGACCTTAGAAACGCAAACCTATCATCCATCTAAATCAATCTGATTGTGTACCAACAACTACCCAGCTTTGCTTGGAGGCTTTACATCTATGACTACAATTGCCAAAGTAAAACATGGTCCTTCTGGCTCCGGTCATTCAATATTCTTCAGCCACCAGATTTGTCTGAACAAGGGTCTCTTTTTGGAGTCCCAAAATATCTGAGGTCCTTCCACTCTTAATCCCTAGGCATTTGGCTGCCGGCGAAGTTGATGGTCGTCCAGAGATCCCAAACTCGATATTTGGGCCTTCATGTTGTCAGTTTCGAGCTGTTCTAGGAACAAGTTGACCTTCCATCCATCATTTGCTTGTCATGCAGATGCCTACATTGTCCAAGTTTCAACATGAACCTTGTCTCAAGTCTCAACCTCTTCATGAAATTAAGATGGCTCAGCCAAACAATTCAAAGCAAATCTTCTGTCCCTGTTAACTTGGCATATTCATCTTCATCGATTGTTCCTTTCTTCAACTTTTTCAGAAGGCGGTACTCTCGAGTCAACTCATCTTCATCTTCAATTGTCTGAGCTGCACGTCTCTGTTTTGCCGTTTTCTTCCTCATGACATTGGATGCGGTATTTGCATTCTTGTTTGGTTTATGGGTTTTTGGATCTTTCTGTGGTGCCTCTTTCTTAGCTTGCAAGTTCTTCTGCCTCTGCTTCTCCCTAGATTTTTCCCTGGACAGTATCAATCTGAAAACATTACTGCAATTGCACGCAGGAACAAGGGAAGACCTACTTTTTCCCATTAATTAAAAACAAGGTATGAAGTGAATTATCAAAATATTTTGAAAGCAAACCCATCTGGAATTATTTGGACAAAAGAACATTTGAATTTTCACTTTTTATTTGAAAAATTCAGATCAATATGATCAACAATGGTTCCAGTAGAGATGATTTCCTTTAAAACATGTTTAGATATAAAGCTTCGACAGAAAGATCAGAAAACTTGCTGGGACAGAGATATCATTTGTTCACATGAAAAGAAAGTGGGTTGCAATCTATTAAGGAATCAGAGCTCAAAGATTTAGATGCATGCTCTTAACATAGGGACGTAATCTAAAAGTACTCCCATGACTCATCGAGTATCAATACAGACTAAGCAAAACATGAAAAGAGCATGCTTAGGAATAAAATTTTCTTACTTGTACTTAATTTCCTCCAAGTTAATGTCTTCAACTGGAGTGAAACCCTCTGTGGAAAGTGAATGGTTCTTCACCTCGGGCATACCAGGAAGTTGCAGCAAGCCATATCCCATTGCCAACTTCCCAACCTCCAGTTCTTTCCACCTAAGAAAAGCATAAACCATACATATGGAGAGAGCGAAGATAGGAATCGAATGAGGTTCTCATCTTTCTTTCTTAATAAGATGGGAGAGAAGCAAAAAGTTGAATCCAAGTTACTGGATCATGGTTTGCAACTAGGCCAAGTCCTTATTTCCGACATCTGAAAATTCTTACTGACCTGAAAATATAAGAGCAGTGGTGCTCCTTATAAGCTCGAATATGTGAGACAAACGCTCTAACTCCTTTCTCCATAACATCACGGTCCTTCTTTGCAGCAGAGCGCATCTGATACCAAATTATATTCTATGCTAAGATCAACTGCAAGAAATCTTCGGAAGAAGTGACACGAAATCTAATAGCAATGAAAATAGGATTATTATTAGGTCCACTGCCAGTGTAAAGAATATTTTACACATTCACCATTAGATTGATGACATGTGTGCTTAAAGATGGTTATGTAACCGGGTCTATCCACTTGTCAACTCTCCAATGGTGAAACTGTGACTTGTTTCTTATACTGGCGGTAGACATAATGAGAAAACATAAATATATTACACATCTAGTAGAACCATTAAAAGGAAAAAGGAAGCACAATTTACATGAAACTCTTACACCATGTTCACATCCACACATCCCAAATATGTGCAAGTAAAGTTGACCAAACAACAAAGATCAGGATAACAACACAAGAACAAAAGCAAAGATGCATCAAACCGACGAAAAGAACGTGCGGCAATATTCTTGTAGCCAAAACATCATCTTAACCGTGCTTACCAGGGGAACAACAGCTAGCACATTATCATTGCACTTCCTTTGCTGGAGAGGAACCCTTCTTATACGCAAGAATTCAACATAAGATTCCTCCTGAATAAATACAAGGAACAGATGCATAGTCATGTTAAGGATCAAGTTAATTCAAAATTATGCAGATGAGAAGATAAAAAATAGCAATTAAAACCTTAGGCAACAAAAACACAATTGCAGCTCCTTGTCTGCCCAGCCTAGCTGTGCGCCCAACTCTGTGTACGAAAACATTTGGATCTTGGGGAGGATCATACTGGTAAAATAACAGGGAAAATAATCATATTACCATCAAGTTAAACATCTATAAGATAATTATCCTTCTATAAAGTAAATATCCCGCGCATTAGTCTAGGTTTAACACAAAAATCCATTCACAATGCTTAACAGTTGGCAAGTGGAAGATAATCTCAGTAGTAAACAAAATGACGATATTTTAATTTTTGATGAAACAACAATCATGCTGATTAACCAAATGAAAACTATAAATTACAAAATCAATGACATTTTGGTAATTACAAGACTGACAGACCTGCACTATACAATCAACACCCGGAATATCCAGACCACGAGCTGCAACATCAGTACATAGGAGAACGCCACTTGAAAGTGACGTAAATGAAGCCAATGCTTTTTCTCTAACAATCTATAGAACACCAAAAAGAAAAGTTAAAGAATCAAAATCAGTCAACTAAATGTGTAAAATAGAATTCATTTACCTGTTTCATTTTCCCATGGAGAGGAACCAAAGAAAGACCTTTCAAAGCAGAAAGACAAGGAAGAACTGCTCCCCAGTAGTCAACACACGCACAAGTCATAAAGTAACTGCGAAAGAAAGCAGGTCATTTTTCAGCTTGAGATGACTTAATGGCCCGCGACAACAAGGCACCTGTTGTTTCTCAATTTTTGCAACAATGGCTGACTTACACAATAATTTTATTGGACTTGTTCTTCGTAAGGAAATCAACGAGTTGTGACGGTTTCTGGTCTGCTTCACACTCTAAATACTGCAAATTAAGTACGAACCAAGATCTATGAACAAAAGAATCAGAATGAAGTATAGGAGGATTGCTTGGACCCCGTGAACAAATTTACACAACCAATTATTAGAGGCTCAGAACTCACAAATGTAAGTGATAAATTATTATCTTACTTCATATTCATAGCAACACACACCATACAAAATGGTCCATCTCTATTATCAGGTCAGTAAAAATGAGAAGTAAATAAAAGGAGTACAAATTTTTCATACTAAAACTGAAAAGGAACCTAGTACCTCAAGGAACAGGCCAGAAGGCGTTTTCGAAGGGCCTGCATCCCGTGATAATGCTGAATCATCCTGTTGCTTTGTTTCTGCTCGAACTTCGACCCTCACCGGGTTCCGCAAACCAGCTTTAGCCAGCTCCTCAACTGCCTCAGTTTGAGTAGCAGAAAAAAGGCCAGTTCTACGAAGTTTGGGTAAGCGAGATACAACAGAAGTTATCTGCTTTTGGAATCCCATATCCAGGAGCCTATCTGCCTCGTCCAAAATTAGAATCTGGTACAACCAACAAGATGTACCAATAAGCTGTAGTAAACAATTTCTGTGCAGTGCGGTACACATGACAGCCATTTCTTTTGACAAGCTTATCATAATTGAACGGCACAAAAGTAACACAAGATGATGCATGCATACATACCTCGAGATTCTTAAAATCCAAGATATCCATCCGATCCATAATGTCATACAGCCTCCCAGGTGTACCTATCAGCAAGTTCGCTCCTTCCTCCTCAATTTTCTTCATGTCTGCTTTAACCTCAACTCCTCCGACTAAAAGCAAGGACTTGATACTTGACAGTGTAGAAATGAAAGGTTGCGCGACGTGGTAGATTTGTGACGATAGTTCCCTGGTAGGAGAAATAATCATCCCCAATACCTACAAGCATACCAATTTTTAATGAACAAATCAGACTTGAAACTAAAGCTGCTAGCCAACTATTGAAAATCCGCTAGATATTCACAAGAGCAACCCCTTGGGAGCATCACTTTAGGCAGCAAACCGGTGCAAACCACGATCCAAATCAAACCTATTCGAGCAACGCATTTTGCCTTGAGACGAACTAAACAGCCATTGCATGAAGACTCCAAGACGGAACTCCACGCAATAGACAATACACGCCCCCGTACACATTGTATGCTGTGCAGTGGTTTCCCAAAAACAAGCACTGATGAGGAACCAGTGTTGGTGTATTGCTGTAAATTCACAGTGAATCACCACCATCCGCACAACAGTGCCTGTCCAGTAATTACGATTTTGCAGATATTCTATGGACAATTCATCCCGACCTCCTCACACGACAAACATCACTACAGTTCGCATCACGACGGTCTCGAGCCAGCGCCACAACAACTCGAACTTCTCGTTCACTCGTTTACGCGTGGTGAAACCATTAAAACGAGCGGCGGCCGAACCTGGTGGCGCTTGGGCGGCGCGGGCAAGGAACGGCGGAGGATTTCCACGAGAGGGACGACGAACGCCAGGGTCTTGCCGGAGCCGGTGGCGGCGTCGACGGCGACGTCCTTGAAGCTGCACAGCAGGGGGATCGTGGCGGCCTGCACCGGCGTGCAGAACTCGAAGCCGGACAGGCTCAGAGCCTCGAGGACCGGCTCGGAGAGGGGCGGCTCGAGGTCGGAGAAGCGCGTGGCGGTCAGAGCGCGGTTGCTGCTGCCGTCGCGGGGCTCGTCGTCCATTTCGCGGCTTCAGTTGCGGTGCTGCTCCGCCGTTCTGCTTCGTCTCAGGGTTTCTTGGCTCGGGCTTCTTAGTTCCGCTGTTTTTTGCGGTCAAGGACTTCGATTTACCGCAAAATTACGAAAATTGCCGCGGCGTCATGCGACGTTTACGTTCGTGCCCTTGGGCCGGGCCTCGATCAAGTTCATGGGCTTAACGGTCAAAATCCCCATGAACTTTGGTGCCGTTGCACAAGAGTGTTCAATTTGAAAATTGCGTATTACTCCCTTGACTTCATTAATCTATTACAAAGTCAAGAAAACTGAGATGGTTCATTGTCAATTAACGATTAATAACTATGCAGATAGAAAAGCAAATTGTTGCCAATTCATTGAAATTTTAGAGGGTTAATGTGGAATTTTTCAAAATTTACAAACTAGCAACGTATTAGGCTGTGGGTTGATTCTAATAAGTTATGAACCTATTTAATATTCATGTTATTATGGGTTTTACCATTCTAAACTCATTTTTGGATATAACGAAACCATAAAACAAATCAGTTAATCAAGTATGAATTAAGAAATGGATCCATTTTTACAGGTTTCATTTTATAGTAGTGATAGAATTTCCTGCATTATTATTCGGGGGGTCAAATTTTTTGTATATTTGAACTGAGAATATGAGTGTGACCCTAATTTTGCTTGACAAAGAAAAGTTGACCATCAGTTTTTTTTCAAAAAAAAACACAATGATGTACTCCCGTAATTTTATATATAAAGTTAATGACATGAATAAGTCGATGAACTTTTATTTAATATTTAATAGAGTTCCTAAATTTTCAAAATTTGATCCAATCAAATTCTTCTGTCAAAATAGTAATTGCACTAGGTGATGTGGCAATTAATGCTATGTAATCCATTTGTATGTTTTGGCGCCTATATAATTTCTATGTGATATGTTTCTAGTACACTCACGACTTGACCACACCCAACTACAATCCTTTACGTTCACTCTCGAATAGTGCCCCCAACTCGACCATCATCGCAACCTGAAAACTCAATGGCCGCTATTATCTAGAGGATAGATTAGCTTCGTCACAGTTAAACCTGTCAAAATGGGTTATAAACCTATTTTTTAATCCATATATTAGTAAATGAGTCATAAATAGGTTAATTATATTTAGTAAATGGGTCATAACTGAGTAGAAGTCTTATATTAATGTTAAATGAGTTGTAAATGGGTCAATAATGGGTCATAAATTAGTTTACAGCTAATTTAAACTCAACGCATTTCTCTCGTCCTCACTCATTCCGCACTCTCATTTTAGCTTGGGTATGAATTTTCCTATATTTAATTAAATATGAAAGTGTTTTAGCAATACGGGTTTTATCGGGTATAGGTTGGGTATGGGTCGGGTCAGGTATGGGTTAAGAAAATTGCACTACGCATAAAATAGGTTATAAACGGGTTAATGGGTCAATTTGGGTTGGACCATTTATAATCCAACCCAAACCCGACCCGATCCACCCATTTGACAGACCTAGTCACAGTTGAAACATGCAAGAGTAAATGTCGTGTTCACCATAATTACCACTGCTCTCTCTCTCTCTCTTTCAAGTGTGAGGCCATGTCGCCTCGAACCTAAGATCGCATGCCTTGGACCTGAGGATGTGCACCTCAAATTTGAGGTCGTCAAGGCCTTAGAGCATGCGCGACTTAATTTGAGGTCGCGATGCCTTGGCTCATATTTGAGGGGAGAGAGAGCGAGGTAAAGCATATGATGAGAGGGCCACATCAGCAGCCGTGATGACTGCTGGCCTGGGCTTCTCGAGGTGGGATGCGATGACCGGCCGCGAAAAAGAGGCGGCCATGACAGCTCCTCGCGGCGAGTCCCGGCGGGGGATGGCAGCTTGTCGGCGGGCCACTATCGAGCCGGAGCGCATTTAATGCCAACTACGTCGAGCGGAATTCCCAAAATTCGGTGATCAAATTTGAAAAGTAAAAAAAAAAAAAGATCACGTCGAACTTCTAGCACGCGTTCGTGGACCGTGACGATTGATTGATGGTCCCACATTCGCTTGACTTCAAGTCAATTGTAATCATTAGCTAAAAAAAAAAAAGTCAATTGTAATCACGCCCATTATTATTTTCTTTTCCCCGATTTAACAAATAATTCCGCACTTTGCACTTCATTATCAAAAGATTGGAAGCAAAAACATAAAACTAGCAAATCGTCTCGTGATCATTAAAATATCGTGGAAAAATCGAGCGAATGTTCTCGGTTTTTTCCCACGTTCGCTTAACTTTTGGAAACACTCGCCCTGTCGTCGACCCCCTCCGTGCCACCTCAAGGGTCCCCCAGCTCAGGGTTTCCTCTCGGTCCTCTGCAACTCCGCCTTCGACGCGTTCCATGAGGGAATCCAACGGCTGAGCTCCATCCGGAAAATCGAGATGATCCGCCGCGGCTCGCTCGGACGGCTGCTCCTTCTCCCGGCGATCCTGAGCTGCGCCCCGCCGGCGGCGAGCTCGGCCTCCGCGGCGTGCGAGCTCAGCGTCGCCGACCGCGACAGGCTCTACAGCTACAGCCTGGCATCTCCCATCCCTAAGTTCCCGCACGGCGTGCTCAGCGAGGACGGGTAACGTGTCTCTTGACTCGCCTTCTCCGGCGTCGGCGAGCTTAGACTCGGCGTAGTGTATGCGGATGGATAGTAGGTAGCTCGTCTCGTTGTTGATCGGATATTCAGCTTACGTACGGACGAACGCCTGTGAGCGTCGCGATCGCAACGTGTTTAGCGTAGTTTTAGCGTACCGTCCGTATTGATTGAAGTTCCTTTTGCGATCGCAACGCGCTTTTAGTGTACTGTCGTGATACTGCGGCTGTTTGGCCAGAGATGTCGTAGATTTCTCTTTGAGAACATCGCGTTAGATCTGCCAGTTCATTGTGTCGGATTCGCAATTTACTTAGGTGGGCCACTTGTTGGCCAATTTTAGCTGGAATTGACGCGCTTGTGGCATTTAAAGGTAAGCTAATGAGTTGTGATAGAGGTCGCTATCATGAGCTGAGCTCTGGTAGGTGTTAATCTCAATTAGCTGGTAGACATATCCTAAGTTAGGTCATCATCAACCGTATTTCAACAAATCTCGGAGTGTTCGCAGTTTATCATGTGTTCAAATGCAACAAGTAACTCGGAGCCTTCCAATTTTTTTTTTTTTTTTGGTAAGGAAAGCCTTCCAATTTTTTATGCCTGTATAATTGTATAAACGGACATCAATCACATTAATCTGGCTCTTAAGAACCATCACAATTCTTCTGTATATGTGGCGCAGGTTTTACAAAGTGGCGGCAGATGATACTGTGCTCTGGTTTCAGGTTGTCTCCAACAGGTCACATTTTGTTTCTTTATTTTCCATAAAAATGCTCCATGTGAGACTTCAGTTTTTTGCACTTTGATGCATGTAAACTCCACCATAGGGACCCGTATATCTCTCTATCCAAGATACAGGCCTCAAGAGCCTTTAGAGTAGATTGTTGGTAATTTACACGAGTTCTAGCTGATTCACTGATGTTGCTCTGAACGTCTATTCTCTTGAGCAGCTCTGCGGCGCTATGATATTCAATCATGACCCACCCAGATGCATTGACTGCTCGGTAACTTCTCAAGTTCTTTGTTTAGGAAATTCTCCTTGGACTTATATCTATTTATAGGATTTCCTGAATTCTCTTGTAGCTTAATTGCAGCACTTGTGTTACAGGATTGTGGAGGTCCATCACGCTGCGGCATGGAGTGTAGTGCTCTTGTGGCAGATGATGTTGGAGGTAAGAAATCTGCCGCTTTCTGGTGCATCCATCTTTTATACAATGAGACCTTGGTAGCTTTATTGATTAGACTGGAGATTGCTGTTCTTGTTGTATAACGGATTAATATTTACAATATGTTGTGGCTGTGCAAATTTCTTCCTATCACTGGCTCTAAAGGAATTAATCGAGCCTCCGATAAAGATAGTTTTTCTACGGTCCTAATATCTCGTTAGTTTTGTATGTGCCACTACCTTCCATATTACTATTTAGTTAGACATAGAGAGCAGCTTCCTTTCCTCCTGTTGATTAGCTTGTAAATTGTTTCTACTATGGCTTATGATTGAAATGGATTCCATCAATTGTAGCATTCAGTTGGTCTGAAATTCATTGCTTCACGAGGGAGCAGGAGAAATTTTCCATATGTGTGGCTGTTAAAGATGTCCTGTAATATTCTGAATATTAGTTACAGTGTCTCATAGCATAAAAATTTGTGTGGTACTTACAAATGCAGGCTACCCAGTATGTATTACAATTGGGCGTGCAAGTAGCACTCATGTTGATGTCATAGGTGAGATAACTATCTCTTATTTGATAAATAATTTTTGATATTATATAATTTTCAATCTGGACCAAACGACCATCCGGTACCTAGTCGAACCGGCCATTCTGGTCTGGTGGATATTGGGCCTTATCTTCTTGGACTTCTGGGCATATTAGACATGCTTGGGGCGGCTATGGGCCCTTCTGGCCCCCCTCTCAATTCCTCCCTGTGTATGTTTGAATGGTTGGAAATATTTGTATCTAATACATGCTTATGTGTATTAATGCAGCTGTAGGAAAAAATTATGATTTGGCTACTTTCTGTGCGTGTCAACTTTAATATTTGTTTGAGATATCAATTCATGTTCGTTTTATCTTGACTCTTGTAGATCAGAAGAAACCGCACAGTGGTGTCACTGTAAAGATGATGAGTAATGGTGACAAGTCTAATTGTTCACTTTCTGTATCCATCATATGTGATCCAAGTAGAGTTCAAGTAAGAATCTGACTGTAATTTTTTTTCCATAACCTATTTGGTTGCTCAGATATCATAACATGATTGTATATTTCCTTCTATGTTGTTTTTTCTTTGTTATATGAGATTTTGATTTGGGTGACTCCGGCAGGGACCAAATTTACTGGAGAAATATGGGACTTGTGACTATGTGAGTGCTCTGACAAACTGGAAGTCTTTTATTTATTCTCCGGCAGTTAGCAATGTGTTTGTAGGATTTGGAACGAGAGGATGTATGCATGATCCTAGCAGAGAGGATGTATGCATGATCCTAGCAAAATGACATGAGCATTTGTCCTTTTTCTTCTCTTCATGGCCCTGGAGTTCTTTCTGGTTTCCATAATAAACACAATGCTCAGAGGATGAGACTGTTTTCTGGTTCTTTATCATCACCAACAACATAGTTCTACCTGGGAGGCATCAAGTGGGTTTTAATAGTTTCTTATTTATCAAGAGCATTGACAGAAACTATAATAGTGAAGTCATGATCAAATAGCAGGATCATTGGTGCAGTATTAGCTAGAGATGCGAAGAGTCAGTCAATATATGCTGAAGTTTAATGATACCGGAAGTTAGGAATAATCACATTAATTGAGGATCAGCTAAAGATGCCTGTTTTATTCTGCTTATATGACTGTTAAAAAAAGGTGATGGTGATGGTGAAGGTTTATTAGATGCATCGATTTGGTTGGGGGAATCTGGAGTAGCATTTCTTATGTCATAATTTCAGGCTACATCGTTGAGGCATCCTTCAGGCTGTGCTAAAATAATCTACGTGCATGGACGTGGATGGGGTTGGTTTGGTATCCTCCTGATAATGTGAGATTCTTATTTCCTTATTAAGTCCTTTAGATTTTTGCAAAACATATATTGTCTAAGTAATTTTAAACTCTGACAATTCTGTCTTGTTTTTCTGACCGTGTTTATCTGAATTACAGAAGCATGTGTCTCTTTGGAGGGTATCTACTTGCTGGTGCAGTGTATAGATACTTTATGCTTGGAGTTCGTGGTATAGATGTATGTTTCCAGCTCAGTCGTTACTTTTCTTTCTCCGCTAAATGCCTTGTTTTTCAGAATTTCACTTGTAGTACAGTAATGAAAGACACTCTTAAGTCTAAAGGTATTATCCTCCTAATCCTCACACGGCTTACCTGATATTCTTCACTAATGTGAGCTGAGTGGTTCTTGTTCTCCTACAAGTAAGACAAAAAAATTCTCTTGCATGGGTACCATGTGTAGCATTTTAGTTGTTTGTTATGCAGCTCGTTCTTGTACCTGCTAATATAGGTGATTTTTTAAGTTCCTTTTCTTTGTTCAAATCTTTCATTTTGTTGCATCACCTTCTGTTAAGTAAATTTGTGAACTTCATGATACCTGCTAACTTTTTTCTGAATTGTCTTGCCTTGCTGTTTAGATTGCAAATCCTTTCTAATCTTTTTCGGAGAATGTCCTCTCTTAAAATCCAAAGGTCAATGATTCAATTGGGACCTCTATATGCTTTGACAAAAAGGCATACGTGTTCCTTTTGTTATTATATGTGCTATTTACAAATTCTTCTGATGGTGCTGCTGCATGATTTGCTGGTAATCTGACATTATGGGTGTTTTTCCCACTACTTTTTCAGGCAATTCCAAACTTAGAGTTTTGGGCTAGCTTGCCACATAGAACACAGGTACCCTATCCATGTGTGATGTTACTTGTGTTGAAATGGTCATGTGCTACACAACAGGATAAATTAGAATGTTAGCCAGCTATGCTTTGGTTGTGAATCTTTTTCTCCCTTTGCTTAATTGTACTGGACTTTACTTATGTGAACACAGAAAATGAAGAGAACTAGATCTTTAAAAAGTTCTGTTGCGAAAATAATACCAAGTTCACACTGGCAGTAATTTGACTTAGGGCAGGATGTAGGCTTATACATGCGCAGGTGGACTACAACTTCAGAATATGTTATGTCAACGTATATCTCTCTCAAGGATATTGGTTCGTCAAGATCTCATTACCAGTCCTCCAATTGGAAGAACAGATGGAAGTTCTTCATTCTTGATGTCCAACTCACGTGCTTTTGAGAATTTCTGTTGTCGAACAGATTAGATCTGCACGAATAGCAAAATTTTAGCCATCTGTGTCTGTTGGAAATTGTTTGGATCAATCACGTAAGTATTCATTGATGACCAAAACAATGTGTGCACAGCGAAGAAAACAGTGAACTTGCCTTATTGTACAAATGCAGGACCCATTTTGCTACTCCCGATTGAGCATATGACAGTTGGTCTAAGTTCTACTTTGCTAATTTCCAGCACATGTTGTATGTAGAAAAATTCTGTACAAGAGAATTGAGCTCATAATATGTCTCCCTGCGACTTTGTGGAAGTCTGTGCTGCACCAGCTAGCCATTTGGCAGACTATGCGCATTTTCATCATTTGCGATTCTTTGTACCAGTTGGCGTATACTTACTTTCAGCTTTATCGTTTGCAGGTTTTAGTTATGTCTCTAGTGCAAAAATTTCGAGGGCCTTCTCAAGGTCACCAAGGCTCCTATACTTCTGTTGGCTTTTAAGCAATTAGTTTCCATTCAAGATTCATTGGGCAATAATCTCCGGCTGCTTCTTATGGAAATGCACATTTTAAAGATGAGATGCAGTCTTCCGATTGAGAATCTGACATTCAAGATTCAATTTTGGGATCAATACCACCTAAATACAACGACATGGCAGGACTCTCTCTCTCTCTCTCTCTCTCTCTCTCTCTGTGTTATTGCATTTTTTGAAAGCTCCAAATTCTCGATTGTTGAGGATATTTTCTTTTTGGTTCCCATCATGATTACTTTCTTCTACTGTTTTTCATAAATTAAGTTCATTTTACGTTTGCCAAGGAAAGAAGCAAACCTCTTTGTTTAAAATTTTCTTCTCTTTTAAGAAATTATCAGTAGGCTCAATTGATTCCTCAATTGACTCTTGTACTGTGTCACGTAATGTGCATCCAAAGTTCATTTAGGAGAAGGACAAAATTTGGAAATTACAAAGTTCATCAGGAGCTTTCGACGGTAGATGCTGGTGTTCTGGAGGTTCTTTAGTCAGTTTCTCACTATATTCAATTAATTTTTGGTTAGTGTGTAAGGATGATGTTGTGACATAATGCAAAAGTTAACAGATCTTGCAACAACGCGGGTGTTCTTGTTTATTGCAAGTTTGAAAGCATGCTGAGATGAGGTCATTTAGTCTCTTTTCTGTTTGTTTGTTTTGTGTAAGAGCACAGCACGGCAATTTAACTTTAGTCTGATGCTCATGCACGGTTGTCGTTGGTGGGAAAACAAAAGGAATAGGCCCCAGTCTTAATACAAGATAGTCTAGAAGGTAGAAACCGTTTAAATCCAGCTGTTGACATCCTTTCACGTGTGATACAGGAAATAATGAAATTGCCATGTGAAGCATCCTAGAATCGTGACCGTAGGGTTGGCTTATTTCACGACTTACCAGCCGAAGGTTAGACGTTGGAGTCTGTACCGCATGATGTTTGATTTATTTATTTTTTTTTTTTGGTGAAGGTAAGGAAAAATGTTTGATTTATTGTTTGGCCAAAAGGAAATAATTATAAATTGTACTGCATTGATTACAACTTGGCCCTCGGAGAACATAAGGTAGAACAGTAAAGCAAAACGTAGCCTATCGGCTTGAAATCAAGTCATCGAACGAATTTTCTGCGTCTCCTACTTTAAAGTAACTGCACTGCATCACCTTTCTTTCTGCCCAATTAAGATGAAAAAACTTAAGCGGGTGTCCTGGGGCTGGAGGCAATCAAAATCTGTCTTTAACGGGAACTAGAAGAAAGCAAGAAAAGGACAATACCCTTCATTTCAACGAGTAAAAGATCAAACGAAATGGAGCTGCGACTGGCGTGTACTCATTCCATTGAGATGGTTTTTCTTCAAACGTCAAGTTTCCGAGCTTCTCTATTACGTTCTTACAATAGACAAATCTGATCAGAACAAAAACCAAACCTAGTCGCTCCACAACTCCTCCCTTTTTATCACCTAATAACACAATTCACCTCACACCGAGATCTTTACTGAAGAACATAGTGCGGCCGTGGCGTTCTGTCAGCCGCAGGTGCATGTTCATGTGCATATGAGGTTTGATACATCACATGCTTCCATTGGGTATAATGTTCCGGATTGCCAGCCTATCTATTCTGACATAAGAAGGTCCCCCCAACCGGTGAGGAATCGAGAATAAGCAAGTAGGTGAATATTGCCACCAACTGAAGCTGAAATGCCACCTAATGTTTGGGTAATCATTTTACCTAAAACCCCCAAAACATGAACAAAAAAGTCCACACTCGCTCTCTCTCCTCCCTATCTGGTTTCTCTTGTCGTTTCCGTTTCGTTCCTCCGGTTGATGATTGATTTCTTTCGCCTAGTAGAAGTGACAAGGACGTGCATGGCTTTTTAATTCCATTTCTGCAGAGGCAAACCTTGCATTTGAAGTCAAGCCACATCGTGTCTCGCCCACTTCGCACCCTCCACAATACAAAAACAAAGAAAAATAAGAGGAATCGTCTGGACCGGATTCAACCCTCGATCTATAACATCATTTTTATTTCGTTCCACTTCTCTATTTCTATAACGTGATCGATCGATCTTTACATATGCACACAAATTTTCTAGGCCATCCATCCTGTTCATATACATCGAATAAAGCTTTGTTTGCGAAAAAAATGGGCGTGGCTTGCATTTGAAGTGAACGCATTTGGCAAATGTAAGCGATAGTTTTGTTAAGATATCATCCGTTTTCAGATAGATGCAATCAAAGGTTGTTAGAAGTACATTTTGGCTCCGTTCGGTTCAAGAAAAATATTTTTCCAGAAAATATTTTCCGTGTTTTCCGGTGTTCATGGGAAAATATTTTCCTTCCCCACCCCCAAATCTTTTATTGTTTTGAGAAAAATGATTTCCGTTTCTGAAAAGCGAAAATCATTTTCCGTCAAACTCCTCATTCCCCCCTTTGGTTGCCGACCGCCGCCGCCGCTGGTCACCGGCCGCCGCCAGTCGCCGGCAGCCGCTCGTCGATCACTGCCCGCCGCTCGTTCGCCGCCGTGGCCGGTCGCCGGTTGTCGCTGCCACCGCCGGCAAAAAATACTTTCCGAAACTTTTTCATATTGGTTGCCAAATACCGGAAAATTATGTTCCGGAAAAAGATTTTTCAGGAAAATGACTTTTGAAAAATATTTTTCAAAAACACAATATTTTCCATGGAACGAACGGAGTCATTGTGCTTTGATGTGCCTCAACAGCAAATGAACTCATCAACTCCATTAGGCTTCGGATGCGGCATCGATCTCCATGAACGTCACGCTTGCAAAACATAAGGCGTTCCTGCTTTTCTCCTAGTAATAATCATTATTTGCGTGAAAAAGATGCTACATCTATAGTACTTGCAAATAAATTTACCCGAAAAAGCGAAGATAATCCCTTTTACCATCTTACTTATATTATTTAATCATTGTATACATATTTGGCCTCGAGATTAGACATTAGTTTGTGGCGCCAAGTGACTATTGACTTCTTCAAGGTAATTCTTCCAACGTCTAGCATCGATGTCTTACAAATTGTGCACGAGCTTCGCCAGCTTTTGAATCGTTCGTGAATGGTCATGTCAAATTAAATAACTCTTTCTTTTACCGAGTTTTTCCTTATCTTTTCGCTAAAAACATTTTTCTCATTTTCTTAGGTTTGATTTACTTTGAAAAATGAAATCAACGAAAAACCTATACTTCAATTAAGGAAAATAATTTCCTCTTTAAAATATCGAATATTATTTTTCAAAATACAACTAGGTATTGATATTTTGACTCAAAACTCTATACTTGAACATAAAAACCCCAATGTTAGTTCCTGGTTCTCTGATGTAGGACTAGATCTCTAGCACTCAGACTCAGGTCTATCGAGGTAAGGCTTGGGACTCTGGTTCCCATGCTTGTTCCGATGTCCACACCTAGGTTTATTGAGACCGAACCCGAGACTCCGGTGCCCATGCCCCTGGCTCTCGACACTCATGTTCGGGTCCATTGAGGCCAGGCCTAAAGTCCTGGTTCCCATGCCTGATGCCTTGGCACTCGAGCCTAGGTCCACAAAGGTCGAGCACCGGATCTTGATACCCGAACTTTGATCCCCAAGACCTGGACCCGCATCCAAAAAGGTTGTACCTTGGACTAGGTGCCTAGGTGGGGGTCCATCGAGGCCGGACTTGGGATCTAGTGCCTGTACTCGATTTCTCTACTGCTCATGTGCAAGTTACTAATGCTCAGATAGTATATGCCTATTTAGAAAAATCAAATCAGATTTTCCATACCAAACAGTGGAAAATGAATTCTACTTCATTTTAAATTTTTAGTCAAACACCGGAAAATCATTTTTCTGGAAGATGACTTTCGAAAAAATATTTTCCAAAAAAATATCACATTTTTCGCGAAACAAATGGAACTTTAGTATCACAAACGTTTGCATACACTAGGCTAAGCTATTTTCCATTTTTCCAAGACGAAGTGTTAATTTTAAAGAATCACAATTAACAAATTTCGAACATAAGGTTTAAAAAAGGAGAGACAACATGGTGTGCACATCACGTGGAATATGCATTAATTAGTACGTGAACAATTTAACAATGGAAATACGGAGATGGTGTCAAGAATATGGTAATAAAAGAATTTGATATTTCTCGACGACCTTGGCATGAGGAAGGTCCATTGATGAAGTTTTTCAAATCCACAATGTGGCATCATTGTGCTCCTTAATAATGGTCGCACAAATTAAAAAATCAGTAGCATGTTCAATCGAGTTTATTATGTAATGCACATATAAAACATCAAGAAGTAGTCCTTACCAAAAAAAAAAAAAACATCAAGAAGTATGAGACTTAAGATTCAACTTCTAAATGATATACTCTTTGTATAAAATTACATAAAAGAGTGATCCTTTGCGTATTTGATCTTATAAGTTGACCCAGTTGGCAGCCGCAATGAGATCGAGTTTATTATGTAGCATGTTCACTTGAGCTTATTATGTAATGCACATATAAACATCAAGAAGTATGAGACTTAAGATTCAACTTCTAAATGATATACTCTTTGTGTAAAATTACATAAAAGAGTGATCTTTTGAGTATTTGATCTTATAAGTTGACCCAGTTGGCAGCCACCACGGGATCGAAAAAAAAAGGCCCAATAACAAATATGGCTTTGAAAATGTTGGCGGACTCTTCATAACATGTAATGTTATAATATTTTCTTTTTCAAAGGTACGAGGGAAATTGATAAAAATGAAAGAAATAAATCATTGAAAAATTATCTGGATATTTAAAACTTTGACCTAAAAGATATATGTATTTTTAGAACTACAAGATAATCGAGAGATTATGTCTATTATGTGAGATCAATTTTGTGATACGTTGCAATCATTTTCAGAAAATATGGGTTAATGTTGTTGACAATGATCTTGTTATATTCGCATGATTTTATAACTAAAGGAAAGGGACACTTTACCACATCTTGATCATGATGATCAAACAAAGATAACCAATCAGACGGTTAGAACCTTACATCACACATCAATTTCCACATTTATTTCCCGTTGACATTCTATTTATTCCTTTTTATAAATTTAAAGTCTTAAATATATATTAGGAACAAGTGCATTGAAAATCCTAAAGCCTATCATGAAAGTACAATCGAGTTTTAAAACTTTCAAAAACTATAATCAAGTTTCGAAATTTGTCACGAAAGTGCAATCGGATCTTAAAATTTTCAAAAAGTGAAATCAAGTTCTAAAACTTGTCATGAAAGTGTGATCGAGTATTAAAACTTTTAAAAAAGTATAATCAACGGAAGGACTTGATTGGACTAATTCGATAAGTTTTAGGATTTGATTATACTCTTTGAAATATTTAAGATTCAACCGTCTTCTTTTTTTTTTTTTTTTAAACGGATTCAATTGACTTAATTAAATTTTTTAAAAGGTTATGGATTCGATGGCACTTTTACTCCTGATGTTAAAAAACGGGCATTTCTGATGTCATTCCCTATGAATCATTTACATATCAAAAGCCACGTTCACAGATTCCTAAGAAACCCATCAGCCTCAAATAAAACTCATCAGCGCCCTCCAAACGGAAGCAGAAGGCTTCAGAGACCACCCACCAAAATGAAAACACCTCTCTCTTCTTCTTCTTCTCCGGCGTCGTCGTCGTCGCTTTCTTCTTCTCTGAGAAAGACGCGTCTCTCGCCTTACCTCTTCGCCCTGCTATCGTTCATCGTCTTCGTCTCCATCCTCTACGGCGAGGACCTGGTCTGCATCTTCGGTCAACAGCGCCAACTCCGCCCGACCTCGCCTCGGCCCGGGCCGCGAACCGGTGAGTTGACTCGTCCCTCCATCTCCTCATCTAACATAGAGAAGACGGATTCCGAAACGCGGGGCGCGCGCCCCGCCGGCGGCACTATCTGTGAGGCGGCCGTTGACGGCGTTCTTGGATCGTCAGAACAGCGGAAGAGCGGAGCCAGCGGCGGCGAGCCGGTTGTTCCCTTCGCGATAGGGAGGGGGGAGGAAGGGTGCGACGTGTTCAGCGGGAGGTGGGTGAGGGACGAGTCGGCTCGGCCGAGTTACGAGGAGTCGGAGTGCCCGTACATCCAGCCGCAGCTGACGTGTCAAGAGCACGGCAGGCCGGACAAGGACTACAGGAACTGGCGCTGGCAACCTCATTCCTGTTCTCTGCCCAGGTTCCATTTTCTCCTTTACGTTCTATCAAAGTTTTCAACTTTTTCTTAATGCGTGTCGGTGACTTTTCGTTTCGTCTTTTACTCCTAGTTCTCTGTTTCTTCTTCTTCCTCTTCCCTGTTGCTTCAACCTCTGAAATGGTAAGGTGGTCAACATGGGGTTGTCTTAATCTTGGAAACACTGTAGCTAGCTCATTTTCCTTTTGAATCGTCAAACGAGATTAACTTCGTGGGAATAAGAAGAAGAAAGTTTCGAGATTTTCCGGTGAGTCATTGAAGAAGCTCTCGACTGCCATGGATGGGTTGATGTCGTTTCGTGGGAAAGCTTGCTTCTCGTGATGGTACATCGGAAAAGTTCCATATAATAGAGATAGTTGGCAAGCCCACCTCACGCCCCAAAGAGAATATGGAAGGTCCACCATAAATATGAGTTAGAGATCTGAAAGTTGACTCGCCATTTTGGGAGATCAGAAGGTACGTGGTGTTTTTGCCATGGGAGTTGCTGCCTGCCTGACGCCAGGGCCGCCGGCCATGACATCAGCTTTGAAAACAAACACTACCGAATGATTCCAACAACTCTGCGGTTAGATATACCAAATGAATGAGGACAATGACGGTGGCATTGACTTTTAGGACACGAGATTGATTTCTTTAATATGTTTTTTCCATTTACCCCACAATGCAGCTGTCTTGGAATCCAATCATCTTGACTGTGTCTAGCACAATGTCCTCATCAATTGTGATGGCGCGCATCGATTGTTATTCTTCTCCGATCTTGATCTTGGACGCCGTCGCCTACTTCTGGGTTCTGCAGATAGTAATTGCAATTTGTCGACTACTAAAACGAAGGACTTTCGCGATATGAAAGTCATTAGTGGAGAATGGTTTGATGGAGAGAAATTGCATCATTAGCGGCCACAGGCTAATTTTTTTTTTACTGTAAAGTCAAGCAAACCATATACCTGGAACTTTTACCTGGTCATGGCCACAGGAAGTCACTGGACGGGTTCTCATTCTTATCTCTTTCCAATGCAACATTTAGGACAAGTTCATTCGCAACAAAACTGTCTAGTGAAGTTAGTCTGTCGATGTTTATTTCATGAATACAGTCATTGAAGTATTCGAACTCTTCGAACAGGCTATCAATCCCGTTGGCTCACGAGTCATGACAATACTATGTAGCAGAGCCATCGATTAATTGCTTGATCGATTAGTTATATCCCCTCAATCTTTTAAATCTGGTCAGTCAGAACTTGCTGGATTGTTTTCCCATTAGGAAACTCTAATGTTTCTTGCGACAAATTACTTGTGCAGATTCAATGCAACGTTGATGTTAGAGACGTTGAGAGGGAAGAGGATGATGTATGTGGGTGACTCCCTAAACCGAGGGCAGTATGTTTCGATGATCTGCCTCCTCCATTCGCTCATCCCTGAAGGTTCCAAGTCCATGGAAACCTTTGACTCCCTCACTGTCTTCACTGCCAAGGTAACCCGAGAATTTTACTTTCTCAATTTGTGTTTCCCCTGCAGACCGATCGACTAAACCAAAACAGATCATCCCTTGTCCATGTGCTTTGGCAATTCTCATTTTCTCTCTTTGAAAAACTTCAGGACTACAATGCTACGATCGAGTTCTACTGGGCGCCATTTCTTCTCGAATCGAACTCAGACAATGCCGTCATCCACCGGGTGACTGATAGGTTCATACGCAAAGGCTCAATCAACAAGCACGGGAGGCACTGGAAAGGAGTGGACATACTGGTGTTCAACACCTATCTTTGGTGGATGAGCGGGGTCACCGTGAAGATCCTGTAAATCCCTTCACAATTCACATCATCACTATGAAAACCAAGATCATTTTGATTCTTCTTGGTTGTGGACAGTTACTAATTGGCCGGCTAGAGGTTGGTTTAAACAGTTCTGATCAAAACCTTTTTGCAGGAAAGGGTCTTTTGAGGATGAGGTCAAGGATGTTGTGGTGATTAACACCGATGATGCTTATAGAATGGGAATGAAAAGCTTGGTGAGATGGGTGCAGAAGAATATGGACCCTAAGAAGACCAGAGTCTTCTTCACTAGCATGTCACCTACTCATGGAAAGTATGTCTCTCTCTCTCTCTCTCTCTGAAAATACAAATTCTAAATCGACCTGTTCTAACTTTTAATTGGAAATAATTCAAATCGATCTGTTCTAATTGAACATACGAAACTTCTTGCAGGAGCGAAGAATGGGGTGGCAAACCGGGAGGCAACTGCTACAACCAAACAACGCCGATCGAAGATCCAAACTACTGGGGCTCGGATTCTCGGAAAAGCATAATGCGGGTGATAAGTGAAGTGTTCAGCAAATCGAAAGTGCCCATCACATTCCTGAACATAACTCAGCTCTCGAACTATCGAAAGGACGCTCACACGATGATTTACAAGAAGCAGTGGAGCCCGTTGACTCCGGAGCAGCTAGCGAACCCTGTAAGCTATGCAGACTGTGTGCACTGGTGCTTGCCTGGCCTTCAAGATACTTGGAACGAACTTCTATTTGCTAAGCTATTTTATCCTTAATCAATCGAAATTACACCTGTAAAAATGGATGCTGAAACATTTCTTTGATTCTTTTGATAAAACGAAAAATGGAGCGCGCATGGAAACGAAGAACAAAATTAGTAAATTTTCACGACTAATAATTGGAGATGAGACGATCTTTCAATTTATATTGATACGAAAACACATTTGTTTTGCCCATGCTGTGATTGTTAAGTCTCAGGAACCTAAAGGGTCCTATAAATTCTCACGGCCAGGCAAGGTCAGAGAATCATACACGAAATTTGAGAAATGGGCAGGCCCGATCTTAGAGCCCAGCCCGGATAGATCATGCCCCCAATGATCTTCTCTAATCCAGGTGGGCTCTCCCTTCACCTTCCCAGATCCTTGATGAATATCTTCTCAACCGTAGAAGAAGCGGCAATTCTATGGCTGAAATCAATGAAATCAGTAGTCTTTTTGAGTTGGCCAGTGGCCTTTCTATAAAATAAGCCGCGGATGTCATCCGGTTTTTAAACCCGCAACCTAATCAGAAATTATCCCGAGTCGATTCCACAAAATTCTCAAGTGGGCATACGAAATCAAGTACAATTCACGTGCATCTGGAAAATCACGATACCGGCCAGCTACCCATTAATGGATCTGGCTAGAGAGGATGGCAAGCTTTAAAAGTATAGAGGATAAGGTGGTCATGCTTCCTCCCTCAAGAACCGCAAAAAGGGTGAAAAGGAGGAAAAAGGAAAGGATATAGCTTTGGGTTCATCATGTAGAACCCATAAGCAACATTAAGATTGCTTGCCTGGTCGACCCACTTGCGATGTCACGCTTAGCTTGCAATCCACATCCTTTTGCCAACCGCATCATACGAGACACAACCAGGAAAGCAGAACTCGAAACCAAAACCGGGGATGTGAAAACAGCCACCCCTGCGTCGTTTCGTACAGCAAGTTGTTGAAATTTATTTGTCCACTCTTGCTCTGACAATAAGTTTGCGCCTATTAAAATTCGCAACTTGCGGCAGCAGTTAGTTGATTCCGTTCATAGACAACTTAGTAAATTATCGCATCGATGAAGAATATTCAAATATGCGAGCCCACCGTGCATGAACTTGCCAAGTAAAAAGTCTGAGTCCCCCATTTTCCTCTCTTGCTTTCTAGATCAGGCTAAAGAAGAGACTGTTTATGAGATTCGTGGTATGTCTTTATTAATTAGACCGGCGATCCTCTCAATTCGATAGGAGTAGATCGTCTTAAGTCCAGATGCTGATATGCATCATCCGAAAGAGATCGATTGCGGCGGGATGTTTGTAGGGATCGCGAGGATATAAGGTAAGAAAAATGAGCGAAAGGTTTAAAACAGCTACAGTAGTCTGCTACATACCGATGAATCCTTCAAATCTGGCGTGGGATATACGCACGAGAATTTCGTGCAAGGCGAATACGAGAGAGAGAGAGAGAGAGAGAGAGAGAGAGAGAGAGAGAGAGAGAGAGAGCGACGGAGTTGACATATTCAAATGGCGAGATGAGAATACGACTCTGCAATTCTCCCCAAGCGGGTAGGGGAAGCGCGGATGATCTTCAACTTCGGCAACCTAAGCTCGTTCTTGGATTAGAACGAGTTCATATGGACTCTTGTATATGAACAGAACACAAAGAAGGAAGAAGTGAACGAGAAAATAAATTGTGTTGATTTGCAGCTCATCCGGTTACTAGAAACTCTCTGAAAGGAGAGAGACATTTTAACAAGGTAAAAGTTAAAACTACGAAAGGAACACAAAAGAGCCTAACAAAATGACCCATATACAACATCCATCTTCACCAGTTGGTTCTCTGAGACGACAGAAGCCGATCGAAATGATGAACTTCCCAGCGCTGGCTTTTCAAGATCTGCTCAACATCAGGAGAAATAAAGACACAGAAAGATAAAAAGATTGTTGCAAACTATTTCTCTTTTTGGTGTTTCTGGGCAATTCTTCGCTTCTTTTGATCAGCGGAACGAGTCGGGGTTCACAAATTCCGGGCCATGTTCTCGGCGATCTGAGCCAAGGACTGAAGATTGCAGTTGACGATGGTCTCGACGAACACGCACGTCTCCTCCTTGGTGTTCCCGGTCGGCACGTCCACCACGTACGACTCCACCACCGTCGTCCCCGCCCCTCCCCTCGCCGCGTGCAGCGTCGTCACGGACCGGTAGTTCGCCAGCCGGTGCTCCCCGCCCACCACGCTGAAGCTCATCACGTGCCGCTCGTCGTCCAGGATCTCCAGCCTCTCCTTGCTCGAGTTGGCGGGCAGCCCGGACACGACGCGCACCTCCCTCACCGTCCCCACGTGCCCGTCCCCGTCGATCACGTGGCAGCTCTTCAGGAAGTGCTTGTACGCCTGCGGCTCGTCGAACCGCCGCACCACCGACCACACCGCGGCCACCGGCGCGTCGATGGACCGGACCACCGCGGAGCAGCACTGGTTCGGCCCCACGGCGCGGCGGTGGTACGGGGCCGCGTAGTCGGGCACCGCGCCGGGGGGCGGCGCCCCCGCGAGCACGGCCGGCTGCCCCTGCCTGTGGCAGCCGAGGCCGGCTGCGGGGGCGGCGGCGTTGATCCGTTGCAGCCGCACGGAGAACGTCATCTCTCTCTCTCTCTCTTCCCAACCTCTGCGCCGCTTCTTCTTCTTCTTGTTGCTGGGTGGTGAGAGAAAGGCCTGAGCATGAAATGATGAAAGCGGATATATATGTCCGAAGGAAGGACGGAAGAGATCCATCTGCGGGTTTTAGCGTTGTTTTTTTCCCGTCCACTTGCATTAAGATTTTGGCTAATTTCTCGGAGAAGAAAAGGCGAAAGCTTCGCCCTTTTTGGTGTGTGTTTGAACGAAAGGAATGGGGGGGGGGGGGCGATAAAGAACAGCCCAGCTTACGCGGACGGACATGCAAGTGGGTCGTCAACTTGCACATATTTTCCCCTTATTTTTTCCCCTTTTTAGGCCGAGTTTAGGTGAATTTTCTATTTTTCGATTTATTGTTTCTTTTTTGGCCCCCCACCCCTCCTGGCAAAGGGATTTGCTTTTTTGTTTTTTTTTTTTGGTCGGAGCAAAGGGATTGCTTCCTGATGGTTTTGTACGTTTTGCGATCTTTTTCTTTTTCTTTTTCTTTTTTTTAATGCCCTCTTTTTATAATCATGCCACACATGTCGATTAAAGAAATGGTCAACTTGCAGTTAGAATAATCTGCAGTGCCATCCGGATTAAGGACTTCCTTATGCAAGATCATGTTTGATCAGCGAACATAATATTGTTTTTCATGCGGCCCCGGCGACAGTATCCGGAAACAAAATATGCATGTATATTGCGCAACTATCCTAGACATAGTGGGGGAGAATAATAGTATGTCCCGCAAGTTTTTTTTTTTTTTTTTTTTTTGGGTTGTGACGAGTTACTCCCGGACCTTTCGGTGTCTGCGTTTTGCCCCTTGTCTTTTGAAACCGGTGGCGGTGCACTTCGAGTGTTGACTCTAGCCAGATTTTTCGTACATAAAACGACCACTTGACTGCATGCGACTAGTTGTAGAAGGCAAATTAGCTTATATCATATGTATATACGAGACACAAGTGTAGGGACCGATCAAAAGTACGTTTCGGAATTTTATATCGACGTGCATTTGAGGTTGAGCCCGGTCAAATTCTTGCCGGAACTTTAGTACCATACCTTCACATGCTATGTATATTAGAATTATTCTTTTATGTTTTACGTGTACATTCTTATATGATGAATTTGCACTACAAAATCAGTCGCGTGCTTTCACGTGATCGCAGCTCCACGCGAAAATTGGTCGGGGTCAATGCCAGGGGACACAATGGAAACGATTTCTAAAATTCACGGGAGAAATTGCAAAAATCGGAACGTCGGGGGAGCGGTTTGCAACGGCCTTAAAAATTTGGGGGGTAATATGTCATTTTCCCCGACATGGTACAATTAATTCCGCCCTGATCTATCCAAAATCAATGTCCATCCCCCACAAAAGAGGGCATGTTTAATTTGTTCCTCCTATTTTGCGATGGGAGGCTTAAGGTACGTCCTCTTTACCATAAAACCTTGCGGTCAAATCCCAACCGGCAGCTACTACCAACAAGATTATATACCGTTGTTTTATGTAATAATTTGTCGCTAGACAAGAGACGCCGCCTCCTCGCTAGCTAGTTTGGTACAAGCCTACAGATACAATTTTTTGAATTTATATCGTGTCGCACATTTACATAGTTAACTATAGGAGTCTAGAACGAAGGAGTAACGCTCTGTACTTTCCAATTCCTTCCTCGTGTCTTTCTCATCTTGGAGAGAATACTCTCTAATTACTTTATATCTAGGAGTTCCCAACGTCCGGACAAGACCCAAGACGAAGCAATTTTAGGTCCTGCTTAGGATTGATCATGTCACAGATTTACTTTTTGCTACGAGTTTCAGAAATTAATTCGGAATACATGTTTCAAAGATGATAATCTTCCGGGATAAATGAACAAGAAGGTGGAGTCTTCGGCGGGGGATCGTTCCCGAAAAGCCCCATTTGCCCATTATATAGAAGGACTTCTGTCAAGCGGAGCTGAACGTCCGACATAACTTGGCGTACTCTAAGGGGACAAGGCTTTGGATATTCATACTTAAAAAAATGGGTGTCTGCTGCTTTTATAGAAGATTTGATGACCCTTCCAATAAGATCGACGTACCACGCATCGGGTCATGAGTGAATCCCATAGCCAACTTGAGATTTTCTTTTGGCATTTGAGGAGGAAACTGCGATACAATGGGCGGTTTGACCCCTTTCTCAACCAATGTTCCGAGACGAGCCTTACCCGCATCAAGCAAGAGGAAAGGGGTTTTGCTTTGTTGACTTGGGGGGAGGGGAAAAGATGCATTAACAATAGGTTAGTGTGGTGCTTGTCTACAATTACATCTGTCAAAAATGAATTGTAAATCCATTTCTTAATCCATATTTGATGGATTGAGTTATTATATATGTTAGTTTTATTCAGTAAATGAGTCATAAATGAATAGAGAATGGTAAAATCCAAAATAATATGAGTGTTAAATCGATTTACAACTTACTTAGATTCAACTTATATCTATAACTCTGTCTTTGCTCTTTTTTCGTCCCTCGCACTCTCACCTCAGTTTGGGTCTTAGATTTGGTATTGTTTCAGTATTTTGGGTTAAATTGGATATGAGTTGCTAGATTTGTATTGCATGTATATTGGATAGGTTGAGTTGTTATATATGCTAATTTTATTCAATAAATGAGTCATAAATGGATTGAGAATGGTAAAATCCAAAATAATATGAGTGTTAAATCGGTTTACAACTTACTTATACCCAATTTATATTTATAACTCTTTCTTCACTCTCTTTTGTCCTCACTCGATCTCACTCTCATACCTTAGTTTGGGTCTTAAATTTGGTATTGTTTTAGTATTATGGGTCAGGCTGGATATGAGTCGCTAGAATTGTATTGCATAAAAATGAATCAATTTAGGTCATGCTATTTTTTTTATTAAATCCACCCATTTGACGGGTTCAATTAACCATAGATTAGCTTTGCGCTTGTCTATAACATAAGTAGATTCCTCAGCTCGATTCAAGAGGCAACCACCACTTCCGGGATGATCGATGCGTCCGCAAAAAGCTATAATTAAGTCGCGACACCCTCCATTTCGTGAAAAGCGAAATCCAACTTGACATATTGTAATGGTTTGGGTCCACAGAAGCTGCCAATGAAAGGGGTCACTAGCAACTTAGGAATTTTTATTCTCGGTGGATTGCATCATGCATGAGATCATTCGAAGAGTTAGCAATCGCCAACCGGGGCCTCTTTAGAATTGGCTTGTCCCGATCAATCAAGTTTCGAGTTTTCTCGTAGTGAATCTTTTGGTTTTGGGTTTTTGCTCCCAGCGCATTGACATCGACCAACTTTAGGGAAAAAGTTACTGGACCGCGCCGAAATGAAGAAGGATGATGTCTGCAGCGCCAGCGGCTCTTCAGACAGACATCAAGTCCAACATCTGCATCTCGTATCGATCGAGAAGCTTCTGGGCCCCGACCGCAAGTACGCAACAGGGCCGAGCCCATAATCTTTCCTTACTTGTTGAGCTCACAGAACACGAGCCTCGCCAACAGTGGCGCTCTTCTTAAGCGGCTGCTTGTGCCGGTGGCACGTTCTCATGAGATGCACCGACCGGATCATTAGGATCAAAAAGAAAAATCGAGACACAAGACTAATTCTGATTCAACTTTAAACTAGAATTACATTCAACAGAGGATTTCATTATAATTAATACCTTACACCTCTCTGCTATAACTTTAAATTACAAAAGAAAGAAATTGCATATAGGTAATAATTATTAATGGGCCAAATCCCAAATTACTTATAAAATACAAGCCCAAAATTATAGAAGTCCTTTGGCGGCCAGAGCTGCTGCTCCTTGCGATCCCACCTAATGAGCAGGAATCCATGCTTTTCTGTCGATAGAGAGTATGAATTACACTCCAACATGAACTTGGATGAACTTGGACGAGCTTTTCGCCGGGATTCCGTCTGTTCAGATGGTTTCCGTCTCCTCTCAACAGAATGACACTGAGCAACTCTGGCACTGCTCCAACAGAACTACACGCGAGTGCAATCCAAATGCGATTCGAAGTCTCAGCAAAGAGAAAAGAAGGCCAGGGTCCGCACTGAAAGCTTGCCTTGCAGGGGCGAATTTCTGGGAGACAGATGATGCCTCTGCCCGCCTCAACGAACAGGCCGCGTTATGGCAGCAGCTTAGCGACCGGATTCTGGGTTTGCCCATCAAAGCCCTGCGCATTTATTTGTTAGTAGCTATTGCGGTTGGAGGGCTCTAGCGACGTACTCTTGGTTCCACATCAAGCCCTGCGTGTCATTTACGGCTCTAGATCCGAAACTCATCGGGAACAGGCTAAATTGCAGACAATTGGAACAGGACTTCCCCTATGCAGAATCATATCCTACGTTTTCTATAACATAGTCGAGAGACTGGTAAATCCACAAGATGCCACAACATCAGAAGGGCACAAGCTCAGAATAAGAGGGGAGAAGCTCAATGTCACAACCAGAAACAAATGCATATATCCAGTCCTTTTTTGTTCAGTATTCCACTATACAGTTCACGATTACAGAGTTCAGCTTACAGAAAGCAAACGAAACCAATACTCAGAAACTCCCAGACAATTCACTCCTATAAAAAGTAATTGTCCGGTCTAATAGAAGATATCCAGCATCAGTCAGCGAAAGAACAAAGTTAATACTCTCTTCATATGGCAACTCCCCCCACTAAAAACTAACTATTGTGTTCTCAATGTTCTACTGCTCCATCTTGACATCTGTGGAGAACTTTGGGTCATTCTCCAAAGCCCATAACAATTTGTCCACATCAAACAACTCATCCACAGTGTAGTCACTAAGCCAGTCGAAATCGACATTGGATTCGCTCTTCAGCTCCATCTCTCCGCCATCTGCATTCGACTCGCCCTCACGATCGCCGTCCTTAACCTCTGGGCCACAAGTCAATTCCGACTGACTCGAGGATGTCGTGGTCCCGCTCGGGGTGCCCGCCGAATAACCAGTGCTCAGGGTGGTACCAGCTGAATAACCAGTGCTCGGGGTACCAGCCGTATTAGCAGTAGTGCCCGCCGGTGTTGTGGCTGCGACAGCCGAATCACCAAAAGACATGGTATGAGATGCGGTGGGGAAATTCAACCTCGCACAGGGACCGTACATTGCCGTCGCAGCATCATCATAAGCCTTGGCAGCTTCGATCGCAGTCGGGAATGTGCCCAGCCACAACCTATTACCTCGGTTCGGCTCCCGGATTTCGGCGACCCATTTACCCCAAGTCCTCTGCCTCACTCCTCTGTAATTGAAGGTTGTATTCTCGGGTCCACCTTTGCCTTTCATACATCCCTTTCTCGACCCCTTAGCGGGCACCTTACGCACAGGCTTGCCTCCATTGTTCTGCGAATCGAGCTGGTCGTTGTATTGTTTCCATTTCGCTAATGTCTCTGCCACGGACATAGACCCTTCCCTTCTACTCCGTGACTTCCTCTTCCTGGGAGAAGACAGGGCAACAAAGACAACATTAGTACTTGGAGCCGAAGCAACCATCTCCACGTATTCGAATGATATACAGCAATCAGACTTATACAAAGACAGGAAAAAACAAGGCGAGATGACTTCATATAGACCCTCGAAGCCTTCGTCCCCAAGTTTCGATAACAGCGCAATTATCTTATTTCCTTTTCTGGGTTATCCGGGAATAGACAGCGATAATAACAACGGAACTTATCATTGCTTGCCGAGCAAGCAAGAGCAGCGTAAAAGACAAAACTAATCGGGATTTACTCGGCGGAGCAGCCAAAAAGCCTAGGTTTCAAGCAGCGGCCTCCTCTAAAACATCAAAACGCCGAAAAAAGGAAAGGGAATATCGCAGCAGGCACCCCCCCCCACGCACCCTTCCACCGAGCACATCCCCGAATTCAAGATTTGCACACAGACACAGAGAGTTTCAGTTCACCACGGAGAAAAACAATCACGCAGAGAAGACGAAGGCAAACCGAACCAACCTTTCGACGATCTCCGGCGACATGCGCGCGCGCGCGCACAAAAACCCTCCCGGATCAGAACCTCTCCTCGGAATCGAACTTCGCCTCCGGTCGAGCGGCTTCCTTCTTCCTTCTTCCTCCTCTGTTTCTCTACGGGAACGTGAATGGAACTAGGGCTCCGGCGAGTTCTGGTGGTATCGGTCGAGACGCTCAGCTGTTTTCTGGTTACTGTTGTTTTCTGGTTCTGGAGAAATCTCCTTCAATCTGAATGACAGTGCGGAAGTCTCTAGTTCGATGAGCTCTGCGGCGGATATTTATAACATCTCTAGATATTTCCGGATTTTTTTTTTTTCTGAGCCTGTTTTTAATCGGACTTCAATATCGCAAACCGGACGCGCACACATATGGGATGACGTGGCGGGATTTGAGTCGACTCCGTGGCGGTTCGATCGCCGAAGGTTCCCTAGGAAGCTTCCGGAAGCACTCGAGCCGCACATCGCTTTCTTACCTCCTAAGTCCTCCTTTTTTTTTTTTTTTTTTTTTTTTATTGTGTGTGTGTCTCTCTCTCTGTCGTCCTGCTCCCCGTGAGCTCGGCTTATTTACGGTTATGCCACGGGATGCCAGCTGGATCACTGCTGTCTCCGCTGGCAAAAGGCGCGATTGGATTGGGTTGGGTTGGGTTGGGAAGCTCAAAAGGTGAGGTGGATATTTTCCCAAACTATAAAGGAGGAGATATCTTCGCAAATTATCTCACTCCATGGATATAATAGTACGGAAATGGATGGCGGCGATATTTTATTTGATAAAAGTGCGCCCAGGACACTCCTTTAAAGAGCCGTCTAGAGCGCCTTTATAATCTTTTATAGGCTATTATTGTCGTGCCGCGTAACACTCGACGTTCTAAAAATCGGACTATTCTATCTCAACACGACTCCTAATTACCGTTACAAAGCTATTAACATATTTAGACACAGAGACAAGATCACCGAAAATTCTTATTCATTAATTAATGAGCAAATCAAATATAATGACCATTCTCTCAAAAGTTTAGCTTACAAGATTACGGGTGAACTAGGTGCATTACTTGCCCATTGTTTCATGACTTTTTTTTTTTGTTTTTGGGTCGAAAGAAAGATTTCGTTCATTTCTTGGAATAATGCTCGAGAGGGCCAGCATGCAAATAACAAAGTACAATATATAGTTAGAAGCATACTTTTATCCCTCAAGAACCGATCTGCTACCGTAAACGTTCAGTAACTAATTACCAGATTCAGTAATGAGTATACACCGAGATCTTCCACTCCATTTACAACGGCTTGCAGTGTGTGTCTAAATTCAATGTCCTCATCACCATTGCTGTGCAGAGACACCGACATAAATATGTTGAAAGAACGCAGATTAAATACTAGTAAGGAATTCTCAAGATCTATATCTAGATCTAGTCGGGAGAGTAAAACCTCCATAGCTAGATCTAAATCTAAATCGAGAGAGGACATTGGCCTAATTTCGGAGAGGTTTTGAAGCCACGTCACGAACATCCTTTTCGGTGGTTGTTGACTGGACGAAAAGCCGAATTGATCTCCACACCATGATCAGTTGTAAAAATTTATTCACACACACACAAAACTCCCAAGATAGATCACGAGAGAAAAGAAAAGACAATCAAAATAGAGAAAAAGAAAACCAAAGACTAAGTAGGCTTTCAGTTTTAGAGCTAAAGAGCTTACACGAGAGCTTCAAAAGAGGAAACAGTTTTTGAGAAATGAGGGGATTTGTCAAGGGAGAGAAGAACGAAACGCCTGATGCTCCCGCTTTCTTTCATGTTTTATTCCATGTGGGGTTTTGCATCACTAGCATTCTCAAATTTACATGCTAAAATATGATTTTTCGAAATTTCAACATTTTGATTACGTACGGCGGAGACCAGTAGATAGATTAAACGTGCCATTAGAATACAACTAAAAAGATGACAATCACGCTCAAAGGCTCTTCTTTATCAGTTTTCAATTATTTTTATTGCCAAATTGCGATTTCCTTATGGACGGGACAAACTCCACGACATGTCCAAGAAACAGAAGTAAAGTTAGGCTGTTTCGTCGAATTTTGAACAAATTCAAGCCCGGATTCGCTTGCTCTCCATGTCAATAAAGTGCTCCTCGTCACGACGATCCTTTGCATGACGACCATCAGCAATTAATGCATGGGATGGAGGCACATGCTGCCCCAGGCTTGCAAGTGCTCGACGGCGGAATGCGTCATGACTGACGTTCTCTTAGTGGGAAGGGGAGCGCATGAGACCGAGAATGGCAAGTTTGATTTGACCATGTTTTCTTTTTTTGGTCGGGATTTGACCATGTTATAATGCGTCCGGATTGGCCAAAGCATGACCAAGATTGAATTGACCGGCTGCCATTAAATATGAACTTCGAGCAGAAAACTCAGACTTTAACCCCAATTCTGCCACTGTTTTAATACTAAAGCCTACAAGAGAAAGTGTCGATGTAGCAGTGCAAGTTGCAAACGCTGCGTAATCCCGGAAGATAGTTTTCTTAACCAACAAGTTTCGTGAAAAAGCCCCATTCTTATTGCTAATCGAATTATGATTAGCACAATATTTAAAAAAAAAAGGGATAAGGTTGTACTTCAAAATTTACTGAATATGCAATACTTTGCTCATGATTTTTTTTAAATCTCCAAGACTTTCCTAATTGAAACTTGAATCTTTGTTACCAAAATTGATTTTTAAATTTTTTTTGAATATATTTCCTTTTCCTTTTCATTTTTTCTTTGCTTTGTTTCTTCATTGTGTCGGCGAGGGTCACCGACGACCCTCATCGGCCGAGAAGACCCTCGCTAGATCTAGGCGAGGGCCGCCTCGCTTGTGGTTGGCGAGGCTGCGATGGCTTGGCCTAGGTCCTTTGCAGTCAACAAAGGTATCTGGTGACCCTCTTCGGCACAACAAGAAAAAAGAAAAGGAAACATTAAAAATTTAAAAAATAATACAAATTGTCCACGTCAGAGCTGGTTGTGCCATATTGGATGGTCAACGTCTACATCAGCGATTTTCGATTAAAATTGGCTGGATTGACTTAATTGGCAAAATTGTCAAAAACACTTAGGACGAAATTGGTCAAATTGAAAATTTTAGAATTGAATTAACACGAGTGCAATACCTTTAGAACTTTCTTGATAATTTTCTCTGCTGTATGCCGCCGTGAGATTTATTTCACATGTTCTTAGTTCACGCGTTTGTGCAGCACGTAGAATTATGGCGCAATGAAAGGCTTTCCCTTTCTTTGTCCAAAAAAAAATGAATATTAAACATTTTCTAGCATGTCCTATACATTTTTTTTGGTAGAAACATGTCCTATACATTATTCATACACAACATAATACGTATGTTTTAAAATTGGTTTCTACTTGTAGAGCGTGTGCTTATTCGTTATTATCTCGTGAGTGAAAGTGGATGCAGCAACGTACAGAATCTTCTAATTAAAGACCATATTGATCAGGTGTTAACCTCCCAATCCAAAGCTGGACTGCCAACCAATAAGCATCAGCATAACCCTTTCATGCCTGTAATGTTCAAGAACTTAACGAACTTCGTCTCCTTAACTGTCAACGAGCTGGTTAGGTCTCCACCTCTGTCTTCCCCTCCAACATCAACCTTTCAGTGCTCTCTCTCTCCCCTCCCTCTCTCATGGTTGATATTTCATTCTTGAGGTATCTCAATGAGCAACAACACAAGCTGCATCAACCTGCAATCGAAATCCATGGAAAGTATCAATGCGCGGCGCTTGATTGAGGCTGCGTTACACTTGGGTGCGTGGAATCGCGATACATAAGGAAGCAGAAAGGCGCAGGTTTTTCTTTTCAAAGCAATGGTGTTTCCACGAGTTCTAATCTCTCTCGCGGGAGCTTGGCGGAGGAAGCTAAAAGGTCCAACATTGTGCATTGAATTGTCGAGGGACTCGAGAGGTGTTTGGCACGGGAATGATCCTATCGACTATGACAACTCAGTGTTCATGGCACAGTTCATAATCACCATCACGGCCTATGTGATTCTTCGGTTCCTTCTCAAGCCTCTCAGACAACCTAAATTCGTTTGCAGCATACTGGTATGTACATATGCTATTTCCTCCGTGTCACTGCATGTAAGCCCTCGTTTTCTTTAGGGAAAAATCTGGATAAATCTTGTACTCGCGACACTTAACGACTTGAAAACTGTTTAGGGTTTAATTTACATGGTCTTTAGAGGCAATCTTATTCATTGCGCGAGTTTTAAGAGTTCAGTACGTATCATCAATTGAAGTTGCGCTTAGCCCGTCATCCTGGTTAGTTTTACAACATTTTCTAATTCTTCAGGAGGGGGAGATGTGACGATCTTCGAAAAGCGCAGTACGGTTGAAATAGATTACGATGTCTGGATAGTTAGAAATAATGACCACTACTATATAAGGATTCGCCAGGCCAACTTATTTCATTACCGACTCCATGGAAACTTGCAGTCGAAAGATATATTTCAAACCTGAAATGGTCCTTTTCTTTGACAAAGTTTGCCAGAGAAACAGATTTACCTTTCCTATGTCAACAACAAATTGTATCAGATGAGGAAAACCTAAGTGAGTATTGAGTGGGTTTACAACAGGTCATCATCACAAGAAAGAAATTAATTGCGAAACCTTTTTGCTGGTGCATACGTAAGCTTATTTACATATGGAATTTTGGTATTCTGGCTTTTCTTTTCTCCTTTAGTTATTACAACTAATGGGCAAGAACACATTAATTGGCTGGCAATTAAGGGAAACTATATGACTCTCATCGTTGCTTTTTTAGGCCGGCATTGTTGCGAGCCCCCAGGTCATGCGGCTCACCAAAATCTTTCCAGAAAACTCCTTCCCACACGAAGAAATCCTTTTGGTAAGAACGGTAGGTGCTCTTGGCATGATATATATTCTGTTCTTAACGGCAGTGAAGACGGATGTAACAGTCATTGGGCGATTGATGAAAAAGGCCTCATTCATCGGCTTTACCAGCATAAATATGAGCACCGCCATCATCTTGTTGATGGTTCATATCTTGAACCTTCCAGGAATGCAGAAAGGATTCTCCTCATTCCTCTTTGCAGTGGGATTGTCCCTAATGCGATTTCCTAATGTTGTCTACGCTTTTGATGAACTCAATATCATGACTTCTGATCTAGGCCAGCTTGCCACGTCAACTTCTATGCTCTGCGAATTATTTGTGTGGATGAGGATGTTGATGAGCGCATACTCTATTGGAAATTTAAAGTTGCTTTGGGCAGTTTTAGCCGTCTCAGCTTCGTTGCTGGTTATATTTGGTGTCATAGGACGTGCGATCAGGTTGATTATCCGGAAGAAGCCTGAAGGGAAACCGGTGCATGAGCTTTATATCCTTTCTATCTTAGTCGGAGCTTTGGTGATAGCATGTCTAACGGACTTGATAGGCTTGTTGCAGTTCGGGGTGATCCTTTTCGGGTTGGTGATACCGAATGGACCCCCTTTAGGATCGACTTTAACTGAGAAGATTGAGCTGATTGCCACGGAACTTTTTATGCCAATGTTCTATGCTGGCGTTGGCTATAGTGTTGATATTGCTTCGATCAATATGAATAATTCAAGGAACATCATCCTTCTGATGATAACGGGTGCTCTAGCAAAGCTTGTTGGAGCTATATTAGCTGCATCATGCTCCAAAATAAGGCTCAGTCATAGTGTCTTACTTGGCCTCATGCTCAACATCAGGGGTCCTTTTGACATATCTCTCTTCAATCGATGGAGGGCAACAAAGGTAAGGTCCATATCAGAATTATTATGATATTGATTAGCTTGGATGAGCATGTATGCAACCGATGTTAGGCGAAAAGGCTCATTCTATTGCTGATGCGGTAGAGCCGACCTATTGCGAGTTGAAACAGTGAAGGAATTGCCTTGCATAACCACTAACATTTTAAAGATTTTACCTTGTTTCATATCATTAGGCTTGTTCTAGAATCCACTAAAGGCGGAAATTACACTCCTTTAACGATTTCCTTGAATCTAGAATTTGTACAAAGACATGCATACATTTGCTGTTGTATATTGTAACCGAGTTACTTCGAACTGCAGGAAATAGACACGGAAACTTATACAATGATGGTGATATCAGCAGTGGCGATTACTGCAGCTGTGACACCCTTGATCGACATTTTCTATAATCCTCATTCGAGATTGAGTGCTTCTTCCAGAAAATGCGCAAGATCCATTCAAACAACCCCAAGGAATGTCGAACTACGGGTTCTTTGTTGCGTTCACAATCAAGAAGAAGTCCCCGGCATCATTTCTCTTCTTGAAGCCTCAAACCCAACCATCCGAAGTCCAATATATGCCTACGTCGTCCACCTGAATGAGCTCATCGGACCCGCGACACCGGTCATCACCCCCTACAGCAAGCTTATGAAGCGAGTCAATTCCAGAGGGTCCTACCATATAATGCGTGCTTTCGAGAATTATTCCAACTCCAATCATTTGGTAGAAGTAGAACCCTACACGGTGATGGCACCATATAAAGGGATGCACGAGTACATATGCAAGGTTGCTCAAGAAAAACTCATTCCCCTCATCATCATCCCCCTCCAAGGTAGCCATGAGATGGTAAATGCCTCAGAGGCCATCGCCTTGCGGAATGTAAGAGAGAGCATTCGAGATTATGCTCCATGCTCGCTTGGGACAATTATAGACAAGGGCATGAACCGTTGCATGCGTGAAGGACCGGCATTTTCTTGTAAGGTCGGCGTGGTATTCATTGGTGGGCCACATGACCGCGAGGCATTGGCGCTGGCTATCCGCATGGTCGGACGGTCCGACGTGAGCGTCACGGTGTTTCGGATCGTCTTCCGCGAAGTCAGCAAGGATGCACACGAAGTTATGGACAGGGAGATCGATGATGCGCTCATCGACACATTCAGGGTAAAGGTCGGCATTGACCAAGGCGGCATGTACTGTGAAGTTGCGGTGCAAGATTTCGAGCAAGTGGTTAGCCAAATTGGGAATCTAAAGGACAAGTTTGATCTCATCATGGTAGGACAAAAGAGAAGGGTAAGGGGTTTGTTCCCGGAGGAAACGATGTTGACTTGGAGTGAAATTCCAGAATTGGGAGTGATCGGCGATTTAGTTGCGTCGTCAGATTTCTTCGGGGAGATGACGTCGGTGTTGGTGATGAAACATCATGGTGATACCAAAGCCTCGTACCATAATAGATTTGGCTCTAGGAAATGCGAAGGCGAGCAACGCCTTCGCGAAAGAACAAATTGTTGATAAAACCAATTCTAACATGAATTTTGGTTTCTTCTTTTGCAATTAGGACCCTCTCCCTCTGGAGATCGTAGCTTTTTCCCATGCTATATGGAATAAATGGTTCCATCGCTTAGAAATGTTAAGTATCAGCATCTGTGATCTCTCTACTGTGGTGATTGTGGCAAAATTAGACTCTAGGCGGTCAGCCTGACAGCCTTGGGGTTTATTTACTTTAGGCATTTAGTTTCTTGTTAATTCAATTTTATTAAATTTCATCGAGTAATTTACTTCTCTGCACTTAGGAAGTAGGGTAATCTAATCTAATCAAACATCCATCCAAGCCCCATGAAAAAATATCGTCCTAAAATCCAGCAACTTGATCTCTTCCGCCTTTCTCAAGAAAAATTTAAATCAAATTGAGGGTACTTTGAATTTGAATTTGTTTCCTCAATTTGAGGATATGAATTGATTTTGCCCTCGCCATGTAATTGTGTATCTATTTAAATTCACTATGTACATCAATAATAGCACAAGGAAACTTAAAAATTCAAAGCTTCCTTCACTTTCTCCTTTTAAACTCATTATGTACATCAATAAGCTCACTTATGATCCTGCTTCTTCTTCCTCATTGCTCTCTCCACCGATTTTGAAGATACTAGCGCTGTCAATACCCCTGTTCAATCCCCGCCTATTGTGATTTCGAACATTTCCAGCCTCATCCCAATCAAACAGAATGCATTCAACTATCTCCTTTGGAAATCCTTGTTCACGCCTATTTTACGTGGTCATCACCTGATGCATCATGTTGATAGCTCTACTCCTCCGCCTTCACTTGATGTCGAAAGTGCATTTTTACATAGTGATTTGCAGGAAATACTGTTCATGCCCTAGCCTCCAGGCTATGTTTATTTGGGCAAACCTAATCATGTCTGTCACATGAAGAAATCCATTTATGGCACCATCATGCCCCTCAAGCCTAGTATGAAAAGTTTAATTCAAAACTCTATGACGGATTCATCGTCTCCAACTCTAATCCATCACTGTTTATCTCCTCTTGTACGTTGATGATATCATACTCAGTGGCAACGATCGTCGTTGCCACAGCTAATCTCATATCTTGGTCATCATTTCCGCATGAAGGACCTTGGACCTCTTTTTTTGTTTTTTTGATATTCAAATAACATGTAATTCCGAAGGTATACAATTCAGTCAATCGAAGTTTATTATGAATGTTTAGAAGTGTGCAAATATGGTCGGATGTAAACCAATCCCAATGCCTTATGTGTCTCAAAAACTTGGCCAAGGTGATGGCCCTCCACTGTCAGATCCCACTCTTTATTGGAATCTTGTTGGAGGCTGCCATATGTCACTCTAACGGATCCTAACATTTCTTTTGCTGTCAATCAAGTTTGCCACTTCCTAAAGTCTCCCACTGAGGATCATCTTTTGGCGGTCAACCGCGTTTTGTGTTATTTGAAAGGCGCAATCACTCACAATCTTCACTATTGTTCACAATCTTCACTATTGTCCATGCCAACATCAGGTCACTACCTACTGCAAAGCCGACTGGGTAGGCTGCCCCATTGATTGACGCTCTAGTGGTGGGTTCTGTGTTTTCTTTCGTTCCAACCCCATTTCCTGGAGTGCTAAGAAACAAGCCACGATGGCACGTTCTTCATCTAAAGCTGAGTATCGGAGTCTAGCTCACACTATAGCTAAATTAGTTTGGCTATGCTCCATATTACGTGAATTGCACTGTCCACTTCTTATGCCACCCACCATATGGTGTGATAACGTTTCCGCAATCTCTCTTGCCTACAATCCAATTTTCCATTCAAAAACGAAACATGTTGTTGTTGATTTTCAGTATTTTAGGGAACAAGTTGGGCGTAAGATTCTCATTGTGCAGTTCATCTCTAGTAAAGATCAAACTGCATATTTATTCACAAAAGGTTTCCAACCGTGCGCACCAAATTTTTGTAAACCAATCTTTTCGCTGAGCCAATCATGCTCAGCTTGCGGGGAGATGATAACATATCATCCGATAATCCAACAACTTGATCTCCTCTGCCTTTCTCAAAAACCTTTAAATTCAAAATTCTTTCCTCAATTTGAGGATACTTTTCTCAATTTAGAGAATCGATTTTCTCTCATCACGTAACTCTATATCTATTTAAACTCATTCTATACGTCAATAATAGCACAAGGAAAATAAAAAATTCAAAGTTTCCTTTACTTTCTTTACCCTATACGCACATCGTGGAGCCAGAAGCGAATTGTTTGAAAACTGGATCACCTCGGCTCATGAGTTGTCGTACAACTACATACTGAAAGGACCTGAAAAATCATATCTTGTTCTTTTATATGTTCCATTTTCAAACTCCATCGGGGGCAAAAGAAATAAGTGATTTAAGCCTCGCTCGAATGAGAAAATACATACCATACTTTAATCATGAAAAGTTAAAAAAAATTTGAGGTGACTTTAGACTTGTATACTTTTAGAAATTTTGGTTGGTATGGTTTGAAAAATCACAATGTTAAAAACATAGAAGTTCAAAAGTAAAACCGGACCATTATACCTGTGATGTCATATGTAATGTCCCAAATATTGTCAGATTCAACATAAGTTAAACCTCTTTACAGAACCGAGACAATTTTTAATGTTTGTATGCAGACTAAAAGTCCCTATATTTAATAATTTTGTACTCCCGATACAATATATTGGTGCGCTTGTCCAATCCCGTAACTCCATTAAACTACGTTTAATATCAAAATGAAGATTATGTACAATGTAATGGTCCTTTTTAATCATGAAGAGATTAACGTTTTTCCTTGCTTTTCAAGTGGGTAAATAAAGATATATTCTAGAATTTAAGACTCATTTCAATAAAGAGTACCTCGGGTAGAGATATAAGATTGCATTTACTCACTTTGGAAATATAAGTTGGATCGGTAGTCCACTGGTTTGAGAAGTAAAATCGCCTATGTTGCAAAAAAATAATTGCAAGCAGTTGGACGTTGAATCTGTCACCCAACGACAAAAACCCAAAAATAAAACCCTACTCTCTTGGGTGGTGCATCTTCCTACAGCTCAGGCTTGGACACAACAAGTTCAAGAACAACTCAAAACCAGAACTCGTTGTCCATTCTCTCTCTCTCTTTCTCTCTAATGACGGGGGATCAACACCCCCTGAGGTTGAGGCTGCATTACAAACTGGTAATCACAATAACATTAAAAGGGTAAAAAAGAGCGGAAGGTTAACTTCTCTTTCAAGACGATGTCGTCTTCGGGAGTTCCGCTGTTGGCCGATGGACAACGGCACGGGAAGCTAAAAGGTCCGGTCATCTGCTCCGAGTCGAGCGGGTACACAAAAGGCATTTACCCTTTGTTCTTGTTGCAGTTCATGTCGATCTCCCTTGTCTATGTCACCCTCAGAGTTCTTCTCAGGCCTTTTCGACAGCCCCAATTCGTTTGCAGTGTTTTGGTAGGTACATTCCTATATCCATGTCATTTCAATCTCTCTCTCTCTCTCTCTCTCTCTCTCTCTCTCTATATATATATATATATATAGATATATACATACATACATATATTTTTTCGTTGTTTCCTTTTATGATGTGAAACTCCAACCGGATACACACGTTGATGTTGCGATTTTCTTTTCAATGGCTAATGATGTGCTCTCAGGAATTGAGAGAACAAAACAATTTCATATGTCAACTCGTATTTTCAGGCCGGCGTTCTGGTGAGCAATTTCGTCATGGGGAGGACCAACGTCTACTTGAAGAATGCCTTCCCGGACGAAGAACTACTACTGGTTAGAACCACAGGTGCTCTCGGCTTGACATACCTTCTATTCTTATTGGCGGTGAAGACGGACATGACTGTCATCCAGCGCTCGATGAGAAATGCCTCGATCATTGGCTCGTCAACCATACTCGTGACTTTCGCCGTCCTCTTGCTCTTGACCCATACCTTGAGTCTCCCTGGAATACGTAAGGGGTTCTTCCATTGCATATATGCTGGGATTGTATCGCTCACGCGATTTCCCAATATTACCTACGCTTTCAATGAGCTCAACATTATGACGTCCGATTTAGGCCAGCTCGCTCTGTCTTGTTCCATCCTCAGCGAAGTATTTATATGGGCGTGGTTGTTCATAGGCACATACCTTCGACACCGTCCACAATTTCTTTGGTCCGTTTTGGCTGCCTTGGGTACGTTATTGGGTATTTTCTTCATTGTACGACCGTTGATAATGTTGATTATCCAGAGGACGCCGGAAAGCAAATCGGTGCGCGAAGTTTACATCACGTCTATTTTCATTGGATCTTTAATTGTAGGAGGTTTAACCGACATGTTCGGTACCATGCATTTCGGAGTTCTTCTTTTTGGACTAGTGATACCGAATGGACCGCCGCTGGGGTCGACCCTAAGTGAGAAGATTGAGGCGGTCTGCATGGAGGTTCTGATGCCAATGTTCTATGTCGCTGTTGGGTACAACATGGACCTTGCTTTGATGGACTTCAAGATCTCCAGAGAGATTTTCCTTTTAACGTTTGTTAGTGCTCTAACAAGGGTTGTCGGAGCTCTATCCGCGGCATTATTCTGCAAAGTGAGGCTCCGACATTGTGTCTTGCTTGGCCTCATGTTGAACATCAGGGGTCCATATGACATACATCTACTCAACCGCTGGCTTGAGAAGAAGGTAAGGTCCATAAATTTTCTTAACTCCTATCAGTCGAACCATATGCTAATGTTTTTTCGAGATTACATATCTCAGATCCTTTCAATTATTTGATCCGATCGATCTCTCCACCTATATATTTAGCCCCATGATTAAGAGGATCTTTACTCTGTCATGAGTTTTCGTTCACCTGATGTGGTTACGAACTCAAAATGTGAGCTCAAAATCTTATTCTCTCACTGGCACGATGAAACCGACACATTACAGCTTAATTTTTTTAAGGGGTTCGCCTAGTTTGAACTCTTAAATGTCAATATTATTAGTCTAATGAATCAAATAGACAAAAAAAGGGTCTAGCAATATTAGGCCCTCCGCCAAGTCCGAAGAGGGAAAAAGACAAATTTTTTTTGTTGGTTCGCTCTGATTTCGAATAAGTTGCATTCTATTATTGACTTATTGTTCAAAATGCAGGACATAAACAAGCAAACTTTTACAACGTTGATATTATCAGATATAGCACTTACAGCAATCGTGACGCCTTTGATAGATCGTTTCTACAACCCCCATACGAGATTAATTGCGTCAAGCCGAAAGTGGACAAGATCCATGCAAACAGCCCAGAGGAATGTAGAATTGCGGGTTCTTTGTTGCGTTCATAACGAAGATAATGTCCCAGGCATCATTTCTCTCCTCGAAGCATCAAATCCTACAGTTGAAAGCCCCATATGCGCCTACGTTGTCCACTTGAACGAGCTCGTTGGCCGCACAATACCGATCATGATCCCTTACAAGAAGCAGATGACAAGAGTTCGATCCAAGAGGTCATCGCACCGTATAATGTGCGCGTTTGAGAATTTCTCCCACAACTCAAATCAGTTGGTGAACGTAAAGCCCTACACGCTGATTGCGGCATACAAGAACATGCACGAGTACATCTGTCGGCTTGCTCAAGAAGAACTCATTCCTCTTATCGTCATCCCATTCCATGGAAGCCAAGACACTTCCAACGTTGCAGAGCCCGTCGCCTTCCGGAATCTGAGTGAAAACATACGAATTTACGCTCCGTGCACAATTGCGACATTGGTGGACAAGGGCACACACCGTTGCACGAGTAAAGCACAGTTGATTTCAAGTACGGTTGGCGTGATATTCATTGGTGGTACAGACGACCGTGAGGCATTAGCGTTGGCTATTCAGATGGTCGGAGGGCCCAATGTGGGTGTCGTGGTGCTTCGGTTCGTCTTTCCCAAAGTTGATCAGGATGTTGAAGAAAAGGTGGACGAGAAGCTCGATGATGAGCTCATCAACGAATACAGGGCGAAGCTCGACGCAACTGAAGGTTGTATGTACCACGAGGTAGCTGTAGAAGATTTCGAGCAAGCGATGAGTCATATTCGAGCTTTGAAGGACAAGTTTGATCTCATAATGGTTGGACAAACAAGAAGGGCAGGGAGTTTGTTCTCGGAGAAAACAATGTTAAATTGGAGCGAGAATCCGGAGCTAGGAGTGATCGGAGATTTCTTGGCATCATCGGACTTCTGCAGAGACATGACGTCTGTGTTGGTGACGAAACATCGCGGCGACACCAGCAGCTCCCTTCACAACACTGCAAATGAACAGGAACGAGAGTATCTTCTTAGAAGAACAGTTTGTTGAAAACAATTTAGCGGCATGATCTCTAGCTCGAGTTGAAAGGGGCAGTACCGGAAATCGTGACGCCCTTGACGAAATCCATCCTCGACTCCTGTATGCAGTACTCGGATGATTTTTTATCATTAGGGACAATAATGGTAAGTGTCAAATTTCTGTTGGTAAGGAAAAAGACCAGTGGCCTTTTTTCCAGATAACTTTTGTAATTTTTTTTCAATTAGATAAGGTTTCCTCGTTCCAATACTCATCTCTCCTTTTTGTAAAAGAATCTCAGTCATACTTCGTAAGTTACAATAAGCCATGGCAACCTTCACCAGAGGCCGGGGAGGCCTTTGGTCAGTCCCCGAGGCTCAGCGACTGATAAGAGGAAGAAGAGAGGAAAAAAAAAGAAAAAAAAAATATTACTTCGAAAAAATATTTAAATATAATTATAAATTGTCCACATAAGAATTACGCTGACCGTGCCATGTAGGACTGTTGACATCTACCTCAACAATTTCAGGCCAAAATTGGCCGGAGAGACTCAATTGACAAAACGTGGAATGGTTAAGGACTTAATCGACACAATTAAAAGATTTACGACTGAATTGATAAAAGTGCAACATGTTTGGGACTTTTTGGACGATTTTACCAACAATTTATACACGTGTTGTCTTTGCACATCGAATGATTATGCATATTTTGCCCTCTCAAATTCATGCCGACCTTGGCACATAAGACGATCGGCATCTAATCAATAATTTCCAATCAAAATTGGCCAGATGAATTCAATTGGCAAAACATGAAAATGTTTAATACTCAATTGGCACAATTAAAAAAATTTAAAACTAAATTGACAATAGTGCAATAGATTTATGATTTTTTGGATAATTTTCCCAATAGTTTATACACGTGTTGTCTTTCCACGATTATGCATTTCTGTAATCGTGTGGCTTGTTGCACGAGTAGTGTTGATTTGGTGGAACAGTCTGATGTGCATGTTGTGACTCTTCCCGAGTCGACTAGGACTAAACTTGATTGATGAATATAAAGATGACAAAAGAAATTGCACATTAATTTTCTAGACTTTCTCGCGTTTAATATGCTAAAAATAATCAGTCAACGAAAAATCATTTACAATCAAAGAATATGCATTTTAAAGTTAAGAAAATGAATTTTCTAATCTGAAAATGAGAAAACATTTTCCTGAAAATAGAATTTTAAGAAAGCATTTTCCTCTACACGAAGTTTTCTCCTTAACAAATTCAAGTGGATTGTTCAAATAATCCCAATGTATCTTTTCCATAACAACAAGGGCGTACCTGTGCAACAGTTGAAGTTGGGAATGACTGGTTGAGAAGTTGGGAGTTTCAACCATATTTAACGGCATAAATCCAAAAATGAACCTTCTGTGGTGTGGCCAAGCATTTTCTTGTTTCTTTACTGTTCCCGCAAACATGCACCTGAGTTCAAGCAACAACTTATCTACCTGCGAAGGTCAATCACTCGACCTCTCAAATTTTTGTCAACCTCGTAACCTGCAGCTTCTCTACCCCTTCCCTTGTCGGAATGATAGCCCGCCATCTCCTTAATTAGTCGAATCCATTCTTCACCCTCTTTTTTCCGATATTGCAACGCATGAGCACTAGAGCCTTCGTTGCCTAGAGCGACACTCATCTCAATCCCACATGTGATGTCGTCGTGTGCTTGTCTCGGCAAAAGGAAACACTGCTAATGGCGGCAATGTGCGAAAGAAGAGGATGCACATACAGTGATTGAATAGAATGCCGTTTGTCTAGAACAAACAAAAAGAGGTACCTCGAAAGGCTTGGCGGGCTTCTGAGTTTTGACGATGTTGTTCCCGGGGGAAATTCTGCATCACCGTGTAAAAGGACCGATCATCTGCACCAATTTTGCTGGGCAGTCCACGTTTATTGGGGGCGCGAATGACCCTTTCATGCTGAATTATCTTGTGTTCGTGATTCAGTTCATCTGTATCACCTTGACATATCTCATCCTTCGATTGATCCTCAGGCCATTGAGGCAACCTTGATTCGTTTGCAGCGCCTTGGTAAGTTCGTGCTGCTTCAGTCGTTTTCTCCATCTTGCCATATGCCAGTCTCGGTTCTTGCTGACCATTTGAACAATAATTTATCACGGCGAAAAAAAATTGGACAGTTTGGAAATGATCATATCTAATGCATCATTTGAGAAGCAAGTCAATCAAGATCCACGATTTTCATTTTTTCCCATAATGCAAACGCCAAATGGTTTCTCTCTTTCCATCACTCTACTGAGAAGTGGTTCGCTTTTCCATGTCAGCCTTGCAAAGGGTGTGTAGAACGTTCTCTCGAATCCTACATCTAATGGCTTTTGGATTGTTTGGAAAGTAACATGGCTTTTGTAAAGCAATTGCATTTGTTTTAGCTTATGACGTTGGAGCCTAATTGAGTATTGTTGAACGAAGGCGTTCATCATAACTTACGGCTTTCTCGCATATTTCCGTTATTGCAGTTCAACTACTGAAGTTACTTGTTTCTAAATCCTAGAGGGGTGTCGAATTCATCATAACTATGAGTCAACATGATGGTTTACGATATATCAACAACACCTATTGTGTTCTTATCTTATTGGTAACTTCAAAAGATGCACTTACTTACGAGTGTTGTGGTTATTAGATTTTATGCGGCAATAGAAATGTTCACATGGTCGTATTTTTTTTCAGCAGGCATTATGGTAAACGCCATTTTTAGGGGGAATACCAAGTACTTCGTGACACTCCCAAAAGAAGAACTTCTATTGTCAAGGACATTAGGCGCTCTTGGCACAACTTACCTCCTATTCCTAACCGCAGTGAAAGCGGACATAACCGTTATCCACCATACGATGAGAAACGACTCGATCATAGGCTCGTTGAGCGTGCTTGTGCCTTTAGCCATGACCGTTCTCCTGGCTCATAAGCTAAGCCTTCCTGGAATGAAAAGCCAACTCTCCCAATTTTTATTCATGGCTGGATTGAGCTTCACGCGCTTCCCTAATGTTGTCCACGCTTTCAATGAGCTCAACATCATGACTTCCGATTTAGGGCAGCTTGCGGTGTCCTGTTCCATGGTCAGTGAAACAATCGTGTGGTTGTTTTTGTTCCTGGGGGCATACCTCATAGAACCAAGATACTTATTTTATTGTGCTATATCAACCACGGCTTTCCTTCTGCTCACATTCGGTATTATCTGGCCAGTGATCATGTTGATTATCCAGAAGCTGCTGGAAAGGAAACCCGGGGGCGAGTTTTATATCTCGTCCATCTTAGTGGCATCTCTGACTGACATGATAGGCTCAATAAACCTCGGAGTTATGATGTTCGGGCTAGTGATACAGAATGGGCCGCCGCTAGGAGTGACATTAAACGAAAAGATCAAGCTAATCACCGTGGAGATCTTGATGCTGATGTTCTATGTTGTTGCCAGGTTCAATGCAGATATTCGTTTGGAAGATTTGAAGGTCTCCGGAGAGATCCTCCTCATTCAATGCAGATACTAATGACTACTTTACTGAAGATTGTTGGAGCTCTCGTGGCTGCGCTGTGCTGCAAACTAAGGCTTCAACATTCAATCTTGCTTGGCCTCATGTTGAACATCAAGGGTCCATACGATGTATATCTCCTCAACCGCTGGCTTGTACAGGTGGGATCATACGTATCACCTATATATTCCTCTTCCATTAGCTACTAATCAGCATATATCTGTTAGTTTAGAGCAATTCCATGAAACTACTATAATTATTATGAGGCCAAAAAGCTCATTGTCTATCATTGAGGTGACGGGAGCAAATCTATTTCACTTTATATAGCAACACAAACTAATTCACTTCGAAATTGTGTAGGATTCGTGTCATTTACTGTGGGCATCCTATCCTAGACATTCCACACAACTTGCAATGTGATATCTATTGATTGTGAGGCTCATTCTTTGCAAAAGGGAGTAATTCATTTCTATTCTCATCACTTGCTTGAATTTAGTTTATGCTAAGCCTATGCCTTAGTTATAGCTACTCGGACATGCAGGTCATAGACAGGAAAGCTTATACAGTGACGGTGTTATCGCAAGTGGCAATTGCTGCGGTTGTGACGCCTTTGATAGACCTTTTCCATAACCCTCACAAAAGATTGAGTTGGTCTACAAGAAAATTAAGAAGATCTATGCAGACACACCCAAGCAACGTGGAGTTACGGATCATTTGTTGCATTCACAATGAAGATAACGTCCCGGGCATTATTTCTCTTCTCGAAGCATCAAACCCTGCAGTCGCTAGTCCAACCTGTGCCAATGCCGTCCACCTGAACGAGCTTGCTGGCCACGCTACACCATTCATCCTCCCCTACAACAAGCAGATGAGAAGAACGAAATCCAAAACATCTTACCACATAATGCGTGCTTTCGAGAATTACTCTACCAACTCGAATCACTTAGTGAAGGTCAAACCCTACATGGCGATTGCATTGTATAAGACAATGCACGAGTACATCCGTCGACTCGCTCAAGAAGAAGGCGTGCCTCTCATTGTCCTCCCCTTCTGCGGAAGCCAAGAAACCTCCAACGTCCTGAGGTCATTGCCTTGCGGAATCTAGCTGAAAAGATACGAGCTTACGCTCCATGCACGGTTGGACCGTTGGTAGACACAGGCAAGCAGCATTGCGCAAGTAAATCAACAACATTTACTTGTAGGGGTCAGTGTAATATTCGTCGGTGGGACAGACGACCGCGAGGCCTTGGCATTGGCTATTCGCATGGTTGGACGCCCCAATGTGAGCGCCACGGTGGTTCGTATCTATTTCCAGGACGTTGGCAAAGATATCGACAAAATCACGGAGATGAAGCTCAACGGCGGACTTATCGAGCTATTTAGGGCGAAGGTCGGCGCCACATACCATGAGGTCGTGGCGGAAGACTCCGAGCAAGCGGTGAGTGAAATTCAAGGTTTGAAGAACAAGTTTGATCTCGTGATGGTGGGACAGAAGAGAAGGGCAGGGAGTGTGTTCTCGGAGGAAACGATGTTGAACTGGAGCGAGAATCCAGAGCTAGGAGTGATTGGTGATTTGGTTGCATCTTCCGATTTCAGAGGAGAGACGACTTCGGTGTTGGTGATGCACCATTAGGGGGATCCTAGGGGCTCCCTCCACCGTCATTCAATTGATCAGGAAGGAGAGTATCTTCTCAACAGAACAGTGTGTTGAGGAAAAGAGAAAAGGTTATAGCTCGAGTTTCTTCTTCCTTTTTCTTTCTTTTTGGGCTCATAGCTGATGTTAATACGCACTCCTCCTTAGATCAGTTGCTTCTTTTGTTAAACTTTTTCCTTTAATTTTTTATTTTGATGTTACAGTATAGCCTGCTGGACAAAGAAGACGGATTGTACAGGTTCAAAGTCAACTATTTGTTGTCGTTGAAATTCATATTATATGAAGTTTTCAAGGTGCGAATTGAAACATACCATGCTTGCTTATACCGTTTAATAGTGTAAATAAAAAACACGCCCTTGTATTGTTCTCGACATTTTTCCCGACCCTCGAAGAAAAAACCCTTCGATCCTAAATCCTTTCCTTGCTTTTCAGACAATCGAGAGAGCCCCAACAAGGAATGGGGAACGGATTGTCAATAATGCGTTGGTGTATCATTTCTGCTGACTACTTCTTCGAAAACTAGTGAATAAACCTAAATGATGCAAGTGATTAATAAAAAACTACAGTTGAAATTCATTCAAATGCTGGATAAAGTTTTTGTTAGCTCTATTGCATTCCCATCTTTCTTCACACAATCACATTGTGAATTTGTAAAAGGAACTTTATAAACATGAAATCTCGTGGTTTACCTATTGGATCAATATCTCAAGTGATGAGGTCTCTTCGAGTGGTAAACATATAATAAATAGACAAGGAGATTCTAAGCATAATCAATTTCAATATGAGTATATTCTCAATTATGCAAATAAACGTAAGGTAAGTCCACGTTAAATAATGTATTTATAATATTTAGTAATTGCCTGATAAGAAAAGAATAGGAATAGGAATAGTGAAATAAAACCGAGTAGAGAAAAGCATAAGAAAACAATTCAAATCCAATAAGCTGCTCTAACGATAGGTCCAATCCTCTAGTGCACGCACTGCGATCGTGACCCTTCATGCCAAGGCTAGTAAGCAGTAGAGGTACTCATTGGCCGATTTGAATTGGATAGGGTCTTTGGGTCGGGGTCGTTGCTTAACTTTTTGTCTAGAATTACCCATTATAAAGAAAAAAGATCATGCATGGATTAGTTGGGTCAGGCCGACCAAGCTTGACCCAATCAAGCAGGCTTTATTTTTCCAATTCCATACAATCAACAATAGTTTTGCCACTAATTTTGTTTTATGTTGGTGTACAATGAAATTTTTTGACAAGTTAAGATTTGGGTATTGTAAAATCACTCTAGAAGATTTAGATCCTCCGCTTAACTTTTGATTTGGCTGCTCTCCGTGTTTCCTTTCTTTTACTTAATGGACGTTCATGTTGTTGTACCCGTGCTTGACCAATGTCCAGAGTTAGGTATCTGATGCAAGCCATATTGATAATGCCGCTCGCATCGAAGACGAGCTCACTCGACCAAGGAGATCAGCCCGCATCCGAGCTTGACAAGTCGCTTGACTAGTCTTGGAGAAATCGAAGGGACACAATTCGAAGACCAAGAGTCTCATCCGCGAGTCCATGCCACAATAAAGTCATTGTCTTTCCCTATACATTGGAAGCCTAAAAGATACTTTGGGATGATCAAGAAGACGTTGGGCATTTATCTAGTTTCTAGTTTCTAAGTTCTTTAATGTTTTATGCCTTCTAGAGTTTTTAATGCTCTTTAGTCTCTTCATTTGCTTGAGTCTTTTCATTTGTTTTTCTTTGGCCATAAAAGACCATCTACTTTATGTATTCGACACACAACTTGATAAATGAAAACTTGCCTTGAGCAACTACCCTAAACCTTGAAGAGTTCAACCCTTGAAAACCAAGAAGAGTTTTCACTCCGTCCTTGAAGAGCCAGAGGTTTTCAAAATTTGCATCCTTGAAGAATTGCAGTCGTTAATCTAGAAGAATCGATACCCTATCAACTTCCTTGGAGGCCTAGAAGAGCAACCATCGAAGTTTCTATCTATCCTCTGTTCAATCCCCTGTTTCGACCGTTCTAATCCGCCCATTTTCCATCGAAGTTACTCTCCCGATCCTTTCGTTCGAGTAGCCTATTTCGAGACTGCATCATTTTTGGTATCAGAGCTTTGGAGGAGAGAACCATGCCGCCAAGACAAGCTAGACGTCGTAGAGGCAAAACCATCCCACTGAATGAAGTGCATACACTCGCTGACAATTTGCAGCAACATATGCAACAACAAATTGATGAGTTGACAAGGGAAGTTGAGCGTCTGAGAGCGGAAAGAAACAATTCACCACCTCATTCCAGGACCGAAGATTCCAATGGTGACTCTTCATCTTCGAAGAATGTTCAACCATTTCACAATAAGAGGAATGTTCGACATCACGAGCAAAACATTCGTGAACCGGAGTGAAAAAAAGAAGTTAAAAAGGATATCCCAGAATTCTTAGGTAATGATTCTCCTGAAGAAATTGTTGACTGGCTAACACTTGTTAATGAAGTGTTTGAGCATCGAAATGTTCCGGAGGATCGTCGAGTCGGGATCATCGCTATGCGATTCAGAGGTAAAGCCATCGCTTGGTGGACGCGTGAGAAGCTAACTCACCAATCCGTTGGCAAAGCGCCAATTACCTCGTGGAGGAAGATGGAAGACAATATCCGAAATTATTTCCTACCTAAGGGATACAAGAGAGAGCTCCATCAACGGTACCAAAATCTGAGACAAGGTACGCGAACGGTGGATCAGTGCACCAATGAATTCAATGAGTTGGTGATTTGCAACAACAATCAAGATCCGGAGGAGATGCTTGTGAGCAAGTACTTGAATGGCCTTCAACTTCATATTCAAGATGCCCTGGAAGTCCTTGACAATTGGGACTTAGGAGATGCACACCAACGAGCACTCAAGGTGGAGCGTTTTCGCTCAAGGAGGCAACAATCCTCTATCATGACCAATCGGCCCGCTAAGAGTACCCTTGGCACCACCAAAGTTGTTGAGGCTATGACGCAAACCGTTAGTAAGTTTCCTAATCAGTCCAACATTTTGAAGCAACAAACTACATCCGATATTCGTTGCTATGCTTGTGGTGAGTTGGGTCATCGTGCTAGCAATTGTCAAAAGAACAAGAATCGACAAGCCGGCAAAGCCTTCTTAGTGGATAATGATTTTGATGAGCATGTGGAGGATCCGCTCGAAGAAGAGGTGAATGATGTCGAAGAGTCCTCGGGTGACGAGCAAATAAGGTATGCTGATTCTGGTGAATTTCTGATGGTGAGAAAAATCTTTCTAGTTCCTTGTGATGAGACCGAAAATGGGTGGCTGCGCACCAACATTTTTTATTTTGCTTGCACGATTAAGGGGAAGGTATGTCAATTGATTATTGACTCTAGATGCTGTGAGAATATAATTTCTGAAATGGCAGTGAACAAACTAAAGTTAGAGTTAAAGGCGCACACCTTACAAGATGCCGTGGCTATCGAAAGGCACCGAGATAACCGTTTCCAAATGCTGCCTTGTTAATCTGTCCATTTGTTTTGTTTATTTCGACAAGATATGGTGCGATGTTCTACCAATGGATGCTAGTCATGTTATTCTTGGGCGACCATGGCAATTCAATAGGCGGACTACTCATGATGGTTATCGAAATACGTATTCTTTTGAATTTGGAGGGAAGAAGATTATATTAGCACCTAGTAAGGAGCCTTTCAAAACTCCTATTGTCGAAAAGTTTTCATCTCCTACATTACTTTCAATGAAGGATATGAAAGGTGCTTTAAAAGGGGTTCATATTGTATATGTTTTACTTAACAAAGCAGGGGAAGTTGCTTCTTCTATACCTCTTGAAGTTCGGCTACTTTTGGAAGAATTCAAGGTTGTTTTCCCGACGGACTTACCTGCAGGTCTCCCTCCTATGAGAGACATTCAGCACCAAATCGATTTGATGCCCGGTGCTTCCCTACCAAATTTGGCTCATTATCGGGTGAGTCCGATGGAGCATGAAGAATTGCATCGACAAGTTGTCGAACTCTTGACTAAGGGTTTTATCCGAGAAAGCATTAGTCTATGTGCCTTTCTAGCTCTCTTGGTACCTAAGAAAAATGGTACTTGGAGAATGTGTGTCGATAGTAGGATGATCAACAAAATCACTGTCAAGTATCGATTCCCTATTCCTCGCCTTGATGACCTCTTGGATCAACTCTCTGGTGCAATCATCTTTTCGAAGCTGGATTTGAAAAGTGGATATCATCAAATCAAAATCAAGCTCGGAGATGAATGGAAGACAACATTCAAAACGAAAGATGGGCTATATGAGTGGCTAGTCATGCCATTTGGATTGTCGAATGCACCATCGACATTCATGAAGTTCATGACCCAAATTCTGAAACCCTTTTTGGGAAAATTTGTTGTGGTCTATTTCAATGATATTCTTATTTTTAGCAAGTCTATTGACGAGCACCTGCAGCATCTTCAAGAAGTACTTCACGTGTTGAGACAGGAGCACTTGTACGCAGCCCTCAAGAAGTGCCATTTCATGGTACCAGAAATCCTTTTCTTGGGATTTCATATTTCAGCAAAGGGCATTTCAGTGGATGATGCCAAGATCAAGGTGATTCGAGAATGGCCGACTCCATCAAATGTGCATGAAGTACGAAGCCTTCATAGCCTCGCTTCTTTTTATCAACGATTTATTGCACACTTCAACACTATTGCGGCCCCACTTACTTCTTGCATGAAGAAAGGAGTTTTTGAGTGGACGTGTATGTTGCGATCTAAAAAAAATCGGGTTTTCGATCTTAGGCTAATGGATTACTAGATCAATTAAATTAACTAACCTAACTCGAGTTCTCCCAAACTCTACCAAATCACAACTTAGGTCTAATTGTGAGTATGCAAATATTTTTAATGGGAGTCGCCACTAATTATTTAAGATAGGTTGATTAGAAACCTAAATAAAATAGCGGGAGTACTATTTTATTTCTGCGAACCAGAAATTATAAATTCGGGGACTTGGTTACGCTAGATTACCCTAACGCCCTTTCGGTACCAATATCAGGAAAAATACTCAATTTGATAATTTTGATAAATCCTAACTTAGAGAAAAATTTTTGATTTTCTTTTATGAAATTTTTTTTGTATTTTCGAATTTAAATTCAAATCACAAATTTTTAGTAAAAAAAAAATATAACTGCTAAATCTTTCGAATTAAGCTTCAATCTGAAGTCTGATAAATCGATCCTAAAAGTCAAAATACCCGTTATGGAAATAACTCTATCTAAAGCCCGATAGATAAATTTATTTCCATGTGTGCGGTTGCGGATTAGGAAATTTTCCTAATCGATCACATCTTGAAAAAATTTTGATATCTCAAATATCTTGGATATATTCAAAAGATTTTGAAAATTCTAAATTCTATCCAAATTTGATAAGTAATAGATATCCAAGATTTCAAAAAAAGGAAATAAATCCTAATTGAAATAATGCTTACTATTCAAATATGCAAAATTAGATATCAATAAGCACGAATTAGGCAATAAAATATTCAGATCAAATCGGGATAAGATAATTACCTGATTTGCAGATTTCTTTCCAAATTTGAATTTGCAGCGGGTCGGGATTGCGGATCGGATGACCGGAGGCTAACGGACCGGTGAATGTGGTGGCGGCAAGAACTAACCTTGCGATTGCTCACAGTGGTTGAGGAGTGCGGCTTGATGATCTTAGTGCAGCAATATCTGTGTTGGTGAGGGGAAGACTGACTAATTGGCAGCAACTTCAACGAAACTTCCAAGTAAAAATAATGCCCAGGGAATGAGCAACAACGACCGGAAGACATGCAAGTATCAAAGAAACCAATCGTAGAGTAATAAGTGATCTCCAAGGAACACTAAAGATATCGTAGTGCAGGGACTAGCTCGTTTGGTCGTCGGCTTTGCAGGTCCAGCAACGAAGGTTCACGGGTCCTGATTGCGTAGGCTAGCTGAACACTGTTGGCGATGTACTTGCGACACATAATGGTTGGGCGTGACCATAGCAGACGGCAAAGTGAAGGAGTCACGGAGCGATGAGCCGGGACATGGCGCATTTGTCTACGAGTCGTCCCTTGTGTGCAGAATGTGTCTTCTTGTGTTGAATGTGTAGTTTTTTGACCCAGGGAAAGACTTGTGAGTGTTGTCTCAGTAAAATTCTTCTTCCTCTCTCTTTTGGATGAATGGCAGTAATGGAGGCGTAAACGGCAGCGGTGAACACAGCGTAAGTGCAGGCAATGTAGGAGCGGCGGCGGGGCAATGCGGCGGCTGTTGCGCACGTACGCGGCCAAGTCTTTCTCTCTCCCTCAAATCTCACGTGTATCACTTGCGTCTTTCTAAAAATTATTTGGGAATTCTCGAGCCCCCCTTTTCATGACTTCTTATTGATTGTATTTATAGGCAAAGTTTAGGGTTTTGCTTGCAATTACTTCCTATTTTGATTCAAAGAGAATATTGTAATATCTCTGTGATAATATCAATTCATTCAATTTGAATCGTGATAATATCAAGATTGACAAACTAATATTTTCCAACTCGACATTTTTCAATGAAAATTTTAGCTCTTATAATGTTCATGGGCTTGGCCAAGAATTTTCTTGAACGCGGGCTTAGTCCAATTTCATTAAGTTTAGAGCCGTTCACTCGAGTCCATCCATCGCTGGTCCAATGCAAATACAACTAACCTATATGAACCTAAACTATGTGCTATGCGCTTTCAATTTTTTTGTTTATGGGTTAAAATTTAATCCCTAATTTTCTCTGCAATTAACCACTAAATGATGCGTCAAAATTTAGGTGTTAACAGTGTACAGCTCAGAAAAGTTTTGAGCAGCTCAAAGAAAAATTGAGCACGGCCCCGGTACTCGCATTGCCTAATTTTGATCTTGTTTTTGAAGTACATTGCGATGCGTCAAGTACTAGTATTGGAGGAGTTCTGAGTCAAAGAGGTCGACCCATTGCCTTCTTTAGCGAAAAATTGAATAGTGCTAAACTTCGTTACAGCACTTATGATCTGGAGTTCCATGCACTGTTTTGCACACTCGAACATTGGAGGCAATATCTTATTCATCGAGAGTTTGCTTTGTACACTAATCATGAAGCTCTCAAGTATATTTCAGGGCAGCAAAAGTTTAACTCCAGGCGTGCAAAATGGGCTGAATATGTTCAAGAGTTCACTTTCATCATTAAACATAAAGCTAGAGTTCAAAATCAAGTTGTTGATGCTCTTAGTAGAAAGAAGAGCTTACTCCACACAATGCGATCAACAGTTCTTGGATTCGAATCATTCCAAGAGTTGTATCATGAAGATCCTTACTTCTCCAAAATCTTGCCCGAAGCAAAAGAGAAGAAACTTGCTGATTTCACTGAGTGTGATGGGTTTTTTTTCAAAAGGAACCGTTTATGTGTACCTGATTGTTCACTTCGACAAAGGGTGATAGATGAAGTTCATCGCGACGGACATTTTGGGCGTGACAAGACCATGCAACTTGTTTCAGCCAAGTACTTTTGGCCTCATTTGAAACGAGACATACATCGACATGTGATGAGGTGTTGACGCTGCCAAATTGGAAAAGGGCATGCTACTAATGCTGGCCTTTATTTGCCCTCACCAATCTCTCAAGCACCTTGGGAAGATATCTCTATGGACTTTGTTCTTGGACTACCTCGCACTCTCACAGGTATGGATTCCATCTTTGTTGTTGTAGATCGATTCTCAAAGATGGTGCATTTTATTCCTTGCCGCAAAACTATGGATGCTTCACGTATTGCTAAATTATTCTTTAAGGAAGTCTACAAATTGCATGGCATTCCGAAGACTATTACTTCTAATCGGGATACAAAGTTTCTCAGTCATTTTTTGCGACAATTGTAGAATAATGTCGATACTAAACTACAATATAGTACTGTGTTTCGTCCCCAAACCAATGGGCAAACTGAAGTCGTCAATTGAACCTCGGGAAATCTATTGAGGACACTGATCGGTGAAAATCCTCACACTTGGGAGACGCGATTGTCACATGGTGAATTTGCATATAATTGTGCTATAAACCGTACGACTGGGTATAGTCCTTTCATGATCGTGTATGGACAACAGCCGAACACTGCTCTTGATCTTGCACCCATTCCTTTTGCTGAAAAGTCGAGTGGCAATGTTGAAGATATTGTTTCTCAAACGAGAGCAATTCATGAAGATGTGTGCCAATGGTTAGAAAGCAAGACAGAGTCCTATAAAAAGGATGTCAATAACAAACGGCGTGAAGTTATCTTCGAACCAGGAGATTTTGTTTGGGCTTACTTGCCATCAAAGCGTCATCCTGTTGGAAGCTATAACAAGCTTAGTGATCGAAAGCTTTGTCCTTTTGAAGTTCTTGAGCGCATCAATCCCAATGCATATCGCTTAAGGCTTCCTTATCATATAAAAACACATGATGTTTTCAACGTTCGACATTTAACACCTTATGCTGGTGATTCCTCTGATGATGACATGAATTTGTGGACGAATTCTTTTAAAGAAGGGGAGAATGATGCAGGCCAGATTGATAATGCCGCCCGCATCGAAGATAAGCTCACTCGACCAAGGAGATTAGCCCGCATCTGAGTTTGACAAGTTGTTCGACTAGTCTTGGAGATATCGAAGGGACGCAATTCGAAGACCAAGAGTCTCATCTGCGAGTCCATGCCACAATAAAGTCATTGTCTTTCCCTATACATTGGAAGCCTAAAAAATACTTTGGGATGATCAAGAAGACGTTGGGTATTTATATAGTTTCTAGTTTCTAAATTCTTTAATGTTTTATGCCTTCTAGAGTCTTTAATGTTCTTTAGTCTCTTCATTTGCTTGAATCTTTTCATTTGTTTTTCTCTGGCCCTAAAAGACCATCTACTTTATATATTCGACAGACAACTTGATAAATGAAAACCCGCCTTAAGCAACTACCTTGAACCTTGAAGAATTCAACCCCTAAAAACCTAGAAAAGTCTTCACTCCGTCCTTGAAGAGTCGGAGATTTTCACAATTTGCATCCTTGAAGAGTTGCAATCGTTGATCTAGAAAAATCGATACCCTATCAACTTCCTTGGAGGCCTAGAAGAACAACCATCGAAGTTTCTATCCTCTATTCGATCCCCTGGTTCGACCATTCTAATCCGCCCATTTTCCATCGAAGTTACTCTCCCGATCCTTTCGTTCGAGTAGCCTATTTCGAGACTGCATCAGTATCCATAGACTAGCATTCCACTTCCTTGTAATGAAGAAAAGCTTAACCCTTGGCTTAGCTCTCAACAACGAAGGTTGGTGTTAACTGTCAACTACCCATTAGTTCGTTCTTTGGTCCCGCTAGATTGACCTTTTGGTTTAGATTATGATATCTTAAAGCATTTCCTGTATAATTTCTTGGAATGTGACTAAATTAAGTATGGTGGGCACTGCTCTGAATAAGAACAGACAAATATGCGAAACTTGGAAGCTCGAAATGATCTGGATCATGGATAGATGTCGACGAAAAAAGAGAAAGGAACATCTATATTGAAGAAATGCGTATGAGTTTAAAGTTGAAACAGTATCTGATGGTACCAGACATTGCGTATGCAGGACCATTTTATTTATAAGAAAAGAAAACGGAGAGAAAAACAAACGACTAGTGGCTCCCTGAATTCAGGGGAAACAATCACTGTACTCGAACTCTGAGAAACGAAAACGAAAAGCAAAAACAAAAAATTAGAATAGGCCCGTGTTACGGGCTTTACGAATTCTTCGTCGAGGACTATCTTCAGCCGCAGATCTCTTAACATGGAGGTAAATCTGCTGGAGGAGGCTCTACAGACTGCAATTCACCAACTCCATCCTCGACAAGGAAAACCATGGCCAGTCCCCAGGTGATGTGAACATCCAAGTGACAGTGCATCAACCAAGCACCTGTTTTGTGGATCCAAACAATAATATGTTCTTGGTCATCATCAGAAATAAGAGGACATTTTATCTTGTAAAGAAGTTGGATGGAACCTCTCCTAGTCTTTACCTGGATTGTCGGCGACGAAGCGAATGACGGCCCACCCGTTCACGGGGACGCCGACTGTGTTCCTCATTGGTGGGTCAACGAGGTTGAGCTTCGCCGTATCCTTCTGGGGGTTGAAGTTTCCAAACCCTGTGGCGAGGATGTAGAAATCGTACCCGTGAATGTGGATCGGGTGGTTCTCGGCCGTCTGTATGTTGGTTCCTTGCAAGACAAGCTGCACTCTGGACCCGTACTTCAACTTGTACACCTTAGTGCCCGGAACGGGCTGCCACAGCGAGCGGCTCACATTGCCAGTGTAATCGAACTGGACCGGCGGGTTACCTGGAAAATCAGTGGTGAAAACTCCAGGCATGCCCTGCCTATGGGCCTGCAGGATCGAGGAACTAGACGGGAGCACGAAGGACACGTTGTTCATGCTGGACGCGAAACGGGTCCCATTCGGCCCCTGGCACCTACTGCTTGGGAAATTGCTCGGGCAGTTAAAGAGTCCTAGGCCGACCGTGAAAAAGAGGTTCTCGTCGATGTCGGTGGGAACCTCCACCTTGTTGGGGCTCTTGAGGCTTTGAGTGAAGGCTGTTACGGTGGCCGTGTCATTGAAAGCCGGTAGGGCTGGCATGACCGGATTGCTCAATATGCCCTTGGCGGGGCACGGGGCAGACTTGTACTCTAGTATGGCTGTGGTAGTGGTGTTGTCGAAAGGTGCTCCTTGACCGCTTTGGTAGGCTCGGGCCGCCATGTAGTACCGAGCCGGCGGTTGGTTCCCCGAGATCAAAACATCAGTGGTTTGGCCCGGCCCTAGCATTATCACCGAGGTGGTGAAGGGTTTGAGGTAGGAGGCATCAGCACCAACCACGGTGAATGCGTGGTTCGCTACAGAGAAATATAATTCCTGATTGAGCGCGGCGTTGATGACTCGGAGGAGGTGGGTCTCTCCCAAGTCGATTGGAACTATGACGGTGTCTGCATAGCAACCAGATTAAGTAAATATCAGTCGATTTGCATTCTGGTTTAGGTTTATCTCTCTTACCTTACTTGATTATTGGTTAATGTTGCTACTAGAGCTATTGTTTTAATAATTGAACGCGACAAAATGAGGGTAATTTGGTCTTTAACTTGTTCTGAAAGACTAGTCCTGGTCTGTCCTCTTGCAAAAGGGTCAAATTAGGTACGAAGCTCTCGGCTCACAGCATCGCATATATAATCAAATTGAAATTCCCAATGTTGTGTCCACTTTTGACATTCCCTTTGCAAAAACCATCACGTGAGTAGGGCCCTAGCTACCAACTAGTGTTGAAAAAACACGTGTCATCATGGCGCATGGGAATGCGAAAAGATTAAAATACATAATCATCATGAAATTTTGTAGCTGAACTGCGACATCACTTTCGACCCTCGAGATTAATCATTATTAAAGTTTAAAAACCGTGCTTGGTTATTGTTTTCTTCAGGCGCGGCCTTTAGACAAAAAAAAACATTTAATGCTTAGCTAACTTTCTGTCTCAAAATTTCTCTTTGTTTTTTGTCCTGGTGACTACATTTTGGTGGGTTAAGAAGGAAGACTCGACTTCTCATTTTTGGCTGGATGAATATCAATCAGATTAGCTGTGTAAATCTTCTTCGAATCTACCTTTGCTCGAGCAGTTGTAGAGATCTCCAGGTTGACCGTTGATGGTGTAAGCATCGGAAATGTTCGGAGCCCCACCGGTTCTGGTCGATTCTCTCACGACGTCAATGGGGTTCGCATCCCACCACTCCCCTATTCATTGTCACCATTTAAGACACCATCAGTGGAACTGTAATCATCCTTAATCTACTGTCGTTGAATTATTGTATCGTGTGTGAATATATTGCTAGCTGTCGGTATGGATGGTTAGTTGGCCATCTAGACTAAAACATGGCCACCCTCATCAATCCCGCCTAAGCAAAACCAGGCAAAATCATCACTGTGGACCCTTGCATAATGAATCCCCAATTAGAAGCATTTGTAACAGGATGTGCTTTTCCATTAAAATAAGCTCCTAATCAGTAATGGGATTAAGCGTAATTGGTACCAAAAAAATTACCAAGAAGGATGGGAGTTTCACGCTTTGGTTTTGGAAACGGATACGAGGCGCCTTCCTTTGGATGAATGACTAGAGCACCGTACACAGTCGCTCTTAGCCACGAGCTATGTGCATGCCACCACAGGGTTCCTTCTTGCCCTTGGATGGTGAAACGGTACGTGTAACTTCCGCCGGGCCTAATCGGGCATTGAGTCACGAATTCCGGCCCGTCGGCCCAACCAGTCCTCAACTGCCGGATCCCATGCCTGGTGGCAAATCAAGGCTTTCTTTAATTAGATATGTAGGCATGGTCATGAGTTATACATGGTGGACGTACACATTGCATGCGTAGGCATGTTCTGCTCCATGCATGTGCAAATGTTTCAACTATATGTCCACAGCCTTGGAAAACCATCATGTGATTGACAGTGCATGGGCTGTAAACTTCACTTTTTTTTTCCTAATAAGCTCTTGATAGACAATAATTTTTCAACATTTCGAATTACCAGTGGATGGTGACGTTTTCGTGAGCTCTGTTAGCGACATTGATGACGAGGGTGTCACCATTGTTAACTTCCAAAGTCGGGCCTGGGAATTGCCCGTTCACCGTGATGGTGTTGTGGGTGTTGCACAGCCTCTTCACTTTGGTCGTTTGAACCTATTTTCGCCCAAGAAGCTCATTAGAAATGGACGAAAGATAACAAAAAGCTAAACGAATCCTAAACTCAAGGGTACACAGGAGGAAACATACGACAAAGTCATGGTAGCAAGTCTTTGCATTTGCCAGTGCCACTGCCATAGAGAAGAGCAGGAGAACTCCCAAAAGGAAAGAGAATTTGTTGAGAGCCTCCATATTTTTAGCAGAAGAAGATGTTGCTGCGCCTAATTAGCTCTTCCTCTTCAAATGACAATGTGGGTGAGGATTCGAGAGTGTTTGAGCGAGGACATGAGAGAGTTGGCTATAAATCTGCTTGGATTTGAGAAAGGAAGGACAGTATCAGCTCTATTATAAAGTCCCATGCAAGGGGGAGAGAGAGAGAGTGTGTGTTTGTTTGAGGTTGGCAGGTTAGGTTTTGATTTAGAGCGGGCCAGCTCAGTTCAAGCCAAATTGCAGTCGTTGCACCCACTTAGCCTGAGTAACTTCCATCAATGCTTGCTTAATAAGTCTTTTTCTTAGGCGGGGGTTGAATCATTCAACGTTTTCAATCATGCTTTCTTTTGGAGGTGATTAACTTGTGGATTAAAGTTGGGTCTCGCGTTTTCACTTTTACTCGTGCGTTTACGTGTCTCTTCTTTGATCAATCGCCAATCTGTGAAATGTAAAATGGGAACGAGGAAGTGGCCCATATAGTATAAAGGGCACAACCATTATGGTCAAACCCAGAATTCTCTTTTTAGTTCAAATAAAGACAATTTGTCGATCTAATGATGTCTCTCCATCACTAATTTGTAAACTCAGTCCTCGATGTTCGGATGGAGGAGTTAACAACAAAGATTAAGGAAGGTAAGAGAATCGCTAGTTATACCATTGTTAAGTGATGTGATGAATCACCATTCGATATTGAATATAGTCTACTTTCTTAAATTGCCTCCAGACAGTCTACCGTGAATTTTTAGATTGGTGAAATTTCCATTTAATCTCATCAACTAAGTTAGATGGGAACTAAAATCCACCCGCCAATCAAACGATGGGTCTTAGCTCTCGTCTTACCCAAATTTGCTAGATCAAATTTTTCAGTCACTTGGATTGCTCGACAAAGTATGTGCACGTAAACCCTAAATTTCTTTGCTATTTTGATGAAAGATGATCGGGGGAGGGAAAATGATAATCTTCAAAGATAAAAATTCGCCTTTGACTTATTCTTTGGAATGGTTGAGAAAAGAGTTCATATGTTAAAGGAAATGTTGTGTGGTCAATATAGTTCTTTATTGTATTCTAACTTTTGGGCAATGAAGGTGGGCCACTTAAGTCTAAACTTACCGTGGTCAAGGGCTCATCAACTCGCCTTTTGATCTGAGTGAAACAATTTTACCCCAACCACCACTATCACGCCATAAAATTCAGCTAGTATTGATGTTAACATAGTAATTAGTGTACCTTTTTATTTTGTCAAGGCAACATTTCATTCATTTGTTCGGAAATATAAGAGAAAAACAACATGGTTCAACTGCAAACCAAAACAAGACCCAAACAACTTCAAAACAAAACAAGCTCCGGACAATAAGATGAATAATCATAATAAGGTTAGGGGTTACTCGTTCAAAGAACAAATTGTGATTTTTTCAAACCAAAATCTGCAATCAATCACTGAATCTGTCTTCAGTAATGAGCCACACCAAGATATCCATTTATTGCTACGGTATTACTTTTCAGCGGTTTGCGCCTAAATTTAACGTCTCCAACACCTTTGCCATTTAGAGTAACAAGGTTAACCAATCACGGTCCGGTTTTGAAAAAAGATTGGAGGAGTTTTGTATTTAGTGTATTTGAAATGTTAACAACGTTGAATGATTTTGTTATACTTACACAAAGCATTGTGTGGGCATCATTTGAAAAGTGATTTTATATATATATTACACACAACGTTATTGATTTCTAAATATTAATTATTCGGAGTGACTTATACCATTAACTTTTCACGTATTAGAATTTAATATTTTATTTGTTTTTTGTCATTATTTTTGAAAAAGTTATGTTAGTTTTTTACAATTTTTTAACTTTTTACTTAAAAAAAAAAGATAAGACAAGCACCTACATTTGTTCCCGCATATTGTTTTCTTTACTGTCCCATGACCGTGTCTAGTGTCTAATCATGTTGAAAATTTATCTTGGCCAAGCGAAATAATCATGTTGTAGTTCCTTCCTTTTGTCAAAAATCTGGCACAATCTACGTAAGATCATGTGAACTTAGGAAAAACTTTCGGAAATCGTATTGAACTTGGAGTGTTCCTCGAGGCTCTTGACTTTGGAAAATGCGGGATAAAGATTTTTTCAGAGCGATTTCACCAAAAAATCAAAACCGCTCCTCCAAACTGACCTCTAATTTATCATAGACCTCACTGTTCATTCGACCACGTGCGTGTGATTAGTTGGCCCGTATCGTGGAAATTCTTAGTGTACATTAGCTCGATTTCACGTTAAACGATGTGGACTTAAGAACTCGGATTTCGTGACATCACCTTCGAAAGTCAAGAAATAGGTAGATGTCGGATCATCTCTGGGGGGAGGCTAGAAATATTGAAGAAATTACGACAAGTTTCCCAACCAAGATTCAATTGGATATGTTTGAAATGGCAATCTCGATCCGTCGATCGACCGATTATTTAATGAAGTAGGTCGCCTGTTGCTCAACAGAGAAATGTGTAGGTACATGGAGGCAGGAAATTGTCCCTTTCCTACTTGGAAATTGGAATTCCGTCGGTGTTCTATTTATTTGATTTTCCATTTGACACGATTGACTTATTCTATACGGATTTTTTGTCAATCTATAAAGTTCAATGGAAAGTTTCATCACCAACCCGTATCGACGAAATGAACCCTAGTGTAAAATATGGAGACGTAGTGCAAGTTTCTTGCGTGGTCCCGCACGTTTTTTGCTATTTTAATGGAGTTTGTAGTCTCGTGCATGCAATCATCACGTTCGTTCGTTCGTTCTTGTAAGAATGAGTTCTTTAATGTTCTGTGCTGTGACGTACATTGATCCGCACGAATTTTATGTGATATGTGGATGGCCAGATTTTGTACTTTGTATTATGAACAAAGAAGCGCCATTTTCCAGATATTTACTATGACGATCCAGTTTGACGAGAGCAAAGGACTGGTCACTGAGGCCAAATGGCCTGGACAAAGAGTGGCCCTTAGCCTGCTTTTAGGATGGCGAAGGGGATAAAAATGAATTGTACTATACATCGAACAAAAGAAGAACGATTTTGAAATATACATGTAAATTGAAATTAACTCATGAAAGCACATTTTGACGTAACAGCAATGCTAAGCTTTGAAACTCTAAAGGTAAGCGTGTTTTGATGAAAGCACTCCCAGGATGAGTGATCTATTGGGAAGATGCTCACATGTACGTCAAATGACAAAACTGTGAGACTTGGTATAGGACGGGCTAAAGTTAATAATACCTTAGCGAGTTAATCTAGGGATTTTACGACTCAATCCAGCGAGAGAAGAGAATGGTTACTGGGGCTAGACGATCTAGACAAGGAGCGGTTTCTAACAGACTTTTAAGATGGTGTAAAGGGCAAAAAGTGAAGCGAACTGTGCACTAAACAGAGAGAGAGAGCAATTCTAAAATATATATGATTGAAAAATGGTATTAACCCACGGGGGCACATTTTAGCGTAATGGTAATATTAGCTTTGGAACTCCAAAGTTGAGCGTGCTCTAATGAAAACATTCTATACACCAAAGGACAAAGCGGTGAGGCTCAATATGGAACGAGCTAAAGCGAACAATATCTCGGTGAGTTAATTCGGAGATGTTACATATACATATCTTCTTCTTTTTTTATTTCTTGTGACAAATTTTCCGTGCGTACTTGCTAATTGTTGGAGACATTTGTGTGAGCTATCACTAATCTTGAGTTAATTACAATTTACTAAAATTTGCTATGAATCTTGTTAGAGAATATTCAACTTATTTATCCAATTTCATGTCTTGATTGATGCGATGATCAGAGGTTTGCAATGTAAATCTATTGTCATGTTTCGTTTCATGTTAGCATTTTTATTGTATCGGCTAGGCATTTTCCTCCTATTCCTAATTCGATCTCTAGTTCCTTTTCTCATCGAAGGCGTATCGTAAATATTAGAAATAAAAAACCTACTGGGGGTTTGCCCCAATGGCCACTATTCCCACATGAGAATGAAAAGGTGGGAAGTTCGAATTCTCCTCCTCCATATAGGGGGGTTTATGAATTTATAGGGTCTCCCGGGGCGGGCCTGCTGAGCTCCTTGTAGAGGAGCTCAAGAATCCATAAATACACCTGGCCAACCAAAAAAAGAAAACCACAATAGAAAATGTTTATTTGAGCATCAAATGATAGATTGACGTAAGTTTCGGCTAAACACTTCGAATTTTCTGCATCATTTTTGAGCTAATGTATCAAATCCTCTGATTAATTAGTTTTCTAACTCCTTAGTTAGATGCTTTTGGTTTACTTAAAACACGAGCAAGTCTTTGTACATTGGAATAGTTAGTAACGTACGCTTGGAGAATAAGTGATTGAAGAGAGAGGCCGTGTTATGATCCTAATTGCAAGGTATGTGACTTGGATCCCACGTCAATGGAATGAGATTTCAGTGTGCGGTTTATATGGTTTTGGACTCTCCCACTTCAATAGCTAGCTTTTGGGATATGGTTTCCTAACATACATATCAATTGATATCAGAGTCGTCCACCTCTCCCAATTGCAATCGAGTGACGCGAGCGATGACGTCCGTATTGCAGTGTTCAACTTGGAGTCTTGGACTAGCGAAAGGTTAGCACAAAGCTAACCCAACGTGAGTGTCGGGATTGCGGAGCCTGGTGTATCGTTATGCATTAATAACTATATATACCAGAATAGAAGTAGTTAAAAAAGAGAGAAGTGAAATAAAGAGAAAAGAAATCCTTTGCAGAATTTCTATGCGTTGTTTGGTTACCTACATGTTAACCTTATATCTTCACATCATCAAACGATTGCGAATGTTTTATAAGGTTATTGTGAGATATAAAAGATTAAAATTTTAACATTAAATTCTGCAAGAGATAGATTAAAATTGCCAATTTACGTATTTGTCCATGAATGTAATGGATATAAAAATAAGTAATTGAGGATATATGAAGAAGAAGAGGAAAAAAGGTTATGGTCCCTTGAAATTAGGGACTTTCTCTGTACTTCACGTAATTATACGGATGAAGTTACCATTTTATCAGGGAATCTTCAAGTTTTCATCTACCATTTGCCTTTCCCATTCCCGGATGGTGCTCCCCGCAATATGAAATGGGAAAGAGCACGGCTTGACTTTTCTTTCCATCCGAAGAAGAAATTGATGAGACAAAGGACGGATGAAAATCGGTGACACTCGCCTCTTCATTAGTCTTTTTGGGTGGAAGCATGCCCGAAAATGGGATTGGATTAGGATAGGCGAACAAGAACGAAAGGACAATCAACAAAGAAGAAGTTGGTGAAGTTTGTTATTGACTTTTGCCAGGATCTTTCAGATGGAAAAAAAGAGCACGACGACGAGTGGATTTAAGCAATCTGCAGAAAGGGAAATGTCGTCGGCTCAGGTGCGCAAGCTTCCTTGCAAAACCATGCATCTTCGCTAGTCTAAAAGACATCACCAACACCTTAGCATTCGCGCAGCGTTGCTTGAGGTTTCTGTAATGTCTGGTTCTGAAGCTTCTAATGGCGTTGTTGATGACTTATCGTTTTCACCGGTAGGTTTTGGGTGGGTGCGGGAACTCCCCAACACGTTACTTCAGTCAATCCTAATCATGTCCTAAAGTCCTGACAGGGTTCTTGTCATAACCCCATCGATTAACAACGACTTGGGCAAATCGTTTTCGTAGAAAATCGGGAGATGTTGGGACTAGGAATTTTTCGCAGTTTGGCAGCAAACATGCGGTTTCCATTTGACCGCTTTACACTCCATTTTATTCATGGTGGAGGTTAATGGGGAGAGAGAGCATCTAGTATTTTGGGTTTAACAAAGCCATGGAGGATTAGTCCATGGATCCTCCACGGAAGGCTTAAGAGTCGTTTGGGTCCGAAACCAGATGATGTTATCAGCTTTAACATCGTTGTCTAACGCGGAAAGAGATGTCCAAAACTCTCTCCTCGGAACACAGCCTCGAGAGATTTGCTTCTAATGTCATGGACATGGAGTGTAATCAATTTGATCCTTACTAGAAGAGCTCTTGCACACAAAAATGGCAAACTCAAGATCGGAGGTGTTAAGAGGAGGAAGGTAGAAAGTTAAACCAGGAAGACTCGATAGAAATTTTTTTACTTAACGGAGTGAAAAGGAACAGCAATAATTTCATCGAATGTCTGGATGTTGGGTCCTAGATTGGCAGACTAAACAAGATGGTCGAACAATTTAGAGTAGTATCATAACATCATCCTCGAATTCCTCATCACATCCAGATGTTAGCTTTGGAAAATCCAAATTAACCAAATTGACAAATGTTCAAGCAAACGAACGGAGTGGCAATTAGCGCAATAGTTCAAGAGGACTTACTAGCTAATCAGCTCTCTTAGTGCCAGCACAAATCATGATTCTCCTTCCCTTCTTTTAATTAGACGAACATGGCTCAAAATGATGATGATGCTCGGGAGGCTATCATGACCATTGACATGCATGCCCAGAAAACACGGCCAATGAGCACCAAAGTTGTCAAATTCCACCCCCCTTTAGTTGGGTCAAAGGAAGAAATAATAGCAAACGAGGACACTGTAACATTAGCATGTCTTCTTGTGCTGCTTCCTTCTGCTAATACACTGATTTTGAGTGGAAACCCCTAAAGAGAAGTTGCAAAAACAAACAGAAAGAACATCTTCTCTATTTGCAAAGACTCAGATATAGAACTTCCCTCTGTGATTATAATGACAATTGGCATTATGTCCAGTCTGTGACCTACTGTGCTTATATGAGGAATAATGGCAGTACCATACCTGTACTAGTTTTGAGTCGATTCCTCCAGCTGGAAGTACAAATTTCAATACATGGCTCTTGAAGATATCTACAGTGCAAATCATGAAACAATCTGTCCCAAATTCTAGTACAGTTTGAAAAGGGCCGAATCTCAACTAACAAATTTTCTAATTAAGTTGTTAATACTGACCGACTCGGCACCAGTTAATAACTGAAAGACAGCAACATTTCAACTAGAATTGAATAAATTCTGAATAATACTGCGTAGAGACACCTTTTTTCTCCGAGCTCCGACCATCGCTGCTAAAGCATGTGGCATTATTGCATCCATGTTAGGAAATTGTCAGAAAATCAATGGTTTGACCGTAATGTTTTCACAAAGTTGAACAGAGTTGTGCCTCCATCATGGAACGTGTTGATCACTCCTTCGTTCTAAGAGAGCCCAAAAATGATCAAAGATTGGACATAAGCATTATAACATAAAAATCTCCATCAAAGACCGTCAGTCTTTCTTTAGCCAACAACCGCTCCTCTTTCAATATCGGGTTTGAAGTAGGGATGAAGGCAACAAACAGCCAAAGACTTCCAGTCGTTGCCGCGATTGTCTTCGCGCTGTTCTTCAATATGTTTTCTAAATTGATCAGGTTCACCAACAAGCGGGTTTTGCAATCGTCTGCGCCAAACTTATTGTCCAGATATACGAGTCTAATTCAAGCTGTGAAATGGGTTCTAGCTTGTGTCTGTTAGCGCTTTTTTCGCAAAGCATCTAATGACAATCGTGCCTATGTTATGTCATTTGCACTTGTCATGCATATATTGGTCACAAGCCAAATGGATGATTAAGTGCCCAACATCGCTCTGTCCTGGATTCCACTCGCGTCCCAATGCCTAATGCACAGAGTGTCCAAATACTCTGAATTCTTGCACTCGTTTGTACTATCTTCGTGAACTGTTGCTCGTCTAGATTTACTTTCCTTGGCAGAATGATTAGCCTTTTGATGCTCCGAGTCCAAGGATCAAAGTGGGAGATCACTTTCACGATAATGGCTAATGAAGGTTATGGAGAGGGACATAATTATGTTGCCTAATCAAAAGTTGTTTTTTTTTTGGATCCTACTGAAGGTGGGCCTATAGTTGAAGATGAATCCATGCACGCACTCCCACACCGAAATATCAGTGAAAAGAAAAGAGTTCACTGTACTTGATCAGGACTTTGCAGCCTCACCGACACTATTTTTCAACAGTAGAGGAGGCCAGAGAAAGCACTTCTTCGTTTGTAGGAAAGGGTCGAACGAATCAGAAGTAAAAGGGCTAACACCTGGAAAATTTGGACAAAGTTCTACCGTGGGAGTACTGCACCTTTTAAGCAAATGTTGAAGTTGGTTCGTCTTGGTGGAAAATGACAAAATGTTAGTCAAGTGAATAAGCATTAAGCACATTCAATTTCTTCCCCTGTAAAGAACTAAGTCCGAATCACGATAGAAGAAGAAATTTGAAATCTCATATCGACATTGAAATCAACAGTCAAGGAATCCAATCGGTCCTGCTAGTCACGCATTCTCCTGGTTCCACTTGTTGAATTGTGAACCGATGAGCTCCGATTGTGAGATGAAAGGGCTGCCACGCTCCAGGAATGGTCAGGTCCCGGAGATGTCTCAAAATTGTGGTTGAACACTATGGTGGTGAATCAAATTGGATCGATTTGATCTTCAGCGTACTACAAATGAATCTACGAATCCTGAGAAAATGCATACGTTGCTTTGCACTGAGCCTAGTCCAGTTCGATGCAGTCACGATGGGCATAAGAACCGATGGCCTTTCTCGACCCAAGTTAGTCGAGCCAATTGGGCCATCAGACCTATTTTACATTCATTTGCTTCTTTTCTTTTCTCTTTGTTTATTTGGTCAAACATTCACTTCCTATGGTACCCAGATGTCACTCCATTTGGTATATCCATGTCATATGCTTGTGCATATGGTCATGAACTTAGATAGAGCCCAATTCTCCTATTTTTGGGTTACCACATGGTCTACCACAAACCCTAAAGCGAGGGGTTTTGAAGGGGCAACATGCAATCGGCAAGTACGCGCGATGGCTACGAGTGAACTGAGCAGGCTAAAATCAAGTATTGTAATTGGATTTTATTTTGATTTTCGGTTCAGGAACTCTTCAATGAGCTTTGGTAGCGGCATCAATGGAGACTCCGGTGATGTAGGTCCAATTAATTTGGAGAAGATGAGTAAGAGTAGGGCAAGACTTCCTCAGCTGAATGCCTTTGACATTGTCATGCTCTAAAGCCCGTTTCAATAATATTGGGAGCATATTTGTCATCTAATGAACAAGCATGGAGATAGTGGATCACCCTGTCTAAGCCCTCGCGAAGGTTGAAAGTAGGGCAGCGGTTCTCCATTGAACTTCATATTAAGAGAAACATTGGCAACACGTTGCATCACCTAATTCATCCATTTGGAATGAAAACCCATCCTTAATATACAAGCTTTGAGGAAATCCCACTCAATTCTATCATGCATGTCCAATTTAAGTACAACTTGAACTTCCTTTTCCTATTTCGGATTCTGAGTTGGTGTAGAAACAATGGTAACACACTGCATCACCGGTTCAACCATTTGAAATGAAAACTCATCCTAAACACACAAGCTTCCAAGAAATCCTACTTGATTCTATCGTACGCCTTTTGCCTATCCTATTTAAGTGCAACCTAAAACATCATATTCCTATTCCTATTTCGTATTATGAATTGGTGTGGAACCTCTTAGACAACTAGAATGATGTCCTGGATTAATTTTCCGCTGACAAAAGCACTTTGTTCCAGTAAGATTAGATCTCCAAGCCACGGTTTCAATCTACTTGGTAGGACTGTTGATATAATCTTATACGAGAAGTTACACAAACTGATTGGACGATACTGCTCCAACCTCTCGCGATTTGGGATTTTAGGAATAAGGGAAATTTGCGTTATGTTTAGTTCTGGGTTGAGCTCCCCCGTTTCGGAAAATTGCCTCACTTCCTTGAAAATTGGTTACCATCATTTGTCTACGGGGTTGATTGAACTTTATATGTCGATAATCTCCCTTGATCTAATAATTTAAATTTTCAATTGGCTTTTCTTTGATATGGTGTCGGAATCGGGTCTCAGATTTTCCACGTGGCGTGTGAAAAATAGGGGAAAAAAAGCACACGTCATCAGCACAGTCTCACTGGACTTACCTGGGCCCCAAGCGTGCGCCCAAGCCCATCACGAAACGGGCCCGTCGGCCCGAAGCCACGTGGAGATCGGCCCGCGCCAACGACTCCACGGCGCACGTTAGCGAAGCCCCGCTCGGGAAAACTGAATAACGGAGAAAACGATGCAAAAGGGCGGTCGTTCCGAAGATGGCCACAGCAGCGGGAGATCGTTTGTATTATTTCCCCCAAACCGCTCAAAAACCGAACTCTCGAAACGCATTCTCCGCTCTCGTTCCATTTCCCCCGATTCCATCTTCCTTCTCCCCGGTGATTCCTGGCGACGGCGATCGATCCGTTGCAGCTTCACCTTGCGGCCATGGAGTCCTCTGCTGCTGCTCTGCGATCGTTCCACTGTGAGTCTGCTGCGCTCGACGTGTTTTTGTTTCGTTGTGTCCTGTGAAGCGACGCGCGACGGCGGTGTTCGCGATGCAGTTGACGATTCGTCGATTCGAGCTCGTCGGTTCACGACGATCGCGGTTGGCCTGTGTCCGTTTCTGCATTTGCGAGCTCTCGGTTTTGGAGGAGGTTCGAACCGAGCTCCGGCGATAGAAGAGATAGTGCGATCTTCCGTTGAATCGATTAAATGCCGTGTAGTATTTGTGTGAGATGATCTCGCTTTGAGCTTTCTAGACCTAATTGAAGTTGTCGGTGACCTGCTTGAACTATTGTAGATGAACGCGAGCAGTTCCATACACGGTCTAAATGATGTGCACTTTGAGGTTTGATAATCGTCTCCTTGTCTTGCTTGGCGCCATCAATCCTGTGACTGCAGTCCTACTTGTTTTTGCTGAGAAGCTCAAAAGACTGAATACTGACATTAGTCTTATTACGAAGAACCAGGATAACATTTCTAGCTCAAAAGGCAGTGCAACTTTGAAGTATGATCTAGTGTGCTCTTTTCTGCATTGCGCATTTTGGCGGCTTGATATCCGCTTAACATCATTTTGAATTGTCTGCTGTTTGTTGCATATTGTCCGGTGTCGTGTTATGATATTCCTCTTGTTGCAAAAAAGGATCCCCACGCCTAAGATAATAGTTCCGTTTCTTTGGTCAGATTCTTTTGGTGTCCTATCACATGTGTCCTATCACTACAAGAAGGCCACTTCAAGCAATATAAGAGTTCAAGGGTTACCATATGGTGGGAACCTTCTCTCTCCTTCCAAAAGGACGAGAGTGGCAGAAATTTCATGTATAAAGTCATCAGACTCTGCTGTATCAACCAAGACCAATGGTGAGATTGATTTTTTATTTGACTTACCTTTTCCTTCTTAAGAGCGTTTTCTGTTCCGACTCTGACGATATTTCTATCAATTTGGCCAAGTTTTATAATTGATGATACCTCTACCTCAAAGTTAAGATCGTTCCCTTTTCCTGCAAAATGTTTTCCTCAGATTGGATTGAGAAGTTGGCGTGCTTAGCATCGGGGTGTCTATTATTGAAATAGTTCACAATTACGAGCAGTGCTTGACAATTTTGTTCTGCTCCAGTTTCAGGCTTTGATATTGGTTTCTAAGACTACTCTGCTTTAGGATAGGGAGATTGATCGGTATTAAACTGGAACCTCTAACCTGGACTGCTGTTTCTAAGGCTACGGACTGCATCATTGAATGAAATTTGCTATATATTAGAACTAAATCATAAAGCCTTCATTCAATTCTAAGTTTTCTTTTTAGGGGCTTGATCAGCTCATGTCACCTCTGATTCAATCATCTTTTTTCTGCTGGGGACATCCAGCTGCTGTTAATTTTTCTGATCTGTTCATGTAAGGATAATGTACATTTCTGCATGAGGCTTTCAAGTGTCGTTGTATCTTTTCGTTTCGCAAGGCTGTTCATATCCGAACTTGAGCGTGAAATCTTACAGTTTCCTCAGAGTGCATCGGAAGTGTTCCAATATCAGTGGAGAAGAGGCCTCTTGAAGGTGCCACTTTTCCCAGTGGATTTCAGGTATGCCAATTTTCTCGTTCAATCTTGTACTATGCATGCACTGTGGGAGTAACACTCGAATCACTGGGGATGGGTCTCCTGAATGCATACACCTACGTGCATTGACAACTTCAGATACTCCTGATATTAATCAACATGATGACTCTCTCACTAAATTGGCATGAAGGGCAAGCACTGGCTGAAGTTTCTGGATCTTTGCTGCTTTAACTATTATTCTTGTTAGAGGGAAAAAACAACAAAAGACGTCATTCTGTTTTGGCAACCAAAGGTACCATAGGGAAAAATTATGGTAAAGGATTATCTTAATTCTCAGCACTTGCTAGTGGCCTTGTTGATCTTTGGACTATGGCTTCGAGCAGGGGTCTCAGATAGGTCTCTAACTACCAGGGGGAAGGTTTTGAAGGTTTTCAAACTGGTTGAAATTTGTCATTTCCTCCCCAATACCATGCTTGAAGTTAGGAGTTTTTTACTTTGTACTTCCATGATGTACCTGTCAGGATCTGAAATTATACATCTCCAGCACATGGGTCTCTTTGGAGGCACTGGCTTTTTATCGTGAATTCAATCCCTTAGATGATCTGCTGCCCTTGAGTTAAAGAATTCTAGAGATGACCTTGTTGAGAGACCTCCTAGTACTGTGTATTACATCATACTCGGTATACTTGCATAGTGGCACTTCTGTAATTATGTATGTACATATAACAGAAAAAGGGGAACACTAGAAACCCTAACTCTTAGTCCAAGATCTCTGTTATTCTTTATATTTAACAGAATTCTTCCCAACCTTATGCAATTGTGAAAGCTTTGTGATTGACATACTTTTTGACTGGGTTTATCTTTCTACGAGAATCTTATCCACCTATTTAAAGCTCAACTGTAGAGATAGTCGACTTTTGGACTATCCAAAGATTGTATAGAGCTGTAATCATTTTCAAACATATCATTTGAGTATCTGTTCTTTCCTTTTTCCTCTAGCCCTCTCATCAAGAGCTTGATAAATAACTCTTTTTTAATCAGGCATTATTACTGGAAGTTTGTGATGAGACTCAGATTGCTGAACTGAAGCTAAAGGTAATTATTTATGTGCTCTTACTTTGCAGAAGTAAGTTATATGATGCTCAAGTCTTTTAAGTATATCTGCTGACTTCTTGCAATGTGCTTAATGATTTCTACGGGTTGCACTTATGAGATGATATATTCATGGTCCGTGTAGACTTACAGCAGATTTGTTAGTTGATTTAATAATTTTTACGATTAGTATGTCCTGAGTTCGCCTTTCTATCAAAATGCATAGGTTGGGAACTTTGAGATGCACGTGAAGCGTAATGTTGGTGCGACAGAAGTCCCTGCACCAGTCATAGCATCACCTGTAACAACATCACCTATTCCAGCTGAGCCTGTTAAAAAATCGAGCTCTGGTGTTTCACCACCATCAGCACCAAAACCCTCTTCAGAGAAGGCTGCTCCATTTATGAATGTTACCTTTGGAAAATCATCAAAAATCGAAGCATTGGAAGCTTCAGGATCTAGTGGATATGTTCTAGTATCCTCTTCAACGGTGAGTTGTTGGCATTTTCTGCTCTCTATATTTGTGGTCTGTGCATCTCATGTTAATTTTTCAGGTTGGCTCCTTCCAAAAGGGAAGAACAGTCAAGGGAAAGAAGCAAGCTCCCAGCTGTAAAGAGGTATCTCTCGCTTGCCTATGGATTTTGTTTCAGACATTCCTTCTTGTAAAAATTTCACTGTGATTAGCTGTACTGAAGTTTCTATTTTCTTGAATTGTAGACATCTATGTCTTTCCTATAGAGGTCCTCTTTGCAGTGTGTTGTAAAAATCCCCTCTCGCACACAAGCACGAGCGTGCGCGCACACACTAGACACTAATGACTCGGCACATTTCAAGAAGTTGGTGTTTTCTAAAAAACTGGCATGTATCTGTTGGGAAACTGTAGGGATTATCTAAATTCCTTAGAAAAGGTCGTTCACCTAAAGATAACTTTATGGGCCCAACTTTTTAAGAGACTGGGATCTGTTTGGGAAACTGTAGTGGTCATTTGAATGCCTAAAATAAAGCCATTCACCTGCTTACCAAAGACAACTCTGCAGGCCTGCAATGTGGTGAAATTCTTGCGTGGATGCAATGATAAAACTGTCTTTCATGAGAAATTATTAAGTGAATGTGATATATGTATTAAAATGAATCTGGACCATTGAAAATGCTGGGTCTTTGGTAGGTTCCACTAGATCGGATGATCCGCATTCATTTTAGCACATGTAACACATTCACCTATTACTGATCTTTTACAGGCCTATCTAAGAAAACAGCATATTAGTAAATCAATCAAGTTTTTAAGTGTCTATGCTTCTGTCTTTTGACTTCTTTTCATCTTGGCTAACATATTGCATTCACACATAGATTGTTGATTCTTTAGCAATTTTCTCATTGTGAAGATGTCTACACAGCACCAATCAGTAAAAAGCACACATAAGCTTTGATTCTATAGAAGTTATATCCTTGTGATCATGCCTACACAATACGGTATGATGCGTAGATCTACGTACTGGCACACTAGCACTCGTCCTACACATGTGAAGCACATATGGATGCATGCATATACATGTCTACTGATTAGCTGAATTGGGTAGGTAAGTAGGAGCAAAATCTGAAAAGTCAGTTCTTGTAAACAGGGCGATTTGATCAAGGAAGGCCAAGTGATAGGGTGGTTGGATCAGTTTGGCACTGAACTTCCTGTGAAAGTAAGCACTTCCTGTAAGTACTCTAATTTGGTCATTTCCCTGCCTCATTCTGTTTTTGACAATTTCTTGTTGAGATTTGAGCAGTCAGATGTCTCGGGAGAAGTTCTAAAGCTCCTGATTGATGATGGAGGTACGAATTTGACCATTGTTTCCTGGTCTGTTTGTTCTTCAACAGCTTCCTAACTTTCCCATGCATAGTCAGCTTTATAATAATCTCTCTGTCCATGTTCTGACCGCAATCCTGGCAGGATTTTCTTTTAATAGTTCTTCCAACATTCGCCATTTATTGCATGGTTTTACAGAAGCTGTTGGTTATGGAGATCCTCTTCTTGCTGTGTTGCCGTCATTTCCTGGAGTTGGCGTCCAGTGATGCACCGCCACAACAGGAATGGTTTGGTTGATGAGGTCTGTCGGTTTTTTACCCCCCTTAAAATTGGAAGATATGCAATCGGTTTAAAGCAATTCTAATTTGCCACGTAGAAAAATAGATATGGGAACTACTGATTTGGTGCTTGGTTTTCGAAGAAACTCAAGAACTAGGGATTCGACCCCTACCTACTGAATTTGAGGAGAAATTCAAGATAGCTAATGCTTTGCTTATTTGTGTCTGAAAATTCTCGTTCCCGCCCATGCGGTTTGGTGCGCCAGAGCCAAGTGATGTCTGTCTAGTTTCCATTTCCTTTCAAGAGTGTCGACAGCATTTGAGGTTAGGAGATTTTTCGAAATATGGAGTCTGCCTCCCTATATCTGGTTTTGTTGCATCTTTGTTAAAGAAACTTCACTGCCTGCAAGTCATTGTTGCAATAATAAAGAAACTAAAATGCAAACCATAGGGTACATTTGGCAATTTTGCATTGGGGTTTGCAGCGTTAATGCTACAACCATGACGTGTGGAAGGTCGTGGTTGTAGACTCAAAATGCTGCCATCCGGAGAACGGGACAGAGACTTACATCGCTCAAAATCCGTCTTCCTGTATTTATTTATTAAAGAAGCTTGTTCGCTTGAAGGCAGGCAGAAACCGAAAAAATAGATAAAACAGCTTTTGAATGTGCACGATAAGTGAAGCAACCCCTAACAAGATTGGATCGGATCGCACGCTCCCCCATTTTAACTTACAAAGCAGCACTGAACCGAACGTGTAGGACCTCAATCTTCCGTCATACCACGATTGCCGAGAAGCAGCACCTCTTTCCAAAAGCCTTCAGGTCAATCTCCCGCCATCCGAGACCCTCTTTGTAACATTCCACCTATCATTTTCCCACGCGCCATTACCGAAACATTAGAGATGCCTATGCATTTAAGCTAACGGAGCATTCGTTTCACGCATAGACTACACGTAATCCACATTTCAATGGTGAGTGCAGCAAAGTTGCAGGTGAGCAGTGACCCGCAAATATTCAACAAGTCCATCAAGCAGGTGGACATCTCGAACGTCAAGTTAAGCTGTCTCTTGGTAACTAAAATCTATCATACAGGTGAGCAGCAACTAGGAATATTTAACCATGAACAAATGTAGACATTAAAGAAAAGAGAGAATTCGAATGAGAAAAAACAATCTTCATACCGTGTCGAGTACTTCCATGTCTTCATCTAGTCCACCAAGGCTATATATTACATCTTCGATCACGACTGCTCCATGATTTGTCTTTGCTTCATTCATTGATTCCACCATCATCCACGAATCAGCACGAGGATCGAAAACCTCGACTGTCGCCACCATTCTGGATCCATCGTAGCCTCCCACTGCATATCTGCAGACTCCTAATATTAGCCATAGTTATAACTTGTGCCCACCCACACGAACTCCCACCACAGCCCATCACTTTTGACAAACTAAATCAAGAGGGGATTTGTGAGGATAAAAGCTTTAGCTTGAACTCGGGAGAAGAGCTCAAGAAGGATCGGCGATATCAAGAGTCACACTAATGCAGCCCTTTAGCCATGATGTCAACCAAAAGATAGCAGTTCACATGGTTGAAAGCTAAAAAGGGTTCAGGACAAGATCTACTCACAACTTTTCATTCAAAACGACCAAAGAATGACCGCCTCTTTTCGTGCTCATGTCCTTTATCGGTCTCCATGAGCATTCTCGAGGATCGAATCTTTCTGCCAACCTAACATAGTAGAGAAAATGTCCAATGAGGACACCAGGACAGATGCTGATATAAGCTTTGTATAATTCTGAGTTTGCAAAGAGAGCATTTAAACAAGCATCCATGTTCCGACCAACAAGCATCCATGTCTGACTATAAACCAAAGAATACACAAGGGACAAGCAAGAGACCCAGAATGTTATGTCAAGCAATCAATGATAGTGCTGACAAATATATATTAAGAACCTTCTTAATTTACAATCTCAATCGAGTACACTAGGCTATTAGCCAGCAGCAGTACAACAGAGTAATATTTACAAAAGCTATGAAATAGAGGTGACACAAATGATCTAGTTTACCACGAAATGTCCTACACACCAAGTAAAATCAGAATGCCATCATAGTGGGAGACAAGACAAATAGAAGATGCTAGAACCACTAGCTTATGGTTTTTCAAAACCAAGGGTAGGCCTAGCTTGGAATAAATCTGGTTGGAAGAGTCTCAGTGTTCCCCATCCCCTACCCTATGTGATTCCCCAAAAAACATTGAGAGCAAAAAACGGGGGAAACCCTTTGTATGTGTTGTCCTCTTACATGGCGTATATAGGGTGTTTTAATTCCCGGTGTATGTAAAAATCAATGAAGAGAAGCATGCTGAGCTTTGCTGATCACGTCGAAAGGGCCTATCGAACCTAAAATATCAAGCAGAACATATTCCTAGCCACAATTTTGACGTTTTTCTAGTCACAATAAGTGCAAGCAGCAGCCTCAAAGCACCAACCATGCAAGGGTTGCAACTTTTGCAAACGTCAGAAACAGGTGGAAGTACAGCTCGGTGTTTGATTTATCATCAGAGGCAAACCATGACTTTAGAACTATCGAGGGATCGTATCTAACGGTAGACAAAATCTTACGCCAAGTAGTCTTCTCCGTTATATCCTCCGACAGCATAGAGTATGCCATTCAGTTCTGCAGCAGCTGGAGCAAGCCGCTGACAGAAGCAACCAAGAGAAGGAAAGTAAAAGATAAAGAGTGAGCAAGTTCAAATGCAATAGGTACCGAAGATACAAGATATAGATGACGCTATGTTCATTGAAGAGAGTGTTTTGAGCTTAATAAAACCCATCAGACAGCTGGAATTTTGCTATCTTCACCAATTTTTTATCAAACCTTTTCGGCTGTCCATTCATTTGTAATAATCGCAACAACAGAAAAAATACCAATCTCACTTTTCCCCAGAAAAATAGAATCGCTACGTCATGCTATTATTCATGCATATGCAAAAAAATTGATGATTAGAACCATGACAATAAGATAAGTAACGTCTGCGGTATCTTTAAAGCACTAGCTTAGATAACTTGTCTTCAATCAGTGTTAGAATGTCATACAACTAAGCTTTCTAACTATGCTCGGGATTTGCTATTTATTCTTTCTAAAATGAAATTCTAACACCATGTGATTTTCCTTGTTTCCAAATCATGTCCCAAGATCATCAAAACCTGACTCCTACTATGACAAAGGGTACCTTGCATAGCATTGAACTAGTAGGGATCCATCTTCCCGTGTCTGGATCATACATCTCAACATCCGAAAAGGGCTCGCATTCAGCTGCACCACCAATTGCAAATATCTTATCTTTTAAAGATACCCCTACTAGGCTTCCTCTTTGCCGATTCATTGAAGGTCGATCAGTCCATTTATCGTACTCCTGGCTGTACGACTCCACTATAGTATGCAGAAGAAAATCTTTGTTATGTAAAGGGAGATACAACTAGAAGAAACTGTTGAAGAATTAGGAAAAAATCTCAAAGATCTCAAGGAAAATCTGTCAAAGAATTAGATGAAAATCTTAGAAATCTCAAAGAAAATCTCAAGATATGAATATTTTGTTTTGATTTATTTTATTTCTTTTTATTTTTGAATCCTTAGGATTAGAAAGTAAATCACTAGAATTAATAAGTAGGAAATCTGTTTTTATTTCTTGCTATTTTCTAGTGTCTTTAGGCCCTATTTAAATGTTATGTATGTAAGTATGATAAGAAATAAGAAATTGAAGAAACCATTTTTCTTCTTCAAAAACCCGCATGGTATCAAAGCATGGTTTTGAATCCGGCTCCTACTATGGTGAAAATGGCAATGACCGGAGCTAGTAAGAACACCACTCCTTTAGGTGTCATGCTAGAGAACAACCCAACTGATCTCTCTGCACAATCGAGCAATGGTGAAGAGCAATTCCCCCAGAACTCTAACCTTCTATTAACAGTTCACCGATTGAATGACCAAAATTATTTGGAGTGGGCTCAATTGGTGAAACTAGCAATTGATGGTAGAGGGAAGCTAGGCCACTTGATAGGCGAGGTGCAGGAACCAGAAAAAAAGCAATCCATCTTGGAAGATTTGGAGATCCGAGAACTCCTTAGCAATTGCCTGGCTGATCAATTCTATGGAGCCAACAATTGGGAAACCTCACCTATTCCTTCTGACCGCTAAAGATGTGTGGGACGTGAGAGAAATATATTCTGATTTGGAAAATTCTTTCCAGACCTTTGAACTCAAGACAAAGCTATGGCAATTGAAGCAAGAGGATCGCGAGGTCACTATTTACTACAATGAAATGGTGACCTCATGGCAAGAATTAGATTAATGCTACGATGATACATGGGAAAGTCCAGCTGATTGTAAGAGACAAATGAAGAGAGAAGAAAATGATAGTATACATGTTTCTAGCAAGCCTTAATCAAAGCTTGGATGAGGTGAGAGGCAGGATCCTTGGTCAAAAACCTCAACCATCCATCCGCGAGGTTTTCTCTGAAGTTAGAAGGGAGGAATCTCGGAGGCGAATCATGTAGCATGATTCGAAAACAATCGTCTGCTCTATATTCAAAAATTCTGTACTTGTATCTCGGGGGCCTAATTCTGAGGAAGACAGGAGGAAGAAACCATGGTGTGAACATTGCAAGAAACCATGGCATACCAAAGAGACTTGTTGGAAAATTCACCGGAAACCACAGAATTGGAAGAAAGAAGGTTGGAAGAGGAGTAGTAACGATGGTCGTGCATTCCAAGCAACAAATGAAGAAGAGCAAATCAAGTCAGATTCGGTTCCATTCACAAAGGAACAATTAAAGCACCTATACAAAATCCTTCAATCTCTACAACCTCCTCAAATCCATGTTGTTCTTTAGCCCAGAAAGGTAATTATTTTTCCACTACTTTCCTCATAGAAAATCCACACCAAAATGCTCCTTGGATTCTCGATTCAGAAGCATCCGATCATATGACAGGTTGCTCAAAACTCTTTTCCACCTATAATCCGTGTACAGGAAATAAAAAAATCACAATTGCAGATGGTTCTCTTTCAACCATAGCTGGAACAAGATCTATCAAGCTCTCACCAACCCTTACACTTCATAATGTTCTTCATGTCCCAAAGCTATCTCATAACTTGCTGTCCATTAGTAAAATAACCTCCGATCAAAAGTGTCAAGCTAATTTTTTCTCATCTCATTGTGAGTTTCAGGACTTGACCATAGGGAGGACGATTGGCACTGCTAGAGAGAGTGAAGGACTCTATTTCTTTGAAAATGGAACAAGCTCAAGTAGACAAGTCCAGGGTAGTTGTTTCAAATCCGTTACTCTTAGTAAGGATGATGACATTATGTTATGGCATTATAAGCTAGGTCATCCGAATTTTCAATATTTAAAGTTCTTGTTCCCAAAGTTATTTTTGAATAAAAGTCCATCTTCATTTCAGTGTGAATTCTGTGAATTAGTCAAACATCATCGAACCAATTTTCCCTCACAAATCTACAAGCCATCGAAACCATTCTCCTTAATTCATAGTGATGTTTGGGGCCCATCTAGAATTCCTACATCGTCAGGAAAGAAATGGTTTGCCACATTTATTGATGATCATACAAGGGTGAGTTGGGTATACTTGTTAAAAGAGAAATCCAAAATGGAGACCGTTTTCAAAAATTTTACAACATGGTACAATCACAATTCCAAGGGCAAATACAGATTTTTAGAAGTAACTATGGGAAAGAATATTTCAATAAAAATTTGGAACAGTTTTTCTTGGAAAAGGGGATTGTGCATCAAAGTTCTTGCCTTGACACCCCTCAACAAAATGGGGTGGCAGAAAGGAAGAATAAACACCTTTTAAAAGTAACTAGAGCTCTACTCTTCACAACCAAAGTTCCCACATACATTTGGGGTGAAGCTCTTCTTACATCTACATATCTCATCTATAGGATGCCTTGTGAAGTGTAAGGATTTCAAACACCCTCGAGAGTTCTTCAGGAGACCTACCCAACCTCTAAACTTGCTTCAGCCTTACCCTTAAAACTATTCGGTTATATCTCATTTGTCCACATCCATGATAAAAATCGGGGGAAACTTGATCCTAGAGTAAAACGATGCTTGTTTGTTGGTTATGCACCAAATCAAAAAGGTATAAATGCTTTGATCCGATTTCCAAAAAAATGGTCGTCACCATGAATGTCACTTTTTTTTAATCAATGCCTTTTTTTGGAGCTCATCTTCAAAGTGGGAAAGAAAGTGCAGATTCGCACAACACCATCATAGATTCTTTTCATCTAGAATTTGAAAAACCTTTTCCTAAAAATCATATTCCTGCAACCCTTATACCAGATTTTGAACCAAGTGATTTAAATAATGAAAATTCGAGTCCACCTATATTGTCATCGCATCCTACTTGTGAACATAAGAGGTGCGAAACTAGTACCGAGAATACAGAGCTTCCATCCTATTCTCAAGTCTTCACGAGAAGAGACAAAACTCAAAGAAATGAGTCTCCTACTCCTTTAAGGTGCCATGAGTCCGAACTAAGGCATGACCAGAACTCCATATAGTCACCAAGTAATGTTCCAACTCAATCTGTCCAACCTGATGAACTTGACATACCTATTGCTATCCGAAAAGGAGTTAGGTCTTGTACCAAACATCCTATGTCTCATTATGTGTCTTACAAAAACCTCACCCAATTTCCGTACCTTTACCTCAACATTGTCTTGTGTGGAGATTCCAAATACTGTGCAGGATGTTCTACAGGCTCCTAAATAAAAGGAAGCAATTTTTGAGAAGATAAAAGCTCTAGAAAAAAATGAAACGTGGATATGGTGGATCTACCCGAGGGAAAGACCACAGTTGGATGCAAGTGGGTATTTACAACCAAGCATAGATCTAATAGATCTCTCAAAAGGTATAAAGCTCGGTTGGTCGCGAAATGATACACCCAGACCTATGGGATCGATTACTTTGAAACCTTCGCTCCAGTTGCAAAACTAAACACTGTAAAAGTGCTCCTGTCACTTGTAGCCAATCTTGACTGGCCTCTGCAATAACTAGATGTGAAGAACGCATTCTTGAATGGAGATTTGGAGGAAGAAGTACACATGGATTTTCCCCCGGGCTTTGATAGAAGTTCTAGATCAAAGGTATGTAAATTGAAGAAGTCATTATATGGACTGAAACAGTTATCGACGGCCTGGTTTGAGAAGTTCACTCGTTCTGTGAAGAAACAAGGGCATTTTAAGGACAAGCTGATCATACCATGTTTGCAAAGCATTCTTGTGACAAGAAGGTCGCAACTTTGACAATGTATGTGGATGACATCATTCTCACTAGGAATGATATTTGTCGAGATGAACAAGTTGGAAAGAATGTCTCACTTCTAAGTTTGAGATCAAGGATTCGGGAACTCTAGTTGTTTCCTTGGAATGGAGGTAGCTCGATCGAAAAAGCGATTTGTAGTCTCACAAAGGAAATATGTCCTAGATCTTCTAAAGGAAACCGAAATGAGTGGTTGTAGACCGGCAAAAACTCCTATAGATCCCAATCAGATACTTGGAGATGACAAAGATGGAGTTCCTATTGATACATCAAGATACCATAAGCTAGTAGGGAAACTGATCTATTTGTCGCATACTCAGCTAGATATTGCCTTTGCTGTGAGTATGGTAAGCCAATTTATGCACTCTCCATATGAAAAACATCTTGAGGCTGTGTACAGGATCTTGGGATACCTAAAGAGGAACCCAGAAAAGGTCTGCTATTCAAAAAATCTACTCAACGGGAGATTAGAGCATACACTGATGCAGATTGGGCAGGGTCAATTACTGACAGAAGGTCGACTTCAGGATATTGTACATACGTATGGGGGAACTTAGTTACTTGACGACGTAAGAAGTAGAATGTTGTGACACGAAGCAATGCAGAAGCGGAATACCGAGCAGTGGCCCACGGTGTCTATGAGATGTTGTGGCTAACACGAGTACTAGAAGAACTTCAAGTATTAGTGAAAATGCCTATGAAGTTGTACTGTGACAACAAGGCTGCAATCAACATTGCACATAATCCAATGCAACATGACAAAACCAAGCATGTTAAGATTGACAGACACTTTATTAAAGAGAATAATGATGCAAGAGCTATTTGTATGCCATTTGTGCCAACGACGCAACAAAGAGCTGACATTCTTACAAAGGGATTGTTCAGACCTGACTTTGAGTCTCTCATTAGCAAGTTGGGCATGACAGACATTTACGCACCAACTTGAGAGGGGGTGTTGAAGAATTAGAAAAAAATCTCGAAGATCTCAAGGAAAATCTGTCAAAGAATTAGATGACAATCTTAGAGATCTTAAAGAAAATCTCAAGATATGAATATTTTGTTTTCATTTATTTTATTTCTTTTTATTTTTGAATCCTAAGGATTTGGAAGTAAATGGCTAGAATTAAGAAGTAGGAAATCTATTTTTATTTCTTGCTATTTTCTAGTTACTGTATGCCCTATTTAAATTTTATGTAAGTATGATAAGAAATAAGAAATGGAAGAAACCATTTTTCTTCTTTAAAAAACCGCAGAAACTTCGTGTCTCGAATCTAAAAAATTGATGCAGTCTATTGACCCCAAAACAAGTCCAGCAAGCACAATTTCATGAGAGCAATTAGTACCTGTGTCATGCCATATACCATCATAAACACCACCGCAAACATAAAGTTCGCCTCTTAATTTTGCCACTGAGGCTTGGGAGCGCACAAATCTCATAGGAGATAGTGATGTCAAGACATCTTGGTGAGGAGAATATAGATATGAGGCTGATAAATAGGAAGAACCATCAAATCCTCCAACTATGAATATAGACTTATTAAATGGACGAGGTTCACAACCAGTCTCATACTGAGTTTCACCGACAGGCCCAGCAGTTGAAGATTCCCTGAGCTCTAATGCTTTGCATCTATCTTCTAGACAGCAAATTTTCTGTCTCTGCAATCCAGTAAGAGTTCATCCATAAGATCAATAAGTTCATTCATAGAAGTAGAACCATTAACAGCATCAACTAGGACCATATCGGCACATAAAAAACTTTTGCTTGATAGGAAGTGACAAAAATGCAATCCTAGATAGGAGATGTCCCATAAGATTGCTTCTTATACTTTATAATTGTTTTTTCTAGAATTGACATTATTAAACCCAACAAATATGCAATGTAAAGCAGGAAAAAAGCCACAAAACAAAAATCCAAAATGATAATAGCGCACTAATAACTGATATTGTTGATTTACAGTATCATAAGAGTTGGATTATCATGTCTATGAAAATATAGACTTACTATACGCACCTTCTCAGCTAAGCAAGATGGACTGTTGAGATTAAAAGATTATCATGTCAGTGCAATATTAAAGAGAACAAGATAGTCAGTGGGCTAGCACTGAGTCACAGTCCAGAATCTGCACATGCAGATACAAGCTTCCTAAGATAAATAATTTTAAGGCGGTTAAAGAGGCCCAAGTTTAATTTTTAAGCCGGATTAGGAGTGACAGTAAATTTGACTAACGGAGATGGACACGCCCAAAAAGTGTAGAAAGAGCATATAAACCCCATTGTCAAACAATGAGGGATATTTCAAAAGAGACATACCAGTTCCTTCTCAATAAAACTAAATCTTTCGGCCTGTTCCAACTGAGATAACATGAGCCCTCGCACTTCACATAGCAACTACAAAGCAAATTTGACTATGTTACAACTTACAAGGTACAGAAACAATAGCCAAAAGTGGATACAGTAAAATAGAGGAAAGGGTGGCTCTAAATACCTCGGCAACAATTTCTGAAACACCTACGTCATGTGACAGTACATCAGCGCCTTCCTCCAGGTTTTCACGTGCAATTTCTGTCGTGATCATCGTGGATGAAGAACCATAGCTGGAAGTGGGCTCATAAGGAATTGGACCTTGAGTCTCTGTCACCGCCAGGGTAAATGAACTCAGCTGAGAAGAAGTGCTAGAAGAAGTGCTCCTGCGGTACAAACCCATGGATTTCTTTTCTAGGCATAGAGCCTCTTTGTCCCTCTCCTTATCTATATGGGGTTGGGACAGATGGCTCTCTCCATTGAAGTTAGGGGCAACAACTGAAGCATCCCCTACCATGCTCTTACAATCAAATGGACAAAATCCGGTTTCCGGATCTACGACCTTGAATTCATCATATTCACTGGTTGCATGAGAAATTGATGAAGCACCTCTGAAGTGAATCGAAGCCTCTTGAGCAGCTTCATGACTTGTTTCCAAGCTTGCATGCTCTTCAAACTCCTTCCTACTCTCAGGTGAAAGAGGACACGTAGATGCATTTATACAAACTTCAGCAGGCACATAACCCTCAGGATTGCATTGACCTGAAGCAATAACTCCAGCTTCAGCTGCAAACCCTGCTATGTCCTTAGTTTCTTCCCTTGTTAGGTCATCAAATCCTTTCACTTCTGTAGCTACAGACTTGGAACTTCGAGGTTGCTCCCTAGCATCAGAAGTTGAATCAGACCTGAATAGAGCGCTCCACAACTTTTGAGGAAATTTATTTGCATTGGCATAACTTCGACTCTGATCAACTTTTTCATGCTCTGGCGCCGCAAACTCGTTGTTATCTGATCCCAATAGTAGTCTCTCTTTCTCAGACCTAGGACTCTCATTAGACCTCCAGTCTCCAATAACCTGATTTGGCTGAGCAAGATCCCATCCAGTGGGAGGCGTCTCGGTTCTTTCACCTCCTATCCTACTGTTAAAAGCAAGCAAATCTTTCTCCAGACTGATCCGTCTGTCTGGATATTTTTCCCTTGGAATAGTTGCATCAAATCGATTAGACGAAAACAGGCATATCAATTTTGTCGTCTGTTCTTGATCAAGTTCAAACCAGAAGTGCGTTGCACGGTGGTAGTTGGAGATTATTACTGGTTGGAACTGCTCTTCCAGCAAAGGCTGGCAGTCAATACGTGTTCTCACCTTAACCTTTTACAAGAGCATCAACCAAGTAATTTCATCACACACCACAATATGAGATCATGTACAAAATGAACAGTAAGACAATAACAAATTATGGCACATACCTGTGCAGGATAAGGGGTTTCTTCAAAGGATTCCTTCGTCCATGCACGTATATCTATATTCATCTGGCCTCTGCTAATAGCTTCAAACACGCCATGTAATTTCCTATTGCTGTAGTTGAATAAGAAAAGCGGCAAGCCAGGTTCAATCTTCTTAACATATGCATAATGCGGACGAGGTAGACCTGTTCAAGCATTTTAAGAGTTCTTCAAATTAAAAGGTAGCCCATCGTGTGCAACCAAATCCAAAACAAATCTTGTATGGCATGCATTAAATAACATCCAACTGACCAAATAGCTTCTTTGAATAACACTCCTCAATGGTATGGTGAGTGCATCCCAAAATTACTCCGCCTAGATCCTTTTTACACAGATTCCTTGCAGACGCACTGCAATTGGATGTCACGCGTTGGTGGAACACTTCCTTCAAGGAGTGATTATTTTTCTTCGCCTTTCCACCCATTCTGCTATCCAAATTGTAAACACACTGACTTAATTCAGGCAGTGGCACTATGAAAAAATGAATGCTAACCTAGACAGCGTGCGAATCGACAATTCCCACATGTCCCATTCCACCAACTAGGTTAAGGAGAGGAAGATAGGAAAATATAGGACTCCAGCTATAAATATGTTCCATGATCGTAGATTTAATACTCAAATGCTCCATGATTGATATTTGGTCTAACATTGAAGCATGAAAACTTATCACAATTGTGATAAGTGAGGTGATAAGTGAACACGGGACTTTTTGCTTGGATAGAATTTGGATAGAATTCGGATAGTAATATTTGGGGTGAATAATGATATAGATGTCACTTCACAAGCTCTCTTTTAGTCCACATGGGACTTAAGATCGTTACAAACTCCTCACTTATACCTCGGAAACACAAAGCAAGTTGGTTTTTAAAGGTGAACCTAATAAATTCTTTATGATGTTCCTACCATGTAATACTTTGTGCCAAACGAGTTCAAGGCCATGGCCTAAAACTTAGTTTCCACATGTATTGTTTTCTATACCACGTAACGATTGTAAGACCATTGTTATTTTATCGAGCAAGTTTAACACGTTACATCAAAATGTAATATCTAAATGCTTTCACATTGTCGAAGTATTATAACCAATGAACAAATCTCCAATGAGTATGACCATAAGTACTCGGTTGGAATGCCACAACAACTATTAGAATTTCATGCAAATAACAACTGCGTGAATCATTCCTCTTGGGTAATACCAATAGTGATTTAGATTTTCCTTAAGTGCCGCAGTCACTACATCAATGAACAGGAAATTCAATAAAATGCATCAGAACAGACAAGTCCAATCAGTCAAAAGTCACAAAACCATACATATGAATCGATTCACAGAACAAATATGGATTGTCCATAAGCATTTCTTACACACTTGGCCTCCCAGATTACATTGAGAAGTTTGAGAATAGTACAAAAATATTCACTTTATTCTATTGGCATCCGACCCAAATATGTTTTCCACTTTCCTTATCAGTATTTCACCAAAATAATCTCCATCTTTCTTTCATACTACAAACGTAAATGGTGATATTCTTTTATCACTTTTCACCATGTGACATCCATTGCCCTTCATAGGACTCGATTTCTTCGCATAAAAAGGTCACTTAAAGACCATAATAGCAATTGGATAGAAATATGTTCTCTTTCCTCACCAGTTCCTTCGCCCGATAATCAAATTATATATATAAAACAAATTCAACAGAACCTTTCAAACCTCAAACTCGTACGACAAAATCCCAGTGAAGATCTGCCCCAAACATATAAGACAATTAATGATAGTATATATCTACAAAATCCACAAAACTCGTCATTTCCAAACGAAAAACACGATTTTGACACAACAACGTAACTGCATTTTTTTTCTCCCGTATGTTTTGGTTCGAGTCTTCCACGTGGAATCCACTTTATCTCCCATATTTACTAGAGTTTATTCCAAGAGAACTCAAAATCTTCGATTATTCTCCCTTTTCACAGCAAAAATCTTTTCCATTCTGCACACGCACGCACGCACCTGTACAATTTTGCTAGCGATGAAGTTGAAGAAGAGGAACACCGAGAAAATGGAAATACTTTCTCACGCCTTTTAAAAGGAAAAAAAAATCTTCTTCAACTTCCCCCGACACACTCTCCAAAACAAACGCATCAAAATGCAGGCGATTTGCGGCAGTTTCCAGCACGGCGGAAGAATCGGGAACCGCTTAGCCTTCGGATTAGACGACCTCGACGAAAATCGCGAAACACATTCGCAAGAATGTTTCGCAACAAACTCAAGCTAATACTCAGCGGAACATCGTCTTGTTTGAGGACACAAAAAAAAAAAAAAAAAACAACGAAGAACCGCATTCCGCAGATAGAGAACTCACAAAAACCTAAGCGGATCGCACACATCCAAAAATGACTCCAAAAACCTCAGAAACGACGACGAGCAAACACCTTAAGGGAAAGGTCCTTCGCCTTTGGCACACGTAGCTCGAAAGGCAACGCACCAAAAACCGCTCGAGACGATCGTTCCATTCAAAAAAACCAAAGCCGAGACGGCATGAACATCAGCGAAAACATCAACCTAGATTTGCTCCGACTTCGCTAGATGGCAAAACCGAGAGAAAGAGAAGCAAACCTTAACCTGGAAGTACCCGGAGATAATCGCCGATCAGCGGAGTTCGTTTTCGCGGCGAGTCGCGCGAGGCCGAGAGCGAGAGCCGAGAGGAGAAAGCGGCGGAGGAAGGAGCCCGGACCTCGACGAGCGACGGCGAATGGAAAGCCGGCGAGCTCTGCTGCACTGAACCCCGAACGGGCACTCTTACTTATAGGAGAAAAAGCAGAGAGATAAAGCAGAGAGAGGGAGAGAGAGAGAGAGAGCTGTTGCCAAAAATGGTGGTGGAAGCGGGAAAGCAAACGAGGCGCTCAACGAGCCTGCGATTTGCATGAAGCGTCGTGACGCGCGTGATTTTACCCTTTTGCCACCTCCCGGGGGCAAGAGTGATCGGTTCCCCGGTCCGATCCGATTTCAAAGTGGAACTAGGAGCCGGACCGAGAGAACCGGTTCTCAATTTTGGAAACCGCGGACCGGACCGGTTGGCTCTAAGACCGGAAACCGGACACTTAGAATTTAGTTCTTTTTTTTTAATTAAACACGTGAAGTTTGGTTCACATTTTATTAATTTTTGTCAATAAAATTTACTTAGGGTTTAATTCACATTTTACTAATTTTTATCAATGAATTTATGATAATGAAATTCACTTAGAATTTAGTTTACATTTTATTAATTTTTTTAAAAAAAATAACAAAAATATATATTAAATAGTCAATCCGATCTTATTCTCTCTTGAAACCGAGAACCGGATTGCTCGAAAATTGATTCCATTTTTACGAATTGGAAACCGGAAATCAGATCAATAGCCCTGAGAACTGGACCCAACCCATTGATCCGATCTAATCCCGATTTGAGCGATTCAAGTTGCTCACCCTCGGGGCGCAGGCGTCCTCTCGCGAATGCGGGGCCCGTCCTTCACGAGAAGGGGCGTTTTGGGGATTTGGCGAGGGCGGGAGGATCGGGAGGCGGTCACATCGGACAGATCTCCGGGATCGTTTTCCCGTGGAGGGTAACCGCGTCATTTCGCGTCGGAGCCACGTCCTTTCTACAGAACTGATGATAAATGCGTGAACTCGCCATTCCGTGTCGACGCTCTTTATTTCTTTTTTCTTTTTCTATTTAAATTTTTCTGTTTTGGACCTTAATCGACGGCTTGTAACTTGAAGTTAATCCCTTATACAAGAAGCAAAGAAGCTACACGTGTGGGTGTCATGAGCTCTTCAGCTTTATGCACGCTGCGCATTCCCTCTGCCTGAACTCTCCTCAGCATTCCACGGTGCAATGCTTGCCAAAAAGACGAAAATAGTTTGTTTAATTATATATGCACAAATATGGAAAATAAAAGGAGTGATTGAGAATCTTTTTCAAATGTGAATTATCAATATGTGATAAAATATATCCAAACAAATATATGAAACGATTTAGAATTTCGATTAAAAACACGTAAATGGATCTTTCCGGATCCGAGATGGTGGAGGTTCTAAATCACTGTAAATAAGATTTTAGAGGAGACAGATTGTTTAGAGTTGCTCCGGAATCTTGCTTCGTATGAAAAGAAAAATGATGATAGCGAGATTCGTGTAGTTCGAAATTACAGGAAAAATTAATTTAAGAATGAAAGGCGGTTAATAAAATTTGACGGAATGTTAAAATTTTTCATTAGATGGTAAAGATGATAACGACAACGACAAAGAAGGGAATTTGACAAGTTTCGATCGGTCATTCTCCGAAATGAAGCATCTATAAAAAATCAATCGACCCACCCATCGGTGGCTGCAATGGTTTGCACTCAGTTTCTTTCACGAGAGATCCTGGATTCAAAACTCGTAGGTGCCAGTGATTTAAGTAGAGGGTTGTGACGGTGGGATGCTGCGCTAGCCCCCCGAGGACTAGTCGGACTTCACCGCTGATTTGAGCGCAAGCTCGCCGGCCGCGCGGACACCTCGGTCACCAAAAAAAATTCAATCGAGATAAATTTTAAGTCATTTGTCACAGCACATTGAATTTCATATTGAAATTTAAGTGTTGCCTACTCGCCTAAGCAAGCAATACCGCATTGGCCTGATTAAGTCATTCCCTCCTTAGCTAATTCCATCGTCGAGCATCACACGATTGTTGGTCGTTGCAAGGTTTGAAGTGGAATAGGTTGTTCTGTTTGCATTAAGGCAGCTAAATTATTACAACGACGTGACTGACCCATCTTTGCATTGGAACAGTCAGTCGAAGACTAGGACTAGGAAACAGGAACATTCAAACTAGAGAAGCAAAAATCTGTTTGGCAAAGGTGCAACGTAAATAGAGACTTTCCGCCTCAAGTCCTGCCTCGCTTATCTATGGAGATGCTCCAGGAAGCTCTCCCTGCTTCATCCTGAGGGACGGCAGTAGGAGCGTATGCCTGATCCCTAGGATGGATCACAGATTGTATGGCGTGACCGGCCATCAAAGTGCCTCCTATCCTTTGTTGCTGAATCACCAGGACCGAGGCCGTGCTCTCAAAGTCCGGCGAAGCGAGCATGTCGGGGATGATGCCGAGCTCGGGGCATTCGCTCCACTGTTCGAGCCCCGTGAAGATCGAGGAGGCCTGGTGTTGCCTCCCGATCAGTATCAGATCATAACGGTCCACCATCTTTCCGATGAATGAAGCTAGGCCCACCCCGTCTCTCACCACCTCTTCCATGTAGACGAATCTCTCGTTCCCCATGTTGGAATGTCTGTACTCATAGATCAGCTCCGTGTCGATCCTCCGGTCTTTCGTGTTCTCGCTCCCGAAGAGAAGAAAGCGAATGACCGTCACGATGACGTTCTCATGTTTTGCCATCCGGGAACCGTAGGCCAGGGACTCTGCATCATCTGGGCCACCGATGAAGAGGACCGCGACATGGAACGTGGATTCGCTCGTCAAGATTGTGAGCGTGCCCCTCACGATTCCCCTGTCTATGAGGATCCCGACCGAGCATGGTGCTTGCTCTAGGACATGTAGATTCATGGTCTGGACAGCTCGGTTTACCTTGCCTACTTGGCCATCGACTGCCCACTGCTTGTGAAACGGGACGATCACGATGCTCGCTCTCTCGTCAAGGGCCACCTGGCATATATCCACATGCATGGTATCGAAATCGGATATGGCAGTGAACGTCTGCACCGTGACACACCCTTCGTTGTGGTGCTCATAGTTCCTGAAAGCATTAATTATGTGCCCAGACGTGATTGAACTAGAGTCGATGACTCGATCCTTGTGGCACACGAGCATGGTGTTGGTTCGGCCAATGAGCTCGACCAACACCATTGCCATGATTGCAATCGGGCTCTCTTCTGAAGCATGGGATACCTCTAAGAGGTTTATGATTGTCGGGACGCTGTCGTGACTGTCGACACAGACGAGAATCCGGAGCTCAGAATTGGGCTTGTTATGCTGGATCGAAGATCTTTTGACCGATATGAATTGCCTTGAAGGATCATAGAGGACTTTCACAAGCGGGGTTGTGATTCCTGTCACCAGTATAGTTGATATTATACACAGGGAAAACAGTTCATTCGTTACGACCTGCCATACACAAGTTTCCCAAATTATCTCAACATCACGGCAAAGCAATTGACATTACATAACCACATGTTCGTTCATCTATCGGCTGCTGGAATCTGACATCTTCTAGAACTAGGTAAGGTGGAGAAGTTGACTGTTGTATGCGCAAATATGAGAGATCACGAGGACGAGTAGATGATTGTCCGTTACCTGGCCATTTCGCCAGACGTTGTAGAGCACGAGCTCGATTATGCCTTTTCCGTTCAAGATGAGACCGAGAACGAAAGCTTCTCGAAAGGGAATCTTGCTGTAGAGTGCGGCCGATACTACCACTCCGAATTTGACGAGGAAGGAGACGACGACCAGAATAGCCAGGATCCAAAGGGACTCGTTGTGAATTTGGAACACGTCAGTGCGTAAACCTGACACTGACACAAACGCAGGGTAGAGCAAGCTGGACGCGAAAAGTTCTATTCTGGATTCGATGGCCGTGCCCAGTGGCGGTCCGTCCGGAACCATCAAGCCCAGAAATAGGGGACCGAGATAGTGTTGGCCCACGGTTTCGGCCATGAACCCCGTCACAAGAACAAGCAATATGACACACATCAATGTAGCCTCGTCGATGGTTTTCCCGGGTTGAGTATTGTGTATCAACCGCAATATCAGCGGCTTAAATACGAAAAAAATAACCAGCAGAACTGCAACTCCCGCTGCGATAGCTAACCCCGACATCACCACGTGACCGTCATTCTCCGCCATCCCCGTCCCTATGGCCGCCAATCCAATCCCGATCAGGTCACAAACCATGGACGAGGAGAGGGCGAGCCTGCCCAGGTCAGTGTTGTGGATCCTAAGCTCGATGAGCAGGGAGGAGATGACCGGAAAGCCCGTCAGAGCCTGCACACCCGCGACGTACGGCAATGCCTTTGTGAGGCCCGAGTCCAGGGTGAAGTGTCTTTGCAGGACCGTTGACAGGATGAGCAGGACGACCAACGTCAAGAGAAACATGGAGGAGCCGATCAAAAGCGCCTTGCGCCCTGGCCGCAGCATCGAGGCAGGGTCCATCTTCACCCCGAGACAGAAGAGGAAGAACATGACGCCGAACATCGTGAACGTCTCGATGATCGTCTCACTCCTCGCAGGGAATATGCTCGATGCCAGAGCCTTGTTCTGGCCTAAAACCGAGGGTCCCAGCAGAATTCCTCCCTGTCAATGTTTTGGCAGATACGTGAGCATCAAGCTATCAAAGTTTCTAACGTACATTGTTCATAACTGTGTTCTCAGTAGTCGCAGGGTGAGGCATCATCAATCCATCGAACAATTACATTGAATGGACATTGAAGATAGATGAAAGAAATGGGAACCCTACGAGGAGCTGCGATACAATGGTGATTTGACCGAGCGGCTTGAGGGCGAGATGGACGAGTCGGGTAACGAAGAAGATGAGAATGAGCTGAAACATGAGGAGCGGGGTTGGAAGGTTCAGGGGGTTTTCATGGAGCCATATGCTCTTCCCTCTGTCTTGGTATCTTTGCTGGCACACGACTGTCTTGTTTCCCATTTCCAAGAGTTGGTCAATCATTCTTGACAAACCCTCTTTATTATCCCATTGATTCATTCCTTCACCTGTTAACACTTTTTCTAGTTTCTCAGAAGACCCAAAAGAAGAACATCAAAAGTGAAAAAAAAGCAGGGGTAGATATAGAGAGAGAGAGAGAGAGAGAGAGAATGGGGTTGAGAGGACCAGGTATTTTGGCATTCCTACTTTTCATGGTTGACCTTCAAGTGAGGATTGTTTGAGGGTCCTGTGGCTTACAAACTCAGTGTGCGTGTCTTGTGGAGGAGAGCCTCTTCTGTTCTAGTTTCCCTAACACTTCGGCTTAAGGATGTTTGTTGGCTTCTTTTGCTGCAACGTTTTGTGTCCGGAATTCATGATGCAGATGAAAAGGACAATGATCATGACGCCACATGTAAGTCACCCGATAAAGCCTAAAGATAGAGTTTTTGTGAATCTCCAGCTTCTTTTGCACCCGCAAAGAGCCGCACTTGTTACTGTTACGTTCGTGGTCTGCTATACTCATTTACAATTTGTGTCCTAAAAAAATTTGCTTTATACCAAATGACAAGATTGTTGTGCAGACAAAAATTGCTCTAGCTTTTGACACTTCTGCATTCTCTTCGAACACCCTCGAGAACGTTGACCCGTGTCTCTGCAATACTCGGGTGGTGTGGGATATGGAGATCGTTACGTTCAATCAAAATTAGTGAAGTGCTCGCAGAGTTACCGATATCCTCTTCAATTAAAAAGGAAAAAATTGCCTGTGCTTCGTATTGCTATTTGCTGCTTTTGACTTCTAGACATCTATCCTGATCGAATCGAGTCCTAGCATTTGACGACCTATGACAATAACTCCATAGATATCTACACGGTGCACAATTATGCAAGGTCTTGTACACATAATTAGGGGTGTGAAGAAAAATCATGAACTGTCTAAACCGCTCGGAATCAAACCGGATCGGCCATGGGAACCGCCAATTCTTGGTTCCAATTTACTAAAATTGATGAGTATTGATCCGATTCCCAGTTGCGGACATAAAATGGTCCGCTTGTCCACTTGGACCAAACCAATATATATATTTAGAAAAAATTTCAATTCACTTTTAATGAAAGTGAGTTTTTCTTGCTTGCCTTTTGCCACATTCCTACTTGCGTCGCGATCCTCAAAATTGAGACAAAAGAAAGAAATCTTAACCTCATTTTACTTTACCAAAAAAAAAAATCTTAACCTCATTTCACTCTCACCGTGAGAGTCTCATGTGACCACGCTTTCAACTTTATTATAGACTCGCAATCATCTCGCGCCTCACCTCTAGCCCTCCCTCACATCTCGCATTAGGCTCTCGCTCTCGTCTTGTTTGATTGTGAATTTGTAGGGATTGCAAACCGATTTCATAGACGTACCTGGGAACAAAATCAAACCAGCGGTTTGGTTATAATTTTTTCGAAACCAGTCCTTAGACCATACTCATCCTACGCACAATCTCTCCATATGTGATGTTCGGTCCTACTTTGAAACTCTCTTCTAATAGACTGATGCATCATGCATCGCTGTCATCACGATTAGAGTGTGCAAAAATTGGGTGACGAGCAGAGAATATATTTTTCGTGCAAATTCATTAGCATATAGCATTTTACTGTGCTCTTGCTGATCAAAATAATGTAAGAACTTTCCAAGCAAACAGGTTCATAGAAATTGAGAATCATGCGAATGATAGGAACGCCAATATATATAATTGTTAATATTTATTACCTATTTAATTATATTGGGGAAGAGGGATGCTATGGTGATGATCCGACGACCCGCGGGGCTTTTCCTTTTCTTCCGTAACGGAGCCACGTGACGAACGGCTGAGAACGATGACGCGTCACGTGGGGAAACGCATCCTCGCTAATATCTATGATGTGGATAGGAACAGAGAAAAACACGAGATCCGCGACACGTGGCGATTAGTTTCCATAATCTCGTCCGTCTGATCTGACCCCCGGTTGGCTATTTCAAAGAAGGAACAGTATCGCGCATCCTGTTTCTTTATATACTTTTAATAAACAAAGGCCGCGTCATTAAATTCTCCAGAAAATGCCCGATAAGTATCTTAATATTTCCGAAAGAAAAAAGGACGAGGAAATTAAGGATATTTAATAAGCCGGAATTTTATTCTTGATACCGCGTGCGGCGGCATCCCGCCAGGGAGAAACTGAGTGCGGCGCAGGTGCAGGTGCACCGGCATTTTCCTGGGACCATCCGCCGGCGCCGGGCCCCACACACACCCACCCCGGCTGCACGTGGGGGACCCCCACGGTCTAGAGTGTCTAAACGACCTTTCTTTTTGTGTTTTTTAGTTTTGGTCAGAGAGGTCTAAACGACCTTATCCACTGTATTATCTGATCGTTTTGTCCTTTAATGTATATGTTGGCCTGTATTTGAAATAACTTTTTGTTTCTCTTACCAGTGACAAAAAGAAAAAATTAGCTTTCTTTCCCGGAAAAAGAAAAAAAGTTTTGTCTATTGCCAATACTATCCTATATTTCGGCGTGCATTATATTTGTTTTTAATAGAGCTAAAAGAGGAGAGGCTAGCCGTGCATGAAATCATTTTTATTTTTCTATTTTCAGAAACATATTTGGAACAAAAATCCATTTAATAATGCAATTCCATTTTCTATTTTCGGAACAAATTTATATTCCAGAAATAAGTTTGGAATATAAATCAAAAGTAAAAAAAAATTTACTTTTCTATTTTTGGAAAATAAATTAGAAATAAAAATTCTTATTATCGCTCGTCCTCACTATTAACCGGCCATTCCCTTACCTCTCGCTATTGCCGTCGGCGGCCTCCCACCACTGCTGGCCATCTCCCGCCGACAGCTATCTCCCGCTGCCAACTGCCTCCTCCCGCTGCCATCCTTCGTTATTCGCTGCCTCCCAACGCCAATCCTTCTCTGCCCCCTATCGACTAACTCCCTCTGTTGGCCGCCTCCTGCCAGCCAGTTGCCGTCTATCACCGGTCGCCGATCATTGTCCTCCGCTACCCAACGTCGGCTACCACCCGCCACCAACCGCCGTCCTCCTCCGCCGACCCCCTAGAAAGAAGAAATTTTGTGTCATTATCAAATGAATTTCTATTTCAGAAACATAAATTTTGTATCGTTATCAAACACGCATTTTTGCTCAGAAACTCGTCCACAAAATAAAAATAGAAAAATATATTTATAGCAAGATATTGATTTTCCGGAATAGAAATATTACCATACGCGCCTTAATAGAACTTATTAAAGAGAGCCTATTCGGCCATGTTTCAAGGGCGCATTTAATTTACTAATCTTAGGATTAAAAATTAGAATTGAAAATATGACCGTATACGCTCAATTTATATGATATCAATACATGTTAGCTATCAAAATTCATGTTGTTCGAATGGTTCACATGTATCGAGCTATACGATCCATATGCCAGTGTTGGGATTTTTCTTAGGGTTAATACCGCAAAAAATCTCAAACTGATATGTCTATGACAATTTAACCCTAAGCTAATTTTTTTACCACAAAAAACCCCAAGTTGGTACATCTATGACAATTTTACCCTTGGTTTATTTTCGTTAAATTTTACTGTTGAATTGCTTTGTTAAATAACACGTGCCAATTGACGAATGTATTAATTTTATGTTTTACCCTCTGTTTGTCATATGCATATCGGTTTATGATTTTTTATGATATTAATTCAATTTAATGAAAATTAATGGAGGGTAAATTTATTACCAATATACTAGTTCAGGATTTTTTGTGGTCAAAAAATTAATTTAAGATAAATTTGTCATAAATGTATTAGTTTGAGATTTTTCATAATTAAAAAATTAATTTTATATAAAATTATTATAGATATATCAGTTTAGAATTTTTGGTGATATTAATAATTTTTCTTATTTGCCGATGGTACGTTGATATTTTAGTAGTGGATTGAAAAAGAAAACAAAAAAAAAAAATCTTATCTCTCTCTCATATCTGTGGGCTGCCCATCTACTCATTGAATAAAGTTTTCATTTTTAACTCGATTGTATATATAATGAAGGTGGTCTCACAGACCCGTCCGTCTCATTATCTTCTTTAGCCTTTCATGCCTTTTCGTTCCTTCTCCTCCGATTCTCTGTAACCGCTCCCCGAGCGCTTTGTGGCTGGTTCCGTTTCGTGTGCCGAGCATTGAAGTGGCGATGGACGTGATCTCGAGGACAAGCCCCCTTCTGACCTCCTCCACGCTGAACCCCAACGCCCCGCTGTTCGTGCCGATGGCGTACCGGACGGTGGAGGACTTCTCCGACGAGTGGTGGGCCCTGGTCCAGACCTCGCCGTGGTTCCGCGACTACTGGCTCGAGGAGCGCTTCTGCGATCCCCAGGACGACCCTCTCTTCTCCGCCGTCGACGATCTCGCCCTCCCCGACGACCTCGACTCTCTCTTCGACGACGACTACGATCAAACCCTGCTCGACCGTGAGTACTCGAAACCCAAAGCCCAAAACTTTGGCGACATCGGATCCGACCATTTCATTTTCGTGTGTTGGGTCGGAAGAAAAAGCTGAAAGAAGTGGTTTTTTTTTCGTTTTTTTTTCAGATGGAAAGGAGGAAGGAAGACGGTGTTGCGGGGATCTGGTTTCCATTGGAGGGTTGAAGTGGAAGGAGGCGCGACGTGAGGCGCACGCGCCGAGGTACGCGGAGAAGGCGCCGAAGATCGTGAACAACGTGAGGGTGAGCCCCAAAACGATTCAGCAGCCGCGCTAGAGGTTCGACTCACTGGGTGTAGTTGGAAGACCGCGTCGAGTTCATTATGTTTTAGCTGTGAATTGAATTTGAATTCTGCCATTGTGTCTTACTGCTACTGTAAATAGAGTCTTGGCTGCTACTTGTGTTTCCGGTCTAGGTTTCGTCTTCTGACTGTTGTTTTAGATCATGCGAATGGAATATGTACTGAATTCACCAATGAAAATCGGGAAAAAAAATTGGAAAATTCGATCATCGGATACAAGGAGACCGCGTGTGTACACGGTTCTTCACAAGCAGATCTGATTATAGATGGCGAATAACTAGCTTACAACTTCGAATTTCAACCATTCATGACCATGAAGCTTGTTTAATCCCCTCTTGTTTTACCTGGAGTCTGGAGATTGGCCCCATCGGTTGATCCTAGCGCGAACCTGTGCTCCGTTAGTTTTAAGTAGCTTGATCTCCCGATCCCCAGCTACTGGCTTGCTTTCCGATCTTCTGAAGCGCTCTGATCACCGCCTCCGACGTCACGTTTCCGGTCACGGTCACCTTGTTCAGCTCCATGTCCACATCATAAGTATCGACATCTGCAAGTTGCAAATTCACGAAAGCAAAGTGTCTTGGCTGCTTCCAAAGCGAAACAAGAATCTGTCATGTCAGAGCATGTTTGTACCGCTCGAAGCGAAATTACCTTCCATCTTCTTAATTGCTTTGAGGATTTTCTTGATGCACTCCTCGCAGTGCAGACCCACCTTCAATTCCACCACCTACGTGCAAGAACACAAGAAACAAAAGACCGCCCATCATTCAAGCCCTCGTAGGGGGAAGATACTCATCGAAAGTAACATGTAACTGGTGGTGAAAATTTGCGTACGTTCGTCATTCGTTCGACTGACTGGTGGTGGAAATTTGCGCAGCTGAACTGAATCCCCCGTTCAGCCGAGGAAGACGAAGCATGTGGGTTACGGGTTTTAAACGGAGTGAAGGCAACAGTAGAGGGTGAAGTGAAGAACTGGATGCTTTACGTAGGCGATTGAAATGGTGGTGGGCATTTTCTTCGGCTAAAAAGCTTCTTTACCGTTGCTTCTTTGTTGACTTGTCTATAGCTTTCACGATGCAAGGGTCGGCAAAAGCTACAGAATTGCTGCGGTGGTGGAATGGCCATTCGACGGCTGTGGCTGCACGAAGCGATGTTGGTGGAGCCCAACTCTGGCTGGCACGATCACTGTTCAAATTATTAGTGTTTTTCTTGACAAATGATTAATGCTAGTAACAAAGTACCCAATCACGTTCTACAAATTCATTCTATAAATCGTTTAAGCAGTGTTATTTAGTAGATCGTGGATCCTATACAACTTAATCGCCTCGTTCTATCGTAATCGCCTATGAAGCTATGCCGAAATCATTTTTCTCCACGAGCAAGAGATACGTGCCGAGTACAAGATGATGGACCGACTTATTCCTCATTTGAGCCACTTGTTTGATAAGAGCAAATGTCCGCGGAAGTTTTAAGAGTCCATACCATGCAAAAGAATAAGGAAAAATACGAAATTTAGACTCCAAGCTGGTCGTGCTTTTTCAAATGGATCGTACTTTCGTTCAACCTTGATCAAACGAAACTCCCTTCGACCACTTTGATTAGTAGATTACAAAATAGACATTGCCCGAGATTAATTTAAGTAAGTTTGTGGTGATATCAACAATTTGTGATTCAGAAATATGGTTTTTAGGGACTGGTTTTTTCGAAAGTATTATCCTCTTAAAACTGCTTCACTAGGAAGAAGTGCATATGCCTAGTGATTATCTACGTGAATCCATCCTTGTGAGGTTGTGTTCTGGTGTGGGGGGCCAGGCCCAAATTTATTGTGTACATTAGGCTTCCTGAGAGAGCCCAATGAAGCTTTTGGGCCATTATTTCTTCCTGAAGAGAGGATTTGTTATGGGCAGGGTGCAAAATTAAACACAATAAGGCTGTTTAACGTGAAAGGAAAGAGTATTTTTAGTTTTTGTACGAACAAGGGAATGGCTCCATGTCACTACCTGAAGCTTTCGCTTGTCTAATATTGTCTAATTGTATCGGGGTGCCTTTGGCACAGCTTTGGAAAGGGGCTTTGGGATCTCCTAAATGTTTTTGTGTCAAAGCTAAGGCATTTGGTAACCAAATCACAAAAGCGTTTAGGCCAATGTTTGGCCTTGTAAATGTTGAAAGCCCAATGCAACTTGGGACCAGCGTTGGCTTTCAGCATTCCGAAAATGCTGCTTTCAAGTTTAACGAAAATAAATTTTCCTTGCAATCTTGCCATTGTTAATATTTGTGTATTCTTTTCTGCCCCGAGTTATTGTTCATCGTCTTGAAGAGCTTGTTGAACGTAAAGCAGACGATTTTGAATGCAATGAAGGGGAGTGAGGCGGAGGCCGACAGTAGCCCCGAGGCATAGGGTGACACTTCTTCGTCAGCCGTAGAGGCTCAAAGGAAAATCCACATGGAGTCGGATCCGACCAAGGAAGCTCGAGAGGATGATGAGAATGATGAAGGGGGTGGTGCCGACAAGAAGGAAGCTCCTGTTGCTTCTCTGTTGGCCCTCTCTTTTTGCCTTTTCTCTTCAAAGTTGATTGACAAGAATAACACTAAAACTCAATTATTCGAACGGTATTTGCTAATACCCCTTGAGTTAAGGATTTTTCGGAAAATGATTTAGCATTTCCCCAAATCTCTCCCAAACTCACCCATACAAAACTAGATGATGAGCAAAGAAAGACGGCAAGCTTTCTTCATGAATTCCCTATCCACATCACCAAGAACTTGAAAACAGAAGAATGGCATTAATTTGTATGCTAGTGGGCGAAATGCGAAGTGGCAGATCAAAAGGTATTCTCAAAGCCCTATCATGGGTATCTTCACCATCCGAACTTTCGGGCTGCAAAAGAACAAATTCCCATGACTCGCTGTTAACAAGTAAACATTCCCCACTTGAAGTCTTGGGATATTCTTATCCTTCATCAACTTACAAAAACTTCAAATTCAAAAATTTCCCCTTTTCTTTCATCTTTTCTTTTCCCTCGACGATAGCAAAAGCTTTCGTTTGCTAGCGAAAATAATTGCGCGATGCTAACGAAGGAGTTCAAACTTAGAATTTGTCTAAATATTTGGAAAAAACAAATCAGTGCATGTTAAGAGGAAACCTCAAGAAATGATTAAGAAAATCGGGTAATTTGGTGAAATCTAAATTTTTATTTGGCGGCACTTCCATGTTGCTAAGGGGGAGTGTCCATCCAATCTTTCTCATTCTCCAAAAAAATTATCAAAAAAGACATAAATCTATTATAGTTATGTCAATTCAGTTCTAAACCTTTCATTTAACCAATTTTTTATGGTCAATTTAGTCCTAGACCTTTTAATTGTGTAAGTTTAGTCTTAAAACTTTTGATAATTTATCAATTTAGTTTTAAACCTTTCGACGATTTGTCAATATAGTCATTATTGATAATTTTGGCCTAAATTGCTAACATATGATCTAGTCAGCGGCGGCTATTTCTGTGTATTTTTTAAATTTTTTTGTTATTTTTTCTCTCCTTTTTTTTTTCCGAACTGTGGGCCAGCGAGGTCAACCACTCATGAGAAGAAGCATAGCAGGAGTGACCTAACTTTTTTTTTATTATTTTTTCTTCTCTTCATTTATGTTTGTTTTTGTCATTCTCCACCGTGATTAGAAGCATTTCAACCTCAAAAGTTAGGTCAGTCCTGATTGAGAGACTGCAAGGGTGACGTGACCAAGATTTTCTATCGAGAATATACGGACAACAATAGCATTTTCCACATGACGCTTCGATGCCTCAAGCTTTTTCCAGCGCCAACAGTAGAGTTCTAGGAATGGGAGATATTCGCAGTCGCTTTCGTGCCTGTCGAGGAACGTCAGACTTGTGCCTGTCGACGAACGTCGGACTCCTCCACACAGCCATGGCATAGGGGGCTTGATTCGACACCACGAAGGCGAAACTTCAACATGTATCGCTAATAATGGTAGGTTTATCAATGATCTTATCAGGGTAACACTCAGCAACAATCACCTCCCACTAACTTTTGAATTGAAGTTGACGTTTTCCATGAGCGAGAATGGACATGCCATTAGATTTTTTCTTTCCCAAGGTCATTTGCCCAAGGTTAAGTTCCTTTTTTCGTGCATAAATTTAACGACTGGACAGATAAATCTGCCAGGAAAAAAAGCGTGAAAAATCCAAGTGATTTGGTGATGAATGATTCTCTCTCAACTTGATCGTCACAGCAAACATTCGCGCACAACGCTTTTCCGAGATTCGAACGTGAGAAACGGACAGGACGATGAGGGAGTAGTGCCTCATGCAAGATGCGTGGAATAATATTCATGAAATACGAGATAACAAATGCTTCCCTGGACATTCTCAACACGGACCAGACCCAAAACCCCCTTTGTTTTCCCCGCAAAAAGCAGCTTCTCTTTTCTCATCCTTAACATTCTTTCGGCAGAGAAACGCTAATCCCGATGTTTCGGCGGTGACGAGATGAGCTCCAACTTTCAAAAGGTCTTTGACAAACCCCGCGAGGCGGCGGCACCTCTAAAGCCACCATAGTTTATAGCAGCTTTTATAAAATTTACCTTTCAGGTGCTATTGTATTAGAACATATATATTCAAATGTACGAGTTGTGATAGTTTACGATCTAATCTATAATTCAATTTTAGATAGACCAAGCGTGCTATAGTCCACATATAAAATATAGGGCGAAAAAAGATAATGGAATATGCTCCACCACATATTCTCTTATGATGAATTCCATATAGAATTTTCCACTGCCAGCCGCACATGATTAGCAAGACCATGACAAATTGATATCTATGTAAGGCCCACCCAACTCCCCTTGGATTAGAGTATGGAATTTCAAAACTCTACGAGACTCCGTTTAATTTACAGAAAATGAATAATTTGAAAAATAATTTTTTAAAAATGATTGCGAAACCAACCCAAGTTCCGGAACCCAAAGCCCGGGTTGCTTTCATGAAAAATTACATGTCGAACGACAATGTTTTACATCGAAATCATCTTCGGGTAAAATGATTAATTTCCAGTGACAGATTTTGCTGATATCAACTTCAATGGTTGGTTGTTCTGCTGACCCTTAAGTCTGAAACTTCGGTTCGTGGAAATTACATTGACATAACACATCTCCCCCGTCACGCTCACGCAGTACCTATCTTGCTGCGAAGATCCCATCGCAAACCCCAAAAAATGTCCGCTGAGGTAGCATCAGAACACAAGGAACACGCAAGAAATTGTCAAAAGGTTGTCCGTTTCATAAAAAATTTTGTCTGAGGTTTCTCCTCGCATTCACATAGGTGTTTTCGAAACTAGTAATGCGTACAATTATTTTAGTAAATTTTTTGTAATAAAAAGATCTAACATGAACAATCTTTTAACAAACATCTACATGTAAGAAAACGACCGATTTATAATGAATTCATGTTTTCTTTGTTTTTGGCAGCAGAATATTCGGTAATTTGCAACAAATGTATCGTAAAAAAGAATTACTCTATTAGTGAGATTAGTGTGGATATACATTTAGCATAATCTTTTTCTTTGACCATTTTTTAGTAAACTTTTCTGGACTTGAGATATCTTTAAAAAAGTTTGAGACACCTCTTATTTACATTAATAATCTACATATGAGATGTAGCTAGTTAATAACCTAAATTTCGTGAAAAAAAAATGCAACTCCTTCTTATCTGATAAGCTTGGAAGCACATAAATAAGTCAAAAGACGCCAAAATAACATAAAATTGATAGATTCGATCGTGATATCGATATGATTATTATGAAACACTTTGCTTTTCAAGCTATGAGTTAACAACGCATGCAGTAAATATTGAATTACGTGCACTGTAATGTAAACTTAAATATGTTTATTTTAAGTCAAGGTTAAGTTGTATTCTCGTATGATGTGATGCGCTGTGATACTATATTTTGTATATCAATTAGTGGCAAGTATATAAAGAGTATATTTTTTTAAGACAAATTCAGAGGGAAACAATACATAGAAAAGTAAAACAAAACTGAAAGAGGGGGGTTGGTGGGTGAGAGTAGCATTGGAAGCCAATTTTGTGTGTTTGGATGTTGCGTGCAATATCATGACACGCCATGCTTCAAATCAAAGGAAATAAATTTCTAAGCAATCACGTAATCTCGAGAAAATTAACAAAAATCATGAAATGAATGGAGCGTTAGTTTCGCGAAAAATGAATGATTTAAAAATATTTTTCGAAAAATTATTTCTTACATCATTCAGAAAAATTAGTCGGAAAAGGTTTTCATCATAGAATAACAATTTATACGAAAAAAAATTTTCGTCGGCAATAAAAGAAATTTTCATTTTTTCATTTTTATAAATGATACAAACAATTATTTTTTAAAAAGTATTTTCAAAATTATTTATTTTCGCGAAACGATGACATTCAAATGCAAAAATGCCAATATTTACTACAAATTTCAATTTAAAAATATATATATTGATCACGAGGTTTATAAGGCTCGCAAAAGCACACGATTTTATTACACCATGACGACTCCACGCATCCGACAAATCCCGATACGACAAAGACCAAATGGGCTTCTCCATCACAGTTCCACCCATGGCCCCAAAACGACACGACAGCTAAACAGAAACGACAAGACACTCGAATTTAAAATAACGCAATCACAAATATATAGCCAACGGCTCACATCCTGCAGACCAAAAGCAACCGACGGCTTCCACGCGCGCGACTTTTATTTTCTGCTACTAACGGCCGCACTGGATCACGCGAGAGGTCGGTCGAGTTCGATCGGGGATTTTATATCGCCAGGACGAGGCCGGGCACGGACTTCCCGACCCGATTCGAGAGGCTGCTCTCCCAGATCGACGGACAGTGCTGAGAGCCCGGAGCCGGAGCCGAAGCGATCTCGGAGCCCAAGGCGGAGGACGGCGGCGGCGGCGGCGGCGAGGAGGACCTGCTCGCGCCCCCGAGGCGCGTGACGGTGAGGGACGTGTTGAAGTACTCCCGCACCTGCGTGATTATCCCATCGGCGACGGTCCAGGCGTGGGCCCAGTAGATGGAGCGATTCTGGTCGCAGCCCTCGGCGAGGACGATGGACCCGACGGAGGTGACCGAGTCGGGGACGAATTCGAAGCTGCCGTCGGAGGTTGAGCCGGGCGCTCCGGTGAGGAGGCGCATCAAGAACTGGTCCGCCGGGGGACCGTGGAACCACCACTCCAGGTCGGGAGCTACGATCCGGTGGACCGTCCCCACGTCGCGGGTGCGCAGGGCTTCGTAGAGGGCGCGTACGACGCCGCAATGGCCGGGCTCTCCTTCCTCCAGAGTTTCCTGAGGGCGAGCCAGATCTGACAAAAGGAAGATCAGGGGAAGGTGCGTGAGGAGAGGGGAAGCGGTCGGGACGGGAAGAAGATGGCGGGCGTGAAACGCGTCTTTACGCTCTCTTCACGGCAAGGACAGAGAGGTCCCATTTTATAGGGAAGGCGAGGGCCCCGGTGCTTTTATCCTCTGCATCCAGTTCCTTCTCCCTTTTCGCTGCACCTGCCGTGACAACGGAACGCGTGGGCCGGCAGGGGGCAAAAATGGTCATTCGGGAGGGCGTAGCGGGCCCGTGTTGCCGTCGACGTTAAGGCCAAGCGGCGACGTGTCGAACGATGATAGGTGGAACGGGGGTGGTTTTGGTTCGTGCTTGTCGTGTCCGACCGGAGAGGGAGAGTCCCAGATACGAGTCGAAGCAGACTTTGTTGACTCGGCTCTGACTATAGTACGCGCGGGATAACGCCTGCGGAGAGGGGGATAAGGATTTCCCCTGTCCACAACGACACGCTATGTGGTTCCCTTCCCAATTAGGGGAGGTCGCTTCTAAATTCAGAGCTTATCCAGAGCAGCTTTTCGCGACAAGCCATCAAAATCGGTGGCGTCAAAACGACTTGGCACTCATCATCCAATATCGATTAGGCAAACCATAACTTAACCGTGTCGCTAATCTCGATAAGCACGAGGAGCGGGACGCCAGATCTAATAAGTGATCGAGCAAAGACATGTCTTGGTCTCGAGGACGCGGAGAAAGAGTCAACTTATCTAATTTTTCATTCACAGGCAGCTCGCGATTCCAGTTGATTACAGCGCATATACACGATGGATCGAGGGCATGATATGGATTTGATTCCTCTTAGCAATCGGTGCGAAACAATTCTATACTTGAGCCTTTTACCGGACTATAGGCTCGTGTTTTGCTCGATCCGTGGAATTGGTAAGGTAATTTACGAGCTCGAAATTAACCTATCTCGGTGGTCTTCCTCGTTATGGAAGAATGCCGGCTGGGGTGGAAATTTAATAGCGAATCGAAACGGAGGGACATGATCTACAAGAGAGGGCCGTACAGAGAGGCTGAATTTGGGAAATCGACTTTGACATTGCAGTCCAATATCAACTTCAGAGATAATTAACTAGTCTGTTTGTTGAGTTTTATTTACTGCTTTTGAATTCAAATTTATTTTAAATTGAAAATTACATTAAATCTCACAATTGCATAGAAAATTATATTATTTAACATCTCAATATTCATGTATTTTGATAAATTATAAGATATTTCGCATTAGATAAAAATTACATGGTCAATACCGTTAAAAGTACCAAACTTATTGCCTCACGACATATTTACTCCCAGTTAATATTCATCTCGCAAAAAATTCCAAACTGATGCACCTAACCCAAATCTATCGTCTGTTAGAATGCGTATGTGTCGGCATGGGTGAATTTTCCATGTCGAAACCATTACTCTTCGTATATATATTTATATATGGTCTTGCAACTGTCTATAACTTGTGTTAACACATATGCTTCTTAACGAAATATTGGATAAAATGGTAACTGAGGGAAGATTAGGGTGAGAGGTACATGTTTGAATTTTTTTTTAGGAGAAAATTAGTTTAGGATAAATACATTATTGGGAATAAATCTATGGGGAAAAGTAAAAAAAAAGTTATAAATCTATTGCATCGATACAAATTTAGTTCTAAATATTTTCATATTAGTACCAATTCAGTTTATTCGATCAATTTAAGTAAGAAATCGCTAACGTAAATGCTAGTCGTCGTACGTGGCACGATAAAAAAAATTAAAAATTATAAAAAATTAAAAATTGTCTATATTAACACCAATTGTGCTATGTACGACGATCGACGTCCATGTCAGTAACTTTCGGCCTAAATTAGTCGGATGGATTGAATTGGTACTATTGTGAAAATGCCTAGAACTGAATTGATACTAATGTAATAGATTTATGACTTTTTCGACACTTTTGAGATGCACTATACTACCTATGGCTGAGATGCTCCTCAAGCTTATAAATCTCATTAATGCCTATAATTAAGATTAGCTAAGCTAAGCTAAGCTAAGCAGGTGGACCATCCTTATTCGGGTAAGCAAGGTGTAACTGCTACGCCGCCCTATATAACGAGTCGGGTTGACCTGAACCCGGAAGGCAAAGTCCCACATCGAGATAGTCCCACCGCCGAAGTAGCGGGTAAAACCCGCTTTTCTTCTTTAGACAATCTTCGTCGGTTGTTCGTCGTATTGTCGCAGCTGTTTCTTTTGCTATTATTTTTCTATTCTTTTCTTTTTGTTTCTTTCTTTTGCGAGTGTGAATTAGTTCTTGATTTTCCCCTTTTTATTAACTTATTAGGCGGATGCTTTTTCTCCCTTTGAATAATTAATTAAAAGTCTCCACTCCTTCGAAATAACATATATTTTTATTTAAATGCGAAGATTGATATAATAGCCCAATTTGTTCATCGATACGATACGACTAGTCGTCTTGGCACAATATAGATGTTTGACCTCTTTCTTCCCATCCATTGGAGGTTTGGGATTGCGAAACAAAAGAAAATGCTCCGAAAAATCAACACGAGAGGGAAGGTATCTATTCATGGACGAAATTGGAGTATGCTACCCTTTTTTTTTTTTTTTTGCGGCAGATTGAAAAATAAAACTATTATCCGGTGCACATAACTCATGGCCCAGCAATGCTATTGGCCTTTGAGGAGACGAGAGGAACGACGGCCTCTCCCATAGCTGTTTTGTTTTGTTTTTTTTTTTTCATTTTTTTGGTTATTTTCTTGGGTTTTTTTTTTTTTTCGGGTTTTTCCTTTTCACATATTTTTTTCGAGATTTTTGTGCGCCATATTGGCGCCGCATGATCTCGAAAAATATTAAAATAAGTCGTGCTCGGCATTTTCCGTCGATCTAATTGGACTGGGCCAGTGTAGGTGTTAGATTGCAAGAATGAAATAAGTTTGAAGACTTGAATGCACAGATTTAAAGGTTTTTAGGATTTGAATAGAATGGGTTAGGTTGCAATTTTGTTCGGCTAGAATTTGGACCTCTTTATCAATTGGACTTTTCAAATTTTATGGGTCAAACTTGTGGTGTCAAAGAACTCAGTAGTTTCGAGACCTTAAAAATTAATGTGGTCAAAATTATTTTTAGTACGAAAATGCATGTTTGAGTATTTTTCACGAATTAGTATTATGGACTTTCACGTGTTTGGTTTATTAAAAATGATCAATTAACGGAAAATCATTTATGGTAAAAGAAAATACATGTGCTTAAAGTTAGAAAAATGAAATTTCTTAACCAGAAAAGGGGTAAAACATTATTTGGAAAACATTTTCCCCCAAAACAAATACATCCTAAATCTTTACGCAAAATTCTAATGTAGTTCTTCTAGCCAATTTTTGCTGAAAATCATTGGACGTGATAGTGTTTCACTTAGGATGACCAGCGATGACTGAATCGCCGCGTTAGGGATTTCCAACAAAAATGGATTAGAAATATTGGAATTTTGTAACACGATTAATGACTAAATTGATAAAATTTAAAAGTTTATGACTGAGTTTGTATCCGTACAATAGGTTTAATATTGATTGGGTAAATTTTTCCGAATGTTGAGAGCCGTCCCTACATTTACAAGAAACCTCTTGCAGCGGGAACAAATTTCTTCTTTACGCAAACAGACCCAATATAATAAAATTATGGTCCAGACGCCTTAGCCTACATGCATTGTATCGTTTCATTTGAGCGACTAGATATGTGACCCCATATGAAATTCATTATATTAGACATAGACGAGCCAAATCGGTTATTCTGTCGTAAGAAAGAGTTTAGGAAAGTTTTTTTTTGATCTTAAGGTTCCGTTTGTTTCGTAAAAAATAAATGATTTGAAAAATATTTATTTACAAATCATTCATTTTCTAAGCATAAATCAATCGTCATACAAAGACCTCCCACTGCATCGTGCCTTACCACCGACCTTAATTAAAGGGACATGGCATAATTTCTTATGGGTTTTCAGGGCCAATCACTTTTGCTTGGGCGCCGGCAGTACCATGACCGATTGGCACCGTCAATAGAAAGATTCATTAAATTCCAACCTACTAAGCTTGTCAGCTTGTGTGACCAATGACCATCAACATTCGTGTAATTTCGACCTACTACGATTGTCAGCTTGTGCGACCCATGACATCAACACGTGCCGTCCAATGTCGGGCTCTAAGCAGTGCATTGAGCGCGCGGTACTATCCAAGAAAGTAACAAAAAAGTTCTAAATGATATAAATTTAGTTGTCAACTTTTTAATTGGACTAATTTAATTTTAAATTATTTTACATAAATACTAATTCAATTCATTCGACCAATTTAGACCGAAAATTTGCTGAGGTAGATGCTGGCCGTTTTACGTGGTACGGTCGTCGCTGATGTTGATATTCTTAGCAATTTTTTTATTTTTTCTTTTCGTTTTTATAATATTTTTCTTTCTTTCTTTTTTCCTTCATTTTGGCAGGGGGCTCTGGTGAGGGCCGCCTTGGCGAGGGCTTGCTGGCTCTCGTCCAAATAAAACATTATTAAAATATCCACGTCGGTGTCAGTCGTACCATATAAGTTAGTAGGTGTCCATGTCAACGATTTTCGGCCTAAATTGTCCGAATGGACTACACTGGTACCAATGTGAAAATGGTTATGATTAAAGTGTTCCAATTTAAAGTTTTTTGACTGAATTGGCATCAATACAATAATTTTAAAACTTCTTTTTGTACTCTTTCCCCTCCATGGGTGTTCTAGATTTTACGTATGTGTGGACATACGTACAATCTTTAATTATGGCGTGACGACAACTACACAGAAGACGGTATACGTTTCGCCTGGAGTGACATCTTGGGATGACTCGATTCGATCTTATGGATTGAGTCTAGAAAAGAATTCGACGAAACTGGCTGGTTTTCTTTGTTGCTTTCCCTTTCCTGTTTCCCCTCTTTCGAAATATACAACAGGCAAACGTCAGTGTGTGTCACATGGGCGGTGGATTAGCATGATTGTTCGCAGAATCCCAGTGGAGAAATAACAAAGGAGCACCATCAGCATCGGTGGACCAACCACGACTTTAATCCAAATGCTTTTTCTGCTTTCCCCATTTATAGTCCGACATCATGCGATGCGTTGATGTTGTGTATGAATTAGTCGTGAGGTTGTTTTCTTGCTTTCCCTGGGGTCATCTGTTGGAACTCGGACGTTTTCGGTGGATGACCTTCTGTGTGCTCCCATTTCTCAATCCGGGCTTCTACTTTTCCCTGTTGACTAAAAGACCGTCCTTGAAATGGCAGTCACAAAAATGATCGCTATCGTTTTCATCGTTTTGAAAATTGGGGGCATGGTGATACAACTTCCCACTTAGCTTTTTTTTTTTTTTTTTTCCTCCCTTCTAGCGAGTGATATCTTAAGCCGGTTTTCACGTTGCTAGACATAGTGTTGCTGCGGCATACGCTCGATGATTATTACTTGGATGAAATGTAGTTCTATCGAATCCATCAAACCCGCCCCCACGTCTGCTCATATGACTCGGATCTGATTAAGCACGCGCGCGTCTTCGGCACTAACTTTCGCCTTTCTTCTACCTAAAGTGGTGCTTTGTTGCCTGATTACATGTTTCCATTTTCTTATGTTATCGTCAAAATCGACTAAATGATAGTTGCTTGCTTTTCTTATCCATAGTTTTTGGCAAAAGGCTTTTGAGTTTAATTTCTTCTTTTTTTTTTAATTAAAAAATCAAACCCTTTGCCGGCTCCGACAAAAGGCTGAGGCCGTCGGCGACCGTTACCCGAGGTCGTGCGACCCTAGGTGACCGTCACTAGGGTTGCGCAATCGTAGGCCTCGTTGCCTAGGTCGTGAGACCTCGCCAGCCTCTCATTGGCCCTGCTCTAGCCAAATCTAGCCTCATCGGCCCTTGCCAACCGTTTTTGCGCAAATTAGATGAACAATAATAACGATTGGCAACACCGAAAAATTAAAGAATTGGTGAAGGTAATTTTGAAAGAAAAAAACTAATCTCAGCATTCAGATTTCCCTAGGCCAACATTTGGCCGAAGCCCTTTCAAAAGGCTTGCCAAGCACCCCGGTATTTTTCCAAGGGGCCTCCAAAGCTCCTTGAGAAAGCTGAACTAGGGCCAAAATAGCTTTACAAAGGACTTTTTTACCAAAAGCAATTTGCATTTCCATAGGAGGCTTTAGGCCGAAGACATTTGCATTTCCCCAAGGTCCATCATCGGGAAAAATACCAAAAAAGTCCTAAACCTATTGCATTGGTACCAATTCAGTCATAAACCTTTCAATTAGACCAATTTAGTCCTAAACTTTTTTGTATTGATACCAATTCAGTCAATTCGGCCAATTTAGGTTATAAATCGCTGACATGAATGTCAGCAGTTTTATGTGACACAGTCGGCGTTGATGTTGACAAAATTTATAAATTTTTAATAATTTTTTTTTTCTTTTCCCAAAAATGGTTGGCCGACGAGGTCACTAGCTGATCATTGTCAGCCACAAGTGAGAGCTGGCAACCCTTGCCTGGTTTGGGCGAGGGCCCTCGCACCCTCGTCGACCACAGGTGAGGGCTGTTGTGCCCTCACTGGCCATCGGTGAGGGCATCGGCCCACCCCAGATCCAGGCGAGGGTGGCAAAGCCCTTGCCCAGACCAGGCGAAGGCATCACGGCCCTCGCTTGTGATGGGCTAGGGTGGCGAGTGAGGGCGTTGCCACTCTCGCCGGCCAACGGACGAGGGTTTCGGCCCTCGCCTGGATTTGGGCAAGGGTACCACGCCCTCGCTGGCCAACCAGTTTTGGGAAACGAAAAAAAAAAAAAAAGAGAAAAAAAATTAAAAAATCGAAAACAATTATTAAAAAATTATAAATTTTGTCCACGTCAGCGCCGGTGGTGCCATGTAGAATCGCCGGTGTCCACGTCAGTGATTTCTGGTCTAAATTGATCGGCCAGACTGAATTGATATAAATATAATAAATTTAAGACTTTTTTGGTACTTTTTCCGTCCATCCTCTTGCAATACAGATCCATCCAACATTGGGCTAACCTGACCATGGGATTTGTGGGCCGCAGGGTAAGTGGGTAGGCTCAACACGGACTCGATTAGTTCCTTTTTTTCTAAGTTAATTTGGGGACTACATGAATTCCGTCATTCGGAAACGAACTTACCATCATTCTTTTCAGAGTTGAATTTGGATAAGAGCGTACCTATGTAATGTAGTTGTCTTAAGATAATCGAGCGTAATAAGCTCCTTCAGGTCACGTAAACATGTTAGCCCAGATGAGAAACGAAGTGTGACATTGCGATGAAACATGATTTATCAGTCGTTCAATTCGATAATCGTTCATGCGCTTGTTGGTAGGCGGCAGCTCTAAGTGAAGAGGACGAGGCCATGCGTTAAAATTTTAAATATTAGCAAGCTATGCTATAACAAAACGACTAGTTCCAAATTATGGTTAAAATATTGCATTCTACGTAGGTTTGTCAGACATTGATGTTCCATTTTGAATCCATCTTTATTGTGTTCTCACGCACGACAATAACGTATCGTCATATGAATAATATCGTACACTCCAAAACTTAAAAAAACATATGGACAGTTACTTTTAGAGCTATATTGTTGCTTTTATGATTCCTAAAGAAATAAAATAACTGTTTAAGTATAAGCCTTAAGAAATTTCTGCATTCGTGTATTTTAAAACAAAACCTAAAAGTGAGTGGACAGCAGACGCCCCTCTCCACAAAAGAAAGGCAGAACACCGTGACCTAGAGGACATCACAAGAACTGAGATGACCAGATAGCTTGATGTATTTACTATGTAGAAGTTAATATTATTCGAAAGTCATTAGTACTTAGAGTTATCAAGCACATATTTGCAAATCCAAGCCCCCAAGAGTAAAAGAAAACATCAAGAAAGCCAAGCAATCTCAACGTTATAATCGACACAGACAGACCACACACTCGAACAGTTAAAATGGACAGCTATCAAAGAAAGCAACATGGAAGAATCATGTGAGATCATCCTCCTCTAATTCCTTGGCCTTCAGCTTTTCCTTTACCCTCAGCAGAAGAGTTGTTTTCCATGAATCCTACACAAACAAAAGTTCGACAGCATCAGCAACAAAGGAGTGTGCAATCACAAAGACTGCCTAGATTCAAAACCCCATAATGAATGGTCTTCCCAGAAGAACAAAGACAATGAAGAAGATGTAGGATTTTCATTTTTAAATTCAAGGCCAAAAGAACAGCTGTTTATGATAACTTCAAGAACCAAAAGCAGAGAGGGCGAACGCCAATTTGCTTTCGTGCTATAAAGGTAATGTCATAACAAATGTGACGAAATGATCTTTGCCAACACACAAGAAGGAAAAGCAATCTGCAGAAAGGCCAATTAGATAGTAACATGAGGCATGAGAGTGTTTTACCAAAGGAGTCATGCTGTCAAACTCCTTCACAACGTCAGTAAACTTCACGACATCTTCTTCATCAATTGCATCAGCGATATCCTGGAAAAAGAAACGAATTCTCACATCTGACAATCAACTACAGCAAGTTGCAAGATGAAAAAGAAAACAAGCATCAGTTTTGATATGTGAAAAAAAATACATAACAAAAGGATAAAAGGAACTAGAACCACATCCGTGGGGAACAATGGGTTCAACCACCGTGAGGAGTAAAATAGAGGAAGACAGAAGGTCCATTTCGTTATAAAGGTCACAAAGGCAATACGCAGACAAATTGAACAGGAGCACTATCATCGGACAAAACCTTTAGTAATCTGCATTCACGCGTTCCAGAGAAAGTTGGATCCAGTTCCTGCAAAGTCAAATGCTCATCCATGAGTTCAGTCTGAGAAACAAGGTAATTTATGGTTAATGGCCAGAAACAAGACCTGATAGCGTTCCAGTGCATTTGATATTGCAACTATATCGGCCTTGCAGAGTTGGCAAATGCCAGCATTTAGCAGATGTCCTTTCACTCCATACTTCAGTAAGTTATTATTAAGAGAATGACGTGCTATCTCCTCATAAATCTCAATAGCTTTCTGATATCTGAAAAGAAAGACATAAAACATTCAATATCCCATTAACAATCTTCAAGTAACTTCAATAGCACTACACAATTGACCTGTCCTTACTATAATCATGTTCAGCTGAGCATCCTACATCTATTTTTTTCTAGGTAATATATGTTGAGTATTTTACACAGGTGTGCATAAATAACATGTCTGCATGTGAGTTGTGTATATATATAGTGTATCTGTCCAACACATGATAAAGGATATCCATTCTTGATAACAGATATTTTTTGTCAATCAAGAAGCACCAGATGAACATAGACACAATGCAACAATATCATGCACCAGATAATTGACAACGCTGTAAACCCTTCATACACAACAATAAAAATGAAGGTGCAAGCAAACAAGCCAGCAATAAACCAAAAGAAAATCAGCAGAATCAAAATCTTCTTTCAGTTCAAAGTTTTCTGTCTAATGTCAGCTATGGAAAATCAAGGTGCATAAATAAGAGCCAAAAAACCAGGATCTAAAGAAGTTCATCAATTGACTTAATTTTGTTTCTGTGTCAAAAAGCATTAGTATCTAGCAACGCCACTTGCTAAAGAAAGGTAGGCTTACTGCTCTAGTTGAGCTGCAAACTGTGCAACCTTCTGCTTGCACTGGTTGGCAGAAGTGGTCACTTCTTCACTTTCAAAGAGCTCAGCCGCCTTCTCAAAATTGTCAACAGCACGTTCAAGGTTCTGCTCAGACTCATATAACTCACCAATGTCCTACACAACAAAATCACAAGTCATCATAGGCTGCCTCAATCTGGGAGAACATAAATCAATGAACTATTGTTTCTGACATCTACATCCTGACAATGTTGAACAAATGGAACTCACCCATTAAAGGGCTCTTATCCCTTTGCCGGCATCATTAGTCAAAAGATCTAAACTTCTTATAATGCAGTCAGATGCATGAATGTCTTTCTATTCTCCAAAATTTCACCAGATATGCGTGGTCGTGCTCCTCAGACAGTTTGACCTCACACTAAAGCGACGACCCCAGTCAATATCGATTAATTATTAAGTGCTAATTGTAAATGCCACATCACTTCAGTAAATTAACCTCCATAGTTGAAATATACATAAATACTAACAATAATTGGCGGAGTCAAATCTTTTATAAACACTAGTTCATTTCACCTGATTAAAGTCTTCTCCGATGTCATTATCTCAAGGCAATGAGAGCCTGTAATTAGTAACTTTCATCAAACCAGACCTTATTCCAAACAATCCATCCATCAGATGCATAACAGAAATTAGCACACTTTTAAATCCTTAAAGATAATTAGTTTCTTAGAAAGGGAAAGTCCCAGAAAACAATGCCCCAATATAATGGTTCATAAGAATCATAGTCAGCTAGGAATATCTCTCAGAGCAGACACTGCTGAACCGTGTTAATGCTAAGAGTGCTTTTGTAAGGTTGTGTAAATGCAGGATTGATCAGACTGATGTCAAAGAGAAAATTGCACCTTGTAATATCTCGCAGCCATATTGAGCCTCCCTATGTCCATGAACAAATTCACAGCCTGCTCCAAGCAAGTTATAGCCTCTGCATAAAAAGGAATACTTCAGATAAAGACTATCCAAAATCTTATTTAGACCAAAAAAGGAAAAAGGCTTGGGAACAAAGAATGAACCGAAAGAGGCACACTTGATACTTACAGCTAGAAATGCAACAGAAATTAAAAAAAACAAGTGAACCTCAAGGAAAAGGCTACAATGTCCATAGGCCAGAGATTGCTAACAGCCGAAAGGACACAAACACAGAGCCAAATGGAGCTACTTTACACAATCATTAAGATAAGAGCTACAGATTACGTTTAAAAAATGAGACCGAGGAACACCTTTACTGAGGAGTAATAGACACCCATACCCTTGGAGGATGTTTTCTTGTAGCAATTGGCGGCATCAACATAAGAGGAGGCAGCTTCATGCTTGCTTTCACACTGTTGCATGAACCAATTATCAAGATAGGCTTAAGAGAGAGGCATGATGTCTAGTTCTCAATCCTAGAAAAGGTTGGCACTTGCCTTTAAGTGACAGTTTGCTAACTTTATGTAAGTTGATCCAGCTCTGTCCCCTGAAATATTAACAACATCATAAACATTAGCGAGCGCATAGGTTGCTCAGCTAGGCATGCCCTCTAAAAGCTAACCTAGACAGCTACAATCCACGAAGCGCATGGAGAACCCAACAAGTTCCACGGTCATTTAAAAGATCAAGATCAATATAGCTCGCACGAAACATATTATCAACCCCACATGGAAAATCCAGATAGAACCCAACAATCGGCAACATTAGAAATTACAGCATATATCGTAGATCAAAAATGCCTAGTAAAGCATTCATTTTCCTTAACCAAACCTGCACATTAACCTATGCAAGTGAATCGGTCAATCAACCGAAAAACAATAATCACGCAAAAATGGAAAAGAAAAGAAACAATTAAATCAGATGAAATGAGACCCAGCGCCCAGAGATATCCATGGGAAAAGACTTACAGCGACACGCATTTCCTAAATTTCGACACTATCGATCTTAATCAAAATCAGAATTCGTCCCGAAATCAATCCACCCAACCATAAATCCAAAATCTGCCAAAACCCAGAAACTCAACAAACTTAGATCGAAGAACAATCTCCACAATCTCCACGATCGCCCAAATGCATGCAATCGCAACGCGCTGCGCCGATCGTCCAGAGCAAACGCGCAACGCATCCGCAAAATCCTTCCCCAAAGATTTCCGTCGACATCAAAGCAAATCGGATCGAAATAGGAGAGAGCGGGAGAGATTGAAATACAAGATTTGGCGAGCTTGAAGCAGTTGGCAGCTTTGTCGAAGAGATCGGCGGCGTCCTCGTACTTGGAGCCGAACAGCCCCCAGCCGTTCAGCTTCTTCTCCGCTTTCTTCTCGTACTCGTCCCCTCTCGCCAATTGATCCCCCATCTCCTCGGCTCGCGATCGCGGCGGAGCTCCTCGGATCGACGGCCGATCGTCGCGGAGGACTGGTCAGAGAAACGAAGTGGACAGCTCTGCTCGAAGCGGAGGCGCGCCGAGGTGGTGGTGGCGACAGGAAGGTCTTCGGTGATGTTGAACTGGGAGAAAGAGGAAACGTGAGAAAGGCAGCCAGATGCCCAGGGAACAAAGGTCCTGTCGTCGCGGGTCGGGTCGGTCGTCCACGGTGTCCGGTTCTTTCCTTATCTTCTTCGTCGCCCGGGAATACGCGGGGGCCCGTTTCCCAAGTAGGGCCCGGTTGGGAGAGCCCAATAGATGACGGCCCAAGAAGATCAAGAGCCCATAAGACTCGGGTCCTTCATTTCGCACGAGGTAGACCGCCAGCGTGAAATGTTATTTATCCAATCGATTATCAAATGAAAATTTTCAATCTACAAATGGAATGAATTCATTTTCCAAAATTCAAATTTATCTATGTGCCGGCAGTTGAACCTTGCTTTTGTAACAATTTTTTTTTTAACTCTGCTAGGACTTTCATTTATCGTTTGTGCTAAAAAAAAAAAAGGAATAATCTCTACGTAAATCATGAATCCGGTGGTTCATAGGCTCACCCGTGTCATAAGGGCCCGAGGGAAATCTTGAACGGGTCATTGTAGATGCTTATAATCGCAAGATTGAGATCGCAAATATACAATGCCCGAATTTAATGAAAAATGTGACATCCAGGATAAAGATACATGCCAGAATTTAATCGACAATGCGGATATGGAAACTACAACTAAGAAATAAGCTAGAATTTAATCGATGACAAGAGTCTGAAAATTAAAATGCGTGAAAGTAAAGATAGCTGAAAGGTGTAGATTTGTTTGTTTGTGCATGTGAGGTCTCTAGTAAACCAATGATGGTATTTATAGTGGCCATGCAATAACAATCTCTGAGCAGTTTTTCTACGGTTCAGCCATGTTCCCTCATCTCCATAAATCGTATTCCCATGCTCTCATGATACCATGATCTTGTCTTCAAGCTGTTGCTCCCTTAAAATCCCATTTTGGTCACTCCATAACTTTTCTGGATTCCGTGGCCTCACTCTCTAGTGACTTAAAACTCATAGCTACACCCGGACGCCCTCTACAGATCCAGCTCCCTCTTAATGTCTCAATTGGTAATTTGTTGCCCCTTCTAATCAATACTCTTGCTGACCATAAGTGATCGGTGATCATCGATATACACCGATATCAATAATAATCCTTATGGTCATCGATAATGGATCGTGTGCTTAAAAATACCTTACACTTTAGTCACGTTCCTATCCATATCGATGATCCGATCAATTTTTGGTGCAAAGAAAACTTAATTCATTGGAGTCAAAAAAAATAGAACACTTGGGCAATCTGCAATGGTTTCTGCTGTTAATCGTTTTAGGCATCAACTGCTAGGCAACTCGACAGAAGAACGGTGGAAGTTTCCAATAGCGCATACATCGACAAAGACTCCATAGGAAGCATTTATTTGAGTCTAAGAACGAGGGTAAAGTTTCTACGCCCAAACCCACTTGGAGAAGCAGCCCAACCAATGGCAAAGTGGATAATTCTTTTTAAATTTTTTCTACAAATTCTTGTCTAAACTCGAATCATGATGAACCATGACTTAGCCATCGGATGTACAAGCGGCGGGCTTCACGTGAGATCAATCTAATCTGAGGGATTGGACTGTTAGATCGATAGTGGATCGGGTTTAAGTGAGACTTCCATCGTATTTGGGCAGAAGCCAACAAAATATAAATAATTTGTACTGTGTTATCCATTTGATGGATCGCTAGAAAGATATTTTCGGAACAGAGTCACTTCCTTCTGGCTCGACGCCATGATAATTAAAGGTGGAACAAAAGATGAGACAAGCGAAAGTTAAAGAACCAAAGCTAAAAATGAATCAAATCATGAGATTGGAAACAGGAATCTCTAGGGGAAAAGCGTCCAAAAAGTCCTAAATCTTTGGTATATATGTCAATTTAGTTCTAAATCTTTTTTTGATACAAATTAAATCCTAAATCTTTTGTATTAGTGCAAATTTAATCATAAACCTTTTTTTAATGTTAATTCAGCCTTAAACCTTTTGTATTGATGCCAATTCAGTCATAAACCTTTTATTTTTGTACCAATTTAGTTATTTTGGATAATTTTAATAGGATTTTGTTGACGTAGACGCTGGCCGGCCGGTTATTAATATTGATGTGAACAACTTTTTAATAATATTTTAAATTTTTATTTATTTTTTTCTTTCCTTTTTTTCCCTCCCCTCCCCTCTCCTAGTTGGTCGCTGGAGCAATGACCGGCCAGAGGTCGTGCGAGGTCAACCTCGCCATATCCGGCGAGGTCGGCCCTCACCCAGCCACTGGCGAGGCTCGAGCCCTCGCCAGCAACTGGGCGAGGCTCGAGCTCTCGCCAGCGACTGGGCGAGGCTTGACCTTGCCAGATCTGGTGAGGTCGGGCATCGCCTAGTCGCTAGCGAGGCTTGAGCAGCCTCGCCTGCCCAGCATGAGGCCGCCCTCGCGGCTATCCGAGAAGGGTGAGCCTCGCCAGTGGCCGGCAAGGCGACCTCGCTGGCCTTTGGCCGATCATTGCTCTGACGACCGGCTGGAGGAAAGAGAGATGGGAGGAACAAAAAAGAAAAAGAATAAATAAAAAATTTAAAAATATCATTAAAAGTTGTTCACGTCAGTGTTGGTGCCCGATCGGCATCCACGTCAGCAAAATTGATCGAAAAGACTGAATTGGTACAAAGAAAATATGTTTAGGATTAAATTGACACTAATATAAAAAGTTTAGGACTGAATTGATATAAAAAAAAGATTCGAGGCTAAATCAATATTAATATAAAAGATTTAGAACTTTTTTTGTTACTTTTCCCTGATCTTCACTTTTCAAGCATGCTTCCCCACCACAAAGCTTTTTCATCAAGCATGCTTCCCCACCAAAGCTTTTTCATCCCGCGTCCATCATTTTCACCTGTCTTCGCGCAGGGCAGCCGAATTCGACGACTATCCCGATTCCGAGACTGCATACCAGGAATTCTCCAGGCTCACGTCCCTTTCGACGCGATGTCTTAGCATTAATTTTCAATTTGCACTACGCGCCAAGCACTTATAGTTTAATTAAGTTGTTAAACAAAGAAGAACGTGTACAATCTCGACACGGATCTCAAAACCAGCTGATGTAACCCCCCCGTAACATCGACAGAAACCATGGTTAGTGAAAGTTAGTTTGCTCGTGCGTGTGTTTACAGACTATCGCACCATCTCTAAAACAAAATGCTTCTCTCTTAAACTTGGCCTTGAAAAAAAAAGCAACAAAACAATTTCAAATTATGTACGCCATTACACATTTATCCTGAATCACGTTATCATTTGTTAATATTTTGTCAAGTGATATTTTCAATCAAAATAACGTCGTCTTTCTTTCATTTAAGCCATGTGAACGACCTGTTAGCACTATTTACTTTTCGAACAGATTTTTACCGGTGTTCATTAACGGAATCTTGACAGAGGGTAAATATGTAATAAATATATAAGTTTGAGATGTCATAATGAGCATAATTCTAGGTTTATAGTGATTTTTTTCCTTTTGACTTTGCTTGATGTTTGGCTCTTCGGCGATGAAGCTTGGAAAGAAAGAAACAGGAAAAATCTATATCAATCATGTTTTTGTCGATGACGCAAAACCACTCATGTGACAAAAGGGAGAAAATTACTCTGAAATTTAAAAATTTCATGTCTTTTGTTTTGACGAGCAAGATTTCACTTCGTACATCGTTTTGTCAGTTTCTCTTCATCGAATCAAAATTAGCACGTTGATTTTCTTGGCGGGACCATCCAAAACGTCACTAGCATTGTTAGCAAAGGCAAAACCAAATTGGATGTAATGTTTCCAAACCCATGCCAACCATCCCCCCAAACTGCATTTTTGCGTCCACATGCATTTCTACATTTCTATTGCGTCTGCGCACATCCATCATTGCCCACCAACTGTTCTTTGTCCCACTCCGAGCTGTCAAATGATCATAAAAAACGAGATGAGCTGGAAGCGAATTTACGTCCTTGCCCTATGCTTACTTTCAGAAGAATTTAGGACATTTCCCTCCGGCCAATGACATTTTCGTAAGCTGAGTCAGCCCCACATGCAAAACGTTCTCAGATATATAAGCATTCATGGACAATCATGTACAATAAGACAGCATCCGAGACCCCAGACCCTCCGCCCGGCGCCTGAAGTTTCCAAGCAGTGATGTCGCCGGAGGCCGATCCGCATGTCCCGCTGCTGCCGGAGAAGAAGTCGCCCGCCAGGCCAGCGGCATCTATCTCTGGTGCGGTCTTCAACGTCTCGACAAGCATCATTGGGGCTGGGATCATGTCCATACCGGCGACGCTAAAGGTTCTCGGGGCTGTCCCTGCATTCGTGCTGATCATGGTCATCGCGTGGCTCGCCGACATGTCGGTCGAGTTCCTGATGAGGTTCACACACTCCGGGGAAGCCACGACGTATGCGGGAGTCATGAAGGAGTCGTTCGGGCGGGTTGGATCCGTGGCCGTGCAAGTTTGTGTCATGATCACGAACCTCGGGTGTCTGATCATTTACCTTATCATCATCGGTAAGTAGATGAGCTACCCCTTAAGGTGGCTAGTTATTGTTTAATGGCACTAACACCTGCATCTGGTAGCCATCACTGGTTTCTTCAGGGCCATAAGATTTTGGAGCTTGTGAGATTCCTGAAAGGGGTTGATTCCTTCAATTCCTTAACTTGTTTCACAGATTAATAACCATGTCTTGGACGAAATCATCCTGAAACCAGTACCTCGTCTGATTATCTTGAAGAGCAATATACGATGACAGACGACAGGATGATGTGGGAAATCTAAGGAGTATTTCAATTGATCATCGTTTCATGAACTTATAATCGATGAATTACCTGAATCAGTTGCATTTGGTGATTCCTCTAATCCATGTTCCTGTTGTTTTAAGGACTCGGTTTTGACATTTAGAACCAGATTTGCTTGTAAAACTTTTCAGTGTCACTATATCTCAGTATTATTTCTATCAGGGGACGTACTCTCTGGAAATCAGCCCGATGGATCGATCCATCTGGGGATCTTGCAGGAGTGGTTCGGTGTTCGCTGGTGGAACTCCCGAGAATTTGCGCTCCTCTTCATTATAGTGTTTGTGATGCTTCCACTGGTCTTGTTACGCCGTGTCGGTGAGTATCTGTAGGCCGTCTTTCTTCAATTCTCCAGCAGTCATAGGGGCAAGACGGTTGTCCTATGCTTTCTTTGGAAGATCTCCCTCTTGAAGATCCTTGCTGTCATAGCTTTAGAACAACTTCACTAAGAAGATGATTACCCAAGAAAAAAGGTTAACTTAGAAGATAACTTCAACAAAATGAAGCGAAAAGTTTTCAAAATGAACAGGAGACCTTTTGATTAAGCTCAATAAGATCTCAAATGCTCAACGAACTTTCATGTTGCTGCTGAGGTTTGTGCTTTCTAAATCTCTTTTGCCGTGTTTCCAGAATCTCTGAGATTCAGCTCGGCTGTATCAGTTCTTCTAGCAGTGGTCTTCGTCGCCATCAGTTTGGTATTGGCAGTTCGTGCCCTCTTGGAGGGGAAAGCAAAAAGCCCAAGACTGCTGCCGGATTTGGAGAACCTGTCTTCGTTCTTCAACCTCTTTACTGCTGTTCCGGTTATTGTGACGGCCTTCACGTTTCACTTCAATGGTGAGAACAACAGAAGAATCTTTTGTGCTCAGCATAAGATTCGACGGTTGTGTCAATCATGCCTTGAAAGAACTTTGGCATCGGCATCAGTCAAATACGTAAATTCTAGTCCTCATTTTCAGATTTAATCAAGTTTATGATACAGTTCTAAAACCCAATACCTGCAGTTCATCCAATTGGTTCCGAGCTTGCAAAACCCTCTCATATGATCGCTGCAGTCAGAATATCACTAGTGCTCTGTGCTTCCATCTACTTCGCGATAGGAATTTTTGGCTATCTGCTCTTTGGTGAGTCTATAATGGCCGACATACTTGTCAACTTCGACCGGAACTCAGATACAGCAATAGGTTCATTGCTGAACGACTCAGTCCGGTTGAGCTATGCTCTACACCTTATGCTGGTGTTTCCCCTCTTGAATTTCTCTCTACGAGCCAACATTGACGAGTTTCTCTTCCCAAGGAAGCCGCTCCTGGCCACTGACACACCTAGATTCTTGTGGCTCACACTTGTTCTGCTTGTCATCAGTTATCTCGCCGCAATTGCATTTCCAAATATTTGGTACTTTTTCCAATTTCTAGGATCCACCTCCGCAGTCTGCCTCGCGTTCATCTTCCCAGGCGCCATTGTGCTGAGGTACCGATCCTGTCCAATATATTCAGCATCCATAAGAATTGCATGGGTTCAAAAATATTTTCGATTTAATTAGTTTTGTACTATTCGTGTGCAGGGACATTCATGGTATTTCAACAGTGAAGGACAGGATCGTTGCGGGAGTAATGATTGGCCTGGCAGCAATGACAAGTACAATTGCCATTTTGACAAACATATACAGTTTGACAGGAAGCAGATCATAGTTGTTTCTCTTTTCTTTCTCATCCCAGTTTTTTTGCTTCCGTCATGTCCTGGTAAAGGAAAGGTAATGGTGTGGCTTGTGTTTCTTCTGCAATGTATTTGAGATACAGAAAGCTTTAGATTATGCAGGATTTTGTCCATCTTAAGCATACAATACTTCTTAGAGTGAGTGGATCTTGTAAATATTTTGCCTCTTGAAACCAACGAAAGATAGAGTAATGTTACTCCACTGTCTTTGTATTACCATTACTGCCCCAATGAGCTTCAAAATTTCAAGACTCCATCTATCAAGTGCTGAGAATTAACCAACTAGGTAGCTTCTTAGATCTCCCAGAAGGAAGGTCTCTAATAACCTGATAACCTGCAGATGATTTCTCTTTGGTTTCTTTTGTGGTCAACTTAGTCTATGAACAGAATGCAAGCAACAACAGCATGCTTAGCACATAAAGGCAGGATGAGCTGAGGAATTTGGTATATCAAATCCTGCACTCACAGAGATAGATAACACAGAAAATGCGACTAGAGTGTATCCTTATGCACTTTTATTACAGCCAAGGACCAGAAATTGCAGAACAGAAGTTAGATATGTTGAAAGACATTTCACTGCCGGGTGCTTGCAAACAGCAGTCATAGATGAGCAGGTTTCTCTTCAAGCAAATACGAATAGATTTTATTCCCGAGCACAGAGAGAAGAAAATTACCATCTGTTTGCAGCAATCTTGTATCCTGCCATTATTCCTTTAAGAGTAACCTTTGATCGGACAAAGTTAAACAGATCATTGCTTGAAAATGTCTTGAACAGAGTACATCAAAATCCTCTGGTCAGAAAAGAATCACAGGCAACAAAACAATAACAGAACTTCTCGCCGGTTCAACCATCCATTGTTGTCCTGAAAAAGCAATTGCAGCACTTCCAGGAAAAGAGCTACTATTAAAAGACATCATACCTTTTTTTCAAATCTCCTCTTTGACGCAATGATCAGCCAGAGGTCATCAACAGGTTGACATACTACCATTTACCGGCTAACAGAATTTAAGCAATCCTGAGACTGCTAAAAAAGCAAGCCGAATTCCTATCCTGCCTGAGTTGGGACCGACACGGAAACCATGCACTCCGTTTCACTCTCAGCTCCTCTAATTTACAAAAATTTCATCCTTTACGAGGATGTTGCCGACCTCCGGAGCGAAATTATGAATTCTTCCCATTGACGGAAATCCAACATCATATAACCATTCCTCTTTCGCTCCTTGCTCCTCCACAACATCTCTCATGCTTTCTCCATCTTCAAATCTCCCGGTTTGGACTTGGTGTCGGTCAGAGTCCTCTGGCTCAATGACTAGGGATCTGCTTCACTACAATTTCTCCTGACTCGGAGTTTCTATCAACTCCACCGGCTCCCAACACGCTCTACCAGATCATTTCCTCTGGTTCAATTGGCAGCTTCTCTGCCCTACACGACAAAAGAAATCGGCAGTCGTTCAGATCTCCTTGTGATAATCTCAGTTTCGCGTGCCGCGGAAGCATCCCTCAAAGCAATAGGCCATGCTCCCCATTGATGCCCCCGGTGATCATTGGCATTGCCCGAGAAGATAAATGCCGCATGGACATATCATCAAACACTTGCTGAGCATCTTAAGTGAGCACAAGCAACGGGATTCAGCAATATAAAGAATTTTCATTTTTATTTGGAACGCGAACCTCTTTAAATTTTCAAGACACATACATGGTTGTCTCTCAAATATATGGACTAGACAATTTTTAATTAGGACAACTTTTTGGCTCCATAATAAAGCTTTGCCTTTGCCTTTGCCTTGCAATGTTGTTAAATAAAAAATTGTAAATTCCCACGACTGCTTGTTCAACTGGGCCGACTTTAATTAGAGAGTTGGCGACCTACCCGTATTTTATTTATGAGACAATCTTTAGGCAAAATGTGACCATTAATAACGACATGCACGACTAAGGCCATGACCATACGATGGACAGTTTACTTTGATTTTGGACAGTTAGTTATTGAGGAGGGCACTCTCTTTTATTATTTTTCAGTAGAACTATGTGGAATTTGAAGATACTTTGAATACTCACCATTTCTCCGTTCCACTTTGACCGATGTTCTCTATCAAGGACAACGTATAATAGCAACAGTCCACGATCTACTACCGACCCGCAACTTCAACAACAATTTTGGTTTGATTCTTCTGGACGTTTTTCCACGGCAGATTAAAGTAATCGAAAACTTTGGCTGAATTGTTAAGTGAGGTCTTCGCTTCCGATTCTCCATGGACAAATAAAAGCTAGGCGCATAGGAAGATGGAAAAGATATCTCATTGTTCATCTTCCTAATTCAACTGATATGGAATTGCACCAAAACAAAAGAGAGGGAAGACATTAGAAACAAACCTTCCTAAGGGAAATGACTTTTCCACCCAGTCAGCCGACATCTTTATTCACCTAGTCTATATTAATATAAAGAGACATCTCCTCAATATTTTCATCGTCTATGAAATTTGATGATTTTCTGCTTTGGCTTTCTATATCCCCTCGGCTACACTTCTCTCCAACATTCTCACACCTCGTGCGAGCCATGTAGGCCTTCGTGTTTCAAATGCAATATGTGCCATGGATATTCCAATTATGATTCCTGATGCATAACCTATCCACACTACTTTCTGTTTGAACCAATTCTCATTCCCTTCGCGGTCAAAAGTTGACAAGGATGATGGTGGAGGAGGTTGAGCATTGCCAAGGCATGCTTTTGACAATGGAGTTCTGCATAAGCCTGGATTCCCACTGAATGAGCCGTTTAAAAATGTGTTCAATTGCTTGTCCTGAGGAATTCGACCGGTGAGTTGATTTTTCAAAAGGTTTAAGTACCCAAGGAATGTCAAATTTCCCAATTTTTTAGGAATTACCCCACTAAACTTGTTCGAAGAAAGATCAAGCCATTTCATATTAGTCAAGTTCTCCAGAGTTATAGGATGGGACCGGTAAAGTTGTTATGGGCAAGGTTGAGCCCTACGAGAGAGTTACGATGTCCAATAACTCCCAGGATATCCCCATGAAAAGAGTTGTTCGACAAGTCAATGGTCGTGAAGACGATCAAGATCTTTACAAGTTGAATCTCCATCCCTTTCACTGTCACAGTCACGGAATTTTCATATGACCACCTTCCATAAGACCGTGTCAAATACAACATTTTGTTTTGCCCATTTTCACCATTCAGCATGCTTTTAAAGTCCATCATCAAGTTGGCTGGCAAAGGACCACCAAAATTGTTGTTAGAGAGGTCTAAAATGTATAACATGGGAAAGAGGTGAGCTCCTCCTGGAACGTTCAAAAGATCCTTAAAATTGTTAGACCTTAAAACTAGTACTATCAACATTGGGAGAGTTCTCAACCATATTGGAAATGTATCCTCTATCTGATATTTGCTGAGATCCACAACTTCCAAATATTCACATTTGATAAGGGATCGGGGCGATGTGCCTTCAATCCAATTTCTACTCAGGTCAAGAGTCACCAAGCTATTTCTCGAAGAAAATGGTTGAGGAATTGTGCTCTCAAGGTGATTCATTCGCAAGTTCAAAACTTGCAAATTGGTGCTAAATTTTGTTAAGCACTGAGGCAAGCTACTGGTTAAGCCGTTGTTACGCAAGTCAATGACCTTGAGGTTGGTGGCAATGCCTAACAAAGAAGGGATCTTTCCTGTGATATTATTACTTGCAACGGAATAATAAAGTGTGACTGGCGACGGAAGTGGGAGTGGAAGTGGCCGCTAAAGCCTGTTGCCGGACAAATCTATCATATATAATGAGGTGTTTGAGAAAACCTCTTTGGGCAACCATCCAGTAAATTGTTATTGCGAATCAATAAATATGAGAGCTTAAAGGTAGTGATGTTGATCTCACCATGAAAATTGTTGCATTGCAAATCAAGGGTTTCCAATTGCAGTGCTTCTAGCCAACGTGGGAAGATACCACTGAGCTTGTTGTAACTAAGATTTAGAAATTGTAAGTTGACGAGTTTAACTAGAGAGCGCGGTAATTTCCCTTCCAATTTATTGTTGCTCAAACTTAGTAGTTGGAGACTGGTTATATTACCAAAACATGGTGGCACATTCCCCGAGAGATTAGTGTTATCCAAATATAAATATCAAAGCGAACTCAATTGGCAAATTGAAGAGGGGATCTCACAGGTGAAATTATTGGAGTTGAGGTTAAGATATGACAATCTCTTCCCGTGCAAGTGTTGTATACCCCCCTTAAGTTGGTTATGAGAAAGATTTAAGATTTTCAATGTATCGTGATTCATTCCCCAAAACCACTTTGGGATCTGCCCATTGATGCTATTAGAAGACAACTCCAACCATTTAAGCTTCGGGAGAAGGAGGGAGATATTGGGATGGAGAGCGTCACGAAGCAAACTACAACAAAGATTGAGCATGGTGATGCCACCCGTTAAATAGTCGCACATGACACTGTCCCACGAGCAGCAATCCACCCCTTTGTTCCATGACTCTGTCGTTGGACTACTAATATCGTTATAATCGGAGGGGGATGCTGCCTTATCAATCACGAAGGAAGTCTTAAAATGGAGCAACGCATCGCACTGATCGGAAGGGCAAGGCACGGGAGGGGAGGGGGTTGCGGGGTGGGCAGGACTCGGAGGGTGCTCGGGATCGGGAATGAAGCAGGAGGTATGTAGAAGGGCCGAACGAAAGAAAAGGAGGAAACAGACGAGGTTGAGGATTTGATGATGCCACCCCATTTTTGCACTTTAGCATACCGAGTGAGGGGAGGGGCTCAACTTATAAAGTGTGTAGTGATGGACACAAGCCTCTGATCATACGAGTTCAGCGTGCCATGCGGGTTGGGATTTAATTTAATATGCAAGATCCACCCACTAGAAAAAGCTATTAGATCCCCCACTATTTTTTTTTTGGTAAATCGTTCATGAATTTTAGGGTTAGAATGACGAAAAATCTCAAACTGATATATATGTGATAAATTTATCAAAAACTAATTTTTTGACCACCAAAAACTCTAAATTGATATACTTATGACAAATTTACCCTATATTAATTTCCATTAAATTTTACTGTTAAATTGTTGAGTTGGATGATACGTAATAGTTGACAGGTGTACCGGTTTAAAATTTTACTAAGGTTTACAAATTTGTGATTTTCCATGGTATTAATCTAATTTGTTGGGGAGTAAATTTGTCACGAGTATATCAATTTGAAGTTTTTTGTGTTCAAAAAATTAGTTCGGAGTAAATTTGTCATATGTGTACTAGTTTGTGATTTTTCGTGATTAAAAAATTAATTCAGCGTAAATTTATCACAAATGTACCAGTTTGAGATTTTTTGTGATATTAACCATTAATTTTAAACCCCACTAGACTATTAGCGTCGCTCCATTGTTCACTCTAGCACGCGGGGTGAGTGCTTCAATTTGGACAACCCTTCTAAAGTGTGAAGTGATCGACACGTCTTCTCTAGAGGGTCTGGCTGTTGGTGGTCTCACAAGATGAATATTCTAAAAGCTCTGTCGGTCGGATTGATGACTATACAAATTACCCTAGTGATGTTTTACAGTAGGGCTAAGATGGAATTCTATTGCGGGCCAAATCAGTCCTAATTGATTAATAGTACCCGCAGACTTTGAAAAGCAAAAAATGGATGGTTCAACCTTTTAGAAAAGCAAATCTAAAGCAGCGCGAAATGGCTTTCCCAATGACCAGGAGAGGACGTTAAGACAGAATTGAATATCTCCTACATCAAAAAGGGGATGCTTCTACTGTGGGACCGATCTTTAGTTTTCAACGGTGAGTTAGCATCGATGGGATTGATTCGGATTTTTTTGTTTCCTTTGTCTCTCAAGAGAGTTCTTAGTGCTTTTCCAGGAGATTTCTCTGCGGTCTTTCATTTTCGTCGCCGCTCATCCATTCTCTTTTGCTGAAACTGGGATTAAATTTTCATTTTGATGTTTCTTCCTTAAAGATAGTAAAGATATTTGTGATTCACGTGATACTTTCTTCCTTGACTTGTCTTTTCTATTACGGTGCTAACCGATTGACATACGTGATTTGAGAAGACTTTGTGAATGCCTGTATAATTACTGTTTTGAGCTTGACGAACGAAATTGTGCTTCCACATTTTCACATTGCACGAATAAAAAATATGTTACGGTGTGACAGCTGAAGCTGCGGGAGTACTACACCGAGCTGCACCGAGCGGGGTTGATCTTGGTCATGACGTTCATCCCAGGTTCTTTTGAGGATGCAGAAGCAAAGAGGTATAGATCTTGCTTGTTGAAAAGGTTTCAAGATCCGAGATACGACGATTCCTCCTAGAACAGTGGTGGTCTAATTTTACACCATCAATGGTGAACCTCGGAGCATCTTCCTCCGGAATCCGTAACAATACCTTGGAAAAGCCTCCGTCCTCTATCCATCGTTTGGAGTCTCATTGCGGTGACCGGACAAAGTAGAACAGATCATTGCATGAAACTGTCTCGTGCAGAGTACATCAAGATCCTCCGGTCAGAAAAGAATCACAGGCAACAAGACATTGACAGTTCTTCTCGCTGGTTGAACCATCATCATCCATTGTCGTCCTAAAAAACCAATTGCAGCGCTTCCTGGAAAAGAACTACTAGTAAAAGACATCATACCTTTCTTTAGATCTCCTCTTTGAAGAAATGATCAGCCAGAGGTCATCAGGTTGACAAATTACCATTTACCGGCTAACAGAAATTAAGTAATCCTGAGACTTCGAAAACATGCAAGTCGAATTCCTATCCTGCTTGAGTTGGGTCGGGCACGGAAGCCATGTGCTCCATTTCACCCTTAGCTCCTCTAATTTCACAAAAAATTCATCCTTTTCGAGGATGTTGCCGACCTTCGGAGCAAAATTATGAATTCTTCCCATCGACGGAAATCTAACATCATACTGTTGAGGTTGATGTCTTGTATTCTGTTATCCAAGAGATTATGAGGCGGTTCCGAAAGAACCCTTGACGACTGGACAACATGGGGTCCCGCTCCTTGGTAAGCAGGTGGGGTTCGGGGGAGGCCGCCTTGGCGGGGGTTGTGGGGGCAGCGCCTCCAGGCCGCCAGAGGCGTTTTATGTTCAGTTATAGAAGGATTTATATGGGAAAACTAAATATTTTAGGCTATGTGGGCAACTTTATAATTTGTGCCATGTAAGGTTTCGCTATATATATTTAGGGCGAAATGGATCTCTAGAAGAGAGGCAGGGAATGAGAAAGAGTGGCTGTACACTTTTCTACGTTATTAGTAAAATGGATATCTTCTCCCGTAGACGTAGGTAGGCAAAACATTTCCCTTACTGAATCACGTAAATTCTTGTGTTGTGCGAATTTTTATTACTTTCTTGTATCGTTGATTGGATCGAATTTAGATATTCGACAATTGGTATTAGAGCCAGGTTTGGCGAGCTATCAAGATGGCAGGAAAGGGTTCGAGTGTTAAATACGACATCGGGAGGTTTAATGGAAAGAACAACTTCATTCTCTGGCAACGAAAAATGATGGATTTTTTGATTTAGGAGGGCCTGTCGAAAGTACTGCTGGGGAAAGGGAAGAAACCAGAAATGAGTGATGAAGATTGGGGGGAGATGGAGGAAAGGGCGGTAAGCGCCATTCGATTAAACCTATCTGATGAGGTTCTGTAGTATGTGGTGGATCTCAAGTCCGCTCCGCAGGTGTGGACGAAACTTGAGAGCATCTATATGACCAAGTCCCTAACGAACAAACTTTTTTTGAAAAAACAGTTATACTCTCTACAGATGGAGGAAGGCTCAGATCTGTTAGAATACATCAATACGTTTAATCAGATTTTGAGTAAACTTGCAAGTCTAGAGGTTTCAATGGAAGATGAAGACAAAGCCTTATTATTGTTATCGTCGCTACTAGCATCTTAAGATCATCTGGTGACGACAATCTTGTATAGAAAAGAGACGCTTGAGACAGATTAGGTCATTGCTGCCCTATTATCTAATGATATGAGAAAGAGGGTTAACAATGCTATGGTACAGGATGAGGGTCTCATCGGGAAAGTCAAGGAGCAGGAACGGGGAAAAACAATCTAGCGGTGATCCGGGAATAAGGGTCGATCGAAATCAAGAGGAGTAAAAACGAAATTAACTTGTTATTATTGCAAAAAGGAAGGTCATTTGAAAAGAAACTGTTATAAAAGAAGGGAAGACTTGAAGAAGCACGAGAAAACTTCTAATCAAGCAAATGTGGCTGATAGCTCAGACTGTGATGATGGAGATCTTCTCTCTATATCATCAGGTAAGAATCAGTTTGCTGATTCATGGATTTTAGACTCTAGATGCTCTTATCACATGTGCCCGAATAGGGATTGGTTTGATTCATACCGATCATACAGTGGCGGATCTGTTCTAATGGGAAATGATGCAGTTTGCAAAACCATTGGAATAGGGACTATTAAAATCAGAATGTTTGATGGTATAGTCAGAACTTTGGTGGATGTAAGGCACGTTCTAGATCTAAAGAAAAATTTGATATCTTTGGGTGTGTTTGATGTGAATGGCTACAAGAACGCAGCAACAGGTGAAGTTCTCAAAGTCATAAAGGGAGCTATGGTTGTCATAAAAGGAGAGTTGATTGGAGGTCTATACAGGCTCATAGGGAGTACAGTAACAGGTGGAACATCTGTGACTATAGCTGCATAGTCTGATACAGATGACACTCATCTGTGGCATATGCGGTTAGGGCATATGGGTGAAAGGGGTATGATGGAGTTTTATAAAAGGAAGCTATTAAAAGGTGTTAAAAGCTGCAAATTAAACTTCTGCAAATATTGCATTTTCGGGAAAAAGAGCAGGGTTTGTTTCAGAACTGCAAAGCATATGAGCACAGATGTACTTGATTATGTACACAACGATGTATGGGGTCCTGCACCAATCAAATCAAAAGGTGGAGCTGAATATTTTGTGACCTTCATTGATGATTACTCAATGAAAGTCTGGGTCTACTTCATGAAGCAGAAAAATGAAGTCTTTTCCAAATTCAAAGAGTGGAAGGCTAAAGTAGAAAGGCAGATAGGAAAAAAGCTAAAGTGCTTGAGAACAGACAACAGGGGAGAATATAGGTGCACACCATTCCTGGAACTATGTAGAGCTGAAGGGATCACACATCACTTCACAACATTAGATATACCACAGTAAAACGGCGTAGCTGAGAGGATGAACATGACACTTTTTGGAAAGGGCTCGGAGTATGAGGCTGAAAGCATGGCTGAGTGAAAGTTTTTGGGTAGAAACAGTTAATATGGCATGCTATCTCATTAATAGGTTTCCATCTACAGCCATTGAATGCAGAGTTCTTGAGGAGGTATGGACGACTATTTTGATTTGAGAGTATTTGGTTGTTCAGCTTATGTTCATATATAAAGTGGACATCGTTCTAAGTTAGACTCAAAGTCTAAGTAGTACATCTTTCTTGGCTATGAGAAAGGTGTGAAAGGATTCAAGCTATAGGATCCACATGTACGGAAGATTGTGGTTAGCAAGGACGTTGTCTTTAATGAATTTGACATGGTAAAGGCAAGTAACAGTTCATATGCAGATGGCATAAGTGAAGAAGGATTTACTGTGCAGGTGGATTCAGGTGAACCGGAAATAGTAGGAGGAAGGGAATCATTTAGTAACTCACCAGAATCACAGGAGACAGTAAAAGATACCTACACCATCGCAGAAGGTAGAGGAAAACGTACTCATAAAGCACCTATGAGATACGGGTTTAAGGATATTGTTGCTTATGCCCTCACAGTAGGTACAGACGATCCATCTTCCTATCAGGATGCGATATCTGATGCTGATAGTGATAAATGGATGTCAACTATGATGGAAGAAATGGAATCTTTACAGAAAAACAAGACTTGGAAGATTGTGGAGAAACCTAAAGGGCGAAAGATCATTGGGCCTAAATAGATCTTTCACAAGAAAGAGGCAGTGTCTGAAAATGAGCAGGTAAGGTACAAGACTAGACTTGTAGCTAAAAGATATGCACAGAAGGAAATGGTGGATTATAATGAAATATTCTCTCCAGTAGTAAAACACATTTTCATTCAGGTTCTACTTGCCTTGGTAGACATGTTTGATTTTAAGTTGGAGCAACTTGATGTGAAGATGGCATTTCTTCATGGAGACTTGGAGGAACAGATTTTCATGGAGCAACCTGACGGGTTCAAAGTGCCAAGAAAGGAAGATCACGTTTGTTTACTTAAGAAGTCACTTTATGGCCTTAAGCAATTTCCGAGACAGTGGTACAAGCGTTTTGACTCTTTTATGATGAAAATTGGCTATTCGAAAAGTGAGTATGATTGCTGTGTTTATTTTAAAGTGTCACATGATAATTCGATTATTCTTTTGATGCTTTATGTTGATGACATGCTCATTGTTGCAAAGGATATGCATGATATTATCTCTTTAAAGTCCTTGTCGAATAATGAGTTTGAGATGAAGGATCTTGGTACTGCTAAGAGGATCCTTGGTATGGAAATTCATAGAGATAGAAGTGTGGGTAAACTCTGGGTATCTCAAAAGAGGGATGTTGAAAAGGTGCTTGAGCGTTTCAACATGAATAAGGCTAAATCAGTGAGGACACCAATAGTTAGCCACTTCAGGTTATCTAAACAGCAATGTCCCACAAAACATGAGGAGATTGAGGAGATGTCTCGAGTTTTCTATGCTAGCGCAGTTGGGAGTCTCATGTATACTATGGTGTATAGCAGACCAAATTTATCTCATGCAGTCAGTGTTGTTAGCAGATACATGAGTAATCCAGGGAAGGAGCATTGAAATGCAGTCAAGTGTATCTTTAGATATCTGAGCGGGACTGTAGACTTAGGTATTATGTTTAGTCGCAATGGAGGTTCGAAGGAGCTAATGGGATATGTTAATTCAAACTTTGCTGGTGACCTAAACAGGAGGAGGTCTACTACAAGATATGTCTTTACATTAGCTAGTAAACCTATCTCATGGAGGGTGATGCTCCAGTCCACAATTGCATTGTCTCCTACAGAGGTAGAGTACACGGTAGTTATAGAAGCTGCTAAGGAAGGGCCCTGGTTGACTGGGTTGGTTCGTGAGTTGGGTTTAGAGCAAGGGAGTGTGGTGTTACATTGTGACAGTCAGAGTGCTCTACATCTCGCCATGAGTCAAGTGTTTCATGCAAGAACAAAGCATATAGATGTGAGGTTTCACAAAATCAGGAAGCTTGTGTCAGATGGCAACATTCACTTGAGGAAGATTCACACGAATAGCAATTCTGCAGATTGTTTTACCAAGCCAGTCACTATTGATAAGTTTGGGTCATGTTTGGGCTTAATTAATATAACTTGCTGTTGAAGGTGAGGGATGCACTCGTGTACCTCTTATGGAGGTACGAGAATGAATACATCTATATTTCATATTCTTTTATAGGTGGTTTTACAAAATCTAAGCCAAGGTGAAGATTGTTGAGGTTGATATCTTATATTCTGTTATCCAAGAGATTATGAGGCGGTTTCGAAAGGTCCCCTAACGACTGGACAGCACGAGGATCCCGCTCCCTAATAAGCGGGCAGGGGTCTAGGGGGGTTGCCTTGGCGGGGGTCGCGAGGCTAGTGCCCCCGGGCCGCCAGAGGTGTTTTATGTTCAGTTATAGAAGGATTTATATGAGAAAGTTAAATATTTTAGGCCATATGGGTAACTTTATAATTTGTACCATGTAGGGTTTCGTTATATATATTTAGGGCAAAACGGTTCTCTAGAAAAAAGGCAATGGGTGAAAAAGAGTGATTATATACTTTTCTATATTATTAGTGAAACATATCTCTTCTCTTTGTGGACGTAGGTAGGTGGAACATCTTTTTTGCTGAACTACATAAATTCTTGTGTCGTGCGAATTTTCATTACTTTTTTGCATCATTAATAGGGTCGAATTTAGATATTCGACACATATCCATTCCTTTTTGGCGCCTTGCTCCTCCATTTACATCTCTCATGCTTTCTCCCTCTTCAAATCTCCCAATCCGGACTTTGTGTCGGTCAGAGTCCTCTAGCTCAATGACTAGGATCTGCTTTGCTACAACTTTTCCAAACTCGAAGTTTCTATCAACTCCACCGGCTCCTAACACGCACTACTAGATCATTTCCTCGAGTTCAATTGGTAGCTTCTTTGCAAAGTCCGTTGCATCATCCAATGAATTGGCCTACACGACTAAGGGCCCGTTTGGTAACGTGCCAAACAGTAAAAATTTCTATTCTTTTGTTCCCAGATGTAGTTTGGGAACAGAAATGTGTTTGGTAAACCTTTTGTTCCCGGGCACATTTTTGCAAAAATTTGTGCTCAGAAACAGTTTTGGAAGAGAAATAAGAAATAAAAAAAAAATTACTTCATGTTTCTCGGCACAATTTTGAGAATGAGTTCTTTTTTTTCTTTTTTTTCTTTTCTTCTTTTTGTGTTGTTCTTACTAGCAACCGGCCAAAGCCCAAGGCCGACGAGGGCGTCACGGCCCTTGCCAGCCGCCGGCGGAGGCGAGGGTGGGGGCTGGACCCTTGCCATCTAGGAGAGGCGGTTCGCCGTCGATCATGGCGAGGTCGGCTTCGCCGTGGGTCGCGACTACAAGGCTTGGCCTCGCTTGATCTGGGCGAGGCCGACCTCGCTGTTGTGACCCACAGCGAGGTCGGCCTCACCGTCGCGACCCATGGTGAAGTCGACCTCGCTGTGGGTCGCGACGGCGAGACTCGACCTCACCTGATTTGGGCGAGGCCGACGGTGAGGCATGCGGCCAGGGCGGCGGTGAGGGCCGCCACGCTCTGACCTGTGGCTGGTGCGTAGTTACCAAACGTATTTTTATTCTTTTTTATCTCAAGAATAGAAATTTTGGACAGTTATCAAACGTTTTCAAATACTCAAAAATTATTTCTAGGTACAAAATAAAAAAGAATCATTTCTGAATAGAAATAGTTTCTGAGCACAGAACGGTTGTTATGTGCATCCTAAAGAGATCGGCAGTCGATCATATCTCTTGCGATAATCTTAGTTTGGCATTTCGCAGAAGTACCCGTCAAAGCAAATAGACCATGCTCCCCATTGATCCCGCGTTGATCATTGGCATTGCCCAAGAAGACAACGTTCCGCTCGGACATGTCATCAAACACTTCCCGAGCATTGTAAGTAAGCACAAGCAACGGGATTAAGCAACAAAAAATTCGTCATTTTTATTCGGAGCCGAACCAAAACCTCTTTAAATTTTCGAAACACATACATGGTCATCTCTCAGACATATAGATACGATAATATTTAATTAGGCCCATCTTTTTTCGGCTCCCATCATAAAGCCTTGCCTTGTAATGTTATTAAATAAAAATTCGTAAATTTCTACTACTGTTTTTTCCAACTGGGGCGACTTCAATCAGAGAGTTGGCGATCGACCCAGCGCGAGCGGAACAAGAACTGAAGCGGAGCGAGAGGGGTGTTCTCTTCAGTCTTCTTCAACTGGGAATTCGTCATGCGGGCTTTAGCAGCGCAAGTGGCCACTGTAAATTTGTCTGATTTCTCCATCTTCTCTTTACAATTTTAGCGAGACCGGACTGGAGCATGTTTCTGTTGATTCTTGCGTCGATGGAGTCGATTTTTATGGATCTTTGGTGCAGTATTTGTGCAGAAGGAAACCTGGGCATCTGCAGAGTAGATGTTCCTCTTCATACAGTGGGAAAGGTTGCTGATTTCTCCGATTCACACCCACTTGTGCCTTTCGGATTGCGTCTCGTTTTTAATCTTTTGCTGGAGCGTGTTCGTTTGGCCCCCTTGATGGGTTGTCTGCTTCTAGCACGATTGATGTCGTGATTTTGCTCATTTTATCCGAAAACGTTCCACTGGTGATTTGTGCATTTACGTGGTTTAATTAATTTGTTCTATTGAACTATTGATTTAGCCCCCTTTTTCTATGAGACGTTCAGGATCCTTGTGCATTGAGATTGAACTAGAAAATCTGTTTCAGATTCTTGGGGTGTCTATATGGTTGTGATTGAACCATTAGATTGCAAACTAATTGCCAAATGTATGTTTCGGGGTGGATTGATGGCCATGTATCCCTCTTGCTTCGTGTTATACCTGCAACGATTCCTCTGGGAAATCTGATGCATTCGCGTTGCTGAGACTGATTTCTTGTAATCTTGATTCGCCTCTAGATGAGCTAGCGCTAGAGCAGGAGGCTGAGAGGAAGATAGGATGGTTGTTGAAGTTGTTCTTCGCGGGAACGGCCACGTACGTTGGCTATCAATTTTTCCCATACATGGGTATGTGGAAATGTTGCTCATGATCTTGGAAGAGATCACTTCTCTACTTGATGGTTTCTGCCTCAGCTTGCCTTTTCTGATGGACAGATTCTGATCTGTTTTCCCAGGAGATAATTTGATACAGCAGTCTGTTTCCCTTCTTCAAGTCAAGGATCCCTTGTTTAAGAGAATGGGAGCTTCTAGGTTATCTCGTTTTGCAATTGATGGTAATGTCATTATCTCCGTCAGTGTGACAAACAAATAATGTTCAGGAGCCTCACTGATTATGCATCAGAAAATTTTTCACCTTTCATAACTATCTAAGCCCTTGGTAAAATAATGTAGCTTTTGAGTGTTTTAATGTATTTTGTTCTTCTGCCATCTGCTATGTATGTTCACTATTCTAATACACATGGCAGCATTATTTTCATGTACAGTTATGTTAGCGTCGTTGGCATGAACGATGCTTTGTTTGGCTGTATCGTAGCTGCAGTTGATGCTTTGACTCATAGAAATCATTTTCAACTTCATTGTTAACACTTAGATGAAAGAAGGATGAAAATAGTGGAGATGGGTGGTGCTCAAGAACTTGTGAACATGCTAACCACTGCTAAAGATGACTGCACAAGGAAGGAAGCTTTGAAAGCTCTTGCTGCTCTTTCAAATTCAGGTGGTACTTTTTGCTTATTTATCTATTTGTTCCCTACATCTGTGTTCTAATCTTTATAGTTGCAAATTCCTAGCTTTAATATAGGTGCGTAGTGTGTTATGCTGCTGATAGATACTCATTCTGGGATTTTCTCAGTGCGAAAGTTATTTACAAATCTTGCTTATTACAAAGTTGATGATCCAACTTCTGATAGAGTTGCTTTACTGGCAAAGATATCTCTTGCAGGATATTTCTGGGTTGGAATTGGAAGATATAGTTGAGAGTTCATAACTTTTTAAATTCTAATCTCAGGCTCTGGTAAATCTTTGACAAAGTTTTATCATGTCTTAAGTAGTTCTTTGATCCTTGCTTTTCAACTATGAGTTAGCATCAATGGGAATGATTCAGGTTTTATGTTTCCTTTGTCTCTCAAGGGAGTTCTTAGTGCTTTTCCAGTAGGTTTCTCTGCACTCTGCTATTTTTTTTCCCGCTCATCCATTGTCTTTTGCTGAACATTCGATATAATTTTCAGTTTGATATTTCTTCCTAAAAGATAGTAAAGATTTTGTGAATCATGTGATATTTTCTTCCTTGACATTTCCTTTTTATGACGGTGCTAACCGATTGACATATCTGACTGGAGAAGACTTTGTGAATGGCTGTATTATTACTGTTTGTAGCTCAACGAATGAAATTGTGCTTCCATAATTTTACATTGCTCAAATTGAAAATATGCTATGGTGTGGCAGTCGAAGCTGCGGGAGTACTGCACCAAGCCGGTTTGATCTCCGTCATGAGGTCCATCCCAGATTCATTTGAGGATGCGGAAGCAGAGAAGTATAGATCTGGCTTGTTAAAAAGGTTTCAAGATCTGAGATGTGATGATTCCTCCTAGAGCCGGGGTAGTCTAATTTTGAACCATCGGTCATTAACCTTGGAGCATCTCTCAATGGAATCTGTAACGATCCCTTGGAAAAGCCTCTGTGATTCTCTATCCATCGATTCAGAGATTTCATTGTGGCCTTCTCGTGGATCACAAAAAACAGATGCAACCTTCTGCCGCAAGAAGGTGAGGCTTGATGCCCCGTCTTTTTTATGGGGAAGTCCATTTATCTAGATTTCTTGCTTTTGGTTTTGGGCGTGTGGTGGTTCATCAGTAGAAATAGAATAATACTGAACTGTAAACTTCAAAGGTTAGATCTCCTGTTGTGCAACGAGATTTGGTGTTTACATGAAGAGGTAATTTTACGAGTTACTAATGGATGCGCCGGATTCGTGTGAGCCCAGTGGACCATAGCCATTCAATCACGTTGGTCTCATGCGATACACACCAAATCAGGGGCTGTGTGGTGCATCGGACTCACATGAACCCGTGCACCTTGAAATTTCGTCAATAAAGTAACCGGTTAAAGGTGGTGGTAATTTTCTAAGACAGTCGTCGAAGGATTGAAATATGCAGACAACCGAAGAGGCTTTCCTTGTCTCTTCTTCTTGTGTTTGGTTCTGCTCTTTGGGTGGGGGTCCAATGAAGTTGATACAGGCCAGCGCTTGGCCGACCCAAAGAAAGAAGTTCTTTCTAATCTGGTTTTATATGGTTTCACAATATACTGATGGTATGTTGAGTGCGAAAGAAGGTTTCCTTCAATCGAATTGTTGGGCATTTCCAACCTATAAGACAATAGAAAATGCAATCATACACGAGGTCGCTCGAGTTGAATTATCATCTATCTTTCTTCGGTGGACAGACTACACGCAATTATATGGATTGCCTTGTGATTGCTTTTGTTTTTGGACTAATCGCGCAAAATCGGTCATGGAGTTCATCTCAGGTTCGAATGACAGCTAATGGTGGGCTACCATACGTGAATCTTGATCGGCAGACCTGTGCAACAGATTGTGTCATTATAAGACATGAACATGAATAGCTCAATTCACAAGAGTCAATTCAACCACTTTAAGCTATTTCGATCTCCTCCTCCATGTACCATGACCTGTTGCAACGAGACAAATGAATGAACGAGAAGCAGGTTGTCGCAAATAGCTCCGACTGTTGAATACCCTACTGTGATCTCTAAACTTGGTCTAATTTCTCTTTGAATTGAGAAGATCCAGTTTTTTCACTGTGGCAAGTGATGTCAATTGCATGCCATAGCCATGGCGATGCGACAATCGCGTGAGCCATCATGAATAAGTTTGAAGGCGACGAGGAGAAAGGTGTAAACTGATCTTTCTGCAAAGAATTTGTTACTCTCTCTATCTTTTAGAGAACTTAACTTTCATAAATTGGAAGTATTTTGCGCCAATGTATAAGGAAAATGGAAAATTATCCAAAAAATCATAAATCTATTGTACTTTTGTCGATTCAATCTTAATCCTTTCAATTGTGCTAATTGAGTCCTAAATCTTTTCACGTTTTGCCAATTGAGTCCATCATGTCAATTTTGACCGTAAATCGCTGACGTGGATGCTAGCCTTCCTAGGTGGCACATCCGGTATTGACATGGACAATTTTTAATATTTTTTTTGATTGATTTATTTATTCTTTTGTTTCTTTTCTCTCTCGTTTTTTTTTCTTTCCTTCTTCCTCTAGCCGATCGCCAGCCTCGGTGACTAGCCAGAGGCCACCCCATCGACCTCTGGCGAAGCTCACCCCCACCAGCCACTAGCATAGGCGAGCAGGCAAGGCTCAACCTCGCCTACCCTCGCCTCTGGCCAATCCTTGGCCATCGTCGAGGCCTGGTGATCAGCTAGAGGAAGAAGGGAAAAAAAAAAGAAAGAAAAGACAAAAGTAAAAGGAAAGATAAAAAAATCGAAAAAAAAATATTTGTTTATGTTAGCGTCAGCCGTGTTATGTAGGACAACCGGCGTTCTCGTCACCGATTTCCTATCAAAATTGTCTGGTCGAACTCAATTGGCACAATTTGAAAATGTTTAGAATTTAATTGACATAATTAAAAAAATTTATGACTAAATTGATAAATGTGTAATATATTTAGGACTTTTTTTAACAATTCTCCAGTAAGCAAAACTACAACTTATCATTGTCAAATCAAAAGTCAGGTCCTTTTCATGAAAACGCTAATAATAATAATTTTTTGTATTATCTTCGTCTCTATTTGTTCTCCGATTACGGCATCTACACGTAATGACAATGAATACATGTATCGAATTGTATTTTCCATATATAATTTACACTATTAAATATTTAAATGGGCATACGACATGTTTTGGCTTTCGACTTAAGGTACAGAAAAAAAAAAGACCTACCTAAGGCAAAACTTATCGACCAAAAAAAAAAAAAAAAACCTAAGGCAAAACTTCACGAGTCACCTTGGAGATTTAGATCAAACCTCATCTCTCTTCAATTCAGCCTGAAAAGATAAAACTTCCAGCAAATTTTTTTATTCTTAAACGACCACGGGAACTTTCTCTTATGGGATTCCGACAAAGCAAACCAAAGGCATCTCCCAGAATTGCGGGGCTTTGAAACGAGACATCAAATCGAATCCAAGTAATCTCTCTGCCCCTTTTCAAATACCATCCGTTAAAAGCTAACAAAGAGATAAACACACGAACCCCTCCCTCGCATCCCCAAAGTGTCCCATACATCACCTGGCCTCGATTTTTGGTTCTTTGCACCGATGGATTTTGCTGGTTCCTGTACATGTGAAGCGACGGGACAAGAGAGCTCAGTGTCATTCTTTCATATGCTCCATAAAAATTCCACAAAGAAAAAAAAATCATTAAAATGGTCACAAAATTATGAAATTTGTTGTTAGTTAAACCGCCCCCGTGACCTGAAAAATAAAGGATGTTGCAATCTTTTTTGTCACGATCAAAAAGGGTAGAGAGAGAGAGAGAGAGAGAGAGAGAGAGAGAGAGAGAGAGAGAGAGAGAGAGAGAGAGAGAGAGAGACCACGTCCCATGCCCTTGATTCTCACGAATTTTTGGCTATCTCTAGGGTTTGCTATTTCTAGACGAGTTTTTTGTCTTTTGGGTCACCACTCGCAACACAGATGAGGCTAAAATCTTGCATTTCCCTCCTGGCCACCAGTCCCCATGTATGCACGTCATTTGCATTCCATGAGCGCAACATGATGTGCTGTGGAGGGAGAGATCATATTATGATAACAATTATTGTGACATAAGAACCATTGCTCATTTCATTGGGAAACCCTAAGTTTTGCATTTCTTGTTTTTGTCAACATTCAGATTACTTACGTGCCACACGTTTACATACATGGAACAAATTCACTCTCGATTGTGCATATGATGAATGTAGTCACTCAAAAGTGTATAATTCCTAACTTCTTGTACCATTCTTTCCTTACTGTTTATGTGAGTTGTCCATGTTTTGAAACCGGCTATTCATTTTAAACGAAGGGTAAGATTATAATGAAATGGGATGTATCGCGAATGGTGTGCAAGCTTTCATGTTGTCGTGTTGTTTTGGAAAAGCTGAAGATCCCGCCATCACAAATATTACCATCGTGCGCATAAAAAATTAACCATATCATCAACAAATATTAGTCTAAGAGGTTTCTTTTTCTTTTTGCGGGTGAATATAGATGTCTCTAGTCTCTTTAAATTGTAAACAAGTTAAAAGTACTGGTGTACCATAACTAAACCAAAGGAGAAGGCAAGGGGAAACTAAGAGTAACGTAGAGTTGATACAAATGCAGATTGAAAAGGCAACTTCCTAATTTTGTGAGGAAAATTACCAAAATAGTTATAAATCTATTGCAATTGTACCAATTCAGTTCTAAACTTTTTTTTTGCCAATTTAGTTATTAACCTTTTTTATTTGTGCTAATTCAGTTTATCCGGTCGATTTTGGCCATCCGGTGTTGACGTGGACTTTGGCCGGCATCGGCCCTCCGAGCGGACGTTAATGTGGCAATTTTAAATTTTTTTTTTGATTTTTAATATTTTTGCTTTTCTCCTTCCCCTGGCCGATCCGACGACCAACTAGGGGCTAGGGCTGGTGACACTAGTCGTTGGCCATTGGAGAGGCTCCCCTCGCAGGCTTTGGCGAGGGTGAGCCTCGACCTCGCTGTCGTGGGCAAGGTTGGTCAAGCAACGGCCATGGCGAGGCTGCATGGCCTCGCCTAGATTTGTGGTGAGGTCAAGTAGCGGCCATGGTGAGGCCACTGCTCGACCTCACTGTCGCAGGCGATGTCGACCATGGAGAGGCTGCTCAACCTCGCCCAGATCTGGGGGAGGCCGAGCGGCCTTGCGACAGATCTGGGTGAGGTCGTGTGGCCTCACCATGGTTGCTGCTCAGCCGACCTCGCTTGCAACGATGAGGTCAAGGCTCATCCTCGCCAATGCTGGCGAGGGCGAGCCTCACCAATGGCCAGCGACGCTTGGTGAGGGTGAGCCTCAATAGTGGCCGACGATTAGCGTCGCCAGCCCTAGCCCCTAGTAGGTCGTTGGTCATTGGTCGCTGGACTAGCTAAGGGAAGAAAAAAAGGAAAAAAAAAAAGAAATCGAAAATATATATATTTAAAAATTACCACGTCAGTGTCGGTTGAAGGGCCGGTGCCTGCTAGCCAAAATTAGCCAGATGGACTGAATTGGCACAAATACAAAAGATTTAGGACTGAATTGACAAAAAAAGAAGGTTTATGACTGAATTGGCACAATTGCAATAAATTTATAATTGTTTTGGTAATTTTCCCTAATTTTACGTGATACATATGGCAAAGAAGAAGTATACCCGTAACATTTGCATAGATAAACCTCAATTTCTTTTGTTTATGCTGTATTTAAAGGGCTATATGCTCCTCAAATCTCAGTCGTGGGCATCATCCATGTGCAAAATCTACTAAATATAAATGGGGGTGATGTCCATGATTGTAACCCACCAGTCGGAAGGGCTATTACAAAATTTCCTTCAACTACGATCGAAAGAAAACACGTCCCTTATTGAAATCCACACACAATGCAAAATTGAACCTTAATTACATGTCTCTGTCACAAAAGCTCTCCACATTTTCGTTCTTTGACACTTTTTGTATGTAATCCGTGAGGATGTCTTCGTGGAAGTAACTCAAAGACTGGCAATGCAAAAAGCTAGAGGGGAGGCAAATAATAGTTTGGATCAGTTGCCAGATAAACTCCTCAGGAGAACATTCGTCTGAGAAAAGACAAAGCAATATAGCTGTCCAAAGTGCAAGAAGCACTCGTTTGTTCGCAAGCGGAAACCCAGTTAACAGTGAATGATATGTGATATGCTTTGAAAAGTGTCATGACTTTTTGGAAAACGACCTTTGAGAGAGAGAGAGAGAGAGAGAGAGAGAGAGAGAGAGAGAGAGAGAGAGAGAGATTACATGCACGCTTCATGAAAATGACTTCCTTAATCTCATCTAACCTTCTTGGTACGGTCTTAATTATAATAATTACTTTCATCTCACGTTTCGGTAGGATCATATACACAATACTTCCAGAAAATCTATGTTATCACCAAACTCCACTCTCTTTAATTCACCATTTACTTGCTCTCTAGTCCTTTCTCTCTTCCCATGCAGAGAGCACAAGCGCTTACTTATCGTCTCAGCTTCTGCAACATTTTTTTCTCTGTTTGTTTTTTCATTTTCTTTGTTCAGTGTTGCGTCGTTACGTTTGCATGTGAATGTACTTTCCCGAAGAGCAAGTCACGTGTGCTTTGCCAGCAGAGTTAGAAGAAGAATCCTATACTACCGATACACCATGCAGGTGAAGTTCACCATGACAAAAGAGATAAGCACAAAACAGCGTGGGAAAAAACAACATTGCATAGTTTTAAAATGTCAGCAAAATCATGGTTGAGAGAGAGGAGAGAGAGAGAGAGAGAGAGAGAGAGAGAGAGAGAGAGAGGGAGAGAGAGGGGGGGGGAGGGAGGAGCCAAAGTTCAATTGCCATGAAGAGGGTACATGCTGTTCACAAGCGATTTTCTAAATTTTTATTTTATAATAAAAGGAAAAGGGTTTTGAATATGCCTTGGCTTGTTTTCTTATGAGATTTCGTTTTCAATTTTATAATAATATGGAATGTCACGGGAAGCATTTCTGAATTCAGCTATGCTTTCGTTCCATGATTGGCCCATAAGATATATTCCTTTCTGGGATTTATTTTGTCCCGTTGCTTAATAAATAAAAATTACAAGTAGACACAAAAACGTGTACAGGTCAGCAATGCACTATCACTTTTGCTCAAATTATTAAATTTAGAAAAAAAAACGCAATTCCATTGCGTCTCCATAATTGTGGCACACTGCGAAGGTCTCTAGTAGTGTCGCCACGCTCAAAATAATTCACGCGACGTCGCACAATATCAAACAATGTCATTATGCAAGATCTTCCAAGGTCTTCAACAATTTTCCTACGTGTCATTTGATGGAAAACAAGCCTGCCATGTTCATCTCTTAGAAGATTTTAAGCCACCTAGTCACTTTTAATTTCTATTTGCGTAAACATTATACCTTCTTTTGGGCTGCGATTACCTAGTAAGGTACATACATGTAATGTTAATGATATACATATTAGTTTATAAGGTGATGTGACAAGCCCCAGGACATACGCGGGGTTGAACAAGCGAGTTAACCCAACACACTTGGGGCGGCATTGCTTCGTAAATAAATTTCGTGAATTAGTTTTCATATGTCTAGCATTAATTCTAACGTAATAGTCGAGATCATATGATGTTCTATTGAACTTCTCGTGCTGATTATGTTTTTGTTTTATATGATAACTGCTGATCTGGCGGGCGCCATCATGAAGAGAGAAAATGAGTAGGATGGAGTGGGAAGTTACTGGAGATGTTTCTATTATGTCCTTTCTTTTCTTTCTATTGTTTAATAGAAGGGTAATTTAGGAATGTCCAATAAGTGAGACAAAAGCCTATTTCTAGCTTAATTATATAGAAGATAGTCCTGCGTTTCTACCACTCGCTTGTTTTAACTTAAAAAATACGAGCTTACCCATTTACAAGTGTACAACCAAACAATTTTCAATTTTGTAAGGAAGATGCTGTTTTTAGCCCCATACGTGGCTAAAATCATCCCCATTTTTACTCAAAAGACAAAATTGCCTTCCATCATTCAATTGCAATTTAAAGTCGTGGCCCTTATTCCTTCTTCTCTTTTTTTTCTTTATTTGTATTTCTATTTGGGATCTAGTTGCTATAATTAAACATTACACGTGCTTTGTTTTTGTTTATTGTGGGTATTTCATGTATATTAAGGGAACTAAGTTTTCTTTTTATCTTTACATTTTACTTCCGTAGAAATAATTCTTGTCAAAAAGAGAAATTTCCAAGAAAATATATATCAAGTCTAATAATTACCACATCAAATAATGTCTTTTTTTTCTTACTATTAGCGAGATATTTTTACACAAAACATGTAAAACGTTATAGGAGTATCTAGGAATACACATAAAACATTGATGTGAAAAATTATGCATAATGAGGATAATATTAATTTTGTCAATTCAAAATGATGAGATTTTACTGGCATTTGAGAAAAGTTCTTTTTATGCAAAGTTTTCATATAATTAAATTTCATCTTGAAAATTTCACCTCGGAGAACGTAACTATGATTTTATTTTGAGAAATCTTTAAAGAGAGTTTCTTGAAAGTTTTTCTTTTCGATAAAACTAATTTTTACGAAAGTAAAATCTAACGTTCATAAAGAAAACATAGTACCCAAAATAAATAAAATCAAAACATGTGAAGTTCTTAATTTAGGCAACTAGATCCTACATAAAGTAGAAAAAAAAGGAAGGAGAATAAATTTAGGGTCACCACTTAAATTGCAATTGAATGATTGAGGGCATTTTTTTTTCTTTGTGTGAAAATTGGATGGATTTAGTCATACAGAGGGTGGAAAATAGCGCCGCTCCTTTGTAGGTGAACACAAATAGCATTGAGGTGCCAGTATATGTATCAAATTGTTGTAACTTCAACTTATTCTACTAATTACTCGTGCACTCACTATCTACGATATTTGATTCAATTGACACTAGGCTTTCTTCCTCTCGCAGGACAAAAGGGAAAAAAAACACATTGAGTTCAACGAGGAGAGAGCAACCCGTGACACTCTTTAGGAAGGGGTATCACACATCATGTCATCAATTGATGTGACGTATGACAATCAATAACAACGTATCATCTAAATATACTTATGCCCAAAACCAAAAAAGACACGAAACGATGATTATTTCCAGATATACGTCGATTTGCTAATTATGGTGTAACGTTGCGTGCGCTTATCATCGAAATATTTCATTCTTAGACAGGGCAACCACCATTCTCTGGATTTTGGCTTGCTGATGAACTTAGTAGTCTTTTCGAAATTTCGTAGGAGAACTAACAACTAAGCGAATTCGTTGAATCTAAAACACTATGGCAAATCAATCACCTTGATAAGTAAAATTAGAAGATTAAGAGAATATTTTCGAGGATGATTTTCATTGCTGTATATCAGTGATAGTTATAGTACATGTACAAGGACGGTAACAACTAAAAATATGGAAAAAATCTCAACTAATTGACAGCTATCCACAATAATGAGAAGGCTGGAATTATGGAGGATAATTTGAAATTTGAATTTTAAATTGATTCTCTTATATGCCCCCTCAAGATGGAGTTTCTGTCAGAAATGCCAATCTTGACTCGAAGTGTTTACACACGTTGTTTTGATAGTAGATGGTAAGGATGTTCGCTATTTGGTCATGTGTGAAAATGTGAGAGACTCTCAATTGTCTATCTTTTACGAGCTCACGAATGAAGTGGTAATCAATTGCAATGTGCTTCATGCGAGAGTGGAAGACCGGATTGGCACACACTTAAGTAGCCCTAATGTCATCACAGTATATCATGGGTGTTTCAAGTGAGTGTATGCCCAGCTCGGTGAGCAAGTTTTGAACCCAAAGTAATTTCGATGAGGTAGCGGCAACTGCTCTATAATCGGCTTCTGTTGATGATCGAGCAACGGACCGCCGTTTGCGAGAGCTCCAAGAGATAGAATTGGCGACAAGATAAACAATGAAGCCGGATTTGGAAATCCTGTTATCTAAGTCACCAGCCCAATCTGCATCAGAATAAGCATGTAAAATGGGCTTTATATCTCGCCGCAAGTGAAGCCCATGGAATATGATACCTTTAAGATATCGAAGAAGGTGTTTGGCAACAGACCAATGATGTAATGTTGGCTTGTGCATGAACTGAGATAATTTGTTGACAGCGAACGAAATATCGGGTCGAGTGATTAGGAGGTATTGAAGGCATCGACTAGGCACCGAAATTCAGTTGCGGATGTGTACCCCAAATTATCATGAAGTGTATGCGTATTACTGGTTGCCATTGGAGACCCAACATCCTTTGCTTTGGCCATTTTATGCTTTTTGAGTAAATCCCGTATGTATTTATGTTGCGAGAGCAAAAGACCCTTCTTGGTAGGAAGTACTTCGATTCCAAGGAAATAGCCTAAGGTCCCCAAATCTTTGACCAAAAAACGCTTGGATAATGTTACAATGAAATCATTGAGAAATCGAGTGTTGTTGCCCGTAATGACAAGATCATCAACATATACCAAGAAATATGCCTCTATGCCTTTGTGTGAGTAGATAAAAAGGGAGCTATCGGCCTTGGAATTAATAAATGAATTGACTATTAGAAATGTACTTAACTCGTTGTACCAGGCTCGAGGAGCTTGTTTGAGCCTGTAGATAGCTTTCCCAAGTTTGCACACATGGTCGGGTTTTGCGTGGTCTTTGAAACCAGGAGGTTGTTCCGTGAACACTTCATCTTGTAGCGTTCCTTGTAAAAACGTGTTGTTTACATCCATTTGGCGTAATGGCCAATTTCGAGTTAGTGCTAGAGTAAGAATGATGCGGATTGTTGTAGGTTTGACAATCGGGCTGAAGGTTTCTTTGAAGTCAATTCCTGGTCTTTGGTGAAATCCTTTGGCGACAAGATGCGCCTTGTATCTCTCGATGCTGCCGTCGGATTGACGCTTGATCTTGTAGACCCACCTACAACCAACGATATTCATGGAAGAATTCTTTGGGGTTAGTTCCCAAGTTCCATTTCGAATTAGGGTATTGATTTCCTCGAACATAGCGGAGCGCCATTGGAGATCACTCAAAGCTTGAGTAAGTCCACTTGGTTCATAGGTTTGAGGTAGGGGATGTATTATGGTGAGTGTATGTATTTGTTTAGGCTTGAAAATGTTGTTTTGAGAGCGTGTGATCATGTTATGAGTGCAGGTTGGGCTATTCAGGTTTGGCATGTTTGGTGGTGGTTCAGTTAAGGGTGTGGAGTTGTTACTTGGTGAGGTTTAAGGTGTGATGCTGGTGGTACATGCATCAAATAGAGGTGTATGTGTGGTGTGAGAGGAGAGATCACTTACTGAGTTAGCAGGTGGGTTGGCTGGCAAAATTTGCGCGTCAGCTGGGCTACTAGGAAGAGCGCTTGTCACAGCTAGTGGCGTGTGCGGAGCAGGAGCAATATATGGCACAATGGCAACTAAAGAATAGGAGTTTTGACAGAGAATGAGGGGGAGGACTCGGGTAAGTTTAAAGAGGGGAATGGGAAGACAGTTTCATCAAAGATAATGTGACATGAGAGGAATATGTTTTTGGTAGTAGGATCAAAATATTTGTGCGCACTTTGAGTTAAAGAATAACCAAGAAAAATACATGGGCGGGAGCGTGGTAAAAGCTTATTTGCTGAAGCCATGGGTAGCAAAGGCATTCGAAAATTCGAAGTTTTAGGTAGTTCAAGGGTTTGCCGAAGAGTCGGTGATATGGAAATTGAAGATTAAGGATATCTGTAGATAGACAATTTATAAGATATGTGGCGGTTTGGAAGGCGTAGGTTCAAAAAGTGGAGGGTAGGCCGGCTTTATGTAGAAGGGTTAATTCGGTTTCGACGATGTGCCGGTGACGCCTTTTAGCGGTGCTGTTATATTGTAAGGTGTATGGAGGTGTGGTTAGGTGTGAAATTCCATGTTTTGCTAAAAATGGTTTGAGTTTAATGAATTCCCCACCCCCATTAGAATAAAGAGTATGTATTTTTTGTTGAAATTATTTTTCAACAAGTGTTTTGAATTGTTCAAAAATAGATGCAACATTCGATTTGTTGCAGATGGGATAAAACCAAATATAAAGAGTGAAATGGTCAACAAAAATAATATAATAACGGAAACCATCAATAGATAAAGTAGATGCTAGACTCCAAACGTCTGTGTACAATAAGTCAAGTGGATGTCTACCTTCTAAAGTAGAAGAATGAAATGGTAGTTTATGACTTTTATTGCAACGACAAGAAGCACATGGTAACTTATTTCCTAGACTAGACTCATTTGACGATGGAAGTGAAAAATGCTTAATGATATGATGTAAAATATTAATGGATGGATGACCTAATCTATCGTGCCACGTAGTTGCTTGCGTTCGCTCACCAACCAAAGCCGTGTGTGAGACATGTGGCTGCCAAGAGGATGGCGGCCACCGATAAACGCAGTCTCTAAGTTCTCCTCGAAGTAGCGTCGCCCCCGTGCAAAGTTCCTTCACCAAAAAATGAGAGGCAAAGAATTCAATAGAGGCTCGGTTAGTGCGACAAAATTGTGAAACCGAAATTAAATTTTTTGTGATGTGAGGAGTGCGTAAAACATTGGACAATTAAAAGGAAGTATGTGGGTAATTTAATGTGGTAGAACCAATGTGAGTGATACTCAAACCTGAGCCATCGCCAATGCCTATCTCATCCGGACCTTCATACTCGCTATGCAGAGATAAATTAGCAAGATCACTTGTAACATGATGTGAGGCTCCCGAATCAATCAACCAACCCACTTCTCGGGTTGAACTTGGGTCGGCTGCAACATTTGCAATCGGAGCATGGGTTGCGTCTCCAATACGAAAACAATTTTTTGCGGAGTGTCCCGCACGATCACAATATTGACAAACAGGTTGAGAGTTATTGTGCTGTGGAGATCGTGAGTCATTGCTTCTGTGATCTCTCTGACGGTCTGAATTACGGGAGCCAAGGGAATTTCTGGAGTCTCCGGCAAGTTGTCCAGAACGGCTAGAATTGTTCCATCGAGATGGGCCTCTTGGACCTCGAGTGTTTCGAGTGCTAAAATTGGTTGTTACCAGCAGCCCTTTAGCTACCATTTCTTCATGTTGAAGGAACATTTCATGGGCGACTAATTTGTTGTAAAGTTCCTCGAAAGTGATTGTGTGTTCACGAGCACCAATCGTCACTGCGATTTCACGGTATTCCGGTCCTAATCCCCGGAGAGCGTGGATGACAAGGTCATCTTCATGGAGAGGTGAATCAATCATTGCCAACTCATTTGCAATAGATTTTAGTTGTTGTTAAAAATCAGAAATAGAACGAGAGTTGCGTTTAACCGTTGATAATTGGTCCTTGAGATGAATGACACGAGATCGAGATTTGCTTGCGTAAAGTGTTCTAAGTTTGTTCCATGCACTTTGAGATGTTGCACAAGAGGCAATAAGGGGAATGATGGCTTCGAAAGTGGAAGCAAAAATCCCATTGAGCAAGAGTTGATCTTGTCTAATCCAATGAAAATGGGCGGCATTCTAGACTGTTTGATTGCCATGGGTGATCTCCTCCTGTGGGCAATGATGCGTTCCGTCGATGAATCCTTTAAGGTCATATCCGACTAGCAAGGACATGAATTGAGCCCTCCAAGAAGCATAGTTGGTGGAAGTTAGCTTCATGGGATGCTGCGCACCAGCAGAGATTGCAATAAGCTTGGTTGAAGTGGCTGCAGGAATTTCGGGAAGGATTATTTCAGAAGCAGAGTTTGTGGCAACCATGGCTAGGAGCAGACAAGGGATGAGAGAGGCTTTTAGGAGAAAATACGCTTTGATACCATAAAATGAGAAGATTAAGAGAACATTTTTTTAGGATGATTTTCATTGCTGTATATTAGTGATATTTATAGTATAGGTACAAGGATGGTAACAACTAAAAATATGGAGAAAATCTCAACTAATTGACAGCTATCTACAATAATGAGAATGCTAAAATTATAAAGGATAATTTGAATTTTGAATTTTAAATTGATTTTCTTATAATAAGCACCTTCCATGGCTCTTCTTTTCAATTCTTTTGTTCTGGTCACATTCTTAGAATGTCTTGCCAATGATTAATTTCTTGACGGAGTCCTGAGATTTCTTCCTCGTTTTGCATCATGCGCAATTTGGTATGGAAGTCGATGGGTGGAGTGAATCACACGCTAATAGATGTGAGAAAACGTGCGAAGACAAATTGCTTATCTGGTTCGCATTGTATTTTTCCTTATCTTTTCTCGAAATGTCATCATGCTCATGAGCTTCAAGACACCTCATGGGACAATATACCCAAGCCCTCTGTGTTGTCAGATGTTCAATCATGCTCCAAAGAAATATTTTGGGCGGAGAAAATAAGACAAGCGGATTTGTAATACCCCAGAAGAAATTAAACTGCATTATTTGGAGATCCATTGTTTTTTCAAGGTATAAGCCGCATTATTCTCACAAAATAATTGAACATAATGCGACTATAATAAGTAGTTCGAGCTTGCAATCTTCATGAGACAGACGTGAACGTGTCTCATATGTTTAATCACTCTTAGATAACATTAAGTATGTAAAAGATTTATGTAATTTCACTGCCCAAGTATATTATATATAAAATATGCATAAGTATGTCGGCTCAGCTATGACCGAGTCAATTGGACTTCCCACAAGGCCGGAAAAGTTACTATTTTTAAAGGGCACGGCCATGGCTGGAGGCCTATGTGTACAGATCCGCACACTGCCACTTTTTAGATTTATATTCAATACATGGTCACTTAAAAAATTCTATGTGAATAATTCAAAATACAAACAAAAGTATATGTTCATAGAATTAATGCAGCTACTACAAATAAAAGCTATGTAAATGCACAACCCGTATGTATGCCCACGTAGGCAGACTTATGGGAACAAACCAATAACATTATCTTTCCAACCTAGCTAGAATCCAAAATACATTAAACCTTGACCCAACCTCCATGGTCATCATTCACGTAAATGTTAAGCCATAAATTATTGTCAATAATGAAATTTTTTTTCAATTGACTAATTATTGTAAGTGTTACGAGCGATTATTTTTTAGGAAAATGTTTTATAAATCATTCATTTTCCTTGTAACAAATAAAACCTAACTTTGAAACATTTTCATCGGTAGAAGGAAATTCAAAGTTTGGTGACGAATTTCATTAACATTCAACGAGGAATGCTATAACTCCATTCTCATAATCAAGAGAAACATTCAAATCAGTTGGTCTATACTAAAACTCTCAATATTAGAATTTTCTTATTAATAATGATGTGGCGAATATCACACTAAATGTTCAAAATAGGGGGGGATTCATATAGAAAGCGGTTAAAAAAAATCTAATGTGATTTTCTATGTGACTTAGTAAACAAAATTCGGTAAAAAATGTTAGTGTATGTAGCATTTCTCCAATATGCGAAATCGAATATGGTGAGTTGGTACACTTAATTATTTTTCTCTCCTTCTTATCCGTAAAAACTTTCAAATATCTTTGAAGCTGTACAAATGTCTAAGAACAATGTATCATCAAAATATAGCGGATTACAGCCGTCAAGTAAGTGGTAAAATTATTTATGAGAAATTGCTTTTTACAAGGGGAAATTGACCTAGTTGACTCTCTTAGAATCTAAAACCCTAAAGAGTGTAGCTGCATTTTAGGGGAAGGCAAAGGGCCTAGAGACTGGAGCAGGACTAGAATGTATCGAGAGAGCAATTGTTTTGTAGTAATGATTAATGGGCACACATGTGAATAGATGGGTACGTGATTTGTCTTTGTGGAATGTAGACAATGTTGGAAGCAAAGCAGAGAGAGAGAGAGAGAGAGCTCGATCCCTCCAAACTTACATGGCAAAGCAAACGCAAACAAGAAAGAGTAAGGGAAAAAAAACAGAAAAAATTGTTTTGGGTGTATCTTTTAAAGTATCTCGTGATGCATCCATTTATTAGAGCTGGCTATTCACAGCCTTTGTTTTTGTACATCACTGTTCATGGAATCTCTGCGCACGCTCTCTCTGTACTTCAACGGGAAGCTAATGCGTGCATATAAGGACACAGCTCGTGCAAGGGCAGCAATAAATTTCAAAAGGTGCTAAAGATAAAGAACCCAATGCCTTCGCTTCCAAACCTCTAAATGAATTTCTCCATTTCATTTCTTTTTGGTCCATTAGTTTGCTTCAGAAGGGTATGAATTACAAGTAATTAATGAGACCCATGGAAGGGTAGTTCGTGATCAAGCATGGAAAGCGTTTGTCCTACAAACATAGACAAAAATCCAGAATAATAAGATGATGCAGAAGCTCATCTATCCCGCGAGGTTCATGTCTCGACAAGAATGTACTTTAGGGGCGCGTATGCTTTTTTGCTTTTTCGCTAGCGTTTCATCTGTTGCATGGATGTGTTTGTCCCAAGTACGTACACCAGTACCAGCCATTCCTGAAGCAATAAGTGGGCGTGAAACGAGATGCCATTCCTGAAACATCCCAGCGGAGCGCGATAGGCAAAGAAGAAGAGTTAGACCTACTAGAGGAGGAGGGGGAGGAGGAGGAGGACGGTGAGATGCTTTTCTTCCTTGTTTTTAGGGAGAGAGAGAGCTTGAATTTCCATGGTTTTTACTGACTTCTGTTTGATTTTTGGACAAGAAGTGATGGAAGAGGTGTTGTGGAATGGCACGTGTGGAGAGAGAGAGAGAGAGAGAGAGAGAGAGAGAGAGAGGACAAAAGGTGACGGCTGGTGAGAGAGAGGGAGTAATGGAAAAAGGTCCCGTGAGGAGAATTTGGAGGCATTCAAGAAGAAATCACAACTAAAACATCCAATTTTTTGGTGGCTTCCCCCCCTCCTCTTCTTCACTCCTTTCGATGGCCCAATTCCCTTTTCTCCATCCCCCCCCAAACTCAATCACCACCCTTTCCTTTCACGAGCTCATCATCATCCCCGCGGCCCCCTCCCCTCTTCCCAATTATGCCCCTCCCCTTTTCTCTCCTCTCTTTCTTTCTCTTGGTTTTCTTGTTTTTGGATGGGTTTGCAACTCAAGCCTTGCTTGAGATTTTAAGAGGAAGGAAAATGTCTTGTCGTACGGAGGCAAGACTTTATACCGATTCCAAATTGATTGATCGACAGACAACGTATTGCATCATAAAGTAAGACGCATTATCGGAGGAAATCTCAAGAGATGATAATCAATCAAATTAGAGATCTTGAGCATAACTTTAACTGTCGAAATTGCAATGAGATTGGCTAAGCTCGACTTCGCACATGAGTTGCAGTTCCGACGCTTCAAACCTATGTTCATCATGCAAGTTCAAATAGGCATAGTGAAAACAGATTTAGGTTCCACCCTAATGAAAACAGTTGGTGATTTAGAACTCGAAACATTAGTAAATTCAATATATAACTCGGACCTCTCTCTATGTGTACATGTGATTGGTTTGTACAAGTAAAGCTAGGAATATTCAAGTTCATTTAGAAAATGAGTTCATGAATTTATATTGTGGCAAACAGTTAGTGAACATACTTGTGAACTGATTTTAATATATATACAAAGCAGTATTCAATATTCATGACGTAGTGTTTACATTCATCGAAGATCAACAAACTGTAAAAATGTCCATGAAGACCCAATATGAGTGGAATGCAAGTCCAAATACCTCAGTTAGAGCCATAAGTATAATTTCTCTCTAATGAAGTCTTTGGTAGGAATTTTTCACACAATCATATATTAATTCTTTTGATGCATCCTTTTTCATAATAATACTTAAAAGTTTAGACAATTCCTTAGTTTTTTAGATTTCAAAGTGTCAATTCGAAAGGGTGAGTTATTCAATATCGTGAAGACTAAAATTCGATATAATGTAAGAAATAACTTTTCACGCCAATTATACATTCTCCCCACATTCAGCACGATTGCCCATGTTTTGAAGAGAGTAATCTTGAAGTACAGATGATTGCAAATTCAAGATATCGTCAACAATTACCGGACAAAATCCATTTTAAAAGAGACAAAAATTCTTGTAAAACCAGCTGCAATACGGTTCCACTGTAGTGTCAATGCATCATTCTGGTTTCCAGCTAGGAAAAGCAGAAACATATAATTGGAACTATAACCAAGAAGAAAGGATAACATTGTAAATTCACGAATAGAATCAAAATACTATATTTTTCTTGTGAGGGAACTGAGGCAGACATGTGGGATGCAAACGGGGGATTAGAGGAAATTCCAGAGCTCTCTTTCCCCTCTTTATACAGCCTCAAAGCTTGCAGTTTCAGAGTGAACGAAGGAGGATTGTAGGAAGAAAAGGAATTTTGTTCAGAGAGCTGAAAAAAAGAAGAGAAAAAAGGAAGGAAGAAAAGAAAAGAAGGCAGAAAAGAGAGCATGGTTTCGAGAGAGCAAAAGAGAGCAGTACTGCATGAGAAGCTGCAACTCCTTCGTTCCGTTACAAACTCTCACGCAGTAATTCCCCTCTGCGCTTATTCTGATTCCTTTGCTTCCATTGGCTTTCTTCTCATGTCACCAATGATGCCACCTCCAATTTTTCTATGTAATATGATGTACATATAACCAGATAATCAAGAGTTTCCTCTTTTCTTTCTTAAAAACTTCCCTTCTCTCCATCTGTTGTCTTTTTCAACTTCAATTCTCTGGTTTGGTGATTCTTTTATCTAATTTTAGTCATATCCTCCCACCCACTTCGTCTCCGCTTTGATTATTAAGCAACAAATGATTTCCTTTCTGTCAAACTGATTTCTGTTAATTCTTGATGTTCCTCATATTTCAATCAATTTAGAGGGGATGGATATGGGGGAATGTTAACCTATCTCAGTTTTAATGGTGTGGGATAGACTTTTAGTAATCGTTTATCAGGTTCAATCAATTGAAAACAGTCAATGGAGTAAAGATTAAAATAACCACTTTATTTGAATTTCAAGTACCATTCTAATGCCGAACTTATATTCCTTCTTCTCATATTTGTCAGCTAAACAAGACCTCAATCATAGTAGATGCATCCAAGTATATCAAGGAGCTGAAGCAGAAGGTAGAAAGGCTAAATCAAGATATAGAAATTGCAGAAACTTCAAGCCAGCAACCTCAATTGCCTGTGGTATGTTTTTATTGTCCTAACATTCCGCACATCAATGTTTTTCCGACCATATATCATCGCAATTGCATTTTCTCTCCATATTTTCCCGGACCATACTGTATTGCATTTTCCTTCGTTGCATCCGATCTTGTCTACTGTCATCACTAAGATGATGCACGCCCTATTTTTTTTCCTGAAGTTTTTCTCCTCCGTCAAATAATTTCGAGTTAAAGAAAAGCATTATCGCTTCATTTCCCTATTACTTGTGTGATTTGACTTTTCTTTCTCGTTCCTCGTTTTGTACTTTTGTGCTCTAAACAGCAGGTAACAGTGGAAACCCTAGAGAAAGGTTTCTTAATCAACGTATTCTCGGACAAAAGCTGTCCTGGTTTACTTGTGTCAATATTGGAAGCTTTTGAGGACTTGGGTCTTAATGTTCTTGAAGCTAGGGTTTCTTGCACGGACAGCTTTCGTCTACAAGCATTTGGAGGCGAAGTAAGATTTCCTAATCCCATTTTTATCATATTTATATTTACGTATACACATCCCCTCAGTATGTACACAGTTGCGTGCAAAACTCTCTCTCTCTCTCTCTCTCTCTCTCTCTCTCGCAAACTAGTTGTGATATCAGATCACGAGATGACACGGAGTGTGTGCTGCATGCGAGAGCTTATTAGAAACGAGACGCGAGTTTCGGGTATGCATGGTGGTGAAAACAAACAAGTTACTTGACACGACCTGGAGAGCACCTAATACTTGATTATAAAGAGTCAGTAGTAATGAAAATATTGTTCGTTTTAATTTGTTCTGCAGAATGAAGAAGACGGTGATATGATTGATTCTCAAGCTATCAAGCAAGTGGTCGTGCAAGCAGTGAAGAATTGGAGCGAGAGCAACAATGATGGATGAGAAAGAACGAAATAAATCGTTCGTGTATCTCGTCCTTTGTGGGGTTTGGCGAAGGAGAGCTAGGAGTTGCAAAGAAAAGCAACGGTAGGTCTGAAAACGTGTGAAGTATTTTTTTTTCCCTATAAGTAATGTCTAAGTACGTATCATTAGTATATCCTATATATGTACGAAATGCTAAAGAGCATATTAAAGAGGTTAAGAGATTCCATAAAGCGTGGGATCACTTCACTAGCTACAACGATATAGTCTTCGAAGTTAATGCAATTATTCGTTCTGAGAAATATCTGTATGTGATGCTATCCATCATCCAAATAGTAAGTTGATTTGCATTCCTTATTTGTTCAGTTTAATTTTTTTTTATGGATTTAGTTTCCCTCAGTAACTAATGGTCTCATGTAAAAGTGCATGCAATTGTTTGCATATATGATACATATATCCTGCACGCCAAGTTTCGAGAAGAAAGAATGCTTAATTGAAGTACTGATATGTTTATAATATGGAAAAATGACACAAACAATTATTGAACTTTAGCCCAATGTGTAATTTGGTACAGTCCCTTAATTTTAACCTAATGTTTAATGTGGTTCTTGAACTTTTAATTTATTTAATGTCATCTCTGAATTTTTGGCACGTATTTAATTCAGTCCCCGAACTATATGAAAATATTCAATGTAATCATTTTCATTAATTCAAGTTTAGGGACTATATTGAACATTTTCATATAGTTTAGGGACAGAATTGAACATGTACCAAAAGTTCATGGATGATATTAAACAAATTAAAAGTTCAAGGATCATATTGAACATTGAGTTAAAGTTCAGTGACTATATTGAACAAATTAAAAATTCATGAATCAAATTGCACATTAAATCAAAGTTCATGAATTGTTTGTGTTATTATCTTTTATAATATCGACCCAAGTTGTCAGTGAAAAAGTTAAGTTGGACCGTGTACATCTAGATGCAAGCGTGCATAAAAAGTGGTGACGTAACAAAGTCGGTGAATAAAGCTATTTGTGAATGAATAATGAGTGCACAAAAAGGGTCTGCACATCTGCTTTCTCTTGACATGCCATTGCCCACGGAGTCCGATGACAATACCCTAAGCTTTGGTAAGAGAAAACTGTATATCAATCGTCATGTAATCATTTGTAGTTGCCGTTTTGTCTACTTTAAGTTCATTCTTTGGTGAGAACTGGTGATTTGATATTGAGTTGCTGTTCTCTACAATGAAATCGTAACAAAGCATGCGTTAGAAACTTCAAACGGAGGGACTTTGTTATTGCTAAAATGGTCCTAGGACTCTAATTCTCCTTCCCTCGATTGACTTGTTTGCATCGGCATGTTGATTAAACATGTGCGAAATTCTAAACCGAACAGCTTGTTATCATAGTAAAATGATCCTAGGAACAGGTAATCTTCTCGTAACCCCGGGAACATCCACATTATGTAAGAAGTCATCTGGGGATTTACAATCGCCGTGTTGATCTCTTACTCAAGAAACCTTTTTAAACAAAACTGTGGACCTGCTTTTACAGCCTACATCAGCTGCACAACTCGCGTCACATTCTATTTAAGTCCAACGCATCTGCCAACGAGCACGAAGGACTTTGTCCAGCATTGATCAGACCACACGAGCATTCCTATCCTGAAGCATAGTGAGTAACGATCTAGTCCTAACTGCAATTAACCAGCGGGGCATAATGGCGCCCCCGGTTGGCACCATTCCTGAACCTAGCAGCAGATGGGCAGGATGAGCCTGAATTCAGACCAGACTCTTCTTTCTTTGTTTGAGCTGCTCCCACGCTCGCAGACCAAAAGATTTCAGTTATCCTGAACTGGGCAAATACGTAAAGATCTTCATGGGACTGGGGAGGGAGTCTCAATTGATATTTTCTCGAAACCCACTATGCACCTGAGGCACAAACGATCATGAGCTACATTATTGCTTTCTTTCCAAATGAAATGTATTGCTCCGTTCCATGCCCGCCTACCAGGAGAATCCAGGTGAACTCCGAATTTCGGTGTTGATTGTCGAAGAAAAGAGCTTCTCAATTTTCCAATGGGGTGTTGGGATGGGATTGAATCACATGAGATTGGATGTGGTTATGATAGATTCTAGAGAGCACACTGTCAACTTCTTAACAAAAGGCAACTTATCCGCGGGGGAAAAACAATTCACACATTAATCTGATGAACTGTTCATTGAATAAGCGTATGCATGTAGAGGAAATCGGTAACCTAAGTCAGATGGGCCCAGAAAAAAGCCATGGATGGGCCAACCGGGCCATGAATTCTTGGGCCCTCCTTCCACACAAAGCCCAGTCATGGGATTTTCGACGCGACTTTTATTCAAATTTCAATAGAGACCGTCATCATTTAAATGTTTTTCCGCATTTTGGTGTTTGGGAAAGATATGATGACGGTAGCAGTCTAGCAGACCTTCCTTCTTCCACACAAAGCCCAGTTATGGGATTTTTTACGCGACTTTGATTCAAATTTCAATAGAGACTGTCATCATTTGAAAGTTTTTTTCTGCACTTTGGCTTTTGGGAAAGATAACAATGGCAGACCCACGATTTAAATTCGCTAGAAATAATATATAGATATACTTCGATAACAAGTGAAAGAATACAGTAGACACCGTGATAAGAAGGGAAGCACAAGATCGTCCTCATCCGTCGTTCAACTCGTACGATGTATGTGCCTAAGGAAATCATTTCTCGTAGACATAGGAAATCAACTACAAGCCATTACATCACGTGAAATTACTTATTAATGATGTTGTCGAACGAAGAGCGGGATCTTCGTCTTCGCCACTCCAGGAACAGATGCTTTTTTCTCGAGAGAAGCATCTTTAGATGACAAAAAGGCGGAGTTCAATTGCGTCGTCGAGGCTCGTTGGACTGTTTCTGCTCGTAGTAATGGTAAGCGGCTGCACCAGAGAGCACGGCCAGCGTCAGGGCCTGTGCATGCATCCTGTAACGACACGACACCATATAGTAATTCAGTCACATACGCTTCCTAACAATCTTCATACACATTAAAAAGATAAGCTTTTCTTGTTCCTCCGACACCTCTCTATTTGCTGTTTTAGTAGACTAATTGTTTAAGACTCTTCATATACACAACTAGTTTGATTTCATGGGCATGCGATATATCGACAACGCGGCACTTTCTTACACATGCGGTCGCGCTGATGAGGGGAGAGGGGAGGAATTACCGAGCATGAATGAGGCGGAGGCTTGGCTTGAGGGGAGACTTAGTGCGTGAATAAGCAAGCGATGCTCCAATTGCTGATGCCCAGAGTCCTCCTGCGTCAAACCCCATCCCCACGATTCAGTTTCGCCGAAATTCTACGCAGTCGTTACGTGTGACATAGTTTCGAAGATAGATAGAGATGCAACTGACCAATGCTGGCGAGCTTGTGCTCAGAGACCCAGGACTGAATCGCCTCCATCTTGAGCTGTTCTTCTTCTTCTTGGCAAAACCAGCTGAGAATACAGCGAGGTGGGTGAGAAAAAAGATAGCTCGAAAACGTGAGATGAGCGTGGTAGTATGGACGAGCTGAGAAGGCTGGTGACATTTATAAGGGGAAAAGAGAGGAGGTGGTGAAATAATGTCGTTGGCGGGCGGTGTTGTTGACGATGAGGTCGAAGAGTGTGCGCGCTTTGGGGATTTGGTGTGTGGCCCTTGGTTTTGTGCACCGCAACCGTGAACTCTTCCACAAACTACTGGCTTCCCTTCATCCGGTTTTGCTTCTCTCTCTCTCTCTCTCTCTCTCTCACAGAGGATAGGAGTTGGGACTTTGAGGAAAAGAAACTGTACTGAAACAATTTTCAGACCGCATCCGTACCAAGCCTCAGCAGCTACTATTACTTTGAAACGACTCGACTGTTCCTTCATCTTCGATAGTAATGGGTCGTTTTCCCGGGGCATTTGTGTTCCAACATCAGCGTCCACATGTTCGGCACCGCAACAAAGTGGCAACACTTTTGCACGTATCAAAACCGAGTGCCCACGTTCGTCGTTAGCTCGCTTATCCGAGGTTTTAAACTAAGCATTTTGGCCGGAAAAAAAGAAATACAAATTGTTAGAAAGTCGATCGCACGTACGTTTCAACAGCAAGTCACGCGCGCGAGTCGGGTTAGGTGGGGCAGGTGCATATGCGCTATAAATCATGGTGGAAAGTTCAAATCATGTTAAATCAAGTTGAACTTGCTTATTTATAGTAACCTCTTCTAGTAAAATGGAAAAAGGGCAAAAAAAAAAAAAAAAACAGCACTTTCTTGAACATGAATGCCCACGTGAAACCACGGAAGCCGTTGGATTTAACGTCAAAGTCACCGACTTTTGGGACTTAGTGCTAGGCCTGTTGAATATGGGGGAATTCCCATAAAGAGAGATCCTTTATTTTCCTTAGATTGACTCAATTTGTGAAGAGTAATAATAAAATAAAGTACGTTTGAGCATAATGAGCAAGAAATTAAAGTATGATCATGCCTCTAGGGGCAGTGAGGCAACAGGTGTCAACGAGGCACGAAAGATGCCTTGAGATCTGATCTCAGTGGCCTAACACTACGAAAGATGCCTTAGTTTTGCTGTTCTCCGGTGGTTTTCGTGTGAAAACCGGGAGTACTTGGTCCATCGGTCACGACCACTTTAGGTTAATGTATGTAAAGATATTGGGTTGGACAAACGTTTGTCAAGTCCCATGGAATGGAATCTAATTATATATTTACTTTGCCTCGTGGAGTCATTGTATCGGGCTATATATGTCGACTACCAGTATAAAAAATAACTAACACTTTTACAAGATTAATTTCCTATAAAAATTCAAATTTTAGGTGTAATCTTAATTCTTTCTCGAACTTTTTTTTTGTCTAAAAAAGTCCCCAACCTTTTCTCCAGTCCCAAATCTACTCACACATCCAAAAATCACCACTGGTTTTTTTTTTTTTAGAATATCAAATCGGGAGGCTACTATTATGTAACGGCCTGAATTTCAATATAATTCCGGGAATCAATAAAACTGATATTACTTTGCATTTCATTTTAGTAAGTCTCGTCCAGAGCTGATCACTCTCGGGATATTAATCAATGTGGTATGGCTAACTAGAAAACGGTACATGGACCGGGGACTCTATCGCGAAACGGATACAGATCATGAGAGACGCTGAGGGAATATTTTGGGTCAACGTGGATCGATCTTAGGAAAGAGTAATGGATTGGGTTTGGCCAAGGCCAACGATGTACCATAGAAACGCAGGTGATGCTGCAAGATCGAAAGTACATGTGGCCAATCAGTCCTGAACTTGAACTAAATGATCGTGACTTCTGGAACTAGTGATAATTTCTCATTCTCTCAATGATCGAGGCCATCATGGTATGAATAACCCTAGGTCGATACGCGTAACCTCTAAACAGCCACCCGTTAGTGAGAGACCCTGAAATTGAAGATTTAGTGAGTTTTGTTCACGGAATTGGGCCCGGATGTCAATGTCGATTTTCAAAAGTTTAAGAAACTATTTTTGGAAATCTGACGTCATATTATGCTGGCCACGCGTGTTTGGAGTTAGTATAACAAAAAATTGGAATTTTAGTCTGGGGTTGAAAAATTACGATTTTGCCTCTCGGGACGCCCGCGTTGCTTTTCGAGGCCAAATGAGGTTATTTTTCGAGGCCGACGCCATTTTAGGGTGGCCACGCATACCAGGAGTTGTTATGACTAGAAATTGGAGTTTTGACAAAAAAATTGAAAAAATTGACAATTTTGCTCTTATAACTTGGACGTGGATTTCGAGGGCTCGCGTGATGAATTTTGCGATTCCAACGCCACATTATGTTGGCCAGGCATATGGAGGGTTGATATGTGCGAAAATTGGAATTTCGCCCTGGGATCCGAAAAATGACGGTTTTGCCCCTGGGCTATTTTTGGTCCGAATTTTTTGGGAAATTATTTGGGATAATTACTAGTGATTGTCAGCTGCATTATTGGGGCCATTGACCTTTTTGCCCATCCATTATTAGATAAGGATAATTAGGGATAGTTAGATTAGGGGCATTTTAGTCATTTTGCGGATCGGCGACACGTGACGCTTTTGGGCTGACTTTTTTGACCAACTTGGACCAGCTTTTCTCTCTCCTCCCCATCACTCTTGGCCAAATCTCTCTCTCCCCTCCCGATCTCTCTCTTTCTCTCATTTTCCCTCTCGGCTTGGCTTGCCGGAGCTCACCGCCAGCCACCGGAGCGCCGTTGCTGGCCACCGTGCTCCACCGTCGACCCTCACCGTCCCCCAGCCTCAGCCTTAGTCTCATGCGACCTTTCTCTCTCCATTTTCCTCTCTTTCTCCCCCTTTCTCTCTCCCAGTTTACCGCCGCCGCCGCGCCGGAGCTCAAACGGCCGAGCTACTGCCGCCATGACCTCCAACCCGCCTGTACGTTGCTGTACGTCACCGTCTGTACAGTGTCCGTACGCCGCCGTCCGTACGGCAGTCGCGCCAGCCACCGTTCCCCGCAATCCGTACAATGTCCGTACGGAATCACTGTTCACGCCGTCCGTACAGTGATCAGTACGCCCGCCACCGTCTGTACCGCCGGAACCCGCCATCGGTTTCACTGTTCACTAGTGATCGGCCGCCGTTCCCCGTCGTCATGACCTCGTATTAAGTGAATAAAATTTCTAAACCTGGATTAGGATTGATTATGAGATTTTTTGGACTGATTTAGGAATGCTAGTACTGGCATGGAAAAATATTGTGTACCGATTGGTAGGAATTATTACCGGAAAAATGTAGTTGGCTAATGAGAAATTTATTAAGGAATAATTGGATTAATTGGCCAAGTTATGAGTACATTAGTGGAATTGCCGGGTATGCCCGGGTTGACTGATTGTATGTCAATTGTGCGTAATGATGATTGATTTCGCATTGCCATATCGCATGCTGGGTGTTTGAATTTTATCGGTGCTCGTGGTATATTGCATTGCATAACATAGACACACATTTTGTGTGCCAAAAGTGGGGCATGTGGCAACGTGTGCGAGATTGCGTGTCTGCTATGAGCATGTGATCACTTAAAATGCCTTGAAGCGTTTCACGCTGGGTTCAGATAATAATGAGTTGTGTGATCACCTAAGGACCTCCGGGTCATGACTTTCGAGTCGATACCGTCCTCATGCACTTTGAAGCCGAACGATGCCCGGTACGTCCGGAAGGCGACCATCCTCATGCACTTTGAAGCAGGCTTTAGTTCGCAAGGAGATCAGTGTTGCGCCTCATGCACTTTGTAACAGGCTAGAGACACTGTGCCAGATCGGTTGCTGCTCCTCATGCACTTTGGAGCAGGCTAGACGCACCGGGCCATGAAAAAGTGATGACTCGAGTCGTAATAATTATAAATTAGGCAAGTGTGCCAGTGTGGGCCAGTGAGCCAGGACATGCGCATAACATGTTGACGACATTTGCATGCATAGACATGCATTGATTAGCATGAGAGTGTGCGAGACTCGGTGCATGAATCTGAGTCATGATTATTATATATTGAACTGTCTAACCTGCAGGGTCGAAGAATTGTGTGATTATTGATGTGTTGTGATTTTAAATGCTTGTTTCCGTTCAGGAGATTGCATGCTAGCCTAGCCTAGGTTTAGGGGTTGAACTTACTGAGATTCGTCTCACGGTTGTGTAAACCAAAACTTTTCAGACCCCTAGCTGTGAGGATGCAGAGACCACCGCCACTTTTTGGGATCCCTAGGCAGATTCGTCAGTATACTAGTTCCTACCCCTCAGGAAATGGGGAAACTTTTGTGAGATACCGATCCGTAGTATACGTGGACGTAGGTGAGTATTACTACCAAGTACAGGAGTACGTGGCATGGTGCCATCGGGATGCCGGCGGGAATGAAAAAGAGCCCATCAGGACTTTTGATGCTCCGGTTGATGAGATTGGGATGTTGCAGCCGATTATAACTGATGGAGAAGTGATCGACCCTGAGGCCAAGCTAGAGTGGATAAGGCAGTACGAAGAGATGGATGAGAAGCCCAATGTAGTAGCCGAGGACCCCGAACCAATGGATGAGGCGAAGGATGACAAGCCCAAGGCTATGGAGCAGGATGTAGAGGAGGATGGAGAGGTGGCAGAGTTGGGATAAGATGAGGAGGGGTTCGAGCTTTACCTCGACCCGGAGCTGGAGCTGGACTCCAAGGATGAGAGAGCAGAGGCTATGGATTCGGAGGAGTCGGAGCCTAGCGGGGAGGCCTTCGAGGAGTCATCGGATAGTTCTACCGAGTTGTCCGATCCGGATTGACAACCTTAGGATTACCCATCCCCTAACCGTAGTTAGCATGAAAGCCGCTACTTTTTGGATCGTAACCCTCTCTCTAGGTTTAGTCTAACCTCCGAGCCGCTTATTCCTTTTTGACCAGGCGACTGTTGATCGTTTGTAGTTCTTGTGTGGTACTTGTTTATATTGTATAAATGGTTTTTAATAGTAATATAAATGTGTAATTATTTTCTGCTATGATGATTTAAGTTTGGCTATCTGTGGCTCATATTGTAGTGTCCGGGTTTGTTTATTTATTGCTTCCGTTTGTGCTTGATCTCTGTTTGGGTGTGGGTCAGCAACGCTTCCTGGGACGTCGCAATTTATCGATCAAGGTGGGGATGTTGCGTACCGTGAGGGATTCGGGGCGTGACATATTATGCCATATGAAGGCGAGGGTGTTGATAAAAATACGGGTTCTAATAATGAACCTCTAACTGGAACTAGAGATGAGCATGGATCTCGAGTAAAACTAGGAATTGGATCGAAACAACCTTAAATTGGTTCAGTTCTCAATTCCTGGACTCTTTGGCGTAGTTCCCGATTCCAAATTTTTTGGAACCAAACTTTATGGTCCAGTTATGATTCCCATTAGGAACCGAACCGAGCTGGATTGAGAACCAAAAAATCAAACCGAACTGAGGTAACCCAAAATTTAGTAGAATCTTTGGATCTTTTCACTAGTTTTTATACTAGAAGTATCAAACTTTTAGAATTTGAAATATCATATTCAATATGTTCTTCCATTAGTAGGATTAGTTTTATAGCTTGCTCTGGTACAAGTGGAAGATATGTACCCATTAAAATCCACCTACAACATATATATTCATTGCCGGTGAAATTTAGTATACCATGCACGTTGGAAACCTCAAATTAACTAATTTCTACTCTTTATACGTGTTTCTTGTCCACTATCAATCCCTTTAATTTACTCTACATGACAACATTATACGACTTCTCTTGTTAGGTTTGACAGATCACTTCGCTTATAAATGGTTTTGTTTGGGATGGGTAGTTTTGTTGATTAAACTCTATCTATTTAAGGAGAAAATTTTGTTTTTACTTTAATTTTCATTTTGCTTGACAAAAAATGAAGCAGAAAATGAAAACAGATAAAAATATGAAACAAATAAAAAAGGAATTGGTCGGTTCATAGGTAGACCCTAGACCAATCCTAGAATCGCAAGTTCGGTTCCAAATTATATAGGTTATGTTCAAAAATTGAGAATTGGTCATAATATGGTAAGTTCTAGGTTCTAGGGGTAACTTGGACCTAATATGGAAATCCTCATCTCTAATTGGTCTTAATATTTATAATTTTGAAGAAATTAGTTGTGATTTTTAAACTAGTGGGCAGATTTGAAACTAGAGTAAAAGTGAAGTTTTTTTTACAAAAAAATTTAGGGCAAACTTGAGTTTGGATCAAAAGTTGTGATTTTTTTTAGGAAATTAAACCTACTTTTACACTTAGACAGTTTATATACGAAAGAATTTACTTATGTAACTATTATGAGACATGTCACATCGGAGGTGAATCTAATATCAATCCAATTTTCAATTAGGGCTGCCTGGCCATGATGCCACTAGCCCGCCTAGAAAAGAAACTGGCTCAAATCCTACCATCCATTATATTGATACCAATTCAATTTTAAACCTTTCACTTGAACCAATTTAGTTATAAACTTTTTCACATTGGTATCAATTCAATCCCTCAATCAATTTAGATCAGAAATCACTAACGTGAACACTGATCGTTCTACGTAACACAACCGGCACTAACGTGAATATTTATTTATTTATTTATTATTTCTTCCTTTTTTCTTTTTGCCGGTGACCCAATATCCAACATAAGGAGGTCATCCCTCGCTATTAGCAGTGCCTCATCTTCGATGGCAAGCAGCTCGGGGACGGCCATACACTCGCCCACTACAACATCCATAAGGAGTCCACCCTCGTCCTCTGGCTTCATGAAGGCATGTTGATCTTCGATAAAACCTTAACTGACAAGACCATCATCACTCTCGAGGTTGTGAGCTTTGACACCATTGACAAGGTCTAGCCAAGTTCCAGGACAAGAAGGGCATCCTCCTGATTAGCAATGCCTCATCTTGGCCGAAAAATAGCTTGAGAATGGCATGGTCAAGGAGGGTCGGCCTCACCTAGGGCGGCTTGGCCTCACTAGACCTCGGCTAGGTGAGGGTGAGGCCAATCCTATCCCAAGGCTGCCTTGGCCTAGAGGAGAGTCGGTCTCGCTGGATCTGGTAAGGGGGGGCCTTGTCAGCGTTTGCCCTCACCCAGGCATAGCCTAGTAAGGCTGACCCCCACTGGCCATGACCTACGGCCATTGACAAAAAGAAAAGGGAGAGGAAAAAAAAATAAAATAAAAATAAAAATTATCCACGTTAGCGTCAATTATGCTAAATAGGACGATCAAAGTCCACCTCAGCAATTTTTGGCCCAAATTGGCTAGATAGACTGAATTGGTACCAATGTTCAAAGGGTTATGACTTAATTTTGTTTCAATTAAAATGTTTAGGATTGAATTGATATCGATACAGTAAGTTTAAAGCTTTTTTTTTTTTGGGGTGCTTTTCCCTTCTAGGTTGAACCCGGAAACGTGCGTAAACTGTTAACGGGCCGAACTTGGGCCGGGCCCGTTAACAAAAAGCCTCTCGCCGGCCTTCGCTTCTCCCTTTGGCTTTCGTTCCCCGTTATTTCCGATAAACCCGAAAGAGGGCAAAGAGAGAAGAAGCAGAGAGAATTCCATTTCAACCGGAATTTCGCGCCATTCGTGCTCGGCTCGATTTCGATGCGGAGCTGACGATGCTCTCCAGCGCGTAGCAGCAATGGAAGCTGAGGGAAAGAGTGGCGCGAGAAGTAGAAGAAGGAAGCCCCTCGCGGACCTCACCAACGCCGTCTCCCGGCCGGAGCTCGCGCCTCCTCGCAAGCCCGGCGCTTCGCCGGCTCCCAAGAGGATCGCCCCGAACCCTAGCTCGTCCGATCCCGCCCTTCCTCTCCCTTCCACGCCCGCTCGCCCGATCGCATCTTCTTCCGGTCAGTTTTTTGGATTCCGTGTTCCGATTGAATGTCGCGGTGTTTTCCGATTTCAGCGTCTTGGTTGAATAAGGTTATCGATTCGTGTTATTTCGAGTTTCGAGGATAGTTGGCTTTTGGCGATTGTTAATTGGGTGATCCGATTGGTAGAAACTTTGATGTGATTGGATTAAACTGGCTCATCGTAATTTGAAATGCGTGAGATTGCTATACCTGAACGGAGTATCCAGTCGTCAATGAAATTGGGGCTTCATTTGCTTAACTTGGTACTGCTTTCTTCCAAAATGTTTCGCTGTTCAGGGCATGATGTTTCCGAGAGGTCTGTGTTCCGTACAACTTATAGCCGCAGAAAGCCGGCGGATAAAGGCAAGCGTAAAGAGAAGGCCATTGCTCTCTCTATGACCAGCTCTCCTGCTAGGGAGATCAGAAATGCGAGGTACTCGCCCTTCCTTCCTAATATATTGGGTTTCTGCTGTTAAGTAGAAGATTTGATTTTTAGCACTATGTTGAAAGCAAGAGGGAAAGAGGGTGAGGTTGATGTGAATGTAAGATGTGGGTTTTGCCAAGATTCAGCAAGAACTTTAATTTTTTTCAACATTAGCTGTTTGTTGGGGTTGTGATTTCTGTTTTGGCCAGTACTGTTGGTTTCAAGTGGTATGCTTGTGCCCTCTTTGTGTAGTAGTAGTACAGTTAGTCTTATTGGAAGAAACCTGGCAATCAATGCTGGTTTCATGTGCCATATTTGAGCAGATAATTTGCCTATTGAAAGTCAGGATGTTTGACTTGATGACGAAACTTGCTGCTTGAGTATTATTATCATTACTTTTTCTATTTCATTAAGATGGTTGAATAGTTCCTTTTTTCATTGGTATTGTGCAGAAGAATTGCGTTTTCTCTTAGCGAAATGACTTTCTTGTTTGTAATTCTAATTTAACTTCAATGGGCATGTGCATCCGTTCCCATTCTCCATTTTCAATGATACTTTTCTGGTGTTTGCTTCTTCCTACACAGGAACAAGCTTAATGATGAAGGAGATGGTGCTGGATCCAAGTCATGCTCTATGCCGAATAAAAGGGTATTCTGTCAACATTCCTTTGCATTTAAAGTGGTCTATTGCACGTATCATATCATCTCTTTTGGCTTCCTCTCACCTCAACCCTTGCTTGTTTTCGTATATCTCAGTAGATAGAAGAACAGTGACTGGACAGTGTTTTTTGCTCAATTATGTTTGGGATGTTGACGCAGAAGCTGCAGAGGGCACCATCTAGGAAAGATGTGCCTGATAATGCCTTGCAAGATTACATCAGGCAGAAGAAATCTTACTTTGAAGAGATTGATGCATTCGAATTGCCAGAGGAGGTAGCCTCAGTTAATGATTTGGACTAAATGGAAGAGATACGGGAGATGTCAGTGACCAGACCGCTCAAGTATAGGTGGTCATGTCTGTACAGTCAACTGACAGTGTAATACTTGACTACTCTACACAGGGATTTTGGTTTTGTAAAGTGTACATGTGTGGTCTTACTCTGGAGGTTGTAGAATTTGTCCTGCGTATTCCATGACTTGATCATGTAGTTTTGAGATAAGAAGAGCTTTTGTATAGTATTGATTACTAATCAGAAATTTGCCTATGCTTCACCAAGGCAATCCAGGCTGCTTCATTCTTACACTTGGCCGTAGTTTTAACAGATCACCCAAATGCTAGCTAACTGTTTGAGGGAAGCTTGTCCAGCAAGTTGTTTATATTTGGAGAGCACTGTCTAGCCCTGATGTGTAATCAACAAGTTCTTGTTAACGGGTCATTACAATCTTATCTCTACTTTCCTAGATACATAGTCATATTATCAGTTTTTAAAAATAGATTGCTATTTGCAATTGAATGACTGATTGGAATTTGCTGCGTGCTGCTAACAAAAAGGAAGACAGAGTGGATCTTAAAACTGGTTAAGCGAAACAGACAAGCTCCTTTATTTTTCAGGCAGCAGCCAGTACATAGTCATGAAGATAGACACATGATGACAAATTATTAAAAGATATTTCTAGCCCTAATTTCACTTATGCATTCATATGCGGCAGTTTCAAATTGCATATCAGCTTCATACTTAATTCACTTTCCTGCAATTCTTTCTTATTTGACCAGTGCTTCCTTTGGTGGGCTTTATTTTGCTCATTTTGATCATTGCCCTGGCAAAATCCTTGAAAAATGCTCCCGAGTTGCGTGCGTACTTCTTGACCAGTGAATCCACAGAACTGCCGTTGAAGAGCTCTTGATCAGAGTGAAGAAGGCCCTTCTTCTGCAGTAGATTTTTGAAGTAGAAGTTGTCGAAATGAGTCGGCGTCTGGATGTCTAGCCTTTGAAGGACATTATCATTTCCACTTTCGGGACATTTCATCCGCAATTTTTGGGCGAAGGATGCATCTATGTTCGAGTGATTGTAGATCTGTCCTCGGAAGGAACTGCATCTTGCTAGGCCGATGGTATGTGAACCTGTCAATTTGAAAACCGTTGTCAGCTGATAAAGTACATCGATGTCACCAAACAAATTCACGATAGATGCTGAATTCTGGTTCGTTTCTTCTGATTTTTTCTTGGATGTAATGCCGGTGCAGGGTGACGATATTAAGTTGAAATTACCAGAAAGAGCCACCATGTTCTTGACCGAAAGACCCTGAGCAGAGAAGCTGGTTATGAGAGCACTGAGATTAGAAGTTGGTGGAGGTATGGAGGTGTTAGCGAGGCTCCTGCTAGCAGTAGTGGAGTCGCTTCGTCCTAGGCTTACGTTCCACGAAGGACCTCCCAACTGTGACCATGCCACACGAGAGTATGTTACTAAACGAAAACATAGAAGAAATCTGAAAATATTAGATTTGTCCGAATTTAGCTGTCGAGGCAAAAATGTAGTAAATTAGAGTCGACAGGTTCTCATCTCTTTAAGTTGCGAGACTTTTTAAGGCTACGAAGAGGACTTGCATAAACGACTGAGTCGCGAGCAGCAAGAGCAACAATATCTGCACAGGAAACCACTCCAGGGCACGCCTTCTCTAGCCTAGCCTTGATGGCGTCGATGACTTCGAACCCTCTCAAGGAGTTATTGTTCGGAGCTGCTGTTTTCTCGCCCACAAAACTGGGCGTGTCGTCCAACAATATCGACGCATCGCATCCCTGACCAACATTTAAACACACAACATCAATAATGAGGAGAAAGGAAAAGAGAAGGAAAACTTTGAAAGCCTAGTGAATCAAAGTAGGATCTTTTCACGAGGAATCTCTAGAAGACGTAGGCTCACATTGACGAAGCAGTCATGGAAGTGCAGTCGCAGCAACGACGCGCCCATGCGGGTCTCATTCTTGATTGCTTTTGCTACTCCAGCTTGAACAATCGCCAACGCTTTAGGGCATGTCGATTGATAATAACTCGGTGAGAGCTTGCAACTGGCTGTGGCGATAACTGAAGTGGCAACGACAAGGATGACGAAAAAGTCGAGCATACCGTGTGTAGCCATAACATGAATTATGGTATGTTCCTGTCGAAAACCAGCAAGGGCGCACACACTCAGATGAAGTTTCTTTTTTCTATATGGTTTACACCGAATCTTGTTATAACGTGACTCAATGATTTTAGAAAAAAAAAACGAAACTCAATGATTGCAATGAAATAAAGCTAGAAAATAATAGCTCCTTTTCCGACTTTTTCCGGGCAGAGGAACACTGCTTAGATGACGTCGCATCGAGAGGTGACAGTTCTTTTCTAGCAGGTTCACCGCCAAAGTTTTCACGGAGTGATAAGGCAAGGGAGAACAAGATTGCATTATTTTCTGCTTCGTAGTACAAATGGTAATGGTGCATGGATTGGGAAAGTTCACGCGCCTGTGTTCTGGGACCACAAAAGCGACCCCCTTATCTACTGAAGAAAAGTGACCGATTACAGTCCGACACCAAAACTATATTAAGATTCGTTGTACAATCACCAAAAAACAAAAGAAAATAAAAATGAGAAAAAAAATCGAAAGATAATATTTTTATCTCAATTCACCTTTAAATTACAATTTTGTACATAAGATAATTCCACTATAGTTAGCACCTCATATTTCTCTGTTACATCTATCAACTATAAGATAAAGATATTATATATAACAGTAACTATTCATATGTTCAAACATAAACTATTATTAGAATACAAACTCAAACTATAAAAATCCTCTGACTTCTTATTAATGGGGAGTTTGAACCATACTCCACAAACTACAGTGTTAAGCCCATTGAAATGCACAAAAATGCATAGTTTTCACATATGAGATTTTTGCATTACTATGACTAGCTTACATTCAAGGTCATACAACGCTTATTTATTGCCAAAATTTTTTAACGAATTACTTAATTTAGTGTCACTTAATTTCTTAAACGATAATTTATGTGCCAACTTTGATTGAAGACACCAAAAATCTAACGTACCAAATTTTATCATTTTTTTTACTAACGTGACTCACTGATACTCTGAGTCAGCATCAATAGTCTTAACATGTCGTTTAGCAAGTTTGGCCCAAATTTAAACCTTAATCGGACAAATCAAGCCATTTCCCTCTCCTTCAAACCCTAATTTGGACAGAGGCAAAACGAATGGCAATTTGCAATAGAGAACGATGGTATATGTCATGCGGAATGGTTCATTCTTCGGTGGTTGTCGACAGTAAGCTGTGGATATGGGGAAAGGGCAACGGCGGACGCCTAGGGCTTGGTCACCAGGACACAGCCTCCGTGCTGACTTTAAAGCTTAGACTGGACGGTGTTCGGTGCATTGCTCTGGGCGGTCTTCGCTCAGTTGCGTTGCTCGGTTGAGTCTTCGCTTAGTGCATTGTGTTTCTCTCTTCTTGAAGTGATTGGGAGTGACATCTTGTTGCTATTAAAAGGACGCAACCTCAAACACAATTAAAGAATCAACTCCCAAAAATCTCCATCAATATCACTTTGGCTCTATTAGCAACTAACTAAGGAACCTAAAAAAATTGAAAAGGAATGCGACGAGCAACCGCAGCTTAATGAATAGTACATTTATTTTAAATAGATCTGGCAGCCACGATGCATATTATATATATATATATATAGCAACACTAGAAACTCATATTCCAACTCTTTAATATACATATCAAATCATATATGAGTTGTTTCATTATAACAAGCTTCAAACGATTCATAAATACGCATTTAAATTATCCTCTCAGTTCAAACATCAGTGGTCAAGTCCATTGACCAAAACCAACCAAATCACATGTTAATGGTCTATTCTATCGAATAATCTCAAATCACATGTCAAAGGTCTATTCCATCGACCAAACTTATGATAAAATATCTCACCATGATCACGTATAACGTCCTAAGAAAAGGTGACCACGCTCTCCCTATAGAAAAATCTCCACTTATATTGCCGGTGGCTGGCCCACAAGGATATCATGATATTAGTATGCATATCCACGAGCCCCCTCAATGGGCTCACTGTGATATTGAGTTCAAACACAAACTTACAACAACATTCTTCACAATTCACAAATCAATTCAGAATCTAATCACAAAACGGTTTCACAAATCAAACATATAATCTTTCTCAATTCCATTCATTAAATAGAATACATTTCACAATGCGTTTCTCAAACCATTTTGGAATTTATTTCATAAACTTGTAATATTTCTAAATAGCTTTCGTAAAACGTTTTTAAACTATTCATAAGTAACCAAAAAGTAGTAAATGCCCGATCCAACATTTTATGCAACAAACATGCTCTTTCGTAACTCATAATATATTGAATCTCTATCATTTTCAAGACATGAATTTACAAATTCATAAAAAAATAGCACTACTCACTCGAACCGATGATCTCGTAATTCGTGCATTGCTTGATAAACAAATAGTGAAGCTCACTCAAACCAATGATCTTGTAATTCGTGCATTGCGAATCAGAATTGAATCGGCTTGGCGAGGTCTTGTAGCATGTATGCACAAAAACGCTTTTTTTTTTTCTTTTCTCTTTCCTTTTCCTTTCATTCTTCTTCTTTTCACTTTCTTTTCCCTTTCTTGGGCGCGTTTGTCGGCCTCTTCTTTTACTTCTATAATGGGCCGAACATCCAATTTTTTTTATTTGTGGGGCCACCGTTTGACAAAGTTAAAATATTACCCATCATATGTCTCATACAAAGAGAGCCCTTGCCGAGATTGGTGGAGGGGTCGTGGTATGGGAGGAATACTGAAAAAGCTTGAGATGATGAAATTTGCAAAACTTGAACAAATCAATATTTGCAAAGCTTGAAGAGAAGAAATCTGGATGACACAAGTATCCAAGCATTTTAAGAAGAAGAGAGATCGCACGGTCCACGTGAACCTCTCCAATTATTTGAAGGGTTGAGATTTTCTTTTTATTTATAAAAAAGCCATGCAGGCATTAACATTCTGTAAAAAAAGGCCACGCAGGAATTTTTGCCGGAATTTGTCATCGGATACACTTAATCATTTTTCTTCCGATGTGACACTGAAGTGATCCGACAAAAAATTTTGACATTAAAATGAGTATTATACGAAAGTCATGAAATTCTCAATTTTCTTTCCTCCTTGCGTTTAGTATGTACAGAGTGTTAATTGTGGATGTAGAGATTACCAAGTTTCTGTCATTTGAGAGAAGAAGGTGACCATACTTGATGCTTTTTCATAAAGCGATTCTTCACGAGGCAACACCACCCAATCGTATTATTAGTCTGTTGCCCTTCACTTTCGCGTAACATGTCGTCCATCTCGGTGTCAAATCACGGGGCAAAGACCCAGATGAAAACAAATCACGGTGCAAACACCAAGACGAAAACCAAGTTCGAACGAACGTGCCTATGGTTGGCCCTCATGTGGACAGCAATAATGGTGATCGGACGATTCGACGTGCATGGGGGCCTCGGACTATTTGTCTGTTGTTTTCTTGTTATTAATGTGATTTGATATAAATAAAAAAAAGTTGATTCGAGATTGTTTTTGTTCACCAGAACGAACCGACACAACAGTCCGCGAAGTGGCTGTGAGAATTTTCCTAACGTTAGTTCAATTAATCGAGATTATAATTTACCGTTTTACGAGATTAATTTTATAAAATAAAATTTTAAATTTTTTAATCAATTTAATATGAGATTGACTATTATGGATCGAGTAAAGCGCGATCTATAATGAGATAACTCGTGACTTAAAACTTTATAAATAATGTTCAAGTCTCTCTTTTAACTTTAACGTACAAAATATCTCGCATGAAAAGCAATTGCAATGCAAGAGAAGTCGTCATCGTTCTGCATTAATAACGATGAATTTCAAATCAATGTGCAAGCCCCTTTACTTGATTATATGTGTTATGAATTCTAACTGTAGAGATTTGGATGTCGTTTATCGCGGCCAACAGTGGTTTCTTGCCTTCTGTGTGATTCTTTGTGAATGATACCTTTGACACCCTTTATAAGTAAGCAAATATCTTAACCCGCTTGCATTTGGCGACACTATTAACTTCACTCATTTTACAGTCGATGACTCAAGTTCATTTCTTCCCTATTTATCCCGATTCCCTAAACTATCATCTTTTGTTTTGTATTTCGAGAAGACGATAGAAAGATTTAAGGGTTCACCGGCTTGTTTATTCGGGTGCACGACAAAACGTTCGGAGGGTTTTCATCGTATATTGAGAGTAGGACGTCGTCAATCATTGCATGCGGACGGGATGGAAATCAACTCTAAGGTGAGTGCTAATCATAGCATGCCTTGAATCTGGTTTTATTCCCTCGCTCATTCTTTGATTTTCTGGCAATTTGTGCGAAACTTGGGGGGACGGCTTGTTCTTCCCTTATCAGGAACCGTTTTGTGCTGCTCATCACTTCATCTCTAGGGACGGTTTTATTGCCGTAGCCGGAGTTCGCACTAGGGACGACGCTGGTGTCCTCTGTAGCTCCTTTCCAATTCTGCACTCATAAATTTTGTAGGACAGAAGGAATTGTCTCCAGGACAAGGCCGTCTCTGAAGCTAAAAATATCCCTCCCTAGGAGTTATCAGCGACGGCATAGATTTCGTCACTATTATGTGGGGAGAGGTCGTCCCGTGATTTTCTAATGATCTCCGTCGCCAAATATTTTATTGGGGATGAGCTTTACCGTCCCCAATTAAGGAGCGTCTTGTGAGTGAATTCCAGCGTTTGTATGCCTTGAGTCGTCATTACGGCTGCTGCTGAAGATGCACGCTTGCGACGGGACTGCACTGCTGTCGTTAGTAGCTCCTTTTCAATTTTGCACTCATTATTTTCGGCGACGGAAGGAACCGTCTCTAAAAAGCGTACCGGGGAACAAACCGACCGTCCGTAAGAGGGACGCGAAAAGGAAAAGGAAGAGAAAAGTGAGGAAGAAAAGGCAGTAAAAATCATCTTATTGGAGCTCTAACATATCGTTATTAGAAAAAGTCACATCGATCAGAAGAGTAATTAAAACCGTCTGGTGCGTTTGGGAGAGCTTTGAGGAAATGAAACATTTCTCCAAAGATCTACGACTCAATGCGTATTTACTCAAAGCAAGTACCGTTTGGTTAATTGCTATTTGATGTATTTTTTGCAAAGCAACTATGAAGTGAAAAATGAACTAAACAGAGGCACGACTACCGAAGAATGGAGAGGAAACCATTGTGGAAGAGGCCAGGAGAAACATTTGGCGCCATCGCTTACCAAAGCACCCCGCCGGTGGCAATTGAACTATTGGTGAACTATTGGTGAGACCAAGCGAGTTGACACCAAAAGGTTGCGCAACCTTAGACGGCCGAGGCGAGATGACACCGAGAGTCTCACGACCTTAGTGAACTAGATCGTGCAAACCCAGACCTTAACAATTGAGACCCATGATTGTCTGCGACCTCGGTGACCCTTAGCCACCCTTGGTGACCGTTAATGAACCATGCGAACCCTCAGCGGAGCGTTAAACTAACAACCTGAATCTAGAGCTAGAATGTTAATTTCAAATTGTGCTAACCCAGCTTTGTCAATTTCGGGATTGCCTCGACCCTCGGCAGCCTCTGTGAACCTTGGCGACCCATGGCCACCATCTACAATAGTTGACGACCTAGGCGAGGCGACACCGAGGGTGGCGCGACCTCGGCGACCTAGATCATGCCTTTACCCTCCTCAGCACCCTATGCGACTGTCGGCAACCCTTGTCAATCCTCAATGACTGCTTTGGAGCCTCGCGCGACCCTCAGTGGAGCTTCAGACTTGCTGCCCAGATGAACAATTTCGAATAAGGAGAACCTCCAGATTCGGAACGTTAGTTGTAGAGAGGGAGAGGCAACATTTTCGGAACGATGAAAGCCAATGGCTCCAAGTTGCATTGAGATTTCAACATTTGCAAAGCCGAACTTAGGCCTGTGCGATTAGGTTATGGAACGCCTCGACTTTGGCACAAGGTCCTTTAGAGGCTTAAAATCCTTTGGCAAAGTTGTGCCAAACACAACAAGCATTTAGAAGTAATAAAAATATATAGTCTATTTGGGTTGAGGGCACTTTCGGTGGATATATATATAATCACCATATATTTTGCGAAGAAATAGTAGGAAGACTTAAAAGGCCGGCCCATATATAGAAGGCCTCGGTTGCAAAACGTATCTCAAATTAACAAAATTAACAAGATTGGTGAAGTCTGCACCCTTGGCCCACTAAGAAAATTTTAAAATTGGATGTCGAATTTGACTCGCATCATTCATTGCTGCCCAAATATCTTAGGACATGAGTAGGAATTTGTTTAAGATACACTATTGTTGAAAATCGGAAAATGTAATAGATTATTATCATTGTTTAGCCAAATATAAACGGTATGGATTTCAGATTAGTATGCATTTAACATGCTAACATAGTTATCATCTTGTACATGTTTTCATCACTTGTGGAGATCATTTTTCATTGCCAATATGAACCGAATTATTTGCATGTATGGAAATAATAATCAGGGTGTAAAATCGGGTTGTACTAAAATTTTGATTCGTATATGTTAATTAAGTAGCGGGACGGAAAAGGATAAAATGGTGAAAATCATGCATCCAACCACGGAAAACCATAAAGGTGCAACACACATCTAATTACAAACCTAATACAGTTAAGCCCCTGCTTAGTAGCTAATCCATTTGTTACTTGCCTCATAATCTCCAATTATTGCTTAGCAATGTAACATAAAAATTTAATTGACGTGGACCGTTCATGTTGGCAATTTAAATTAACCATTTTTAAGAAGCATGGAAGCATCACAAGGTTGATCATTTCTGAAGTGTCTAATTGAACTTCCTTTTTGTTTTTTTTTTTTTTTTTGAGCATGTATTCTTTTCTCACTATCGTTGTTCTTGCAACTTTTGCAGGGAGGCCATATCTTTGGAAACCCTACATATTCAGTTGACAGTTCAGTTTCATAGTTTCATCCGCAAGAAGAGGGCAATTTAATGTTTCCACTTCAACAAGAAAGCTGATATGGCCGGCTAGCAAAGAATCTGAGAACAACTCCCGTCGCAAAATCTCCGACATCCTTTGCTAGCGGGTATCTATAGTAACTTGACATTTACCAACTCTTTCGGAAACTTTTGTACCCCGAATAGTAGAATTGAATTAGTTACTTCATAAATGAATGTAGACTTGGTCCCGGTAAAATCAACCACATGGAAGATCAAATAGAAACCGACAATAGGATCGTCCAGGAGAAAAGACATGATTCTTTGCCTGATATTTGTATGGCCCTCTGAATAGACTCTTTGAAGTTGATAAGCATGAATTCCTCCATATACATTGCATCACAAGAACTTTCTGTAAGTGAGGTTTATGATGGTTAATTCACAAACTCCGCAATTTGCATGGATGGAGCAATTTCCGTGGATGATCTGTAGAGATGCAAGGTTCGAATACCACATGCTATTATATACAAAGAACAGTACTAGCGGCTTCAATCTCTTTTATGGTGGGCGCAAGATAGACACCGTCCCCAACCAATTCCTACACATCGGGGTTGAACCTAAGCATAGTTGGGGTTTGGCCTATGTTGTTCTTTTGGTAGTGACGCTTGCTAGTTGCCCTCCATTGTCTGCAACAACATCCTTAAATCCCTTTTCGTTCCGCAAGAAGCTACCCTCCACGCAATCAAGAAGACGGTACTGTGTCAATCAATTATTGCTGGAATAAATGCTGAAAAAGCACGAATTGTTTGGACATGGTTGAAGATGAGAAGCACATGAGAATCAAACGGTCAATGGGCATTCGATCTTGTTTTGAAAGAGAATAATCACGAAAAAGCATATTGGAAAACTCCTTGTGGTCAGAGATGCTACAACCTACAACTAATTAGCTGCAAGTGCTTGCTTGAAAATTCGAAAAAGATCGGTATCTAAACATTAAAGTCCATGACGATCGGTCCATGTCCGACGATGTACCGAGATTGGCTTTTCGGAGCCATTCCACCGATGCTTGTGGTCCTTCGCCACTGTACATGCACTACAAAATTGACCCTAGCTGCATTATTTCTGGAACTCCAATCGTTCTTGGAAGCGATGACAACGACATCAAGGTATCCTTTCTTGGAAGCAATGGCAACGACATCAAGGTATCCTTTCGTGTCCGATTCTTCTTTCTGACTTTTGACCCGTTAGATTCATTTGGCATTTCATCTTCATCAAACCGCACTTTCTTCAACGGTTAGTAAGCTAATCTTCTGGAAACCGAGAATGGACTTTCCATTTTAAGAAATAATGAGCTTGATGAGAGAAAACCGATGGATTTTGACCCGTTTGAAAAGTTAGGATTCTCTTGACCATGATATATCGACCAGACAAACCCCCATAAACTTTATAAATAAGGGGAAAAATACGCTAGTTAAATCCTAAGTGGTGGCCTAATCAAGTCCACATTCTTCCATGTTCAATACTGTACCTTTTTTTTTTTTGGTAAGGACAATACTGTACCTTTTTGTTCATATATTTGTGGAGAATCTCAATGTTCAGGCCAAATTATTGAAGAACCTTTCTTTTGCTTTTCAAAGATTGCATGAAAACAAAAAATGTTCCTTCGTTGCATCATTTCTTCCATATAAAATCAATTTCGTGAAAATCATGGTAATTCCACTAAGAGGAACCTTGAAAAGGATGCAGCACTGTTTTGCGCATGTGGGGAATGTTGCCTTGGATGTAATCTCGAGGGGGACAAGGTAATCGATACCAAAAAGCCTAGTTTACAAATGAAAAAGCCCTATCATAAATCCAGAAATCTCATTGGAACTCGCGTTTTTTGAGGGTTGGAGAAAAGCCGTGGAACGACCCTCTTGCATTTGTCAATCTAATTCAACAAGACACTGATTCATAGCTAGAACAAAATTCATATGAACAGAGCAGCCAACTACAATCGATTCCATGCGAGAATTGGCTTCTTATGTGCAACTTCATGGCCTGAATCTAGCCACGTGGCTTCAAATGCGACGCCTTATGTGTCAATATCATTTTGACGCAGATTCTTATCGACAATTGACTGTGTTTCTGGAAGATGATTGTCGTTTTTGCTTGGCCATAAGAGACGCGATCTCATTGGGTTCAACTTGCAGAAGAACAGCGGAACAGCACAGTGAGTAAACATGTAGGGAGCTCAGAACGTACTAGCTCAGATTCCTTCGAGGAGGATGAGAACATGTGCTTCTCCTAGGGACCTTATGAAAACAAAGTGACAATTCGCAGCAAATGCAAGTAGTCCTATGTACCGTACCAAGTGGGCATCATTTGCAGCCCCACCCACCACCCATTGCCACGACAAATGCTACCTCACGAGAATAACTTTGATCGGCTCGATCAATAATGGACACACACAAACCGACCAGGTCAACTGTCGAATCTGACAGCCCTTCCTTAATCTCTCGTTCATGAACTTAAAAAACATGAAGTTTTCTTCGATATGAACTGATTGAGCCGAGATAGATGGTGGCAAACCTAGCCGGACTGACCAAGTTCAAGAAGGAAGCCGATTGCTGAGATCACCCGCCCATCAGCGCTTCGAGCCTAATTGTGGGTTGAGTATTCGCCTGAAACCCTTTCTAAACCTTTCATACTTTCTTGAGCTTGAAAAAAAAAATTTAGATGATTTTCTCTAGGGTTTGTTTTCGATATATGTTGTCGAACAAAGGGGAAATTATAAAAAAAACTTTAAATCTACTGTATTTGTGTCAAATCAGTCTTAAACCTTTTAATTTGGTTTATTTAGTCATTTCAATCAATTTTGACTAGAAATTATTGATGTAGATACCGACCGTCCTATATGGCACAGCTAACGTAGGATGGCCGGCATGTCATGTAGGATGGCCGGCACTGACATAGACAATTTTAATTTTAAAAAGATTTATGAAATTTTTTATAACTTTTTATTTTTGGGAAAAAATCACTAAAAATCCCAAATTATGCCACCTATGACACATTTACCCCAAACTTTTTTTTGTGACACCAAAAACTCTAAACTATGCTATCTGTGACATATTTACCCCATTGTACTTTAGTCCATGAGCATTTTCGTCTTTTTTATTTTTTATTTTTTTTTCCTTTCCGACGAGGGCTGCCCTCGCTGGCGTCGGGCGAGGGTCACCTCACTTGGGTGAGTGAGGCCAGCCCTTGCCCAACTCAGGCGAGGGCGACCCTCGCTGGCGTCGGGCGAGGGCCGCCCTCGCCTGAGTCGGGCGAGGATCGCCTTCACCAGATCCGATTAGGGCAGCCTTCGCCGGCGTCGGGCGAGGGCGACCCTCGCCCCACTTAGGCGAGGGCCGCCCTTGCTCGCCTAGGCGAGGCTACCCTCGCTTGGCGCCGGCGAGGGTTGCCCTCGCCTGAGTCGGGTGAGGGCCGCCCTCGCTCGCCCAGGCGAGACGATCCTTGCCCGACGTTGGCAAGGGCTGCCCCTGCCGGAAAGGAAAAAAAAAAGAAAAAGACAGAAATACCCGTTGACTAAAGCACAATGGGGTAAATGTGTCACAAATAACATAATTTGGGGTTTTTAGTGTCACAAAAAAAGTTCGGGGTAAATATGTCACAGGTGACATAGTTTGTGATTTTTGATAGTTTTTTCCCTTTATTTTTTTACTTCTCCTTTTTGTTTTCTTTTTTCTTTTTACTTATATCTTTTCCCTTTTTTTCTTCTAAGCCTAATAGCCTAGATCTGGCAAGGGCTACAAAGTCCTCATTGGCCACAAGCCCTTCCCTATGGTCGTCGAGGGTCGGCTGGTGACTCTCGCCAGACTTCATAGAAAAAAGAGGAAAAGAAAGAAAAAAAATAAAAAAAACAAAAAATTCTTAATTTTTTTAAAAAATTAAAAATTATAAAAATTATCCATGTCATTGCCGGCCGTTTTACATGACATTACTGGCGTCTACATCAACAAGTTTCGATCACAATTAGATCGGGAGGACTAAATTGACATATCGTCAAAATGTCTAGGATTAAATTGGCTAAATTAAATAAATTTATGATTAAATTGATATAAATATAATAGGTTTAAAATTTTTTTGGTAATTTTTCCGTCTAACAAGGCATTGATATCATTTGATAGAGAGAGTCCCCACCAGCGGGAGTCAACAACAAAAAGTTGGGACCAAATAAATTTGTACAACCGAAAGCTTAAAGCTTACTGGTGAGTGGACCAACAGAATGCATTATATAGGTTGGATGCTGGGAAATGAAATGATTCATGTGGTCACCATACATATCTTCCCCCCTTTAGGCCTTGCCACACCATTGAATATACCTCTAATCCTAGACAGATTCGCGTGAAGCTTTCCCTAAGTGTAGCATTTTTTACATCATCTCCAACCAAAACATGACCTCGTGTGAAATCTGATAATGATGTGATACTCTAATCACACCAGGGGAAGATTCTAAAATGTCTTGTCACTCTTGTCACTGGTTGAGCCTTGCGCTTGCTAGTGGTTGGTGAGGGCTTGCCTCTGGCCGTTCGTCGGACCTCGACGACCGGCCAAAGGAAGAACTGGAAGAAAAAAAAGAAAGAGAAAGAAAATAAGAAAGGGAAAAAAAAATTAAAAAATATTATTAAAAATTATTCATGTCAGTATCGGTCGCGTCACGTAGATGGCTGGCATTTATGTCAGCGATTTCTGATCAAAATTAGCTAGATAGATTAAATTGACATAAATATACAAATTTTATGACTTAATTGGTCAAAAAAAGATTTATGAATTAACATGACCGTAATAAATTTATGATTTTATTGATATTTTTTCCTTTCTTGAGAAGATGGGTAAGAGAGGTTCAGAGTGAACTTTTTTTCTATTAGTCACATTTAGTATAATTTATGATTTGAATTATGTGGATGGATTTTTTACCAAAAAAAAAATTATGTGGATGGATAGTATCCAAACCATGTAGAGATGCACGATAATACCCTTGTTTCAGAGGATCACATCGATTATGATATCAAGTCTTGTTTTCCTCAAAGAGAAACAAATTTACCTTTTTCTTTTCTTTTCTCAAAACCCTAGATTAAAGCAGGCCTTTTGCTTTTCTTGCTTTTTAGGTCAAATCAAGAACTTTATTTTACTGACATCAGCTTTCTCTCTTTGGTGGCCTTTCCGATTATGATCTTTTAAGCCACCACTTAATTCGAGAGACGAGGGTTAATTTGTGGTTATCTTCAAATTCTATTAGCAGGTTTTTGATATGGACATCATTTTAGGAGGAGCCTCACAATAAAGTGTAGGATTGATTTCTAATTAAGTAGCTTAAATGCAATGAAAATTCCACAGGTTTAACTAAAACGAACCAAAATATACACTCGTGAAGATCAACTGAAAAATGCCTCCGGGAAAAAAAACCAAAAAATACACTTGTAAATATCAATTGAAAAGTATAGCAAAAAAAAAAAAAAAGACTAACTGAGAAGGCAATCCAAGAGTCATAAAATTGGAAACAACTATTTTTTAGCTAAAATGATGGGTCATCGTAAGTCATAATAATACACTTTGTTAAAATATCCTATATTGTTTGACAGTGAGGTGTATATATTCTTTAGATCATTTTATTTTGCGAAAAATGAGTGATTTAAAAAATATTTTCTTAAATATGATGTCTTATATCGCATAATTAGACAATAAAAATGTTTTCATTGTCAATAATACTTTATATTTAAATATTTTACGTGGACGATGAACATATTATTCGCCATTCATTTTCGTAAGCGATATAAGACATCATTTTTAGGAAAATAATTTCACAATCATTCATCCTTCACAAAACAAACGGAACTTTTACATATACGTAATCTCCCTTCTTGGATAAGTTTAAGCTTTTTGTTTGGTATAAGAGATGAGATCTGCTCCATCAGTGTGTGATCTCTCTCCACCTATAACTCGACCTTTCGGGTTAGACTTTTTAATACACTAAATTTTAGGCAACGGGTCTAATTATTAGTTCTATTCGTTTTGAGTTGGGGCTAAGTAGGTGTCGATCATCCCTATTTTTCTTTCTTTTCTCGGTGAGTCTACTGTACTTTTTTCTATGGTCGAATACTCTACTGTACTTGTCGATGAATCTCTTTTCCTCATTTCTGCGTATATAGTAAAGGAAAAGAGTAAGCATCAGAATCTCATGAATTTTCAGAAGCTGGGAAGGGAGATGAGGTTTGCCATCGATTTCTAGAAGCCCAGCTCTCTTTTCTGCTGGGCTTTCTGGCAGACTTCCACCGGCTTGCTGCAGAGCGAATGGCCATTCCTTGGGCGAGTGATGCGGTGACCCGTGGCGGATGGACTTCGATTAATCCTCTCTAGTGGGCATGGAATAAAATCCGTTATAAATTAAAAGAGTGGAGCGAGGCGATTAGCATCATTATATCTTTGAATTTTATACAAGACCGTAGCGTATGCCACGAAATATTTGATTCGAACAAAATTACTCTACTCACTCGTAAATGCACGAGACGTAAGGGCAAGCATGGCTCCGGGTAACACAGAACCAGAAAATGAGGCGGGTGGGAACTTATCTGGTTTTAGGTTTTAAGATATGCACGATAGGTTTTAAGTTTCAAAAATTGAGAACTTGTTATGACATATAGGTTCTAGGTTTTAGGTAAGTGAAACTTAAAACTTAGAACAAGTTTTTGTATTTTTCTTGGTCTATGTTTTCGAGTGATCCCACGGTATTTCATGGCGTCTGATGATGAATGTATAATTTAGAACCACTAGTTTGAGTTTTTATTTTATGACTAAAACTTTCACTTTGTTAATGTTTTACATTTTTATGTATTTAAATATAAGTTGTGATAAATACATTGTAGCAGAAAACATTGGTCATTAAATGTGATAATTAATTGTAATTATTTAATTAATAATATAGATAGAACTTGATAGACCTTGGAATCGATCTCAAAGTCTGTGATAGAGTAGATTTTAAGTTCCAAATTATGCAAAGTAAGTTTTAGGTTTTAAAAATTGAGAAATTTGTTCCAACGGGTAGATTTCATGTTCTAAAAACGTGAGAAACCCGTTTCTGACAAATGGTTGATGAAACCTGAAATTGATCACTCTCAACGAGACGTCACCGCAGCTGTATCAAAGGTACTAGGGAGGAAATGAGACTAATACACGGGCCCAAGTTCCACTATACGTGGTAAACTCCAGGAAAGCATCTTTTCCTTTCGCCTGCTCGTACATAGCCACTATAAAGCTTGCCACTTCTTACACTACCTCTTCGTGACCTAACTTCCCACTTCTCTCTCTCTGTCTCTCGTTCTCTCATGGACGTCAAAGATTACACCCAAGATGGCACTGTGGATCTTCGTTGTCGCCCGGTCTTGGCCTCCAAGACTGGAAAATGGAAAGCCTGTGCTTTTCTTGTTGGTAAGCTTGCAAAAGAAAAAGCCCACCGTCTTACTTTACACTTAAATACTTCAAAAGCAACCCAAAGATTCTTCAAGATTCTTAAATTTTAATTTATCACAGTTTTACTGTTTCAATACCGTTCTCGGGTTTCTACCTTTGGAGCTTACGTAGTTCATCTTGCATCACAGAAGGCTCCGTTTTTCTTTGATCGTTCTCCTCTCTCTCTCTCTCTCTCTCTCTCTCTCTCTGATGATGATGATGATGATGCTCGAACTGATGTCCTTTAGTAATAGTAGAAGTTCAGAACTAGCGTTATTTTAATGGAGCCCTTTTCCGCCACCAACTAGTTACGAAGTGAAGCAAAAGGGTCTCGAGTCATTCATTTAACTGGGTCGAATTTGCAGGGTATGAGGCATTTGAGAGGATGGCTTTTTATGGAATAGCTTCCAACTTGGTGAACTATTTGACCACCCAACTCCACGAAGACACTGTGTCGTCTGTTAGGAACGTGAACAACTGGTCGGGTTCTGTGTGGATCACGCCCATTCTTGGTGCCTATATCGCCGATGCCTATCTGGGTCGGTTCTGGACTTTCACTGTTTCATCTCTCATCTACGTCATGGTAATTACCACCCACTTTATAAATTTTTAGTGCCTGTATCGCTGATGCGTGATGCCTCGCTGATGTCTATCGGTCTCAAGTTTATCGTGTTTGTGTTGCATCAAATGATCAAAATCTTGATTTTACATGAGAACTTCATCATCAATAGCGTCGAGTTGGTCATGTTAGTGTGTTATTATTGGTTGATCAGCATGGAGAAACAACAAGGTCCACTACTGTAACGGTGGCTTTGGTAAAAGTTCTCGAAATAGTTGGAACGTTCACAGGACTGTGAGCTATCAAAACAGAGCATACCACTTGTTTGGGAGAAATCTGCTGCGACCCACTGATGACGGCCAATTGAGGAATACGATTTTCAAGTTTGTGGGACCATTGAATTGGTGTTGATCCAATGAATGAACTGCATCTTTGTTCTCCGCAAGCTTAATCTCACACCCAGGCCCACTGTGAAGAGTCTCATTATCTACTGGACCCTTCGTGTGATGATTTATTTTTTCTGTTTTTTATGTTGTACTGTGGAAAACGAGCTTCATCTAAATTGATTAAGACATGAAACTTTGGATTCTTCAGAAAATACTAAGAGATTTTACATGCCAAGAAACGTATGCAGTCGGTCTTATTGTTGAATCAACAACTAGTCTGATATGGGGGGGGATCTTAAATTTTTCACCTGTTTTGCGGTGTATTTCTAGATGTAATTAATGACGTCTCTGTAACTTGTTCAACAGGGAATGATTTTTCTTACAATGGCTGTGTCGCTAAAATCCCTGAGGCCAACATGTGCAAATGGAGTCTGCAACAGGGCCTCCACTTCACAAATCACATTCTTCTACAGTGCCCTATACATAATCGCCATCGGGGCCGGTGGGACTAAACCGAACATATCGACTTTCGGCGCCGATCAGTTCGACGACTTTAATCCTCACGAGAAAGAGCTCAAGGTCTCCTTCTTCAATTGGTGGATGTTCAGCTCGTTCTTGGGCGCGCTGTTTGCCACGCTTGGCCTCGTGTACATTCAAGAGAATTTAGGATGGGGATTGGGGTACGGAATCCCCACGGTCGGTCTGCTGTTGTCCCTATTTATATTTTACTTGGGGACACCAATTTACAGGCACAAAGTTAGGAGGACCAAGAGTCCTGCAAAAGATCTAATTCAAGTACCCATCACTGCCTTTAAAAACAGGAAGCTTCGGCTTCCTGATGATCCCTCAGCGCTTCATGAGCTCGAGCTACGATATTATGTTGGTAGTGGGAAACGACAGGTCCATCACACTACAGTTTTCAGGTACGCTAGCTAGCTACTCTGCTGATTACTGACATTTTGATAATGCCGTCGGTTTTATCCACAGCTCATACCTTTTGTTTAGCCTTGAAATTAATGTGGAATTATGCTTAAGCTTTCTTTGTTCTTTCCTTGCTAACAACGGGGCGTCCGGGGGAAAATAAACCGTACAATCTTTAAAAATTGGAAAACTGGAAGGAAAGAGCTATAGATCTCGCGGACTTCACATATTGCCATATTGCATACTCACGGCTACGCCTTTAATTAGAAAATTGGAAGACGTTACACAGAGTATCAAATTTTATGAAATGACAAAATGAGATCCACTGACAACGACCCAACCCAAGTGAATGAACTCAAGATCTTCTGTGATCATCAACTAAAGTCTGTCCCTTTCTTGTAGTCAATGATTTTACTTTTCTGTTTTTTCTGGATTACACTGCTTATCCTCTTCATCATGACTATTACATGGTTGGTCGGTAGTGGCGGTGGTGGAGGTGGTGGTGGGGGTGGCTAATGAAATATGGTTGATATGCCTAACTTCTCTGAAAAGTTCCATACCATTCTCTTATCTTCAAACATCGGAGACGCTAGTCCTTAGTAGTGGGGAAAACCAAGAGGAGAAGCATTCGCCATTGTACGGGAGGAGGTTTAAGGGGACCTACCATTTCATTTGAACAGCTTGGAAATCTGCTACATCATTAATTGCAAAAACTTGTGGTTTCGATTGACTTTTTTTTCCCTCGTGGTGCACTTCTTTTGGACTCGAGTAAGGAAAAGTCCCAATCGTTGAGCAAGTTGGTTCGTGTGTGAACGAAATCGTTCTCATGTGTGGCCCCTAAATAACCCTACCACTCTTCAGATTCTAATAAATTGTGTGAGTGAATCACAGCAGTGCAGTCCTCTCTCATTCACTGCACTCATGTGCAACTGAGAATGAAAGATAGCTTCCGCTGAACAATTAACATAAGGACTTCATGTGATATGAAACCATTTCCTTTTTCTTTTTTTTGATTGACACTTTTTTGTCTTTGAAGCCGTGCTTAGGTTGTACAGTGATTTTCCCATGCATCAGTCAAGAACATAAAGCGGTAACTGAATGATCTGCTGTCCCTGATGATGCATTTCAAAGTCTTGGGTTAAATGGTTGCGTTAAGTCATACGTGTAGTGTACAGCTTGATGATTGGCCCACATGTCCCAAATCGTTAAGCAAGCACGAAAATGAACACGTGGGGTACCTCGACAAGTAATTCGTATGACCTGTTACTTTTACTAAGCAAAAATTACTCATGGATAGCGAAATTGCACATGTTCACACTCATTTTCCATTTCTGGTCCACATCAACTTGTTCCTGGAAAAAATGCTAATGCTAAAAGAAATGTTGTGTTTCACGTGCGTAACTTGACAGTAATTTCTGTACTTCCCTCTGGGACGGGCATTCGTCTCCATTAGTGACGGACGAAGACCATCACTTTCTTTTATAGTCGCGCAATGATCTTTAAAGTTATTGCACATAAAGATTGTCCTCTTGTTTGGTCCACTAAGTAATGGCTTTTAAGTGGAGTGATACATAATCGTTCCACTAAAAGTCAGATAATCAGCTTTTGACTCCATGCTTAGGGATCCAGGAAATTGAACTGAAAATTTATTTTCTTAATATAGAAACATTGCTGATGATGCCCAATAGTTAAAAGCGAAGGAGAAATTTCCATTTTCTTGTTTTATTGATTAGATTTTGGTTCGACTGTAAGATAACTGAATTGCTTCATTTCTTTTGTTCTTGCAGGTTCTTGGACAAGGCTGCAATAAAAGAGAGCAGCACAAATTCCTGCAGACCACCCTGCACAGTGACTCAGGTTGAAGGCATGAAGCTCATTTTAGGGATGATCCTGATATGGCTTGTCACTCTAATCCCAAGCACCATATGGGCACAGATCAACACGTTATTTGTCAAACAGGGCACCACTTTGGACCGAACCCTGGGGCCAGACTTTAAGATCCCTGCCGCTTCCCTGGGGAGCTTCGTGACCCTCTCAATGCTCATCTCCGTGCCGATGTACGACCGGTACTTTGTGCCCTTCATGCGCCGGAAAACTGGGAACCCCAGAGGTATCACGCTGCTCCAGAGGCTTGGGATTGGGTTCGTCATCCAGGTGATTGCTATTGCCATTGCTTATGCCGTGGAAGTTCGAAGGATGGGAGTGATCAGCTCCCACCGCATAGCAGGCTCGAAGGACATTGTCCCCATGAGCATCTTTTGGTTATTGCCTCAGTACATCCTGCTAGGGATCGCGGACGTCTTCAATGCAATCGGATTGCTTGAGTTTTTCTATGACCAATCACCGGAAGACATGCAGAGCCTAGGCACCACGTTCTTCACGAGCGGGATCGGCGTTGGGAATTTCTTGAACAGCTTTCTCGTAACAATGGTCGACAAGATCACTGGGAAGTTCGGACAGAAGCGCTGGATCGGGAACAACTTGAATGACTCTCACTTGGACTATTATTATGGCTTCCTTTTGGTCATATCCACACTGAATCTTGGTGCCTTCTTGTGGGCATCTAGCCGGTACGTCTACAAGAGGGAGATCAAAGAAGTTGAGGGTTGTGAGCAAATTGACGCCAAAGCCTTGGAAATTTCTCCTCTGGGGTTACAAGTATGAAGATATTCAATTAGACTAGTACGAAAAATCAAATCACAAAGGCATGCATCTCCACACTTCTCGAAGAGGGGTGATTATCTGGCTTTATTGCAGCTAAAGCATATAGCGTAAATAATGCATTAATCCAATTAATACATTCTGCTCAAAGAAGAGGAGAAGAAAAAAAGGCAAAAGAGAGAACAATTTCCTCTAGATTTGACGTGCTGGTTTTGGAGAATATGAGAGAAATTGACTGTATTAGGACTGTTCTATTGCTTACTATATGCCTTTTTCCTTACATGGTCTGAATTTTGTTGTTTCCTTTAGTGTTTGTAAAACTCAAAGAAGAGGAGAATAAACCACTTTAATTGCTCACCTGATTACAAAATTATCCAATTGATCTCATTGGAAACATTCCTCAAGTTCATTTTGTCAAAGCGATGAACCCCTAATCGCTCTAAACACGATCTAATTTCTCTATTGGAGATAACACAAGATACATTTTGATTTTTAACTATCAATTGAACATGTAAATAATGGTTTCCAATTGTCCTACCGAATATGTCAGACTATAACTAAGCCAATTAAGTTTAGAAAAAGATGTAAGGAATGGAAAAGAAACGGAACACTCTCGTGCATACCTTGTACTAAATAAAAGTGCGCCATCCAAGAGCCGGCCCTTTGTCAAAGTATTATCTCACATTCGTTTGATTATTGGGTTTGACTGCGGCTTGCATGTATGTTGTCTCATTTTACTTAATATGTTAAATACTTCATATTTTAAACTTTTGAATTGGATTTTTTGACACCCCTTGCCGCAATCATATTTCACTCACTATAATCTGTACCAGGCAATGCAAATTATGTTAACCTTGGCAAAGGCTTCTCCAACATTTGAATATCCAATCGATTCTTATATGAACAATACTTTGGTTCCTGCCTTTTACGTGACAATTTTTTTTGTAAGTTTCTTCTGACTTTATGGGAGGAGCCAAAACATATTCTAATTATATTTTCTAATGAAGTTTCTTATATGAAAAATGGTTCCTCCCTTTTGAACCCAGATATGTGAACGTGCATAATTGTTTACTTCTAAGGTCTATCCCAAGTAACTAATTTTGAATAATCTTTTCGTGGGAAGTGTTAAGTAACTTGCATTAATAAAAAAAATTTCTGAATTTTTATTACTTTTTTTTTCCCCAATTGTGGGCCGGCGAAGTCGCTAGCCGACCGTCGTTGGTCATAGGCAAGGGCCAATGACCCTTGCCTATTTGGGCGAGGGTGTCATGTCCCTCACTGGCCATGGGCGAGGGACCCCATGCCCTGATCCAAGCGAGGGCTACGACGCCCTCGCTTGGTGTGGGCGAGGCCCACAATGTCCTTGCCGGGCACACTGCCCACAGGTGAGGGCCGTGTGTGACACCCCAGAATGTCACACATGACGCGTGTCATATCCGATCATAACTCGTAATTATTATTATTAGCATGCGGAAGCTCAAAATCATATAGCACGAGAAACGTAATGGGAAAGTTCTAATAATTTACGGATATGATTTTTTTCCCATTATCTTCCCTCTTCCAAGTATTAATAGAAGTAGCAAAAGGAACACAATACAAAGCATTAACACTAGGAAGAAAGTCGGGTCTTGTCGATACTATTCCACACTCTTGCATCCAAAACTTGCCTATACAAAGTCACATACTACACTACGGATCAAGGACTTCACCCATCGACATGCCATCAATGGCATCGACACTAGAGGGACCATCAAAACCCCTAAGTGGTCTAACTAACTCCCCGTTGATATTCCAATATCAAGCAACAAATTGATGGGGAATTCATTCTTGAAGCCCCGCATCTTATTGATACGATGGAACTACACTTAGTATATAATACTGGCAATCTGGGACAAACACATCTTCATATACACAATAGAAATACATAGGAGCTTCGAAAAGCAATGGCGGCGGGGATTGATCTTACATATCTAAAAAATAAAGGAGTGAGCCAAACCTAGTAAATGAAATCTCTAAGTCTTAAGTAAGAGATTCTCTTATCACTTAATCTCATACCAACAATCAATGTGAGTTCAAGACGAGTATAAAATAACCAGGTATGACAAATGCAGAAGTAAATTCACTATCTTTTCTGTAACAACCTGAATTTCGATGTAATTCCGGGATCAATAAAACTGATGTTACTTCGCATTTCATTTTAGTAAGTCTCGCTCAGAGCTAATCACTCTCGGGATACTAACTGATGGGGTATGGCTAACTAGAAAATGGTACATGGACCGGGGATCCTATCGTGAAACGGATACCGATCACGAGAGACGCTGAGGGAATATTTTAGGCCAGTGTGGGCCGATCTTAGGGAAGAGCAATGGATTGGGTTTGGCCAAGGCTTACGATGTACAATAGGGACGCAGGTGTGCAAGACCGAAAGTACACGTGGCCAACCAGTCCTGAACTTGAACCGAACGATTGTGACCTCTGTAACTAGTGGTAATTTCTCATTCTCTTAATGATCGAGACCATCACGATATGGATAGCCCTAGGTCGATATGCGTAACCTCTAAATAACCGCTTGTTAGTGAGAGACCATAAAATTGAAGATTTAGCGAGTTTTGTTCACGGAATTGGGCCCGGGTGTCAGTGTCGATTTTCAAGAGCTTAAGAGACTATTTTTGGAAATCTGACATCATATTATGCTGGCCACGCGCGTTTGGAGTTAGTATGACTAAAAATTGAAATTTTAGTCTGGGGTTGAAAAATTACGATTTTGCTCCTCAGGGACGCCCGCGTCGCTTTTCGAGACTAAATGAGGTTATTTTTCAAGACCGACGCCATTTTAGGGTGGCCACGCACACCAGGAGTTGTTATGACAAAAAATTGGAACTTCGGCAAAAATTGGAAAAATAATATTATTTTATTTCCAGAATTTCGCAGCCAATTTTCGAGGGCTTAAGAAGCTATTTTCGAGATTCCGACGCCACATTATGTTGGCCACGCATATGGAGGGTTGATATGTGCGAAAATTGGAATTTCGCCCCATGACCCGAAAAATGACGGTTTTGCCCTTGGGCTATTTTTGATCCGAATTTTTGAGAAATTATTTGGGATAATTAAGAGGACTTATCAGCTCAATTATTTGGGCCATTGACCTTTTTACCCTTGGATTTTAGATAAGGATTAATTAGGGCCGTATGATTTGGGGCATTTTAGTTATTTTTGCGGATCGACGACACGTGACGCTTTTGAGCTGACTTCTTTGATCAAGTTGGACTGCTTTTTCCCTCTCTCCACCCTCCCTCACAGCAGAACAGCTCTCTCTCCTCCCGATCTCTCTCTTTCCCTCATTTTCCTTTCACGGCCAAGCACCGCTGGAGCACGCTGCCGACCACCGTGCCTCGCCGTCGACCACCACAATCTCCCACCTCAACCTCAGCCTCAACCGACCCATTTCCCTCTTTTTTTCCCTCTCTTTTTCTCTCTTTTTCTCTCCCGGGCTAGCACTGCCGCCGCGCCGGAGCCCGATTGGCCGAGCTGCTGCCGCCGTGACCTCTAGCCTGCCTGTATGTCACCGCACGTCACGGTCCGTACAGTGTCCGTACGGAACACTATTCACCGCCGTTCGTACGGCCGCCGCACCAACCACCGCCGCCTCGCTGGCCACTGTTTTCCGCCGTCCGTACAGTGTCAGTACGGAGTTACTGTTCACCAGTTCGTACGATTGTCCGTACACCGCCGCCGTCCGTACCGCCGTCGCTGGAACCCGCCGCTGGTTTCACTGTTCACCAGTGATCGGCCGCCGTTCCCCGTCGTCGTGACACTAGATTAAGTGAGTAAAATTCCTAAACCCGGATTAGGACTGTTAGTGCAAAATTCTGGACTGGTTTAGGAACACTAGTATTGGTAGGGAAAATTAGTGTGTTGATTGATGGGATTTATTATCGGGAAAAATTTAGTAAGCCAACGAGAAATTTATTGGGGAATAATTGGATTAATTGGTCAAGATAGGAATACATTGGTAGAATTGTCGGGTATGCCCGGGTTGACTGATTGTATGTCAATTATGCGTAATGGTGATTGATTTCGCATTGCCATATCGTATGCTAGGTGTCTGAATTTTATCGGTGCTTGTAGTACATTGCATTGCATAACATGAATACGCATTTTGTGTGCCAAGAGTGGGGCATGTGGCAAAGTGTGCAAGACTGCGTGTGTCTGCCATAACCATGTGATCACTTAAAATACCCTGAAGCATTTCACGCTGGGTTCAAATAATAATGAGTTGTGTGATCACCTAAGGACCTTCGGGTCATGATCTTTGAGTCGATACTGTCCTCATGCACTTTGAAGCAGGACGATGCCCGGTATATCCGGAAGGTGACCATCCTCATGCATTTTGAAGTAGGCTCTGGTTCGCAAGGAGATCAGTGTTGCGCCTCATGCACTTTGAAACAGGCTAGAGACACTAGGCCAGATCGGTTGCTGCGCCTCATACACTTTGGAGCAGGCTAGATGCACCGAGCCGTGAAAAAGTGATGACTCGAGTCGTAATAATAATAAATTGGGCAAGTGTGCCAGTGAGCCAGGATATGCGCATGACATGTTGACGACATTTGCATGCATAGACATGCATTGATTAGCATGCGACTGTGTGAGACTCGGTGCGTAAACCTGAGTCATGACTATTATATATTGAACTATCTAACTTGCAAGGTTAGTAATTATGTGATTAATGTTGTATTACTATTGTGTGTGTTTCCCTTCTGTCATGAGATTGCATATTAGCCTAGCCTAGGTTTAGGGGTTGATCTTACTAAGATTCGTCTCACGGTTGTGTAAACCGAAACTTTTCAGACCCCCAGCCGTGAGAATGCAGAGACCACCGCCGCTTTTTGAGATCCCTAGGCAGATCCGACAGTGTACTAGTTCCTACCCCTTAGGAAATGGGGAGGCTTTTGTGAGGTATCGATCCGTAGTATACATGGACGTAGGCGAATATTACTACCAGGTGCAAGAGTACGTGGCATGGTGCCACCGGGACGCTGATGGAAACGAGGGGGAGCCTCTCAGGACTTTTGATGTCCCAGTCGATGAGATTGGGATGTTGCACCCAGTGATAGCCGACGGTGAGGTAATTGATCATGAGGCCACGCCAGAGTGGATGCAGCAGTATGAGGAGATGGATGAGGAGCCCAATGTAGTAGCTGAAGACCCTGAGCCAATGAATGAAAAGGAGGAGGACGAACCGGAGGAGATGGAACAAGACGCTGCTGAGGATGGAGAGATTGAGGAGCTCGATGAGGATGAAGAGTATGTCAGTGATGAGGTGTTTGAGAATACATCTGGGTCGTCCGACCCAGATTGGGAGCCTTAGGACTACCCATCCCCTGACTGTAGTTAACATGAGGGTCGCTACTTATTGGATCGTAGCCCTCTCTCTAGGTTTAGTCTGACCTCCGAGCCGCTTATTCCCTTTTTGGCTAGGCGACTGCTGATCGTTTGTATTTCTTGTGTGGTACTTGTTTATATTGTATAAATGGTTTTTAATAGTAATATAAATGTGTAATTATTTTTTGCTATGAGTATGTAAGTTTGGCTATCTGTGGCTCATATAGTAGTGTCCGGGTTTGTTTATGTATTGCTTCCGCTTGTGCTTGATATCTGTTCGGGTGTGGGTCGGTGACGCTTCCTGGGACGTCGCAGTTTATCGACCAAGGTAGGGATGTTGCGTACCGTGGGGGTTCAGGGCGTGACATTTTCTATCATTATTTACCGATGAAAACCATTAACAATTTTGTATATGATTATTTACTCAGATGCAAGTAGATGGCGTGTTATTTTATGATGAGCATATATTACATAGTGCCTCACCACTATATACAGGGAATATGTGTTCCCTACACTTCATAAAGCTCACTGATATGCATAAGTGAGTTCATACTTGTTATGAAGCTCATCGATATACACATGCGAGTTCATACTTGTCACTAGCTAGAACTCATTTTGACTCACGAGGTATTATCAGCACTCCTAGGGCTTCTCAACACATATGGCATTGTCACCATCAACTTTTTGGAATTAGAATCATAAATACCTCTGCCACACCATACGATACATTCATCATGGGTGTCCTCTACATCATCGGAGATAAATACTTCAATTTATAGCCGCATGATGATGGTCAACACAGGCTATATGGGCCAACTCATGCTACACTAGTCGACTCATAAGACTTTCATGTCCCTTCAATCTTGTAGAGACCCCGTTTGTAGATGGTAGAACATCCGGCTAAGTCTAGAGTCTTTCACACATTTTCATAGAAGGGAATTGGCCATGAAAAATGTCTTTCTCACATAGCATCATTCACATACATTTCATATGTTGACACCTATTTTTAATTTGCCCAAAAATTAATTCCACAAAATTTAGGAATTAAATTTCCTTAATTCCTAAAACAAAAAAAATATTTTTATTTAATTGTATTGCATATAGAAATTAGGCACATTTCTATTAATAAGGTCTATTAGAGTGTTTTAAAAAAAAATCTTGAGTTGGGCCAGGTTGGGGTTGGGTCAACCTAGTCCATTTCTTTTTTCTTTTTTCCTTCCCACGTGGGCCCAGCCCGCCTTCTTTTTTTCTGTCCTTTTCCCCCCTGTGCGGCTGGGCCCGGCCTGGCCCAGCTTCCCTTCTCATTCTCTTTCCCCCCCGCTACCCTGTCTCTTTCCCTTCCCCTGTTCGCCCTTGCTTTGGCCGCAGAATGACGAACGTCGGAGCAGCTCCGCGCTGTCGCCATCAGGACAGTGGAAGGCTGAGGGGGCACGCCAACGGGACTAGCCTTAATGGCTAGTCCCGTCCTCCTCGAAATCCCGGGGCTCTTCCTCTCCCCTTCTTCCTCTGCTCTCCCTCTGTGCCGGCCCCCCTGCACTGGCCTATATGGTCGTGAAAGTTGTGGCATAGAGTAGGCCGGTGCAGGCCATTGTTAGCACGCGTCATGGAGCAGGGGGGCCGTTGTCGTCGGCTATATGAAAATCAGAGAGGGAGACGGAGAGCCGGGTTGGCCATTTTGGAGAGAGAGAGAGAGAGAGAGCAAACCGAGGTCACGCTGGAGCGAGGAGAAGGACCAGCTGTCTCATCGACGCTCCTAGACCAGCCAGAAAGCCCCCAGACGCGTTGTTGACCGATGAGCTTCCCCGGGTCCCTGACTGCCCTGTTTTGCTTTGTTTTTGCGTTCGGTTTGGCCGGGACTCGCGCCGGCCATTTTGCGCGAATCTCGGCCCATACCATCGTGCCCCGGCGTTTGTGCATCGTCGCCAAAGGTAGATACAGGTTTCCCGAGGACGGCGGGGCCTCGAAACAGGTCGGAATCTGTTGTTTCTGTTTGTGCATGCCATGTGTTCGACGAAATACCTCAAAAAGGCTGGTTTTGATTTGTTTGCCGGCCGGCGAGCAGGCGGTCGGATGGCGACCTAGGCATGTGGCGAAGCTCGATGATGGTCTAGGGGGCGGATTTGGGGTCGGTGCAGGTTTGGGTCGGCTAGCGAAAGGCCAATTTTGGCCCCGCCGGCATCCCCCACGTACCTGTGCACGCGGGTTTAACCCGACCCAGATCAACCGATCCAACTCGGGTCAACACCTTGGGTCGGATCCATTAACCCGGGTCGATTTCGACTCGATCCAGATCAACTGATCCGACCTAGGTCAATGCCCTGGGTTGGATCCATTGACCTGGGTTGGATCTAGCCGACCCGGATCCGCAAACTGATCCGTTTTAATATTATATTATATTATTTAAAAGATATTAATTTTTTTAATTTTTAATTTTCTTTTTCTTCCGTATTTATTTATTTATTTATTTTTATTATTTAAATTATTATGTGGTATGTCTAAATGTGTTAATTTATTGTTGTATTATTATGCATATTGTTTTAATTGCATAAATCGTTGTGTTTTAATTAGATAAGCCTATAAGGTTATGTGGTAGTTCCCTACATGTTGTCTATTTTATTATTATCATCATGCATGTTTTTAATTATACTTTAATTGCATGAATTGTTGTGTTTTAAAGGTTGGTCGCTTTAGTTAGGGTTAGAACCTTAGGCTGCATATTTATTTTGAATGCTAATTGTTTATGATTATGCACTCGTTTGATCACATCACTTGTTAGGATAAATGCCCTAAAATCAATCAAAATTGTTTGACAAATGTTTTCAGAAATGAACAGGGTAAAAAGGTATCGAAATGGCATTAGTTATCCAACTAGTGTAACTAAGTCCCCGAATTCAGTTAATCTCTAGTTCGTAAAAATATGGTGATTCTCCCATCACCCTATTTGAGTTTTTAATCGACCCACTCCAAATCGATTAGTAGCGACTCCTTGTTATAAACCACTTGCATGTTAAAAAATTTAAAGCCTAAGTCACAATATGGTATGGGTTTGGGAGAGCTCGAGTTAAGTTTTGAACCTAGACTTAGCACATACCAAGTGAACCCCCTTTTTTTTTTTGCATGTTCGATAAAAAAAAATCTGGAGGTTAGTCGCAACATCATAAAAAATAACAAACGCCATATACATCACAATAAGTAATTGGTAACTTAGGAGCCAGTGCTCATAAATTGACAATGTGAACATCGACAATCCAAATAATCGATAACATGAATATTGACAACTCAAAAAATCGACCAAGTGATTAATAAACAACACTTAGCTAGTAAATCAGTAACTTAGTTGAATTACAAAAATATTACTTTCAGCTCTAGTTTCACCATTACCACTTTTTATACTACCAAATCTTATGGACATTGATTAATGACAAACTCGACATGTAAAGACTCATCCATTCATGTCAAACGACCACAACGATTCAACAGACAATCACTAAAACTTTCTCAAACTTAACATCAAAATTTAAACTAAAATATTCAACCATCAAACAACCAAGTCAAGAGTACCAAATAGATCAATTCAAACAATGAAACAAAATCCAATCAACTTGAGATTTGTCGCAAATAAAATCAATATTATAATCTTATGACTTAAAGATCAAGATATCAATTTTAAACCCATGAAATAAATAATTCGATCTAAAGGCTTATAGATTCGAATTAAAGATCATGTGCGATTGCAAATTAGGAAAGTTATTCTAATTAAGATATGCCTATCACTCAAAAGATTTGAATAGATATCAATCATTCAAATTAGGCAATAACTGAAAATCAAATCCTAGATAAGATTTTACCTATTTCGTAGATAATATTTCAAAATTTGAACCAACAGATGGTGGATCATAATAGCGGCTGGCGGTGGTGTTCGGCCAAGGATGGTGCTCAAACGTTGGTGCAAAGTGGCTGGCGACAATGGCTGGCTGGTCACGGCTCTGTAGGGACTCGCAGGTTGGTGGTGTGTCGCAAGTGACTAGTAATGGATTCGTCTCGCCGACGGGGGTGCTCAGGGAGGTCTCTGTGTGGTGGCCATTGGTAAGAAAACAGGGAGAGACGCCACAAGGAAGGCAGAGAGACGTTATAGTAAGGATCGACCGGCGCCGTTAGTTGCTTGCACTACTAGACAGTCACACTGACTAAGAAGGCTACGAGGGCGTTGCTGGATTTTCATCAAAAAATCTGCACACAAAGATTAAGCACTATATAGGCATCATCGATTATGGTTGTAGCTTGATGGGCTTGCTGCAAAAGAAAATGTAAAACTTGCTGGATAGCTTGTAAATGTTAAGAACAGAGTTGATATTGTAGGGAAACTGGGAAAGTTTCGCTCGTTGTTGGACACAAGGCTGGAGCAGAGGCGTCACGGTCGCAGGGCTCATCAGCTCGTAAGGCGTTAGGGGCTGGTCATCGCTAGAAGGACTGCTCCGCGATGATTGAACTGGCGGGTCCGGCTACAAAGCGTGGCCGAAGCTTCGTCGTCACAGAATCATAGCAAGGTTACTCGACGGCTCCATCGAGAGAGAGGCAATAGCTGTGTTTTCCCCCCATTGTGAACCCTAAAGCACCTAGTTATAAGAATAAGCTAGGGTTTCTTGTTCTTTAATTTCAATTATGGGCCCTTTTAATTAATGTGGGTGTTGCGGAAGCAAGCGATCGAACTATAAAATAGATATAATAAGAAAATAAATCGGACACCAAGTTTACGTGATTCGGTCATAGTGACCTACCATCAATGAAGAGAGCAGCAACAAATTCCACTATAGATCAGTTAATACAATGGATATTATAATTGCACGAGCAGTAACAAATTTTACTATAGATCAATCAATATAATGGATATTACAATTGCACTCGAGTTACTCAAACACTTTTAGTATTTCTCAAGCCTTAATTATACCCTGTGTTTAACTCTATAATTGCTCACGAAATAATTTCTCAATCTTATGAAGAAATTGCACACAAATTCTTATCATAAGAATTTAATTGATTTTAACACTTGAATTCTTGATGTAATTTCACGAACAAAATCCACGGAGAAATATCTGCTATCAAGCACTCGTGGACGGCACTTCAATGTTTCTCTCGGTCTCTGGACATGAATATAACAAAGATCACGCTGCGACCCTTGGCATCCAACGAAGAAGAGATACCTATATATGAAACCATGTAAAATATCTTGGTCAAAGTCAGACCATTATTTCCTTATTTGAGTCCTTGTCTAGCACGAAGTAAAAGCACCAAGTCAGGATAGGAATTTAAATGCAAAATATCTTCTCTTTCCTTTTTCTGCTTTGCTTGGCGATAACTCTTGAACAAATAAATTTTTTTTTCATATTTGGACTATGATATCAAAGAAATCTAGATTTCCATGACAAATATTTGGGTGTTCATAAATAGTAATTTATCTAGGGTGGAATTTTATTTACGAACTCAAACTCAAGATATATTTTAACAGTGGACTTATAGGCTTGACTCCTTATGGGCTTATTATATTTAAGCTTAAAGCCTTTTATTAACTCTAACTCTCATGGGCTAAATCCAGCTTATTGAAGCTTAAAACCGCCTTTCCTTGTGATTTTCGACCACTAGCACTCCCTCCAAGCCTTGTCCGACTTTTGCCTCATTCTTGGGTTCAGTCCAAATAATTCGACTAAGCTCAAAACCATCCACTGTCGGTCCAAATGCAATTTATCTATATGCAAAATGCTCCTAATTCTATATGCAAATTAATTAATATTTTTGTTTAGAGGCTGGGGTCAATCTCTAATTTTCCATGCAATTAAAGACTAAATTGTGTTGCCAAGATTTAGGTGTCAACAATTGGAAGTCTTAAAACATTTCACGAAAGTGCAATTAAGTCTTAAAACTTTCAAAAAATGTAATCAAGTCCTAAAATTTATCAAATTGGTGTAATAAAGTCTTTTTATTAATTCCGTCCAACTTGGCTAACGAAAAATGCTGACGTGATTTTTTTAAAATTATTTTATTTCTTCTACGTTTGGTCCAAAAATGATTTTTAAACTAAATATTATTTAAATTAGATTAAAAAATTAAATAAATTTTAAAAAAAGAAAGGCAAAGGAGGGCAAGGGCCCGACCCTCGTTTCTGGTCCACTGTTGCTAGTCGACGATTGTGCTACGAGGGTTGGCCAAGGTTGCTAGATCTTGACCAATGGTAACGACCCTGGCCGGTCGTAGGCGAAGGCCTTGGTGATGGTGGGGAGGTAGTGGCGAGGGCTTGATTTTGCTTTCCTTTTTTAAATTTAATTTAAATAATATTTATATTGAACTATTAGATTTTGACCAAAACGAGGTCGTTTTGGCCTTATCCTTCATATTTTAGCCGTGTTAGCACCACATAGTGGAGAGAGAATAATAAAAAAGCTACGTTAGTGTTTTCCGTTAGTCAAGTTAGATGGAGTTAATGTAAGAATTTGATTGCACAAATTTGACAAATTTCAGGATTTGATGACACTTTTTAAACATTTTGGGCTCAATTGCACTTTTTTGACAAGTTTTAGAACTTTTAATGTACTTATCACGAAAAGAAAAGAAAGAAAATTAGGAACATAACAAGCAACATTGGATGATGTCCACTTTAGGCCCTCACTTGAGACTAAGTTGGCCAATTCAAGTCCTTATTCAAGATAAGGTCCACTCGAGGTCATCTTTATAGAAAACTGCTCAATTTCGTGTCCTTATTTGATACATGATTCTCTTTGAGTCATCTTTTGAGAAATTGGCCCCACTTAAGGTCTTTATTTGAAAATTTTATCGAGATAATTAGCTCTCACATTGGTGACGAGTCACGTAATTCTTGTAATGCACAAATCTAATGATATTGTGGCATGCTAGTTAGCGAGTTTGATGATCAATGACCCCCAATATCCCATATCAACAGCCCCATACTTACTTAAAGGTATGACATGATGCCTAAGGATGTCACCTATAAGACCCTAATCAACCATTTTGGGATAAGATTGCTTGTTGGATTTACCATCAAATTGTTTTGTGACTTATAGCAAAGAAGATTTAGACTCTTTCTCTTACATTGTAGAGGAAGACATGGTTTCGTGACTCAATCATTTGCGCTAAAACAAAGGAAGATGGTGACATGTTAGAAAAGAGACGTTTCAATGTTCCTTGACATGGAGGCAAAACATAAATTGAGGATGTCAAATTGATCTTGAAACAATCATACAATTTGAACATTGTTCCACATGCGAGGATCGATTCGAACCAAATCAATGCTCGATTACAGGCACTATTCCATGTCCATGGTCAGATTCTCAATAGTTCTCATTACCAAAACATGTTGACGCAGTTTCAAAACTTAGCCATGAGTCAATGATCATGTCCCGTTAGCAAAACGAGAATCGAATAGCATAACTTAATGTCCATGCAGACATTAATGCGAGGGCCCCTATTCAGAAATGTTCTTTTTTCAACTATTATTTGACAAGTAGAACATGCCTTTCGGGTCAGTTTCTAGATTCCTTCACCTGGTGAAAAACCACAAAGTTCTTTCTTCCCTTATGGCGTACGAAAGTGATAGTAATATTATAACAACAAGAAGCAATAATGGTACGAAATCCCCATCAGCTACTATTAAATCGGAAGAGTTATATTTTTCCGTTCTCTGTTAATTAAAACCATTAATAAAAGAAATGACCGGTGGCTCTTTTTTCAAGGTAAGATGTAGGTAATTTACCAACACTTTTGTGAAATTGCCAAATCTTTTTTATAGTTAGCAAATTGCCAATTTGTATAGAATTTACTAATTTTTATTTACATAACCTATAAACTTACGATCTTACGTGCATGATTTTCTTCCACATTCCATGAGTAGAAGATCCATCTTATCAATGTAGGATTAAACCTTGCCAGCGTGCTTACTCGTACCTAGTGGGAACTACCCTACCTTGATTGCTAGTGGCTTGCTTCCTTGATCGACAAACTCCTCGAACGCCTTATTGACCGAATCAACAGAACTTACAATCTTTGATATTTTCAAGAGTATGAAGTTTTGGTTTTGCTTGCCATAGAGTCATGCATCATGCTTTTCAGCTAAGCAAAAATATGAAGAAGAAAACTCAAGTGTGAAATGAAAACTTACTCTTAAATCTACTAAAGCAACCTTTCCATATCGATGAGGAGGGTCATACCGTCAAAGAGAACCGGTGTATAAATTCTAAATAGTCAAGAAATGTTGTCTCCGCAGGCCTCATGTTTCCTTAACTCAACTGCTCCGGACGATGACACCGAGACAGAGAAAGCAATCAAAATGCATAAGCTTGTTGACTTAAACAGTAATTCGATAGACGAAGGAGTCACAATCGTTTCAACAACTCCCCCACAAATCACTGCAGTTTCTGCTCTTCAAAATCCCGGTTGGACAAACAAAGAAGCTTCTCGGGCGGCTTTAGAACAGTTTCATGCAGGCATGATGTGTGGAAAGTATTTACGAAACTTGAGGACCCATCGGCTAATCAACTTAGTGAATCTTGGTCGATTTTTTTCGTTACGGCATATGTGCAGAATCGATGAAATCAATCATGGCACAGGATTCACGCAAGATTAATGTAGTGTCTCAGTTATTTCCCTTTCACATAATTGAAGTGTGATTTATTCGCTTGTGCTTTTTAACTTGCAACTAGCATCCGATGCGGTTGGCGGTTGACGCAAATGTGTCCATCGCCTATAAATAAGATTGATCCAATGTTTCTGTCATACCAGACATTCTTGTGCCAGCATATCTGTACTTTATGGAAGGATGCAAGCTGGTGAACGAACGGTACTTTACAAAAGGTCAAACACATCTATCTAGCTGAACTGGTACCGCAAGGAACATTCCGTATTGGTCCGTTAAGTGCCCTCATTCATCCAAATTATTGAATATTCATGTAAATAAGGGTAGTCGAAGAATTGATAAGTGAATACTTTACATAAAGGAAACCCTCACCACCTAAAAAAGGTCTACCGTAAGATAAAAGGTATATATAGACAGAAGAAACCCTTAAGGAAACCTTAGAAAGATTTATATAGAAACAAATCGGAACAACCCTTCAAGTAGATGGGAATTTCAAGACATCAACCTTTTGACTTTCTAAGACTAGGGCTAACTATACCCAGATAAAACATAAATACTAACATGTACTATTGATTTAGAAGCAAAATACGATGCATTGGACTTAATAAACACATTAAATGACTAAAACTCACATCTTCATTTTTCTTACTGTCACCTAGTATCTAGTGCATAGGACTTAAGCAAATCCTTAAAAGGCTTTATCTCGATCAACGTCCGGATCTTGAGATTACCGAGATGTAAAACATCCAAAGGGTATTCTCTCTTTTTAGAGAAGATAAAGATATATGAGGAATTAGAGGCACACGGAGTGTGGGTATCGACACATTAAAATAAGGAACGCATTCAAGAAGCCCGTCGTCCCTATATATCAAATTGATAGACCGGGCACGGAACCTTCTCTAGAAAACTATGAATTACATAAAATTTGATGCATTTAAGACTAGACACACGGAGCTATCCAACCATATATGTTATTTGACCGTATAGAAGCACGCTACTCCTCTTAGAAATCTAAAGAGATTTTGACCCATAATCGTGCGAGTAGAGACGAACTAAGCCGCCGAAAAGTTTGACACTAACTATTTGCATAGTATGAAACCTCTTGAGATGATCCTTCATCAATATTTGACCATTATTATGTATCAATATATCTCATGGAAAGATAAGCTTTACACACGAAAACAAGATGCTCAAATTGAGGATTAATGACACAAATAAGAGAAATTGTCAAAATTCGAACTTTATTGATCCATGCTCTTATCTATATTAGGCATCTGCTACCCCTAGAAACAACGGTTATAAAAAATGAGTCGCCAGTATATGATTGACTCTATTATTTCTTAATTCTGTTAGGATTTGGCGTATAATCACAAAGAAATAGAGAGTAAAAGCGAGAAAAGAAAATTGAGACACAATGTTTTTTTCCTGATTTATCCTTAAACTAAGGCTACGTTCAGTAAAGGATTCCACTATAGTTAACACCTCATACCTCTCTTACATCCCTCAATTATAACACACACACACACACACACACACACACACACACACACACACACACACACACATATATATATATATATATATAGGTAACATTAATGGGTCTCTCGCACTTTCCTGTCAAAGGGGAGTATGAACCATACCCCTAACAAATTCTAGTTCGATAGTATATGCTAGACAAGTTTCAAGTACTTTTGAGTTGCCAAAAGCTGTACATAGGCTCAGGGCCAGAAGCAAGTTTCGATTTCCTATTCATGTGTAGACCACGCGACATTATCATGGAGGACTCCGATTTATGGATCCCAACATTTCCACGAAAACATTAAAACTACCCACGGAGACCTTTTTGACAAATTATCCACCAAATCCTTTTAAATTGTCACACCCTTTTGGCATGCAAACATCACTTTTTCAAAGAAAGCCGCGTTCCGCCTACTTCTTTAGAGATTGGCTCCATATCGTCATCTTTGGTGCCAAATCCCCACATATTATATTCTCATCTTTCTGAACCTACAGTTGCCATGCACTTTCATGAGTATCGTGTTAGGTCACCCGCTAAAATCCTTGTCGCCTTGGGAACCGCTCTCTATATAATCCCCATCGTATCGAGTCATTTATTCATCAGACACACAGCACGGTTCGTTATGAGTGTGCTGAAAATGGCCTCGTCTTCTTTGTTTTCAAAGGCCATTTTGACTTTGGCTTGCGTTGTGCTCCTCACTGGCTGCACGACTGCTCAGCTTTCGACTGACTTTTACGCCAAAACTTGCCCCAAGCTCTTCCCGACGGTGAAGAAAACCGTGCAGGCAGCGATTGCCAAAGAGGCCCGCATGGGTGCCTCGCTCACCCGTTTGTTCTTCCACGATTGCTTCGTCAATGTAACTTCTCATTCTCATCCACTTTAACTTCTCAACATTCTTTGCCGATATTGAAGACCAATTCGTACATGCTCCTTTAATCATCTGTATATGTGTCCTACGAGTTTTTTGGTCCATTCATTCGTCAACAAAACCCCCAGCATTATGTTCTCGAGGTGTAATTTCTTGCATCGGCCAAGCCTTGGCAACACTCTCTCTTTTTCATCGTCGTCTAGCAATTTGCTAAATCTTTCTTTTTGTCATCCTTAGCGAGAATTCAACATATTCAGAGAAAAGAATAAATCAAACATAAGTATGGTGTCGGGTTGTCTTGTCCGGTGTCCAATGCAAATACGTAAAAAGAAACACTTGACCTAGTATGTCATTTGTAAGGTACGTATCCCATGCAAAAACAAAAGAATGCCCTTTGACCTGGTAAGCCATCATGAAGTAAGATGCTGCACGGAAGTCAAGTCAAGTTCATATTTGCTAAATTTAAAAGCATAGTTTTATTGGCTGGGGATTGTAATATGGTAATTTGAAAAGTCGTCGATGCTCATAGCTAAGAAAGAGTTTGGCTCATTAAACAACAAATCAAAGTGATTGCCTTTTCAATATTCATGGTTTATTTATCAGGGTTGCGACGGATCGAACCTCTTGGATGACACACCTACTTTCACCGGAGAGAAGAACGCAGCCCCAAACCAAAATTCCTTGCGAGGGTTCGATGTGGTGGACAAGATTAAGTCCGCGGTGGAGAAAGTATGCCCTGGCGTCGTCTCATGTGCTGATTTGTTGGCGATCATCGCCCGAGACTCCGTTAAGATAGTAAGTCATTGGAATTTAAGTTGGAATGGAATAGAAGAGACGAAAGCCTCTCATTATTTTGCATGAGTAATAATTTGTTGCGTATGAATTGGGCAGCTGGGGGGGCCAGGGTGGCATGTGAAGCTGGGAAGGAGAGATGCGAGAACTGCGAGCCAGGCAGCAGCTAACAACAGCATCCCTCCTCCAACTAATAACCTCAACGCTCTCATTTCCAGCTTCCAAAATCATGGCCTTTCTCAAAAGGACCTCGTCGCACTATATGGTGAATTTCCCACACAACCCCCGCCCCCGCCCCCCCCTCTCTCTCTCTCGAGAAAAAAAATTTGGTAATTTGCAAAAATCCATGAGGAAATGATTTCGCACCAGCAACTGCTCCATAAACCAAATCTATTAAATCAAGTTGAACACATTTCAAGAATTTATGAGATCCACACTGGTCCTGCTAAAGAACACAGAAATGTTAATGCAATTCTACACTTTAATTGGTTCCCCCTCATCACCCTTAGAATTTTACAAGATCCAAACTACTCTAATTAATACTTGTTTGTATGTTCTCTTGATCTTAAATACGCAGGAGCACACACAATTGGGCAAGCGAGATGCACAAACTTCCGGGCCAGGATCTACAATGAGAGCAACATCGACAGATCATTTGCCCGAACGACGAAGAGCAACTGCCCACGCATGACCGGCGTTGGCGATAACAACCTGGCCGGGCTTGACTTCCAAAGCGCGACATCGTTTGACAACACCTACTACGTCAACCTCATCAAGAAACGAGGCCTCCTCCACTCTGACCAACAGCTCTTCAACGGCGGGTCCACCGACTCACTCGTCAGGACTTACGCCAAAAGCCAAGGCACCTTCTTCAAGGACTTCGTGACCTCCATGATCAATATGGGCGACATCAAGCCCCTCACCGGGTCCAACGGCGAGATCAGGAAGAACTGTAGGAGGGTCAATTAAGTATTGATAAAAGATGGTTGATATGCCTAACATCTCTAAAAAAGTCCAAACCATTCTATAATCTTCTAACATCGGAGACGCAGAATCTATAATAGTGTGGAAAACCAAGAGAGAAGCATTCTTATGTCATTTGAAGCCAATGTATTGGAGGATATATAAGGGAACTGTTGGCGTGATTTTCTCTCCTATCTAAGGAATGGAAATTTGTTAATATTGTATTCCTATAATTCTGGGGTGTCTTCCCTTTTTCTAGTGATCTTCCTATTTGGTTGCTTGTTTCCTTTGTTGTAGCAACCTTTCCTATATATATGGTTGAACAATGGCAGATGGTACTGCTAAGGAAACTTCCTAATAGATTTTGAAGTTGACAACATTGTCCATGTGAATTATTTTGATCCAGGTAAATATATTTTGGAAATGACAATTCCAATACTTCGAGAGAATTAGACTTTCTGGACACTTAGATTTTACGAATACCTAAAGGAAGAATTCAGCTTTTTTGCAAAAGTCATTCAAACTTTATATTAAATAGATGAAGAACTTTAGACTTTACTTCTAAAAGGTTCAGACCTTTTTGAAGACCCACACTAACTTGAGTTCTGGATGTGAAGCAAGAATTAAAAGTTATCCAGATTCTGAAACTACTCAGAACATACATAACGGTTAGTGATCTAGCGTGGATTTCACAGAAGGAAAGTTTTGATTGATTAGATCTTAAAAGGCTATTTTGCAAAGAAAGTTTATAATGCAAAATTGTCCTAAATCGATTGACAATCAAACATTAAGGCAAGTATATCTCACAATAGATAAAACTCTACTTATGGAAACCAAGATTGTGGTTAGTTGAAGATTGAAAGATGATCCTTTGAAGACTGTTCAACAGCTAGTTTGGAAGTGGATGAGTATAAAAGAAGATTAATGAGGAAAAGAAGGGAAAAACGAAGTTTAGAATTTACAAGTCCAAAGTCTGAGCATATTCCGATTTTACTACTTGTCATTTCTTAGCCAAATACTGAGATCTTAAGAAACATTTTGTAAGAGTGATTGTGTGAGATAGAGAGTTCTATTATTTACAAAGTGATATCGCTCAGAAATTGTAAACTCTTTCAATCACATAGTGAAATCCAGCCAGTAGGCTGTCAACATAGGAGAGTAGACGTATGGTTGATTTAAGTCGAACCACTATAATTTCTTGTGTGCAGTTTTTCTATTCCTAAACTCTTATTTTATTTTTTATATTGCACACTAGCACATTTGGGCCCGTTTGGTTTAACTTTGAAAATGCTATTTGGGGGAATGCAAATACCTTTGGGTGAAAGCCCATTAGGAAAATGCAAATGGTGTTTGGTAAAACTATTTTAGAAAGCTACTTTGGGCAAAATATAGTGTTTGGTGAATTATTTTTGCAAATGGACTTTGGGAATAAAAAACCCAACTTACCCTTCGCCGGAGCTGGTGCCGGCCAGCCATCGGCGAGCCAGATCTAGCGCCGGCGGTTGTCGCCTGAGGTCGGGCGACCGTCGGCGGGTTAGATCTGGGGCCAGCGGCCGTCGCCCGAGGCCGGGCGACCCTTGGCGAGGGTTACGGGACCCAAGCGGCCGCCGCCTGGGTTGCCCGCCTGGGTCGCGCCCGCCAGGGTCGTGCGACCTTAGGCGGCCGCCACCTGGGTTGCGCGACTTCAGGCGGCCGTCGCCTGGGTCGGGCAACCTTGCCGGCCTTTCGTAGCCCAGATCCGCCCTCGCCGCCCCTTCGTCGGCCAGATCTGCCCTCGCCGGTGAAGAAGATGAGCAGTAACATGGGTAAAACCGAAATAAAGGAATTTGAGTGAGGGCAATTTAGGAAGGAAAAAATAGGCTTCAGCATTTCAAATGCAATTTTTCGGCTTTTCATTTCTCAAGCGGTTCAGCATTTGGGGAAGGGGCTTTCGAGGCTGAAAGCCCCTTCCAAAAGCCGAACCAAACGGGGCCATTGGCTATAAAGTCTGCTCAGAATTTGAATGTCTTTCAAACTTTAATCTTGATCATTTCTTTCCGCTTTAAAAATTGATCAAAAGTTTTAGATTGCCTATTCACTTCCCTTTAGGTGATTCTTGCTCGCTACATTAGGTACTACATAACAAAATAACAAAAGAGAATGAGAGTTTTTCGTCCGAGGATGTAGGCACATTACCAAACCTCATTAAACTTTTGTGTCTTTGTGTGATTGTTTGATTTTCTACATGGTATCAGAGCGGGTTATGTTCTTAATTATTTGAAGAACTCGTCTCGTCCACGTCCTCTTTTGGCGTTGGCTATTGGGTTTGCTGTTTTTCTTTGTTGTCCTTGTCTCACCAGAAAACAAGCGTTCAACGTGGGCTATTGCAATCTCTAGGTGGGCACCATGACAGATTTGAAATTAGAATCTGGAAAACTTCCCGACATGAGTGCGGGCTCTAGATGAGAAACAGCGAAGGCTTTGGTGAATGAGGGAAACAGCCAACGTCTTACATCTATTTTGCTGAAAGGAAGGAATTTTCTCCCATGGTCGCGAGCAGTGACCATCGCACTTGGAGGTCGATCGAGGCTTGGACATATTACTGGGCAAACTAAAGCCCCTGATGAAACTCATCCAAAGTTTGAAGAATGGCAAGCAAGCGATCACCACGTTATGACTTGGATCTTCAACTCAATCGAGCCTAAAATCTATGAGATTTTTGCTTACTCAGATTCGGCCAAAACATTGTGGGATTCGTTGTCTAAGATGTATGGTCAAGCCAACAATGCATCTCGAATTTTTGAGCTTTAACAAGGTCTTGCTAACTCCAAGCAAGGTGCAAATCAGTCATTCACAGAACATCTGGAGAGCATGAAGAAACAATGGGATGAACTTCGTCAGTACAGACCTGCAACCCAAAATGTGCGTGACTATGTGCAAAGGGAAGAACAAGATAGAATTTTCTATCTCTTGGCAAACCTAAGGCCTAAGTTTGAAGACACCAAACGTGACATTCTTATGAAGCCACAATTGCCGTCCTTTAATACCGTGTGCTCCATAATATAGAGTGAAGAAACAAGGAGGAGAGTCTCGCATTCTGACTCGATTGTGACACCATCAGCAGGCTCATTGGAGCACTCGGCAAACACTGTTAGTTCCAATGCCAGGCAAAGTGATGCTGGTACTCAGTTTGTCAAGGGGAAAGGAAAGAAGGCCATTCGTTTTCATTGTGATCGAGATGGGCATTCCAAGGAACGATGTTGGATTCTACATCCTCCACTGCGTCCAAATAAGGACGAGGGCTCAGACGCTAAGATAGCAATTCAAGGAAATACCACAGACTTCCAATCCAAGTAGGAGTCCCTAGCGCTGCAGGTTCAACAGCTACTTCAGACACATGGTTTGGGTTCCTTTGGCATTGAATCCAGAAATTTGGCCAAGACTTCTGGTAATATTCGTGCACTTTCTGTTAATTCTAGAAATCGATTTATTGTTGATTATGGTGTTACAGACCATATGTGTAGTTCTCCACATATTCTATCTAATACGTCTTCTAGCTCTTCATATCCACCGATCACAGTGGCTAACGGAGCAGAAGTACCAACCTAAGGTGTGGGGCGACTGAATGTGCTTTTGAAAAAAACCGAGGCTTTATTGGTTCCGGGATTATCTTCTAATTTAATATATGTGAGCAAATGTACTAAACAGTGGAATTGTAATGTCATTTTTACTCCATAGAAGGTGTTGTTTCAGGATCACAGTATCAGGAGGATGATTGGTGAAGGACAACTTCGGGACGAGCTGTACACCTTAGATTTGCATGGCGAAGCGTTAGTGGCTAGGAAAGGGGCTGTGGATACCTCTCGTTTATGGTATTGGCACAAGGGTCATCCTTCAGATCGGTTGTTGCAGTCCTTAGACATGTCTTTGACTCATGATTCTAGTAGTTATGATCCATGTCACTTTGCTATAGGTTGCCTTTCCCTAAACATTTGCATAAATCAACTAAATTGTTTGCTTTGGTACATTCAGACATTTGGGGATATTCCCCTGTTGATTCTAAAGAGGGTTTTCGGTATTTCGTTACCTTTATTGATGATAAATCGAGAGCTACTTGGCTTTACCTTCTTAAGTACAAAAGTGAAGTACTTGCAGTTTTCCAGGATTTTTGCAATATGGTGACTAATCAGTTTAATACTTCTGCGAAGGTTCTTCGTACCGACAATGGTACTGAATACACTAATAAGACATTTTAAGTTTTTTTACGAAGCAAGGGTATTACTCGCGAGACATCATGTGAGGTACTCCACAATAGAATGGGGTACCTAAAAGGAAGAATTATCACCTACTGGAGGTCACTTGGGCCTTGTTGTTCTCGGGGAATTTGCCTAAACCCTATTAGGCTACAAGTGTTATGACCCTTGCACAAAGCGTGTTTATATTTCTCGGGATGTTGTATTTGATGAAACTCATATGTTTTTGTTTTGACAAGAGTCACTTTTAAGGGGAGTGCACAGATTATTATAAGCAGTTTTCCTATGAATTTGCTCCTGTCCCTATGGATGTTAATGGGACCGGTGAAGCCGTAGTTAGTAATGGGGACGTCGAAGTCAACAATGGGAGCTGTGCTTCGGGTCACGAATTTGCAGAACAAAATGCTTCGGGTCACGAATTTGCAGATTAAGAAAATTCAGAAGTGGACCGAGAGATTGAGGCAACTGCTATTCCAGAAGTTGAACCTGGAATTGCCACCGAGGAGCTGACAGATGAAAGCGCAGCGGATGCAATCCGGTTACGAAGGTCATCTCGTGTCACTAGACCCTCAAATCATCTTCGGGATTTTACTGCTTATTATTCAGCTCAACATCCTATTCAAGAATTTGCTGGCAATTACAAAATTTTTCACAATTTTTTGAGTTTCTTATTTGCCGTTGAAGAACAACAGGCACCTCACAACTATGAGGAAGCAAGGGAAAAAGCCATCTTCCCTGGTGCAATGAATGATGAACTTCAGGCTTTGGATCGAAATCATACTTGGGAACTGGTACAACTTCCAAGAGGGAAGAAGACAGTTGGTTGCCAATGGATCTATAAGATCAAATACAATAGTGACGGATCAGTCGAAAGGTATAAAGCAAGGCTGGTTGCAAAAGAATACACTCAAACGTATGATATAGACTACAAAGAGGCCTTTGCACCTGTGGTTAAAATGAACACTGTGCGTGTTCTTATGTCTGTAGCTGTTAATTGTGGATGGCTCTTGTTCCAAATGGATGTAAAGAACGCATGTCTTCATGGAGATTTGGAGGAGGAGGTTTATATGGATCTTTCTCCTAGTCACCCCTTGCAGAATAAAGATGGAATTGTTTGCAGGTTGAAGAAGGCCATATACGGTCTTAAGCAATCACCCAGAGCTCGGTATGGTAAACTGAGTGCTGTGCTCATCAAGGTTGGATTCAAAAGAGAGGCAGCGGACTCTTGAATGTTCACCAAGGCTGATGACAAAGGTATAGTTGTTGTGCTTGTTTATGTTGATGATATTGTGATTACAGGCAGCAATCAACATGGAATCGAAGCACTTAAGCAGCATTTGAGCAAGGAATTTGATATCAAAGACCTTGGCAGATTGAGGTATTTTTTGGGTATTGAGGTGGCGAGTTCTCATTAAGGATTATTCTTATCTCAAAGAAAATATGTTATGGATTTGCTAAAGGAGACTAGGAAGTTTGGAGTTAGACCGGCCAACATTCCTATGGAGTATAATAGTAAGTTCATTTTAGACGACACTCCATTACATGATGTTGGGCAGTTTCAACGGCTTGTTGGATGTTTGATATATCTGACTATCACTAGACCTAGTATAGCATATACTATTAGTTATGTAAGTCAATTTATGCGGAAACCAACTCGAGGGCATATGGAGCTAACAAATCATTTGCTACGGTATTTGAAGGCCATGCCTGAAAAGGGAATTCTAATGAAAAATAATGGTCACACAGAACTTGTTGGCTACACTGATGCAGATTGGGCTGGGAGCCTTGTAGACAGAAAATCTACTACATGGTTTTATATTTATTTGGGAGGAAATATTGTCACTTGGAAAAATAAAAAGCAAACAGTAATTGCTCGTTTGAGTGTAGAGGCAGAATATCGGGCCATGGCTACTACTACAAGTGAAATTGTGTGGCTGAGACTACTGCTTCAAGAATTGGGTTGCAATTGCATGACCAAGCCTACGAAGCTATTTTGTGCTAATCAAGCTGCAACTCATATAGCTTCAAATTTAGTGTTTCATGAGAGGACCAAACATATAGAGGTGGATTGCCACTTTGTGAGAGAAAAGGTGCAAGACAAGAAAATTGAGACACCGTACATTCGGAGTGAGAGTCAACTGGCCGACGTTTTTACCAAAGCATTACCCAGGGGAGTAATTCAAGAAATGATAAGCAAGTTAATCTCCAACGAGGTCTTCGGCCCAACTTGAGGGGGAGTGTTGGCATGATTTTCTCTCCTATCTTAGGAAAGGAGATTTGTTAATATTGTATTCCTATAATTCTGGGGTGTCTTCCCTTTTTCTGGTGATCTTCCTATTTCTGGTTGCTTGTTTCATTTATTGTAGCAACCTTTCCTGTGTATATGGTTGAACAGTGGCAAATGGAATTACACAACAGAATAACAAAAGAGAATGAGACTTTTTGTCCGAGGCGTTGGCACATTGCCGAACCTCATTAAACTTTTGTGTCTTTGTGCGATTGTTTGATTTTCTACGGGAACCTACCATTTCATTTGAACAGCTTGGAAATCTGCTACATCGTCAATTGCAAAAGCTTAGGGCTTTAATACACTTTTTTCCCCTCATGTGCTCTTCTTTTGGACTCGAGCAAGGAAAAGTCACAATCATTGAGCAAGTTGGTTCACGTGCCAGGACACGAAATGAAACGTGCTTTAGTGTGGCCCCTAAATAACCCCACCACTATTCAGATTCCAATAAATTGTGCGTGTGAATCACGACGGCGCAGTCCTCTCTCATTCACATCGCTAATGTATAACTGAGAACGAAAGATAGCTTCTGCTGTACAATTCAATAAGGACTTGTTGTGAGTGAAACCCTTTTTTTTTATTGGCACTTTTTTGTCTAAGCCGTGCTTAGGTTGTACAGCGATTTTCCCATACATCTGTCAAGAACATAAAGCGGTAACTGAATTATCTGCTGTCCCTGCCGATGCATCTTGAAGTCTTTGGTTAAATGACTGCATTAAGTCATAAGTACGGTGAACAGCTTGATGATTGGCCTTCACGTCCAGGATCCTTAAGCAAAGCACGAAAATGAACACATCCAGCACCTCGACAAGTAATTGGTATGGTCTGTTATATCTTACTCGGCAAAAATTACTCACGGATAGCATATTTTGCAAGTTCACGCTCGTTCCCATGTCTGGACCACATCTACTTGTTCGTGAAAAAAAAAATGCTAATAGCAAAAGAGATTTTGTGTTTTGCGTGCCTAACTCGCCGGTAATTTCTGTACTTCCCTCTGGGACGAGCATTCTTCTTCATTAGTGACGTACTAAGACCATCACTTTCCCTTTTAGAAGCGCAATGATCTCTAAAGGTACGGCACATAAAGAAGGTTCTCTTATTTGGTCCACGCTAAGTATTGGCCCTTTTCAATGTAAGTGGAGTGATACATATCGTTCCACTAATAATGATGTTATCAGCTATTGATTCCCTGCTCGGGGATCCAGGAAAATAAACTTAAAAATTTTATTTTCTTAATATAGAAAACATTGTTGATGAAGCCCAATAGTAAAAAGCAAAGGAGAAATTGCCATTTTCTTGTTATTATTAGATTTTGGCTAGACAGGGGTATAGTTGGATTACTTTAGTTTTTTTGTTCTTGCAGGTTCTTGGACAAGGCCGCAATAAAAGAGAGCAGCATGTCTTCCGGCAGACCCCCCTGCACAGTGACCCTGGTTGCTGGCATGAAGCTTATTTTAGGGATGATCTGATACGGGATTGTCGCTCCAGTCCCAAGCACTACATGTGCACAGATCAATACATTATTTGTCCTGATGGGCTGGGTCCGCCTCATGGCCCAGAACATCATCCCTATAAGGCCGAACATTCTTAACTGAGGAGAGAGAGAGAAAGGGCGTTCGCTCAAGCAGAGAAAAAGAGGTAGAGAGCGTTGCTTCGAAGAGGAGAAGAAGCAGTCCAGATTAGACAATGAAACTTTGTCTGAAATGACTCAATTTTCAGTATATTGCTGATGGGATCAAGATCTACAAGTTGATGGGAAAGTTATCAAAAAAGTCATAAACATATCGTACGGATGTCAATTTAGTTATAAACATTTTTACGATTTGTCAATATAGTCATTTCGATTAATTTTGATTGGTAATTGCTGACGTAGATGCTCACTGTCCTACATTGACGTTATACTGATGTGGATAATTTTTTGTATTTTTTAATATTTCCAAAATTTTTATATTTTTTTGAAATTTTCTTTTCTTTTTTTTTTTTCCTTTTTTTTCTTTTATTTTTTCCTTCTTCCTCCGCGGGTTGCCATGAACAGCGATCGGCCATAGGCAAGGATTGATGAGGGTCTACCTCATCGGATCTATCGAGGGCAAGCCTCAAGGATTTGGCGAGGGTTGACTTGCCTATGGCCAGTTGCCAGCCATGGCAATCGGCCACGGAAGAAGGAAAAAAAGGAAAAAATTATCAAAAAATTCACGAAAATAAAAATAATGCAAAAAGTGGTTTGTGTCATAGCCAGTTGTTCCATGTAGGATGGTTGATGTCTACATTAGTGATTGCCAACAAAAATTAGCTAGAAAAACTATATTGGCAAATCATCAAAAAGTTTATGACTAAATTGGTTAAATTGAAAGATCTATAAGTGAATTGCCATCCGCATAATATGTTTAGGAATTTTGTGGTAACTATCCCACAAGTTGATTGGCTCCCTTTGTTGAAATTCTTCTCCAAATTGTCTCTCAACTTCTCCAGCAGTGGTTAGAGCTAGCTTTCCTAACTAGAGATGAATGATTGTCTAGGACTAAATTAGCTAAATTGAAATGTCTAGAATCGAATTGGCATAAATGCAATAAATTTATAATTTTTTTGGAAATTTTCCTCTCATCTCCGTGTTGATGTATGCCCTGCTTAGTGAGACTGTTTGCAACATGTAGATTTTGTCATTAGCATACAGCTTTGTCTTAGTGTACATCTCACTAATTCACAAATGAAATGCTGCATAAATTCCTTAATTATTAATATATGTACATGACAATGTGCGACAGCCGTCTGGAAATAATTATGTTGTCATCGACGAAGGAAAAAGGTTGCAATACAATCCTCCTTGCTTCTCTCACGTTGAAAATCTTAAGATGTTTATTATTCCATCCAATTTTCAACGCATTTCTATTGCATATGATACCAATTAAGGGAAGAAAACACGCTTTGGAAGGTTCTTACCGGCCGAAAATTAGGCATTATTTGTTCACCTAACAGAAATATTTTATTAGCTTAGTTGAAACTGAAGCAACGCAATGTCTTTCAATAAAACTATCATCGGACAACAATTAAAGGAAAATCAATGTGTGCTCATGATGTTTACATCTAAGGTTTATCCCGAGTAATTAATTTTGAATAATCTTCTCGATAGAACTGTTGAGTAACACACGTTGAATTGGGTCTAGACCATAACGAGAATTTTAGAATGGTGGTCGGTATGGGGTCTAGACCATAACAAGAATTTTAGAATGGTGGTCGGTTACTTAATTTTGTAACGTGTAAATCTAATGAAGTTGGAGCATGCTAATTAGCGAGTTTGATGATCAATGACCCATGTCAACAGCCCCATACTTAATTTAAGGTACGTTGCGATGCCTAAGGATGTCATCAATAAGACACCAACTAACCATCTTGGGATAAGATTATTTGTTCCATTTACCATCAAATTGCCTTTTGATTTGAGCAAAATAACATTAAATATGTGGACCACTCTTTCTCTTTCATTGGAGAGGACGACATGGTATCGTGTCTCACTCGTTTGTGCTAGAAACAGAGTAAAATACGGAAGACAAGTTGACACCTAAAAATGACCAATTTTTTTTTGTTAAAATTGACGAGTCGATAGTATTAAAGTTTGGTGAACAATGGAAGGCGTTGACATCAATATCGATGTGTAATTGATGAATAGCAATATTTTTAGGCTCTTTTATTAGAAATTTAACTATAGTAGAAGACTAAAGATTCCGATTATTCATGTATAAACAAAATCATGCATAATCAGAATCGTTTGCGAAAACATGAAAAGTCTGTACTAACCTCTAGCCATTGATGAAAACGAGAATTTGATATGCGCAGCTTTGACGATCATCAATAGGTATTTTTAGCCAATTACTCTCTCAACATCGATGATGTGTTTTCTGATATCTCAGATCAATGAATGAGGGATCGATCTTAAAATTATGAGAAGGTTTGGCTTAGATGACCTATTTATATCTCAATTCATACCTTTATAGATAACTTCTCCCATCAAAATAGTTATATTAATATTGGACGATCATAGTTATCGCGTATTTAAATGTGTTCAATAAATGTCAACAAAATTAATCAATGTGGGCAATAATAAACTAAATGTGGGATGACCTATTTATATCTCAATTTAGACCCTTATAGATAACTTCTCCCATCAAGATAATTATCTTAATATTGGATGATCATAGTTATCACGTATTTAAATGCATTCAATAAACGTCAACGAAATTAATCAATGTGGGCAATAATAAACTAAATGTAAGATTACATTATAGATAATATAATTATAACATTCTCCTATTTGATCCCAGCATTTCATCAAACGAAATATTGAACCAAAAACAAAAACTCCATGCTGAAAATAAAACACATGAATCATGGCGATAAGTCCTCCTAGAACGAGTATTATCTTCCATGTATCACAATGCGTCTTATTAGCCCATATGTGATAACATAACTTAATGAATAAATCTTATGTTTATTCTAGGTCATAAAACGATTATTATTCTCAAAATAACTGAATGTGTACACCATAATTAAGAATAACATCACAATAAATAAGAGTTTCACAAATTCGTCCATACGAAGAAATTTTACATGATAGGGCCAATTCCCATCCTAAACACATGATTCTTATAACTCATTGGTGGCATGCTTTTAGTTAAAGAATTAGCTAACATCAATTCAGTACTAACGTGTTCAATGACCACTTTGTTCCCTTTAACACATTCCCTTATGGCTAAATACTTAATGTTGATGTGCTTGCTTTGATTACCACTTTTGTGGTTTTTAGCTTGAAAACAGTAGTTGAATCGTCACAAAATATCCTTAATGGCTTAGCAATGGAATCAACAACTCTAACCCCTGATATGAAACTCTTTAACCGCACACCATGTGAGGTAGCCTTAAAATAGGAAATGAACTCAGCCTCCATAGTGGAAGTAGCAACCAAAGTCTGTTTCATTCTCTTCCAAGACGCGGCTCCGCCAACTAACATAAAAATGTACCCATATGTTGATTTTCGAGAATCAATGTAATCAACTAAATTCGAATATGAATAACCAACTATGTCCAAGTTGACAGTTCGTATATACTTAAGCATGTGATCTTTTGTACCTTGAAGGTACATGATTTCCTTCTTTACAGCTTTTCAATGGTCCATACCTGAATTACTTTAATATCTTCCTAGTATTCCTATAGCAAAAGCAATGTCAGGTTGAGTGCAAACCTGAGCATACATCAAGTTTCTAACAGCAGAAGCATATGGGATGTTATTCATTGTTGCGACCTCCTTGAACTGGCCTGGTCGCCTGAGGGGTTTGGTTAATGGATTACTAAGCTAAACCTAGCTCAAGCTTTCCCAAGCCCATTCCAACTCGCGACTTAAGGTTTAAGTTGTTAATATGCAAATCAATTTCATCTAGGAGTCGTCACTAATCAGTTTTTGGTGGATCGATTAGACACTCAAGTAAAGCATAGGAGAAATGTTTCACTTCTACAAACCAGAGATTCAATGAGTACGGGGACTTGATTACATTAATTGACCAACTAATACCCTTTCGGTACCTAATCTTGTTCAATTACCGCCCAACATGTTCACACTAATTGAGAGTCTTAAAATTCTAAGCTAAAGGAAGAAACAATCAACATGCGACTCTAACATGCCTAATCAACCACAGGCAAACATAAATTACACACGCAATTCAAGACACGAGAAATCAAACATGGCATTAATCATACAAAAAAGGGCAAGCAAAGGCAACTTCCAAAGCCCAAACAATATTTCTTGATTTTATGGATTTTTGGAGTTTTTCCAAAATTTTCTCAATTTTTATTTTTTAAAATTTTTAAAATAGACTTTTTAATATTTTTTTGGACTTTTAAACATTTTCGAATTTTTTAAATTTTGATTTTTTAATATTTTTATTAATAAAAATATAAAAAAGCCATGATAAAAATATAACAGATCTCCGTTAAGGAATGCCGTTTTCACATTTAATGCAATTCCATGTCAAAATAGGCAACTAATGCCAAAACGATACGAAAAGAATCTTTCTTAGATACAAGAGAAAAGGTCTCCGTGTAATCGTTTTCCTCCCTTTGAGTGAATCCTTTAACAACTAGTCTAGCTTTATATTTCTCAATGTTGCATAATAAGTCCTTCTTAGTTTTGAAGACCCATTTACAACTAATGGCCTTCGCACCATTAGGCAACTCAACCAAATCCCAGACTTTGCTAGATGCCACAGAACTCATCTCATCCTTCATGACATTGTACCACAAATTGCATTTATCACAACTCATGGCTTGTAAAAACGTTTTAGGATCCTTCTCAACTCTAACATTATAGTCAAATTCTTATAGATACACTATGTAATCACTAGGTATTGCTTATTTCTTTATTCTAGTATATCTTCTTAATGTTGCATCAACATACTCTTGAGGTACATGTTGTTCAACTGATTATTCAACAGTTTTTGGTAATTGTTGAATAACTTGATCCACTAGATCAACATTAGCAGGTTGTGGAACCTCAATGATTAGTTGTTCAATAGCCGATTGAACTAAAGAGGCACTATGAACAACAATCAATCTATTACTTGAGGTGGAAAGTTGAGCGTACGAATGATCTTTCTCATAAACAAAATTCCGAGAATGATCGCTCCCATTGATTAAGTCATTTTCAAGAAACTCAGCATTCCTTGATTCCACAATTCTAGTGGTATGAGATGGACAATAAAACTTGTATCTCTTAGATTTTTTGGCATATCCAATGAAATATCCACTTATAATCCTTGTGTCTAACTTTTTTTCTTGTGGATTATAAACTCTTACTTCAAACAGGCATCCTTAAACGCGTACATGTTACAAACTTGGTTTCCAACCTTTAAATAATTAAAAAGGTGTCTTTGGGACAGCCTTGGTCGGAACTCAATTTAATATGTACACAACCGTCTTAAAAGCTTTAGTCTACAAGGATTTAGGAAGTTTGGAGTTGCTCAGCATACTTCGCACTAGGGATGTCAAAAAACCCACGCCAGCCCAGCTTGACTCACGCTGGCCTAGTCCAACCTTAAAATTTGGGGTATTTTGGGGTTGGGCTTTAATCTTCTTCAGGTAGGGCTTTTAGATGTAGGTTGTATTAGCATTGGGGTTAGGTCGAGCCTGACCCACTAACACCTTGGGACCAACCACAAATCTCCCCCTCCCTCTCTCCTCTCTCTTTGCGTGATTGAACCCTAGATCTAAGGTAATAGCAACACTACTCTTCGGCCGTCTAGAGCATAGGCGCCCCTTTTCTGGCGATGCCCATCTTGTCCTCATGTTGCTTGCCCTGTTCTTGTTCCCTCCTCTATTGCCGCCGTCGTCTTCAACCTTTCTGTTCATTGATCTCTCTCTCTCTCTCTCTCTCTCTCTCTCTCTCTCTCTCTCTCTCGTATCTCTTGACTTGCTCATTACAACCAGAAGGCGTCAAAAAGTTCCAGTCTCGCCTCCTTCACCGGCTTGACGCCAACGGCGGTGGCGCAACTATACGAGGCGAGTGGTGTTTGATGGATTCAACAACAATTACTATGCTGGCTTTTTTTTTGCTAGCTATCTTTAAATGCCCGAAATGCCCTCAAGAACCTCCTCCTCCTCCTCCTCTTCTTTTTTGGTTTCCTACTATTGTGGAAGAATGTTCATAATATAATATACAAGAAAAGACTCAGATATCTCAACCTCAATGTTCTTTAGCTGAGCCACAATATCCGTCATCTTCATGATATGCTCACGCACACCTCTACCACTGGTGAGGTTTAGTGATGAAAACTTCTTAATCAGGGTCATGGCATGCGCCATTTCTAATGTCTCAAATTGCGCATCAATGGCATCCAACAAAGCCTTAGCTTTGCTATGTTGAGTGATTGAACCATGCCTACTAAGAGATATTTTAGTCTTTATGAACATCATACTAAGGCGGTTGGACTGCTCCCATTGTTCATAAAGGGCTATCTTAGTTACAGTGCTTATGTCAAAAGGAGCAAGCGGTTCATCTTTCCTTATAGCATAATCAATATCCATGCACCACAATTGAAGAATGAATAATTCCTTCTAAACTTAATAGTTTTTACCATTCAGAATGGGAACATCATTCTTAAATTCAGAGAAATTCACAAGTTGTAAAACTGTATATCAAGCATATGTGCTTATGTCACAAAATTTGAGGCATGTCAAATATATATCATGCTTTACCATTGCAAAACATGTTACAAATATGAATCACATAACATAAAAGCTACTTGTAAGTTAAGTTTTTAATTTAAATAGATTCATAATTACTTTATGAAGAAACTACCATATTATATTCATTTTCTTAATCCTTATGGGTAAATTAAGAAAAATAATATAATATTTCATCCTAATTAATCATATTAATATAATGAAAATTCATGTGGGATAAAATTCATTATATTCATACGATTAATTACAATCAATGTCTTTTTCTAAATATGATCCGAAGACTCTTAATATATAATTTTAACTAATTAATCGTTATATGGCTACTCTCTAATTAATTAAAACTACATGGATCACTAAACATTTAATTACATACATAAAATATCACAAAATTGCATGTAAGGGCACAGCCGTAAATTAATATAGCCAATGGGAAAACAGTAAAATCCAGTGGTGGCCAAACGGGCCAAATAGTAAATAAATCAATCAAGGGCAGAATCGTAAATTCAGAGAGGAGAGAGGGTAAAAACGTAAAACCCAACGGGCCAAGGGCAAATTAGGAATTTTTCAATGTTGAGAAGGGCAAAACGGTAAATTAAACGAACAAGGGCAGAATTATAATTTCAAACAGAGGTTCGCGGGGTCCGTGGCACACGCCCCTTCCTCTGTGTGGGCACGTGCCAGTCACACGCTTGGGCCATGCATGGGCGTGTGGATCCCACGCGCTTGTCCCCTCGCATTGGCGTGTGGCGAGCACGCGCCTTAAGGGTTTTTTTTGTTTTTTACACAAACAACCATGCGACCCCGACTCCACCGCGCCTTCCTCCGCCCAGTCCTCCTCCGGCAGCCCACCATAGATCAAAATAAATGGTTGGTTTTCGATATCATGTATTTATATCCCAATTCATACCCTTATAGATAACTTCTCTCATCAAGATAGTTATCTTAATATTTGGCGATCATAGTTATCATATATTTAAATGTGTTCAATAAACATCAATGAGATTAATCAATGTAGGCAATAATAAACCAAATGTGGGATAACACTATAAATAGTATAATTATAATATCTTTTAGATAAGTGTTGCTAGATATCGGTTATTTGAGATGAAATCATCGACATCAATATTGACGTGCAATTGATGAGAGTAAATATAAATTATCTGAGTATAATGTCATTGACATCAATATCGACGAGCAACCGATGAGAGCAAATATCAGTTATTTAGGGATGAAGTCATTGACATCGATATCGACATCGACTTCGATGAGTAACAATATATTCAGACTCAAGTGTTGCTAGATAATAGGAGATTGTAAGCTTTAAATAGCCACATCGTCGATTAAATTCCGATGAAAAATATCTGTTCATGTGATTCATAGAGACTTATCTTCGAAATTGCCACGGAACTCGTCTCTTCTTAATAAGAACCGAAGAAAAGATGTTCAGTGAAAGACGTTTCGTCAGCTATACAATTTCGGCAAAACAAGACAAGACGGTGAGATGTTACGAAAGAGACATCCCAATGTTTCTTGGCATGGACGCAAAACATAAGTTGAGGAAGTCAAATTGAAGTCGAACCAACCATACAATATGAATATCGTTCCATGTGAGGACTCGAACCAAGTCCACGCTCGATTGCAGGCACTATTATATGTCCATGGGTCAGATTTTCAATCGTTCTCATTACCTAAACCCTTTGACGCATTTTCAAAACTTTGCCGTGGGTCAATGAACATGTCCCGTTTGCAAAACGAGAATCGGACACCATTAATTTAATGTCCATGCCGATGCAGGCGTTAACTGTTATTTGACAAGTAGAATATGCCTTTCGGACCAGTTTCTAGATTCCTTCGCGCGGTGTCAACTCACAAAGTTCTTCATTACCTTGTATCCTACGAAAGTGATGGTAATATCATCACAACGACATCAATCAATAATTTTATGAAAAAGCCCATCAAATAATTTAAATACGGCAAAATCCTGTTGTCCCGCTTTAAAAAATGCGGACCTGTTTTCGTGCCTGTAAATTTAAATAGATGTTGATAAGTGTCGAAAATTCGTTGGTAAAATAAAAGGCCAGTGACATTTTGTTTTCAGGTAAGTTATGAGTAACTTAACAGCACTTTTGTAAATTACCAAATTTCTTTGATAGCCTGTAAGTCACCAATATACGATACCACAAGCATGATGTTCTTCCAAATTGTATGAACAGAACATCCATCTTACGAACGAAGGATTCAAATGTCCAATCTTTGATATGGTCTAGTATATGGCGTGTTTTGCTTTGCTTGCCAAAGAAGCATGCAGCATCCTTTTTCAGCTGAGGAAATACAAAGAAGAAAACTGAAGTGTGAAATCAAATCTTAGTATTAAATCCACAAAATCAACCTTTTTCCGATCGATGAGGAGGGTCACACCGTCAAAGAGAATAGGTAAACAAATACATAGATAAGAACTGTTGTCTCCACAGGCCCGAGGATTTTTAAATTTCAACTGCTCCACATGATGACATCGAGATAGTGAAAGCAATGAAAATGCATAAGCTTGTCGACTTAAGTAGTAATTAGATAGACGACGGAGAAGCAAGGGTTTCAACAACTCCCCCACAAATCACTGCATTTTCTGCTCTTCAGAATCACAGTTAGACAAACAAAGAAGCTTCTCAGAGGGCTTTAGAAAAGTTCCATGCAGGCATATTGAACAAATTGACTCGAATTGATGTGTAGAAAATATGTACGAAACTCAAAGACCTGTCGTCACGGCATACGCGCACAATGAACAGAATCAAAATCACAATACAATATTTATGTGCGGTTAGGAGGCAATGCTGTTGAAGTCAAATGCGCCCATCGCCTATAAATGACATTGATCAAATGTTTTCGTCATACCAGACGTTTTTGCAATGGCATATAGTGGATGAAAAGAGATGATTTCAAATCGTCGGTAGTTTATGGATGGATGCAAGCTGATGAAGAAACGGTACTTTACTAAAGGTCAAACACTTCTTCTATCTGGTAGTACGAGTACTGCAAGGAAAGCTCCATGTCGATTCAAGGGGGAATTGATCTTTCCCTTTTCCCGTCCTTATCTCACTTCTGCATCTCATTCATCCTTATAATTAGTTATTCGTATAAACAAGTGTCGTCGTTCAAATTGGTAATTGGACATATTAATGGTTGAGATTTGGTGAGATATCATGGAGACATCTTGCGAGGTGGAGGGTTTTCATCCGAGGAACTTGAGAAGTGATTTTTTTTTTCTAGCACATAGTCCACTAATCGCAAATAAGTTTTCATAATATCACGTAGGGGTGAGCGGTTTTCGAGGTTGGGCCGGTACAACCCTAAAACCTTGAATCTACTTGCACAACAGATTTTGGAACCCAGAACCAATCCTGCAAATCCGTTTAGTTCTAGTTCTAGGATCGGTCTAGGGAATCGGCTGATTCTTTTTCTTTTTCTTTTTCATTTTTCTGTATTTCTTGAAATGACAAACTTATTCTTTTAAAGTACATATTCATCAACACAGAATATTTAGAATATCAAAATTGAGCAACAAAACAACGAGAAGTAAAACCCACAAAAAATACAACTAGAATTCTAAAGCAATAGGGAATAATCCAACTCATCTCTTAGTTAAGCAAAATGAAAGTTAAAGCAACAGCAAAAATCTCCGCTTTCGAAAAGCAATGATCATAAAAGATAAAAATGTAAAATAAAATAAACAATAATAAATTTAAGGGTTAATATCACGAAAAACTCTAAACTGATGCACGTATCACAAATTTACTCAAAACTAATTTTTATCATAAAAAAATCTCAAACTGATATACATGTGATAAATCTACCCTCTGTTAGTTTCCGTTAAATTTTGTCAAATTTGTTGAATTAAATGACACGTGACAGTTGACGAATATACCTGTTTGAGAATTAACTCTACATTTGTTGCATAGTGCCAGTTCTCAATTTTTGGGACTGAGGACCGGACTATTTCTCATGGGAACCAAACCAACGGACAATATAGTGTTGTTCCAGTCCGGTTTCAAGATCTACTCAAGACTGGTGCTCACCCCTAATACCATAGCATGCTAATTGTTAGTTTACGAAGGTGTATACAATGTGGCAAGCGCACACGTACGCACATCGCGAGGGATCAGTTTTTAAAGTAACATAAATACATAAATGAAATAGTCACCACCTAAAAGGTCTACCATATGATACAGAAGTATATATAGACAGAACTAACCTTGAAGGAAACCTTCGAAAAAAATTATATAATACAACTTGAAACAACTCTTCAAGCAAATGGAAATTTCAAGACATGAACCTTTCAACTTTCCAAGACAAGAACTATCTATACTTAGATAAACATAAATACTAACATTTACTCTTGACTTTAGAAGCAAACAATGATCCATACGAATCGATAAACACAAAGAATGACTAAAAAATCAGACCTCGATCTTCTTACGGTCATTTAGTACTTTGTGAATAACCTTCTCTAGAAATCTTCGAATTGCATAAAATCTGATGCGTTTGAGACTAGACACATGGAGCTATCCAACCATATATGTTATTTAACCATATTGAAGCACGCTAAGCCTCTTAAAAATCTAAAGAAATCTTGACCCTTAATATTGTGCGAGCAGAGATGAACATTTTCAGCTAACAAATTTAGCACCGATTATTTCGATAACAATTGAACCTCTCAAGATGATTACTCACCAATATTGACCATTATTACCTAGCAATTTATTTCATGGAAAATATTAGGCCTTGCACATGAAAAGAAGATGCTCAAATTGAGGGTTAATAACACAAATTAGAGTAATTGTCAATATGTGAACTTTGTTTGTCTATACTTAATCTATATTTGGCATTTACTTCTAGAAAGTGAAGTTATAAAAGAATGGGTATACGGCTGTTGCGTTTAAAGTAATTTGAGTGGCCAAAAGCTGTACATTGACTCGGGGTTAGAAGTGATTTTCGATTTCTTAATCCCACGAATAATTAAATTCTATTCATGTGTAGACAACGAGACATTATCAGCGATGTCTCTCGTTTATGAATGCCTACTTTTCGACAAAAATATCAAATCTACCTGCGGAGACCCTTGACAAAGTATCCAACGGCTCCATTTAAAGAAAATTATTACATCCTTTGGCAGTGTAAACGTCAGTTTTCAAAGAAAGCCGCGTTTCTCCCACTTTATCAAAGATTCGTCCCATATCTTCATCTCTTAATTGTTTCATCTTTTTCCTCTTTCTGAAACGTGAAATTGCCATGCGCTGTCATGAGTCTTCGCGTTAGGTCACCTGCTGAACCGCCTCTTTATATAATCCTCCTCATATCGAGTCATTCCTTCATCAGACACACAACAGTTGGTTAGTAGCGTGCAGAAAAAATGGCCTCGTCTTCTTCGTTTTCGAAGGCACTTTTGGCTTTGGCTTGTGTTGCGCTCCTTGTTGGTGGCACGAGTGCCCAACTTTCGATTTACTACTACGCCGAAACTTGCCCCCTACTCTGCCCGACAGTAAAGTCAATTGTGCAGGAAGCAATTGCCGCAGAGGCCCGCATGGGCGCCTCACTCACCCGCTTGTTCTTCCACGATTGCTTCGTCAATGTAACTTCTCTTTCTCATCCACTTTAACTTCTCAACATTCTTTGCCGATAGTTAAAACCAATTCATACATGTTTCTTTCACCATTTGTATTTGTGTCCTACCAGTTTTGCGGTCCATTCATTCCTCAACAAAATCCCAACAACATGTTCTTGAGGTGTTATTTTTTGCATCGGTCAAGCCTAGACAACGCTCTCTCTTTTCTTCGTCGTCGAGTGATTGATTAATCTTTCTTTTCGTCATCCTTAGCGGAGTTCAACATAGCCAGAGAAAAGAATCAATAAAACAAAAGTAGGGTGTCGGTTTGTCTTGTCAAGTGTCCTATGCAAATACGTAAAAAGAAACACTTAACCTAGTATGTCATTTGTAAGGAACGTATCCCGTGCATAAACAAAAGAAAGCACTTTGACTTGGTAAGCCATCATGACGTAAGATGCTCAACTGAAGTCAAGTTCATATTTGCTAAATTTAAAAGCATATTTTTATTGGCTGGGATTGTAATATGGTCATTTGAGAAAGTCGTCGATGCTCATAGCTAAGAAAGAGTTTGGCTCATTGAATAACAAATCAAAGTCATTGCCCTATCGATATTCATAATTTATTTATCAGGGTTGCGATGGATCAAACCTCTTGGACGACACACCTACTTTCACTGGAGAGAAAAATGCGGCCCCAAACCAAAATTCCTTGCGAGGGTTCGATGTGGTGGACAGGATTAAGTCCGCGGTGGAGGAAGTGTGCCCTGGCATTGTCTCATGTGCTGATTTGTTGGCTATTATCGCCCGGGACGCCGTTGAGATAGTAAGTCATCGGAACTCGACTAGCTATGGAACAGTAGAGACGAAAGCTTCTAATTATTTTGCATGACTAATAACTTGTTGCGAATGAATTGGGCAGCTGGGAGGGCCAGGGTGGGATGTGAAGCTGGGGAGGAGAGATGCGAGAACTGCGAGCCAGGCAGCAGCTAACAACAGCATTCCTCCTCCAACTTCTAACCTCAACGCTCTCATTTCCAGCTTCCAGAATCACGGCCTTTCTCAAACGGACCTCGTCGCTCTATACGGTAAATTCTCTCTCTCTCTCTCTCTCTCTCTCTCTCTCTCTCTCTCTCTCTCTCCACCATATGATATGTATAGAGATTGCATCCATTAGATCGAGTCAATCACATATCAAGAATCTATAAGATCCTTACTAGATCCTCCTAACGAACCTAACATTTCATGCAATTTCTGCACTTTAATTGGGTTTGTCCGCCTTATCAGCCATAGACTGAGTCTATATAGTACTCTTAATATTTTTATAATATTCAAATTACTCAAATTAATACTTATGTGTATGTCCTCCTACCTTTAATTACTCAGGAGCGCACACAATTGGGCAAGCGAGATGCACGAACTTCCGGGCCAGAATCTACAACGAGAGCAACATCGACAACTCATTTGCCCAAACAATGAAGAGCAATTGCCCAAGCGTCACCGGCGTCGGCGACAACAATTTGGACGGGCTCGACTTCCAGGATGCGACAGTGTTCGACAACGCCTATTTCGTCAACCTCATGAAGAAAAAAGGCCTCCTCCACTCTGACCAACAGCTCTTCAATGGCGGGTCCACCGACTCGCTCGTCAGGACTTACGCCCAAAGCCAAGACACCTTCTACAGGGACTTTGTGGCCGCCATGATCAATATGGGCGACATCATGCCCCTCACCGGATCCAACGGCGAGATCAGGAAGAACTGTAGGAGGATTAATTAATTATTGATGAATTTAGGGTCTATGTATACTCCTTGATATGGGGTTTCGGTAATAAAATTCAATCTGATCAAGCTGTATTTTGCGGGTGTTTGTTTGCATTTGAAGCTTTTGTTGTCGTGTGAGCATTGAGAAAAAGTTGTAAGAATCAAATATTGTAATAACAGTCCTGTCGAGATTTTGTCAACTGTTATAGATATCTTTGTTAGGAAATGCATCCCGATGTTTACAAACAGACACTATTCCTTAACAGGTTGCACTATCAATATGAACTTGTCTATCATCTTGTGGGCATCTAGCAGGAACATCGACAAGAGGTAGATCAAAGAAGTCGACGGTTCTGAGTAAATCGAGGGAAATTTCTCCTCTGGAGAAAAGACCTGGATGTGAAAGACATTCAATTAGAGTGGTACACAAAATCAAATCACAAAGGCCAGAAATTACACCTGGCTTTGTTGCAGCTACAACATATAGCATTAATTATGCACTAATCGAGTCGATACATTCTGCTCAAAGTAGAGGAGGAAAAGAAAGCAAAAAGAAAACAATTTCCTCTAGATTTGATGTTCTTTCTTTGAAGAATACGACAGATTCCGTATGTACCGGGATTACTCTATTGCTTACTATTGACAATTGAATTTCTCCGACAAATTCATTATACATTTTAAAATAAAACCATCCTAGGAATTTGATTCGCCGATAATATCGAAATTCAACTACTAATCGAAGATCCCTTTGTTCCGTCATTCTGCATTTATTTGGTCCGCCAAGTTTCTTCTGGACATCTGAACTAGGGACATTGCAGTTTGAAGACCTCGGGCCGGCCACCGAAATTTTGACCGATGGAGACCAGAGGCCGGTCACTGCCGACCGATCGTTTTGATTTTGTCAACCTTTCATGAAGTCCATAGCTTAATTAATAGAGTTTTTATTTTTGGTCGAAAATTAGTAGAGTTGACCACTTCCAAACCTTGGCGAAACATGTAAATATCCGATCGATTCTTGTATGAACGGTACATTGATTCCTACCTATATGGCAGGAGCCTAATATTTTTCACTTACATTTTCTGTACCAGAACCAACATGCGCTACATGTGTGGCGTGCTTTTCGTAAATGAAGAGTTTTTTAAAGAAAAAGTCACCCAAAAACCTCCCAAACTATACCCATTATGACACATTTATCTTAAAAAAATTTTATGACATCAAAAATCCCAAATTATACCCACTCCATTAAAGTTCCGTCAATGGGGAACGTTAAAAATCTGCCTACATTGACGCCAGAAAGCAATGAAGTTTAGGATTTTTGGTCAATTTTGCACTATATTTTACGATTTCACAACTTTAGCCTTTGAAAAAAATTTTGACAAGAAAAATATATTAAAGTGGAGAACAAAGGGGAGTTATATCCTTTAAATAAATAAAAAAAGGTAAATTTGAAAAGCCAAAAGTCAGACCTCACTTTCGGCTTATATATATCCTTATTTATAAAATGCTACATAAATTCCATAATTACAAATATATACACGAAACGTGCCACAACCATTTAGAAATAATTATTTTATGGGAAAATGACACCACAAGGGATCACAACTTTTGTACTTTGCTTATTTCTATACTAAAATTTTTCGAGCGGTCACTTGAGTGTCACATCAGTAAAAAATCAATCATTGAAACACCTATTTTGGCGATTCGTCGTACATGATTTTTTAAATTAAATTTTGATTCTGACATAGTTTTTCTAAAGGAAATTCAAGTGCGACATGAATAATCCTTGATTAACAAGGCATAATCACCCAAAATAATTTGAAATTGAAACCCTAATTTTAGAAAGGGAATTTATCTCGGCAAGTGCAACCGCCTCTGCAACCATAGCTACTTCCCCCATCTTTCTAGCCGTTGTTAATCTCATCTCAACAATCTTCGTGCTAAGAGTGATATGTTCCAGGATGGATGGTTTCCATCCTGGAACTGGGAACCTCTTACTAAGGGTTAGTTCCACAAAATGTGAATCGGGAACTGACTATTAGCTCCTAGATTCACCTGAGAACATGATCACGAATCTAGTTCAGTTCTTGAGTAGGTCATGAAACCTGTCAATGTTGATAGAAAGATGATTAAGAGACTTGTCGGCAGGAAATTTAAATAGTAAGGAGAAGTGAAGGTAGGATCTCACGAACCATTTCAGTAAAGTAACACAGTGACACCATTGAGAATCGGACCGAAGTAGCATTCATCTGCTAGATCAACGAAACAGCTCCTGATACTCTAAAATTTCTAGGCTCATTCACCTCGGTGTATTGCTTAAGCTTGTAATTCCCATATGGAAGTAATAAGGACAAAGAACCGACCAAGAACTGTCGGTAGTTTTCTCTTTGGGAAGTTTATGCCTAGGACCACCTTCCAATGGCTTCAACGCAAAAGGAACCAATAACATTGAAAATACCAGAGATATAAAGTCGCAAAGCAAAAGCAAAAATAAAATGACATTGTAGTTAAAAATCAGCATACCAAAAACATCAACGTCTTCCTCTTCACTATTCCAAAGAGCCGTCCGCGGGGACGCCTTATTCAACGACTTTTTCATTGCTTTCTTGGCCTTCGCCCCTAGTCTGGAGGCTAGGGTTTGAAGATTTGCCCCAATTCATTAATTTGGCAAACATGTGGAAAACGAAGTCGTTTTACACACTCGCTTTATTTTACTGGCGAGTAATATCAGACGTTATATAGTCAGAATTCTTGGCGAGACAGATTGCCAGCACTTAAGTAAACGATGTTTAACAAATATGACATCACTCAAGTAATCACACAAAAATTTTTGGCAGTGAACTAAGTGCTATATGAAAATTATAACACTTATAATATCATTCTCCCATTATTTTTGCACCAACAATGGACAAAGAAGTTTCAATATAGTTCTGTTTGTTTGCCTCACAAGGAACAAAAAATGGCCCGGCTAGGTATTGACCAAGCCAGGCTATTGAAATTTGAAAAACTCTTTCGAAAGAAGAGGTTTTCTTGTTTTTTGATATTTTTATTCAAGATATCTTTTTAAAACCTTTTTTTTTTAATTTAAATGGGATTGCTTATAAAAGTGGGGGGATTATCCAATCGGTTCTAAACTTATTATAAGGATATCAATTCATTTATTTTCTAATTTTGCCAATTAATTGTAAATCTTTGCATGAAGTTCCAACGTAATCCTTCCGGTCAATTTCATTGGAAATCGCTAATGTGATAGTGTGACACTTAAGATAGCCCGCAATAACTGGACCGCCACGTTGGCTATTTTTGACGAAAATTGACCAAAAGGACGATGTTAGAATTTCGCACAATGGATTAGGACTATGGCAAAATTGAAAAATTTAGAATTGAATTATCATTTGTATTATTTGTAAGATCATTATTTAAAGCCTCAACATTTTTAATTTTCGTTCCAATCCTCAATGCATTTCTTTTGCATATGATAACATTCAATAGAAGAAAACGACGGTTTGGAAGGTTCTTCTCCGCCGAAAATTTTGTATTATTTGTTCACCTAACGAAAAATAATTTATTAGCTTAGTTGAAACTGGAGCAATGCCATGTCTTGAATAAGACTATCATTGGTCAACAATTAAAGGGAGATCAAGGCGTACCCCAACTTGTGATCTCATGTCTGCCTCGAGTAATTGATTTCTGAATAGTCTTTTCAATGGGAGCTGCTAAGGCACATGCGTTGATTTGGGTCTAGATCATCCAAAAATAATTGAACTTATTGAGTCTCACAATGGTTGTCGGTAGAGCTGTCAAATGGGTAGGTTAGGCTAGATTTGAGTTGGGTCGAAAATCGCCCGACACAAACTTTGTGACTCATACTTGACCCAACCCGACCCGACCCATTTACTAATTACTTCTATGTATAATCCAACCTATGAAAATATGTATCCACTTAATTAACCCACTTTGAGCTTTTCGTATGTATATGTTATTTGGATAAAATCACTCTTTCGACTATAAGATGCTAAAAAATTGGTTTTCAACATTGCTTGGAATTTTCAATTTTTGTATTGATTCACAATAAAGAATAAGAGAAAAATAGTATTTAGTAGTGAATTTATAAAATTACAGCATCAAATGACGTGGAGGAATTGAAATTTTAATTTAATAGAATATAAGATATTGAAGTAGATGATTTATACTGACAATAGGTTGCAATGACAAGAACTAACATTAGAATATTACATAAAAATAACAATGCCAAATGCAACCAAGGAAACATCTACTCTAACAACTAACAAACGAAACTTATAAGATTAATAAAAATAAAAGTAATGGGCAAAAGAAAAAGTCGTCGTGATATGTTTCATAAGGGTGAAGACTCTATCCTGCTGGCCCATTTATGATCCATTTCAATAGATCTCATGATAAATTATGTAATTTTTGTAACGTGCAAATCAAATAATATCGTGGCATGCTAGTTGGCAAGTTTGATGATCAATGACCCCTGGTGTGCCGTGTCAACAACCCCATACCTAATAAAGGTATGTTACTATGCCTAAGGACGTCACCAATAAGACCTAACTAACCATCTTGGGATAAGATTATTTGTTCCACTTACCATCAAATTGTTTATAGCAAAGAACATGTAATGTATGCGGACGACTCTTTCTCTTAAGTCGTAGAAAATGAGATGGTACTGCGACTCACTCGTTTGTGCTAAAAACCAGGAGTAAAGTAAGGAAGATGGAGACATGTTACGAAAGAGACATCCCAATGTTCCTTGACATGGACACAAAACATAAATTGGGGAAGTCAAATTGATCTTGAACCGACCATACAAATCGGACACTGTTCCGCATGTGCGTGAGGACGCGAACCAAGTCAACAATCGATTACAGGCACGATCCCATGTCCATGTTCAGATGTTCAATCGTTCGCACCACCTAAACATTTTGATGCATTTCTAAATTAATGTCCATGCAGGCCGCCCCCTTCCAGCATTAACAATAAAAAAAAAGTAAAAAGGAAAAAGGAAAAGGAAAGAAAAGACAAAGAAATTAAAAATCAACAAAATTAAAATATTACTGAAACTTGGTCACGTCAGTGCCGGCTTTACCACGAAAGGCCAGCATCCATGTTTATGAAATTACCAAATCTTTTTTATAGGTTGCAAATTACCAATTTTTGTACCAATTTGTCAGTTTTTACTTGGATAACTTACCAATTTACGATACTACATGCTCAATGATCGCCTAAATTCCATGAGTAGAAGATCCATCTTACGGATTTAGGATTAACCCTTGCCAGCGTGCTTACACGTTCTTTGACCCAGCGGGAAGTACCCCAGCCGGATTGCTACCGGCAGGCTTCCTTGATTGACAGACTCCTTGAAATGCCTTATGGAACCCAATGAGTAGAAGTTGCAATTTTTTATTTGGTCAAGTATATGATGTGTTGGTTTTTCTTGCCAAAGAAGCATGCACCTTCCTTGCCAGCTAAGAAAATACAGACAAGAAAACTCAAGTGTGAAACGAAAACTTAGTATTAAATCTACCGAATCAACCTTTTTGGATCGATGAGGAGGGTCATACAGTCAAAGAGAATCGGTAAATAAATACTGAATAGACAAGAAATGTTGTCTCCACAGGCCTCGGGTTTTTTTAATTCGACTGCTCCGCATGATAGCATCGAGATAGAGAAAGCAAGGAAAATGCAGAAGCTTGTTGAATGAGTCTCAATCGTTTCCTCAACTCGCCCGCATATCACTGCATTTCCTGTCTTCACCGTCACGGTCAGACAAACAAAGAAGCTTCTCAGACGGCTTTAGAAAAGTTTTTTTTTTTTTTTGATAAGGTAAGCTTTAGAAAAGTTCCACGCCGGCATTTTGAACAAATTGACTCGCGTTGATGTGTAGAAAATTATTTCCGAAACTTGAGCACCTGTCGGCCAATAAACTTTAGTAAATCTTGGTCGATTTATTTCATCACGACATGCGTAAATGATTAAGAGAATCCATTGTGACACAAGATGCACGCGAGATTAATGTAATTTCTCATTTCTTTCCTTTAATCAAAGTGTGAATTTTTCGATTGTACTTTTAACGTGAGATTAATATCTAATGCGATAGAAGTTAAACGTGTCCATTGCCTATAAGTGACATTGACCGAATGTTTCTGTCACACCTAGAGCTGGCAAAATGGGTTCATGACCCATTTTTTGACTCAAATTCAATGAGCCGGATCAGATATGAGTTATTTGAAAATCTAAAAACAGGTTAAAGTGGATTCATAATATCAAAGTCCAACTAGACATGGGTCTTAATGGGTTTGAAAACAAACACCCCTTTATAACCCATTTATGTCCAAAAAGGTTATTAGCTTAAGAAAAATAAAATACGGGGTGATAGACTTGAAGGGTTGTATTCCTTTCTCTTTCGTATACTGACTTCGTCTCTTTTTCATTCTTAATTTTACAAATTTGAAGGTGTTTAAGCTACGGCTTCTAGGAGATCTTCTATTAGCACACGATCGAGGGCTTTCAAAATGAACATGGAAGAGCAGAATGGCCGCTTCATTTCTATGGAGAGCAAAATCGAGTAGTTGACCGCTCTTTTCACCAACCTAGCTCAACAATCGAAAGCAATCGCGACGTGGTCTACTCCGGCATGCTCATCACCATCGACTCCTCCCTAACCATTAGTCCAAGAGCCTAAGGAGAACGTGAGCGGAGAGCCATCTCGAGTGCCTCTGGTGGTGGTGGATCTTGACCCAATCTCCAAGGCCTTAGCTGCTAAACATGAAAGAGGAGAACGACAGCCGCTTCGCCAAGCTTGAGGAAAAGCTCTATCTGATTTACGGGTATCAGCCGCAATCTATGGAGGGCGTGCTCCATCTTACAAAGATGAAATTCCCGGAGAAATTCAAAATCCCTGAATTTACCATGTATGACGGAATCGGAGATCCCGTGTGCATTTGAAGTACTATCTAACGAGGATGGGCCGATATGCGGAGAACGTCCCCCTCTTGGTAGATCGACTCATACCAGACATTTTGTACGGGCATATCGTAGATGAAAAGAGATTATTTGAAATCGTTGTACATTATGGATGGATGTAAGCTGGTGGACAAACGGTACCTTACAAAAGCTCAAACACTTCTATCTAGTATTACGAGTACTGCGAGGAACATAACATATCGGCACAAAGGGGAGAGATAATCTTTTCCTGTCCGTATCTCCATTCCTGTTCTAATCCAACCAAATAATTAATTATTCATGTAAATAAGGGTAGCCGCTGAATTGATAATTGAATACTAACGATTGAGATTCGGTGAGAAACCAATATATGTAGATAGGGATAAGAACAGTGCAAGTGCCACAACTTTCGTACAATGCTCACTTGAGTGCCATAAGGTTTTTTTTCGCTTACTTGAGTGCCACAAATTCAAAAAATCGATCACTTAAGTGTCATCGGCGATTTGCCTCGCCGGAAAATCTGACGTGGACGCTAGTTGTTCGACGTGGCTTCACCGACACTAACGTGGACAATTTTTAAATATATTTTTGAATTATTTTATTTTATTACTTTTTTTTACTTTTGAATTTTTCTTTTCCTTTTTTTAGCCTTTTTTTTTTAATGTCGGGTCACCAGCAACCCTCGCCGGCTGCGAAGCCCTAGCCCATATGGGCGACAGTCGCCTTGCCCTCCGCCGCGAAGGCCCAAGCAAGACCATCACGGCCTCATCGGCAATGGGCGAGGCCACGAAGGCCACCGCTAGATCTGGGTGGCCGTGGTCAAGGCGTTGCAACCAGATTTAGCTAGGCTGCCTTGCCCGCGGCCGCCCAAATTTGGCGATGGCCTTCTTATCCTCGCCCACTGCCGGCGAGACCGCAATGGCCTTGCTTGAGCCTTCGCGGCGGAGGGCAAGGCAGCCCTTGCCCATTTAGGGAGGTCACCAATAACCCTCGCTAACCCTGAAATAAAAAAAAGCAAAGCAAATTAAAAAAGGAAAAGAAAAACAAAAACTAAAAATAAATAAATAAAATTTTAAAAAATAATAATAAACATTTTAAAAAAATATTTACCTTACCAAAAAAACATTTTAAAAACTCCATGTTGGATGGAAAATTAATTAAAAAAGCCACATTGGATTTGCCGGAAATAGCACTCAAATGATTAATTTTATTCTGATGTAGTACTTAAGTGAGCGAAAATAAAGTTATGATACTCAAGTAAACGTCGTACGAAAGTTATTGTACTTGCGTTGTTCTTATCACTATGTAGATACAACTAACCCTTAAGGAAACTTCAACAAAATTTATGTAGGCACAGCTTAAAAACAACAGTTCAAGCACACGAGAATTTCAAGACATGAACCTTTGAACTTTCCTGACAAGGACCAACTATACCTAGATAAAACATGGATACCGACATTTGCTCTTGACTGTAGAAGCAAAATACGATGCATAGAACTTAATAAATACATAAATGGTTGACAGGTGGCATCTTCATTTTTCTTACCAGGACTTGGTATTTTGTGCATAGCCTTCTCTAGAAAACTTTGAATTGCATAAAATCTTATGCATTTGAGACTAGACACACGGAGCTGTCCGATCATATATGTCATTTGACCATAGTGAAGCACACTAAACCTCTTAGAAATCTAAAGAAATTGACCCTTAATTCTGCTAGTAGAGAAGTGCCGAGCTGCCAAATAATTTAACAATAATTATTTGGATAAGGATCAAACCTCGTAGTATGATCCTTCATCAACATAGCCCATTACTATACAACAATTTGTTCTCATCGAAAGGAGGCCTTGCACTTGAAAACAAGATGATCAAACTGAGGGTTAATAACACAAACCGGAGAAATTGTCAATATTCGAACTTTATATTGATCTATGCTTTGATATATATTAGGCATCTACATCTCTTAGAAATTTTATTTTAAAGAACTTCTCTTAGAAATTGAAGCTAAAAAAAAGAAGGGATGAGCAACAAGGACCAATCGAACTGAGAACTAGACCAGCTGGTTCTGGGTAGTTTCCAGGAGCATTGGTCCGGTTCCTAATTCCATAAAATTGGAACCAATGATTTTCGATCTAGTCGCCCATTCCAGGGCGGAATCGGATCACTTGAACTGGACCAATTATTTTTTATCTATTTTATTTTTATTTCTCACGCATCCATTCCTCTCCTCTTTCCTTCGCCTCTCACAATTCACGAGTCAAGTCACACTTTTGCTCTTTCCCTCTCCTCTCTCACGCACACCTCTTCAGACTTTCACAACCCTAATCAGCTAAACCCTGATCGCCTCTTAGCCTCGCTCGTCAACGGTAATCGCCTCTCAGGAATCACGACAGTGAGCACACCGTTAGCGCTCATGGAAGCTGCGACCTCACTCACCCTCATCCTATGGTTCCTCCATAGCTTCACCTTGACAGTCTTGTCCCCACGGCCAATCACCCACAAGGCATGGCCCCACCGGATCTCCGCCCTCAACTCGTCCAGCCTAAGCCACAGCCTTCCCATCTTGTACAAGAAGGCCACCATTGTCTCTTCCTTGGTCACCTGGTCGTACAACGCGGTTCCCCACACACGCTGGGTGGCAAGAAGTCCAAGAGGGGCAACGGAAATGAAGGCCGCGTCATTGATTTTTTTCCGATGCTCGTCATGCGGGTTTGACATTGGACCGCCTGGGAACTAGACCAGTCTCCTATTCCAAAATTGGGAATCGGTCCTTCTGATCTTGTTCCTGATTTCTAAGTAAGACCGGATCGGACTGAGAACCGATCACTCTTTTGAAAAAGAATGCGTGCACGGCTCTTAAGTTTGAAGCAATCGGAGCTGCCGAGCTGTACATTGGCTCAGGGTTGCAAGTAACGTTCGATTTCCCAATCCCCCGGATAATTAATCTCTTTTCATGTGTAGACCACGAGACATTAACATATGGAGACCTTTGACAAGTAATCCACCAACTCCATTTAAACAAAGATTATTACATCATTTGGCAGTGTAAACATCAGTTTTCAACGAAAGCCGCGTTTCCCCTGCTTCATCAATGATTCTTCCCATATCATCTTCTCTTTATTGCCTAATCCCTTATATTATATTACTGTCTGAATTTGACTCTCTCAATTTTTTTTTCTTTTCTTTTTCCTTTCATCTTTCTGAACGTCGAATCGCCATGCGCTTTCATGACTCTACGTGTTAGGTCACCTGCTGAACCCCTTGTTGCCTTGAGAACCGCCCACTATGTAATCCCACTCGTATCGAGTCATTTCTTCATCACGCCCACAACACAGTTAGTTGTTAGCGTGCTGAAAATGGCCTCGTCCTCTTCATTTTCGAAGGCCGTCTTGACTTTGGCTTGCGTTGTGCTCCTCATTGGGGGCACGAGTGCCCAACTTTCGATCTTCTACTACGCCAAAACTTGCCCCCAACTCTTCCCGACGGTGAAGTCAATCGTGCATGAAGCGATTGCCAAAGAGGCCCGCATGGGTGCCTCGCTCACCCGCTTGTTCTTCCACGATTGTTTCGTCAATGTAACTTCTCTTTCTCATCCACTTTAATACTTAAGACCAATTCATACATTCACGTTTCTTAGAATTGAAAAAGCTATCAATGCTTTTAGCAAAGAAAGAGTTTGGCTAAGTAAATAACAAACCAAAGTCATTGCCTCATTGATTTTCATGGTATATCTATCAGGGTTGTGACGGATCGAACCTCTTGGACGACACACCCACTTTCACTGGAGAGAAGAACGCTGCCCCGAACAAAAATTCCTTGCGAGGGTTCGATGTGGTGGACAAGATTAAGTCCGCGGTAGAGAAAGTGTGCCCTGGCGTCGTCTCATGTGCTGATTTGTTGGCAATTATCTCCCGAGACTCTGTTGAGATAGTAAGTCATTGGAACTCGACTAGCTATGGAACAGGAGAGACGAAAGCTTCTGATTATTTTGGATGAGTAATAATTTGTTGCGAATGAATTTGGGCAGCTGGGAGGACCAGGGTGGGATGTGAAGCTGGGAAGGAGAGATGCGAGAACTGCGAGCCAGGCAGCAGCTAACAACAGCATCCCTCCTCCAACTAATAACCTCAACGCTCTCATTTCCAGCTTCCAAAATCATGGCCTTTCTCAAAAGGACCTCGTCGCATTATACGGTGAATTTCCCACACACCACCGCCCCCCCCCCCCCACGTCTCTCTCGAGAAAATTTGGTAATTTGCAAAAATCCATGAGGAAATGATTTCGCACCAGCAACTGCTCCATAAACCAAATCTATTAAATCTAGTTGATCACATTTCAAGAATTTATGAGATCCACACTGGTCCTGCTAAAGAACACACAAATGTTAATGCAATTCTACACTTTAATTGGTTCCCCCTCATCACCCTTAGAATTTTATAAGATCCAAACTACTCTAATTAATACTTGTTTGTATGTTCTCTTGCTCTTAAATACGCAGGAGCACACACAATTGGGCAAGCGAGATGCACAAACTTCCGGGCCAGGATCTACAACGAGAGCAACATCGACAGCTCATTTGCCCGAAAGATGAAGAGCAACTGCCCAAGCACCACCGGTGTCGGCGATAACAACCTGGACGGGCTCGACTTCCAGAGCGCGACATCATTTGACAACACCTACTACGTCAACCTTATCAAGAAACGAGGCCTCCTCCACTCCGACCAACAGCTCTTCAACGGTGGGTCCACCGACTCGCTCATCAGGACTTACGCCAAAAGCCAAGACACCTTCTTCAAGGACTTTGCGGCCTCCATGATCAATATGGGCGACATCAAGCCCCTCACCGGATCCAACGGCGAGATCAGGAAGAACTGTAGGAGGATTAATTAATTTGATGGATTTTGGGTCTATATATACTCCTTAATTTGGAGTTTCAGCAATAAATTTCTATTTGATCGAGTTCTATTTTCCTGGTGTTTGTTCTGTCGTTTGCATTTGAAGTTTTCGCTGTGGTGTGACCGTCGAGATGGAATTGTAAGAGTCGAATATTGTAATAAAAGTCCTGTCGAGATTTCGTCAACTGTTACACATTTCTTTGCCAGAGTCGAATATTGTAATAAAAGTCCTGTCGAGATTTCGTCAACTGTTACACATTTCTTTGCCCGAAAAACTAAAGTTGTCAGGAAATGTATCATGATGTTTACCAGTAGGCACTACTAATATGAACTTCCCTATCGTCTCGTCGGCATGTAGCAGGTACATCTACCAGAGGAGATCAAAGAAGAGGAGGAAGAAAAAGCAAAAAGAAAACAATTTCCTCTAGATTTGATGTGCTGGTTTAGAAATATATGAGAGATTTCGAGAGTATCGGGTCTGTTCTGTTGCTTACCCGTTGACACCTGAAACAAATTCATCATACATTTTTAAGGAGAATCATCTTAGGAATGGGATTCATCGATAATGGCGGAATTCGACTTCTAATCGAAGATGCCGTCGTTTCCTCATTTTGCATTCATTTTCTCCGCCAAGTTTCTTCTGGACATCCGGACTAGGAACATTGCAGCTTCAGCACCTTGGGCCTTGCGGCCGAAATTTGGATTAACAAAGTACTAGAGGCCTGTCAATGTCGACAGCCCAGTTTGACTTTCACAGTAAAGCCAGTTTGGACTTCTTAACCCAATTGGAACTCATTAATCCTAATTTTTTGCGTGTTAAGCTTCCAAGCATAAAAACAAGATAAAAAGAAGACCGAGACGAGCTCGAACCCGGAAGACCCGGCCCAGCTGCCACGCCAACCCTAGCCCAAGCTCAGACGAAGTCCCTGATGCCGATACCCTACACATGGCCAAACCACCCTTTGCGACATATACCTATTGAGAGAGACTTATATTCAAAATACCTTTTGCACATGCTTACAACTCATAAAACACACACCCTAACTAGAGCCACTCTCTTATAAGCTTCTCTCTTCAAAGCTTAACTCTACATCTAAGGCTACTTCACAAAAAGTACTCCCTGATGTATATATAGAATAATCCCACGGCCACAATTGCAACGATGAAGGTGGGAGCTTCACCCGCAGCTTGAAAAGCCAAAAGTTGAGGAGGCAACGTGAGTGCTTGACCAACAAAAAGTGAAGAAAACAAACCACTGCCTTCATCTTCAATCACTTCAAAAAAACTCGTTAGTATGTGAAATGCTTGACTAGTTGGGGAATTAAAAACATTTTTCTATGGTTAATACCACAGAAAACTCCTAAACTGATACACATGTGACAATTTCACCTTAAATTAATTTTTTAACCACAAAAAATCCCAAATTAGTACACATGTGATAAATTTACCTCAAACTAATTTTTTGACTATAAAAAATCCCAAAGTGAACTAATGTTTAACCATAAAAAACCCAAAATTGGTACATTTGTAACAAATTTAACCTCAATTAGTTTTCATTAAATTGGATTAATATCACAAAAAATCACAAACTGATATACCCATGACAAACGGAGGGTAAAACATAAAACCGATACATTCTTCAACTATTGTGAGCCATTTAACAAAACAATTTGATAGATAAATTTAACATAAATAAACTGAGGGTAAATTTATCACATATATATCAATTTGGGGTTTTTGTGGTCAAAAAATTAGTTTTGAATAAATTTGTCACAAGTGTACTAGTTTATGGTTTTTCATTGTATTAACTATTTTTTCTATTACCATGAATAATGCAAGCTCAAATGACTTAGGAGTTCAGTACTTGAAAAAGAAACTTAAATCATGAAACTCTCTACTATTGATAGGTGAGTTACTCCACATAAGATGTTGAATTTGATTGTGAGAGAGGGGTTGAAAGATATAGATGATTCCATTGTTAGAATACAATTTACGAGAACTTCTCATGTGAGGATGCAACGGTTTAAGAGGTACATTAACCTAAAAAATATCAAGTCCAAGAGTTTTGTATGTTTGAATGTGGAGACTTATTGGAACTCAATATACATGATGTTGGAAGCGTCATTGAAGCTTAAAAAGGCTTTTATCTTAGGGAAAAAACCATCAAAAATCTCAAATTTTGCCACCTGTGACATATTTACCCTGAATTTTTTTTTGTGACATCAAAAACCCCAAACTTTACTATTTGTGACACATTTACCCCAATGTATTTGTCTATGGTATTTTCGTCTTTTTTGCTTTTTCTTTTTTTTTACTTTTTTTTCCTTTCCGGCGAGGGGGGGCCCTCGCCGACGTCGAGCGAGGGCGGCCCTCGCCAGATCCGGCGAGGGCCACCCTCGCCAGCGTCGAGGGAGGCTCACCCTTGCCGAATCTGGTGGGGGCGACCCTCGCCTGACGCTAGCAAGGGTCGCCCTTGCCTGCACGAGCGAGAGCCACCCTCGCCCGACACGACGAGGGGTGTTGGGCGATGGTTGCCCCCGCCGGTGTCGGGTGAGGGTTACCCTTGCTGGCGACGAGCGAGGGCGACCCTCGCCTGACACAAGCGAGGGCGAACCTCGCCTGACACAAGCGAGGGCGAGCCTCACCTGCCGCCGATGAGCCTCGCCCGACGCCAGCGAGAGCCGCCCTCGCCGGCGTTGAGCGAGGCCTCGCCGGCGTCAGGCAAGGCTCGCCCTTGCCGGCGTCAGGCGAGAGTCGCCCCCGCCTGAGTTGGGCAAGAGCGACCCACGCTTGCCTAGGCGAGGGCGGCCCTCGCTCGCCCGACGCCAGCGAGGGTGGCCCTCGTCGGATCTGGTGAGGGCCGCCCTCGCCCGACGCCGGTAAGAGCCCCCCCTCGCTGGAAAGGAAAAAAAAAGTAAAAAGAAAAAGCAAAAATGCCAATGGACAAAGTACATTGGGATAAATGTGTCACAAATAATAAAGTTTGGGATTTTTGGTGTCACAAAAAAAAGTTCAGGGTAAATGTGTCACAGGTGGCAAAGTTTGGGGTTTTTTGTGGTTTTTTCCCTTTATCTTATTATATTCAGGATAAAAACTTTATAGAAGGGCTTTCCAAGATAAAAGGGTTGCCACTAGTGATGATTAGGAATATGCCTATCGATTTATTCCTTTCTTCAAGTTGTCCTATAATACGACTTTAAAAGTTTCGACTTCTTCTTATGTCACTCATAATGATATGCTAAAAGATGTTTATGGGGTTCTTAAGATGATTGTCGCGACCTAAAAAATTTTCATTTTTCGGGCTAATGGATTATTAAGACTAAACTTAACTCGGGCCCTCCCAAGCCCTACCAATTCACAATTTAGGGTTTAAGTTCTTAACATGCAAATGTCTTCATGCTTGGAGTCGCCACTAATCGTTTTGTGGTAGGTCGATTAGAAACCTAAATAAAACATAGGGAGATATGTTTTATTCCTACGAACCAGAGATTCTAAGCCCGGGGACTTGGTTACGCTAGATCTAGTCTAACGCCCTTTCGGTACCTTTTCTTTTCAAAAATATTTTGGCAGGCAGTTTTGATCCATTTTAACTTAATTACTAACATGTGAGGTGTTCATGTGGGTGCGCAAACCACCAATTTAACACTCAATAATTGAATATTAAATTGCAAGATTGGAAGAATTACTTACCTCGAAGCAACGCAAACATCTGCATAGTTAGCTAGAAAATCACATTAACATCATAATATGATTTCTAATTAACAAGCAATTCACTCAATTTCTCTTTTGATTTTCACTTATTTAAATGAAATCTAATCTATATGCAATGACGTGCAAAAATGACATGCAAGTAATGCAACCTAGCATACAAACTATATGTCATGCGACGACGTGACCTAATTCTGATGACGGGTAAATGATTTATTTTTGATATTTTCTAATGAAATTCGGAATAAAAATATGCCTAAAATAACATGCAACCTATGATGACTTAACATATCCTAACATGACTTATTTTTGGGATTTTTGTTAAAATTCGAAATAATAAATTACTTAAATTAAGAATGCAATCTATCCTAATTTACCATAAAGCAACTCATTCTTTTTTTGGGGTTTTCATGAAAATTCGGAATTAAAAAATAACCTAAATAATCTAATAAGATTAGAATATTGCTTAATTTAAACTAGGAAATAGATTATCTCAAGTCCTAATTTAAATTAAATAATTACTCTATCTTCTAGATACATTTAGGGTTCCCTAAACATGCAAAACTCAAATTCAAATCCTAACTGATATTTTTTGAATTTTCTGTTTAAAGGAAAGCAAATAATAAAAAAAAGACAATGATAGTAATCACATTCAAATCGTCCACGCGATCCGCCAAATTTGTTTCAAACTCGGATTAGGTACAAAAATCGAGCTATCGGTCATATCTATAGGGTTATAGATATTGACGGAAAGTTGATCGTTTAAATTTGGAAAGCAGATAAAGATCATTATCGTATCCAAGTGATTATGGATAGGATAATAATTTTCCGTATCGCCGCGTATCGTACCTTAGGAATAAGGTCAGATAGTCGTCCAGATACGTTGCTAAATTGGGAACGATTCCTAATTTTGAATATTTTCAAATATTGCGAATATATCGAACATTATCCTAATATATCTAAATATCCACATGATATTCATGAAATATTCAAAACATGCAAATTAGGAAATTAAATATTCTGAAAAATATAGGATAATGTTCAATCACCTAATTTGCAGATAATCTCCAACTTTATCAATTTCGGAGAAACATCTTCTGAATTCTAAAGGAATGAAAATCATATCTGGACACAGATACTGATCAGATTGTGAAAATTCCTTTTGAAAATCCAAATGACCTCCGATTTTGATGAAATTAGTATCAATGGAAAGATCTCGATCTCAGTATGAACTTTCATGAAGAAAAATTTTTCAGATTTTGAACACACAAATTTATGAAAATTGAAGAACACACGAAGGTCAATCTGGAACTGATCTGTCATCAGATTCATGCATATATGACGTTGCAGATCGTATCATGCTAACATGCTTGGAATTTTATGAAAATTTTATGGTGAACAGATAAAGACGTGATCTACAATTTTCATGAAGAAAGTTTTTTCAAAAAATGATCATAAAAAATCATAAAAATCACGGAACAGCACAACATCAGTCATAACATTATCAGAACAGACTTCAACATCATATTCCAGATTCTGATCCTAACTTCCGAAATAGTTTTGACATAGCAAATCAGGTCCGATTGAGGCATATGATATATCAAATCAAAGCTTAAGACGTGCTTTACGATTCTCTAGTTCATCACTTCACAAGATTTTGACATTAACGAGCTGAAATCGGCATCTCAAGCATACTGGTTTCTATGTACACGATTTTACAGAACAAAGTCCAAGTGCACTTACCTTGTTTAACGATGCTCCGGCACGAAATCGAGCGATCCGGCCTCCGTATTCAAATCAAAAACAACACGGAGAAATCTCAGAAAGCTCGGCCGACCACAGTGATGTGAAGATGCCAAGGAGTGTTGCCGCAAGTTCTGGATCGCCGGAGGAAGTCGCCGATCAGTCGGTTCAGCCGCTTGAACCGGCTGATCACATCATCGGCAGCAGCGTTAGCGGAAGGCAGCGACGTCGGCGGGCGGTTGAGGCGCGACGACGGCGGTGCGGCGGCGTGCGGCGTGCCCTCGGTGGTGGTGCGCAACGTCACTTTCTCTCTCACACTTGCCTTTCTTTAAAAATCAGATCTGAATTATGTGTTGGTCCCCTCAAAATTCTGACATAAACATGTTTATATAGTGCTAACTTAGGTCAATTAGATGGGCTTACTAATCCTAATGGGCTTAGGCTTGGGCTTAGGCCTTAATCTAATTTAAATGGGCTGAATTAATTAAGGATAATGGGCTGAATTAAGCTCAAATTAAAACAACCGAGCCCGTTTGACTTGTAATTCCCGGCCCTTGCATTCCAAGCGAACCGAGTCCCATTCGATGAAATTTAAGCTCGTTCGCCATCACCGGTCCGATGCAAAATGTGATTAAATTAAAATGAACCTAAACTATATGTTATGCAATTTAAATATTTTTGTTTAGGAGTTAAAAATTAATCCCTAATTTTCTATGCAAATTACGACTAAATGATTAGTAAAATTTAGGTGTCAACAATGATTGACAGAAATTGTAAGAATAAGGACAAAAGTTTGCAGGAAATGGCCAAGAAAATGAAGACCAAATTCAATAAGTATTTTAGCACTATGAAAAACATCAATCTAACTTTGTTCATTGCATACATACTTGACCCTTGACATAAGGTGGAAACTTTATAGGTTAAAGTAACATCTCTTACGTTATTGTTCGAGTAATGTCACACCATTATGCCCCCAAAACAACTTGAGGTTAAAGGATATAAGGATAATGAGTGTGTCAAAGTCTCCCATGGTTGGTGTGGACATTATGACTGCAATGTATCTTAACCAAACGGGACAACAATATTTGAAAGAAAAATCTGAATTAGATAAGTAATTAGAAGAAGGATGTGAACGCTGTAGCTCCTACTTTGATATCTTGAATTGGTGGAAAGTCAATTCTTCAAGATATCCTATCCTCTTTTCCATTGAGATATTTCGGCCATGCCCATCTTGACTGTAGCATCAGAGGCTACATTCAGCACAGGAGCTCGTGTACTTGACGTCTGTCATAGCTTCTCGACCCCAACCATGTTGAAGGCTCTTATATGTTCTCAAGATTGGCTATGATCTGCACCATTTTCACAGTCGATTAAGAAGGATTTAGAAAAACTCGAAAATTTTGAGTCGGGTAAGAAAACATTACCGTGGAGTTTTTTATATCCTTCAACATTACAATAAATATTTCGATTTTCATTTTCATTGTGAATTTAATGCATAGTTGTCAACTACAACCACGGAGCTGAACTCAATATTACTTTCTCTTGATTGATGAACTTGGAAATTGGTACTTGTTAAGCCATTTTCTTATTGAGAGTTTGAAAGGGAATTTTAAGAATGACGGTAGTTTTGTAGTTACCTAGTTATCCTTCATATCTTTAATTTATGTTAATATGGAGCAAAGTCTGTCCTCCGTTTTGTGTGCTTGCTCCTGTGTTGGTGATATTTTTTTTATAGTGAGAGAGGGTGGATAATGCACTATTGCTAGTCTTTAGTGCTGTTGTGCATGTATATTGGTTCTTCCATCAATATGTTTGGTTTTCGACTTCAATGTCTAATTGCTTATTCTCCTTTTAACTTTTTTACATGTTTGCTTCACTTAGAAAAATGTTTACTGTTTTGTCCAATAAAATATACAATTGATTGATATGCAAACAAATTTAAATGTATAGACATGTTGTGTTGCTCATGATGTCAAATGCCAATTGTGTGTGTTTGTTGGTTGTTCGTTATTCATTTGAAAAATGTAGTGAGATGGACATGTATAATGCTATATTAATATTGATTTCTCATCAAATTGTCATCTTTCTAGCTTTGAACATAATAAGGGTGTTTGCTGGTTGCTTTTGTTCAAATATGGAATGTGAGGAATTTGATATCCCATTTGGCTAAGATGGGTTGGATCTACTTTCTGTAAGTTGAAACTACTAATGAGTTTAACTAGTGTTTCAATTAGTGAAATAATTAATGTCAATTCACTAATAATTAAATTTTGATATCTTTTGCAGCAAATGTTGCATTATAAGCCCTCAAAGAGGATTCCTATGAAGGCAACTATGGAACATCGTTATTTCGATGACATCAGAAAGACTTTTATGTGAGACTGGGCAAATTGTAGATAAAGAATTGGGATTTGGAATTTCAGTGAACTAAAAAGATATGTACTGAAAACTAAATGCTTGCCTCAAGCATGACCTTTGGTGTACCATGTGCTTTTGTCAAATAATATATTTTCTAGGATGATTGTTGCCAATCTTAAGTAGTGGATGCATCTATGTCAATTTTAATTAGTGATGGTTGTTTGGTATTTTTTTTTTTTTTTAAAAAAAAGAAGAAACCCAAAGGTAATGGTTATGTGAATTCGAGAACAAATGGCACAAAGGCAAAATCCAAATTGTTTTCCAAAATCCTGTGGCAAAAAAAAATGAAGAAAAATTGAAAATCAGAATTGAACTAAACCGAGTTTTTGGTTTGAGTCATATTCTGTTCGGATCGAGGTTTGGTTCGGTTCAAGCGTATATCCTAACGGTTCAGTTCCGTTTTTCAAGAAACTCAAACCTCGGCAATCAACTATAGATAGGGGCTAGCGAGGTCGACCTTGCCAGCTTGAAGAAGATGGGAAGAAAAAAAAAAGAAAGGGAAAGAAAGAAAGAAAATAAAAAAGGAAATAAATATAAAAAAATTCAAAAAATATTAAATTATTAAATTATTAGAGCGGTTGGTATCTATGTTAGCAATTTTCGATCAAAATTAGCTAAATGGGCTCAATTAGCACAAATACAAAAAATTTAGGATTGTATTGACACAATTGTAATAAGACTTTTATGGTAATTCTCCAATTATTCTTTTGGTGGGTTCAAGATTAACGCTTTATAAATTGTGCATTATGTTATTGTTAACACCCAGAAATGATCAAATCTTTTTAATCGACATAATCTTTATCGAGGACCATAATATAGGTCAACGATTATGACATAACAAATTTGGATAAATGTTGAATGCAGAAACTGAAGACAAAGTGAAGATGCCAAGGTGAAGAAACAGATTGACAGTCATATCTAATTGCAACTAAAGAGTTGTAACTGTTCCGTTACTAGAGTGGTGTCGTTTTTATTTTATGGCTTTTTTTTATCTACGTAAGGGCATTTTGGTCATATATAATATATATTCACTATAAATATATTGTGATAGGTATAAGGTGTTTATAACACATAAGCCATGAGCATCTTGTTGGCTTTTATGATATGTTTTTTCCACTCTTCTTATCCTCTCTATTTCTCCGCAGATTCTCTAATCAGCATTGTCACATGGTATCATAGTAGATCTGACTATTTGATTCATTGATCCTACTGCTGGCTTGAGAGTCCCATAATAACCCTTTTCCTTCTCTAGTGCGCAACCACCCAAAACTATAAGTTCTACATATTTTTTTCTTCTAGTCTCGATACATATAAGATTAAGAGAAATCAAATCCATCAGGCTTTGTTTGCGACTATGGATACAGCACTTGTTGACCAGCGAATTCAAGGATCAAAATATTTTGTTGATTATGGCTAACTCGTGTTGTAGGATTTCCATCGAAAATATAATTAATTGAATAGGGAAATTTTTTTCTCTAGTTAGATATTTTTCTTCTATACAACAGCCTATATTTATGAGATTTGAGCATCCCCTTGTAAAATCGATGGAGCCAATTGCGTTTGATTATATGTCAATATTGATCATAAGGAGCCAAGGGTTGTTCTATTTATTACATTGAAGTTTTAGTCTTTTTGATATGTGGTAGATAAATATAGTGACACTAGGTCTTCTACAGCCAATGTCAATGTTCAGATTACCACCAATAAATTAAAGGGGGCCTCTAATTACTTGTAATGAGCTCAAGCTATTAATGTCTATATTAATGTCAAAGGAAAACTCAAGTATCTTACAATAAACCCTCCCGGTGTTGATTCTAAAGAGTACGTATACTAGATGAGAGAATGATACACTTTTGCTGTGATTATGGAACAATAGAGAACCACTCACTGTTGCTAATGTCATGTTCCACACAACTATCAAGGGAGAGTGGGATGATCTTATGGAGAGCTACTCACAAGACAAAAACATGTCTATAGTCTATGAATTATATTAGAAGATCTTTAATTTTAAATAAGGGGACAAGTCTTCTTGAGAGTATTACAGTGCTTTGAAAGGCATATAGGAAGAATTTAATCTTCATCAGTTCATCACTACTAATCTTGAGAGACTAAAGATGTAACAACCCAGTCTTGCGAAGGCAGGGAGTGGTCACTGTGGTCAAAGGGCCTGGACAAGAAGTAGCTCCTAGCAGGCTTCGAAGATGGCAAAGGAGATAAGAATGAACTGAATCTCACATTGCCTGAGTGTGGTTAGGTGAAGTGTCATATATGTGATGACATTTATCCTAACTTGTAACGAGGCCTTTTCTGGGCGAAGCACAAAAGAACAAAACCGTGCGAACTCCAGCCCAAAGCGGACAAGTGCTAATGGTTCCTATACTCAAGTGGTTGGGTTAGGGACTGTTTCACTCACACCTTCCTTATCTTCATCCTCTGTTGTACATGTTCCCCAACTTCCTTGGAATTTGATGTCTATTAGTCAGTTAACTAAAGCTCTTGGTGATTTTGTTACATTTTATCCCTCCTCTTGCATCTTTCAAGACCTATAGACAAAGAAGACATTTGGTGGAGGGCATGAACGTGATAGACTCTACTATTTGGATGCTATCTCTACTGCTAATGCCAATGGTCTAGCTGTTAGTTTTACCACCCCTCTATTATAACATTCTCGTTTAGGACATTTATCTTTATTTAAGTTACAACAAATAATTCCCCAGTGTAAATCAATTTCTACTCTTAACTGCGAGGCGTGTGAACTTGGGAACATCATCGTAGTTCTTTTCCATTTATAGTGATTCTTGTGCATCTACTTTACTTGTACTTGTTCATTCGAACATTTGGGGACCTATGCGTATTGATAGTAGAAATAGTTTTAAGTGCTTTGTTACTTTTGTAGATGATTATTCTTGTCTAACATAGCTTTATATGCTTCATAACCGTTGAATTTTTTTTTTTACAATTATTTATTCATGAAATTACTAATCAGTTTGATACATCCCGTGCGAATTGATATTGTTTTAGAATACTTACAACAATCGATTTTTTTGTTTTGTTATAATCTTGGCACTATACATCAAACAAGTTGTACTTATACCCCTCAGTAGAATGGCGTGGCCAAGAGAAATGATGGTTATCTCCTAGAAGTTGCTCACTCACTCTTGTTTTGTATGTTTTTATCAAAATCATTTTGGAGTGATGTTTCCTTACTGTCTGTCACCTCATTAATCATATGCCATCCACTATCCTTAATAATCAATCACCAATTAGTGCTATGTTTCCTGACAAGCCGTTATTCCCTCTTACCCCTCGCATCTTTGGGTGTGTTTGTTTTGTTTGTAACTTATGTCCTGGTGCTAATAAACTATCCCTTCGTGCCTCCCAATGTGTTTTTCTAGAGTATTCACAAACTCAAAAAAGATATTGGTGTTATGATCTATGACTTGTACCCAATATGTTGGTGCTAATGTTACTTTTTTGACGACACACCATATTATTCTACTAAGGGTAAATAGTTTTTAACTAATATGGTGGCTGATCCTCTTATCCTACAATTTATCCTCTTAAACTCTGTTAGTCCTTCTCCTGTGTCTCCTCCTTTATAGGTGTATCAACGACAAAAGTAGTATACAGCACCACCAACCTCTAGCTCTTCTATGCCCTATCCAATCTCCCTCCTTGTCTCCTAGTCAGAACAATCTTCCGGTTGCCCTTCACAAAGGCACTCGTTCTTGTATTCAAAAATCATCTTTTGCTTACCTTATTGAGCGTTATGTATCTCTTTCACTGCTTCCTTCCCCATTACATGACTTTGTTCTATCATTACATATTCACGCAATTCCTACCTCTACCATTGAGGCCTTGTCTAATCTTAAGTAAAAAGAGTTATGGAAGTGGAAATGGAAGCTTTGGTGTCCCGCTAGACATGGTCTTTGGTTGATTTTCCTCTCAAGAAAGATGTGGCGAAGTGTCGATGGTTGTACATCATCAAGTACAACCCATATGGCTTAGTTGAGAGTCTTAAGGCTCGGCTTGTTGCTAAAGGTTTTACTCAAACTTATGGAGTGGACTATTTTGAGATATTATCCCCTGTGGCACACCTCAATTCTATTCGTGTAATTATTTCTCTTGCTGTGAATTTTGATTGATCATTATATCAATTGGATGTGAAGAAAGCTTTTCTTTATGGTGATTCGTCTAATTAATATATATATCTTGGGTATGTTGCATAGGGGGAGAATCGTAGTAAATTATGCCGGCTGCATAAGGCTATTTATGGATTGAAATAGTCTCCAACAGCATGGTCTGAGAGATTCAGTTCAGTGATTTCCAAGTGTGGTTTCCACCAGTGTTATTCTGATCATTCTATTTTCGTTCAGAAGAGAGAGTCGGGGGTAATCATTCTTGTTATATATGTGGATGATATAATTATCTGTGGCAATGGTGTGATCGGCATTTCTAAGGTTAAGTCTTTTCTTCAGCAACAGTTCAGATTAAAGACTTGGGAGCTCTTAACTATTTTCTGGGTATTGAAGTTTTACGAAGTATGATAGGTATTAATTTGACTCAGTGAAAGTATGTTCTTGATCTTTTATCTGAGATCGGTACACTAGCTTCCAAGCCAGTTGATACTCTTATGGATCCAAATAAGAAGTTTGGAGTTGATGATGGAGATGGTAATGAAGATAAGCATCAAAATCGGCGTCTAGTTGGGCAAGTAATTTATCCTATTGTTACACGTCCCAATATTTTCTTTGTTGTTAGTGTGGTGAGTCAGTTTATGGAGTCACCCAAGAAGGCCCATTGGGATGCTTTTTGTCACATTCTTCGATACCTTAAAGGCTCTCCTCACTTGGTAAGGGACTAATTTATAAATTGAATGGTTCTTCCACTCTGTTTGGCTATTCTAATGCTAATTGAGCTAAGTCAGCATGTGATCAACGATCTACGATTGGGTATTACACTTTTCTTGGTGGTAATCTGGTCACTTGGAGAAGCAAGAAACAAACTACCATTGTCAGGTCTAGCGCAGAGGTTGAATATCGTGCTATGGCACATATGTGGATGACTTGTTGTGGTTGAAATTCCTTCTCTAGGAGCTTGGATTTTCTATTAATCAACGTATTATTATGATGTGTGATAATCTTGTTTTTCATGAGCGAGCTAAAAATATAAAAGTTGACTGTCACTTTGTTCGTGATGTTGTGAAGTAGAAGTTGGTTGCTACTCTTTACATTGCCTTAAAGATCAATTTGTAGATATGTTCGATAAAGCTTTGTTTTGTCCTGCCTTTGTTGCTGGTTGTTCCAAGCTAGACATGGGTGACCTATATGCTCCAGCTTGAGAGGAAGTGTTACGGTACTAGTGGTGCTAGTTTTATTTTATGGCTTTTATTTCTTTGTATCCACATAAGGGCATTTTGGTCATATATAATATATATTCACTATGAATATATTGCGATAGGTGTAGGATTTCTGTAATACAGAAGCCATGAGCCTCTTATTGGCTTTTACGATCTGTTTCTCCCACTCTTCTCCTCTCCATTTCTACTCCATCAAGGTCGATTATTAACTAGTAAAACGCAGGAGTTCATTTTATTTCTGCGAATCAGAAATTTGATGGATTCAAAGACTTGATTATGCTAAATTAAAATTAACACCCTTTCAGTACCTTTTCTTTTTACTTCGAAAATGTTTTGCATGCAGTCTTATCAAGTTTTATACTATGCCACTAACATGCGAAGGATGGTCACATGGTTGCACAATCAATAATGAAGCATTCACTAATTAAGCAGTAAATAAAATACTAGAAAGATTAAAGAACCTTGAATGCAGGAGAAAGCATAAATGGATTGCTATTCATCATCCATTGATACATGGATTCTGCAAGCTTAGACTTAGGAAACAACAATGCAATGACAAAGGCATTTTATTCATGAAAATGTTGATGAAAATGACTAATGCAGACCTAGAGATAATTAAGATACGAAGTCAACTGATTTTTGACATGACTCCATTAGTGCTATGATTGCAAGTGCTAATCTAACATGAATTGATGAACAAACATATAGTTCTAAATGTCATGCATGCTATGGTATGAATTAACTATATGCGCCATGAATTTAATTCCTAAAGCTAACAATACAACATAAATGATATGACGTGAGAATTAATTATAGATTAATCCTATGATGCAAGCTACAAGAAATGTTAATTATATTTCTATGTGAACAACAAATTTGAATTTTAGGACTCCACGTGACCCGATGAACTTTCCATAATATCATTATGCGACCAATAACTAAAGGATGCAATTACATTTTACACCAAAAAAGAAAAACTAAAAAAATGCAATTCTAACTCTTTTTCTTCCTTAATGCAATATGTTGTACGAAATTGGGGTAACGCATGTAATGCAATAAACAACTAAAACAGTTTATTTGATATGATTATTAAAAAAATCAACCCTAGAATGCATGATTATTATATGATATGGCTGTTAAGAGGTTAATTATCGCTAAGTCTACGTTCAATCTAAATGAAATTCAAATGACATTTTTTATTCAGACTCTCATTGCATTATTCTATATCTATATGCATTCTAAAATCAACATATGTTGCTCTAAATTCTAAGCATGTATATCATATGCAATATAGATGTGACGATCAACAAATTTCACAAGGTACCGAAACAGATTGTCTTGCTAAAGTTTATTCATTAAAGTCCAAAGATATATTGTTTTCACGCATGCCAAATTTATTTATTCAATAATGCATAGGAAAAGATATGAATAACGCATAAGACAATACTGAGGATCCGACTTTCGAGCTTAAAGGTCGGACGCCCTAATATGCCTCGGCTAATGCAAGGAAGTAATGAGGAAATATCCTAAGCTTCTAACATGGCAATGATCGACTATCAATCGATTTCGAATATGAGTATAGTCAAATAAAATTTTTAAACCTAACTAGGTAATCAAGCAACCCATCCGGAAGACTTCAAATATTTATCAAACGCCCATTGCATCGCAAGCTGACATGGGAACAAAAAATCACGAACAATGCCCAAACTGGACAACACATTTGATGGACTACACCCAAAAAATGGTCGCCCAATCTTCAGGCTGAGGCTCCGTATAAGCAAATGATTCTTCACATCATACAATTGGGTATATACGAATAGGGCAAGCAAACGCAAATTACGTTCAGGAACCAAATACGGACCACTCAAAATTCATTCCCAATGGCAGTCACAATTATGCAGAGTCCAATGGGTAACGAAGAAAGGTCGCGGATAATGAACGTGCATGGGAAAACAACGACTGATATACCTGAACAACAGCGGAGGCAAATGGGCAACCTCGATGTGTTGAAGGCTCAACAAGGATGGCCGGCGGCGGTGGTTAAACTTTCACGAACTGCTGGTGATTACCGGAGTGGTGATAGCAAAGAACTCCAAGGCGCCGGAAAACCTGTAAAGGAAAAATTCAATTGCAGTAGAGGCGTAGGAATGGAGCGACTCGGGGCCTACCAGCGCTGCAGCAATACTGGGGGCACGGTGGCGCAGAACTTATTAGCTGGAATGAGCCACTACTAGCGCGTGACTGCGTGCTGCTGCTAGGCCGATCGCTGGACTGCAGGGAAGCTGCCAGGGGCTCACCTAGAATGATGGCGTTTTCTCCGAGTGAGCGAGTTCATGTATATATAGTCAAGAGATCTTTGAGTGATGAGCGTTTTCTCCGTGAAAAGAGAAGAACCCATTTGTTTTTAAAATTGCCAAAAATTCAGGATGATGTAGATACAGTCACGGAGGAGTCACGGAGGAATCGGCCGAGTACCTTCCATCTTTGTTCACGATCCATCTCTCTGTCATTTGCTCTTTCCTTTCAAGATTCCTCACTAAATCTTCCAACAGCTTGGAATTCCCTCTTCAAATATTCACGGCCAATCTTTATCCTCATCTCCAAATTCTTTTTCCTCTAAATCTTTGCCGGTTGATCCTCAGTCCCCTCTCTCGTTCCCGTATTTTGACTTGCTACCAAATTAAATCCCCAATTTTAAATTCAGCCAGCTCAGTTTGATTGAAAAGTTTCGTCCAAATTTTCCTAATTTTTGCAATTTAAAACAAGCACCCATAGCCGACTCCCTGCAAACAGGCTATTGCTAAACGTTTTAATCTAAAATACTATTAGTACCTAAATGTGAAGAAATGCCGAAAAGAATGCAAATTGAAACAATGTAATATTAATATTTTGTTTAGAGGTCGAGTTCGATTCCTAATATTCTATGGATTGTCAAAATTTAGATCTCAATAAAAGCCATGTTGAATTATAGTAAAGGAAACACAATCGTCAACACAAACACTTGTGTACTCCTTCAGTTTGTCAATTTTTCCGATTCTTGCATTCACTTTCCTTTAGTTTAAATCCGTTGTTGTTACACAATCTACTTCCTGTCCGAATTGTCACTAAACCCAATTCAATAAAATAAAATAAAATAAGATTAACATTTAGTGAAAGCTATTTTGCTGTGTAGATCAATTCCCAACAAAACATCTTTTTGGCACGCTCAGTGAATCATTGTAGTTCAATTTGAGAAAGTGCTATGGCAAGGACTAGGAATCAATCGGAAGCCTGAAAATGCCGTTGATTACAATCAGTCACCACAACATGGCAAAGAGGGCTATCCATTCCGAATCGTCAGCCACCCATTGAGTGGCAGATCAGAACTAAGGTGGGAATGTAGTGGACATTCCAAGACATCTCACTGAGTAGCAAAGGAGAGTATTGGAGCCAAATCCAGTGATGGTGGCCACCATGAAGAGAATGTTTTAGGAACAAGAAAACGACCTGGCCAACCATGTGGTTAAACACCTTATCGATGTGGTTAGGCCGATGATCATCAACGTTGTTAACGAGATCATCTGTAGGCCCAGAACATCCCACTGGCTGTTTCCAATGCAAAGAAGCCCAGCGGTTACTGGGTACGTACCTTCAACCTCATCTACTCAAGTGTAACAATGTTGATAATTTAGGCCAAGTAATTCCATCGCCACCGGTAAGAACTTCACAAAGGCCTGAAGCATCTGGCCAAAATAATACCAATGTAGCTGGGCCGTTAATGGGAATAACCAAGGCAATCCTATGTAGGCTAACCCAAATGGGAATAATAATAATAACGACAATTTAGCGAATAAAAATATCCAATTGAACATGCCTTTGCCATATATTGAAAGTGTGAGGCCAGTTGGGCCAATGCCTAAAATCAATAATGTGAGGCCATTTGGTGTGATAATTCCACCAAATATGGGGTACATCCCTTATAGGCCTAACTTATCAATTGATAATCAGGCTAGACCATTATCTCTGTCTAGGAGGTGGGCTGGTCAAGGATATCTAGGGCATGATGCCCTAGGGCATTGACAAATGATCGAACAAACCGCCGATGTGGTGTTGCAACATGGCCAGAGACCAGCCACAGGCCCAAAAAAGAAGAAGCCAAAAATATATATATTTAAAAATTCAAAAAAAATATCAAAAGTATTATTAAAATTTGTCCACGTCAGCGTCGGTCATGGCATGTAAGATGGCCGACGTCCATATCAACGATTTACAGCCTAAATTGACCGGATAGACTGAATTTGTACTAATATGAAAAGATTTTGGACTAAGTTAATCCAATTAAAAGATTTAGAACTGAATTGGTACCAATGCAATAGGTTTATGACTTTTTTTGTATTTATTTTATATTTGAAAATTCTCTTTAGAACATTTTCTTTATCTGAATGGTATTGATTCTAATAATTTTTATCGAAAATCGCTAATGTAACAAAGTATCACATAGGACGATCCACAATGACTAAACCATCACATTAGCAATTTTTGATAAAAATTGATTCGAAAAACTACGTTGGAATTTCGCATAAAAGTTTATGACAAAATTGAACAATACAAAACTGAATTGGCACCCGCATGGTAGGTTTAGGATGATTACTCAATTTTCCCTTATAAAAGTAGTATATAGGAAAGTTGTACATATGGATATAATTAAAAATAATAATAAAGAGAGATAAAGAATGGATTTTCTCCGCCCATAGTTTTGTATTATTTGTTCACCTAACGAAATATTTAATTTTTTTTATTTTATGTTTTGGACACACTGAAAATATTTTATTAGCTTAGTTGAAACTGGAGCAATGCTTTGTCTTTAATAAGACCATCATTGGTCAACAGTTAAGGGAAAATCAAGGCGGCTATAACTTGTGATCCCATGTCTATCCCCAATAATTGATTTTTGAATAATCTTTTCGGTGGGAGCTGTTAAGGCACACACGTTGGTTTGGGTCTAAATCATCAAAAAATAATCAAAATAATTGAGTCACACAATGGTGTCGCGACCTACCTCACAAGGGCTGAACTCGATAAGGTTGGTTTAGAGGTAGGTATTCATGAAACGGTCCATATAGCATGAACGTAGATTTTTCCTAAATTCATACCTCGTGTGACAGCGGATCGATTTTAAATTTTTTAGGAGTCGTCATTAGCCTAGGTCGGGAGTCGGCTAGAATACCCAACCGAAACGCGGGAATTTCGTTTTGGTTTCTACAAAAACCAGAGATCATGAGTTCGAGGACTAACTTACGTTAATATTTCTATTAACGTCATTTCGGTACCGCTAAACTTATCATGATCGGTAACCTTGCAACATGCACATGTGTTCTTCTAATTTTGCAAAACGTCTTGCGCTCTCTTCATCCATATGAACAACAGGGGATTCATTAGGTGGAGCTTCCAAATCAACAACAGTAGAAGTAGCATTAATGGGGACCTCTTCAACAGGTTCTTTGTCGACAAGATTTATCATCGATGCGTTAGCAGGTGCATTTAGAGTAGAAGTTGCAGCAGGAGGAGCCACAGGCATGAGGTTCTTTACTTGGTTTGCAAGATCAGTTAAGATTGCCATCATTTGCGCCATCTGATTCTCAATGGTAATAATGCGGGTACAAGTGTCTTCATTCTCCATCCTTGCTTGGCGACAGGTGCGTATAATAAAACATGTCTCAGCCGTATTTTAGTACCTTTGTAAAAAAAAAAATCAGGTTAGTATGCAGAAAATGAATTGAAACGAAAATATAACACCCTTCAATTTTTTATTTTCTTTGGATGAAATAGAGATAAGAAATCCAATATCATATGAATAATCTCTTATCACAATTCCTTCATAAAAAATTATACAATTGAAGGAGTAGCACGCGATGATTAATCAAGATGCTCCATCTATATTCCATTAGAATCTCAAAAAAGAAATAACACACAAGAGAAATTTCGCTATTAACAACAAAATTCATGAAATACAATCCCTATAAATCAATCTAAAAACAAGAAGAGAATCCTATTACATCATTACTAAAATGAGTAAAAAGAAAACCCTATACATCAAATCTATAAAATGAAAATTACATGAAAGGAGATTCCCTCATGGAATATGGCCAAACTCCTAATGGATCTTCTTTAGGTGCAAGGCGAATTTATTTGTTTTCTTGGGTCAAACGTTCAACCTCGGCTAAAGCCTCATCCCTTTCCTTAAGAGCTCTTGCAGCTATAACTTGTTGTTGAGTTGGCTTTTCGGGGACATTAGGGAGATCCACTTTAAGCTTGGGCTTAAGACGACGGTGTATGTACTTCGGCAATACATGATGTATCTTCATTTCCCCTTCCAATTCTGATTCGTCAGTAATAAGAATCGGCTCCGAGTGGCATTTGTACCACATATCAATTATGGACTTGATCATGTCCTTCAAATCCGTCATTTGATCCTTTTGATGACATCTTTATGATAGTTAAAATGATATAACCCCAACTTGAGGAATGGCGGAATCTTTTGAAGCGCGCGATATTGACGGATCACCCTAAAAGGGTAATATGACATAGACCCCGTGAGACCCAAAAGTGGGATTGGGTTGTCAAATCCGTTATTAAGGCGCACTTTAGGATTTCCAAGCCAACGAACATACCATTGGATTTGATTTGGAACAAGGTTCTTGAAAAAATTAAACCAAGTTAAGAATGGTCATGATTGATTTGCTTACCCTCTAATTAATTTGTTTAATCCTTAATGAAGGGTATTTTGGTAATTTCACTTAGGAGCATTCTCGTAATTTTTATTAAAGGGCATTTTTGTCATTTTAGGCTCAAAGGGATGTGGCCGACCTTGGCTAGTTCGAATAGACCATCGATCGCTGGATTTTTGACTGGAAAATAGCCAATCCGATCGAACCAGTTCAATTCGGGTCAAACCGGGTTGAACCGATAAGACCAATTTGACCCGAGTTTGGTCGGATTAGACCGGTTCAATCCTTGATTCAATTTGTTCCAATTTTATACAATTTGATTTCTATCATGATTAATTGACCCAATTAATATTGAGTTTAATTAAATTAGATTGAACTGATTTGAAATTCATGCACAAATTGATCCAATTTAACTTGTTTAGCTCCATTGTTCTTGAATTTGAGTTAATTGCATGGTCAAACTAGACTAATGAATTTAATTGAAGTCCAATTAACCAAATTGAGTCTCAATTCATCAAATTGGATATTAGTCTAGAGTGGGTCAAGTTGAATTGCACTAATTGGACAATTACTCTTAGACTTCTCAATCGTTGGATCACTGAATTGATCAAATTGGCTCAAATTCATGTGAATCTTCCAAATTTGATTTTGAATTTGGATTTCATATAAGAAATTAGGCTCATTCATGTCCCAATTGCACAAATCATAAAGAATTGATCAAAATCACTGATTATGGCCTAAATTGGGGATTTTTGCGTTTGGCTTGGAATCACAAAATTGGTTCAAAAATTGAATATAAGATGACATCTAGATCAAATGTCGTAAAGAAAATTAACCTAAAAAATGACTAGAAATGAAATAATTTCATTTTTAGCCGATTTGAGCCAAATTCCACAAATTAAAAAAAAGTTGATTCTAAACCGATTTTTATAAAATTTTAAATGCCAAAGTCAAATTGAATGTAAAATCAGATAATTTTTAAATTTTTGCATTTTCTGATTTTTTTGATAAAAGGTTTGACTTAGTTGATTTTTCACTAGGAATTTGATTTTATAATCAAATCTTTGAATTTTTCTGAAATTTTCACTTCTAAAGTGAAATTGAACTTGTAAGGAATTTTTTTATGCGAAAAGCCCCAATTTGACTCGGAGTTGACTTTTGGTCAAATGATTGACAAAAAAGTTAACGCGAAAGTCAACCGTTTGACTTTTCGGGTTTTTGCATGAAATGAATAGAAAATTGTTTACAAAAACTAGGCTAACAAATAGAATTAAAAAAAGACACTTTTTGTTCAAGAAATGGGTTCCGTTGCGATCGGAAATCATAATCTTAAATTTTTTATTTTTAATGACATGTCGACTAAAAATTAGATGTCAATAAATGGTTGTCGGTTATGTTAAGAAAGCCTTCCACAATAATTTGAAGTTGATAAAACCATCTGGTTTATCAGTTGTTGTATAAATGCAAATGTTGCCTTGTCTCGGGATTAAACAAATACAAGGAGCACTCTGTTGTGGCCCACAAAACCCGAAGCATGACGCATAAGACCGAAGATGGCAGGAAGGACCATAATGAATCTGAACAAGTCAAGGAACGTGTAGTTTATGAGGTCCTGAAAGTATTTCAGACAAGGTGAACATTTTATACGTGTGGACGACTCTTTCTCTTACATTGTAGAGGATGACATGGTGTCGCGACTCACTCGTTTGTGTTAGAAACACGGTAAAATAAGGAAGAGGGGGACATGATACGAAAGAGACATCCCAATGTATCTTGACATGGACGCAAACACAAAATTGAGGAAGTCAAATCGATCTCGAACCAACCATACAAATTGAATATTGTTCCATGTGAGGGCTCGAACCAAGTCAACGCTCGATCACAGGCACTATCCCACGCTCATGGTCAGAATTTTCAAAGATTCTCATCACCTAAACATTTTGACTCATTTCTAAACTCAGCTACAAGTTAGCGACCACGTCCACTTCGCAAATCGAGAATCAGATAGCATGATTTAACGTTTATGCAGATATTACACGAGGTGGGCACTATTCAGAAATTCCTTTGCGTCCCACGAAATTGACAGTAATATCATAACAACTAACTAATCTTTTTTTTCAAATAAGTTGTTGGTAACTTACCATCCACTTCTATGGGGAAAATTGTCCAAAAAGTCCTAAACCTACTGTACGGAGACCAATTCAATCCTAAACCCTTTAAAAAGTTGTCAATTCAGTCCTAAATTTTCCAATCATGCTAATTTAGTCCTAAACCTATTGATTATTTGTCAATTTAGTTATAAACCTTTTAAAGAATTGCTAATTTAGTCTTTCCGGCTAATTTTGGCCGGAAATCGTTGACGTGACAGTCTAGTCAGCACGGCCGTCCTACGTGGCGCTGACATGGATAATTTTTTATTTAAAAAAAATCAAATTTTTTATTTATTTTTATTGATTATTTTACTTTTATTCTTTTCTTTTCTTTTCTTTCTTTTCTCTTTTTTTTCCGTTCTTCTTCTTCTTCATTAAGCTCACCGGTCGAGGGCTGGCGGAGGTGGCCGGCCACTGGGCAAGGGCTGGCGACCCACGTTGGCCATCGGCAAGGACCATGAAGCCCGCACCGACCGTGGGCAAGGGTGTTGCGGCCCTCACCAGATCTAGGTGAGGACTCGCGAGCCCTCATTGCGGCCGATGAGGGCATCGCAAGCCCTCACCTGCCCTCGCTATGGTCGACGATAGCCTAGGCGAGGGCCACAACGCCCTCATTGTGACCGACGAGGGCGTCGAGAGCCCTCACCCTAGGCTGGCAAGCTCAACGAATAAAAAGAAGAAGAGTAACGGGAAAAAAAAGAAAAGAAAAGAAAAAAAGTAAAATAATCAATAAAAAAAATTCATTTTTTAAAAAAAAATAGAAAATTATCCACGTTAGTGACACGTAGGATGGCTGCTCCAACTGGATTGCCATGTCAGCGATTTTCAGCCAAATTAGCCGGAATGACTAAATTGGCAAATAGTCAATAGGTTTAGGACTAAATTGACACAATTGAAAGGTTTATAACTGAATTGGCAGCTTTTTAAAAGGTTTAGGATTAAATTGGTAAAATTGAAAGGTTTAAGACTAAATTGGCCGCCGTACAATAGGTTTAGGACTTTTTGGTCAATTTTCTCCGCTTCTATGAATTTACCAAATTTTTTTTTAGATTGCAAATTATCGATTTTTGTACCAATTTATCAATTTTTACTTGCATAGCTTACCAATTTATATGAGTAGAAAATCCATCTTGCGGATTTAGGATTAACCCTTGCCAGCGTGCTTACGCACGCCTGGCGCCGTGGGAACTTCCCTAGCTTGATTGCTACTGGCTTGCTTCCTTGATCGACAGACTCCTTCAAATGCCTTACTGAACAATGAATAGAACTTACAATTTTTGATTTGGTCAAGTATATGACGTGTTGGTTTTTCTTGCCAAAGAAGCATGCAGCATACTTTTCAGCTGAGGAAATACAAAGAAGAATACTGAAGTGTGAAATGAAAAACTAGTATAAGATCTACCAAAACAACCTTTCCCGATCGATCAGGAGGGTCAAATAGTAAAAGAGAATCGGTAAATAGATACTAAATAGACAAGGGATGTTGTCTCCACAGGCCTCAGGATTTTTAAATTCAACTGCTCCGCGCGATGACATCAAGACAGAGAAAGCAATGAAAATGCAGAAGGCTTGTCGATTTAAGTAATGTTTAGATAGGTGATGGAATCACGATCGTTTCCACAGCTCCCCCCCATATCACTGCGTTTTCTGCTCTTCATGATCATAGTCAGACAAACAAAGAAGCTTCTCAGATGGCTTCGGAAAATAAACTTTAGCAAATCTCGGTCGATTTATTTTGTTACGACATATGTGAACAATGGATAGAATCAATCACGACACAAGATTCGCATGGGATTAATGTAATTTCTCACTCATTTCTTTCTCTTTTACTTAATCAAAGTGTGGTTTTTTCGCTTGTACTTTTAACGTGCAATGGATGCCGTTTAATGTGTCGATCGATCGCCTATAAATGACATTGATCAAATGTTTCTGTCATACAAGACATTTTTGTACTGGCATATAGTAGATGAAATTGTACTTTATGGTTGGATGCAAGCTGATGAGCAAACGGTATTCACAAAAGGTCAACCACTTCTATATCGGTACAAGTGGTAGAAATATTTGTTTCCTGTCCGTATCTCCATTCTTTTTCGCATCCAGCCAAATAATTAACTTTTCATGTAAATAAGGGTAGTCGTTGAATTGATAATTAAATGTGTTAACGATTGAGATTCGGTGAGATACCAATATATGTAGATACAACTAACCCTTAAAGAAAGTTTTGAAAAATTTATGTAGGCACAACTTAAAAACAACCGTTCAAGCATATGGGAAATTGACTATCCAGTTATATATGTTATTTGACCATGTTTATGCTCGCTTAGCCTCTTAAAAATCTAAGGATTAAACTCGTAAGATGATCCTTCATCAATATTGGCCATTACCTTACAACAATTTTTCTCACGGAAAAGATAGGCCTCACACATGAAAACAAGATGCTCAAACTGAGGGTTAATAACACAAATTGGAGAAATTGTCAATATTTGAACTTTATTGATCTATGCTTTGACATATATTAGGCATCTACTACTCTTAGAAATTGAAGTCACAAAAAAAAAATGCGTACACGGCTCTTAAGTTTGAAGGAATGTGAGTTGCGAAAAGCTGTATTTTGACCCGGTTAGAAGTCATCTTCGATTTCCCAACCCCACGAATAATTACTATCTTTTCATGTGCAGACCACGAGAAATTGTCAGAAGACCTTCGACAAACAATCCACCAACTCCATTTAGACAAGATTATCACATCCGTTGGAGGGTTATCGTCATCCTCGGTGTCTAATCCCTTGTATTATATTCTCGTCTGAATTTGTCTATCTCGATTATCTTGTCTGTTTTTTATCTTTCTGAACCTAGAATCGCCATGCACTTTTAACGAGTCTACGTGTTAGATCACTTGCTGAACCGCTTGTCACCTCGAGAACCGCTCTCTATATACCCCACTCGTATCGAGTCCTTTCTTCATCACACCCACAACGCAGTTCGTTAATAGCATGCAAAAAATGGCCTCGCCTTCTTCATTTTCAAAGGCTGTTTTGACTTTGGCTTGCGTTGCGCTCCTTATTGGCGGCACGAGTGCTCAACTTTCGATTTCCTATTACGCAGAAAGTTGCCCCGAACTCTTCCCGACGGTGAAGTCGATCGTGCAGGAAGCGATTGCCGAAGAGGCCCGCATGGGCGCCTCACTCCTCCGCTTGTTCTTCCACGATTGCTTCGTCAACGTAACTTCTCTTTCTCATCCACTTTAACCTGTCATCATTCTTCCCCAATACTTAAGACCAATCCATACTCATGGTTTATTTACCAGGGTTGCGACGGATCGAACCTCTTGGACGACACGCCTACTTTCACCGGAGAGAAGAACGCAATCCCAAACAAAAATTCCTTGCGAGGGTTCGATGTGGTGGACAAGATTAAGTCCGCCGTGGAGGAAGTGTGCCCCGGCATAGTCTCGTGTGCTGATCTGCTGGCGATTATCTCCAGAGACTCCGTTGAGATAGTAAGTCATCGGAACTCGACTAGCGATGGAACAGTAGAGATGAAAGCTTCTGATTGTTTTGCATGAGTAATAACTTGTTGCGAATGAATTGGGACAGCTGGGAGGGCCAGGGTGGGATGTGAAGCTGGGAAGGAGAGATGCGACAACTACGAGCCAGGCAGCAGCTAACAATAACCTTGCTCCTCCAACTGATAACCTCAACGCTCTCATTTCCAACTTCCAGAATCACGGCCTTTGTCTAAAGGACCTCGTCGCTCTATACGGTGAACTCTCTCTCTCTCTCTCTCTCTCTCTCTCTCTCTCTCTCTCTCTCTCTCTCTCTCTCTCTCTCTCTCTACCATATGATATGCAGCTTAGCTTGCATTTTATGATTTTTACTGAGGCGTGCTTTGCGGCAGTTGTTAAGCAATCTTCACTATATTGAATTTTAAAACCCTTGAAAAGCATAGAAACTCTTTGTCATATTGATTCCATGTTTCACAAGGAAAACCGGCACATACAAAAAAACACAGCATTTCTTTATTTGCAAAAATCCAGCAAGATATGATTTTTTTTACAAGCAAGTACCACGCAAACTAAATCTATTAGGTATAATCAATCACGTTTCAAGAATTCATGAGATCCACACTAAATCCTACTAAAGAACAGAAGTTTTCATGCAAATTCTGCATTTTAATTGGTTTTCTCCCCCTCATCTCCCATAGACGGAGTCTATACAATATTTGTCGATATTTTTATAAGATCCAAATTGCTCGATTGAATTCTTATTTGTGTGTCCCCTTAAATACTCAGGAGCGCACACAATTGGGCAAGCGAGATGCATTAACTTCCGGGCCAGGATCTACAACGAGAGCAACATCGACAGCTCATTTGCCCACGTCATGCAGAGCAACTGCCCAAGCGTCACCGGCAACGGCGACAACAACACGGACGGGCTTGACTATCAAAGCGCGACATCATTCGACAACACCTACTACTTCAACCTCGTGAAGAAAAGAGGCCTCCTCCACTCCGACCAACAGCTCCTCAATGGTGCCGGTTACACCGACTCCCTCGTCAGGACTTATGCCAAAAGCCAAGACACCTTCTTCAAGGACTTTGCGGCCGCCATGATCAATATGGGCGACATAAAGCCCCTCACCGGATCCAACGGTGAGATTAGGAAGAACTGTAGGAGGGTTAATAATTATTGATAAAATTAGGGGCCATTTATACTCCTTAATATGGAATTTATGTAATGTAATTTCTCTTTGATCGAGTTCTATTTAGCTGGTATTCATTTTGTCGTTTGCATTTGAAGTTTTTGCTATTGTGTGAGTGTCGAGATGGACTTGTAAAGAGTTGAATATTGTAATACAGTCCTGTCGAGATTCCGTCAACTGTTTAGAGTTTGGATATTCTGAGTTTCCATGCTCTTGAGCAATTCTGACTTAAAAGTTGTTGCGAAATGCAAGCAAATGAAGAATGAAATAATAGAAAAAGGAAATAAATTGAACACCAAATTTATATAGTTCTATTGATGTGACTTACGTGGACGAGGAAAGCAGTTAAGAATTCCACTATTGATTAAGTGACATTATTGTAAAATTAACACCGAAAAAATCAAATCTTGTGATTTAAGTCAATGTGAAATCACCGCGAAAATGAACGAGGAATAATAAAGAACACCAAAGATTTAAGTTGGCGATCTGAGTGTCGATACTTACTCCACAAGGAGAGCCAGCGGCAAATAATCCCTTATAATTAGAGAATCAAAGTCAAAATCACTCATACACTCAAATGTTTTTCACACCTGGATTACACCCAAGCCCAAAATGTTTACAAATATTTAACTCAATTGGATATAAAACTCTAGACACAAATCTCCCGATGTTGTGTAGCCTAAAAGAAAGAGCTTTGTTGACATCTAAATTTTAATTATTATACCTAATCATTTATCGCATGAAAAATTAGGAGTCGAATCTAACCCCTAATTTTCAAAGCAAACACGAGTATTTCCACAAGTATTTCCATGAGTATTTAGAGTTTACTTTCCGCTACTTAAGTCAGACGATGCACTTTTTACTAATCAAAGCAAACGGAATTGAGAATGGATTACCACGAGTATTTCCCCGCGCGGATTCCATTCAAAATACCTCCTAATGGCTTCCTAATGTGGATAGGGATTTTTGACCGCAAGTTGTGTGTGCAAAGTGTAGTGCTAAGACAATCAAAAGCGTACATTGTATTAAGAGCAAACACCGCCTCTTAACAATCTCCACATATATTCCATACATCCAAACATCACCTCCAAAACAAGGGGTTGACATTCACTTCACCCCTTATAACTCCCAACCTACAAAAACACTTTAATACACTGTTAGTGGACTAACCTCGTTTTTCACGCGACTTTGACATGTGTTATCAAGGTAAACCAAGTTAGTAATCAACCAAACAATTTTTACGGCCTAAGTCCACTGATATTTATAACCAAGTCCCCAACAGAATTAGGGGTGAGCAACACGGACCGACCGAACTGGGAAACGACCAATTCAAGAACCGCCCGGACCGGACCGGACTGATCAATTTGGGCTATTCCCAAGAGCGTCAATTTGATTCCCGATTCCATAAATTGAAACTAGACCTATTTATTTTTTAAATTTTTTTATAATTTCTTAACGAAAATTGTTTGTATGTGTAGCCCCCACCTCCCAAATTGACCAAAATTTGGAAAATCCTTAATAATCTTCATCTTCTTCTTCTTGCATCTGTGCCTACGCCTTTCAAAGCAGCTCCTTCACAAATTTTCTCCTCCGCCTTCTTCATTTCGTCTCTCCGCCATTTTATTTCGATTGCACATCGGCCTCGCAAGGTGAACTGTCAAAACGAACCCTCCCAAACTCCCTATTTTCTCAATCATCGTCATCACCCATCGAGCTCTTGATTTGCCGAAACCGCGCCGTCAAGTCAATTCCCCCGCTTCCTGCGATTTTCGATGGCGGATTACGATGCTAATTTTGATTCTCCGCGAAGCAGGAACGTCTCTGTTCAATCCGTCGTTCCCCATGCACGCGGAGCCCGCGAAGAAGCCCTGCAGCAATAAGCCCTCTTTCGAGATCAAATCGTTCATGCCCACCAACAATTAGGCGAGTCCAGCGATTCCACCAGCAATATTTTAGTATTGACCTCGTATGCCGTTGTCTCTGGCCGATAGGTCTAGCAACCGACTGGAGGAAGAAGGAAGGGAAAAAGAAAAAAAAAAAAAAAAGAAACAGAAAGAAAAGAAAAAAAATAATTCGAAAAATATTAAAATATTATTTGAAAAATTCTGTGTCAACGCCGGCCGTGCCATGTAAAACAACCGCCAAAATTGGTCAAATAAACTGAATTAACACAAATGCAAAATGTTTAGGATTCAATTAGCAAAAGAATTGTTTAGGGCTAAATTGGTACAATTTTAATAAGTTTGAGATTTTTTTGGTAATTTTCACCTTTTAAAGTCTCACTCTTTTCTTGGCTCATGTCCAACTCTCCAACACTACGAATAATTTCAAACTTCTTCCCTACCCACCCAGAGAGCATTTTTCGGGGGCTCTAGGAGGCCTTCTCTATCTCCATTTGGGACGTGCAACCTATGGTTGGAAATATCTTCAAGTGCACATTTGCTCTCTAGTTGAAGGTTTTGGCTAGCTTTGGCTGAAAGTTAATTGTGAAAATCGCGTTTTCTCTGGATGGGTCCGTCTGAAATTTCTGAGTGGAAGTAGTAGTTCTTTTTAGTTGTTTTTGGGGGTAGCGGAGACCTCTGCCAAGTGCCTCGTCTCCAACCTTTAATGACTTTAAAGAACGTGCTTCAGAGAGCTTAAGCCAGCTTTTAGTCGGTAGTTGCCCACACACTAGGGATGCCAACTGAGTTTGCTTCACCACCAACTCTTTAACTTGTACCGCTGCTGAGCTAGCCAATTTAGTGGAGAATTTCGCGCCACTTCATCAGCTTATCCGTAGCCAATTTTAGTCAATTTGCACACCTAGTGATTTTTCTTCCACCTCAACCAGATATAATGCTGATTGGGCAGCTGAGTAGGATGTGGTGGGCCCACAAAGTTGCTTGCTCAGCAGCTTCAAATTGTGACCAAATCGTGGATTGGGTTCTGGCAGCCGGTTTGAGTGCCTTTATCCATCACTTTGCTCGATTTTGCAAGAAAGCCTCTCAAAGTTGGCCATCTTCTTACCCGAACTGACCAATTTGATTCAATTTGGTCCTTTTGGCTTTATTTGATCAATGCGACCTCGGCCTAATCTCAATTTCAACCTTAATTAGGGGTCAAAATGATAAAAATTATTATTCAAGGGCTTGAGCAATTTTCGTAAAATTTGCAGATTGGTCGCCCTACTTTTGAGAATTGCATTTTGGCCCACACTGGCTGTTTCAATTGCAATTCGACCCCCAGGGCTTGGCTAGTCACATTCATATCCTCGGCCCCAACTCTCCTTTTTGGAAAGTAGAAATCAAGAAAAATAATTCTATTTAAAAACTATATTAAATGCCTGGGTAATCTATATGCGAGAATTTGACATGAAATATTTTTATGGAAAACTAAGTTCTAGTTTTTTCGAAAATACGTAGAAATGATCTCTGGGCAAAAATTTAGGTGACAACATGGTGGCACCACCATTGGAGTAGAACCGCAACACACCTAGATATCGTCAGGAGGACTGGAACCTTTGTGGAGATTAGCCTGAACTGTAGTGTTCATCGGAGGAGTCACAGGCACGGGAGTGGCGCGCGATTTGGCACGGTAGAGTCTTAGTCGAAGCGACTGAGCTTTGCCGAGGCTGCTGCGGTAGTGCAGGCAAAGTGGCAGCAAGCGCAGCGGCGCGTCGAACGTTGTAAATAAGATTGCTTGAAATGACTGGAGCGACCGAGAGAGGTGGGCAAAGGTTCCGTTCTGTTTCTTTTTTCTCTAAACGTTGCACCCCTTCAACGATCGCCTCCCCTCCTTTTCGTGAATTGCCCGGTTCTCTATCGATAGAGACGGAGGTTTTCATCAACAAAAACTTCCCAAGCTAATAGCAGATTTTGCTCAACCGATGCTGATCATCCGAAGAAAGGGGAATCGTCTAATCCGTGCAGAATTTCAAACGGAAATGGCTCCGCTTTCAAATTCAAAATGCAATTTTTGTTATTTTTTTTTTAAATTCCTATCCCAAATCTACCGAATTCCGCTCACACTTTGAATTTTTGTTAAGCCTCATCTCTCCCCTTCACGGCCAGGTTGTTTTTTTATTTTTTTAAGAAAAATTTGAAATGGGATAAGTTTAGTCCTAAATGCAATGTTATAGAGTGTGTAATGCCTAATGTAATTTTAATACGTGTGTGTGTCTATATATATTATAAGGGATCGAGGTCGATCTCCAAATTTTTTATACGATATATAACTAAATGGGTTGCCAATTTAGGTTTCAATGGTCAAGGTATAGTGTTCATTGTCCATACCAACTTCCCTATTGCCTGACAAGTGCTCACTCTACATATGCTAATTGACCCCAAACAAAGCTTGAGCTTTGCCAAAAGAAGAAGCTTGGTCATCATATCTGCCGGATCCTTTGCTATCACGATTTTCTTCGCAACAACCTTACCCTTAGCTAAGACATCTTGAATGAAATTGTACCTGGTATCGATATGCTTTGTTTGCTCATAATAAACTGGACTATGTGCTAGATATATCATATCTTGGTTGTCATAGTGTATATCAACAATATATATCGTTTCTCTTGTGTTTTCGCGTTAATTTAATTGCAAGATCCCGTTAGCGTTTTTGCATTAATTTTACCACACATGATAGTAGAGCCAATGATAGAATGGTGAGGCCCTAATTTGTTCCAGTGCTTGGTGAACATCTCGAAAAAGGAATCAATTGACCAACATGGTTTCGGGGTGATAGGTGTTATGGTGTAGCAACATGGGCCCAGGAATGAAGAAGCGCTTCAGAGATTCAAGTTGAGATAAGTTGATGCAGAAGGATACCTGAAATAAAGAAAAGCAAAACCTAACACACATGAAAGGGAGATTGTTTATATCTACGGGTGAGTTGTGTAAGAGAATTTCCATAATAGAAAATTGGTGTGGTGCGAAACAATTAATATATCATAATTGGCTCATAACTCATTAGCATAAGCTTTTTAGTAAAAATGGGTTTGACTGGATATATTAAGAGGCTTGAACTTGAGCTACCTCTTGGCGATCTCTCCGAGTAAAGGTATCGAACTTTTATTGCGTGCTCCCAATAGACATAACGGATATTACAATCACACTCAAACCACTCAAACACTCTTTGTATTTAGCCCTCATAATTCCTAACGAAATAATCTATCAATCCCACAAAGGAATTACAATAAATCTTAACACAAGAATTTCACGGCTTCAAACTCGTGATGTAATTTACGAGCATAAGCTCCTCTTAGATTTCTCTTCACAAATAAGGCCCACTTCTTAAATAGACAAGAATGTGAATCCAAAACAGGAAACCTTTTCAAACTAGATAACCACTCAAATATTATACATATTAAACTTAAGAAATTTTTTTTTTCAAGCTCAAACTCAAGACATATTTTCAACAATGCTTCATTACTTATTACACACATCTTTGTACAAAAAATTATAGCTGCTAGCATGGTTGCGATATTAATATAAACTTCTCTATCATTTAGCCAGCTGAGAAAACTAGGAAGTTATTGCCTTCCTTTCTGAACCGAACATTGATTTGCACTATGTCCATTGTTATGAATGTACGTGGACTATTAGCTACATCAGTAACAGCCATCTCTATCTTAGGTACGTAGTCTTGTATCCACTTTTATAATCTTTGGAATTAATGTTGCTCGAATTAGGAACTTATTTTTGGGCCCCATCTTACGTTGCTAGACCATCTTGTTGCTGCAGAGAATAAAGATTCGCCTACAACAAGTAAAATCTACATCCACTAATTGCAGAGGGTAGATGGCTTTTGAGTGGTTCTCCAAATTGAATTCGAGGTGGTAAAAAAAGAGCCGCAAGTTTCCTCAAGTTCAGAAGTAAATTTCTGCCTCCGATTTACCTATCCCATGAATAATCTCTTCTTATGTGTAGTTGCTGCGACATTATTGTGGAGGTCTCATTAAATTACTAGGTCCCCTCACAGAGACGTCTATCGCAGTATCTACCAACTCCATATAATTGTGGCCTCATTTGGCCATACTTCACCAAAAGTTTTGCTTAAACGATCTACCATTCAAATTCCTTTCTCAATGATCTATCTCTTAATTCATTCATTTATTAAAAGAAGGAATTGGGCATGCACTATCATGAATCTAGAGTACTCAAATGTCTTGAAGATCATCTCTTCCTCGCTATAAAATCCCAAGCCCACCAAGCTCACCTCGCACCCGGTTCATCAGTTTGGTATCTCTCCAAGTGTTACCGAATGGCTTCTTCTACCACTAGTGCTTCATTTTCAATGGCCATTTTGACTTCGGCTTGCGTTTGGGTCTTGATCGGTGCAAGCGCGAGGGCGCAACTTTCCTTCGACTATTACACCAGATCTTGCCCCGTCCTCTTCCCCACGGTGAGGCTAACCGTGAGAGCAGCTATAGCGAGGGAGGCTCGGATGGATGCCTCACTGCTTCGCTTGTTCTTCCACGATTGCTTTGTCAATGTAAATTTTCAATCCCTTCCAGACTTTGTTGCGTTTCAGAATCTTTCGACATGCATTATTCTAACTCTGCACTCGTCGTTCTCGTATGTGTGATACATCGTGCGTGCATGCATCATGCAGTATGGTTTATAACCAGTTCACTTGGTGTAATTCTTTTCATGATCCAGTGCTGTGCAGTATGGTCATTGTGAATCAAACAGCATAAGGCAATGTTTGTTGGTACCATCTCATATCTCTATACAACCATTTAGCTAGCCGGCTTCAATAGGTAAATTCGCTTGTTATACGTGAACTCCACCTTCTAAGGCACTCCGGATTTAAGTTGGCTAAATGGCTGTTCATCGTTCAAAGTGGCAAGAGCTCAACGTCTAGTATATTGTCTCAAGATCATAAGGAACTAAATATGAAAGCCTGAGCTACAATAAGTCATAATGTAGCGCCCTTCAGCAAACAGACTGCACACCTATAGCTGACAGAATACATATTACTGTTAAAACGCATTTGCTATCGCGCTGTATCAGGGCTGCGACAGATCAATTCTTCTCGACGATACACCTACTTTCACCGGAGAGAAAAATGCCGCTCCAAATGTCCATTCGGTGCAAGGGTTTGAAGTGGTCGACCAAGTTAAGTCTGCCGTGGACGGTGTGAGCCCAGGCATCATCTCATGCGCCGATTTGTTGGCAATTATCGCACAAGACTCCGTCGTGATAGTCAATTGTCTGAACTCAACTGGCAGTTAGTATGGCATTAGTAGAGATTTGCGATGTTCTAAATTAGTTCCCTTGGATTATCATGATAGCTTGGAGGGCCGTGGTGGCCAGTGAAGCTGGGAAGAAGAGATGCAAGAAGTGCAAGCCAAGCTGCTGCTAATGAGAGCATCCCCCCACCAACTTCGGACCTCAAGGAATTAATCTCCTCCTTCCAAAATGTCGGTCTCAATATCAGGGACCTTGTGGCTTTAGCTGGTAATTGTAGGTCTAATTAATCTTGCATGATTGATGCATAAGAGTACGATTAAGATCTACTTTCTGGAATCGGAAATATAAGATTAAGAGCTCGTTCGATGCAATACGTGTTTTTCGCGCCATTTCAAGGAGCCCACACGGTTGGACTATCGAGATGCACAAACTTCAGGGACCGGGTCTACAACGAGAGACCGACATCAACGTGCTGCTGGCCCAAACAAGGAAGCTCGGCTGCCCCAGCGTCGACGGCATCAACGACGACAATCTGGCACCGCTCGACTTCCGTAGCCCGATAACGTTCGACCACAGCTACGATTACAACCTTGTCCAGAGACGAGGCCTTCTTCACTCGGACCAACAGCTCTTCAACGGCTGGCCCGCCGACTCGCTCGTGAAGCTCTACAGCAGAAGCCCGATCGCCTTCGACAAGGACTTCGTGGTCTCCATCGCAAGGAGGGCGACATTGAGCCCCTCACCGGATCCAACGGTGAGATTCGGAGGATCTGTAGGAGGGTCAATTGAGGCCCTTTGATTTGGAGAGAGGCCCAATGTCTTGCCTGATGAAGACTCTTTCTCTTCTTTATTTTTTGTGCTTTTTCTCTCTCTTTTTTGGGGCTTTTTGGTTGGTGTGGTGCCTGCATTTGAAGCTGCTTTCTTGTGGTAGTAATTACATTCTTGCTGCAATTTCAAATTTGACAATCGCTTCTAGGGTTCCGACATTTTTTGCCACTTAAATCTATGTTGGCTCAACAAATCTGCGTAAATACTATTGATCTCATGACACGCATATAAATTCCAGGACATGCCGAGTGCTCGTGAGTCGAGAAAAGGCCCAATGTCGAAATCATGACCGAGTAAGCCCGTTATTATGAAGAAAAGGCCAGTTGACCCAATGAATTGGCCCAGCCTGCCTTTGCATCTCAATTGGTATAGTAGCACAATCTTTTCTTGTCAATATGACGCAGCTTTCAGCGAATAATTCAAGCAAAACCTTATTTAGGCTCCGTTCGTTTTAGGAAAAATATTTTTCCGGAAAACATTTTCCGTGTTTTTCGGTGTTAGGGAGCGGAAAATGTTTCCCGTAAGAAAACATTTTCATTCCCCACCCCCAAATCTTTCATTGTTCTGAGGAAAATGATTTCCGCTTCTGAAAAGTGAAAATCATTTTCCGCCAAACTCCTCCTTCCCCCCTTCGGTCGCCCGCCGCTGCCACCGATCGCCGGCAGCCGCCGCCACCGCCAGCCACCGACCCCAGCCACCACTCATCAATCGCGGCCTCCGCTCGTAAATAGCTGCCGCCGCCAGCCGTCGCCAATTGCCGGCCGCTGCTCGTCGGTCGCCGCTCGCCGCTCATCCGCCACCGTGGCCGGCTGCCGCTGCCACCGCCAGCAAAAAATATTTTCCGAAACTTTTTCATATTGGTTACCGAACACCAGAAAATTATGTTACGAGAAAACATTTTACAAGAAAATGATTTCCAGGAAAACATTTTCCAAAAACACAATATTTTCCGCCAAACGAACGAAGCCTTAAAGAAAGAAATTTTGAAATTCAATATTGATGATAATATTCTGTCCTCAAAACAAACCCTAAACATCCTTTTATAGGAGTTAAATCTAATTACAATAGGAAACCTAATCATGATAGAAAAGTTATCTAATCTGAATTGGAAACCTAATCATAATAAGAAAGTTACCTAATCTGAATTAAAAACCTAATCATAATAGGAATTCTAATCATAATAGAAAAGTTAATAAGTATCAAATAGCAAAATTACAAAAACGACCCTTAAAATTAACACATAAAAAATACTAAAATAATAGAAAAAAAAACCATCTAAAAACCATTTAATCGCATCACCATTTCGCTTTTCGTTTGGACTTTTGTTTGTCCAATCGGTCCAAAAATGCACTACTAATAAATTCTGCATTATTCTCCTTCACTTGAAAAGAATTCATCATCGAGTTAAAATCAAAATCTGGATATAGCGGTTTTGTGGACTCATGAAACGGTAACAAATCAGTAACATTATAAGTGTTGGATATGCCCATGCCATGTAGAATGTCTATAGCATAAGCATTATCGTTGATCTTCTTACTGACAACAAAAGTTCTATACTTCTTTAGCTGCAATTTATTGTAAGATCCAGCTGGTAATCGCTCTTTACGAAGAAAAACCATGACTTAATCACTTACCGCAAACACTTGCTTCCGCTTATGCTTATCTACTCCAACTTTATACTTCTGATTAGCTTCATCTAGCTTTTGTTTGATTTCATGATGCACCTCCACAATCTGTTTAGCCATATGATCCGATGTTACACTTTTATCTGCTTGCTTAGGCAACTGTACCAAATCCAGAGTATGCTGAGGCGCCTTTGTATAAACAATAGAAAAAGGCGACCTGCCAATAGAACTATAAACTGCATTATTATAAGCAAACTCTACTTGTGATAAAGTAACATCCTATTGCTTCGGCTTATCTCCAGAAATGCGTCAAATCAAGTTTCCCAAAGTTCTATTAACCACATCTGTTTGCCCATTAGTCTGCGGATAAGCAGTGCTACTAAAATTCAAAAATGAATCAAACAGTTTCCATAAAGTTCGCCAAAAAAGCCCTAGAAATTTACTATCCCTATCTGAGGTAATAGATTTGGGCACACCATGCAAACGAACCACTTCCTTAAAGAATAATCTAGCCACACTTACTACATTAGAAGTTTTCCTACAAGGAATGAAATGCACCATCTTGGAAAATCTGTCAACCACAACGAAAACAAAATCCACGCCTCTTTGTGTTCGTGGTAAACCAAGTACAAAATTCATGAATAGATCTTCCCATATATTGTCAGGAATAGGTAATGACATATATAAACATGTATTATTAAATTTCTCCTTAGCAGTCTGGCAAACATAACACTTTTGTACATACCTACTGACATCTCTACGCAACTAGGGCCAATAAAATCGCTCTCGAACTGCAGTAATAATTTTATCATGACGCAGGTGTGCAGCTAATCCTCCATCATATAAATCACGAATTACCTTCTCTCGTAATAATGTTTGAGGATGACAAAGCCGGTTGCTACGCATCAAATAGCCATCTTGCACATAAAATTCTTGCACATGTTGACCAAAAGTACATGACTTTCAAATTTGCCCAAAGTCATCATCATCTGCATAACAATCCTTTAGCTGCTCAAATCCCACGATGTCTTGGCTTAATGTAATCAACAAGTCAGCTCTCCCACTCAATGCATCTGCTACGACATTATGCACACCTGACTTGTGTTGTAATTTAAACAAAAATTTTTGCAAAAATTGACACCATCGTCCATGCATATCTTTGCTATTCCTCTTCTGACTATTTAAATACTTCAAAACTTTATGATCATAATAAAGGACGAAATCTTTCCCAATCAAATAATGCTCCCAGGTCTTCAAAACCCTTACGACTAAATAAAATTCTTTGTCATAAGTGCTCCACTTCTGTGTCGCCTTGCTAAGCTTCTCACTGAAATAGCAAATTGGCCAACGCTCTTAAGATAAAACAGCTCATATACTAACTCCACATGTCACGCCTCAAATCCCATCGAGTTCGCGACATTCCCTGTTGCGGTCAAATGGTTACGACGCCCCAGGAACGTCGCCGACCCAACCCAAACATCAGAGCCACATGCGGAAGCGAATAACAAAACCCCGGACAGAAAGATGACAACAACGAGGTAGAACAACAGAACAATCGAGCAACCACATATTTATACAATACCAAATATACAAACATCATGTTATAAACGTAAATACAGACTAACATGCTTAGCCACCGTTTAAACAAAAGTTCATGAGTCTGGTTATCCTAACTTCATTATCGGTCTAGCCAATCTACATAACCCCTAAAATGACTTAAGGAAAAACCTAGGGTCGCCCTTCTCCATTCTGCCCCTAATTCAACTAGCTTAATCTTCCGGAAATCTCTTGGGCATCGCCTGCGAATCCACCGGGCACCATGGGCAGCTCTTCGCACTTCAAAAAGAGAAGGCGATTCCCCAGGTTTACGGTTGGGGGTCTAAAATTGTGGATTATACAACTATGAGACGAATCTCAATAAGTGTACAACCCCAAACCCTACGTAGGCACTCACGTACCGCCAGACGAAACACGCATAACACGCAACGATCAACCAAGGTAACACACACATACGAACCTACCTGAAATTCATCATACGCATTCCTGCACGTTAGACAATAACACAGCCAACACATCACAGCAAAGAATCACAGACCCGCGCATGCCTTAATTATAAGACAGAAACCACTTGGACACGTCCCATACCGTACCTAGCAGTTTTTACCCCATAATTAAACATCACATCACGCGATACAAACACACTCGCACACTAACTCACACCATGCATCACTTTCTCAAACCTCGCACCTCAAGTTAATTCCCGCTCATTCTCAACTCTTCCACCACTACCGCGCCCGCGTAAAAGGCATCAGGCCAATTGTCTTCTAACCTCGTCAGGCATCATCACCCTGTCGGACCGGGCATCGTTACCTCGTCATGGACGGTATTGTCCCGCGTAAACGAACACGCCTCAGGACAGAATCCTACACTCTCACTTCGTTAATTACCGCGTCCGCGTAAAACGTATCAGACCAATGGTCTTCTGACCTCGTCAGGCATCGTCATCCCGTCGGGCCGGGCATCGTCACCTCGTCAGGGACGGCATCGTCCCGCGTAAACGAACACGCCTCAGGACGGACCTTTTCCAATCAATCCTACATTCCCATACCTTAATTCCACACTCTCCACGCATGCCACACGATCACACAAACACATGGCCAAACATACACACTTCACTCACATTTCACATTTATACAATCTCGTCGCATGAACACACCACACGACCATACACATATAACACGCGAATTCAATGCACATTCACATCACCACGCCACCACATTTCACATCCACACAAATAAGACACACGGCCAACCCACAATCAGCCCCAAACACGATCCAGAACAGCCAACAATCACAACCAATACAATTATCTCAATAAGCATAATCAAGCCACAACAATTCCAATCGATCACACATTTAATTCCCGATCAATCCTCAACATCACAGCCCTAACTCAGCCTCCTAAACCTCGAAATTTCATCGCCAAATCAGTCCACAAAAACCCAAACACCAGCCCCTAATTCAGTCCCAAAACAGCCACAAAAATCGTCTAAACCGAGCCCTAAACTAGTCTAACAATACCCCAGGTCCTAGGTGTCAATTTGGGAAGTCACTTACACCAAAAGGCGAGACAAACAGGGCTGGGTGGTTGTCGGAACAGCTGGAACAGCGGCGGCAGCGACGACGTCGCCGACGTACAGACGCCGTACGGACGGCGACGTACGGCGACGTATGGACGACAGAAACATCACGGTAGCAATGGCTCGACTGTTCGAGCTCCGGTGCGGTGGCGGCGAGCTCCGGCGTTCCTTTGCCGAGAGAGAAAATAAGGGAGAAAGAGAGAGAATGGGGGAGAGGGGAGAGAGTGGTCTGGCCAAAATGAGAGAGGAGAGAGAGAGAGAAAAATCTTGTCAAATATTGAGGCTAAAGGGTGCCACGTGTCGCAAATCCAGACCACTTAACCATTTTACCCTTAATCCTATGGTTTAGGTTTAACCCAATCCAATAATTGAGGGGCAAAAGTGTCCAAGGTCCAACAATGCAGCTGAAAACCCTTAATAATTATCCCAAATAATTTTCTAAAATTTCGGAACTGAAACTCGCCCAGGGACAAAATGATCATTTTTCCGGTCCTGGAGCGAAATTCCAATTTTTGTCCAAATCAACTCTAAATGTGTGTGGCCTACATAATATGGCGTTAGAATGGTGAAAATAGCTTCTTAAGCCCTCGAAAATCAACTGCAAAGTTCTGGGAATAAAATAATATTATTTTTCATTTCCGAGCTAAAATTCCAATTTTTGACCGTAACGACTCTAAATGTGCGTGGCCACCTTAAAATGGCATCAGTCTCGAAAAAAAATCTCATACGGCCTCAGAATCGACATCGGGGTCTAGAGGGGTAAAATTGTAATTTTTCCGATCCCGAACCGAAATCCATTTTTTTGCAGAAATGGGTGGCCCCAAGGTTGGCCAAGCCAAAAACGTCATCAGCTGCTCAAAATTGTCACTTTCAAAATTCTCGATTCCCGGGCCCAAATTCCAAGAGTGACTAAAATTGAACAATCGCGACTGTAACTTATCTCTAGCTAACGGGTGGCTCATTGGGATTATGCGCTCTCGACCCGTGACCGACACCAAATCAAATCACTTTTAAGTTTACTCTACCCAGAACGACCTTGGTTGTCATATAATTGCAAGGCCTGTCACTAATTCCCTTCGAACACGATCAATCAATTAGATAGATCTCTGTTAGCCCAAAACATTCCCTCGTCAATCCTTATGATCGAAGGTCAAACCTAGGTCGAGTTCTTTGGTCGTGCAAACTCAATCCCGTAATAGTCCTACCCTTAAGATTAGCATCCCGTGAACGCGCTGTTCCAAGTGAGATCTCACTATAGTACATTGATCAATTTCATTTCTTAAATCCCGGGAAAATGATCAAAAATTCAGACTGTTACAACACTAGCATCACGGTCCACTTCAAAAAGTTTATCAAAATCAGGTAAGGCAAGAACAGGTGTAGTACATAACATTTCCTCCAGAATAGCAAAACTATTCTCTACTTCCTCTCCCCATAGAAATTTGCTTTTCTTCATACATTCAGTAATCAGGGCTACAATAATACTGAAATTCTTAATAAATTGCCGATAGAAAGTAGCCAATCCATAAAAACTCTTAACTTCAAAAACTGTTTTAGGTGTCAGCCACTCTCTGATTGCTCTTACCTTGGCCTCATCTACCTTTATTCCTTCAGCAGTAATAATAAACCCCAAGAATAACAATTTATTAGTTAAAAAACTGCACTACTTAAGATTAATATACAGCTTATTAATCTGCAAAGCTGTCAAAATTTCCCTTAAGTGCATCAGATGATCCTCCTCAGTTTTACTATAAATCAGGATATCATCAAAATAAATTACAATAAATTTGCCAATAAAAGATTTCAGAACCTGATTCATAAGCCTTATGAAAGTGCTTAGAGCATTGGAAAGTCTGAAAGGCATCACTAACCATTCGTACGGCCCCTTATTTGTTTTGAAAGCTGTCTTCCATTCATCTCCAGGCCGAATCCGAATCTAATGGTACCCATTTTTCAAATCCAGCTTCGAAAACCATTTAACACCGTACAACCTATCCAACATATCATCTAATCTTGGAATTGGAAACTTGTAACCCACGATTATCTTATTAATGGCCCTGCTATCTATATACATCTGTCAACTCTCATCTTTCTTAAGAGTCAATAAGGTCGGAACAGTATATGGGCTCATGCTATTCTGAATGTGTCTATTTCGCAATAACTATTCCACCTTCTCTTTTAGAATCTCGCTCTCTTTAGAACTCATCCTATAATGAGGTAAATTCGACAAACTAGCACTAGGAATTAAGTCTATATAGTATTGAATATCGCGCATAGGCAGCAACCCATCTGGAATCTCTTCACGCATCAGTTCGCTAAATTCCTTCAATAAAGGCTTGACTGCTTCGAGCTGCTCCTCCACTTGTAATTCAACCTCAGTCTCAATTGCTTGTTTCATGACCAACATATGAATCTGTCGGGTCTCCTTAACCTCAACTTCAAATTTCCTCGTAAGGATAAGGAAATTACTTTCAGCAGATTGTTTTCCTTTGTTCTTTTGTGGCAGCAACGTATACTTCACTCCATCCTTCGTGAGGTTATACTGATTGCTTCTTCCCGAATGCTGAGCATCTATATCAAACTGTCACGATCTCCCAAATAACACATGACATACATCCATGTCAACTACATCACAATACAACTCATCATGATATGCTCCATTGGAGAATGGAATTTTACATCACTCAGTTACCTGAATGTTTTCCGCTTTGGATTTAATCTATCCTAATGTATAGGGATTATAATGCTTCTCCACGGGTATCCCCAACTTCTTCACTGCCTCATTCCCAATAATATTTTCCATACTTCCACTATCAATAACCACAGTAAAGATCTTTCCCAGAATGGTGCACCCGATTCGGAATAACTGATGGTACTACGAATCATCTTCCTGTTTTAGGGCCAACATCATTCTGCACACCACACAGTTTACTTGCTTCTCTTCTTCATCTTCAAAATCATCATCCTCACCATCTAGCGCACAGCAATATCCATCATCCTCCTCTTCTCTCACTACTACATTTACGGTCCTTATCTGAAGACATTCATTAGATTGATGCCCAGGCTGATTACACCCGTAACACTTTATCGCGGCTGGTTTAGCATAAGGATTAGGGTTCGCAGTTTCCTGTACTTGCATTCCCTTATCCCTCGGCTCGTTCATAGGCGCTTTTCTATCGCCTTATCTTACTGATTTCATCCTGCATTAACGTGATTATTCAAACTGATCTTGTCTACCAAACTGCTCGAACTGTTACCTCAATAATTTTCGTAGCCTTTTCTTCCCTTGTCTTGCTACATCAATTCTGCATTCATCGTCATATTCTTGGCTTCAATTAAATTTCGCAGAACCTGTACTCCAATTTTATCTCGAATGAAGAGCTTCAAACCATCGATATATCTGGCCACCTGCTGTCCCTCTGTCTCTGATAAATTATCCCGTTCTGTCAATCTCATAAATTCAACCGTATACTCATGCACAGCCCGATTGCCCTGCTGGTAATGTCGGTGCTGCTAGAACATAATCTGTTTATAATCGGGTGGAAGGAATTCCTGCTTCAACAGCCTCTTCATTCTAATTCAAGTTCGAACTCTATCTTTTCCTTCTCGCTCCCTCTTATTCTGCAATCTCTCCCACCATGCAGATGCACCCCCATTTAATCTACAGGCTACTAATCGCACACTTTTCTCACCAAGAGTCTCCATATAATCGAAAAATCTATCTATATCTGCAATCCAATCCAGAAATTCTTCTATGCCCAGACTTCCATTAAAATAAGGAATATTGACTTTCTATTTAAAGTCGTTACCTTCACGATCGTCGTAACGTTGTCTTCCATCTCTCCGATCATACCCTCTTTGAAATCCTCTATGACGACGTCTGCTGCCATAATCAGCACGTTCCACTTCAAAATAATCGTTTTCTTCTTCTTCCGAACTCTCTAAAAACAGAGGGTTATTCTACCTGCAGACAGGAACAGGCCTATTAACAGGATCACCGCGAGCAAGATCCGCACCTGGCCTTCTGTCGTTCCGCCGATTCCGGTTCACATCAATGTCGAGACCTTCAAACCGATCTATTAACTCGTCAAATCGCTCTTCAAAACGACAAAGACTTTGATCGAATTGTTGATCCAAGCATTCCATTAAACGCTGCTCCAAACGTTGCAGCGCGTCGTCCCCAAGGGTTAGGGCTCCAGTCTCCTGAACATCGTCACGAAGACCACCGCCAGTCACCATAGGCTTTGATACCACCTAATACAGAGTTCAGCAAATAATTCAAGCAAAACCTTGCTTAAAGAAAGAAATTTCGAAATTCAATATTAATGATAATATTCTGTCCTCAAAACAAACCCTAAACACCATTTTATAAGAGTTAAATCTAATTACAATAGGAAATATAATCATAATAGGAAAGTTACCTAATCTGAATTGGAAACCTAATCATAATAAGAAAGTTACCTAATCTGAATTGGAAACCTAATCATAATAGAAATTATAATCATAATAGGAAAGTTAACAAGCATCAAATAGTAAAATTACAAAAACGACCATTAAAATTAACTCATAAAAAAATACTAAAATAATAGAAAAAAAAATCATCTAATCGCATCACCGTTTCGCTTTTCGTTTGGACTTCTATTTGTTCAATCAGTCCAGAAACGCATCATTAATAAATTCCGCATCACAATAGATATTTGAGCAACGATTTGAATTAAGCATTTAAACTTACATCAAAGCGAACAACAAACCAAGTCAAAAACTAGCCAATAAGGCAATTTACATCAACGAAGCCCTTTCTCTCAAATTGAACAATCGTAATTACACCTTGAAATACACTATTGTACCTTTCCAAATATTGCTCGACGTTCATAATTTCATATGGTACTATCATCGTGCCATGATATGGCTGAAATTGAGACGTCTTGTTGTCATATTCTTTGGAGAGGAAGCTAGGGTTTTAGTGATGACGCTAGGAAGTGTTCATCAGTGTGTAAAAACTCGAACATCATGCTGATGTGCTCCATATGTAAGCATTGAAATCAATCAAGCTAAGGCAATAAATTACATGGATTTCTAAACAAGGACGGCCTGCAGAGATGGACGGATGGATGCTACCCCGGATGGCCCTAGGGAGTAAGATTGTATAACAAAACGCAGGTCCTTAGCTTATATATTGCCTCGACCTCGAGTTAACACTTATCATTTGATAGGAAAATAGATAAATACTTATGGAGTCTCCTACGTGTAAACCCTTAATTGAGGAGCCAATCTGGGGTCCTCATCTAAACAATCTGGGTTAGTAATTTAAACGCCGCATGAAAATCCTAAACCCTAATTCTATTTTATTTTTTTAACATATAGTATGAGGTGACATAATGATCTATCAGAGATTCTCCGAAGTTGTCGACCCACATATTGCCAGCAGTCAAGAACTTTACTATATTCTCCAAAGGTTTTCCTCAGGTCACGTCTGCTTTGTATCATTGTTTAATGTCGTCTCTCGGCAAGAGGAAGCCTTCAAGCATGTCCATCATTTCCCAGAAGAATTTTTAATATGCAAATGGATGCTCTCCGAAGTAACTTGGAAAGATGGAGACCTTTCTCTCTGCTCATCAGCGACATCATACACCGAATTTTAATAATAGTTAGAAGAAAGAAAAATAAATGTTTCTTCAAAATCATGATCTTATGCCATTTGGGAGGTAAAGATGGAAGGAAAGGGTGACACAAATTAAGGAAAGTTATTTTACATGGGTCATTGTAACCTTCACTTGCGGTGTTAATATCTAATCATGTATGCATTCAAGAATGAATTATTCCATAAATAGATTTTGAACCGCATATAGATAACTATATTCGATGGCATTATTTGCGGAGATAGATTTTTCACTGGCGATGGTCATGAAAATGTTCCTCATCTTAAGTTTTATAACTAGTCCATCTACAAAATGCACTTTTTACTCGAGTGACAGTACTCTAGTGACATGCTTAGATTGAGAAAATTACGCATCATCCACAAGTCCATCTGGATCATAATCAAATGTTTTGTGAATTAAACTAATTTCCATCGTTAATGTACGATATGATATTTTATAAACATCATAATAGAGAGAGAGAGAGAGAGAGAGAGAGAGAGAGAGAGAGAGAGAGAGAGAGAGAGAGAGTTACAAATGTGTGGAATTCAAGGAGGGTTGTACCCGGACTAGAAGATGCCACTAACTCAAGCAACCACGACTTAAGACCAAATACCATCACATCTCATTTGGATTCGAGAAACTTTGGCACGATGGAGACCATATGTGATATTCAATAAGCTAGTCATATTAATAATTGATTTGAATGACTCCATGTAATGAACCGAACGAGAAAGAAATGGTGAAGAAAATCAAAAAGAAAAAAATAAGGAAAATATATACTGAAGAGAGAGAGAGAGTGAATGAAGAGAGAATGGAGCACGATTGATACCACACGGATCTTTAATTGCTTCACTCCTTCCCGCTAAGCTGGTTGATGTCCACACGCCAAGGAAACCACACCCATCATCATCAGAACACAATGTGTATATCATTCACCTTTTAGCTGGCACGACCATTGACTATTCAACCGTAGATCCATCACGTGTAGTAATATATATGTGTACGTGACTTAAAGTGTTTATGAATCAAGTGTAGGCAATATTTCCCCCCTTCCTAGCTAGAAATATCCAGAATTTCATTGTTCTTTTTAGTTAATACGATGATAGTAGGTAGTCTTGAGTTTTTATTCGTGCTAAATTGTGTGCTGTGTACACATGAATGGTTCATGCTAATTGTGTCCTTTCGTACATATCTATATGGTTTGCCAGTCATTTAATTTGATTTGTCTAAACAACTAGACTTTTTTTAAGTCGTCGCATTAAGAATTTCACATCTAAAGAATATGAAAGATCAACTAAGACAGTTTTTATGTTGGCCATGTTAAACCATCGTGTGACTTAATTGGTAGACTTCGAAAAGTAGAGTACCGAAAAACTCTATATATTCAAGCGCCCGTGTCAACATTCAAATTTCCATGAAGCGTATACTTCAGAATGAGACATAAACATGAATATCTACACTATTCATCGACCTTGAATTGTGTCAGATTTATTCACCTCAGCTCCTCTACCAAACTCACTTGGGTGGAGTTAAACCTAAAGAAAAATTAAATCACTGTGAATTGTCATTAGCAAACCTATGAACAGTGACCTCATATCAGTCCTTGACATAAACAAGGCTCCTATACTAGGTTCTTGATAGAGAGAGTTAGTGAAATAGTCAAATTAAGAATTTAGAATGAAATGGAAAAATGACCCCACTTCCTAAAGTAACATATGTTTGCCAACTTTTTTATTTGAGGGAAAAAATTGGAAAAAACTTTGGGAACAAATTCACTATCTAGCTCATCTAATACTTAAACCAATAATAGTATTCCACTAAGTTATCAAAACATGATTTGGAGTAAAAGAGATGATCTGTAAATAAAAAAATGGTCAAGGAAAGGAGAAGGGCAGATTAAATAAAGTGAAAACATAGCTATAAGAATCTCTGTATCAGAAAAGTAAGAAAAAAGAAGAAAAATTAGGAAGGAGATGGTTAATTTACCCAGCTAACGCACAGTTGTGTGAAAGCAATTAGTAAGTTGACAAAGTGCAAAAAATTAGATGGCCTAAGTTTCAGAAGCTGCCTTGAATCACAATACCTTTTGTCTAACTCAACTCGAAGTAATGTTCAGAGTCACTTCCGTGGGGCACAGAAGAGCACGTTGCAAAGACTGCATGTGGTCAACTACTACCACACGTGCAGCGTCTAGACATTTGAGCCAAAACTCTTGCTCTCTCCTATAGAGGAGCTAACTACTAAACTAGGATTTTGATCCAAAAAAAAAACTACTAAACTGGGTTACGCCATTTCTTTTTCTCTTTTATCAACTTTTTATCTTCAGCTCTTTTTGACACATTTCTTTTAGCTTCTTTAACCAGAAGAACACACAGATGTGGAAGATGCTTAACAAATATTCATGGTGCAGTGAGAACTGAAATATTTTCATATGCAAAGCAACACATAAGAGGATTCTCAGTACATAAGATAAGAAAGTGAGAAATGACATATATGTTTAGAAGCAAATTACATACATGGCTAGAGATGGACCAGTAAACCAAGTATATAATAAACCTTAACTCGAAACACAGTGATAACTCTATGGATGTCTTGAATCGTGAAGAAGACTAAAGTTGCCTATCCCAACCAAATCAGCTAACAATATAATCATGCTCTCGATTTTATTCCAAATAATTCGTGGGAATGAAAAATAAAATCAGATCTTTCAGTAACAAGTTTAGAAGTTTTAACCAAAATAAGAGACATTCTCGCTGGAAATACCGCCATAGTCGGTTGTGCCACTTGGCTGTGTAAACAAGGAAGGAGGCGAGGAGGCAGGCGGGAGAGGAGGCGGCTGGGAAGGAGGAGCGGGCTGCGGCGGCGGAGTGGGAGGCGGCGCGGCAATCGAGACCGTGCCCGGTGAAAGCAAAGTCACGTGAGAAGTGGGATTGATGATGCCTGCTTCTCTATACTTGTACTTGAGGATTTCAGCCCTCACCGCGTTTAGCTCAGCTTGCAAGGACTGAATTTGCTGTTGTAAAGCTGAAATCGCACCCATGCACCCGTAGACTGGGTCTCGCAGCCTCACATTCGCTTCGTAGACAAGACTGTTCGCAGCGTCAGCTCTTTGGCTCTCGGGTACCTCCTAAATATACATAAGCGAAAAGATTATTAGACTTCAATCTATAAAAAGGAACAAGAAGGCACACACACATGAGATACTTCAATTAATCACGAATTAGCAATTAGGGTTTCATAAATACCATGAGCATCTTGGAGACATTGCTGGCGCCGAAGACTTTATGAACAGAAGCGAATTTCTGGGGTTCATGGGGAGAGAAATAAGGAGAGAAAGGACATTCTTGAGCACACCTCCTTCTCAAGAGCTTGCAGGCTGCACAGGGAGTGATGGTGTTTAGGGTTCCTGGTGGACCCAGCATGTGTCTCCTTCCCATAATCTGATGATGAGAAGCATCTCCATCTCTTTTGATCTTCTTGCCTATCTCATCAAATCTCTCCCTACTAAAATCAAAACAACCCAGTGAAAGATCGTTCCAAAGAGGAAGTAGCACTTGCTAGTCCTTATACATTATAAAACATGTGCTATAGTGTAAATGCTTATTGAATTGACGCTACTATATTATTGATTGACCCAAGAAAAAAGAGTGCTGCTTTTCCTGACAAGAAGCTGATTAGAGTTCTTAAACAAGCTCCTAAAAGCCTCATAGACGCCAAGAGATATGTTTTAGTCACACGTCTTGACATGATTGCTAGAGAGAGAGTTGTGAAGTCATACCTTTCTCTGGACATTCAGGCATGCTCTCTCTGGGTATGGAGGTGGAGTTTTTGAGAGAGAGAGAGAGAGAGAGAGAGAGAGAGAGAGAGGGAAGGAAGGAAGAAGAAAGTACTATAAAGAGGGGAAGCGAAAAAAGAGAGAACTTTGAAGGCAAGATAGAGCAGGGAGGGTGGTCCAGTGCTTAAAATGGAAAGAGGCAAAAGGAATAAGAGTAGGAGGCTGAAACAGGAAGGGGCTTTTTAACAAGTTTGGTGATCTGGTTGACCTCACCTTGCTCTTCTGGTTGAAAATACTGTACGTTGAGTTTCAGAAACTGCGGTGGTTGCAGAGCTGTAAGCAAGAACTCAAATTTCTGCTGCGATGAGATTGGAGAGAGATCACAGCAGAGAAAGGGCATCAATGGAGAGAGAGAGAAAGAGAGAGAGATGTATAAATGCCAGCTCTTTCACTGAATTGATCGGGTGTGAATCCTTAAATGTTTTTGACTTTTTAGAATCAGCCGGCTGTTGGGCTTTGTATTGCTTCCATTTCTTGCAGTTGCTTTTTGCTTCTTGCATGTGGTCTTGCTTCTTCTCTTTCCACAGAGACTATATTTAAACCTTCTGCGACGTAGCTAAAATACAACAGCAATATTAAAGTTGAGTTTTTCTAAATTGAGAATTTTAAAATAAGTGTTTTTGTCTTCAAATAAGGAAAATTCGCGAGCAATTCGGTCTACTTAAGTAATTTTGAGATGCCTCGTAGTAACTAATCTTTAGTAAAATTCTACACAACTACAGCACCGTATTTACGAATCTCTATTTTATATACTGCCTACATAAAATTTATTTTACACAGGTTGTTCTCGATGTATGTTTATGTGCATCGTGCAATCTACCTTTAAAAGTGGAATTGATTATTTTCAATACAAATGCATATATTGCATCCATCTTATAGCGTCCATTCGAAATCTAAAACACATATGGTGTATTTTGCGACAATCGTGTCATATATAGCTATGATAAGGCAGAAGCTTACCTAATCACACACATGCTTTTTTTTTTTTTGGGTCGAACACACATGCTTTTGTTATGAATAAAGAAGTGATCATCTCTTTGGAGGTTAATCCTAAGAAATGTGTATGCCTCTTTAGACAAAAGACTTGCGAGAAACAGAAGTGAAAAATTAACTCGATATGCATTACATAATGTGAAAAATAAGTCAAGACCTACCATAAAAAAAATGTCTTTTTACTGCACATTAGACTACACTTTTTTCCTAAAATGAGATTGATTTCTTTTGATCGAGTAAACTTTTAGTCCAAACAATGATGACTTTGGTTAAGTGGTGAGACAGAAGAAAAATGAGAAAGTACAAATAAATAAAAAAAAGGACAAAAAAGAATTATTAGTATCTCCCTTGACGTTATTGTACGCTTTAAGCCCTGATCATACAAAAAAGCTGTACTTTCCAAGGGGGGAAGAGGCCCAGGGCACGTTAGTTTCTTGTCAAAATCAGGAACCCACCACTCTTTCATTGAAATGACCATATCTGGGGATCAAGTCCCGAAAACGAAATATATTTCTACATCACCGTGTAGAAACCGCAATCGTGTTTATATTTTGAAAGGTCGGCTCGGTTTATTTTTAGACACCATCTATTCTATCTATTAGACCATCAGTCAGAGACGATCAGTCAGAGAAACCAAACATATGGAGAGAGAGAGAGAGAGAGAGAGAGAGAGAGAGAGAGATCATTAATAAAATATTACCTTTACAAGCACTCATTCCTTTGCTCTAACGTCAGTAAATAGACAGCTTAGTAAGTGTCATTAGCTTTGGTAATTACTTCTCTTTAACTGTAATCTAACTGTTACAGTTGATCGGTTTCATTGCCACTTGATCTTGTTCTGACTTCTGAGCAAGAGCTCGCAATTCTGAGAAGTCCGCGGAAAAAGATTGGACACCTTTCAAGATAAGGGTGAGTTTTCTTTTCTTGTTAAGTGACACTACACACCACAGCCTCATAAAGGAATGACTCATAGGTAAATGTGACAATACCTGAGACATCTCACCTACAATATTATCATATGAGGAAAGCTTTGAGGTAAGGCGAATGGCTGTCGGTGTCGCTTTAACAGTGTTTAAGCCAGCTTAATTAGGTTTTCTGCTTACATGTATAGATTGGGTGTTGTCTTTAACAGATTAACTGTTCAGAGCTTAGAGGAACACCAAATTTCTTCTGGATTGTGCGCTGGTAACAATATGCACCAGCAGGTTCAACATGGTGCAGAATATTTTGCATCAAACCTAGATAATTTTTGCATATTCAGCCCTAAAGATGATGGAATGTGAATTAGAGAGTACAATATTATAATGATCACAACAAGTATTGAATTGATGGAATGCATGAATACCATCCACTCCTCAAATCTCTATCTGATCACGTAGAATCCGACCAACCTGAATTTCAAACAAACCCTATAATTAATTTGGCGAACATGTGATCTTGCACGCCCATTGTGTGGTCCAACTACAATAAGCATAAGACCACGATGAAGTTTGACATCGATTCATTATACTAGATCAAACCAATCATACTTCAACACTCTACAAAACCCACACTATATGCCCAGCTCAAAAAGTCCAGTTTTTTAAGTGCGATTAGTTCTATCCACCACATCACTTATAAAATAAGTGATTTGTAGATGAAATTTTCTAATACGATAGCATATTTGTCGAGCGCATTCAGAAAATTGAGAGCTATGACATGGAAATGGTTATCTTTCAAGAGTGTGTCATATATCTTTATCAAACTATCATTAAGGATTGTTCATGATCGCTAACATCCTTAAAGTAAACATAACCACACTAAGACGATCTTTAAACAAGATGAGTATCAAATCATCCGCGATGCCGACCAAACAGGATAGAGATGGGGAATTGTCTTGGCAGGGATATGTGAAGGATGTTTATATCAAGAGTGGGTGGTGAAAGGGAGGGAAAAGGGAAAGAAAAAGGAGGGAACTGGGTTTGATGACATTAAATTATGAGTTAAATTTTTCTTCATCTTTCTTCCTTTTTTTTTTCTTTTTTTGCTTGGATTGCAAGAAATTGCCCACCACCTGCTCTTGTTTGACCCGTATTTTAAGCCTAACAAGTCGCCCCATTGTTCTCTCATCTCCAACCAAAGATTTCTTACCAATTCTCTCTCTCTCTCTCTCTCTCTCTCTCTCTCTCCCTCTCTCTGTCACACACGCATACACACGCACCACCATCAGTCCTTTGCACCCGAACCCAGAACCCAAAAAGAAACGGAAACGACAACTGTAAAGAGGCATCGCATGGCAGTCAATAGCTTGACCTCCCCCATGATTTTCAATTCAACACTCTCTCAATCTAGCCAGAAGGGTCATGGTCACCCAATGAGATCGCGAATCTCGGATCCACAAGTCATGTCTCCCCCTCCTCTCGCCCTCTTTTTCAACTTTATAATACCAAACAAACATTCGTTTCAAACCCCTCTCCTAATTTTGGTCAACACATATACATGGGGAGAGCAAGGCACACATCTATGAATAAGAAAGCATGTGTTGCCACCCCCCTCGTTCATGAACTTGGCCGTGCGGTGTAGCTATCATCGACACCTTGTGGTTACTTAAACCATCTCTTCTTTCAGAATCCCATGTTCGTGTTTTTGTTTTTTTTGGTCAACAAGAAAAAGGAATCAGGTTTTCTGTTGAAGGCTGAATGTCAATGGTTAGATGGTGGTCGAGTCAGGAATTCCTATCTAATAACATCGCCACCCATGACTTTTTCTTCTTTAAGAATATTACTGCCACACGTTACTAGGTTATTATTATACTGTCTCTGTTGAGGCCATCTCGTAACTTTTTCTTCTTGTCTATATATAAATATGTAAATTATTACTCGTTGTTGCTGCTCACTCTTGTCTTCAAAAAAATTACTAAAAAAATCATAAATCTTTTACATTTAAGCCGATTCAGTCCATCTGGTCAATTTTGATCGAAAATTACTAACATAAATACCAGCTATCTTTCATGACACAACCAGGCGCTAACATGAATAATTTTTAATATTATTTTTTTATTCTTTTTCTTTTTATCTTTTCTTTCTCTTACTTTTTTTTTCTTCCCTTCTTCCTTTAACTAGTCACTAGACCTAGTGACCGGCTAGAAGTGAGGACCAGCGAGGTCAACTAGCAAGGACGAGCCTTGCCCGCCCATGATGAGGCTCGACCTCGTCATTACTAAGCAAGGGCGAGCCTGCCCTACCACTAGCAAGGCTAACCTCACCCAACGATGGCGAGATCAAGGCTCACCTTCACCAGTCCTGGCGAGGTCATCAATGAATTAATCAAAAGCACAAAAAAAAATTTCCCAACCTTTCCAACAGTATTTTGTGATGCGATCAGTGAAGGGCTCGGGAAATGTAGTCATATTGTCCCAATGAGTTTGTCGCTTAAAACAAATCAACAATCGGAAATGATTTCAGAAAATGCCAGGAATGATCGCATCAACTGCATTTCACTCACACAGTATCACCAAGATGCAGATACGAGAACGAAGATGGTGGATTAGGGTTTCTATGAGTGAGATGAAATCGCTCATGGGCTCGTCGGGGACGATGTGCTTGCCGACAGGGAGGCCCATGCCGGGGCAGAGGTGGCGAGAGGAAGAGACGCAGCACACGACAATGCCATTGCGGCCCATGATCCTCAAAGCTATGTGGCTCAATCTCACAGCCACTTTCTCGCACTTTCTCTCACTTTCTCAGCCTCGCTAGTGGCTGAGCAAAGCTCGCTCTCGCTGGCTTGAGGAAAAAAGAAAGAAAAAAAAAAAAAAAAGAGAAAGAAAGAAAGAAAATAAAAGAAAAAAATATTATTAAAAATTGTCAATGTCAACGCCAGCTGGCCCACGTAGGTCTATGTCAACGATTTTAGGCCAAACTTGGCCGAATTGACTGAATTAGCACAATACAAAAGGTTTTGACTAAATTAGCACAATTGTAATACGTTTCAAACTTTTTTGGTAATTCTTCTTTTATTTATCTCTATTGAATTAGTTGTGTTAGATTGAGAATTTAGTGATGCGGTTAACAACGAATAATCAAAAGTACGATGCTATACTCATGTTAGAAAACTAAACCTTAGTAGAAATTTAGTATTATCATAAGAAAGCTCTCCACAGCATGTTTCCAATCAAATTGAAAGTGCTATAGTTGATGAAATCGTCCGACATGGTCGTCCTCTATGACGACCATTGCCGTGTTCAGTTAATGACTGTAACTAGCTTACTGTAACCTATAAAAATTGCTGTAATAATACTTAACAGCAAATATGACCTCAATAGATTTTTCGCATCATGCAATCCTTACAATTGAAGAGTTCAGATATAAAAAAATGTAGCTACCAAAGATCGAAGCAAACCCTACCCGCAGAGCCATTGGACCAATTAAACTTCTAAAATACTGAACGTTAAAAGTACAAAAAAAAAAATACATCGAAGAATACAAGTTGCCTTTGCTGTCTTTCTATTTGGCTTTCAGGCCTTAAGTGGGCCCGGCCGTCTCCTTAATTGGGTCGTCTAATTTTGGAAAATCGTGAATATTCTTTGGGCCTAGGCCCTAAGCTTTCTTGATTCAACCTCTAACAAAGTCAATATGACCAATCAAAACATTGCGCACCATTCATATTCGATTTGTACGGGTACGCTATTGCCCCAGTGGTGGACCATACAAAATCCAATATTATAAAGCTATTAAATTTTTCCTAGAGGATTCAGTTTAGGTCCGCGTGTTTATAAAAATGATACCTACCTTAAAATTTGTTTGAAAATCTAGCATACGAAGTAAATTTCTCGGTCTAATGAGTTTGACCAACAACAAGAAACAAAATGTTTGATGCGCGTCTAGTATTATGAAAAAGTGAAATTAGACCTATCTTACATCAACTTAAGCACACAAAAGTTAGGATTGATTCATTAAGCCGAGGACCACGGAACAATTAGAACTAGATTATGGAAAGAAAATGAAATGAAAGTGATTTGGACTTCCAAACCGATCACTGGGAAACCATCGGTGATTTGCCGACCGCAACTAGTTACGAAGGCCATTATATAGGTCGAAGTGTAAGTTATGACTAAAAAGGTCAAGCCTAAAAGCATAAGCAAAACTTTGTGTCTATTGTTGATCGCACGGCATTCATAAACAAAATCGAAAAGGGTCTGAAAAGGTTTGTAGTTATTCTTGTCTTGATATATGAATTTTATTTTGTATGTTTTCCATATGAACAAAAATGATTGTATAAGTTTACATAATTTAATTCCTTCGAGATTCGCCTTCCAAGAATGGCGTCCATCTGATATTTGGCAGCCACTCCCACCATTGTGGTTGACTGAAGATTTGCTCATTCAATCATCAACAATTTATACAATATCTTCTCCAAAGAATGACTTGTATGCACAATATACAAATTAGCTACATTGTCCTTGTATGTCTTGAACGGAATCCATAATCATAATTTTGGGGTTCCGTTTGTTTAGCAAAACATATTTTCCAAAACATTTTTCTCATAGATATTTGGATTGTTTAGAAAAAAATGAGTCAACGGAAAACCTTTGCTTAAATTTAGGACAATGAAATCCTCTTTAAAAAATCGAAAAATAGTTTTCAAAATATGACTAGTAGCAACACTTGAATCACAAACTCTGAGCTTTGGCACAAAAACCTTAATGCTCATTTTCAGGTCCTCGGCGTCCAAGACTGAGTCCCCAGTACCTAGGCCCGAGTCTATCAAGGCCGGACCCACAACCCTAGTGCTTGTGCACGGGTCCTCGCCACCTATGCCTTGGTCTATCTAGGCCAGGCCCTAGCCCTAGGTGCCAATGCTCTATTCCTTGATGCTCGAGCCCAGGTCCATCAAGGCCAACCTTGAGGCCCCAGTTTCGGTGCCCGATGCCCCACTTGAGCCTCGATCCACAAAAGCAAAATGCGGGACCCCATTACTTATGCCCAGATTCCCAACACTCGAACCCTGATCCACAAAAGGCAGTGGCCCAGTGCCCATGCCCATGCCCAAGTCCATTGAGGCCAGTCCTAGGTCTACAAAGGCTGGGCCTAAGACCCTTGTGCTAGTGCCAGGATCCATTGTGTCAAACCTAGGTCCATCGAGGTCAAGGCCCAAGACCTTGATGCCCATACCTAGGTCCCCAACACCTACACCCTGGTCCATCGAGCTCGGGCCTAGACTCATGCCACCAGGTTCTCACACTTGGCTTTTTGTGGACCCAAGCCCGAGTGCCGAGGATCCAAGCACCAACACCAAGGCCTCTGTGTACCTAGGCTACAGCGCCAAGAAGCCTTGCATGGGCACCGGGTTCTTGGTTCCAACTTTTGTGGATGCAAGACCAGTGCCTGTGCTCTTGCTTGGGACCCAATGCTCGTACCTAGGTCCTTGGCGCCTAAGTGGAGGTCCATCAAGGCTGGACCTGGGATTCTAATGCTCGTGCCTAATTCCTCAAATGTTCATGTGCAAATCACTAGTGCCCAAATAATACGTGTGCATTTAGGAAAATCAAATCGGATTTTACTTTCCAAAACGACGAAAATATTTTCCCATTCTTTTTCAGATTTCAGCCAAGCACCGGAAAATAGTGCAATTTTCCTGGAAAATTACTTCTTGAAAAACATTTTCCAGAAATGTAATATTTTTCGTAAAACAAACGGAGCCTGGGTTCGCTTGTGCTTATATTATGTTGATACACAGATGACTATAACCTCTACCTCGCCTTTTATAAGTGATTGTCTTTTTTATGTTCGTTTTGATCGGGGACAAACCTGCTTTTCTGATCAAGTGAGATGATTAGTCAATTTAAGATGTTTTTCCAGGATTGTCGAGCTGCGACGTAATTAAATGAGAGTGTTCGCTAATTGATAGTTAAAGAAAAACATAAAATAATATATAATGTACATAAGTCAAAATCCTCGATTGACTCACTTTTTTCCTTTTTTGCAATATCATACCCTACAAATCAAAGAATGTGGATCTCAAGTTATCTTCACATGCAACGATTCTACAAGTTTGTCAAAGTATTAACTGCTCTCACACTCTTCCAAAATCTTTTTTTTTTTTACAATATCATTTCATGGCATATTCTAAAGTTACGCTTGTTATTTCAATCGTTTTAAGTTTAGCAAAGATTACAATTCAAATCACTTAAAAAAAAGGTTTGGAGTCCAGAGATACATAAATTAGTAGGCTATATAAGTATCGCTTTCTATGTAAGTCTCGTGTGATTAGCATTATTCAATTTGAATATTGAAAACAAAAAAATATCATCCAAAGCAATGATGCAAAGCAGTTCTTACGTACTTATAGTTTACCACATTCGAGCTATAAATTCGGAAGTTTCCACTTGCCTCCTCCAAGATTAGCCGTTGACCCCGTTGCACTCAAAGCAATAAGATGCAAACTGGTTATTTTGTATTCAGCCTCTTGGCCACGACTTGTCTGTTTGGCCATGGGTGTGCAAACAAGTAGAGAAGTGCCCGACAAGATTGCTAACAATAGGGACTGCAACAACCTTATGTCGAATGGCAAATTTTCCTTCTTTTCTTTTCCTTTTCTTTCTTTTATTTTTCTTCTTTTAGGATAAACGCTGAATGACAGAATGTTTGAGATTGATGGGGTCATATCAAGGGGATAATAGGGGCGTCGGTGCACTAGCTTCATCACCTTGCTCGTGGGGAAACTGTTTCTGAGTATAGATACCAATAAAATAAATTATTTTGGATTTAGCACGAAGTTCAGATTCCGATGGAAGTGGACCCAATTAATGCGCCCATGTTCTGAAAACCACCCCGAAAATCGACCGAGAAAAGGAAAGGGAGAGAAGAAGATGACTATAGTAAAATAGACATGTTGGCACGGTATGTAGAGAGGACACAACGTATTCAATCACTTATTACAAAACACTGTGGATTGACATCGTACATATTTGCCGATTTACAGCTGTCATGAAGAAGAAGAAGAGGAGGAGGAGGAGGAGGAGGAGGCGAAGATTCATTGCAGAAAATGCAAAGAAAAGAAAGGGAACAAGACGTTCCATGAGTTCCAACGTCCATACCATCGTCAAATACCTAAGAAAATCCAAGAAGACAATGCACAAACTTGAACTCGCTCCAATGAACACCGATACAGGACGATATAAACAGCTTGCGACGACATACAGAAAATCCTACGACCTCAATAAGTACCTTTTTTTTTGCCCTAAAATGGACATGAACCTCTTCTTCACGTTCCCCATCGAATAGCAGCCCCTGAACTTGTTTGAATACTTCCTCCTCTCCCCGAAGCTCAGCGTCGAGTCCGGAGATCCACAACCATCTTCTTTCTCGTCACCAATGTCTTCATTGTCGTCGTACGACCCATAATGCATAGAAGATCCTGAACAAGAGAAGAACTGGCGATGGATACGGAACCTTGAAGTGGATGGGGAAGAATTATAAGACGACCCCGACGATGACAATGTCGACCCGGAAGAAACCGACGATGATGGCGATGCGCGATGGGATCTTTTCGGGGTGAGCCTTGAGAACACGGCGCTCATGGACACGTTCCGCTTGCGACGACGGCCCTGCGAGGAGGAGCCGGAGCAGGTGAGTGCAGGGGTGGAGCTGGAAGGAGGGGGCGTGAGCGGATGGAGGGAGGTGCCAGAGAAGGCGTGCTTCGGCGTCCCTGGCTGGGACTCCCACGTGAAGGGCACCGAGCGGGCAGCCTCGCCGTAGTAGAGGAGGCGGGAGGAGGTGTTCGTGGCGGAGCTTTCCCTGGACAAGAGCCTGGAGAAGAACTTGCCATCTTGCTTGATTTGGAAGGAGGTCTCTTGATGGTTCCTAGGGTTAGGGCTACGATTCATCGTTTTCTTGTTTTCCTCTTTGAGGGTGAAGGAGAGGCTCTTCTTCTCAGCTCTCCGGGGGTGGCTCTCAGGTTCTCTTGCAAGATCTGAAAGATTCAAGATCCGAAGAAGAAGCTGATCGTGAGAGAGAGAATGGAATATAATAGGATAAATCTTGATGAGAGCGTGGTCGAGGGTCGTGGGAATTAAGTAATTTGCGCAATAATTTAAGCTGCTTCTCTCCCCTCAAAGGCTAATCTCATTAATTGCATCCCCTTTTTGTGTGGCAATTAAATAAGGCATTTTCGGCTCCGTTCGTTTGGCGGAAAATATTCTCCCGAAAAATATTTTCCGGTGTTCGGGGGCGGAAAATATTTTCCATGGGAAACCATTTTCCTTCTCCCCTCACAAAATAGTCCAAGTCTATAGAAAATAACTTCCGTTTCTGAAAAGCGGAAATCATTTTCTGCCAAACTCCTTCTTTCCCCCTCCGGTCGCCGGCCATTGCCGGTCGCCCGCCGGCCGCCGGTCGCCCGCCACCGCCGGCCACCGGTCGCTCGCGGCTGCCACCGCCGCCGCTCGTCGATCGCTGCTCGTCTGCCGCCGCCGGTCGCCGCCGCCGCCGCCGGCAAAATATATTTTCCGAAACTTTTTCATATTGATTGCCGAACACCGGAAAATTATGTTCTGGGAAAACATTTTCCAAAAACACAATATTTTCCGCCAAAACGAACGGAGCCTTCATTGACTTTTGTACGTATTCACATGAGATTTTTTTCTTCTCGAGTTGGAAAGTGGCAAAGTTTAGTGTTGATGCAGTACATCCTTGCTCGATGAATATTTATTTGTGGACCGATTGATTATGTCGTCACGAACGGTTAGAAAAAGACTATTTTATAGTCTTGCTATGTGAATCGAGATATATAGATTGTTGTGGCCATTAGTGCTGAAGTATTCTTATGGCAGGCGAGCATATAATCTGGACAACTGATGGGAGACGAATGATTGATGTGTAGCATTTGAACCGTCGAATTTAATTTTCTAATGGAGGAAGGACATAAAGCAGATAAATGAGAAGGCTACATATTATCTCTAGGTTGGGGCTACGTATATCTAGCATAATCACAAAAGTATGCAATCTCTCTTGGAAACTTCTACCTATTTAATATGGTAAAGGAAAAGCGGTACATACCAAGCTTTTGTCTCGTATTTTGAATTTTTTTATGATGTTATGACAAGGTAATTCCGCTATCGTAGCATGTTCGAGTAAAATTAAGATTCAAAAATAAATGGGTTCAACAGTATCATACAAACCCTCCTCGTAATTATGTGGTTGCTCAAAAAAGCAAAATCAAAATTATGCAATAGTCCCATAGTAACTAGATACATTAGTGAACATGAAGGGTTTAATTTTTCCTCCTAATTAATAGAACTCGCGATGCGTACTAATCAACGTGCAGCCTCAAAATAGAATATAAGAAAGTGGGATAGCAGTCCAAATGAGATGAATAAAACTTTGAGAAGAATACTAGTCTTATAAGCTGCAAAATATTTTAAAAGATCGATATCCACTTTTTTTCTTATTTATTTTGATCATTTTATAAAAGAACATTTGTTTTGATTTGATTGAAGTATAGTTTATTCGTGCTATCAGTCTTAACATTTTCCCCTGCCCTTCCTGGTGGATCGACGTGATATGGAGTAGGAGTAAGCGGTTCCCGGTTCACTCCAATCCTACCCATGAACCGGGAATCGGACCGGAAGGACCGATTTCTATTTTTTAGGACTGAGGACCAAACCAGCTAGTTCTAGAACCGTGGACCGGTTCCAATGGAACCAATCACGTACTTTTAAATTAAGCTTTCTATTTTAAATAAATAAATGTATTTATTTTTCTATTTTCAAGTGGAACCAATCACGTTCTAATGGAACCAATTCCATTTTCCAATGGAACCAATTCCTAAAAAAATTGGTAAAAGCAAGAGGGAATAGATTAAGCTTTCTTTTTTTCTTCAAAAAATTTAAAAAGTAAATATATATTTATTAGTCCGATCTAGTCCGGTTCCTACCCTAGAACAGGGAACTGGATCGACTAGAAACCGGTTCCACTTTTAGGAACTGAAAACCGAACCGATACTCTCGAGAAACAGACCAAATCAGCCGGTCCGGTCCGGTCCGATCCCAGTTCGGGTGATCCATCATGCTCACCACTAATATGAAGGTCCCTTGTCTTCCCCAGTGCATCGTCATCTCTGTCTGTGATGTCCTTTCTCAATGGTTTCCATACTGAGACAACAACTAAAACATCGACCATAAGAGTCCAAAGGAGTCTATACAAGGCTCAAATTTTAAAAATATATTTTTCAAAAATTTTTATTTATATCGCTCAAAAAATTGAATGAACGATTTTGATTGTTTACAAAAAAGTTTGGGTATAAGTTATTGTTTGAAATAAAAATATTTTTCATTGCGTAATTATTTCAAGTGATACGAGCAATCTTTCTTAGAAAAATATTTTCAAAATCATTCATTTTTTACGAAACAAATAAAGCCTAAATGTGCAAGATTTCCAATTAAAACCAGGAAAAATTAAAATCGCTCACTCACCATTAACAAAAGCATTTAACTCTTATGTTTCAAGTTCCACGTTCGGCCAATCCTCTGATCTTATCGATAATCACATTCCACAGGGAAATTATCCAATCAATTATGAACTTTTGTATGTATGCCAATTCAGTTATATAATCTTTTCAGTTTTGCCAATTCGATCCTAAATTTTTGCCCGGAATTCCAATGTAGTCCTATTCAATTTTCGTCAGAAAATCGCTAGCACACCGATGTGGCACGTAGGATGGCCACCAATGACTAGACCGTCAAGTTAGCGATTTCCAGCGGAAATGGACTAAAATGGCTAAATTAAAATTTCACGCAAAGATTTTGGACTAAATTGATAAAATTAAAAAGTTTACGATTAAATTGACATATGTACAATAAGTGTACGGCTGATTGGATAATTCCCTCTAACTTTTCACTCACTCACTTTGACTATTTGGTGGGGAACGAAAAGTTTAGTAACACAAAGATAATTCTAATTAATAATACGATCCCTTCATTTAATGTGAGCTTTGATGGAGGAATATCACTAGCAGCTCTCACTTTCCGAGCATTATTAATGCTGCGATGAGGATCTGCGTTCAAGACAAATTCGTGACCCAACTTTTTCGTACACGAAGAATGGATCAATGAAGGGTCCAAACTGATCAAATCAAATTGCACCAGTTCCTGTGGGCACAAATTGGTAACATGCGGTGGACCTAAGTTTTAAATGATTCATGACTTCTTTGCGGCTGAATTATTTGTCCCTTTACTTTATTCCTCTCGCATTAAATCACGCCAATAGGTTAATGCATGGTAGGTAGCCGCACGATTCTAGATCCCGCTGGTGGTTGCATTCAATGCAGCTCCACGTTGAATTTCAGAAACAAAAAGATTGAGAGAGGGTCCTTCATAATTCTCTTCTTTTTTTGATAAAACGGTCATTTTCTAGTTATATATATATGTGTGTGTTATATAAATATAGTAGAGTCCCGTTGTTCAGTGCCGAAAAATAAGAAATTCTTTTGCATGATGATAAGTTCTCTGAGTTTTTTTATAAGTGTCACGAAACTATTGACAAGAAAAGATGAACCCTCACTTTTTTTCAATTAATTTGTCAGTAACTTACCAATATTTTCACGAAATTATCATCTCTTTTTTTATAGCTCATAAATTGCCAACTTCCCAACTTTAGGCTCCGTTCGTTTGGCGGAAAATATTGTGCTTTTGAAAAATATTTTCCCGAAAGTTATTTTCCTGAAAAATGTTTTTTCGGAACATAATTTTTCGATATTCAGCAACCAATATAAAAAAGTTTCGGAAAATATTTTTTGCCGACGGTGGCGGCCGCAGCCGACAATGGCAGACGAGCGGCCACCGACGAGGGGCGGTCGGCGGCCAGCGACCGACGGCGGCGGTGTCCGGCGACCGGAGGGGGGAAGGAGGAGTTTGATGAAAAATGATTTCCGCTTTTCAGAAGTAGAAATCATTTTCCATAGACTTAGGCTATTTTATGAGAGGGAAAAGGAAAATATTTTTCCACGGAAAACGTTTTCTGCCCCCCGAACACCGGAAAATCCGAAAAATATTTTCCCGTATAATATTTTCCGCCAAACGAACGGAATCTAAATTACCAACTTTTATCTGCGTAACTCAGCCAGCAAATAAAATCCCCGCCAAACAGGGTATATGATACTTACCCATATAAGTTAATCACAATGTCTGTATTTGATCAGTAAGCTATTCCAATCAAAAGCTCAAAGTCATTAAATGATTCATTAGGATTGATTTTAGACTAAACATGATCATCGAGCTCATCAAACACTTCCAAGATGCCTAACACGTTACTAAATGAAGATATAAGCAAAGTATGATAAATCATTTGGTGTTCAAGTCCTCGAGCATCGCAATACAGTCTACTCTAAAGTCTAAATCATTAATTAAAGCGTGCACGTAAAGTACGTACGTTTCAATAATTGCTTTAGCCAGGATACACGCCAAGGCGTTGATTAAAGTCGTGGAGAGTGTTGAGCATTTAATGTTTGAGTGGGAAGCAATTTAGTGGCCGGGTCTGAGTGCGGATAAGACGGGGCAACATGACTGCAAATCACGTGCGAGCTCCTCAGATCTCGATATCTACTTCCAGTTAACTTAATTAATCACAATTATGGTACCTGATCCCATATTTACTTGCGCACGCTTGTACTTCCACAGTTGTAAAAGCATTCCCGAGGAAAAATAATAATTAGGAATGATGGGGAAGGCTCGTCTATCTTTCTGCCCCGCTACTATTTGTTATGATCCCACGTAAGGGTGAGCAGTGGTTTAGGGTATGTCCTGAGATTGGACCGGATCCAGTTTCGGTTAGGCACGTGGTTCCAAATTTTTGGAACCGACTATCACCGGTCTAGTTCTCGATTTTGGGTGCAGAACTGGATCGAACTAGAGAACTAGATTGAGAAACTCTTATTCCCTCATTTTAATTTTACCCTGATGGAGCTAGCAATATCACATAGAAGATGGTGAGTAGGTGATTTTAACTGATCCTGACAAATTTAAAGCGGAAATAAAGTAATCAAAATTAGAGTCTGAACAACAACAGTAGAATGATGATGTTGAACAATGCGTAAAGGTCAGAGTTTGAATATCAACGAAGAATCAACGCAATTTATTGGTATGCAAAATAATCAGTAAGAATTTTGAAATGAGAGAATTTGCACATAGAATTTATAGCAGTTCGATTTAAATCAAACCTACGTCCACTCTCTTACGCTGACAATCTATTGATTGGATTTCACTAGTAGCTCAATAAGAGGTTATAAAGTATAAGTATTCACTTCCCAAGGGGGTGTGATTGATTTCTCTAGCTCACACTGTCACTCTTACAATTTCTCTTAAGGATAACAATTCAGCACTCAAAAGACAAGTATGAAGTTCTCTTGCTTTGGAATTTTTCATTCTAATCTCATCTCTATTCTCCTCGTCACCTTATTCTCCTTTTATACTCCTCCACTTCCAATATTTTCGTTGGACAGCTTTTAGATGATTGTCTTCCAATCTACCCATATGATAGAACTGTATGAAGAAGATTAAGTAGCCATTGAGGAACAAAATATGAATCTTCATTGATTATGATTGCCCATACAACCAAAATCTCCATTTTTCATAAGTAGAGTTCTTCATTTTAGAAGGTTATTTATCTCGAGATTGATTGCCAATCAATCAGATGTCTTACATATTATACCGTTGCAAAACAATCTTTAGAAATGGGAGTCAATCAAACCATTCTATGAAGGAAATCTGAACCGGATTACTAGCTGTTGTGGGTCTTAAATTTGTGGATGAATAAGATTAAAAAGAGTTCTAGAGTCTGAAGTTTCTCTTTAGTATAAAGTTTGGGTAGGTTCTTCAAATTGATGAAACTAAGTTTATAGACTTAGAGTCTGAATAAGTTTGAAGATATCCATGCATAGCTCTTTCGATATTCATCTGTTACTTGATGATGTTCATATAATAACTTTGATGACATCCACGAAGTAATAGTCCATAAATCACAATATCTTGATAGAGTTAGAGTTGAGTCTGAAAGTTTCTTAGTTCCCCTATCACCAAAACACTAAGGCATTTGTCGGACCTAACAGCACATGGATATTTTTGTCAACTTTAAAACTTATTAAGAGGTTTTCTCAACATACCTTGCATCTTGCATTCTTGTTGTTGCCGTCTTTTTTTTTTGCTGTAATTGCTATTTGTCTGGATTGTAGATAAGGGGATGTTTTACTATAGTTGTCATTTCAAAGAATTAAAAAAATGAAACAAAAAAGAAAGGAATCGGCTGGTTCCTAGGTGTACCCCAAAACCAAACCGGACCAACAAGGTCGGTTTTTATGGTATATTGGTTGGATCCACCTTCCCAAAAATGGGCTTAATTCCAAAAAAAAATACCAACTTTAGATCAAGGGATAATTCTGGCCCGAACTTTTTTTTATCTTATAAAAAAGCACCAACTTTAGGTCGAGGGACAATTCTTACCCGAACATTTTTTTATTCCATAAAAAAGCACCAACTTTAGGTCGAGTAGCAATTCTGACCCGAACTTTTTTTTGTCCCATAAAAAGGCACAAACTTAAGATTGAGTGATAATTTCGGCCCCAATTTTTTTGTCTCATTAAAAATTATCAACTTTCATCATGATCATAAATCTGACCACCTATTGACTTTTACCATTGTTTGATAAAAAAAGTTATGGTAATGAGCTTGGCCAATCTCGTCCATAACGTTTGTCGTCAAGCAGTGGTCAGTTTTAGATTATGTTTGGCCAGAGAGATTTAATCTAGAGATATTTTTGACTTATCAGTGAAGTAAATGAGATAAACAGTTTTACCGTTATTCTTCAAATTGTGGCTTAAAAATAAAACAATAAATATTGTTTTTAAATCCAGTTAGCAAGCCACATAGATTTATTGCTAATGTGGAATAATCAAGTTAGATAATCAATGGTTTTAAGTTAATGGGGGCCAGATTGGAGATTTAAGTTAAAGTTAGTGTTTTTTTATGAGACAAAAAAAAGTTGGGGCCAGAATTGTCTCTTAATCTAATGTTGATGCTTTTTTATGGGACAAAAAAAAAATCGGGCCAAAATTGTCCCTTGACCTAAAGTTTGTGCTTTTTTTTTTTAATTAACCCCCCAAAAATGGGAACAAGTCTCAAACTAGTACGTTCTAGGTTCCAAATTTAGAAGCTACCCACTCTGAAATTGATCACTCCTAGTCCCATGTCAAGTTAAATGACCCAAACGAAATACAAAACTTACGTACATGAAGATAGACTACAAACATATGAGTATTTATATACTAAATGAATGCTTAACGGCTTTTCTTTTTCTTTTTGGTCTAAGTAGCATGCTTAATTGACTTCATTATGAATAAAAATAATAAACTACGGTCCATTTGGCAGGGCTTCCAGCGGTGTAATCAGATGGAAGAGAAAGACACTAACCACGGAGGTCCTGTTGCATTAGCTTGAGAGGATTGATTCTATCAATCACATGAGACTTTTGCTACATATTCGGAATACTCTCATAACAAAAAAAATTGTCTAAAAAATCATAAATTTATTGCACTTATGATAATTCAGTCATCAACCTCTTAATTTTGCTGATTGAGTCATAAACATTTTCACGTTTGCCCAATTGAGTTCATCCGACTAATTTTGGCCAAAAATCACTGACGTGAACTAGCCGTCTTACGTGGCACAGCCAGCATTGACGTAAATAATTTTTAATGATATTTTAATATTTTATCGAATATTTTCTTTTCTTTTCTTTTCTTTTCTTTGTAATAGGTTTATAACTTTTTTGATAATTTTTCTCACGTAGCAATCAGTTGACTCTCGACTCAATTCACATTGATCGAAAGACATAGTTCACGCAGACATTTTTCTATCCTAAATTAGTAGAGTGTGGACTTTGGAGTAGTCAATTTGGTTCGGATTTACATTAAGAAAAGTCAAACCCAAATTGTATTGCTTTTTCCCTGTTGATCATACGCTTTTTGGTGAATCCACCTTTCTTGAATTCAGAGTATAATGGTCTACAAAGTAAAATGAGATTCGAAACCAACGAATATGGAGTCCTCAATCATGTCAGAAGAGGCAATACTATCCTATACAACATATAATAGTCTCTCCATTTTATGACCTAATAACGTGAAAAAATTAGGATATTTAAATACGTGTCACGTAAATAATGTGGAAAATAACATCAACTACATTACAGCAATCGAGACAAAGATCCTTTGTCATAAAAATTTCAATTTGTGCTAGGTTTTGATATTCAATTGGATAGAGTTGATATAAGATGAGATGGACACACGTCAGAATACGTAGTGAAAGAGATGGGAGATGGAATCGGGAAAAATTATCAAAAAAGTCTTAAACTTATTGTAATTCTGTCAATCCAATCTTAGACCTTTCAATCATATCATTGAGTTCTAAATATTTTGACAATTTGCCAAATTAATCTTTCCAGCCAAATTGCTGACGTGGATGTCAGTTGTCTTATGTGGTATGGCCAACGCTGACATGGATAATTTTTTTTAAATTGATTTTTAATATATTTTTTTTTCCTTTTTCTTTTTTCCCCACCAGTCGCTGAGCCTCAGCAAGGGTTGGCGACTGGCCACAAGCAAGAGATGACCACAAGCGAGGGCGAGTTCTCTAGATCTTGACAGCTTGAGCCTCGCTAGCCTCGGGCGAGGCTGCACCTCGCTAGATCAAGCAAGGTCGAGATTCCGACGAGGTCGAGTCTCGCACAAAGCCGAAGAGATTAGCCCTTGTCAAATCCGGTGAGAATGACCCTCGCTAGTGGCTAGTTGCTAGCTACCGTCGAGCCAGGCAACCATATGAGGAAGAAGGAAAAAAAAATAAAAAAAAAGCTAAAAATTCGAAAAAAAAATTGAAAATATTATCAACGTCAATGCCATAAGATGGTCGATGCCCACATCAGCAATTTTCGGCCATAATTTGCCGGGATGACTAAAATGGCAAATCGTCAAATGATTTAGGACTCAATTAATAGGTTTAGGATTTTTTTGCTAATTTCTTCATACGGAATCATACAGACAAGAACGAAAATAGAGGTCCTCATGCTGGACAACTATTGAAAGCTTTTGTTTTTAGTTGGCATCATTATGGATCCAATAGATTCTTGATATGTGAGCGACTCATTATTATTAAACCGACTAAGTATTTTCTTTGGCATTTTAAAGAGCAAAATGCAATTCAAGGAATTTGTATGTTTTTTAGTTGGCATCATTATGGATCTAATGGATTCTCGATAGGTAGGCAACTCGTCGCTCTTGAACTGACTAATCATTCTCTTTCGCATTTAAAAGTTCTAAAATGCAATTCAAAGGGTAAGCTCCTCTCCCTCAACCAAGCTAAAATGTCCACCCTGGGCAAGGCATTATACTGTGCCCGTCTGGACCTCTTGCGGACCTTGGCATCCCCGGATGTTAAGCCACAAAGGGGTAGAGGTTTACTCCCATGCCTCAAGAAAGATACTAGCTGGAGTTTACACTCCATAAGACGGATGACCTAAGCAAGTCACTAAAAGGTTTCATCTTTATCCTCAGTTAGACCTCGAGGTCACCATGATATAAAATTTACAAAATGTATTCCTTGTCTTTGGGAAAGACAAAGATATAAGGGGAATTGGAGGCAAGGTATGTGAGTATCAACACGTTAAAATAAGGAATGCATCTGCAGAGCCCGCCTCAAAGGATGTGGACAATCCGCGGAAGCCTTCTTAGGAGCGAAAACTCATTTCCTTTGGTGATGTTATCTCTTAATCTAACGCCAAGGATTCAAGGAAAGTTTATAGTTAAGTGTTACGAGGTTGAAATGTCAATCGATGGACATGAGAGATTCGGGCTCTGATTGAAAGCCCGGCCCATCATCATCGGGAAAACAAAAAGGCGATAAAGTTCAAGCCAAAAGCTCCGGAATTTCTCGCCGCGATCACCGTTGAAACGAAAAAAAGAGAGAAAAAGGAAAAAGACTCGTCAACAACCTCCCAACAACCAAAAGCAAAGAGAAGAAAGAACCCACGATCTCTCTCTCTCTCCCTCTGTCCCTCTGTCCCTCTCTCTCTTGCTCTGTCGCTGGCACATTTCAAGAAACCGATTCTTGGAACATTCTCTTCGTTGACTTCTTGCCCGTCACCAGCCAATCCGAAACCCCATTAACCACGACGCCCCTCCAAGCTCACCATCCTCACAGACCCTTCAAATCAATCCCCCCACCACGGGCCGTGGTCACACCTCAGAGCTTTTAATAAACGAAACCCGAAAAAGCTCCGTCCTTTTACCGTCTTTCCTTTTGCTCTGTTCCTCTCTTTAATCAGTGCACTCGTCCCGTGTGGACCATCCTCCTCTTCCTTTGCCTCGTCGACGTTTTCACTCCCCCACTCTGATTTTCGCCTTTTCCTTCTCTCTCTCTCTCTATGCCTGCAGCGCCAGCAGCGGCATAATCATGACGGTCCATTATTAATTCTTGGTAATTCGAAAGTTGCTCCGCCAGAAATCGCTTTTCTGGGTTCTTGTTTCCATGATGGGGCCTTTTTCTTCGGGTTCTTTAAAGGGTCTTCATCCTGCGCGAGAAGATCCACCTCTGCTGCTTCGGCGATGGCGGAGAACCCAGATGGCGTTTCGGACAAGCGTTGCTCCAAGGAGTACTGCCCGAGCCCGGAAGGCGATTTCGGGCCCGGCGGCACCGAAATGTCGGGTGCGAAGAAGGTGAATTTGAGGGTCGAGATCGATACTTCGCCGCCGTTCGGGTCGGTGAAGGAGGCGGTGACCCATTTTGAAGGAAGTGGATCTTGGTTCTCGCTCCACGGCCTTGGCCTTGGACTCAGACATTCTTATGTAAGTTCGCTTATGCGTGCTGTGTTTGTGTGATGATTGATCAAATCTTTTGTGAAGTACGTATTTAGTCTATAGAGTGCTTTGCTCAGTTCGGGTTTAATCAGTCTATTGATGTTGTTGTTTCTTTCTTGTGGGAAGTGTTTGCTTTGTTTCGAATTGGCATTAATGCTAAAGAAGCTTCTCTGCTAAAGTTCCAAAAAAATATTGTGCAATTGCTTCATATGAAACATAACCAGTGAGTTGCAGGTCCTGTAGTTGCTGGATACTTCAATTTCATGCGTGGTCTGGTCGGTCATCTTTCTTAGGGAGTTGATAAGCAATGAGAACTTAATGACATAGTGTGGACTCGTAAGTAAGTCGTGGTCTTTCCCTCTTACAGATTAGTTCCATTAACTTACGCCTTTATGGACGTGGATAATGTGCTGTAGATGCATTATCGGAAGTGGTTTGTTGTTTCATTTAATCAGATTCGCAATGCACAATTGTTTACGAGCAATTTCTTATGCACATTTTGTTTTATTACTAAGCAGTAGCTTCATCGAGCAGAACTGGAATTCCTAAAATGACATATTAATCCACGCATGTTGATCATATTTATCTGTACTGGTCCATGCATATGGAGTTCGCAGGGAAAGCCGAGCTGAGCGGAGTGCACATCATTTCCCCATATATTCGATTTCTTCAACGATTGCCAATACCTATGAGCATTTTGTTGGCTCTTAAGTGGGAGAGCTAGCTGTAGCCATACATTAGTTGCTTTTATGCTGATAGTGTGCCGCAAATGCTATTGGTGTTCTTACTAGAAAACAAGATAATGACGAGACAAATTGAACTTTAGGAGAAGATTTAGGACACAGACTGTAGTTTCCCCACTTATAGTTAAGGACCCTGAATAAGAGCTAACTAGTTACTTAATTTGCATGTGAAGAGCTATATGGATCACTCGCTCCCTGCATTCTCGTATGTGAGAATTTTTTGCTAAAGATATGAGCCTAAAGGACAGACTCAGCACCAAGATGAATTCAGTTGTTTCAGTTTTCAACCCAAGAGACAGACTGCTATATAGGCAATATAGCTGAGGGGGCCTCAGCATGTTGAGGCCTTTTATAAGCTAAAATCTGCTTTTGGATGAAAAATCCACATTTCTTTTCCTGCTGCCTGCAAGAGACGAAGCCTTTAATCTTTCATTTTATTGACGCACAAACACCCTTAACACAAAAATCTATCATAAGTATATCCACCGGTGAGTTGGAGGTCTCACCTTCTAGAGCTATTTGCATTAAAGACTTTTACATATTGGACTCGCTTCTACCATTTAAAATCATTTTTAGGCATAATGGAGATCATGATTGAAGTGCTTATGCCTCAAGTTGGTTGCTTATTGTGAAATCGTTCGTCACAGTGCTGAGATGGTGTGTGCCTGACACGTTCAAATAAGTTTCTTTTCGTGTTAATTTTATAATTATCTTCTCATATTATTTTGAAATGACCAACACTATGGATCTCCATCAAGTGGTAATCAAGAGTTGCATGATGACACTAAAAGGTTATCACCATGGAAGTGAGGAGTGATTTTTTGGATCCTCTTAATGCGGTATGCCTTTTGCTATCTCCATGTTCTGTATGAAAAAGAACCCATTACAAGCAAGAATATGATGTTGACAAGGCACTCTTTTTTTTCTTTCTTATGAACATGCATAATCCATTCAATTTTCACCTTATAGAAAGAAAATCCAGTTCTCTTTGCCAACCCTGCCTACTGCACGTGCTTTACCTACATTCAGTGGTGCAGTGAAATGACGATGCTGGATCTTTCTGACTTTTCATTTTGTACTGCCTGTTCTAAGCTTCAGGGAGTTGGAGAAGTTGACTTAAAGAAAGTGGAAGAACAGACACTAGAATTGGAGAAGAATCTGATTGTGAAAGAACTGGAAACACTTGATGTATTAGAAGAACTGGGAACAACCAAAAGGATTGTGGAAGATTTGAAGTGGCAGCTGCAGCATGAAGCGCTGAAATCCATGACAGTCCCTGAACCGCAAGAACGGATGCCAACTCCTATAAGTGAGGATATGAATAAGGAAAATCATAAGTATATTCTGAGCAATTGCGAGCAAGCCATGGGAACTTCCAGCCTGTGCCCTTCTCCATCTCCTGATTTAATCCTGATGGAGTTGAATCAAGCGAAGTTGAATCTGGGCAAAACCATACACGAGCTTGGGCTGATTCAAACATCTGTTGAATGTCTCAATAAGAAAATAAAGAAAGAGAAAGCCTTGCTCGAGAAAACCCGCCAGAGGCTGACATCAAAGCCTACAGGGGCATCGTCTTTGAAGGAAGAACCAGAACGGCAAAGGACAAAGCCGCTATTGGTGGACGATGCTGACCTCTTTGGGAACTACAAAAATGTCATGGAATTACTTCCAGATGGGAATTACAGGCCTGAGCAATATAGCGAGGTGGATGAAGCTAGAGACTTTGGAGTATCAAGAGCTGTTCCGTCAGCCCAGCAGATAAATGCTAGCAAGAAGACCGCTGAGATGAGATTAATTGCAGCCAGAAAGATGGAGGAAGCAGCTAGGGCTGCAGAGGCGGTTGCACTTGCCGAGATAAAGGCTTTATCAAGCAATGAAGGGTCGTTTAACTTCCTCCTTCCTGAGCCAGGCAATGCAATCTCGTTCTTGGAAAGGCCATCTCCTTTCAACTCTAAGACTCAGCATGGAGTGAAGGCGCAAAAGAAAAATATAGGAGAGGCCCTGTCCCAAAATGATGGGGCCAATACTCCTAAGGTTGCTATTCTGAAGAAGTTAGAGGACGCAACAGAAGAAGTCAAATTCAGTCAGCAGGCCCTGGAAGAGGCTCTAAACAGAGTGGAGATTGCAAACAAAAAGCAACTCGCAGCTGGTGAGGCTCTGCGGAAATGGACACCGAAGCATGATCAGAGGGGAGCGGGACCTGCTAAGAGAGTGAATCTCTCCAATCCATCTGATCATCCACGAAATTCACCGCTCGTAGACATGCGCAGGCCGGATCTTGCTGATGAGGAACCAAAACCTGTTTTGAGGCCCACGGTTTCGATGCGGGACGTGCTGAGCAGGAAGCAAGTGCTGCCAGAAGAATATGTGGCAAGAAGACAGAGCGAAGGCCAAAGGGTTGCTTTAAGTCAAATGCTGAATGAACTGAGAGAAGATCTAACATTCCCATCCAAGGCTGAAGGGAACCGTCAAAAGCAGTTCCTAGCGCAGCGCAAGAAGTTTGGTTTCATACATATCTCGCTGCCCTTGACAAAACACAACAAGAAAAATGTGCAACCTTCGGACTTACGTTGATGTCCTTAGTTGGTCCGTAGATTCTGCTCTCTGCTGTGTGTGTTCTAGAATGTGGTTGTCCTCCTTTCGCGATGCATGGTTTTTTGGTATGTTGTTAGTGTTGATTGTGTGAATCCAGGGTCTTATTTCGTCATCCATATTCGTGAATGAGTTGTGATGATTTTTCGTTGATGTGTTGGGCTTTCAGACAGGACTATATATAGTGTAATCTTAATATCAAATTCAGTATAGTGAAGATTTAAGCTTTATTAATTCGGTGTAGTGTTGTAGCTGCTTGAGAAGATGCTTAGTGCCAGTTTTAACTGATATGAAACTGTGGCTCTGATTTTCCCAAAACAAAGGGTCATCCCATAATGTTTCCTGTGGCGTCAATCCACAAAATGGATGAACCACAGTCATTTTTTTAACCAAAACTCACCATCAAAAAAGCAAAAGGAGATAGAACAAATCCAAACAAAATGGTTAGGGTTAATATTACGAAAAATCCCAAATTGATATATTTTCGATAAATTTACCTCAAACTAAAATTAAATCCGGTACACATGCGATAAATTTACTCCAAACTAATTTTTAGGTCACAAAAAATTCTAAAATAGTACACACGTGACACATTTACTCTTATTCAGCTTCCGTCAAATTTACTGTGAAATTACTGCACCAAATGACACATGGCAATAACTTAGTTGATGTAGCAAGTTCACGTGAAATTTCATAACTCTGTTTCTTTTTTTCGGGTAAAGTCATAACTCTCTTTCTTTGTTTCTTCAATTAGCCATAATTTGAAAACAAATAGGGTTCATCCTCTCTCTTCCTTAGAGCAATTCTTTGTCTTCCTCTTCATCGAGCATAGTCCTTCATTGTCCTCTTCGTCTTCGCATTTAGCATCGGAACTCATTTGAGCACACTTTTATTTGTGATAATCTTCTTGTCTTCGAATTTTTTTTTGTTTTGGGCCTGTTTGGCTCACTCATCCAAATCACCAAAGTGGATGTTTAACGGCTTCAATTGGAAGTGGTTCGAAGAGAAGCACGTCATCTTCCAACTCTATCTACGACGTTCGTCGGAAGACGATCTAGGGCTTTTCGTGCTCTAAGAAAAATAGAGACTAATTCCTATTTGTTTTCAAATCAGGGCCAATTAAAAAAAACAAACCAAAAGAGTTACGGATTTCCTTGTGGATTTTGCCACGTCAATTGAGTTATTGCCATGTGTCATTCAGTTTAATAATTTTACGTTAAAATTTGATGGAAACTAACGAAAAGGTAAATGTGTCACATATATATATATATCAATTTAAGGTTTTTTATGATTCAAAAATTAATTCCAGATAAATTTACCGCGAATATATCAATTTGGGTTTTTCGTTAGGAAAATTATCAAAAAAATCCTAAACCTTTTGCATTAACACAACAAAAGTCTTAAACCTTCTTTTGGTGCAAATTTAGTCCTAAACCTTTTGCATTTGTGCAAATTTAATTCTAAACCTTTTTTTGGTGTCAATTAAGTCCTAAACCTTTTAAATCGGTGTCAATTTAGTTCTAAACATTTTGTTTTTGTGCTAATTTAGTCTTTCCAGTCAATTTTGTGCCAATGCAAAAGGTTTATGACTGAATTGGCACAAAAAAAAGGTTTAGGACTACATTGACATTAATGCAAAAAGTTCATGACTTTTTTGGCACTTTTTTCCTTTTCGTTATATTAAACCAAATGGTTATTTTTCCTCAAAACTCTTGAGGAGCCATTTTCCCTGCAATGCAGGAGCGCCACGCATCGAACATTTGCTTCCATGGCGCTGACGTGTCCCATGCTGGTTAGCCAGGAGGAACTTCGCCAAAAGAAAGAAAGAGAGAACATGTCACCGCGCGAAAAGCTTTTCGCTCTTTCAAATTAACGTTTTGCGGTCCCGCGCAAGACTGTAATTCGCGAGTTTCAATTCTTGGGGCATTTTCTTTGGCATTGCCCAATTCGGAGCGGAGATTTTGTCCGTGGCCCACGGAATAGTCTGAGCAATTAATTTGATCATACTTTCGTTTGGATCATCAATTCGTCGAGACCCATTTGTTGGGATAAGCGCGAAGTGCCACCACTGATCGCAAAGAAAAGCCGAAGTCGGAAAGCCTTTTTGGAGAGGAGCACCAAGAAGCTCGAACTGAGCACCTCAATGGCGAGAACCAGGAAAAGGGTTCACGCGACTCGTCGTGGTGCTGATGGTAGCGCATTCGAGAAATGGTATGCGCAGAGCCTGAGTCATTTTGGGCGTACATTGATTCTTTCTCTCTTTTTTCTTTTGGGTGATGTTTGAGTGTTTGTGTGTTGATGCAGCGACAATTGTGGGGTATCGGTGGCAATCGCTCTTGCCGACATGCATGAGTGCGAGGAACCCAAGAAGGAAGTGAAGCGATTCAGAGGGTTTTGTGGCATTCTAAAGAGTAACTATGTTGGGGAAGAGAGCACCGCCGATCAGCCCAGATCGGCATTTTGCTTCTTCATGTAATGTCTCGAGCCTCTGTTTGCTTTCATACTCTTGTGTTCTTAATCCAATGTCCGTGCTCTTTCGTTTGGGCTATCAAATGTTATGCTTTGAGCGTCTTCTTACCTTGCTGAAGTTATTCAGAACGATGGAAGAGGGCATGAGCATTTATGATCTTGCCATTTTGCTATATTTGCACGTGGATACCAGGCATATTTGCTTGCAATTTATTAGGGTCAGACACAGATGTTCCTCGATGATTGTCCTCTTTCGTCGAACGAATAAAGTCGTATTTATTAGGTGTGATGGTTCGTCAGGGAAAGCTTTCTTAGGAACAGAGAGGGTATGCATTCAATCGACATCGAAAGAGAGGGATTCGAAACATGGAAGAACATGTCCGTGGAGGTAGCTGCAAACGATACCTTCTTTTAGTCCTGTCAATCTATCCACGTGTCAATCAACTGGGTTTATGGTTTTAATTCAGGAGAGGCAACCATACATCATCCAGGAGCGAAAGGTAAACTCAGTTTACCAGGAAGCTTTACTTCGAGAGAAAAATGATGCATCTGAGGTAATGCATACTTCTTGATGGATTCTGTTCATCGATTTATCATTTGGCCTCTGCCTTGCTAGTCGATATTTTTTATCTGCCATGTGGTTTTGCACCTATCGGCGATAAGTCGTGCCATGCAGTTGAAAGATTAAGCAGCTTAGTTCTCAGAGTAAATGGTATTGTAGAGGAAAAAGTACGGTGTAGTTCTGAGAAAGGCGGTGCAATATTGAGGCGGCTTGATTTTCAAAAAAGTTTAGTGAACTTTGACAAATGCGAGGGAGCGTTATCACGACCGGTATGTCGTGCTTTTCGGTATCGGTGGACTTTCCTGATCCTGAATTTGATGAGACATTGTGACTGGTTTCTCTAGAATCTCCAAATCGATGATTGATATGTACTTTTGAGGCTTCTACGAGCTCCAAATGCTGCTTGAATGTTCTGCAGATGGACGATGAGGCGGACTCTGCTATGGTCGGGAAATTCGATCTGGTTCGTGAATTTTCTTATGCTAACTTAAGCACAGAACTCATTTTCTTTCCAAGCATATGCCTTCATGACATCCTTTTCGTGATCGGTCGCAGTTCTATGAAGACTATGATGATGACGACGACGACGACGACTCTGGTAGCTTCGAAGCACTCCCTAGCTTCAACACCTATGAATGGTAATTCTTCACTATATTCTCTGGCATGAAGCCAACACATGTTACGTACATTCTCTTTAATCAGCTACTAATTTCGCGAAACTCTCTTTGACACCAGGCGAATGGTCCGCTCGTGGGTCGTTAAGAAGCCCGAAGCTGAAGATTGATGGCTGCTTCGAAGGTTATTGACCTGGTCGACTTACTAATGACGGTGTTCTTAAATGTAGATGCTGCGGAATTTTGGCGAACTCACCGTGTTCAGTGAAGGCGAGTCATTTTGGCTATTGTAAAGGAACATAGTTGTCCATAGTTTTTATCGGTCAGGAAATTTTTCCACTCAAACATGGACTCGTTGATCTAGCCCATGAATGATCAAACTCAGTGCCAAATCTGTGCTCCATTTCCTACTGTCGAAGTCTGCAGATAAATGCATCTTAGTGGGAAGGGTTCATTGCGTTTCAGTTCGGGTTACAAACCCGAAATGAATCGTGACAACACCCAATCTGTTCAGCTATTACCTGAACTGAAATGGAGCCCGACCCGAAAATTTCCAAAATTTTTCGGTTCGGATTGGACCGGTTCATTTTGGACCGGCCGTTTTTTGGCAGCCCCACGTATTTCCAAAAGAGGACACGTTCATGCATCTTCGCAACTAGTCCATGAAAAATTAATCTGCGTAATCATCGGTCAAATGATTTGCATGACAGGACGAGCCTTAGCTCAATGACATGGATATTCAAATTACGTGCTCATTTTCCTTCTCTCCCTTGTCCATCAAGTTACGTGTCGGAAAAGAAAACAAAAAGGAAAAGAAGCAGCACTTAATGCACCGATCGAGGATGTATAACGCTTTAATCACGATGCCCACGTGATGTGCACCCCCCCCTCCCCCCCCCCCCCCCCAACGTTCGATTTTACATGCAATGTCAAAGAAATTACCGTTCATAATTAACACGCGTGTTCTCCCTAATTTAATTATCGTTAAAATCTAATCACGTGTTTATCCACATGTACGGCCCGCGACCCGGCATGACGTGGCGAGCTCTTCCTTATATTTTTCTTTTCCCCTTTTTCTTTCTCGCGCGGCGAAAAATAATCGAGACCATTTTCTCGTGAAGAGCTCGAAGCATCGCGGAGCACAGCGAGAGCCATCGTCTTCTTCGATGAAGTCCTGAGCTCCATCGTCTCTGCGAGAATCGCACCGATGGAGTCCTCCTGCAATTTCGCGAGCTCCTCTTCCCTGCTGCTCCCTCCGAAGCCGATCTCGAAGCTATCGCAACGCAAGTCCCCCTTCGAGCTCAATTTCTCGGTGCGTTCGCCCCCCTTTCTTCTGGCGTCCCGTCGGGTCCGGTTCTCACTTTCCCGTCCATTGGCGATTCGTTTATTAGCTTCCTTCTTGCTTTTTTGTTGTGGCAGGAATGGAAGCCGAAGGAGCGCCGGTGCTGGCATCGCTCGGTGGTTCGAAGCGCTTGCGGCGGCGGCGGCGGCGGCTCCGAAGATAGCGCCTCCGTTAATGGCTTCGCGGTTGCGCCTAACAAGCTCTTCATGCAGGAGGCAAGCTAGTCCGTTGCTTTAAATTTTAGGTCTTTTTTTAGGTTAATTTTTGGGGTGCATCTGTTCCTAAGTTATGGGATTTTTAATGGAGAAGCTGAGCTCGTTCTAGTTATCTGCAAAGAATGAAAGAAACTGAGTTCGTTCTGTGCCGTGCTTGTAGTTATGGTATATTCTTCTCCTAATTATGAGGAAGAAATAGAAAAAGAAGATTCTGAGCTCCTTCTGTGTTGTGCTTATGATACTGCTGTATTTCTTTGTTTGGGAAAATGCACACGATGGGTCGTCGTCTTATGTGCTTGTATTAGCTTGTAATGAATTGAAAGTTAACTCGAACGATCTTCTGTTGTTCTTTTTCTGATGCTCGCGGGCTTGTTTTGCATATTTGTTTGGCCAAAATTGTTGGATTTTTGGGGGCTTAGAGCAATTTTATTGGTCAGCACAACGTTGGTGGATTGTTTGGGTGCTTAGAGCACTGTTCTTGATTTTTTCGCTGTGTAGGCGCAAGTACGCCGGTAAGGTGTGTTTTGATTTGTTTGTTTGATTTTGTGGTTGTCAGGCAATCGGAGCGGAATATGGGGAGGGTTTTGAGACGTTTAGAACGGATGGCCCTCTGAAGATGGATGTGGTAGCATTCTCTTGCTTATTTTGTAAATCTGTGTCTCTATTTCGTGACTGTTTTGGGTTTTGATGAGCTTTCTCTATGTTTCATGGGCTGTCTTCCTGTGATAGGATTTTCTAAATGACAGACTACAAGAAGGGTTTCTTCAACGTATACGATATGCGATGAAACCAGATGAAGCTTACGGGCTTATTTTCTCCTGGGACAATGTGGTGGTAACGCTTTTTGACTCCAGCCTCGCACATCTATTATATTTTTAAGATGCTGAATTGATTTGCTTTGGGGGTGTGATTGGCCAGAATCAGACATGTCGAGCTTTTCGGTTCCTTATTGATTTCTGAATGAATGCTTTCTGGTAACTTGCAAACTGATTAATTTTCTATTGCCAATTCTTCTTTATGATAAAAAGTCCCAAAAGTGAAGGTAAACAAATGGACTCCATATCAAACGCTAAAAACTGACGAGTTCATACAGTTGCATGCCTTAGGTGATTAATATCTCAGCAGTTAAGGTTGTAAGTTATAACTTTCTCCAATACTTATTCAAGTTCTTATGTATTGCACTCCAATATCAGGTAGATACCCAGTCTCTGAAGTTGAAAGCATGGAAGCAGCTGGCCATCGAAGAGGGTATGTATTACTTTCCCACCAGTACGCCCTAAATACTGGCAGTAGAATAACTTGAGTGTAGGCATGAAGTATCTCTTGGTCATAAATTTGGAATACCATTGGTTAATCATGAGGACTTATCTCCGTGCCTGAAATGGAAGTTCTTAACAAGTTTAAGCAGCAAAATTTGGGGTTCATGCTCTAACTTCATGGTTCTTCTCTTTCCTTATATATATCGAGAAATATGCGTAAGTAAGGCTTTTGGATTGATTCTGTTAGATTGTCAACCTGTCAACGAGAACTTTCACTGCTCCTAGAATCACAGAATTGGTAGTGATAGGATGTACTGCAAAATCTGAGTGAGAAATTTTTGTGGTATCTTTTACTTTTACTAGCCATCGACAGAAATCAAAGTCTTTGATTGATGATCAAAATGAAAAACAATTATTCTAGAACACAGGGTGCTGCTTTTAAGAATCTCATGAAGCAGGTGAAATGAAAATTCCAAAATGTAGTTCATTGGTTTTCGTTTTTCAGGCAAGGAATTACCTGAGGACATCCGATTACAAAAGCTCATGCTTCATGCAGGTGCTGATCACATTCTACATAAGGTTTGCAATCACGGTCTCTTTTGGTCTTTGCCCTCTACTTATCTACATTAGTATGGAAATCAAGAAGGGGAAAAGAGAATAGATATATCTTGCATGCTTGTGTTTGAAGAAATTGCTGAGCTGTGCTCTTTTCTCCTTATATACCTTCGTAGCAAAATGGGGCACCTATTCATCTAGCAAAAATAGGTTGAAACTTTAAAGGGTCAGTGTTGTGATAGTCTGTTGAATTTTTTTATCACACGAGACTAGTGATTGAACATGTTAAAATATATCAGCTCCCCTTACAAATGGGATACCCATTTGGATTTGAAATTTTTTACCTTTTAGTTACCAGAATCTTTGATTCAAATCGTGATTACCTTTGACAACTCCTGTGCAAAGTCCTTTTTTGCCTTTGAAGCTGTTGTTTCTAGAGGATTTTTATGTTTCTTATTCCAAGAAGGCAGTGCGTAACGAGTGTTGACAAATTCTCAGGTTTTGCTGTGGGATGAAGAAAGTGAGGAAGATAGACTAAAGTCGAGGCTTGCCCGGTTATATTATGATAATCTTCTCGAAGTGAGAGCAAGCTATTGATTTTATTGACACATTTGTCTGCATGACCATGAGTTAATCGCAATATGATTGACATGTTTTGGCATCCAGCTAAGAGAACCTATGGAGGGACTTAAAGAATGGATGGATGCAGTCCATACGGCTCGCGTCCCTTGTGCTATTGTTTCTAGTCTGGATCGGAAAACTATTATTGAGGCACTCGACCGCATGAAGCTAGCCAAGTATTTTCAGGTAGGCAATGGCCTAGTAGCATTTGTTTCTTTTGATGGCGCCATTAAGTGTGATAATCACGAACTTGAGCTTTAACAGCAAATTTGTCATTTTTCTCGTGAGCTCCAGAGGCTGAGTGACATTCTATGGCTTTCGCTAGTTTCATTATTATCTGTCCACCGAAAGCCTCAGTACAGGAGCACTGTAGAAATGGTCCCAAAAAAAAATAGCAGAAAGAGCAATTCTCATTTCAAAGCAGGAAAACTCATGCTGAATTTATCATTCTTACAGCAGTTATTCTCTCTATCATCTACAGGCAGTAGTTACAGAAGAAGATGGGATGGAGTCGATAGCTCATAGATTTCTTTCAGCTGCTTTGAAGGTGCGTTAAGACATCCCCAGTCTACTTTTACAGCATTTGGTTGATTCCAGGTATGGAACTCACAGTATTTTTTGCTTTGGGTGAGCTGTTATGAGATTGTTACATTACTCATGAGAATTGTTAGAAAGTCAACTCAAAAATTTAAATTAATAGATTGAGGGAGACTATACGAATGTAAGGTCCCACCTCTTTGAGGTGCAAGCAAGATAAGTAGCTGTGCAAATGGGGGGCCGCACATGCAATGTAAATTGTTGAGGAATCTGATTCCGAAACGTAATCTAAATGTTTAAACCAACAGATGGAAGGAGACTACATGAATATAAGGCCCATCGAAGTACTATAAGCAAACAGTATGGGATATTTTAACAAATATGATGAACTTCTTAAGGGGTTTCGGTGGAACTTTAGGATGTCGATCTTCCTTATAATCCACTCTATTTGTTGCAGCTGGACCGCAAACCATCAAAGTGTATAGTATTCGAAGGTGACCCCAGAGGCGTAACTGCTGCTCACAACTGTACGATGATGGCCATTGCCTTAATAGGCGCTCACCCAGCGTATGTATCCATTCGATTTCGTGGCCATTTCTCCGGTTCCTCCGTTTCTCTTCCTGCTTCTATCTTTGGATTGGAAAGAGCATAAACATAACACATTGAGTTTCGGAAGTTGATCGCTGTGAGGCTGTGCAGGTATAATTTGGAGCAGGCAGATCTCGCTGTCGCCAGCTTCAATGAGCTTTCAGTGATTAACCTCCGCAGATTATTCGCCAACAGGGGATCCACTTTCATGGACTTACAAAAGCAGTTTGCAGAGAGAGAACATCCCAAAAGGAAACTCACCGTGGAGGATCCAATTTTTTGATTCGTTTGTCCAGATATCATTCTGTAATTAAGCAAACCATCCTCTATGTACCCATTTCTACGTTAAATTTTCTTTATATTTTCTTTGTCAGATGGAAAAAATATGTAGTCTTTACTCTTTCTGGCTCGTGAATCTCAAAGTTCAGCTAACAGTGGCAGGGCATTTGCTTCTGTAACGGTAAAGGGAATAGGGATTGTTATCAGTCTATCTAGATCAAAATTGGGTTACGATTCCTCTTTGTTGATTCGAACTCAGCCATAGACGTGACGAGCATACTTGGTATCATAGTGTTGGTGGGGTTGACTTTCGTCAGATCGAGGATTTCATATTCGCCGATAATCCTCTAGTAAGCCGCATTAAGAGATAAGTTCGATTGTCTTCTGGAGAGGCAGATAGACGAAAGCTTGAAAATGAGCACAAGGTTGTCCTGTTTTACTTTGCGAAATCAATTGGTAAATCACGTGACTAGGCACTGGAAAGTTCAAGTGGCCCGTGTCTTCCTGACGAAAATAATACGGGAGTAGTTTACTTACCCATGTGGGTTTTTCGTCGACAAAAAGAAAAAAGATGCGAAGGTAAACGGTGCTGGCAATCCTCTCTAAGCGTTACTAAGGTTCTGTTCATTTAGCGGAAAATATTTTTCAGATTTTTCGGTGTTCAGGGGGCGAAAAACATTTTCCCACGGGGGGCGGAAAACGTTTTCCGTGGAAAAATATTTTCCTTCCTCCCCTCACAAAATAGCCTAAGTCTATGGAAAATGACTTCCGCTTCGGAAAAGCGGAAATCATTTTCCGCAAAACTCCTCATTCTCCCCTTTGATCGCCTGCTGTCGCCGCCACTAGTCGCTCGCCGCCGCCGCCGGTTGCCCGCCACCGGTCGCCCGCCGCCGGTCACCGCTCATCCGCCGCCGCCGCCGGCCATCGCCTACCGCCGCCGCCACCGCCGACAAAAAATATTTTCCAAAACATTTTCATATTGATTGCCGAACACCGGAAAATTATGTTCCGCGAAAATATTTTCCAGGAAAATGACTTTTGGAAAAATATTTTCTAAAAACACAATATTTTTCGCCAAATGAATAGAGTCTAAAAGGATGTTATATCCGCTATAGAAGGTTCAATTAAAACGATAATTATTCTGCACCATCTTCGATTTGCAGAGGTCTGAGATTGGCAAGCCCGACTTCATAGCTTCAACAAGAAAATGCGGCATTAGTTGATAAACGTAAAAGGATGCTATTTTCCTCAGATGACTTCATCATGTGGAGACACGTTCGATGCTCATTGTGAGCGAGCCTATAAATGACTCATGTTGCGTTGCCTAGTTGGGCATACCTCGTGGTCGAGAGATTTCCTAATTGCTAGATCTTGGTAAAGTTGTGGTAACGGGCTTGCCAATTATAGACCTTTGGGAGTAGCAGGTGTAGGATCCTAACAGCAAAAGGGACTCGCGAGCACTGATCGCCTTTCCCTGTATCGAATTTTCAAGCTAAACAAGTTATCATTATTTTATACATATATTTAAATATCTATAATTGAAAGTTATCTATTTTTTTCTCATGTAATAATCGAAGAAACTAACATGATTAGGAGGACCATGTAAAGTATCTCTCTTTTGTTTCGCATACTAAGCATTCGAAACTCGGATTATTAAGAGCTTGCCATAAAAAGCTATGGATGCTGCAGAAACAATGGCTCATGCTTGATTAGTATTTGACAGATATTTTGGCAATTTAACTCATAGGTCCTTGGGGTTAACTTCATCTCTATAACGGATAATAACACAAACAGTCTCTGAACTTTAGCTCAATATGTAATGTGGTCTCTAAGCTTTTAATTTATTCAATATAGTCTCTAAACTTTAGCTTAATATTTAATGTGGTCCCTTAACTTTTACTTTATTCAATGTGGTCCCTAAACTTTTGGTATATGTTCAATGTAGTTCCTAAACCATATGAAAATGTTCAATATATCCTTCAATTAATTCAAGTTCAGGTACTATATTGAATATTTTCATATAGTGCAGGGGCTCAATTAAATATGTACCGAAATTTTAGAGATCACATTGAACATTAAACTAAAATTTAAAAATTACATTAAATAAATTAAAAATTTATTGATCACGTTGCGTATTAAACTAAATTCATAGATTATTTGTATGATTTTTTTCTTTTAACTCTTGCATTTTTCGAGGCGAGGAAGTTAGTGGGACCAACCCCAAGATGTTCGAAAGCTGACATGGCAAGAACGAGGGTGCTTGCTGGATCTGTCGAAATTACGCTTCTGGATATGGAGCGCCCCATTCCCCTTATCTTATCGTCCTCAAATCCCTCCATTCCATTTACGACGAAGCTGATGATGATGATGATGGTGATGGCGGCAATGAACTGCGCACTCGGGTCCTGCTGATTCTCGTACGCGGTCAACCAACATGTCTTGCTTCCATTGCTATAGCTCCTCGACAATGGCTTCTCTGTCACCTGTCTCCACCACCCAAACAAGATCCTCGCCTTCTTCCTTCGTTCTCGTCCCCAATCCAAGACCCAAGAGCAGAGTCGCCTGCGCTCTCGGAGGTTAACACCCATTTGATTTCCTTCTCTCTCTCCGTAATTGCACTGTGATTCAAGATGGAACTCTTCTTTTGGTTTGATGGCTGAAACCTATGTATGAGAAATATAAAGAAGAAGCGAAATTTCAAGTTTTTTAGTCTGTCCCGAGAGCCCCAGCTCTGATCTTGGTGACTGAAATCTAAAACCTCCATTTGGGTTACCGGGCAGCTGATAAATATTGATTTTTGGCAATGTAATGTTAATGCCAGAAGTGGTACGCTTTCAAGAAAGTCAATGGATGCCTATTCGGATAATTCAGCTGTTTGTTGTACTTTTTTCTCTGGTATTCTCTTCGAAATGTAAATTGTATCCTTTAATCTGAGGGATTTTGCATTTCATGGCACCCGCGGATATAATTTGACAGGAACGGGATTTATGGATTGCATTTTAGTACACCGGTAGGTTCTTCTAGGGTGAGATAGATATGCTAGATGCCTGATCATTTTATTGATTCTTGGAAATAGTTATGTCTGATGCGCAATGATATGAAATTACTTGCAGGGGTTGTGGCAGAACCAACGGCAGCTACATGCGTTTCCGAACCGTTATTGCTTAATGCTGTTCGTGGAAAAGAGGTAGAAAGACCTCCGGTTTGGCTCATGAGACAAGCGGGGAGGTACATGAAGGCAGGTCTATCTTTACTCGAATCTCTGTTTCTGCAGCAGTTTTGTTTTTCGCAGTCTACTGATTATGTCTCCGTTTGTGACTTTCGGGGGTTGCTCTAGTTCCCATTTCTTGGTATTTCCTGTCTTTACTTAGTGAAATTTGCTTGAGCAGCATCTGGCAGTAGCAACCTAAATTTTATGCAAACTCCTGACCAAGAATGCTGATAAATTCTCGAGGGAATATGAGATAATCATAAACTTGTTTGTGTGCTTCGACCAAGTGAAAATTATGATCAACTCTGCTGAGAGTTGTAATGTACTTCCACATCTCTTTCTCCTGCTCAGACTTGCATTACTGGTTGTGTTATCGAGAGCACTTTACTTTGAAATGGTTTTCTCTGTCACTGTTGCCAATTCTCTTGTATTGCTGGTTCTCTTGTATGCATCAGATATTTGCTTCTACCGATTCTATATTCTTTCCCAGTGTCTAACTTGTTTCACTTTGCTGAAAATTACCTGTTACAGAGTTACCAAAATATCTGTGAGAGGTATCCCTCCTTTCGTGAAAGATCTGAGAATGTTGACCTTGTAGTGGAAATATCCTTGCAGCCATGGAATGTCTTTAAGCCTGACGGGGTAAGTATCTCCAAGGAATGTTTCCCTACATTTTCTGCATAGAATTTGTCAGGCCGTATGTGTGCGCGCTACGTTTCTCCTCTGGTGAGAATATCCTTCTTAAATACTGTTCTGCTGTTAAGCTTAGATGAGCTCTATCAGAAAGGGATACTTTCATGCTTGACCATGCTAGTAAAATTTAAGCCAAATATTTGTAATTTGGTCAATATAACCTTGAAAATGAGATGCAACCACATTGAACTGTAAATTACAATATTTTCAGTGAATCACAACCGTTCAACTCAAAAGGAAAAGTTGTGACGCGCTTAAGTTGACTGCTTAGTTTAATGCAAAGCTAACTTTCAGCTTTACAATTGACTAGATTTTTTCTGTGAAAGAGTGCAGTGTTCATAACTAGAATCTATACCATCTTGTGATGTGTCATTCTCTATCTTCCTATACTTATATACTGATATATATTCATTCGTGTAGGTTATTTTGTTCTCGGACATTCTCACCCCTCTTACAGGGATGAATATACCGTTCGACATTGTTAAAGGTAAGGGTCCTATCATCTTCAATCCGGTACAGACAATTGCTGATGTCAATCAAGTAAGAGAATTTACTCCTGAAGATTCAGTGCCGTATGTGGGAGAAGCATTGAAGATTTTGCGAAAAGAGGTCTCTGTCTGCATTTCTTAGAATTTATCTGCATCTTTGTGATATATCTTTGTGCTTGTTTACCTATTTGAAACTTGTCACTGCATTGCGGTGCTATGCATTTGATATAGTTGCCCCATGTTTTATGCATGAGACCAAATTGTTTGACAATAATGCAATGAGTTAGTTTTAAAGAGGTCAATCTTTAACAAAGACTTTGCTATGCTTGCCATGAATACTTAGTCATACTATTTACTACCAAAACGATCGCAGTAACCAAGGAGATATTCCAAACTGCGTACACATATATCGATGGGAAAAAGGCTTCAGTGAAAAACCAGTAGAATTATTGGTGTTGGCTGTTAAGTTCGCTTCAACTGTTTCATTCACGATACCACTTCTCTTCACGATAACTTCTATGTGCATGACACAACCAAACTACAGACTATAATATAACAAAATATATGTGTTAGACTTAACTGATTTTGAGGAAACCAATCCGCATTGGAATTGTTGGGCTTTGGTAACCAAGTGTATGATTTGCAGGTGGACAATGAAGCAGCTGTCTTGGGTTTTGTCGGTGCTCCTTTTACTTTAGCATCTTATGTAATAGAAGGTGGTTCATCAAAGAACTTCACAAAGATAAAGAAATTAGCTTTCTCGCAACCCAAGGTAGTCATGGGATATTTCTTTTACCTTTATAATTTACTTTAGCTCAGTGCTTTGCGAGATGGCTGCATTTGCAATTCCACCACACTCAGTTTAATGAGATATTTGGCACTAGTGATCAGATTGACAGAATTTTGTGTCAGGTACTACATGCATTACTTGAAAAATTTGCAACCTCCATGGAGAAGTACATCAGGTTCCAAGCTGACAGTGGAGCTCAGGCTGTTCAGATCTTTGATTCATGGGCCACAGAGCTCAGTCCCGTAGATTTTGAGGAGTTCAGCTTGCCTTACTTGAAGCAAATTGTGGATTCTGTGAAGCAAAGCCATCCAAATCTCCCTCTAATTCTTTATGCTAGTGGATCTGGCGGCTTGCTCGAGAGGTTAGCCTTGACAGGCGTTGACGTTGTCAGCTTGGATTGGACAGTCGACATGGCAGAAGGTAGGAGGCGACTGGGAGCTGACGTGGCCGTCCAGGGAAATGTGGACCCGGGGGTCCTTTTTGGTTCAAAGGAGTTCATTACCAAGCGGATACATGATACTGTGAGGAAAGCTGGTAAAGGGAAACATATCTTGAATCTTGGTCATGGCATTAAAGTAGGTACACCGGAGGAAAATGTTGCTCACTTTTTTGAAGTTGCAAAAGATATTCGATATTAGCAGCCAATGTGAGATAGCAACCCTTCTTACTGATCATGGTGCTGTTTTGCTCTTCATTTTCAACCTTCTTTCTTTCTTTGGATGTAGCCTGTGATCTCTAGCTGTCCATTTGGGGAAGTGATAATCATATCGAGGACAAATGCAATTTGTACAATTCTTTTTGGGGGAGAAAGTAGATGAATCACATAAGTAAGATCCCATCTACCACGAAAATTTATGTTTGCAAGCAATTGGTTTAACGCTTTAGTTTTGAGAGAGCTTTCCAAAGACGTTCAAGTCTGTTGAATAGTTGTATGAAGATTGCCTTCTTGCCTTCTTGTATGAAAATATGTTTTGCCTTAGATTTCCTCCTGAAAGTGAGTGTGCATACTTACAGTCCAAAAATCTCCTATGTTATGTCTTTCTGGATGAGTACAGTCCAAAAGCTCTCCTCTATATACATATATAAACTCGCCTGCCATAGATTTGGGAACACGTGTACTAACGTGTTAACCACTGGCCGTTTCTTTAACTCTCTGTTGAGAATGTTTCCTAGTATGTATTAGTCCGTACGAGAAGTTGCTCAAGTTGATTAGTCTATTACAGAGGGTATTTCTTACACAACATATACCATCCCGACCTCAAGGAGAGACGCTGGAGGCACTTTCAGTGCCACATCTTGTCCCCTACAATTTCTCCTCAGAAAATTGTAGCCAAAATTGATGGCCAATCTTTTCAGAACAGATGATCCTTGTTTTGCTCGAACGTGCGACTGTCCAAGAATGAATGCAGTCCCTGATTGCTGAGCTGCTAACAGATCACCCAGTTCTTCTCGCATCTGCTTCTCTATCTCGGTCCTTGAATCGGACTCGGATACACCATCAAGGGCAAATCTCACGTTCTTTTTCACAACAACCACGGGCTCCATTTCTATGACATCAGCTGAACTTTCTATGCTTGGAATGCCAAGAGATACACTTGCAGGCCCCGGGCTTTCTACAAGGTCGTAAGCTGGGGCTCCGGTGATCGAAACTTTCCCTATCACTGCCCATCTACACTCGCTTGACACAGATCCACTGGAACTGGGACAATCATCCTTGACGCAAGAACCGATTGTGTTTCTCTGAGTCCAGTCCAAGTGTATGAACTCAGCAAGTCTGTTGACTAGCTCAGCTTCAAAAGAATCCACATCCTGGTGGACATCTCGGTAGCCATACCGAACGATGCATCGGTAGGAACGGTGTGATGAAGGCCCCACGCGGCCCACAAGATACCGCTCAGCAGGTGGCACATGAGGCACAGGCACTGACTTTAGACACACAAAGACAAGAATGCGGTGGAATGCGGGGAGGTTGGTGACAAAGCGGGAGAAGTTAGCGGGAATTCCTGAGATGAGATCAGTGAAAACTACGCCTATTCCGGGGACTCGAGCGATTCCCAAGCTTGGACCCAAGGCTAGAAGCCACTCTAGTGAAACCTTGTTGTGGAGGTCAAATTCATACTTTTTAATGGAGGCATAATGCCAAACAAACATTATGGTCATGAGAAAGAGCGCTAGGAGGATGGGAAGCCATGCGCCCTCAGCAAACTTGGTCAGTGATGCTGAGAAGTAGAGCAGCTCAATTGAGCCGAAAAAGAGTAGAAAGCAGAGAGACAAAATGGGAGGTTTGTGCCAACAGAGAATTATGACCAGGGATGTGAGGCATGTGGTTACCAGCATTACTGTCATTACTGCCAGACCTGCATCATGGAGAAAGTAGTTCAACCAAATTTAGACCAACGAGTTAGCTCGTGTCGGGTTTAGTTTTGCCAGGGCCTAAACAAATTGATGAAGCGATATTCAGTAGGGATGGAGTCATACAAGCCAAGATTTACCTGAAGCATTTCCCATGTGTTTTATGTCTCTGAATCCAATGGTCACAGTAATGCAGAGGATCATGAGCATCCAGTTGATCTCAGGGATATAAATCTGCCCATGGATCTTGTCCGATGTGTGGATGACTTTGACCCTCGGAAAACAACCGAGCGATTGACTTTGGTTTATTATGGAGAACGTCCCACTGATGATCGCTTGGCTTCCCACCACAGAGGCAAGAATGGCTAATACAAGAACAGGCCATCTCACACTTTCTGCAGATAAAATTGTGTCATTTAATCTATACATCTTTTAACAGTAGAATGGATGGTCTATATAGGTCAATTCAATGAGCATCCATGCCACTTTCTTAACAGAATCATGACTAGTTCAAAAGAAAATGAAAATTATGTTTGTTCAAATCAAGTATCTGTATACAAACTCTAGTTCAGAAGAAGAGGGAGGGCTATACCTGGAACTGAGTGGTAGAAACTGATTTGGTTTCGGATGTGATGATGCTTGGAGAGGAAAGCAGCCTGACCCATGTACGCCAATATGAGAGCTGGATAAACTAGAAAGGTGAAAGCAATCTGCAACCAGAATAAACATGAACTGTGACTCCATTGGCAAATTGAACATTTCCCAAGCAAAAGATTGATGTGGACTGATAGTAGCTGAGGAGAACCTGAATTGCTGTGTATGAGAAGTGGCCAAGATCAGCAAACATAGCTTCAGATCCTGCATAAATTGAACCAATTTCTGTCATCTGATGGTTATAAACATGAAGTGAATTGAACTTTTTAGTCGCTAGATACTAGATAACTAGGAGTTCAATGCCAGCAACAGGGAACATCAAATCATACTGTCGGAAGATCGACAACTGAGGGTATCAATGCATGAAATAAATTAAAGGATCGAAATCGTTTCATTACCACTAGAAACACGTTCTATCTGGCCCAAAAAAATATACCTGTTATGCACAGTAAGACTCCTCCCAGAGACATCCATCCGCCCATCCTGGTCTTCCTCAAGAACTTGAACATATGATAAGGAGAAAGCGCGTTATAGATGTGTGGGTTCCAGTGCAGAATGTTGTACAAGCCAAGGGCACTAATGCACAGCAACCAGGTCAATACGACAGGTGCAAATAAGAATCCAATTCGATGCGTGCCATAGTGTTGAAGAGCAAATAGACAGACCAGTATGAAACAAGTAATGGGAACGACAGCATCTGCAATAAAGGAAATTGAATTACAAAATTTAGACAGAAAAATGTAGCCAATAAATCCTCTTCCTAAGGCATGCAACATCAGCTGACGATGAAAAGAGGCGAGAGAATGGAACGATTAAGAATTATCTGCAGATGCTTGCTCCACTAATAGAATTTTTTGTGAGGGAAGTTTTCTCCTATCAGAATCCAGAATATGAAAACTGTAGAAGACCTTACCATGGAATCAGTGAGAAACAACTTCCGAGGTAAATGGTCACACAATTGCCTTTCCATGAAAAGAGGTTTCATTGATTTTAAGCGGGGAACACATGTAGACGTAGCCAAGAACATGTGTGGTCGAAACAATGCTGGGGGTGTTCATATCATAAAAACTACAAGTATACTTACACAAATTTCGCAAAAGATGTAAGTTCTGTTTAATTAATGTTTGAGGAAAATGTTGTATTCTGATGCTTGCACATGTTATATAGCTTGTAATATGCATATATATTTGATTATGGCATAGCATAAGTTTAAATTTTCTTTGGCCTCCTATTAGAGACGAAAATTCATTAAGAATTTTCTGGACTGAGGATTAAGACAGATGGCTAAACAGAGGAGCGAACATGAGCAGTTTGGTCCCCAACTTGGGAATGGTCCCTATTGTTCATACCAGATAGCCCTTTTTCCCCACACCATCTAGGATAGAGCAACATGATCCAGTCATTACTTTCAAGAATCAGAGATACAAACTCTACTGCTTATAATATATTATCCACGAAAGCTACGGAGAGATGCGAGGAAAATACATTGACTCAAATTAGATGACTTGACCCCAGTCAAACACTCAATTTTCAGCAACTGACATCGAGCTGGCTTTTTGCTCATTACAAACAATTAATCAGACAAACTCGGTAAAGAAAAGGCAAGCTGATAATGCCTTACACTCATGGTGCTCCTTGGACATGGACAACTCAAGGCCAGAAACAGCAGAGAAGACTACACCGAAAAACAAAAAGGTAAGAAAAGAGAAAAGGATTCGAGTTTTATTCATGTGTCAAGCATGAATTTTTTTCAACAGAAAAAAGAAAAGCTTACCGGAGATGGCCGGAGTGAGTAGCCCGTCTCCGATGACCATACAAGTTCCAAGGAGGACCAAGATCAACAAAGCCGTGTGTAAGCGTCTGTGCCTCTCCAGCAAAGTTTTAAATTTCGAGCTGTTCTTATTCTCCGGAGGATGCTCTAGTTTATAAGTGGAGAGCTCTTCATCAGCAACCTGTCTGTTTGGCAGAAGGCTCACCTTGACATGTCTACATATCAATGAATACAGTGCAAAAGTACCACCTGGAAGACACACCGTTGCCGACACAACATATAAGAAATCCAGAAAGATTAGCTGATCGAGAATTATTGCAATGTCCTAAGTGCTTACCCTCGCCATTATCGTCGGCTCGAAGAACTATGAACACATACTTGAACAAGGGAACTAAAGTGAGCGTCCAGAAGACGAATGAAAGAACGCCGTATATCTCTTCATTGGTTTCCGAGTGTTGAATGTCTTCTGCAAACGTGCTCTCATAAACATACAATGGGGATATGCTCAGGTCGCCATACACCACACCAAGGCTTTGATAAGCTAATAGCATTATTGTCTTCCAGGACTCCTGAAATTTCACTCAGAAAGCAGCGATATCAGAACTCTCCAACCAATATTCATGATAAACTAAAGAGCTGTTATTGTACTTTGTAAGTTTTACTGAATCAACATGGCATTACAGCAGTCGAAATTAATAGTCGACCTCCCATGTCATTTGCAAGAAAAAAGTAAACTGACCAACCTTAGAAGATTTCCAGCATCTCCCACAATCAAGATCCATGCTTATCAAGCTCAAGCTCTTCAATCTTCAGTATGCAATGCTTTATGGGGACTGAGACACTTAGCAGCAGCAGATCTGCACTAGACCTTCCTGGAGGATGATGCACTCGTCCAGAATAAGAGCTTCTCAGAGTAAGACTCTGTGGATGAAATTGAGAAGCCATTCATTTCTCACCCATCTTTCTTCTCACAGCTGGAGGCCAAAAATGCATAAGCAAATCAAATTCGTTCACCTATCAAGAAGCCCACACGAAGCTCGTTAAGAATGCAAATAAAAACCAAGCCACCCACCAGTCACTGAACACTGTTAAACTCAAAAACAAATAAAAATAAACAAAAGGATCGAAACTCAACTGCCTTAGAAACACTCAGTGCAAGTCTCATAAATGCAATAGGGCCCTCATTCAAATCCTGTTTCAGTACTTGTTGAAATTCTTGCTCTTATCTCTCAAGGCTCATAGAAACCGACGGGACACATCTAGACCCATCCACATAAGTGACCATTTGAGGGGCAAGAAAGGCGAAGGTAAGAAGAAAAACGGGAGGAAGCTTCGAATTTTGGCAGTCCAATGTATTCTTTCTTTTCTTTTTCTTTTCTCTTTTGCCCTTTTTGCAGAGTTAAAATGCTCCCGGGCAGAACAGGTCGATTTGGATGAAACTGAAGGAATGAGACTAGGAACGCAGTACCATCATGTGATGTGATTTTGAACAACAGTTCCATTTTTAAAAAGTATAATCAATCACCGCCAACCAGCGGCCAGGCACGCAAATAAAGCTGAATTTAGGGGGACACTGTAGACCGCCCCCTTTCAGACTCCGTGCACGTATTACTTTTGCTTATTTGGTTTCATTATTATTTTGCTGACCTTTCGTATATTCTTGCTGACCAATTATCAAGATCTTCCTCTTTTCTATATGCAAGAATGATCTTTCAAATCTCACCAACCGAGAGGCCTTTTTCAATTCATTTTCGCTTGCCAAAAACGGGTTAAATGACTGATGACTGGTGGTTTTTGGTGGTGGTGGTAGGTCAATTACACTTGCTCAAGAGCAAAGCAAAAATAGCCAAAAAAAAAAAAAGAGAAGACGAAAGTGGAGTGCAAATTTTGATTTCAGGCAATGCAAAAGATCGAGATCACAGCTTTGAGGACATAGCAAGACTAGTATTCGACGAAAAGCAGACCCAGTACGGATCGAAGCTCCTAAGGCAAAGAATTGAGAAGAAATATTTGAAAATTTTCAACTCGAGGGTACTGTTATATGGACAGAACCATGTGATTTGGAATGCAATACAGAAAGCCCGTGACCGCAGAACATGATGCTTCCGCCAAAAGTTGTAGGCAGCAGTTTTCTTTCAAGTCCTTTGGACGTGGACATTGCTTCTGTTTCTTGCCATCTTGTCCTTTCTCCATTATCGATATGTTGTCTTTTCATCGCCTCATCTTCCATCACATGGCCTTGATCTCCAAGATAGCGACATTCATTCTGATCCCACGAAGGAAAAGCCAAATTTGCCAACTTTTTGCAGGAATCCCAAAACCATGATGTGCCAAAAAGACTAAATGAAGAAGGATTTCAAGTTCCATCCATCTTATAGTAAGTCAACAAGTGATGTTGAGGTGTAAAATACTAGTTGTGCCATTTTTCAGCCGCTCAAGTGTTAGCTCCGCACCGTGGTGACGACTTTCACCGAGTTCATCAAGGTAATTTACTCGAACCGATTCCACAATCTTATGCATATTGCATACTACTAACCTCTTGAATTTAATAGTATATGCTCTCTTTTTTAACAATGGACCGTGAGAGCGATGGCTCAGGAGGATGTCATGCCGACACGCGTCTTATTCCTTCTGCTTCCATTTGTGCAAGATATGCACAGCGAGGGCTAGGCATTTTATTGGGATCCAAAAGATTCTAAGAGCCGGTCGCATATCTTTATGCAACATGTGTCAGCCTGTGCTCTCTTCTCAAAGAGACAGGCAGAAATTGAGTTATTATACTACAATAGTGCCCCCCTCAAAGATCGAGCAAAAAGAAAGAGGGAGAGTTTGCTGGATGAACTTCAAGATGAAAAGAACGAATGAGAAGCCCGCGAGACACGCATATTCTATGTTATTAACTTGTGGGTGGTACACCTCTCTCTTTGAAAAAAGAAAAGCTGAGAATCTGTGGCGCAGAGAGAACGTGGGGAAGATGCCGATTTGGATTCGAGCGGAGGAGGGATTCAGACAGAGTGATGGAATTTGATATAGCAAGATGTCTGAGCAAGCCTTTTAGCCCTTTCTTTAGTCATATTAGATGATAGATTCTGGCTAAGCGGATGCAGATGAATAATGGAATGATCAAGAGAGGCACTTAGGTGCAGTGTAGCTTTCTGATTCGAGCATCCATTTCCTGTCAACCATACATGTCATCATCTTCTCCCTCTTGAAAGGGGGAATATAGGGTTTGACCTCTATTGATAGATGACCAATAAACTTTGAGCTGCATCCTTTCTACATCAAATAATCATTTTGTAGACCGGAATTTGATATGCCTAGCATATTACTCTGCATCTTACTGCTGGATCATCGCAAACACCGAGCACATGGTAATCAAGCATAGGCTTTTTAATATTTGATCTGATAAGAAAGCCTCTTTTTTCGCTTTTTTACAATCCAACAATGTAGGTGATCCAAGCCGATCCATATACCTATCAACCAACCAAGGTATGTGTGTTAGCCTATCCCGAACTACCGACTGAGATTGGGAGAGCGCCGTGACAGGGAATCGAACCTTGCACCTGATAAATCAATGTCAGAGCAACTTTTGTACCGCTTATAATAGCTTTTTATATATGAAAATGCCTTTTGTCCAAAATGCTTCTGTACATGGAAATTAGCCCCCATCAAATGAGGGCTAAAATACACACAGTTTAAGTGGGCCTTTTATATTGGGCCCGGTCCAATAAAGTCGCGGCCTATGATTTTGGGAAGTCTGTCTAAGACCTTCATATGTTGGGCGAACTCCGAGAACCGGTTGAGTGGTGCGAGTGACTGTGACGTCAGTGAATACGAGTCCCTCCATTGATGAAAATTGGAATAGGGTTTCCAAATTCAAGCATTATTTCCTCGTGTTTATAAAGTTTGGGATACCTATGATATTTACATAGGAACAAGAAATTGCTAATGTACGCGATGTTTAATGTGGTTGCGCCGCAGTGGTGACATAAGTTCAAGTATTTATTATTTAAATATTGATAAGGTCTGAACTAATTTTTAGCGCCTCATTGAATCACTTCTCGATTGCTTGTTTTATCCATTTACAAAATTCTTTACTGCTATATAAAGGAATGTTTTGATGTACACACGTAGCAACGTGCGATAGAATGAACAATCTTTCAAGGACTTTTTGATCCTTTGAATACATACTCTAACGGGGTAAAAATGGCTTTCCATTTGCAAGGGGGGCAATATGGTATTGATATTTCTAACCACTCTCTTCTCAGACAACATCCGAAAAAATAAAAATTGGCCAAGAAATCCTTTTTTTTTTTTTTTTGGTAAGGGCCAAGAAATCCTTTTTGATTTATAGAAGTTTTAAAATTTCGGTTGTCTATTTTTTTTAAAAAAAATTTAGATTGCATCTTTGACATTTTATATTTCAATTAACCCAACTTCTCTTCTCTTCACTCCTAAAACCACATTCTTCTCGAGGCCAATCGTTACTCTTTCCTAACTTACTAAATTCTCCATTTAATCATAATTTGCAATTTTACTATGGCACGGTCATTTCACTTTCTTGATCTTGCTTTCTCACCCAAAATTAGAGCAAAATTTTCCTTCCTAGTTAAGATTCAACTTTGCTTGCGAGAACCACATATGACCTCTCCCTCAATATGTCCATCGTTCCATATTACGTAAGGACTTTGTTCCATCATTTCATGCAAATGTAAACGTGACATCATCGTAGCGTAAGATCCGTTCATCATTCACTAAGAAATTGATATTTAAATCTTATAAATCAAATTACACTAAAGTAATAAGAATATGGCATTTTGTTTAAGAGGGCTCTTTTCACTGTGACAATAAACAGAACGTGCTCGTTCTATTTTACTATTAAGAGAATAAATTAACCTACAAAAATAAACAAATAGAGTGAATGGGGGACCAGTCAATGGTAATAAGTTTCATCTTGTTTGGTAGTGATTAAGAACAGCAAGGAAATAAGGAGAGGGCCATGTTCTCCTTTTAGTCTGGGTTCGAATCCCAATTACTCCACCATCTCTGGAAAAACTCTTAATTCATTCGCGAAATGTTCGGCCTCAACGAGACTCCAGCTTCGAGTATACATTAACATCGGGGAACGGCTGCAGTGGCAAGCTTGCCGACTTCACTACCCTTTTAAGCGTTAACATAAGAGTTCGTTACTCATACAAAATGTTCAATCTAAGCTGTAATCACTCAATCCATCCAGTACATGTGTGTCTAAGGTTGAGGAAGAATTACCCAAACAGTCATAAACCTATTCCAATTGTATCAATTCAATGTTAATATTTTTTTTTGATCAATTGAGTTTTAAACCTTTCGCATTTACATCAATTTAGCCTATCCTACCAATTTTTGCCAGAAATCGTTAATATGGACATCAGCCATCCTACGTGACGCGGTCAATGCTAATGTCGATAATTTTTAATATGTTTTCTAATTTATATATTCTCTCTTGTTCTTTTTTTTTTTTCTTTCCTTTTTCCTCTAGGTGGTTAGAGGCAAGGGCTTGCGAGGCTCGACTTCATCGAATCAAGCAAGTTCAAGCCTCACTCTCGCCAGTGGCTAACCGTGTCACATAGAACGACCAGCATCCATGTCAGCAATTTCTAGCCAATGGACTAAAATGGCACAATGCAAAATGTTTCTGGCTCTATTAACAAATAAAGAAAGGCTTCGAACCGAATTGATATAATTGCAACAAGTCTATGACTTTTTTGGTAATTTCCCCCGAGATTAAAGGGTCGATCGTCGTTGCAGCTTCCTCGGCCATAGATGTTCATTCGCGACGTGATTTGAATTTGTGATTTCAAGGAAAACAAGAAAAAGCAAAGAAAAAAAATGGGTGGATTTTCTTGCGATCGCTAATATCCCGGGCGAGTGGACGTGTTGAGGCCCGAATGGTGGTGGGTTGTGTGGACTTGTGGTGGCTTGACCTGGTTCAGTGGACGAGTCCAAGGTCTGGTGGGCCCCCCATCTGTCCCGCTCCCTACGGCATAGGAGTCGAATTTCTCGACGTCTTACGCTCCCCTTTCTTCGTTCCGCCCGCCCTCTTAAGTCCTTCCCCCCACTTGCCTCCTCTTCTTTTCCCACCGTCTTGACCTATTCTCAATTTTTTTTCTCGAAATAATTTTGAAAAAAAAAAAATGCAATCAAAAGTTTTAAGTCAAGTAATAAGTGGTAAGTTCTTCAAAGGGTCGGTTATGTTTTACGACTTTCGATGCTTTGTAATGATTCGTGGAACACGTACTTTACTCATCCCCATTTCTTGCAAATACATGTTTATAAAATGCCTTTATATTAATAGGGATTTGTTTTAATTTGACCTGTAAGAATAGATCATAGATCCATTTCTTAATCTATATTTGATGGGATTGTTCATTATACAGGTTAGTTATATTCAGTAACGGGTCATAAATGGGTTTAGTATAATAATGCCTAAAATAATATGGGCGTTGAACGGGTTTACAATTTACTTAAACTCAACCTATCTTTACGACTCTCTTTCCACTCTCTCGTCCTCACTCGATCTCGCATTTACTTACTAAATGCTCTCATCTTAGATTGGGTACGAATTTTTCTAGATTACATTAATAATATGGGTCAGACACGTGTAATTAAATTTGTATTGCATAGAAATTGATCAAAATGGATTAAATGTGTCAATTCGAATTGAACCATTTTTCGACTTGATCCAGTCCACTCGTTTGACGAGTTTAATTTTAACACCATTTAACAAAATAATGATTTGAAACTATACATATATATATGTGTATGTGTAAGTGAATCGCTCTGAAAATGCTCAAAGGATGATTGGTTATCTTGAAGCCATAATAAAACTGTCGAAGTCATCAATTTTGAACTACTTGCCAAAATCGAGAGATGAATAAGAGGCTGTTTGGTAACCTGTTAAACAATATCCGATTCTATTCTTTTGTTTCTTGGAACAAAAAAAAAATAAAAATCCATTTGGTAAATTTTTTGTTTTCAGACACAAATTTATTCCCAGAATCAGTTTTAGAACAGAATCAAGAATAAAAAAAAAGTTGATTTTTGATTCTGGGAATAAAAAACAGAAATGGAAAAGATTTTTTTTTCTTCTTCTTTTTCTCGGTTGGTCTTCTTCATTTTTCTTTGCTTGTGGTCGGTCGCCAGTGCTGGCAACTTGGCCATGGGCCAAGGAAGGAAAAGAAAAAAAAAGAAAGACATATTAAAAATTTTAAAATATTATTAATAAAAAGAAATTTTGTGCAGTTACTAAATACATTTCTGTTCTTTTTCTATTCCAGAAATAGAAATTTTGAGCAGTTACCAAACGCTTTCAAATGCTTAGAAATTATTTTTGAGAATGGAATAAAAAAAATTATTTTTGAACAAAAATTATTTTCAGAAATAAAATGATTACCAAACGCGCCCTAAAAATACGAAACGTACGCGGGGATTCACACACATAATAATAAAAAAAACAAACTTGAGGCTTTAATGCGTAATAAGAACTCGAATATCAAAATTAAAAGTTATAAAAAAAAAGAGTCCTTGAAAATTAGACCAAACACAGCATTAAATATCGACGAAATCACACGCACATCCCTATTGGTCCCTGGTCCTACACGCAAGTTGCTTAGCTCACCGCGCCACCGGCAAGGGGGCGTGAGCTTCCCCGCAGGTGTCAACCGTTGTCTTCTTCCTTCTTCCCCGAGCTAAAATAGGACTGTTTCTCCACTCTCTTCTCCTTTAAAGAAAGACCAAAACGTTCATCCTCACAGCAATCCCTCCCCCATCTTCAGATCTCTCTCTCTCTCTCTCTCTCTCTCAGATTCTATTCCTTCGTGTATATGCGGACACAGAGCTTTACAATGGCGGCCTCATGCAAATCCCACGTCCTTCTCATGATCATACTTGCCGTGTGGCAAGCTCTTTCCCTCGCATCCACCGCCAGGCCTTTGAACTGCGTCGTTCCGCTGCCGACTCCATCCGATCACGAGCTGGCCCCCGCCTTGAATCTTGCTCTTCCCCGCCGCGACGACACGGTCGGTGTCGCTGCAATCCCTGCCCTCCACGTGACTGAGCTCAGCGCAATCGTCTCTGGTGAGGAGGCGGGTTCGAGGCCGAGCTCCGGCTCGATGGCTTCGAGTCGTTCGACAAGAAGAGGACGGTCGAGAACATTCGGACCCTTGTTCTTGAATTTCCTTCCTAAAGGGTCTGCGCCGCCTTCCGGACCCAGCAAAGGAACCAACAGTCTCAACAACTAGCGCTCTTCTGTCACCAAAAACCACCCCTCGATAAATTGATATTTCTTCTCTCTTTTTGTCTTTCTTGCTTTCCATTTGAACTGTACGTAATGACCCGAGCAGAGACAGATGGTTTTGCTGATAGAGAGGTTGACTTTTGTGTCTTGATCGATGCAGCTTATTCAGACGATTATCGGTTTTTAGTGCAGTGTTCTTCTCAGTACTGATTCTTTCCTTTTTCCTTCAATGATCCTGTTCTTCTCTCCCTCTGGAGAGTAGACGTGACAACTTTAGTTCTGGAAGACTAACGAGGTAAAGGTGTGTTGTTTTCTTGCGAGGACTTCTGCTTCTCCGGTTTCGCAGTTAATGTCTTTGCAATTACTCCGACATGTTAAGAAGGCAAATCGACCCGGCATATCCGGAGGACGGTCTTCTTTTCCTACTGGAGGGCCCTTTTCTTTTCATGGATCTATATCTCAAAATGATCTGGAAGATATTGCATGGTCTATATATATCACGTAGATTAATATAGATTGAACCGTTAGGTGGCCCGTGGATTTACACGTAGGACTTACATGATCAATCGTCTGCATGGACTTGGTCTAAATTATCAATAGATCACTATGAAATCTATAGACACGTTCATACTGAGTTAGAAGTAATTTGAAAATTTAATGTCCCCGATGGAAATTACCAATTGCAGTCGCTCTTAAGTCCAAGATTCAGATTGCGAGTTATATGGTTTTGCTTAATCGGTCAATTTGAATAAAAACGCGTACATTGATGACAGTTTGGATAAATTCCAAAAACAGAAACTTTTTTCAGTTGTCTCGTCTGTTAAAGGGCTCTCTGACGTCCAAAATTCAGGTCAGCAAGTTCTACGGTCTTGCTAAGTCGATCTATTGAGGAAGAAAAAAAACACATACATTGATGACAATTTGGATAACGCTGAAAACATGAACTTTTTAACTGTCGCATCTGATCAACGAGGTTAGCGCAATAGCTCTTAAGTTTAGAGCTTATGTCCTAAGAGTAATTCAAATGAGTAGTAGTAAGATAACCGAAGCATATTCAATCAGCAATAACAAGACAAACGTAGGGGCTAATGACATGAAATATTTCGATATATGATACATTATGCCGTATGCGTGATGAAGTGATCTTGGTTATTATTCTACGAGCGAGTAAATTTTAAACACAATCTGGACCGCCGGGAGACTCACGTGAATCCCACCATCATGAACGGTCCAGATTTAATTTAATATACATGCTACGCTCATATAATAATTCCGCATTATCCTATGGCAATGTACATTAGGTAGCTCTCCGGATTCTCTTCGATTCGTCAGTCAGTCAAGTTGTAGAAAAATCACCTCCGTTGACTCTTATGGCGGGCTCAGATCTATTTTTCTCCCCAGGTGGCGTGCCAGTCCAGAACGAGAGAGACACGATTGGTAGCATCTGTTCTGGACTTCAATGTTTTCTAGCTCGTGAAGGTTGAGAAATCGATCCCATTCCATCTTATCTCAGCCGCCGGACTCTTGACTTTTGAGTCTTGACTTGAGCGTGAGATCAACCTCTCTCTTGTACACACGAGCAACGAGCTTGAGAGGGTGTTTATTTTGGTAAAAAAACTTCACGACAGAGAGGAAAATGTGTTTAGAAAATTCATTTTCCTAACTTTAAGTATATATGATTTCTTTGACCATTCTATTGCCCGATCATTCTAGGCAAACTAAATACGTGAAAGTATAGAATACTAATTTGCGAAAAATCTTTTCGATCAAACAAACTAGTTTTAAATCTAACTCCCGGTGCAAGCATCTCGGCAATAGCGGAGAATTTTGAAGGGAGGTGGGTCGTTTAGGGCGCGAATGATAATCATTCTCTTCCTCGGCTCTATTTATGGCTAGAAATTGAAAAATCCATTTCTATTCCCTAGACAAGTTTATGAACTAAAAGCAGTGTTTAATAACGATGCAAAATTTTTGTTTCCAAAATAAAAATTCGTTCAATAGGTTATTCATAAATTTCTATTCTTGGCAGCTAGTGAGCGTTGGCGGAGAGTAGAGGCGAGCAGCGGGAGGTGGTAGGCGGCAATTGGCAAACAATCGGCGAGAGGCGGTTGACACGATGGGGGGCGAGAGCGGGCAACGAAGGCGAGCAATCAAGAGAGTTATTCTTTTTGTTTCAAAAATAGAAAAGTAAAAAAAATCTACTTTTCACTTCATTTTCAAACCTATTTCTAGGCTAAAAATTTGTTTCTGAAATAAAAAAATGAAATTATACTACCAAATGGAATTATGTTCCAAACTTGTTACCGGGACTAGAAAAATAGAAAAATAAAGAAATGGAATGGTTATCATTCGCATCTTTAAAAAGTTCGATAAGGCCGTATTGCTTCAGTATTTTAACAAACTTTTCGACTAATTCCCCTTCTGCGTCGATAAAATCCTAGTTCCAATACTAGCAATAATGCCTTCAATCTGCTCGTCGCATTGCACATCTAATCGCCAAACCTACATTGAACATTCATGTGGTTATTCCTTCTAGACGATAATTGCACTTTTCATTTAGGAAAAATGATACAAATAATTCATAAACTTTGCCTCAATATTCAATATGGCCCATAAACTTTTAATCTATTCAATATAGTCTATTAACTTTTAATGTATGTTCAATTTAGTTCCTAAACTACATGACTTAATGATGTCCTTCTATTAATTCAAATTTATGGACAATATTTAATATTTTCATATAGTCCAAAAACTAAATTGAACATGTAATAAAAATTTAAAAATCATATTAAATAAATTAAAAATTTATGAATCGTATTATATTTTGGGATACGGTTCAAGGACCGATTCTGTCATCATCCCTTTCGTCTTCGTGAAGTTTGGAAAAGTGAGAAGTAGAAATGGGAAGCAGAGGCAGTAATCAAAGCAAAAATCGAGATATAAATTAATGATTAACCACAAATCTCGCACGTGTTTATGGTAGGTTCTGGAGAATGGGTCACCTTTTCTGCTTTCGGTGTCTATGCATGAGTTTGGATTTTGCTTTGTTGTCTTTGTCCCATTTGTGAGGGGAACCGTTCTTAATCTTGTCGACCTGCCGTACCCATCATAGCCCTAATCTCAACAATTAATAAACTGTTTCTTTGGCAAAAAATAAAAAATATTTTCCTAAAAATAACCGTTTATAACACTTACAAAAATGAACAAATAAAAATTATTCAGTGTATTGATATCAATGAAGAAAACATTTTTCATTAACCGTTATTGAAACGATAATTTTAGAAAAAACATTTTTCTAATTATTCAATTTTTGTGAAATAAATAGAGCCTTAATCGGCCTAATTCCCTCCCCTTTTCGCATCATCCTTCTCTAATTGAGTGCAATTTGCAAATCCTAGTCCTCTTAAATGCCCTCGTTATGTCACTCAAATGGACTTTCCTTGCATAGGCAGAAATTCTTTCGATCTCACCCTCAGTCGCTTTCAACAGTAATGGCCATTGCTATCAAACCTATTATCCCTCTTTTCTATAAAAAAAAAAAAAAAGGTGAATGCTTACTGGTTACACCACCGTAAAAAAGATTAAAAGTAAAAAAGTGCAAAATCGAATCATTTGACAAAAGTGAGGCTCCACCACTAATGGTTTACCTAACCTTTGGAATTTAGTCCAAGCACCTCATTTTTCTTAAGGGAAAAGACCCACCACTCAAAAGATAAAAAGATAGTGTCTGGCCAAAAGATACAAAAAAGAAAAAGAAACAATAGCTTGCACTAAATTCAGAAATTTCACTAATAACCCCATAAAGTATTTATGTAATTTGGTTGAACTACAATTATTGGGCTTAATTCCCCGCTACATATATGTACGTATTTTCGCGAAATAAACTATGTTTGTCCCTTTTGTTAAAATTTATGATGTTTCACCTCGAATGCTTTTGACATTATTCGTACCAATCCTACATTTCTTTTGTTCAATACGAAACTTAATAATGGGTGTAATCTCTAATAATACCAAATATCCAGCGACATCCTTTAGATGCTAGTTTTCAAATCTGAAATAAATCTTGAATTCATGACGTTGTATCTCAAGAGGTTTCACCAAATCTCAAGTCAACCTCGAATTTATGACGTTTTATCACGAGAGGTTTGACCAACCTATTAAATTCATTCCAATTAACAAAAAAAGACGAAGAAGTTATCGTAATTGGGTATGCTACTATTAAACTCCAAATCCAAAGCATGTCAATACAAGAGAATGCGTGCACCACTGCATGAGAAGTGAAAATTGTGCTTTTTTTAATAAATAAATAAATAATACAGAGTCTTACTGATTTCAGTAGACCTGTTAAATGGGTCTTAAAATCCATATATGATCCATTTAAAAAATAAATTGATCATAAACGGATCGATACAACTTTGAAGAGCTCATTTTAAATGGATCTTAAAGTTTTAAGTTTATCATAAATTGGTCATAATGGATTGAGTATGGAATCTATTTCTAACCCACTCATTAAGCTCACCCTCTTTTTATAAAAATATTTTTTTTTAAAATTGAATTTTTTAATTTTTTCTTTTATTTTTTTTCTCTTTCTCTTTTTGGCCGGCGACGGCAATGGCCGATAACCGGCCACTGACCACAGGGGAGGAACAACCTTGCCATAGGTCGGTGAGGCCTCGGGCTCGCCGGCCTCACCAATCTAGCGAGACTCGAGATCGTCGACCTTGGGAGAGCTTGAGGTCGCCGATCTGGCGAGGCTAAGGCTGGTGAGCTCGAGTCTCGCCACAGGCCAGCAAGGCTAAGCTTGCCCGATTTTGGCGAGCCCAAGGCCTCACCGATCTGGCGAAACTCAAGCTCACTGGCCTCGGGTGAGCTCGAGGCTCGCTAGAGGTTGGCGAGGCCTTATCCTTGTCAAATCAGCGAGCTCGAGCTTTGCCAGCCTTCGAGGAGCTCGAGCTTCATTAGCCTCTGGCGAGCTTGTCCTCACCCGTAGCCGATGGTCGGCTCCCGGTCAAAAATAAAGGAAAAATAAAAAATAATTAAAAATTAGATTTTAAAAAATATTAAAATTAATAAAATAAAAAAAATTCAAAAATTGTATTGTATGAAAATGTTTTAGTAGTATAATTTTTAAAAAAAGTCATAAGAAATAAATTTTCCTATATTGAGTTAAATATAAAAGTGTTTTAGTAATATGAGTCGAATTGGGTATAAATCGGATCGGATATGGGTCGAGATATTTACATTACAATAAAATAGGTCATAAATGGGTTAATGGGTAAATTTGAGTCAGATTATTTATAATCCGACCCAAACCCAATTCGATCCACCCGTTTAACAAGTCTAAATTTCAGGGGCATGTTTGCAAATCTCCGAAATTACGATCAAGGAGATTAAATTAATCATTGGTATCGCTACCGTGCCCTCGGATTAACATGATCCGGTCATTTAAGACAAATGGCAAGAAAACACACGATTTGCTGACGTGTCACCTAGGAAAAAACCGGATAAAGAGATGCCTTGAAAACAAAACTTTGCTTTTATCGCTTTCTTGCACGGCACTTGCTCTGCTTATATAAAAGTCAAAACGATCCTCGTTTACGAAAACAGAGAAAAAGGCTTTCAGGAGCTCGAGCACAGAGCATCAATGGCAACGAGTGGCACCGGCACCCTCTCCGTACACCTCCTCCTGGCGATCTGTCTGTCGGTGATCTCCGTCGCGGCCGGCGGGAGGCGCCTGCCTCCGCTGCGGGACTTCGAGGAAGCGGGGTTCGGCGGGTCGTTTCGCCGGATTTACGATACGTCCAAGTATGGGATTTTCCAGCTCAATAATGGCTTGGCTCGGACTCCTCAGATGGGGCAAGTCTCTTTCACCCTTTGGTCCTGTCTATCCTAAGATCCATCGATCGGGTGTTCTGCAAGATTCATTGATATATGCATGTATTTTGTTTTTTGGGCCAGTGTAAGATTCGTCGATATCGATGGAAGGATAAGTAAAGCAATTGAAATTTATGTATTCGCTAACGCAGAAGAAAAGATATCGTAATTTCCATCGAAAATAAGCTGAGATGGGTCGGCTTTATTTACATAGTAGGAGGACTCTGTATTCTGAGAATAGCTGTTCTTTGTTTAGATTGTTTGCTGATGAGTGGAAATTGTTGCGCTTTGGCAGATGGAACAGCTGGAATTTTTTCGCCTGCAACATCAGTGAAACGGTCATCAAGGAAACAGGTATTCTTCGCCGTTCTCGTGTGCGATCATCGATGAATTACATGTGATGACTGGCAGTGTTACCAAGAAAGAACAAGGAAAAAATATTTTCGAGGAATAGAGGTTTGGGAAATATTTCGAGTATATTTGAGAAAAGGCAGGAATTGGATTTACATATTTGATGGACTTAGAAGTGACTAGTTTATCTGAATTATTCGAGCTTACTTGCCGAATGAGTCAACAGCCAGATTGAGAATAGAAGTAGGAACATATGATCCGGCGAAGTGCATACGGAGATATACCTTTAAGTCAGGGGGATAGGCACATATTATTCATGAGGATCGTATCCGCACTGTTCTGGTCGATGGGCATAATAGTTATGGTGTCATTTGAGTGACAACTGTGGAATGGACTGACTAGTTCACATATATTTGATTGTTAAGAGAGGTGAAGTTCTCATTTAACTCACTGTCCTGTCAGTTAGGTACTGATCATTGTTTCTTCCATGTGCAGCTGATGCACTTGTTTCAACTGGACTGGCTACTTTAGGTTATGCGTACGTCAATATAGGTATGCTTCTACGATGTTTTAAATCTCTGAATAGCGTTTCACATTACTGGTTTATGTACTTATTTATTCAAATGGACTGCAGATGACTGCTGGTCTACTCCCAAACGAAATGCTAAGGTCAGTTTCAGTTCCTTTGGTTTTGCTCAGTTCCCAATACCATCTTAAGTTTTCAGAGTGCGGAACCTTACTTTTGCAATCTTTAGATTTTGAAGTGAGCATGACACAATTAGTTAACAGGCTCAACTTTGCTCCTTTTTAATTCTTTCTGTCATCTTTTGGTGAGTTGCTTTTAATGGGACATTAACATTATGTATCAGTCTCACACTTTTCCGCTAGACATCTGTGGTATTTTGAGCAATTATTATCATGGCATTCATCTTGGGGAGACAGATTTTGTAATGTTCTAGTAAGCCATACAGTTCTTGCACTGCTGCTTCTCTCTTCTTGATTTTGCTTTAATGGCTGTGCAGGGAGAACTGGTACCTGATCCGAAAACCTTTCCCTCAGGAATTAAAGCCCTCGCAGACTACGTCCACAGGAAAGGCCTCAAGCTTGGTATATATTCTGATGCTGGGTAGGATGTTCATCCTCTGAAAGCTGTAGCACTAATAACATTCTTTCTATACTTTGACTGCATACTAACTCCATTGGTTCCTTGCCCTCTTGACCATCTCTTTCAGATTATTTACATGTCAAGTTCGACCAGGATCACTTTACCATGAAGAAAATGATGCAAAACAGTTCGCTTCTTGGGTGAGTCTTTATTTCTTCAAGGGAAGTTAATAGTGTTTTCCCACGAGTCACTAAGTTGGTATGTTAGCATTAATAAGAATATTTGTTCCTCTTTGGTGCTTCTTATGGCATACAAATAGTTGGTTTTAGCTTGACCCATTACAGCTGAAACCCTATTGATCGTTTATTCATGTTAAAAGTTTCAACATTAACGTGTTACAATCTCATAACGACATAGTCTAGGCAATTATCCATTGTAATGTTATCCAGTAGATGAAGTGTTTATGTAGTGCTCTCAGAATTTTTATTCCATCACTAAGATTAGTCTGGTAATTTTCCATTTGTAGTTGCAGAAGCCTTTCTCCTGGCTAGACTTTCCTCTAATAGTTTCATCTGTTGGTGTCTCAGGGTGTCGATTATTTGAAATACGACAACTGCTATAATCTGGGCATCAATCCAAAAGACAGGTCTTGCTCTCTCTGAATTTTGTTTTAGCTGTGAAGAGACTTATTTGGACATTTAATCTGACCTCGATTGGTTCAATTATAGGTATCCACCAATGCTCAAGGCGCTAAATGCAACAGGACGACAAATTCTGTACTCTATGTGTGAATGGTAGTTCACCTTTTCTTGATCATCTCTGTCAATTTCCAATACTCATCTGTTTGCTGAGACTCGAGAATGATGCTTAATCTTCTGGTTTTGTGGGCAGGGGGGTTGATGATCCCGCCTTGTGGGCAGGCAAGATTGGGAATAGTTGGCGTACCACTGATGATATTAATGATACATGGGCAAGGTAACCTTGTTTTCTTTATTGGTGAATTGAACACAATACTATGCTACTAGAGAAAGAGAGCAAAGCAAATATCTCTCTCTGCAAAATCCTGGATCTTACAGTCTTCAAGTGCATAGCGGGAATCCTTCTCCCTCTAGACCTTATCCTGGAAGGTGTTTATTTAATACGACCCTCATCCTCACTACTACAGCCGTTGCAGCATATGTAAAATTCATCTATGCAATGAAGTTCACGCCTTAGGTTAACCAGAAAACTTTACCAGTTGAAGTCACATTTGTTGGTGGGACATTCAGTTTGCCATTAATATGAATGCAATCGTGAGCATGCCTTGTCTCGACGGTGAGTTTGGGTTTGGATGGACAGCAGCGTAACTTGACTTTGACAGGTGCCATGACATAAGGAGCACTCTATGTGGCATGACCTGCCTCTAATTCGATTATTTTTTCTTTTGGCGACTTGTAGCATTGGAAGCATTGGCTAGCTTCATTTATTTGCATCTGAATCAAATCAGTTTGAATGCAAGTATTGATCTGCATAGAGCATAAAACATCTATATTTACATCTCCTGTAGTTTATCTGACTCAGATCTCCTTCTTTTTGCTTCAGCATGACTACAATTGCAGATCTGAATGACAAGTGGGCAGCCTATGCAGGACCTGGAGGATGGAACGGTAGCAATCAAACTCATGCATTGTTTCTATTGGTGCATTAGTGCTTCTTACACTTCTGACACTCAACTTTATGTGTCTGACAGATCCAGACATGTTGGAAGTTGGGAACGGAGGCATGACTTACCAAGAATATCGTGCACATTTCAGCATCTGGGCTTTGATGAAGGTTTCCCTCTCAGTTTGAATAGCTCGTTACTCTTTAGCAATTTCTCTCTCTCTCTCTCTCTCTTCTTGTTTAAAAGATAGTAGTTACATTTTGCTAATTTATTCAAAAAGTAGTCCCAATGACAAGGATTCTGAGAACTTAGGGACGTAGCTTCTTATATGTTTTTAAAGTTTTAGCCATGAAAGTACATCACATTGGCTCAAAATTAACTGCAACTTAAAATGTGAGGACATATGATTGCCACTCCATGTTTGCAAGCCATTCGGTACCGTTCGTTACCACATCATCTGCTTGAATTATGGAGTGAGCCATTTATGCCTCAGCAGTTCTGAGCTTGGCAAAAAGTCTCCGCTGGTTTTATTTGGTTTCCTTTTTAATTCTTTTACTCACCTGTTCCCACTTCTTTGCCCTGTCAGATTTGAGTTGGAAATTCACAGCTCATGTTTATGATCTCTATCCAACATCAATCATTAAAGCCAAGCAGAGATACCATTTGGTTCTTGTAGAAAGGATAGGGGGGAAATGTTGGCTGTACCTTTAGGCTTTGTGACATTTGACATTTAGAGTTATTAGCATACATCCTGAAATCACATTGATACTCCTTACTAACCTGCTTAATCATGCAGGCTCCTCTTTTAATTGGTTGTGATGTTAGAAATATGAATGCGGAAACAATTCAGCTAGTGAGCAATGAGGAGGTCATTGCTGTCAACCAAGGTAATCCCTGACATGGATGGACGTATAGTATTTGCTTTTACATGTTTGTTGGTAGTCGAAATCGTTGTTGATTACATTCTTTGATGCACTAAATATGCAAGCTTTTCTGTCTGTTCAGATTCCCTTGGGGTTCAGGGAAGGAAGGTTAATGTCTTAGGATCTGATGGTTGCTCTCAGGTTTATACCTCACTGCAGCATCGTATGCTTTACCTAGTCTTTTTGTGCTAACCATTACTCATGAGTTTTATTATACTGCCTCTGAGGTTATTGCTTTAACCTCTGGTGTTCACCTACCTGCAAGGGTTTTAGGCTCCTGATGGGGTCAATTTTCACGACATACTTACAGTCCATCTTTTATCTCATTTTCATGTAAAACCTGGAAATCAAAAAAACCAATCTACTGCAGTTAAAGCAACAAATTTTTGAAGTCACTTAGCTTGTGGTGTGTGCTGAGCAAACGAGTTTATTAACTGGTTGAAGTTTAAGTGAAAAAGATCAAGTATGGTGGTACTTGATCAAAACTCGTTTGCTTTCATGTCTTATCATGATTTTAACAATGTTACTTTGTTTTTTGGTCGAAATTAACAATAGTACTGGCAGTTGCTTGGTTATGACAAAGTATGTGTTGAAAAGTTAACGTGTTTAGAGTGTGTAACGTTTATGCATTTAAATCAGAGAACCTGATTCTTTACTGTTTTCAGAACCTGGTATATTATTTTGCATGGTTCTCTCTCACATCTTTGGACTTTAAGAGATTGTTTTTTTTTTTTTTTGGTAAGGTCTTTAAGAGATTGTTTAGTCACATCAAATATTAAAATATTCTGCTAATTTGGGTAGTTGTGGATGCTTTCCAGGTTTGGGCTGGACCATTGTCACGGCGACGCCTGGTTGTTGCTCTCTGGAATAGATGCTCAGAAGCTTTGAATATAACAGCCACATGGGAAGCGCTGGGGCTTGACTCCAGCACAAGTGTGTCTGTAAGAGACTTGTGGCAGGTAAGAATGTAAGATTAAGAATTCGTAATGCACTTTCACACCAATAAAGTCGGCACGCTACCATCTTTTGACAGTGTTTTAGGTTACATGCAACATCAATCTAACTTTATGAAGCTGTGAAGCTATAGTTGAACATTCTGTGAGTTTTGACGATGCATATACAATAGAGTACCTGAGATGAAGATAAAAAATGATCGATTCTCTTGGCGAGCAACATACTCTGATGTCAGAGTCCACAGAACAAATTCATATAGCTAACCTCTGTTGGATATAGTCCCTGATTGTTGTCCTTCCTTCTTGCAGCACAAGGATGTCTCAGAAGATGTCACGTCCTCGTTTGCTGCACAGGTAGATGTGCACGACTGTCATATGTATGTATTCACACCTCTGACAGGGTCTCGCGCCGAGATATAGCTCCAGCACGACATCTTGCCGCTCGCTGCTTCCACTGGAATGCTTGCCTTTTATGCAGCTGGTTGGATACCCTGGAGACATTGAAGTTGTCGCATACATTTCTCGAGGCATGGGCTTCGACATCCAGGAATTGTATGACTGCTGCTTTATGTTTCCGTGGGTGTAATGTGTATAGTTACATGAGATAGACTGTACGAGGGTGTGTGATAGAACTGGAGAATAAAGCACCGTATTCTATGTCGCCGGCAATGGTTTGCGACCGTAGTGTCGGGGAATATATGCGTGAAAATGGCTGATCTATCGTGATCGTAGTTCATATAATATCCAAATAATTATCGCGTAATAAATAAAGACAGATGAACATTATAATATGATCTGTTTTTAATGAAGGTTCTAATTTTTGTAAGAAATTATTTATACACCGTAAAAAAATTGGATTATATAAAAACACGAATTGGGTTTGAGACCAACAGATACCCGCCATGTTAATCGGGGTAATCAAAGGCTTGCCTTTGATCACTGGTGGTGGTTGTCTAGGATATCTCACCAAAGTATGGAAAGCTGAAGTCTCTGAAAGAGTTGCCTTGCTTGTCCATTTGTACCTGGCGAGTTGATAGGATTGCATTTCTTATCGTACTCATTTATTTTAACGTGTCAGCGTCAACATGACTCGTCCTTTGGTTGGGGAGTGAAGTTTTTCTTCCTTCTCGTTAGGGAATACTCCCGAGTTTAATGTCCTAGAGTTCAATCCTCGTAAACCACTGGGCAAGAGCTACAGTTTAAGATAGGGTTGTGCAAAATGGACTACCCGGATCAGGAACCGCTCAAACCATATCGAATTGGCTAGTTTGGTCCAGTTACTGGTTCCTAAAAGTAGAACCTGTGTTCGGACGATCCCATTTCATCGGTTCCAATGGGGAATTGGACTACATAGACTAATATATATATTTTTATTTTTTATTTCTTCAAAAAAATTAGTAACACGTGAATTAAACCCACGTACAACGCTCTTCCTTTATTATCTCATCTCAATGACTTTTTACTCATCATCGCTTCCGTCAATATGTTGATATTTATTGCTCTCTCTCTCTTGTGGTGGGAGAAAAATAAAATATTGACCAATTCCATTGGAGACCAATCGGCCGGTCCCTGGTTCTCAAAATTGGGAACCGGTCTTCCCGGTTCTACCTTGAAACCGAATCGGACCGGGAGTTAATTACTCCTAGTTTAAGGACATATTTAGGTCCTATTATAAGAAATTATTTATAAGCCGTGAAAAAATTAGATTATATAAAAGTACAGAATTGAGTTCGAGACCAACAAATTCCCGCCATGCTAATCCTATCCTGTCCTCCTCCCCGTCCTCTCTCCAATCTCTCTCCAAACCCTAGAATCGCATCCCCTGCCTCCCGCCGTCCCTCGCCGTCGAGCTCCGTCCTCCTCCCCCCGCACTGCGCCTCCCACTCCCAGCGCCCGGCCACCGAGCGCGGCCACGAGTTCGAGACCGGCGGCACCTTCTACCGCCGCGAGAGCGCCTTTGGCCGCGACCTCGGCGTCCTCGCGGCCGCCCTGCACCGGCGGTCCGGCCCCCAGCTGCGCGTCCTCGACGCCATGTGCGGCTGCGGGATCCGATCCCTCCGGTACCTCCTCGAGGCCGGGGCCGATTTCGTGCTGGCGAACGACGCGAACGAGGACAACAGGGGCGTGGTCGCGAGGAACTTGGCGAGGGTGAGCGGTGAGGGGAGGTGGGCGGTCTCCAGTAACGACGCGAATCGGGTCATGACGGAGTGTTACCTGAAGAGGGATTTCTACGACTTGGTGGACGTGGACTCCTTTGGGAGCGAATCGTCGTACTTGAGGTCGGCGATGAACTGTTTGAAGCTGGGAGGGTTGCTCTACGTCACGTCGACGGATGGTTACACCTCCGGTGGTCATAGGCCTCATCAGTGAGTTCCTTCTCTGGTTTTTCATCGATTCTCTCTTTCGTTCGTGATCATGATTGCTGAAGAATGGGAATCAATTTTCTCCTCTTAGTATGTGCGAAATGACTTCATTTTCCTGGTTTCAATAACCTGATGAAAGAAAAAAGTGTCTTTTAAGGTGTAATACTACTGCTGGCTAGTGCTAGTTCTTTTGGGCAAAACAGCTTGATTTAGTCTTTTAGTCCTCTTTCTCGAGATTTGATACAATGTCTCCTTGCATTGAATGCTTTGCGTTGCCCGCTATATTTGGTAGCATCAGAAGTCTTGGTTTTTTTAAAGTTGGTTAGACTTTTCTTAGCCGATGGTCTTTCATAGATACGTTTTTGTGCACCCAGTGAGACGTACTTGTTGCTTATTCTTTCTCTAGTTCGTTAGCTGCATATGGAGCATATGTGCGCCCTTTGCCATATTCAAATGAGGTTGGTTTGCGGATGCTTATAGGTGGTGCAGTGCGTGAAGCTTCTGTTTTGGGATATCGTGTTAGTCCATTATTTTCTTATTATTCATACCATGGACCCGTCTTCCGCGTTATGCTACGGCTAAACAGAGGAAAACTTCTTAGTAATAGGTAAGTTTATTTTGGACTGCTCGGTTGTTTTTCCCATAAGGTGAAGCTTTCTTTCCGGGTTGCTATTTATTGTCACTGTTATCTTTTTGCACTGCAGGCATTATGAATTTATCAGTTACTGCACCAAGTGTGGACATTCCCAATCATATTCGTGGGATGAACTTAGTAAATTAAGCTGCACCTGCGATAAGGTGAGGCTGTCGTTTTATTCTTTTTAGCAAGATTCCGCTGTTATGGTCTTTCATGTTGCTACAGTTAAGGAATGGCTATGTGGGCTAAAACAGCATCACGCTTTTCATCTGGATAGAATTGTGTGAAACTCATTTCCACATAAAACATTTTTTATTGATGCCATAATCGAAGCCCCATTATGCGAATCTTTATTGTTCCTTAAGTACGGTAGTGATTAGCAGTTTCTGAGTAGAAGTCCCACAGCTAACCACACTGTTCTCTATGAGAAAGGGGAGGTGAGGGGTTCAAACCTTAACTTGGGTGTGTTTCAGGGAAGGGACATTCTTCAGTTTTACCCAACCAAAGAAAAAAAGAGAACGAAAATGTCCCCCAGTCTAAGGAAGCTACTCCTTCCTCTGAACTGTCTTATACAAATGTCACTACTCTGGTTCAAAAAGCGGATTTCATCAGATTGCACCAAATCTCTTTTTTTCCAATGCTTGTGGTTAAGACAGCTTGAGTTATTGTCCATCTCATGACCAGTTTCTATCCAGTTTCTTGTCTTGTAAGTACATTTTCTATTTTTACCTCTCGATTATTTCTCATATTAGGACTTTTCCTTGGAAGTGCGACTATCTCCGTCTGTAGGGGGAACTGCCATTTGTGTTTTTGGGGCCATCAACAGTGCTTTTGGCCATTCCTATGCGCTGAACATGAAACATAACTTACTGTTGTGCTCTATTTTCTTCAATGGTATATTCTGGTTAACATCTTCATTCTCTGTTGGTTTTGGACTAACTCTGTGTGGATGTGTAATATCTGTGTGCACACGTGCCCGCGCATTTACATGATTAGTTTGGATGTAACACTAGGATTATGGTATCTTAAATTGCATACGGCATGTCTTGCTTGGCAATTATTTGGGATTTGTTAAGACCTATTATTTGCAAAAATTAGTTAGAAAAAATACCAACCAGTGTATTAGCAAATTGAGTTGGGACTTGTTAAGACCTATTATTTGCAAAAGTAGTTAGAAAAAATGCCAACCAGTATATGAACAAATCAACTTGGTAATAAGTATAAGCTTCTGGTCAAAAAAAAAAAAAAAGGTATAAGCTGACTGAAATGGGTTAAATATATGAGCTTAGTTTAATGTTGCGTGGTAGTGGCCAACATGGTTAAATGAGTATTGCAACCATATTGAAATGCCCATGCCTACATATTTGCCTCCTCAGTGGAGTTGAGGAACAAATCACTTTTGTATGCATTTGGGATGTCAAACAAATATCCTGTACTTCTTTTCAGGAGGGAGGGTCGCTTGTTGTGTCTGGGCCTCTCTGGACTGGACCTCTGCACAGCACCTCCTACCTCACAGAAATGTCAAATATGGCCGAGCAATTGGGATGGATGGGCAATGGCGTGGGAACTGACCTTCAAAAACTTTTGCAGCTGATGGTGGAGGAGAGTGACCCTAAACTACCATTTGGTTACATCAAATTGGATGAGGTCTCTTTCATCATGTTCTTCACATATTCCTTTGGTCTCTGGTAGATGTTTGAATCATCAAATATTAGAATGCGAGGTGCCTAGGAGATAACTATATGTTCTTGGGAATATCTTAGGTTGCCAGCCGTGCCAAAATCAACTCCCCTCCACTTAGGACCATGATGAGTGCCTTGCAGAAGGTAACTTTGATCCTCTTGAACATAGCATTTAAGTCTTGCATGTCACCTATCAGGTAAATTTCCCGTCAATCATATGTAAGGTTATTTAGAGGAAAGGGCTTCTTGCTTCTATGAGCAACGAAAATGGTTAGTAGTAAATTTACAAACGCAAGGCAATGCAGCTTTGTGATTCAGAATATTCTCATTCCATATGCGTACTTTTCTGGAGAAGATACTGCTGTGAATGAAGAGTCTTTGTTTTTTCTTTTATTTCTTTATTGGGAATTCATTGAGCTGTATCCTTGAGCGGGGCAGTCTTTATTTGCTGGATTTAAAATGTAGCTGGAAGTAGGGCAATATTTGGTAGCATCTCATTCTTCCCCATATGAATGGAAATTTTCTGGGCTTTTTGTTTGGTTGCAGAGGGGATATGCACTTAGTAGGTCACACATTGCAACCAATGCCATTAAGACAGACTGTCCTATGGCTACATGCATTAGAATTGCCAAGGAGGTTTAGCACTGTTAGCCAATCATGGTGCAAAGTTGCAGTGCCGGCGATGCTTGAGAGTGCACCCATTTCGGATGCATCAGTGGAGAAGCAACCTGTACTTCAGGGTAAAGCGAGTTTTTTATATGAAAGCTGAAATATGCATTACGTGTTTGGCAAGTGAGATTTTTTTATGTATGCAGATCGAACTTGGGCTGTGGAAAGCGGACCCTCATGCATACGAGCAGTCCCTAATTTAGCAGCTGGTAACATTAATTTGGAGCCATCACACGAGAAACCCTGCCTAAAATTTAGTGATCACATGAGCCATCTCGTATCTTTCGGAGTACCAACTTAGAGAAATTTAGCTGTTGCAGAGCAATGATAATTTTTCATGCCCGATCTTTGCATATGGGGCTACTGTTTCGTTGTAGTAATTGACTAGAAATGTGTTTGGACTGCTTCAACGATAATTTCCATGCCCGATCCTTGCATATGGGGCTACTGTTGCGTTCGAGTAATTGACTAGAAATGTGTTTGGACTGCTTCAATGATAATTTTCCATGCCCGATCCTTGCAGATCAGCCTTTTCTATTCTACCATCACTTAATTGAGAAGTGCATACGAGGAATCAAATGTTTGCGGTTTTGATGGAGGAATCTTGAATTGACGAGTAAATAGTATAACTTAGGTGAAGAGCCTAGCAGATTGATGTCTATTACGATTCAGCCTCAATACTGGCAGAAGTAGCATGCGTACAAGACCTATGTGGGTGCAGCTAAAAGGTGGGTGATCTTTGTGTGGCTGCGGCGCCAGTGCTGCTGCGTGGCTGCGGTGGGAATGCCGCAACCCGGATTGGGTTGAAAGCCTGTTGTTTGGGAATTTAGGGCCTTGACCAATGAAACCAGAAGTGGGCCATTCCCCAAGATATTGGCCAACGGAGAGCCAATAGCTGGCCCATGAGCTTGACCTTTAGAGGCCCTGGGCCTATCTATTCGGCTATAGGTTTTAATAGGTAAAAACCCACGTAGAACGCCCATGGGATGGTTATTTGGATCCCATCTTAAATGGGCCACAAAGGCACATCCTTTAAGGTTATTTTGAGGCCCATTTGTAGGTTGATTTAGGTTTAAGTTGGGCACACCAAGGCCAAAATTGGGCCCATCCATGATAGGTTGAAAGGGAACACCATTCAAGTCCATAACCAGGCTATTTTAGGCCAAAGGGATCCATGAAGTCCAAAACGGGCCCATCTTATTGAGCTAAAAGGTATTATTTAAGCCTAGGCCGAGGTCCATTTTAGGCCCATGGGGCAATAACTTTTGGGCCTAAATTGGCCCAACATAGGCCAAACAGGGCCTATTCATGTTGAGCAGATAAGATTTTTTTTGCTCATGGGCCGGAATCGGGCCGCGAAGTCCAGAACAGGGCCCTTTTTATGGGCCGCAAAGGTACGTTGTGCAATTCAAGACCTATTTAAGGCCCATTGGTCGAATTTGGCCTAAATTGGGTCAATGTGGACCAAATCAGGGGAAATCGTTAATGTCTGCGGTACCTTACTTGCGCGATTGTGACAGTGAGCGAGCTTGGGCGTGGGAGAAAGAGTGGATTTGTATCGAGATGAGAGAGAAGTAATCTGGCTAAAGTTCGTGAGGCGTGAAGACATAGAACAGACAAAACCATTTTTAGAAGGGCATTTTTTATGTCGAAAGTCAAAGCCACACGTTTGGCTCCACGAATAAATCTAATAATTTCCCTAGTTGCAATGACCAGATTTCACATCCCTTGTGAGACCTGAGAGGAGTCCCTTATCAAATCAACGTTGGCCTGTCGACTCCTACTCCAAGAGAGCGTCGAATGCCTGGAGACGACCCATGAGCTAGGGGCAATCTCCGGCCTCCACGTGTCGCTGACCCAGCGCACTGCAAGAACCCAAGACATGATCCTACGGAGACAGCTTTGTCTAATGGGCGAGCGCAACAGTTTGGGGGAAGGGGCAACAACACGTGGACTCCTTGTCATAAGCATTATTGTATTGGGTTACACTTAACAAGACTCTGGCCAACCAGACCCGGGTCCGGAGATCGCGCGCCCCGCCAATGTGGCCTCGCTGGCTCATCATCAGAGAGATGTAGAACAAACCGGTCTAAGATCTGTCACGACACGCTAGAAACCGTGGTATCACCAAAGACAATTTAAGAACGTGATCACTGGATCAATGGTGCTCGGCGATTGCTGACGAGGTTGGTCACCACCACATCCCTCGCACCATGTCGCGTTCTCCTCGCCTTCGAACCGTTCCTCATTCACTTTTATCTTTCCGTACTTCTTGCGGCAACACCCAAACAAGGAAGAAAAAGAAAGAGCCCACTTAAAGCCCAGTGACTCTTAACTTTTAGAAAGACATGTATCGGCCCCGCCCAGTAAAAAACTAACTCGTTCATTCCTATCTGTAAGGCCACGGCAACGCAATCGCCCAGATTATGGAGAGCCCATCCGATCCCACCCACTGGCTCAAAAATTGAGTGGGCTCACACGCACCAGTGCATGTAAAGAATCTCTCCTTCTCTAGGAAACCACAACGGGGCTCAAAACATAAATGTCACGATGATGAGAGGTCTAGGCACCTCGCGTGTCCGACTATATGGCCCCTGTTTGACTTCATCGGATGGTAATCGAGCGCTGAATGGCGACGATTTTATGAATGTGATGCAGGCTTACCCGATTCAATGCTGCCCATGCATGCCCCCAATTCAGATGCACCTCAAATTCCCCTGTAGGGCAAAGGTATAGTCACCTACACTACGTATTTTAGACTAATTCCCTGGTCTAGATGCTCACGTTGATTAAAGAAGGTATCTAGAATCCGAACAAGGACTTGGAAGAAGAGAATTATAATCCTCATGCAGTACAGATGGGCAGCCGCAATCCAACATCAAAACTTTCAAACTAAGAAAAAAGAATGTCCTAAAAAGTCACGCATGCAATCAAGAGCACATGGCATTCTGCAAGAGTAGGTTTGGTTTTTGCCTTAGGCCCGAGGGGGAGGGGCGCCTCCAACACGAGGTGCCTGACCAGGCTGACCAGGCTTCGGCGCATCGTCCTGCGTAAGACAATCTCATTATGAAAAAACCCAGCATACCAGAGGTATTACTATAGGCAAACACAATAAAACACTAAATCAGTCCAATAGGCCTATTATATTTGCCAAAAAAAAAATCAAGCAAGAAAGAGAAAATTGTCAAACAAACAAATTTTTATTTACATTTTTGGCCAAAAACACTGTTGGTGTACAGAAAATCATGTACAATTGAAGAATTGATGGAGATGTCAAGCTATCAAAACAGAAAAGTACGATAATATCATCTTGCCCTAAAGGCCTATTATCTACCGAGCTTAAAACTAAAGAACACTCCATAGGATAAATATTACCGAAGACAACTTTTATTTAGCAGCACAAGCACCAGAGAAGATCATCAATAATCAAGAGTATTGATAAGTGGCACGTATAAACCAATCAAATGATGTAAAACCTTCCTTCAGACGCAAAATACATCGTCCCCAATATATAAGACATGGAATAGGTATTTCCAAGGAAAAAGCTATGGGCTAGGCACACGATAAGATAATAGAATTTGGATTTCATGACCCTTTGAGACTAGTTTTTAGGAAAAATAAAAGAATCATTTGAACAATAAACAAAAGGTCCATGTTGAAATATTTCATGTTCTGATGAAGAAGGGCAAGAGCAAAATCTATTAGCACCTCATAGATTATTCAAGGACAAGATCGTATCCTCCTACCAGCCAACAGACTAAGCCCTGTTCGGTGTCGTTCCAATTTTATCGGACGTCTCCGAAGAGACTACACTAAACTATCAGTCAACCGACTAGACTAAACAACATAAAGGCAAAAATAAAAGCTAGCAGTACTTGCAAAGTACAGGAAAGGAACAATGCAAGAGATGAAGGCGAAGCTAATGACATTAAAACTAAAACTAGGAAAACAGCACGAGACACACAATGCATAAGAAAAAGAAAAGATCGACAAGAATAGCAGTAAACAGTATTGGAGAGCATACACGGCGTCTGATGAAGCGCTGCGGAGGCTGACGGTTTCTCCTATCCGTGCGAGATCGAACCCTCACAACATGGGAGTGGATGGCACACGACACACAATACTGCATCTTCGCATACAGCTTCGGAAGAGTATAATCTACAAGAGAATGCCAAAACTATGAATAAAAAAGGCAAATCCCGACAGAATTTCAACGAGGAGTGGCAAGAGGAGCGAGCGATTACTGTCATAGACACAAGCTTCTTGGACATCCCTGACAGCAGCTTGCTCGACAATGTTCCTCACGAGAAACCTCTTGATTGCCTTATCCTAGATCACAACAAATCCAGAACACAAGTGACTAACCCACAAAATCGAGAAACAAACACATCCTCCACACCTCATTATCTAAACCACCTACCGAACTAAGCGAAACCGTCCAAAAAACGATAATACGAGAAGCACCGGATACAAATTCCGCAAACAGAAACACAATCGAACTACGACCGAGCTATATCCAGCTGACATGATTCAGCTATGAACTTATACGAAATCGCACGGATGAGGCTACTCGAATAAACAAAAACTAGCGAGAGAATGGATAGATTCATGCAATCCGATGCAGAAAGCGGCAGCAGCAGCGGAGACAGATCGAACGCATCGCAGTCGATGGAGCGTCGATTACCTTAGGGCAGCACTTGCCGCAGTTGGAGCAGCGGATGAACTTGACGTGGCCGCGGCCGTGCTTGTTGCGGCCTCCGTTCCTGCGCTTGAAAGTCTGCGTTCACAGAGAGAGAGAGAGAGGGCATCGTCAGCAAAAACCGCGCACGGCGAATGCAAACGCGCCTCCGAGATGCAGGAGACGGCGGCGGACCCTGCGATTCGTACCATTTCGCGAGCTGCGGCCGCCCGGACGGAGGATCTCGAAGCTCTGGCTTCGTCGCCGGCTCGTTCTCGCTAGGGGTTTGTGGTTTGTTTTATCTCAACGAAGCGTTTGTGCCGAGGGGAGCCCCTTCGCTTTAATAGGCACGCGAGCGCAAAACCCTAACGCCGTTGCGATTTGTCCGATTTGCCCTCCGTGGAAAGAAAGTAGGGAAAAACCGATAAAGAGAAAGAAAACCGAAGCTAGCAATTCCCCCCCCCCCCCCCCCCGCCGCCCAAAAAAAATGAAGTAAAATGTAGAATAGAGAGAATAAGGGAAAATATTGTTGTAAAAGTAAACGGTGATATATGGAATCAACTCAGAAATCAACTTGAAGTATAATATAAGAGAAAGGAAGAGATAAGAGAGAAGTGGGAAGCAAATGTTAACCATTTTACTCACCTCAACAAGTTTATAAAAGCCTCTATTTATAGGCAAGAGGGTACATGAATAATATGAGTACTTTGGACATGAATGTATGCGTTCGTGTATACTATTAATGGAGGAGGTGATCATGTACATTGAAAGAGGGAATGTATAGAACTATTCGTGGAATGGTGAAAAGCGATACATCCACATCATACAATGTATTTATAAAAAACATATATATAAATGCCCACAATTCGAGATTTTTGCCAATATTAACATAATATTTTACCTTTAACCAAATCCCCAATTGAAATACCTCGTAATTATACGTTTCGAATGCTTTTTCTTTTGGATAATGACACAAATGATCTTTAAATTTTGACCGAATGTGCAATATGGTCTATTAACTTTAAATTTGTTTAATGTGATCCATGAACTTTAACTCAATTTGCAATATCGTCTCTAAATTTTTAATTTATTTAATGTGGTTTTTGAACTTTTGATACATATTAACCATTTTTATACAGTCGAGGGACTAAATTAAATATGTACCAAAAGTTCATAGATCATATTGAGCAAATTCGAAGTTCAGAGACGACATTGCACATCAAGTTAAACTTCATTGACCATATTGAATAAATTTAAAGTTCAGAAACCACGTTGCACATTCGACTAAAATTCAAAGGCTATTTGTGTCATTTACCATTTTATTTTTTAAACTTTTAAATCGACTTTTCATTCAATGCAAAATACACAAAAACTTCTTAAAACATCCAAACATGGATATACAAATTCACATGTAATTTTCCATTATTTTTCGAAAGTTATATGATATTTTAGATTTGTCTTAATAATTGACAATTCCATTTCTTTTAGGGGGAAATTAACGGATAGTCCGGAGTTTGTTTTTCACCAATAAGTAAGACGTTATGCAATTGCCCTACTGAAAACATATGGAAGAGCCAAAGTGATGCAATCCGCATTGAACACCAGCTCACTCGGCCAAGAAGATCAGCCCGCATTCAAGCTTGTCGAAAGTTGCTAATTCGATGAACCCGCATTCAAGAGCCTCTTGTTGAACGTTGTCGATTCGATGAACCCGCATTCAAGAGCCTCTTGTCGAAAGTTGCTGATGCAATGAATTTGCATCGAAGAACACAAAACACAAAACGCTTGAGGAGACACCTTGGGACAACCATGAAGACATTGGAAAATGTTTCGCACTTAGTAGCTTCTAGTTTCTATGATCTTTAATGTTTTCTAGTTTCTAGGTTTTGACTTTAGTATTTTCCTATGCGCTTGCTTTTCTTTCTTTGGCTAAAAGACCATCAAATTTCTATAAATGGTAGACGAATTTGATTAATGAAAATTTTGCATCAAGCAATTATCTTGAACTTTGAAGAAGAGTTCATACCCCTAAAAATCTAGAAGAGTTTTCACTCGATCCTTGAAGAGTCGGAGGTTTTCAAATCTGCATCCTTGAAGAGTTGCAGTCATCGATCTAGAAAAATCGGTGCCCTATCCACACTTCCATGGAGGCCTAGAAGAGCAACCAGCAAAGTTCTATCTTTTTCTTCGATGCCCTATCCACACTTCCTTGGAGGCCTAGGAGAGCAACCACCAAAGTTTTATCTTTTCCTCTGTTCTGTCCATTTACATCCGTCCACTTCCACCCCGATTTCGTCCTTCCTACAGTGCTTATTTGAGAAAACTAAAAACAGAGAAATTAACAATCCAGAAATCCATGTTCATTTGGCTTTGGAATTAGGTCATTCCGATCTGTATCGATGAAGTGGCATCCATTTTCCCGAGCTTACGCACAACTGTAATTACCGTTTATCCTGTTCCGTGTGTGCAAGTCACTCTCCCAATCCTAACGTTCAAGTAGCCTACATCAGGCTGCATCACAAAACTTCTTCAATTCATGAGATCTGATGAACACAAAGGTTTACGGTGGCCCATTTTAAGAACAGGGCAGAAATACAAGGTTCCAAAACAGAGAAACCGTGAGAATTCACATCAGTTCAACTTATTCCATGGTCAAGGATACATATTTGCAAATGAAAACATCTTCCGGGACCCAACATTGCGTCATATTATTTTTTGGCCGAATCGACGGGACAACTCAGTGAGCTCCCTCCCAGATTTCCATCAACGATTTTGGAATGGAAGAGGAGTTCAAGGGCATTCTTTCTCATACACTTCACTGGCATATTTCCAGTTAATGACTTTCCATATGTTCTTCAGGTAATCTGGTCTCACATTCTTGTACTGCAGAAAGAAACAAAGGAGGCATCAAGAATGTCTAAATAATGCCACTGGTCGAATCGAGTACAAGTACCATGAAAGAGGAGACCCCCAAGAAAAAGTGAACAAGTACCGGCACGAACGAGTACCATAAAAGAGGAGACCCCCAAGAATCATCAGAGATACAATTGCAATAACTGAATTTGCCATTTCCAACACACTAGGGTCCGAAAAGTTGCATATGACTACAGGTGACATGTAATTACAATGTTTCATCTAGCCATTATAACTGCTATTAAGCATGCTTTCACCTGCTTCTCCTTCCTTGTATATCAGGTCACATACTAAGACCCGGCTGTCCAATAAGATGAAACCCTTCAACACCCCCCCACCCCTCCTCCTCCTCTTCCCCTTTCCCTCTCCATTTCCTTAACATATAACTCCATCAGAAATTCGTGTACATATTTCACTTGCTATAGTCATTAGTCATAAACTTAGTGAATCCCTCAGACGGTCATGCACATGTAACTATCCAAAAAAATTTGCAAGTTTAGCTTTCTCATGATCAATAAATGCTTACAACATATCACAAGTCACAATAAAGTTCGATATTTCATGGAAGTATGAAGAGTAGCAGGATAATTAAACAGACTACAATGTCCAAACAAATGAAAGAGTTCCATGCTAATGATATGTGTCAAATTCAGAGCATCTAGACGTCAAGACATACCTGCAAATAATATGCATGCTCCCACACATCTATGCCGATCAAAGGAATTAAACTTGGTCCCTTGGTCACCAACGGATCCTGTTAAAACACAGGAAACTGTTTAACCCATTGTTATCAATATAACAGATTTCACTCAAAACAGCACCCCCAGGGGGGCCTACCTGCATACACTGTTATATACATAAGATGGAGTACTAATCCAGTAATTCATCAACATCAAGACTTGGGTGTCTAGACCGCCACGATTTCATAACAGAATCCAAGTGACTTCCCTTTCAAAAAAAATTTCATATTTGCTCCCTCCTAGTAAGCCAATAAGTTGCTCAAGGGATCATATTCAACTTCCTCTCAACTTGTTATTAGACGTTTGCAATCATAGCAGCATTAGATAAATCGTAGCGAGTAAGTGAATGCCTGCAAATCTAACAAAGTTGAGCATCTTAGTGGGCAATTGTGTGACTATAATGTCATGTTACAGAGTTCAAGAAGGAAAACAAACCATCATTCTCCATGGAAATCTAGTAGTAGAAGAATAGAAGTTCGTGTTAATTAAAGATTCAACCCATTATAGCACATTCCCTGTTTTAACAGTATTAAAAACATGGCTTGCACAGAAATCAAATAATTGTCTACAAGCCTGTAATGTTGTTACAGAGGCCGTTGCTCCTTAGTCTGGAAAAGGCATACATTCATAGTGAACCTCATCTTCCAAGACCTCAGTGATGAGAAAACAACCACAGATATCTGGGACCCACACAAATCTTACAATGCTAGGGAGAATGAAGATGAATCCATAAAAATCAAGTAGCTTCCAATAAAGTTGACGAAACATTTGGGAATTAAAAAGTGATGAAGCTAACCTGATTGGATGTGGTTTCAACCACCAACTTCTTCAGCTCTTTGTCCACACCAAGCCACTGCAAAATTAAGAAAGTGCCAAAGAAGTGAATTAGCTTGGCAAACGGGACATCAATTGGATTAGTAAGTACTAAAAGAACATGCAAAGCAAATAAAGCAGGATTTACAACTACAAAATGAGAACTTTACCACCCATCCAGAGCCCTGTAAAGCAGCACCTTCCGCATTCATTTTCTGCACGAGCGCGTCTAAAGATTGAAAATGATCATCAATGGCCCAACCGAGGGACCCTTTTGGTGGCTCACCACCTCCTTCCTGCATTACCCAACACATGAGGTCAGAGAGTCATAAAGCAACCGCATGGATCAAAATTTGTCAAACATGCGTTTACCTGAATTGGAGCAAGATTTTTCCAGAATATTGAGTGATTAACATGACCTGAACATAGGTTACATCCACAAAATCGCAAGAGGATTAAAATCAAAAGGATAATAACAGGCTAAGCAGCAAAAGCTAATCCTTAATAGTTTAATATGCACATAGAGAGTAAAAAGAAAATTTAAGATTGTTGGATGATTTATAAAACAAGAAGAGGTAACAGAAGGGCCGGTGTGGCCATCAGTGCTCTTAAAAGAAACAAAAAATTTCTGCAAATTGTTTTCAAACAATAGACCTAAGTGAAACATGTTTCAAATGTGATGAAGTTCTGTAAGAAAGTTCAATCACAGGCGTGGTTCAACATGCCATTGCAAAACTGCGTGAACTACCACCACAATGCCTATGAAGCTTACTTGAAAATGAATTGATAATATCTGATACAACATTTCACACTTGTTCATCACATGCTGTAAATTATTCATATGAAACAAAACAAAACTCAGAAACCCTAATTCCACCTCTTTTCCCCTTTCATTTAGCTGGTAGCAACTGCAATAAGAATGTGATAACAAATGAAACCTGCCGATACAGTGACTAATCTAAGCAACTGTCTTCAGGATGGAAAGACAACCCTCAACAAAATTTTCCTTCTAGTTAGTAGGCACAACACAATCTGAATGTGGTCACATTTGAATGCCACCCATCCTCACTAGTGCCATATAGATCCAAAACTCGTCACTCTGTACATTCTATAGTACTATGGTTTATCAGGAGCACCAACGCACCATTAACATCAATATGGAAGAAGCTATCAACAACCAATCAGACATTGGCGAGCTATGGCAGACAAATACTAAAAACCCAGGAACTTTGGCTCTAGAGGGCAGCTAACCCATCAAGGACTTGACACGAGTCACAACTGCAGACAATAGATTTATCTCACTGAGTGCTGGCAAAGCCAGATTAGTCACTTTATATACACTACAAATTTCCTCACAACGAATAGCTGATCTTTGACACGTACCGCTTACTATATTCAACTATCCATGAGTTGAATCCTCGACCAACTTTCACTCACAATTTCATTGAATCTCAAGAAGCTTTGATCACAAATAACGCCTTCCTTCAGTCCATTAACCTTAAATAGAACAAAGTGGAAAGCATTTTTCCTTGTTCGTCTGTTTTGCTGACAAATAAGGCCATATGCTAATTGCATTACGTTACCGTGACTGCTACCTTAACAGCTCTGCCTAGCCCTCATCATTTCTCGAGTAAACCCTTTGAATCACCCAGGGTCGTAGACTCCAAATGAGAAGTTAAGCACCTCCTCAACAAATTTGACTCCGGCAATTCATTAAGGTCCTTTTTCTATGCAACGGCAGGCAATATTCAAGAACAATCTGAACACTCGTCGAGTCCGTGTTGGACAAGAGATTGCTCGATCGAATTTCACGCTCACTTCCACATCGTGTCGAAGTTCGACTCCTAGAGAAAGCAAACAACAAAAACTAAATCCCAGGCGGAACAGGGCAAAACAGAAGAGGACCGAACCTCCGCCATTGAACTTGATGGCGCTCTGCAGCTTGACGACGGCCGGCCCGTCGCCCTTGCCCATGGCGTCGTGGAGCTGCTCGAGCGCCTTGTTGTAGTTGGTGACGTAGGCCTGGTGGTGCTTCTGGTGGTGCAGCTGCATGATCTCGCCGCTGATGGCCGGCTGGAGCGCGCCGTAGTCGTAGGGGAGGTCGGGGAGGGAGGAGGTCTGGAGGCCGCGGAAGCTCGCGGCGGCGGCGGCGAGGCCCGGGGCGGAGGCTAGGGTTTTTCTGGCCAGCAGCGTGCGGAGAGCCATCGGAGCTTGCTCTTTCTGTGGAGAGCTGATCTTCAGGAGCGAGAATGAAATGAGGGCAGCGGCAGGCTCGGAGAGGGTTGGGCCGCCGCAGCGAGTCAACCCAGTGGCCACTCAGCGAGTTGACTGAGCGAGCAGGACACGTGTCACCTGAGGCAGGACAAAATATGAAATTGGTTTTGTGGTTTTGTTTACGAGAGATTCGAGTATATGCGCTTGTCGAGCAATCCGGTGAGAAGAACTTGTGGCTTTGTGTAGGCAGATTAGTACGTGTGAAGTCCATGTTTTGAAGCTTCGATCATTGCGAATTTAGGTACACGAGTGACCTTGTTAGCTCAATCAACGTTAAATTTGATTTCACAAATGATAGAACTAAATAGCTATTACGCATTATCATCTATCTCTAAAGAAGCGCGTTCATGTTGGAAAAAAGAACGGTTGCCTAGCTAGAACTGAGGCAATACATTGAATCAATGATATACCACCGATGGCATTAGTTACGAAATGGGTTTTGTCTCTATCCATTAGGGGGAGATTAAAATTACTAACTTGTCCAATATCACGCATTGGAGGAGTAGGGCTCGCTTGAGAAATAGTGTGCTTTTTACCACCCTGAGACCACAATGTAGACCTGGTCGAGGGCAGAACAAAGGAACTCATCCTGGTGGCTAAGGAAGAACCATGTATCTTCTCCATCAGATTAACAATCTAAGAATCCGGAAATCAGAAGGAACAATCTTGACCCACTTGCTCGAGCGGGATATTTCGGCGTGCGGCGCTCTCACGTAAGCTTGATATTCCAATCTAAAGAGACTTTGTGATGGGCGTAACATAGGCTAAATAAGAGAACTAAGATGCGAAAGGATTGATACCAGCATAGTTCATCATTGATAGGCGCACGAAATTGGTGATTCTCTTGACGCCGTGATTATCTTGGTAGTCTGGAGGTGGTCATCAGATTTTGCGAGACAGAGAGGAGAGATAAGTGTGAGGTGTTTGGAGTGAAATTGGAAATAGAGAGAGAGAGAGAGAGAGAGAGCAGGGAGGAAGATGCAAAAAGGAAAGAGAAGACATGCTAACAAGCCAGCAAAGTTTTAATTTTTTCATCTTTTAATTTCCACGTCATCTGGACAAGTGTCACTTTTTTTTATGGATCCAAATAGGATTATGTATATGCCATGTATGTCTATGACGTGATGATTTGAAACCATTGAATATTTTCTTGTTCTGTTAGGATGGTTTCGTGAGTCGAGCTTGCAGCAACTCGATTTTGATTGTTGGATCAGCTTCGATTCAAACATAAAACGGGGACACTCCGGATGTACAAAGCAAGGGCGTTCAGATGCAACTCAAGTCGACATGTCGTTTTTGACCAAAAAAAAATGGTCGACATGTCGTTCATCGGAGCCACACAATCAAAGACTCCGTGCACTCAAATGTCCTTCATTTCCCCATTTTCTCCGCGCAAATCTCGGTGTCTGCAACGAGTTCTGGGCTAAAGAAAGGAAGATGCCGATTCCATCTTCACCAGAAACAACAATCAATCATCAATCCGACTAGATATCATAAAAAAGTTGTCCAAATCCAAACCCAACTTGGGGGAGTTACAATCTGCAGACCCTCACAATGATATCGATGGATCATGACTCAATGCAGAGGGCAACCAAGAATGCCACTCTGTTCTTTTCTTGATTTTGATCCCTGGTCTCTACAAGTACAAACTCAGAAACACTTCTTCTCTATATCTATGTATACATATATCATGTGATATATATATAAATAATAAATGCCTAGCGGGTGCCTAAATGCCACCTCAGCAATAGACGGCCCAAATTGGCCCAAAACATTATTTCCTTTCTCCTAACCCTGCTCTGTTCCACCCATCTTCCCACTTTGGATACCAAGGTTCTTGGTTTTTCAGAATTGGCCCCCTTCGAAAGTCTGGCCGAATTGCCAGTTGGAGGGCACGACGTTGTTGCTGGTGATGGTCTTGCCGTCGCTGGTGGTGACTTGGAAGGAGAGGGACTGGCCGTCGAGGTAGGAATTGCTCTGCCAGTTCTGGCCCCAGTTCCTGGACATGGTTTGCCACCCGGTCTTTGAGCCCTTGATCGACACCGAGCGCACGTCTCCCGCTCCGGCCACGTTCGAGATCAGCACCAGATTGAAGTAGGAGTGGCCGTTGATCGTGAACCTTACGCCTCCTTTCTTCACACATGGGACCCTGCAGCATCAACGCCCATGGCCATACATATAAGTCAGCAAATTTTCACTTCTGAATATTTTGCGATTGGTTGATTGATTTCGAAGGGTAGGGAAGTGCTCGGTTCGAGTTGCGTTACCGTCTGAAGGAAATGGGGACGATCCCGGCTCGGTACTGGGCGATCTGGAGGAATGCGGGCTCGGCCATATCGAAGTGCTGGAGCGGGGGGTTGCACCAGCCACCATTGTCATTGGCGAGGGCGTAGTTCGGGGGGCAGAAGTTGGTGGCGGTGACGGTGATGGTCCCGGGGAGGCACCACTGCGGGTCGTCGCTGCACTTCATCTCGTAGCAGGACCCGCAGCTCAGGCCGTCGTTGAACAGAGCGGTGCTGAGGGCCGCGGTGTTGGTCCCGTAGCCTTGGCTATACAAGTTGCCATACCCACAAGCACCCCCTGCATAAGACAGAAGAATCATAGAATTTACTTTAGTGGACTAACATGCAACTGTCATCACACTTTGATGAAAGTTTTCCCATGCACGAGTCAGTTGAGGAGGAGGCGAGGGTACAATCGCAAATTCATCATAACCACCCTTAGGACAAGACAATTTATCTTCCCTGATTAGTTGATTTAAAGGGAGGCGGCAAATTTTATTTTTTACGTCTAGCGATGATAAGTGAGGGGCGGGTGGACTTGTAAAACAGACGTACCCATGGTGCCGGACGCATCACCACCCCCGTAGAAGGTGGCATGAGCGTTTTGCCACCCGCCATAGTCGGCATAAGCGACTCGGAGGCACAAACCGATGACCACTGATGCAAGGAGGGAGAATGCCGAGTGCGTCGCGACCGCCATCGCCTCTCTTCGCTGCTTCAACCTAGAATTGCAAAGAGGGAGGGAAAGAGGGATTAGAGGGTCTTTGTTGCTTGGAGGAAGGAGGCTTGGCAGGTGTGCTTTGGTACACGAAGCTCTCTTCCTTTATATAGGACTTTGATGTGGGGTGTGCGACTGTTTGCAGAATCGATAATTAAATAAAAAGAGCACGGATTGCCCCAAAATTCCAAAGAAAGAGAAAAGGGAAAACATGCAAGTACACCAAACGAAGGAGGAGAAGAGACAAAGAGGGGTCGTTTTTAAGGTGGTTTACAGAGGTTGGAAGAGCACATGCAAATTTTCTAACTGCCGAACCCTAATCGGACCCACCTGCACATGCGCTCCTCCTCCTTCGACCGTTTCCATTCCTTCGTCATCGTCCTCTTCTTCTTCTTCTTTCTCTTTTGTATTTTTCCTTTTGAATTGTCTTGCGGCATTCACGTTGGATGGCTCCTCCTGCGTGTTGTCGTGAAGTCAAATCGTTTTGTTTATTGATCCTCGTCGAGTATTTGGGTTTTCTTGTCTGGGACTTGCCGCAAATGAGCAACGATTTGAGGCGTCCATTTGGGGCGGTTTGTCTTCTCTTGAAGTCCAACTTTTGGGCTATGTGCGGAGCAGACAAATCGCGACAGCAAGAAATTACGTGCATGGCACAACCCATGCTCCAAGGTAGATCAAGGAAAAACTTCATCCTGTGCATTGACATTGGAGCATGTAGAAACTCGGCTTGATTGTAAAGATTTAACGAGTCTTGGCACAATTACTGTCAATCGGTATATTCTTTGAGAATTCTATATCTAGAGAACGAAATTTGAGACAGCGCTAGCTAATCGACGGATTGCCAATAAGAAAGACAATGCTCGTCCTTTTGTTTTTTTCGAAAGGGTTTGTGAATCACTAACAATTATCGAGCTTGATAGATTGCCACTTGAGAAATTAACGATTTTCTTTCTTAGATCCAAATACCCACTGGGTTACCATCCTTTCTGGGGCATAAACCAGAAAGTTCTGTGCAAATCTACCGGGACTCGGTTTCACATTTGGGGGAGATTTGAGACTCCGAATGCTCCAAAGTCCAATGCTCACAACGGCCAAAGTCAAATTGAGCCTACCAACGTACGTACCGGGGAAGTGGGAACCAGGTAAATTGGCAATCAAAACGACCCTGCTCTAGATTTTGTCGTGTTACTTTTCGAACAATTCGTTGATTCGATGTATGAACAGTTACGGTAATGTCCTTCCTATTGCAAGTCAAAAGTGAAGAAAATGAGAAAATCCCAAGTCAAATTCATTGAAATTCCCACACCCCCTTTTCTTTCTTTTCTTTTTTCCCACACCCCCCTTTTCTTTCTTTTCTTTTTTCTGCCGTGGGTTCCATTTGTGTGCGAAAATTCAAAAGATGGCAAGATTCAAGATCAGCTTGATGTGCCCACCATAACCGTCAGTGGAACCAACCCCCGACGTCGACATCGATATCAAAATATTCAAAAATCTCTCGTTCACCAACCATATTTCGGAATTAAAGGTGAGACACACACACCCCTCTCCCCCGTAAAGACGAATAAATAGCAAAAAACGAAGAAGAAGAAGAAGGGACAAGAGCCTCAGACACTGTTGATCGCGACGTCAAGAACCGATCCATAATTTTATTCTGATAAAATCTTGCTTTCGTCGAGCTCATTTGATGATCGTTCTTGATGTCTGAATGACCAATCCCATGCGTAGAGAACAAAATTTAACTTCCAAATCCGCGCAAAGTCCGTTCGCGTCACGGCATGTAATTTAAAAAGAATCGGAAGAGGGATACGTGGCCGATTTCGAGAGCACACCCAATAATGGATTTTAATTCTGATTTAAAAAGGAGATTAGTAGTCATGATTGGCTTCGTGCGGGTGCTCTCATCTTACAAGACCCGAGACTGAACATTTCTTGGAATTATTTAGTCAACTTTCTTGTCCTTCTCTGGGCGTCTCGTCCATAAAATAGATGATCCGAGGGCCCATTCGAAAACAACAGGAGATTTGGGTGATGGTCCTACCACGTTCATGAGCACATGCACGTCCCGGTCTTTGCGGTTCCTCAATTTTCATGCATCGTTTTCATATATACGAACAAGAGGCTCTCTACTTTTCGGCCTGACTAGTACAAATGAGAAAAATACACGTATAAACTAGTTAAGAATACGCTAAGAAATTGACTTGATGCAATAATAAATATCAGAATCAAGGGCTGAAGCCGCTTTGGGCTAAGCTCTTCTTTGGTTCATTCTGTAGTCATTTGTCTTTTCTTATTGTATAGACTTGTACGTTCTTTTTTTTTGGTAAGGTGACTTGTACGTTCTTTAGTTCGTATTAGATCGTAGAAATGGGTTTCCACTAAATACGGGGGAAAACAAAAGCTTTATACTCTCCAGAATTATTTTTCCTTTTTATTTTATTTGCCCTATTGGTTGGTCTTCCAAGAAACGTTTAACTTTAATTATTTTCCAAGGAGGTGTGTCTTTCTTCAAGTGAATTTGACGTTTTGAGCTGAATGTTTTTCTATGCTTTTGATTAGTCCCTGCACGTCTTTATAGATTTGTGCCGACCAACGTGATCAGGATGCACCGAACCGAAATGGCATCCTAAGTCCGAAGTGGTGGCTCTACGTTAACCTCTCCTTTTTTTTCTTTTTTCCTGTCTTTTTGCACTCGGGACAAGGAAATGCTCGCGGCAAATAGTTACTTAGCTTAATTATAGAATTCTTCACTCTTGAAAAGCCCAGCTTTGACTCGTGCCTTCAGAAAGAACTTGGGGAGAATATAAGGTTATAGGGAGGCTGAAAGTTGTAAATAGAATCGTTTGATTTATGTAAATGTGTCAAGGATTACAAGTATAGGAGAAAGTAAAGGAGAGAAGTGCGCTATTTCTCTCGGATCGTGAAACAGAGCGACATTTGCGAGCACCCTGTTCATGCGAACTTAACGGCATGCGAGCTGTCCGATCGTTGTAGGCGTCTTGTGAGGCCCGCCAGATGTCATGCATTTGGCTCGCATTAGTCCCGAGTTGCACTCGCTTATTATTGTTGTCGATCGCTGGAAATTAAGTTGGGGGATCGGGTATCATGCAAAAATGTGCATTGCATGATGATGTGACTTGAAAGTAACAAGAAGAATTTTCCCTTGCCAGATGATAAATGATGCGATATCTGAAGAGGCCATTTTCCATCCGAACCCACATTGGAGCTTTTTGGTAGTAGTCGTGACCAATAGCCGTCAGCTGTCGGCTCGTTGATGGGGCCAGATACCATCCTCTCTGAAAGTAAGGGCGGTTGAGTCAGCCATTTTTGTTCCTGGCTCCCGTTTTTCCTCGCCAAAAACGAACAAAAGTCCAAGATGTCATACCTAAATAGCCAAAAAGAACCTTATCCATGACGGCAAAAGGTGTTTCAGACCAGAGACCAGATCCACAAAAGGGCATGTGGGTTCTATCCGAATCGTTGCTTGGTCTGCAACTGGCGGGTGTAAATATGTGAAAGCGCCCTCGGGACTTTGCCTGGCGGTAGCCCCACATCTCGTTCGCCGAAGGAGCAGACACCCAACATGGGAATGGACCCTCACCTCTGGAGCAGGGCCTCATGCGTGAGGTCACTCTCTCAAGTCGGCAGCTTTTGGTGGATAACATGGCTATGTACCATCAGCTTGAAACAGCCTCGCGTGAGTTCTTGAACTGAGGTGAGCATGCACCTGAAGCGGTAAAGGATCCAAAACAAAAGCCCTTCTTCTCATGTGCATTAAATGTTGTGGGGGGTATTGGAGAAAATGGGCGATTCTTGATCTTTCTATAAGGTGACAAGCGAGGCATGTTTTGGAGAGCTTACGTTGTTCGGGTTTGATGTAACCGGTTAAACCATGGGTGTTCACGAGGTCAAGAGGGTCACCCTTCGGCAAGCATAAGGGTGTTTTAGCAATCTCTGCAGATATGATGCCAAGTGCTCCAACACGACTTCTTGCATTTGAGCAGGTGTTGCAGGTTAAGATGATTGACAAACAAGGTTTCTTGTAACTAGAATATTAGGTTTAGGTTTCATTTTCCATGGAAGGATCGACAATTTTTTGTTGAATGGACAAGAAAAATAATGGCATTAAAGTAGCAAAACACATAGAAGACTTTTGAAAAGACTTTTTGGAAAGAGCATGTCAAAAGATTCAGGGAGAACGCATCACCGTGATAAATTTGCATATGTGGGCTTTAACTAGCACTTAATTATAGTTTTAAGTCTAATTTTTATGTAAATGATTCTATTCTTTTCGATTGCACAGCCCTATTTTCATTCAATTTGCTCAACATCATCTTTCGATCATTTGGTGTTACTTTCTCTTCCGAGATTTTGACATGGCATTCCACTGCATAGCGCATACGTGGCCATTCATGTATTTTTTGGGGTATATTACTTAAAAACCCCACCAAATTTTGTGGGGTAGTATACATTTGCCTCTAAACTTTCAGCTGTCATACACTACATTTTCGCTATAGCCACTAATCCTCTATTATATCTTTCGTCAGCATGTACCAAAGCGAATATTTTCAAGAGGTAAAGGTGTACTTTCATCTCATCTTTTGAAGGAAATATCTCTTCTACCCTTTTATTTCTTAAAACAATTTGAAAAGGTTGTTTACATCTTAATTCCAGAAGAGGTTTTTTTTTGCTAGAATAATTCCAGAAGAGGTTGCTTGAAGCTGCTAGTGACTTTCTTCTCATATGCACTTGATGCTGAACATTGAAGCAACTATAACTTATTCTAGATCCATGCTCTGTTTGATGGTAGATGCAATAAGGAAAATGAAGAGAGAAAAGAATGAATGCAATGCAATTTCAAAACCATCATTTGTATAAGAATGCAAAAGCAGCCTGACTACAAGATGAACTGATTTGCTGCTACGCAAGTTCATTCGATGTCTAACAGGCAGTGCAATGATCACAAACTAAAACTTTTGAATGTTCCCAATTATACAGGATAGAGAGAGCTAGTGTTAGAACAGCATAAGAAAAGTCATTGATACCAGTAAAGGGATGTTCTGCAGGGAAATGAGTAAATATAGTAACCCAACATATCGAATGTTGGAAGTATTGGCATATCTACATAAAGGGATTGGGGAAGAATTTGTGCATGACACTTGAGGGAAAAGAAAGGTAAGAGACAGTCAATTGGAAGCTCTTAAGCGGTGAAGAAGATCACTGTTGCATTGCCTCGGAGAAAGAGAGAGAGGAGACAGCAAGTACAATTAAAATTAAACATGGAGCCTTTCTTTTCCTCCCAACAGATATAATTCAAAAAAAAAAAAATACTTGAGTCATAAGTTAGTAAACGGACGGAAGACACCAATAACCTAGCTTTTGAACAAAGTTTCTTCCTTTGACCAAAACCAAAAAAAAAAAAAACAAAGTTTTGTCCGAAAGCATCATCAGTTCCTAAACATAAATCTAGGCCGAAAATAGACAAGTCACGAAAAATTACAGCAATGGAACAGATGAAGCTACATGAAACCAAAAACTCCAATCAAATCGAAAGAATTGGATAACAACAAACAATACCTTCCGGCAGTCAACAAGTTAGTCTATTAACAATCCAACAAAAGTGGGGTAGTCATTAGTGGGTTGGCAGAGATTGCATTAAAATGTGCTGCTGCTTGCACTGGCTGAAATGGAGGGGGCTTCAGATTTTACTTTTTGAGAGCCTTTGTTATTTATATCCAATCCTTGGAATCGACCGAGAGAATCTTGCTGCATCATTTCAGAAAAGGCATTAGAATGGGCTGCAGCATCAAGAGGTTGATGAGACATATTCGGCTGAAACATATGGAACTGCGACATCTGCAAGTTCTGGGGATCCATGTGGCCAGATTGTTGCTGGTGTCGGAAGTAGGAAGGTTTGGCGTATGGAATATGGTGCAGCCCCAGATTGTAGGTATCTGATGGGGTGATTGCTTCTCCGGTAGCAACTTTGAGCCTCTCTACTTCCTTCTTAAGTGCTTCATTCAGAGCTAACAAACAATCAGGACACAAAGATTAGCTAAAAATCAATTGATACAAACACACACCCAAATGAAAAATGATGTGAGGTTACACATGTTTGAGTGGCTTAACTGATGAACTGGTAGACCAGAAAAGTGGTTCCCAATGACATAGTACCCTAATGTGACATTACGGTTACCCAAATACATCCATAGTTTGGGGAATACTCCAAATGAAATGTTATGCTTTCCAGAATGGTTCCCAGAGATAGGTTCTTTGTGACAATTAAGACGGGAGAGGGCTTGATAATGAATACTCATATACCATGAACTGAAGATTATGAAACTTTACTCATTCTTTTTTTTTTGTGGGCTAAATGAATACGGGAAAGTACTTAATGTACTTCCACTAGCCCAAACAAATAAGGGGAGCTGAGCTGCTTGTGGTATCCAGTGTTTGTTCTCTATATACATAGATTAAGACATACCATCACGTAGCTGAGCTTGTTGTTCCATAGCCTGTAACCGCAGCTTAAGCTCCGTATTTTCAGCTGTCAGACCTGTTGTATCTCTCTGAAGTAAAACAAAAGTAAATGCCAGTGTCACAGACTAACAGTATGAACTAGGTATAAATGAAAAGAAACAAAAATGCTCATGCCATTCTTCATGAAAACAAAACAAGCATGTACCAGCAAATGTTGAACGCAAAATTGTTATAAAGAAAGAACACGGAACTACTAAATTCTCCAAACCAAAAGTTTGTATTGGACCACAACACAGAATCTAAAGCGGTAGTGCATACCGAAATGCTTAATGTTTGATTGCGGACCTTGTCCAGTTCTTTCCTTCAAAGCAAAAAATCAAAAGATGAAAATCTTATTTTGTCATCAACTTGGTGGTGGGGACTGCATTTTCTTGAGATTATGAGATAATCTTGGATCGTAAGCAGTGGCATGATCTAATTTTTTATTAGGCATAGATTAACATCTCCAAATGTCTTTCTCCTTGCTATTCAGAAGTTGCAGAACTAAAAGGCTCATCAAATATGTATCAAGCTAGAAACTTAGAAAGTTAGTTAAAACCAAGCTCTTGGTAAGTGAAGAGGCCATGTGACAAGCTATTAAGTAAATAAGTGGCACAAATACGATGAAATAAGAAGACAGATATAAAGTCCGCAAAGAATCAACACTAATATCTTAGGAAGACATAACACAAGTGCTTCAGTTATAGAGGAGCAAAGTTCACTGACAAGGGCCCCCAGCAATTAAAAGAATGGAAACAGAAGAAAAGAACAGCAAAATTATATCCCAGCCAGGATTGGTAGCCTATCAAACACAATCTACTCATGAGCTGCTAATGTGGGTAAAGACTCATCCAGAACTGGTTCTGGCCTTGGAATTGGGAACCTAATCTGTCTTAGGTCAAGTCCAAGTTCCTGGAACCAGGAATCAGACCAACAGGGCTGCTTCGTTGGTTGAACCGACCGGATAGCACATGCATACATCATATATGAGAAAAGGAAGTAGAGAATGCAATCCGTAAAAACATATGCCAAGGCAACTTGCATTTTTGTTACATTGGATGAGTGGGATGAACAGGATCCCCACAGCCTTGGTGATTGTAAATGTTGGAACAATTCTAGCGCACAAGATTATATCCAAATTCTCTCTCCGCTTTTTGGATTCTACAATTCCAAGATTCGGAATATGGCTTCTATGTTCATGTTTCAAAGCTCTCATTAGGTGGTCAAGATAGCAAGCTCCAATTACAGTGGGACCTCCGCTAACTGCTCATGCTATGAAGGATCATTCATACCAAGAAGATCAAACGGACAGGTAAGTCCGAAGCTCTTCGAATGAAGCATGCTTTCCCATAAGTACAGATTAGGTTTTTTGTTTTGTTCTATGATCATGTTTCAAAGCTCTCATTAGGTGGTCAAGATGGCAAGCTCCGATTAGAGTGGGACCTACACTAACTGCTCATGCTATGAAGGATCATTCATACCAAGAAGATCAAATGGACAGGTAAGTCCAAAGCTCTTCGAATGAAAATGACGTCGCAGTAGTGGAGTTTGGGTTTTTTGTTTTGTTCTCTGTTCATGTTTCAAAGCTCTCATTAGGTGGAAAAAATAGCAAGCTCCAATTAGAGTAGGACCTACACTAACTGCTCATGCTATGAAGGATCATTCATACCAAGAAGATCGAATGAACAGGTAAGTCTGAAGCTCTTCGAACGAAGCATGCTTTCCCATAAGTGCATGTGCTATTACTGTCCATACCTGGAAAAGTGTGAGCTGAGCAGAGAGTGAAGCATGCTTTCCCATAAGTACAGATTAGGTTTTTTGTTTTGTTCTATGTTCATGTTTCAAAGCTCTCATTAGGTGGTCAAGATGGCAAGCTCCAATTAGAGTGGGACCTACACTAACTGCTCATGCTATGAAGGATCATTCATACCAAGAAGATCAAATGGACAGGTAAGTCTGAAGCTCTTCGAACGAAGCATGCTTTCCCATAAGTGCATGTGCTATTACTGTCCATACCTGGAAAAGTGTGAGCTGAGCAGAGAGTGTAGTTGCTTCTGTTTGAAGGGTCTGCACTTTCCTCTCAAGTTCGGAAATATATCGGGCTTTTCTCTCTTTTGATCGCGCAGCAGACTGCCGGTTCGCAAGAATCCTGTATGAAGAATAAATTGTGAGGTACGAAGATAGAAAGAGCCAAGGCCATCACTTGTACGTTTGCAAAAGCAATTTAGAAGTGTCCATTTATCGAAGCACATATAGAGAGATGCAGCCAATAAAAGCCCTCAAATCAGTCATTTGGAAACCGAGATGAGCAATAGCATGAATCTAGCGAGGAGAAAATAATTAATTAATAAATGAAGCAACTTTTAGGCAGATTATACAAGAATACGATGATACCCAACTAATTCGTCAAGAGTTCAAAGAAATCTCCAAACATTTTGATAAGGAATAGAAAGTTGGTCAAACACAAAAATGGAAGTGGCAGCGATTTACAATCCATCTCTAGCTCTCTCAATTGGAAGAAATCCGATGGTTGGAACTTATTGATCAAAGCTCCATGCATAAATAAACTGTTCGCATGTTGAAACCCCTTCAAGGACAATAAACTCAGAAATGCTAAGTTTACAAAGTCTTATTTGGTATACAACCGTTGCATGGGCAGGCAAAGACAATTTCATGTGGAAGATGGGTCTTTTGGGATGAAGCTAGTTTTGAAACAATGTCAAAGTCAGTTACAAGGTCAACATATGAAGGTAGCAGTGATGATGCATAACTGGTAATTCCACCAAGTGACCCAAAGCTTTGTGTCTCATCTGGTCATGCCCCTAAAGGGAGAATTTTATGTTGACAATGAAGTAGAGCTCGATTAATAAATCACATAATATTCATCGGTTAACTGATTCGCAACCTAAAAATGAAGCTGACACGTACTCGCTTCCAATTCTCAAGACCACTCAAGGGGGGTGTGACCATGCGTGCAAAGTCATGACAGCTACTACCTACATGAAGACCACACATGCACATTCCTCGTGCCCCCGGTTCAAGAATGCAATGCTCACGAGCCCTTCGCAGAGCAGCATGTCGAGGCCTGTGAATTACAACCTCTCTTTTGCAAAATGCAAAAGCAACGGCACAGTCACCTCGTGAAACTCCCCAAGTTTTTACACCTTGCAAGTTACAACTTGAACACGAACTGATATAGCACATCCGTGACAGCCAACGCCATGTCGAAATCAAGATGTAAAACCTCTCCAGAGCACATCCCGAATATGCCCTCGAATATCAATTGACTCACGCATCACTCCATTGCCAAAACATCTCACGATCGAGATCACCGAGTAACCTAACAACTCTTGGAAGCACAACCTCAAACGTGTAATACGCTGAATCTTGGCCTAGATGGAAGCAACCCAACAAATAACTCAGTCTAGCGAACGTCCATTTGCATAGACCAAATCACAGCATTTAGCCACGAGAACCAACAGAGAAGAGAGGAGAAAAAGGAAAAAAAAACCAGAGCGGCACACTACATTTCGCACTAAGCAACACCAGCTAGCAAATCAATAGCTAAATCTCGCACATCAAATCCAGACAAATCGTGACCAGAAAAAAAAAGAAAGAAAAGAAAAGAACCTCTTAGCTCTCTTGGGATCAATCGTCCACAGCTCCGCCAGCTTATCAGGAGCCATGGCCTTCTTCGCCTCTATACTCTCCAGAATCGAAGAACTGTCCACCGAGTTGCTGTACCGGTGCCTCGGCCTCGCGCTCTTCTCCCCGGCGTCGTCGGGCTTCGGATCGGACGGGGGCCCCTGCCCGTCGTCGAGCTTGGATCCGAACTTCTCGATGTCCATGTAGGTGCTGAGCAGATCATCCTCCGATCCGAAGTCCTCGAAGCTGCCGGAAGGACCGTTGTCGAATGGATCGGGCCCCAGATCCAGGTCCTCCGGGATCCGGAAATTGACCTCGGAGTGGGCCCGCCGGTGGTGACCGCCGCGGGGCGGGGCGGGGGCGAGGGGGGCGCAGGGGGTCTGGGGGGAGGGAATGTGGGGGTGGTTGTGGTTAGGGTTCGGGGGCGGATCTTGCATCTCCATGGCTGGTTCTTCGGGCGCGAGCTTTCTCTCTGGGCGTGGAGGTGGTGGTTTTTCGGTTTTCGTTCGTTACTGGAGATGGTGATCGGGAGTGTCTTAATCTGCTTGTTTTTTTTTTTTTTTTTAAAAGTTTATTTATTTATTTGTTTTTGTCTTGGTAGAGGTTTTTGTGAGGTTGCGGAGAAGCATGAAAACGACGTCGCAGTTGTGGAGTGTTCGGCCTTTTTTCTTTTTTCTTTTTTTGTTATGACGGGATAAGCACAAAAAGTGCCCTAAATCTATTGCATTAGTACCAATTCAATATCAAACATTTCAAAATAACCAATTTAGTCGTAAATTTTCTCACATTTGTAAGTCAATCCGGTCAATTTAGATCGGAAATCGCTGATATGGATGCCGAACGGCCGTCTTATAAAGCACAATCGGCACTTACATTGACATATAATAATAAATTCTTTTCTTTTCTTATTTTTTTCTTTCTTTTTTTTCCTTCATTTTGGCCGACAAGGGTTTGTGAGGGCCTTTGTGGCCTCTCCGATCATAGGCAAAGGCGCAAAAGCCCTTACCTAGGGCCTTTGCAGCGGCGTGCAAGCCCTCGCCAATAGGGCGAGAGCCGCCTCGCCGGCCAAAATGAAGGAAAAAAAAATGAAAAAATTATAAAAAAAAAGATTCAAAAAATTATTAAAAAAATGTTCATGTTAACGCTAGCTTAGCTATGTAGATTGGTCGGCATCCACGTTAACAATTTAAGACCTTAATTGGCAGCAATGGACTGAATGAGTACTAATGTGAAAAGATTTAAAACTAAATTTGTCTAATTGAAAGGTTTAGAATTGAATTAATACAATAGATTTATGATATTTTTTTTTGTACTTTTTCCTTATTGTGATTGGCTCCCTTTATTGCGCGTAAAATTAGTTAATTTCAAGTAATATCTTCTATACTATGATCTTTTTATTGCTCAAAAAAATGAAACGTAAAATTTTTTAATTATCAACAACAATTTTGAACCAAATACATTGATTAGTACAGTTGACTATTGAGTTTCTTAAAATAAGAAAAATCTATCAAACTATAGCTCCGCTTGTTTGGCGGAAAATAAATGATTTGAAAAATATTTTCCTGAATATGATCGCTTATATTACTCAAAAAATATTTTCATTATTCAAAAAATCTATCAAAAAAATGTTTTTTTTTTCTTTACCAAAAAAATATATATATTTTTCATTCGTTCATTTTCGTAAGCAATACCAGCAATCATTCTTATGGAAAATGTTTCCCAAATCAGTTATATTCCTCGAAACAAAAACGAAGCCTGTATATCAATTAAACACGTGAACGTTAAGTAAATATGTTTCTTAAGGTAATAAATGTATGAATATAGCATTTTTTTTTTCGGTTATAGGTTACCCAAACTGCTTTTAATTGTGCAATGTCGTTAGATATTTACCAAAAGTTTCCCGATTTTAAAGAGAAGAGAGCACCGATTCAAGCTAAATGGCACGACCTGCGCGTGCACCGTCAATCCACGTCTTTTCCGACACGACCAGCAACCGTCGCGGCCCGTCTCTGAAAGACAGTTAAGCAAACTTCTCTTTTGCCATGAATTGTAATTGGTGATTCTTAGATTTTCCACGAAAACGGGGATGATGTTCGTCACGCACAAAAGACCAGCTTTCCGTTGGAGCGCTTGACCACGAAGGCACGTCACGTCACCTTGGAAAGCATGGCCTTTAAGTATTAAGGTAGAACCTGCATTACACCTGCGTGTGTATCGGTGTGTATGGTCGGATTTTGTCTGGTTTCCTCTTACATTTGGATGTGTAGCCAACCAAAACCTTCGACGCTTTCATGATGCGCTCCTGAAGTTCTTCGAAAGCTGCTGCTGCTGCCTTTCTTGTTTGCTCGAGCCACTCTCTGTAGGGATCCAACGCCCGACATGGCGAGGGCTGATCAGGAGTTGTTCTCCACCGAAATCATGAACCGGGGCGTCGGGGGCTCGGGCCCTTACCCCGGTTCTGTGGACTTCTCCGTGAGGGTTAGGAGAGCACTGCCGGATTTTCTCAGATCCGTTGACTTGAAGTATGTGAAACTGGGATACCATTACCTTATCAGCAGCAGCGGCTTTTATTATGTAGCAGCTCCAGTTATGTGTGGCATTCTGGGCGTAGAGATTGGAAAGGCAATAGCTTGGAAGGATTCGAGTCCCGAAAGTAGCTTGTTCGACATGGTTTCGGTCGGGGTTCTGTTGGGACTGGTCTTATATGTATATCTCAGTCTCATACCCCGTTCGACCTACCTGGTCGATTTCGCTTGTTTTCGTCCCCCGGATGAGTTCAAGGTACGCATTTTATTCCTGCCATCCATCGATCGAGTTCTCCATTAACATTGATTCGGCAATGATTAGGTACTAGAGTGAATGTGCTGTTACTGCACAGATATCGAAAGAAGAATTCATAGAGCTCGCCAGAAAATCAGGTAAGTACAGCGACAAAGCGATCGTTTTTCAGGGGGGGGTTCTAAAGCGATCAGGCATTGGAGACGAGACATACTTGCCAAGAGCGGTGTTTCGTCCTGAGCATAAAATAACACTCAAGGATGGGCGAGAAGAGGCTTCCATGGTGATTTTTGGTGTCGTGAGCGAACTGCTCAAAGCTACCAAAGTGCGACTGCAGGACATTGGTGTCCTTGTCGTGAATTGCGGGTTCCTAAGTACAACTCCGTCGCTCTCCGCCATGCTCATCAACCATTACAAGCTCGGGCATGACATCCGCAGCTTTAACCTGGGCGGGATGGGCTGTGCTGCAGGAGTCATAGCGGTGGATCTGGCTAGGGACCTTCTGGCTGCCCGTCCTGGCAGCTACGCACTTGTGGTCAGTACCGAAGCAGTGAGCTACGCCTGGTACGACGGCAATGACTTTGACATGCTCCTTCCGAATTGCTTCTTTCGGATGGGTGCTGCTGCCATCTTGCTTTCGAGCCGCCACCTCGACAGGTGGCGCTCCAAGTATGAACTCAAGCAGGTCTTCCCTACTTCTCCATTAGTATTCACAAATGGATTGTTTAAGAGCTGATCTTTTTCTCTTGCAACAAAAAGGAGTTCTTTATTCAGTTTTTCACTTGTTTGCAGCTTGTTCGTACTCATAAAGGCGCGGAAGAAAGGAGCTTCGGATGCACACATATGAAGGAAGATGCCCAAGGTACCCGAGGACTTTCCGTGAGCAAGGACGTGATTGGAATAGGAGGGAACGCGCTCAAGGACAACATCACTACCCTCGGACCCCTCGTGCTCCCAGTTTCCGAACAGCTTCACTTCTTCAACAACTTCCTCTTCAAAAAGGAGAGGTCCAAGCCTTATCTTCCCAATTATAAGCTCGCCTTCGACCATGTCTGCATCCTGGCAACCAGCAAGAAGGTCCTCGATGAGATACAGAAGAACCTCGACCTCACCGAAGAATACATGGAAGCATCGCGGAGGACGTTGGAGCGATTTGGCAACACCTCGAGCAGCAGCGTTTGGTATGAGCTGGCTTACCTGGAAGCGACCTCCAGGATAAGGAAAGGCGACCGGGTTTGGCAGATAGCCTTTGGCTCCGGATTCAAGTGTAATAGCGTTCTTTGGAAGGCTCTCAAGAGCATGAGGCAGCACCCCCGTAACCCTTGGATTGACCCTCTTTGTGCGGAGGCTCAAATCTAAACAGTGGGATTAACAATAAGACACCTCCGAAGATACACATAAGGACCCTTCTATACTATTAACAAACCAAGTCACTCCTTCGCGGAATAAACTAATTTTGGCATGAGATTCCTAGTTGATATCTTAATGAATTGTTTCCTTGCTATAATAACATACAAACTTTCTATAAAATCCCCAGCACATGAGGAGAATACAATCAATTCCCAGAATTCGAAGTGTGATGTCTACAAAGCAAATCGAGGCACGTACTTAACAATGTATGATTTGCGTGAACGGCCTGGTAGGCCCACGATCGAGTGTCCTGCAAAGAGAAGCTTGTGGGAATCCTTCTATAGATCCATTGATTCGCTAACACATGCAACATGTCATCATGAAATGGTGCAATCCGTTCACCGATAATGGATCTGTAGAATTTCCAAGCTTCCACAGAGGAGAAATATGAGCCGTAACTGGCCTAAAGGAATTATAGGCCGAGGCAAAAACAGGGGTAGCAAAGACGGCACGATTCAAACTCGAAATCTCACTTCAATTTTTCAGCAGGAGCATCGTCACTTATTACATAAACCCTCAATTTTTCAGCAGGAGCATCGTCACTTATTACCTAAACCCATTGCCAATACAAACACAGCAAATACTTCTCTCCTTCTCTCTCTCTCTCTCTCTCTCTCTCTCTCATTTGGACAACTTCTCAGAGAGGTTGTTGGCAAGACTGGTGATGGTGGTCGGAGACACTCCGCTCGTCCCTCCCAAGTACCACTTCTTGATCATCTTGGTCACGTTCCCATTCTCCAGCACCATCTTTGAGTCCGCCTTCCCTTCGGTACTGAAGGCAATCTGTTCATAAGCACGAGTGCACCACAAAAGCACTTATCAGTCGGCCAAGCACGAATGGTTATGGATGTAGGCTAACGAGTCAATTTCGTCAGTGTGTACCTCAGCAGTATTGGAAGTTGCTGGGAAGTGGAATGTGATAACCGATTTAGTCTTGCAGTACTTGGACTGGAAGAACCCGACTACTTTCTCAAGGGCCGCTTCCTCCTCCTCCTCGTACAGGTCTTCAGCTGCGAGCATGTCCCTGACGGAACCCTCCAAAAGCGCCCCGTACTGAGAGCCTTTGATCTCTTTGATCACGACGATTCTGAAGAATTTCTCCACAGGGGCTGCATAGTTTGATGCTCAACAAATCAGCGACAAATGTGAACTAACAATAGTCAAGTTCATGTAACTAGAGCTTTGCTTCGGCAGGAAGCAATCACAACATCAATGACCAAATTCTCATGCGGGGTTCTGCAGCCCATAAGTCAATTATGAGAGCATCCGTGAACCATATAAAGCTAAGCGGTACAAATTTCGTCCACATTACCAGAAGCAACAGCCTCGAAGAAGTTGTCATCTTCAGCCAACACATTTCCTGGCTTTCCCTTCCACTGCTTTAGATGTCGGACAATTTCAGGATCCAAGTACACTCCAATAGCGGTGTACTTGATTTGGAGGAATTGTATCTCAACATCCGTGAGTCCTGTCACAGCACAAAGATCCAATGATTGGTGAAAAACGAGATTTAGCCCTTGGTACTCGGAACAATGGGATAATAATATTAGTCAAACTACGGCAGGAAGTACTGTTCAAGCTTTAAGATGAAATAGTTGCTCGGCAGATTTGTTTTTTTTTTTTCGATGAGCAAGATTTTATTGATGACACAGGCGAGCGACTTGTTACAAGCTCAAGCTATTACAAATCAATTGTGTCCCCAGTTATTACACAATCCCTTTCTGCCTACCCAGTGCAATCTGTCTAGCAACAACAGGGAAATGAACAAGTCTACCCTGTACAGACCTCTTGATTCTTGAAACAAGAAGATCAACAGGAACAGCACTAGAAGCACGTATACAGGCATTCTTAGCATTCCATATGATTTAAACAAAAGCCCACCATGACAATTTAAAAATCAGCTGGGACAAAGCTTCCCTTTTCAGGAAGCTATGGCCAAATCGACCCCAACATTCCTATCACCAGTCACTAATCCGATGCAGCTGAAGCAACCTTATTGAGAACATACATCTTGAAAATGACAGAATATTGCTTATAGGCCTCACTACATGATTTCTCTCACCATCAAGCGATGTGGATGTCTGCTTCTAGCTTACTGTAGACACTATAATATAACTTGGACAAGATCATGTGAGTTTAGGGGTCCATATCATGTATAATATACAATGGGTATTACTGATTATCATCCAATCTCAATTCCAAGATTGAACTTTAAAAGTGCAGGTCGCTTAGTTCATTGCAACAAACGATCACTCTACTAAATAGCCTTGGATTCGTTTGCTCCGTGGCGAAAATGGAGTCATTGCATTAGATCACTAGATTACTCGTCGGCACTCTTCCATCTCTTCTTTAATTCCTTAAATATTTCACATCAGCCTCAAAACATAACAAAAGTGCTATCCAGGAAAATTCAGAGACAAACATAGGAAGAGCAAGGACAACAGCTAACAATAATCTGAATCTACTGCGGGACTGATATTCAATCACCAGCAGTAAAATAGCAGTGAATTCATCGTGGAGACAATACAAAAAGAAAATAGAAAAAATGACAAAAAAAGAAGAAGAAGAAGAAGAGAAAGAAAAGCTCACCATGACCCATCAGTGATAGAGGCTTGGTAGTGGTGATCTGCGAGGGAAAAGGGAACTCATCCACCATAACCATTTCAGACCCCACTGCGCACAGAGACAGAACAACAATCTAGTCAGCCACCCAGAAACTTAAATCAAGAAAGAGAACAATAAAGACGAGACCTCTGATATGAATTAAGACTCTGGGAGCACTTGCATGAACCAAGAACTTGCAGGATTCAAAAATGAAAATGCTGGAAGCTGAGCCCTCGCATGAACCAAGAACAAGGTGCACTTACTGGGAGATTCGCAGGCCCTTTCCCAGGAAGAAAAGCTGTGGCAGAGCCTGAAGAGGATGAAGCACAGAGAAGATGGAAAATATCTGCTCCGACTCGAAGAAGGCTGGAGTGTTTGAAATTAGCACAAGACTTTGCAAGCATTTATCTTGGTGTTAGCTGTGTAGTGGTAGGTGGTGGAAGCTGTTAGCATGTGATTTCACCTCATTTTCAGTCCTACTTACTGAACTTTTTCTTTTTGGCCAGAAATCCTACTTACTGAACTTCACGAGGCTTTTGTATCGACATTTTTTTAATCTGGTATTGAATCTTGTGACATCTGATGACCCCTATCTAGTTAAAGTGGATGAATACAATGTTGCAATGGCACGTCAAGATCATGGGCGTGATTCCCTTATTAAAATTATCTTTGAATGACCAAGATCTTTGGCGTAGGTTTGGTGCAGTTAGTTTAGTTGCAAGATGAATTGAATGTCAAAGTGTCAACAAGTCGGCCAACGATTGTCTTTCTTCTCGAATCGGGTAACACCCTAACTAAAATCTCGATGAAGGGTCTATATACGGTTTATCCATTTTGGTATCTAATAAGATAGGCAATCGAATACGTGCCATCCATCTAATGCACCCGAATTATTATTTCTTTTTCATTAGGCAAACACCCGATGTGGTAAAGGCGAGTATTTTGTCCAAGCATTATAACAAGAAATTGCATCGACTCGAGCTGAGTTATGAAATCAAGTTTTCACTTCATGTGAATCATCGAGTTGATTTGGAAAATGATTTTCAGATTTTTTATTACATGGGCTTAGGCATGCTCACACAAAATCAATCGGAAAGTTGGATTGACACAAATTGCTAGCTATCAAGCCATGAGGAGATTAACTCAGGGTTGGCTGATCAATTCTAGAGTGAGTAGTTTCTAAAACCGGAACCCGAAATTTACCATGCTAGATCGGTTTTTAATTTTTGAAACTTGAAACCTATCATGTTTGTTCAGAAACCGACCTAGAATCCATCTTGTTTTTTTCCGATCAGGTTCCAATGTCTACTCAACAAGCCCGTTTTTATTTTATTTCTTTTTTTTTTTGGTTTCAATACGAATATCAGTAACAAAATTGTTCAGAGTAAAAAATGAACGAGAGTAAGTGAGGAGAAGGGTGAGTAGAGAGAGAGAGAGAGTCATGAAGTGTCTGGCTTAAGATCGAAAAGAACAGAGATAGAGAAAAAGATACCAAGAAAAAAATTAGAATATTTAAATTTTATGAAACTGATTTAAAATTCGATCCGATTGGTCCGAGTTTCCATGTGGTTCTTCACTAGGAATCAAGAACCAGATTCATCCCAACAAGAACCTACAAAGGCGATTTGATCTGACTCCGGAGTAAAATCGGCCTGGCTAACCCTTGCCGGACTAATTCCTTTGCTTCTACGTATCATAAATGTTGCGAATGCGTGCCGCGTTTGTACTTTTGATAGTATTATTAATCCATAACGACAACCTAGTAATAGATAGCACGTTAAAAGTTCAATATTTCTATTTCCTTTTCCTTTTGTGGCGGCATGTAAAGATATTGATTAAAGAAAAATTAATGGTTGGAAGGGGGGGGGGTGGCAAATGCAATTTGTTCCGCTACCCACGACACGAGGCCACGTGCCTGCAATTCTCTAGCCACCACGCATTCCACCTAACCTCCTCGTCCCCACTCTTTACGTGTCGTTGGCGCCGTCCTAGGAAACCACGTCAACAGCGCACGCCCTACGTGGAATCGTAACGTCCTACCTATCGATCTGACCGCTGGCATTGATGGTGCTTTAGTACTTCTTGACGAGTCATCGACACGAAGAACGGACGTTAATCATTACAAGAAAATGAATTGATCGCCCGTGAGAAGGGTGGTTTTGATTTCATGGACGTTCGCATCACGATTTGTAACGATCCAATTCGATAAGGATGGGGAGCAATCGCCTGAGTGAGAGAGTTAAAACGAGAAATAACTCCTGACGTGGTAAAGAGAGCATGAATGAATCGAATTATATATTAAACAAAGAGCAGAATGTTTGTTTGGTTTTATATGCGAAACTGAAATAAACTCATAATAATTATTTTTTGACATAATGGTAATATTTTGCAATGGAATTCGAAGATCCAAGCGTGCTTGCATAAGGGTGCTACCTGGTCGAAACAAACATGGAAAAACAAATACAGAACATAATGATTTACGTGGTTCGATCACAAAGTAATCTAACAAAATTTCACTATAATTAAAGAGAGTACAGTTTTTAGAAGTCGAAAAAACGACTCAATAAAATCTCACGGCTCACAAATCTCTTCCAAAACGAAAATCTCTCTTAATCAATGAAAAAACTAGCCGCAGAATAAATAGGGCTCCTTCCGAATTGGGCTGGCGTCACAAACTAAATTTCAATTTTTTCTTTACTTTTGGGTCGCACAAAAAATGTCGGGTCGAGTGATGAACCAAATCGAGTATATAAAATTCAAGACATATTTAACGCTACCAGGTAGGCGATCTCATCTACGTACATCCCGAAGAACACGACTCTAAGACTAAGTATAGTACAGGACAAAACGGATCGTATGTAAAGTGAGTTGATCCAAACGTGGAAAGTTTCCATTAGTAAATGTAGTGTTTTTTTCCTAAAACCGTACAAGAAGGGTGGTCACCACGGCATGTGCTACCTTATGCAGCTAAAACTCTCCTGTTTCAAGTTGGTTTGTTTCTTTTGGATTAATATATAAAAAAAAACACTCCCAAATTCGTATACATGCGACAATTTTACCCTAAAATAATTTTTTGATCACCAAAAATCTATGACAAATTTACCTTCTATTAGTTTCCGTCAAATTTTTTAGTTAGATTACACGGTATACCGGTTTTTGGTTTTACTCCTCCGTTATTTATATATTTACCAATTTGTGATTTTTTTTATATTAATTCAATTTAATAAAAGGTAAATTTGTCACAAGTGTACTAGTTTGGGATTTCGGTAGTCAAAATAATAGTTCGGGGTAAATTTTTCATAGGTGGATTAGTTTGAGATTTTTTGTGATAAAAAAAATAAGTTCAAGGTAAATTTATTACAAATATACCAGTTTTGAGTTTTTCACGGTATTGGCTCTTTTCCTTTTTTCCCTCTTATTTGGGTTTCGGTTAATGGATCGTAGAGACCTGGAAAGTGCAAATCGGGTACGTCCGAGGTCATCGTTTGGGCTCGGGCCCGACCACAGCACTCGGCCCGGCCTTTTCTCGTCCTATTGGGCCCTATGGGTCGGGCTTGGTCCGGGCCCACTAATGTTTTGGGCTGCAACAACGCTCCTTCACGTCGTGCGAGATGGGCCCCGGCTCACGACAGCATCTGAGCATGTTCTTACTTCCCGACTTTTGTGCTCGTCTGGCACCAGATAGGTTCCACGAACAATTTAATGCAAGTTAGCACAACCCAAAATTCTCGAAAATTCATCTTTCTTTTGGAATTGACGCGACTTTTAGTTTTTACTTAGGATATCTCGTGCCACCCGGAACATCCCATCAATGCCAAGAATCCAATTTGTACCGACATTTCATATGGAAGACCATAGGTTTCGACACGCTTTAGATGCAGGGCCGGAAGAACGAGCAGTTTACGCTTTAGTAGCTACGGCTCCATTCAACCATATATGCTTAGCGGGAATCCTCGCACATGGTAAATAACCAAATTCCATTCGAAATGAAGTCTCGAGAAGAAATCAATGCAATTTAAGAGAAATCGACGAAAGGACATCAATTTGAACTCCGGATTTTCAAATTGGCATGTCTATCTCGTATGCCTATAAAAGAAATCTCGCGGCCTCTCTCCTTTTTTTCGGCGAGAGTTCACTCGTAGTTTATAGCGATTGTATTGAACGTAGAAGGCACGAAGTTGCATCGATGACAATTTTCTGTTTTTTGAATTACCGAACGAAAATTTATCTCAAAAAGAACAGTACAAACCGAAATCTAGGACCCCAAAAGAGCACGGAAATCGAACGGAGTAACGAAATATTGAATCGACAAAAAGAAAGGGAGGAGAAAGTCATCTGAGGCATTTTGGTTTTGCGATGGGTGAGAAAAAGAAGGGATGGCGTCAATCTAACTCCAAAGTCGCGGGCCTTTGCAAGACGGACGTTACGAAGAGGCGGCTGAACAACTCTCTCTCTCGTTCTCTCTCTCTTCAGGATCGACCCAATCGATAGACATCTCGACACAGGACAAAGACCCAGAAGTCTTCTCCGCCTGAATTTTGATGGGCTGTCATGGTTTTCCGGCCTAAGTTCCTGTTCTTGCTTTCCTCTGATCTCCCCAGATCAAGAGATCCCCCAGGATGTCGAAAAATCGAGTCTTTCTGGTGATCCTTCTCTTGGTCTGGATCCCCTGTCGCCAATCTTGTGCGTCCCTCGTTTGGGAACGTGGGAGACCCTCTCGACTTCTGCTGGAGGAGCAGACCAAAGCCAACGAGGTACGCCCCCGTTGTCGTTTCTTCCTTTGCCGCATCGGCTGCCTTGTGGGTTTTCGTCCTCTCGGGTGTTTTGATTCGATCGGTGGTGGGTTCTTGGCTGCAGAGTTCTCCCGCACCCAGTCCGGGTTTGAGTTCGGGCTCGAAGAAACCGGACACCGGAAGCCCCACGGATCCGACTGTTGCTTCCGGCGGTGAGGGCAAGTGCTCGATTCCAGACGAGACGTGCCACGCTGGCGAGAATCTGACTGCTTGCCTGCAACATCCTGAAAACAGTAAAAATTCTGTTTTTCTCAGCTTTATTGTCTGTTTTAATGGACGTATGATTGGTTAGAGGTTTTGTGGTTCCTTGGAATATTCAAAAATTGGACAGTAGGATTGGTTAATGGGGGTTCATGGCCACCACCTTCTCGAGACTAGATGAATTGGTTTCTATGCTGCTTTCCTTTGCTTCGTTTTATCAAGATGGAATAGCAGCCTTCATTTTGTATACTCGATATGTTTGAATACCCTTATGTCAACTCACTGGCATTGCTGTGGTTATCTTGTGGTTTTGGGATCGTAGGCTAAGTGAATAAACCTTGCCGTTGGGTCTGCATTGCTGTGGTTATCTTGTGGTTTTGGGATCGTAGGCTAAGTGAATAAACCTTCCCGTTGAGTACAGACCCACTCGAGTTCACACGTGTTTTGAGTTTTTTTCATTTTTCTTTTGCTGAGAAGCACACTTCACTGATTCAAGTGAGACTGTGAGAACAAGTGTGTCCATAATGCAATACTTACTGGTGACCTGGCAGCTAGGCACTAGCATGAGAGGTTCGTGTGTCATTGTCAGTTGAAATGTTGTAGCATAACGATGCTAGTTTACTCATTCCGCCAGAGTTGGGGTAAGAATCAGATTTTTTGTATATGGCAAGTGCTGCTCATCACTGTTGGGGTTGGCACTCTTCCTTTGCAAGATTTGGCTCATCTTGCAAGTTCTTTATTCTCCCATTTAATTGACTTCTATTTGTGCTTCATTAGCAAACTTGAATGGCACTCTTCATTTGCAAGATTTGGCTACCTCTAGAGGTTCTTATTCACCCATCCGATTGCTTTCTATTTATGCTTCATTAGCGAACTTGACAAGAGGATTTATTGAGGTTGGCTAATCTTTCTAATTTTAGGTAATCGCATGAATTATACCTCAGGAGTCTCTCTTGAGGGATAGAATAGAGAAGTGATGACTATGAGTCCCACATCTCATGCCTTTTTTTCAGAAGGCTCGAATATGTGAGCTGCCTACTGGGGTAGTTGATATTTATATAGGAATTTTGTGTTGGAATGAGGTGTGATGATACAATTGAAAATAGTGATCTGGAATCTACAGGGGTGGTCGTGAAATAATGATTCCTTATAGGAACATGAGGATGAGAAGGTTTAGATGCCATCCTGTACAGTGACAACAGAAGTACAGATCTTTTGGTCAACAGAGGATTCTGCCACCATTTGATATCAGGATTGGGTACAAGCATGAGATAATACAGTGTTTAATGGGCTTTTTGTATTGCCGATTTTTAGGGATGACCAGAGAACACATGGATATGGATAGAAAGTAGACATTCAGCGTTTATTCAGGAACTTCCTATTGAGATATTAAAAACCATGGGGCATGCTTAATTGCTTTTCCTAGACTTCCATTTTAGTTATGTTATATACTTCAAAAAGTCTTAGGAACCTGTCGGAAACTACAAGCAAAAAGTTATGCATCCTTCTCTGGTTCTTCATAAGCAGCTCCATGAGGATGCTGAAGACTGAAGAGGAAGTGAGAAAAATGATAAGAAGCAGGTTGTGAATGCTGAAGGGAGAGACACTCACCTTAATAAGATGGAGGAGAAATCTATATTAGGACCATTGTAGATGACAGGCTAGAGGCTCTACAGTTGATGATAGAAGCATCCTTTAAAATCATATGCCTGGATTCAATTTACATGGTCTTTTTTCCTCTCTCTCTCTCTCTCTCTCTCTCTCTCTCTCTCTCTCTCTCTCTCTCTGTGTTTGAAGAGTTCTACTCCATGCATCATAGAAAACTCAATATATTAAATATGCTGTCTGCTCATTGATGAAAGAAGTGAGAGTTCTGTCATATGCAATCGCTGTGGTTATTATGCTAACTAAGTGTACATTTCGGAGGCTCTAAAAATTTGGGAAAGCATAGGCGGAGAACCTCAAATAGAAGATTATTGAAAAAACAAGTAATAACTTGAAATCTTTGATTAGCATCTAAAGAATCTTACATGTAAGAGTAGCTGCGGAAAAAGATTTAAACAATAATAGTTTCAAGAATGAAGAATATCCTCGCTTAAATAGCATACTCTTTGATCTCCTTGAAATATAGCACTGAAAGACAGGTTTCATTTTGAATTGTGTGAATGTTGGTCTCCACACTCTTAAGTCCCATACTGTTTTTATAGCTAAAAATGCGATAGACTGTTTCATCTCCTTGAAGTACAGTCAATGATGATGTAAGACTATGCTGGAGGTAGGAAATACTGGCCATTGCTCAATGTAAGAATTAAGGCCCTCAGACTATGAAAGATGGAAAATGGTAAGACCTGTCGAGGAATGAAGTTTAATCTTCTTATTCGTCTAGAGAGTACCAACTAATAACTTGGTATTTTAGTTTTTAGTGTTTTAATAACTCGATACTGCCAGTTGTATCAGTATGACCAGCTAGACTTATGAATAATATTTTTGAAGAAGCCTCACTAGACTATGGCCAAAAAAGGAATTATGAAACCTTCATAGATCTTCATGGTGACTGCATTTTGCTGGTGAACCTGCAAATTCAATGCCATGAACCTGTGGAATGCAGTAGGTTAAATATGCGTCATACGCCTCAGAGAAGGCAAAGTTATGTTTCTGTCCATCTTACGGTAGTTTGGGATCTGCATAATCTATCCGTGCACCTCCAGCGAGAAAAAAATGCGCCTGTCGCCTTATCCAACTTTTGATGGCAGTCTATGTTTTACTGTTTTCCATTGCTCTTTACTCTTCATCTTTATTAGAAAGGTAAGAGGGTGCAGTTTTTATGGGGCCCACATCCTCGATGGGTTGAGAATCTGTTAGGTTCATATAAATGCACGACTGAATTATCATTACTTCTTCCTTTGGAATGAAAGAACTGTTGTCTTTTCTTCTAGCCTCCAAGGGGACATTTGTTCTTGTCCAGTATGATGCAGAGGATCCTCTCAAAGTGGAGATTCTTTGCTTACCTGCAAAAAGCAGCAGGGAGGTTCAACTAATAAAACAGCAACATGAAGTGGTGAGCCCGCACCTCCTTATTGTTTCTGAACTTGTTATATTTATCGTGAAGTAAAGGAGGATCTCCATATTAAACTTCTGAGAGACAAGCAGATAATGAGAATTGTTAAATCAGTTTTAGCTAGAGCCAAACCATATAATTTGGACCTAAATTTGAGAGCTCAAAGGTCCCAAGTTTAATTAGAGTAAGGTGGGCTTGAGCTCGACTTTATCGCCTCTCATAGCACTGGTGTTTTGCAGGTCAATTTCACAGATGATGTGGGAGTATGTTCGTCTTTAATGTTAAAAGCTGGAGATGTGAATTGCAGCATTCCTGTGGGAGTACCAGTGTCTGCAGGAAACTTTTTTCAACTCCCTTATGCCACCCGGGTCGCCCCCATTCATGGACTCTACCTTTTATTGGGAATGGTCATTACGATCGGAGGGGTGTGGGCATGCTGCAAGTTCGGGAAACCAGAAAGACGGGTCGATGGGATTCCATATCAAGAGCTTGAAATGGGGCAAGCAGATTCAACTTCGGCCAATGTTGTGGAGGCAGCAGAAGGTTGGGATGAAAGTTGGGATGATGATTGGGGTGATGAGATTAGGGAAGTTAAATCACCTAGCCAAGGGCCAGAGGGTAATGCAGCTGCTAAGGCAAATGGATTCGCATCTCGGTCTTCTAATAGAATTGGATGGGAAGACAACTGGGATGATTAGGAACTGGATTGAACCTATGGTCCCTTTATATTTCTTGGAATTGGTGGAAAAATTGAGAACCTCAAGAACAGAGGAAGAGATTATACATGTAGAAAATTAGGTATAGCATTGTGAAGAGGTAGGAAATGTGCTGCCTTTTCTGTTTTGGGCTTTCCAGTACTTGTGAATTTTTACTTTTTTCACAATTTTGGCCCTTAATGTTTACTTCTTGAGAAATCATTCGGGGGTAAGTTTTGGTTTGTTATTTTTTTTTTTTTTTTGCCTTTTCTCCTGTAATTAACTGTCGACAGAAACCTAAGTTACTTGAATATCTACATGTTATTAGTTTCTGTTCCGTCTGTGTTTCGTAAACAAGTATCCAGCTGGAACACGTGGTGGTTACTGTTGTATGTGGAGATTGCTGCTTCAATTTCTTGCATTAGGAGACACATGCTTAAACTTTCAGATACTTGGAAGAGGTCACTGTTACGAAGTACTTTTAAGTTAAAAAAGGCACTCCAGAGATCATTATTTACTTAAATCAATCTATACCATGCTATGTACATTGTAATCCAAAGAAGAAAAGTAATAATGCTGAGTAGGTAGGTGCTATTGCTGTAGCAGCAACACTCCCGAATGCTCAACAGTAAATACCTAAATAATGAATATTGAAAGGGACATTATAAAAGCTTAGTTTTCCCAATCTTTACGTGCTCAACAAAAGCTGAAACGATATTATTTTGTCTCACAACAGGAGCAAAGGAAAGACCAAAAGAACGGGTTCTGTCTGCAGATAACTACAAAGAACTTTCTTTAGAGAAAAGGATGAGGCCAGACTCCACCCACTTCAAAAAATATTTTTTTATATTATTACAAAACACAAGGATCATCGATCCATGATCAGGAAAAGAAGGTTTTCTAAGTGGGACATCCCGGTGGACTGCGCGGGGTGACTGGAATGCTACAAAAAAGTAGGTAGCTTCTTCTGTCAATTCCAGTGACCAAAGAAAATTTAAATATATCGCCTGTAATATTATTTAAAAAATAACGAAGCTATCTTAGGAGCCATGTGCTGTTCATGATGAGATTGACACAGCCAAATCCATTGGGTAACATTGGGCCCAACAGCATTTATCTTTATTTATAGGCTCGAAGCTAGGGCCACCTCATTTCTTGCTATCAATGCACATGCTCGTGGAAAAATAATTTCGTGTCCTTTTGACTCTTCATTAAACTTGGCCACACAGCTTAGGAAAGAGCGCTTGAAGAGGAAAATACAGGGAAAATATGGCAATGAAGAATGGACCAGTGTCAATTTGTGAAACAGGATAACAGGGAAAGCAAGAATTATTATATCAGAAAATGATAATTTTGAAGATCTAACTCATCGAAGGACTTTTACCTAGCTACAAGAAACTCGTGGACTCTTCAAATTTCTCGAGCACCTCTGGGTTGGAAGCAAATATGTTATAAATAAGCAGATTATTAATATTAAGCTAAGCAGCAATAATTGTGCATGATGGACAAGCAAAGTTTCTCTCTATGATTTAAGAGTGATTTCTTTTGCATATCATAACAGCTAATGCTTCACTCGGTCTGCAATATGACCATCGCCTTTGCTAACCTAAATACCAGATGTATATTAGAAATTATAGTGGTGCTCAACCCAAAAACAAGGGACAAAAAGGAGAGAAAAATGCATTTGGTGGTGTGACTAGGCTTCTATTCTATTCCGACAGCTATATGCATGAGACTGTGTGAGATTCTGTCCCCTCGCACTTTCACTTTTATCATTTGTTTCTCTCTGGGTCATTAACCCATGCCTATTTTCCACAGCCTTTCTCTGCTGTCGACGAGTCCTCAGTGGCCCATTTTCACTTTCCCACTATTTTATTCACCACTTACATTTCCTATACTTTGTTTTACTTCGAAGTGGGCACAAGAATCTTGAGACTACAAAATAGGCTCGGTTTTGACTTGGACGAGCACGAATTTAATGCCTCCATCATTGATACAAGATTCTATTTTACAGCACAATGCGTACCATATTATTAGAAGCCAAGACATGCGTATTTGCTCCATCGTACGGGCAGGCTCAGCACTAAAACCTAATTCAACTTCTTGCATTATTAATGTCTCGTTCGGTTTTCTGCTTACATTATTGGCTTAGTAAATATAAGCTACTATTGCTAGATATCCACTCATACATTCACCAAGGTTGGCAATGTAAACTTTGTATGTATTTCTGATGGAGTCAAACAAAAGGCTCAGTTACCATTAGCTCATTCATTACAAGAAGCAAAATCACAAGACAAAGATGAACACCCCGATAGATCAGTAACTTAAGAAACAATATCCATAGAGGGAGTCCCAAATACGACCCCGGTGAAGAGGAATCCGGTACCGTAATTCAACATTGAGAAGAAACTAAAACCTTAATCAAGAACAAACATACAGCAATAGAAAAAGACATCAGAAGTCCCAAGAATCTAATTTTCTTCTCCCAATTAGACAAACAGTCCCGGATTCCGCTTCGCCGGCAAAGTAAATGTTCTCGCAATATTCTTTTTTTTGAAGTATCAGTTAAACTCATGAGGATTCATCTTGCCCTTCTGAAGGGCATCTGATCAGCTCCAATATGTTAACTACCTCTGCCATGTCCGGACGGTTTGATGGAACTTGCGACGTGCATATCAAACCCAGTTTCATCACCGGGATTGCCTCTTCCGACGGGAAGTTCCCTTGTAGCCTTCCATCAACACATTCCTCGACCCTACCTTCTTCGAGTGCCCCTCTCACCATATCACAAAGAACCACCACATCATCTTCCATGTACTCAACAGGCCTTTTTCCCGTGACAATTTCGAGAGCTAAAACCCCAAAACCATAAACATCACACTTCTCCGTTATTTTCACAGTTCTACAAGCAAACTCCGGTGCCATGTAACCAAGTGCACTCTGAATCTTGCTGCTTAAGACATAACGGTCCAGCATTGGCAAAAGCCTTGCTAGCCCAAAATCTGCCACCTTCGGCTCACGGGAACTCTCTATCAGAATGTTGCTCGATTTTATGTTATAGTGAATGATGTTCATTTGGTGCAAATGAGCCAAGCCTCTTGCCGTCCCGAGTATAATATTGAAGCGCTCATTCCATGAGAGCAAGTTCCCACCTGATCCTTCATGGAGATGCTTGTACAAATTCCCACCAGATACAAATTCAGATATCAGGAGTTGCAAAGACGGAGTCCAGTAGTAACCTTCAAGCGCCACGAGGTTAGAGTGCCTGATCTTTCCGAGCTTCTTCACTTCTCTTTCAAACTCGTCTTGCGATTTCACCAGGCTCGAGACAGTGAGCTTCTTAATGGCAACCGCTCGCCCATCTCGAAGCACGGTTCTATAGACAGCTCCAAACCCACCACGTCCAAGTTCACAATCCTTGCTGAGAAGGGCATGTGTCCCCGTGCTGAAGTCAGGGTCACCGGAGAACATGACAAGCTTCCCGGAATTGGCATCGGTAGTGGGCGACTGGCTGAAGTCATCCCCAGCAGATAATGCGAGGGCCGCAGCAGATCGGGAGGTGGAAGCTCGGACACGAAGATTAAGGACAGTGATGGCAATAACACCAATAACAATCACTGCAGCAGCACCAATAGCAATGAGCGCGGATATACTGAGGATTATTCGTTTGTGACCTAGAGTTGGAGGTAAGGAATCAGAAGAGGAGTCGGAGGATGAGTTTGGGTTGAGGACGATGGGCTTTGGAAGGACAGCAGGGCATGACTTGTTCACAGCTGAACCACAAAGAGCCGGGTTACCAGACACAGAGAATGGTGATATTGTGTTGAAAAAGCCACCAAGAGGGAGTTCCCCTTGAAAATGGTTATTAGAAATGTTAAACAAGAGGAGGTGGGGGAGATTGGCTAGTTGCTTGGGTAGGGTTCCTGTAAAATTGTTAAATGACAGGTCCACCATCTGTAAGTCCACAAGTTTTGACAAGGAGGCAGGTATCAGACCATCTAGGTTGTTCCGTGATAGGATCCTGCACCATTTCAAACATAACTTACGATAATTCACCCGCATATTTCTAATAATCAAATCATAGGTAGATTTTCTGTTCGCGCTTGCTTCTATAGAAGCACAACGGTATTTTGCATTGAAAGCAATTAAAATTACGTATGCCAAGATTTAACAAAAGAAATGCACTGATCAAGAGAAGCTACAGTTACACCTTGCACATGGCCAAACACATGCAAGCGATGCAGTGGACTCTATCAAGCTCCTAATTACTCAGAACAAAGAAATCCCTAGCAACCGAAATAACTCTTATTCTCAAGCGGAAGGGTATTCTAAGAGACTGATACTCTAAAGTAGTCCAAAACTAATTACCTGAATCCGTTCATATGATTTTAATTTGGAGAATCAATTAAAGGAAAAGAAAGTCTGCATCTTTTAATGACAAATGCTACAAAAAAATTGCTGGTCTCAGCCACCCATATCAGATTTAGTACATACAGAAATGAGAGTAAAGAGGCAGAGACAAAGGACAACTTACAGAGTCGTTAGAGCAGAACACTTCCCGATTGAATCCGGAACAATCCCCACGAGGTTATTCCTTCCAAGCCTCAGTGCTTTCAAAGAAGTGGCGTCACCAATTTCAGAAGGAATACCGCCGTTCAGCTCATTCGCAGTCAAATCAAGAGCATCCAATGCCTTGAATTTTCCGATGGTCAATGGAATAGAACCTATGAGGGAGTTATTTGACAAATTCAAGGACTGCAAGCCAGTGAGATCCCCAATGTCAGATGATATTTCACCTGAGAACGAATTAGAGGACAAGTCCAAGATTTGGAGCTTTTGGAGTGAGCCCTCTGCCGATGAAGAAACTGGACTCGCATATGTCGCAGTGACTTCTTTATGTAGCAGTGAACTTTTCAACGACTTTGGCCCCAAAATCCAACTTGGAATACGTCCCGAATATGCATTGTTGCTTAAATCCAAAGATTGAAGATTCTCGCAACTGGACAGAGCCTCGGGAAGTGTCCCTGTAAATCCATTTCTTGAAAAATTTGCCACTTGCAGGGACTGCAAATTCCCCAATGAAATCGGAAGCTCCCCAGAAAGCCCATTACCAGAAAGATCCAATCTTTCAAGAGCTTCAATTTTTCCAATCCAATCTCCAACACCCCCTGTAAACAAATTCCCATGTAAATCCAGACAAGTACACAATGTAAGCTTCTGCAGTGTCTCCGGCATGCTCCCAGAAAGAGCATTTTCACTCAAATCAATCGACCTCAAAAGCAAACAGCTGCCTAAGCCATCTGGAATCAAACCAGAGAACCGATTCTTTCTCAAGCTGATACCTCTGAGATTGTTCATACCCGCAATGCTCTCCGGAATCCCACCCTCCAACAGGTTATCAGACAAATCCAGAGATCTAAGCCCACTCAAGGACCAAATATTGTCAGGCAAAACACCAGAAAGCATATTGGAAGAGAGATCAATCGATGCGAGCATTGAACAAGAACCTAAAGTTTCTGGTATCTCGCCAGAGAACTTATTGCTTGCCAAAGAAACCGACCTCAAAGACCCGCATTGCCCAAAAAATTCATTAGGAATAGTCCCTGAGAGACTGTTCTCACTCAAATCAAGGACTCTCAAGTTATCAAGCCTAGCGATGCTGGAGCTTACGCTGCCGGTAAGATTGTTCTTGGCCAACGATAATTTCCTCAGGAACTGCAACTGCAAAAGCCCACGGCCTAAGTGACCCGACAAAGAAAAGCCATCGAGATTGAGCTCGACGACCCGATTGGATCTGGGGTTGCATTTGCAACCGACCCAATTGCAAGGGTTGTCATCATCTTCATCCCAAGATGCAAGCTTTCCTTTTGGATCTTGGACGTCAGCTTTGAAGACGATCAGCCCCAAAACGTCGTCATTCAGAGAAGGGTTCACTGATGCCACCAAAACCAGTTCTAAAGACAACACCAGTGAGCATAAAATTAGCAACATTCTCGTCATTTTCGGCACTTCCTGTTCTCGACTTGTGGCGATGAGAAAAACGCGAGAGCAACTACAGACCCCCCATCCCAAAGTTTGAGAACAAGCCAAATAAAAAGAAGCAAGCTGAAGCTCCCTCAGGTGCGGTTGCGAGTCAAGAAAGCGAGGTACCGAAATTTCGCCCCTCGCTAACCAAAGGAATTCAACAAAAGAAAAGAGATGACTACGGAAACGACAATGTAGAAGGAGGACGAGACGCTTGCATTAGCTGGAGGGGAAGGAAAGAAAAGGCTAAACTTTTTTCGGGCGCTCAAAGGCTCGAAGCCGAAAACAGCAGAACTCTTCAGAGCAGAGAGTGAGGAGCTGCTCCGGAACAGTAGTTTCGCGCTTTCAGGCCAGAGGGTCGAAGAAAACACGAAGCGCCGAGTTTGAAACGACCGATACTGGGGTCACCTAACGCAGAGCGCATCGTCTCGTAAGACATTGTACGAACAGAGACTCAACAGGACTCGCCCGAAGGCAACGAAGGATCCTTCGCCGCCGGCGGAGCTAGCTAGGGTTCCGGCGCGATCTTCCGGGCGAATGCGGTGCTGCGGAGTCAGAGGCACTGGGCAGTCTCTGCTCGGACAGAGAAAGAGAGAGAGAGAGAGAGAGAGAGAATTGGTTGTCTGAAAGCGCTTTTGTCCGGAGACGGTTCTCTCTCTCTTTTGCTTTTTAACGGCATAAAGATAAAGAAAGAGGGGGGGAAAAAACCGAGGGCTTAGGGGTAGGGGGGGCGAGGGGGAGGGGACCAATTCGCCAGGTGGGGCCCGCCCCGGGACACGTGTCGCCGACGTGGCGACCCGGCGGTCGCTGTCGGGGCGCGAAGGCTGTGTTGACGCGGGACGCGGGAGGTGGCGTCGTTTCTCGCGCGCGCTTGCTCGGACCGCGGGACTCCGCGCAGCTTCAGCTTTTCCTCTTTTTGCAAAATGGCCCCCGAGGTCACGCGTAATTGCGATCGGGCCACAACCGGACCGGCTCGAAAGTTCCTCTTTTGGGGGGGGCGGACCATATTGCTCTTTTGACGCTTCTGATGTTGGCTTGCCCTTAAACGGATTATCGAGAAAAGGTTAAAAGTATGGCACGTTGTGCGGGAAAATTAGACCCCGCGCGCGACCTTCGTTTTCCATCCCATTGCTCTACGAATCATCTTTTTTATCTTTAGTCCTAGTCTTGGAAATTGAAGATGACGACAAAAGGACTGCACCTCACCGTTCAAAAATGCATTTCGTTTGTACAGGATCGACCGGTCAATTGCCTAAACAGTCCCGCGCCTATTACACGGCGGTCAATTTGGTGCTCAATTTTTCATTTGGTCAATTTAAATCTAAATTGCTTAGGGGATTTCGGCGGGAAATTGTCGGTGTGAATGTCGGCCGTCCTGTATGGTATGCCCGACGCAGTTTTTGCACTTTTTTTCTGAATATTTTCTTCTTCTTTTTTCGTTCCTTTTCTTTCCTTTTTGGTTTTTCTTTTTTTATTTCCTTCTTATTTCTCTCCGCTAGCCAATGGGGCCTCGGCAATGGCCGCCCCAGGTCAGAACACCCTTGTCGGCCACACGCGAGGGTTGCCCTTACCGAGGGTCCGGCAAGAAAGGAAAAAAAGGACGGAGAAAAAAAAAGATTTTTAGAAACTTTTTTTGAAAATTGCAAAATTCGCCCACAATAGTGATTTTCGAGCAAAATTGATCAAATTGAATTGGCCAATCGTCAAAAGGTTTACAACTAAATTTGCTCAATGAAAATATTTAGAACCGAATTGACCGCCGTACAATTGATATGGAACTTTCTAGAAAAATTTTCCCAGAGTAACATATGAAAATAATTTTGTGGTGAGAGAACCACACATTTTATCATATTTAATCAATTGTTTAACAAGTGCCCCTAAGACACTCGTTAACAAGACTTCTTCCATATTTCGTCGAAGTTTGTATCATGGTGATAAATTTATTGAGCTACTTGCTAGAATTTCTCGGCAGCAGCAACCGGTCCATGTGATTAGGTATTATTACACGATCTAATTGAAAACAATAGGATTTTTAATGACTTAACATGGCACGATGCCGACCAAAGCAAAAGATGACTAAGGTATAATGCAAATGTACTTTAACAACTCTGACTAAACATAATTTGTCCGACAAGCTTTGGGGGTAATTGTACAGTAATTGTACATTTTTTTTTAATAATAAAAAGGTACAAGTGAATAGATCCGACGGAATACGTGCAAACCTCATAAATCGGTTGAGTCTGTGCTTTTCAACACCTTACAAAACTCATAAAATAATCGAGCTCTCGTTTTTTTATCTATGCCAAGGGCATTAACCCAGAGTAAGAATTTTCTCCGATTTCTTCAATTCACAGCGAGTTTTCTTCTTCTTCCTTTCTCTTTTGGTTGCGGGTGCATGAGAATTGATCTTAATTGTGGGTTTTTTACCCAGGATAAAAGTTCTGATATACTCCCGCACCATTTAACAGAAGCATATCCAGCAATGGAACTGTGTCAGCATTGATTACCCCCAACTTGTCTTAAAAGTTTCCTTTTGTGTTAAGATAGGAATTCGGAGCCAAAGCACTCACTCTGACTACAGAAGCATCAGGCAGGAGACGGATGTATCAAGCAAGAATCGAGATTTGAAGTTTTCACATCGTTCTTGGACGAGAGAAATTCTATATTTCATTAGATGTGAGTACGAAAATATAGGCAGAAAAAGCACAAAACTTTCTAGAGTTACAGGAATAGGGGGAGCAGAGGCAGCCAACTTTAGGATGAAAGTGAAAGGGCAATGAAGGCCATAAAGGCAAAGTAGGTGGGTGGGTGGTGCAATAATAAAGCGAAAGGTCTGACGAAGAGTTGGGGGAGAGGAAGGAAGAAAGAGAGGGAGGTGCGCAGAACAGCAGTGAGAGAGACACCTCCATCTTTCACTTTCTGCTGCTGGATCTGCGTTCCAAAAACACACTTTGTTAAAATCACTAAAACTGATAATTAAAGCACATAAGTACACTCTAAGAACTAGAATTTACCTGCTTCGGATAGAACTGCATGTCTGTCCAAAATACAATCGATGGCCGTTTAACAAAGTATCCATTGAGAGACTTCTTCAGCACGTTCCTCCTCTTGGCCCCTGCTTCTTTAATTCCTACTGAATTGAACCTCACAAAAATTTGAAAGACCAAAAAGCAAAGCAAAAAGGAAGAAGAGGAGGAGGTGCAGGAGGAGGATGTCCGTTTCATTCAGCATTTCGAAGGGGTCTTTTTCAAGCCCTCTTGGAAAAATGCTAAGGCATTTGGCAAATATTCCTATCGAGTTTTATGTCGAAAGCCAGCATTAGGAATGTTCAAAGCTTAAAGCTAGTCCGGATCAGCTTTAAGATTTTTAATATTTGGCAAATGCCGAACTTAATTTTTTCTTTCCAAACTACCCTCGTTTATTCTTTAATATTCCAATTTTACCCCTTGATGTTATTTTTCATCTTCTTCAAGATAGGGCAGCCGACGATATCGGATTTGGACGGTGAGGGGCCAGCGAGGTCGCTCAACCCAGGTGACGGCCGCTTGGGTTGAGCGACCCTCGCCGGCGGTCGCCCGACCTCAGGCGATGGCCGCCGGCGGTCGCAGTCTTTCGCCGACTTCGGCGAAGGGTAACTTATTTTTTTTTAATAAAAAAAGGATCTTAAAGTCCTTTGCAAAAAAAAAAAAAAACCAAATACAACTTAGGACAAAATAACTTTACAAAATTTTTTTTACCAAATCCATTTGTATTTCTCGAATACCCTAAAAGTATGCATATTCCCTCGAAGCTTAATTATAAAGTTAAACCAAATGGCCCGGAGTCCCTTTGTGCCTTCCTGGATTCTCGGATGCTCCCAAAATTTCAAATTGAATGCGACCTGTCCTCTGTAACTTCACATTAAATGCAATGGGAGACAGGGGAGTTAAATCCTAGGGTACCCTCTGTCGCCGTGCCTTGGTAATTAATGGGGCTAAGAATCTTCTCTCCTGTTCACCTGTGGTCTTCCGCCGGGGGTTCAAGAAGAAATTCTAGCAATTGCCAATTCGATGCATTCCTGCGGTATTGCTTTACTAGTTGAGGACCACAAAAAGAAACAGAGTAAATTTGGTAGCACAATCGAGGGTGGGATAATTATTAAAAAAAACAAAATCGTAAATTTAAAATATGAATATCAATCCAATCTCAAATATTTTTAACTTGACTAGTTTAATCTCAAACCTATCGATAATTTATCGATTTTGAGCGATAATCGTTGATATGGATGTCGGATGTTTTATGTGGAATAATCGGTGTCTTTTTTATAAATAATTCTACTTTTATAATTTTTTTTCTTCCTTCGTCAACCTTTGGCAAGGTTGACCCTTGCTAGCCTCTATTGAGGTCGACCGTTGCTTGTGGTTGGTTGCCGGCATTTGCTGTTAGTGATTCCCTGAGGCCCAGCTATCCACGGTGAAAAAAGGAAAATAAAGAAATAAAGAAAATGAAAAATGAAAAAAAATTGTAAAAAACCTAGAAAAATTATAAAAAAAAAGCGAAAAATGACATATGTTAACGTCGGTCATGCTACGTAGGACAGTTGGCATCCACATCAATGATTGCTGGCCAAGATTGGTAGGGAGGTCTACATCAACAAGTCTTCAAAAAATTTAGCATTAAATTTGCCAAATTGGAAAGTTTAGGACTAGCATCTGCACAGTGGGTTTGGTACTTTGTTCGTAATTTTCTTATTGAGGGCTTTACATTGTTAGGGGAAGGTAAGGTGTGTATATATATATATATGCGCGCGTATGTATGTATAAATTTTTGAAAACAAAAATCACTAAGGATGGGAATATTTTATCAGCTATATTCATTCATGGCAAATTGAGCTTATTCATGCGAAAGCTTGTTCTTCCACGATAACTTTTCTCATTTCAAGGGTAAAACAAACTCATCGTTCATTCATTAAGCTTCCACATTTTTTCATGAAGTACATTCGTTTTAGCTGAACACATCGATTCGTAGTCAACGTTATGCTTATATTAGAAACCTTCACGTTTCAAACAAAAGTTGCTCCAAGAAATAATCAACTGTTCGCTCTGATCAGGGATTTTTATACAGCAAACCACACTTTTTGCTATCATTTAGAACAATTCTAATTGACTATGTCCCGAGAAAATAACGCGCATTGTTTTCAAGTCAATGTAGCATTAATTGTTTCGTTTGGCGGGAAAAGATCGATATGAGAAAAATGATCCATAGTAAAAATTGACAGTAAGGTGGCAAAATTTACCGGCTTTCACGTGAAAGCCTTTTGTTTTGTTCCCGGGGTTAGAAGTGGTGATGAAATCGTTAATCAATATACAAAATAATCTTGTGGCTAAATGTGGTGGCAACTCGTGCATGAGCAGGACACGACACTGGCTGATACTAGACATTCCCCCACCATCGTTTTGTAGACTTGTTGGTTCTTCACTTTTGCTTGTCCTGCTTCTGCTTTTCTCTTATCCTCATTGCTTTGCTTTTGCTTTGCTTTGCTCGGTGTTGACTTTTGATTTGATTTGCTGTTATTGATTTTCAAATGTACGCAGACAGATGCGGTAAAGTTCTCGCCTTGATGATGCGAAACTTAGCTACCTTTCAACTCCATACCCTTTTCTAGTTTTTTCTTTGCCTTTCTTTATTTCGAATGTTGTAGATTTTGGCAAATCTTGCGTGGTCCTTTTGTGGTGGGTCTGGCCCGATATTGTATGCTGTACTGCATTTCGGAGGGATGGTTCAGGTGAGGCCCGTGAGCTTCAGAGTCAAAGCAACATGTCGTGCTTGTCTTTTTGTGTTATTCTAAGAATCTCTCTCTCTCTCTCTCTCTCTCTCTCTCTCTCTCTCTGTCTCTCTCTAGTCTCGGGCGAATTTATCTACATTCTTTCGCACATTTTTGGTAGGAATGAAGATGACGACGGCGACGACTGTTGCTGGAGATGGGAGATGCTGCTGTCTTTGTCTTGCGAGTTTGGTGGTGCACATACATCTTCGTAGGTTCTCTCTTTCTTGACTTAGAACTCACTCAATCAGGGAGATAAAACAAATCAAGAATGAATGAAAGCAGTGACGATAAGTAGTCTCCCTCTCTCTCTCTCTCTCTCTCTCTCTCTCTCTTCCCACCATCAACGGAAGCTGTTCAACTCTTCATGATCAGCTACCCACCTGCGTGTACCCCAGAATTCCACATTCTCTCCGGATGTCATCAATCTGATTTTAATGATAATTAATCAAGGAACAGTAACAAAAAAGGGGGAAAAAAAGGGAAATGGGATCTCATGCAGAGAGATTTCTCGCGTTCCCATGCAGCGCAAGCATGAAGGAACCGGAAGAGACAACAAGACGACAAGCGGGTGCTGCTTCTTCTGTTTTAGTCTCGTTTGTACTTTAGCTTCTGTTTCTAATGGCGCTCCCTCCGTGTCGAGCTTCCCCCTTTTTTTGATGCTTTTCTTCTTTCTCAAACGAAGGCCATCATCTTCCACGTCGCAGCAGCTGGCAACCATATTTGACCAAAGACAAGACAAACTTATAAACGTCAAATTCAACAGCCCATATACAACCAGCGGAAAATAAAATTCACCCAGTTCGCATTAGGACTTAGATAATAAGTTCGTAATTTCACGAGACATTCTCAGTCACGTCATTCGTAAATCTTGATATCCCATGTGAAACGATAAAGCAGTCCGTTCACAAATTGACTTCATCCATCATTCATTTGGATCTGGTGCAGCGAGACCACGTTCTTCTTGGGCCTACCCAGAAAGCGCGATGCTGCGGAGCTTGGAGGACGAATTCTGGGTTTGAATTGGGCTAAGGCCCAAAATCAATACACGAGAGCCCATTTAGAAAGGCCCAAGTCCAGAGCAAGACAGATGGCTCAAAGATGGTATTAAATTGCCCATAATTGCCACAACCATCCATCTTCAGAACACCCCCACGAGACCAGAATCTTATGAAGATCGCATAGCATTAAATGCAATGAATTTAGCGTCGCCTCACATCCATTAACGCACGTTCGGCTTGTCGTCCTGTATGTTTTGGTACAGATTCGCGTCTTCTCAGACTATCCATCAATGGCTTATTGGTAGCGTGCGGAGATTCTCGGTGTGTGCAACCGATCTGCAAAATCATCTTTGCCTTTTTCTTGAAAGGTAAATAATCACCTTATCGCTGCATAAGCGATCTTGGTAAAATCCAACCGAAGATGATGCCGCGCTTTTTAAGCAGATGGGTACTACTTAAGCTACCTCGGATGCATGATGCTACAAATTCTTCAAAGAAGCTAATTCAAATCAGAGACGCGCCAATCCAGTTGGATAAGGCGTTTACGAAATAAACACACGTGAATTGTGTCCATTTTAGCAATTAATAGTGTATATGCTCCGTAAAGCGAAAGCACGAGATGTTTGGCGTGAGATTCTTATCGGAGTGGGATATTTGGCATCTCCGTTCCGATTTTCGATTTGCTCAATTCCCAATATGACCAAGTCTGACCGAATCAAGAGTGTGGAATCGATCCGAGAAATAGAAATTCGGACGAAAGATGGCATGGCATCGCTAAAATCCATTTCTTACGCCAACTCACACGAGAACAGAGCAAAAGATCTCTTTCCATTTCCCAAAATACATGTCGTATTCTAGAGAGGAAGAAGCCATCTTGAAGTTAGAGAAGATCTCCGTATCCGAATTCCTCGAGTCACGTCAAAGATCTTTCGGGCCAAAAAGACAGTTCGGAGCTGCTGAACCAAACCTCGGATTTGTAATTTAGCAGTTCGATGATTCTCGAGCCCCGATGCTACTCAGCGCATCGTGTATCCGCATCAGCATATGAGCCTCGGCAGGAGGAGAGCGATCTGCGCGGTTAGCAAAAATTCCAGCAGGCGACTGATGAATCCTACACGTAACGAAGTGTTGATTTTCGTAGCACCATAACGTATGGAATTTGGCAACTGGTTCACTGTTCCACACGGAAAACATGCCGAGCCACCGTGATCTTCCTTTTCTTGCTGTTCTTAATATGCTTCGGCCAAATGATATCGTGCGCAGAATCGTTTCTTTAATTTCTAAAATGAAGGGTGTGCGTGGTTGTGGTGGTTCCGTGACAAGAGAATAACTTTTGATTTGGAGAAAAGAAAATGAAAGAAGGTGGGTGGTCCTAAAAACCACACACCCCGCAGTGGCTGCAGCCAGCAGCAGCAGCCGCAGCAGAGCATCAGCTCAAGTGAGGATCTCTGCCCAGACAGCAAGCACAAATGCCATGCTGATTCTGATTCTCTCTCTCTCTAGATCTCTAGAGAGAGAGAGAGAGAGAGAGAGTGAGGAATGATATGGTGAGGATGGAAGAAAGAGAGAGGACTGAATCAAATCAAGATACAGCCCCCAAAAGGATCACGATATATCTGTGACTTCCTTCATTCATCTTCATTCATATCAAACCCTCTCTCTCTGTCTCTCCCTGTTTATAAATACCGAGGAGTAACTAATGACAGTATCCTCATACAAATCCTGTGAGCAATGTTCTTGTGTGTTGTTCACGTCCCCTCCTCCTTCCCCACTCATCATTTATTGCCATTCTTGGTCAGAGGAAAACCTTCATTGGATCTCTTGCATTTATTGTTCCCCGCAAACCCCACTCCTTTAATACCTCCCCTCATTTCTTCTCAATCTTTCATCTTCTCCCCTGTTTTTTGTGTTTCCCTTTGAAACTTCTTCTCTGTCTTCTTCGTCTTCCTCAATGGCGGACTATGGAGACGAACCCCACGTCTTGGCCGTGGACGACAACCTCGTCGACCGTAAGATGATCGAGGCCTTGCTCAAGAACTCATCCTGCAGAGGTACTGCCTCTTTCAGTCGTTTTAGAAAATTACACTCTCTGTTTGACTTGTCCCTCGTTTCATCAGATACTTTTCTAGGGAAAAAAAAAATGCCGCTTCTTTTCCTGTCTTCCATTTTATGCTGACTCGCGTTTCTCTATTTTCCTCACGCATCATTTTCTATGATTTCAGAATGGATTTCATATCTTTTCTTGAATCTGTAATGGCTGTCCTTATTTTGTGAATGGTCTTCTTTAGCAGTAACACCTCCTTTGTTAAACTTGCAAAATCATAGAAATGGTCATTTTTTATAGTCTGGAGATTGGCCTCTGTTCGCTGGAGTTTAGCACCTAAGTTTCAAGAATGGACAACAGGCTTGATAAGAATATGCGGTCAGTTCCAACGTTCGAAGTATTCAGCTACAAAATTAATAACTAACTTGTCAAAGATAAAGAATATGGAGTCAGTAAATTTCGCGTAAATTAATAGAATCCCTCTTATTAAGAACATCTGCAAAAACTTTGTTGAACTTTTTTAATTCTTTGAATATCAAGTGAGATGTTTTACTTTTATTGACTTTTCTGCATTGTTTTGGCTTTGTATCACAAGGGTTGGATATCTTAATTGAATTTGAAGGAACCTCACTTTTGAAAATCCCACGGTACGCAGTTAATGAGTTGAAAGTGACAATATTTAAAAGGTTTATCCTTGCGAAGTGCATGAACGTGAAAAATCCAACGTACAACAGAACAGAACAATTATGTGACAGTCCTTGCTAAAGCTTTGTTCATGCAACCCAAAACTTCCAAGAGCATTGATGATTGACGAGTACTTTTACAGCTCCTCCACCTACCCAGATTTTATTCGAGACAGAGAATCTTTACTTACTTCATAACATGCAAGTACATTGTAAAACTGAAACCATAGAATTCAAAAGATCCCATTTATTAGTAGGTCCTAGGGGGTGATTTTCTTTATTCTTTTACCGTCGGCTCTTCGCATTTACTGCCGCTGTAAGTATTCAACCTAGACTAATAAATGCACTCACTTCCTTGGAAGATTGACACTTTGACAGGACATTGAAGTCTGAAAGATACTACTTGTAGCTTAACCTCTTTGAATTTGGTATCCACGAATAGCTCATATCGTGCATGGCTTTTGGCGTCTCCTTTTCACAGTGACAATGTACATAACCCTATGGGTCGATACATTAGAAATATAAGGAATTCTGTATCCTGTAGATAAATCGTATGATGATAACTGATATGTTGATTATGTAAGGTTATGACAATATGGCGAGCAGCCACAGTGAATCTGATGGCTTTGAAAAGTGGCAGTGCAAGTGCATTTAGATAGACTTAAACTTAAGATTCAATTGATCTTTGATCGTTGGCCAATGTATGTTAGTTAAGCCATTGTGCATGCCGAAGAAGCTACCCTGGCTGCTAATGGTTTATGAATTGGTGCAGTGACAACTGCAGAAAATGGCATGAGAGCCTTGGAATATCTGGGTATAAGAGATGATCAGCCTGGCGAATCTTCAGCCTCTGCAACTGTAAGTAGCTCGTTTTGTTGGTCGTGAAAGATAAACAGTGCCGCTAAGGAGGCGGAAATAATTATGCGAGTTACTGGTGCACGTAGTTGTGCAGAGTAACGAAAGGAAATTTAACAGTATTATCAATATGTTTGTCATCTGATAGTTCTTGATTATGTTCTGCTGCAGACTTCAAAGGTCAATCTGATAATTACAGATTATTGCATGCCAGGAATGACAGGGTTTGAGTTGCTGAAAAAAGTCAAGGTAAATTCGCTCACTCATCAGATTAGGATAAGATTGTTTTTAAGTAAATTTCACTTAAATTTCTTATTCATGTTCCGTTTGATATCATAGGAGGTTGACTAACTAACATTTATAAATTCTACCTAGCAGGGATCTTCTATCTTGAAGGAAGTTCCTGTTGTGATCGTGTCGTCTGAGAATGTTCCAACTCGGATTAACAAGTGTTTGGCCGAAGGAGCTCAGATGTTCATGCTCAAGCCTCTCAAAGCGTCAGATGTAAAGAAACTCAGGTGTCATCTAATGAATTGCAGAACCTAGACATACGGGGGAAATTTCTTTGACCTGTTTTTGTGAGTAAGATTAGGGAAGAGAAAAATCTAACCCAAACCAAGATGTAAGCTCCTTGCATACCAAACAGGCCTTACGGAGTCAAATTTGATGCACCTGGTGTGTTTTGATCTTGTACTTCTCTGGAAAGTCATCCTCTAGATAGTTCCTTTTGAATGATAGTTTTTGTCAGGATTTTAAGGAGAAGCGGTGTATTGTGTAAATTTCTGGGAAATTAAATTCACTTTTGTCCTTCGATCTGTTTTGTTTGGAGAAAGAAATGGAAATTAAATTTCTGAAAATAGTCAAATTAAGCCAAAATAAAAAAAGTAGAAGTAATAAAAATATTCGTTCTTCAACAATAAAAGCAGAGGGCGATGAATTTTACACAATCTGCCCAAAAAACTTTTTCCCTTTCGTCTTCTTTTGTGATTGAACGGAGACGACAGACTTACAAATAAAGAACCAAGAAACATCAGAAGTTCCATCCCAAGTCTAGAAGAATTGGAAAAGATCATCAGTAAAAGCGCCTGTGATGGCGACGGTGCCTTCTCTCATCCCATCCAAAGCACTGAATCACTGGATAACAAGTGACAAATAGACATCTCCCAAATCGCCTAGCCACAGAGGAAACAGCAAGACAAGGGCAACAGCAACATGCCCTGGCTTTGCCTTTGCCACCACCTTGTGAGCTCTTCTTGCTGGAGCCATGCTTGCGGTGGTGGTGATTCTTGCCCTTCCTTTTCGTCACCATTTTTGCCCCATGTAGCACCGGCACGTTGGAATGGCCAACGTGTCGGTGTCCGACACCAACATGCATGTCGGACACTCCGACACGCGGTCAACACGCCAGACATGCCCCCATCACGCGAGTATGGAATCCGACACGTGATTCCGACATGCACAGGTCAATTTTATAAATTTTCAAAAAATTAGGGGTTAAAATATAAATTTATAAAAAAATTTAAAAAAAAGAGAAAAATAAAAGTAGAAGAAAAAGTGCTGAAACAGAGGCTAGGGCTTCATTTTCTTTGTCTTCGTCGCTCGACCACAACCTCCCACTCAAACTCTCTTCTTTCTGTCGACCACCAATCTACCGCGAAGCTCTCTCCACGTCAGTCGCCGGTTGCCGCTGTAGCCAAGTAACAGGTACACATCTCTCTCTTGTTTTGGAGCCCTAGCTTCTGTCTTCTCTGTTTTTGGAGCCCTAGCCTTCATTTCCTCTGTCTTCTTCGCCGGTCGCCGTTCGTGGTGGGTGGGAAGAAGGAAGAAGTCGTGGGGAAAGGGGGCGGCTGGTGTGGGCGGATTGTTTTTGGTTTTTTGACTTATAGTTAATGTTGAATTTAATGGTGGAATGTGGATTGCTTGTTTTTTTTTTTCTTTTTAAATTTTATGGATTATTGGAATGGAATGTAGTTTTTTTTTGGTAAAGATGGAATGGAATGTAGTTGAATTTGTCAAATTGAAATAATGAGGATATTAACAAACGGTAGATTTTCTAGGCTCTTTTTGTATTTTTATTTATTTGTAGATTTGAATTAAAAATGATAATTTATTATATGTATATATAAAAATATATATTTAATATGCGTGTCCCAACATGATAGAATTCTTTATCTTCTAAGAAATGACGTGTTGCGTGTCGGTGTCGGTGCTATGTAGATTTTACCTGCAAGAAAGCAAGACCCAGAAAGAATCAATCAATACCTGAACAACCCAGATACTCAAAATCGAATCTTGAACTCATTCAGAGAGAGAGAGAGAGAGAGAGGGTGGGGGGGCGCTTCCAGATGATTGACAGGACTCTACCTTGCATTTTTCTGGGATTGAAGTTTTTTCAGCTGAAAACACAATGCCATCAAGCTCATAAGAGGAGAAAATTGTCGAAAATCGAATACAATGAGTTTCCGTGGGTGTCGATGGATGATGGATGGAAGAAAGAATATTCTATCAAAGGGACGGACATCTTCTGATGGATGAAGCAACAATGAGAGCAAAGTTTGGCCTTTTGGCCCTCTGGAACAACCAGTACACGTCGACAGCGCGTGGCCATTCTAATGTATAGTATTTTTTTTCTGTCAACTTTACTTGTTAAGCTCGTGATCCAAACTAAATAACAGTTGAAAGACCAAGGGATGTGATATTATTCGACTTCCCAGAGAAATGGAGAAAGTCTAAGGATAAGATGTCACCTTTTCAAGTCATTCTCAAGCTGCATATTTGCCTCTGCCCGGCAAAACCAATTGACATCCTCTTTTTGCTTTGCCAACACCGACGGTAATGTTGAAAATCATCACACGTTGCCGGAAATTCGAGGTCCTCCTTTTTGGTTCAATAGATCTCGCGAGTCAGTTTACTTATCCCACACTTCATAAATTTAATATGTAAGTACTCTACAAATTCTAAATTCTTGGCCCATCTTATTGTATATTACTGCCCTCCTCGTCTCCCAATAAATTCGCTCACATCTCGATCTAACTATGCGGCCTTGATCTCCCACCGCTGCTAATAGGACCGAGCATTTCGGCAGTGGGGGCACGTACTAAGGGTGCGTTTGGCAACGTGCCAAATAATAAAAATTTCTGTTCTTTTGTTCCCAGAAATAGTTTGGAAACAGAAATGCGTTTGATAAACGCATTTGTTCCCGGGCACATTTTTGCAAAAATTTGTGCCGAGAAAAAGTTTTGGAAGAGAAACAAGAAGTAAAAAAAAGTTGCTTCGTGTTTCTCGGCACAATTTTGAAAATCAGTTTTTTTTTCTTCTTTTTCTTTTTTTTCTTTTCTTGTGTTTGTGTTTTTCTTCAGGGCTGGGCCGGCCACCGGCGACCGGCGGCTGACGGTCGGCCATAGGCCACAGCCCAGGGCCGGCCGATCGCCGGCGACCGGCCATGGCCAAATTAAAAAATGGCTAAAAAAAAATAATTCAAAATATTATTAAAATATTATTTAGGAACAAAAATTTTGTGTAGTTACTAAACGCATTTCTATTCTTTTCTAGTCTAGTAATAGAAATTTTGGACAATTACCAAACGCCTTAAAATACTCAGAAATTGTTTCCGGGCGCAGAATAAAATAAAATCATTTCTATTCAGAAATTATTCCCAGGCATAGAAACATTGTCATGCGCACCCTAATTTGCTTTGTCGAGCAACGGATGACAGTCTTTGTAAATAATAAAGGGTTAATACCACGAAAAACCTTAAATCGATATATCTGTGATAATTTTATCCCGAATTAATTTTTTCACCATAAAAAACCCTAAACTGGTACATTTGTGATATATTTACCTTCCGTTAAATTGGACTAATATCACAAAAAAATCATAAATTAGTAAACTTGGGACAAACAAAGAGATAAAATCCTAAACTAATATACATGTCAATTTTCACGTGTCATCAAACTTAGCAATTTGACAGTAAAATTTAACGGAAATTAACTAATGGTGAATTTATCACAGGTATACCAGTTTAAAATTTTTTATGGTCAAAAAATTAATTCTGAATAAGATTATTACAGATATATCAGTTTGGGGCTTTTTCGTGTTATTAACCCTAAATAATAAGGTAAAGATAAGAAACTATAGCTGTGCATTTCTCGACTGTCCGAGATATTTGTGAATAAACTAAACGCAAGCGGGAACTTCCTCTCACCACCACACCAAGCAACGCAAGCGCCAGTGTTGGATAAACCTCATATCTCTCTACCTCTCTGCGTGTGTGCAATGCATGGCGGCGTTTCTGGAGCCAGCCTTGTTGAACGGCTTGTCCGCAACCTCGAACCCGTCTGCATCCTTCAGAGCCCGGCGCACGCCCCTGAAACGGCACTCGAGACCCATCATCATACTTCAACCTCGCCCTCCCCCTCATCCCATCTCCACTTTCACCTCCTGTTCTTGCTCTTCCGGGAGCACTTCGCCGCCACTGTTGCCGGCGGAAGACGACGGCGGCCCTCAATCCTCGCCTTCTGAGACTAATGCTCCGGCCGACCGCGCGAGAGATAGGAGAAAAGCGGTCCGAGTCGCGTGGGAGAAGCTGGTCCGGTGGTCCAGGTCCTGGCGGTCCAAGGCCAAGACCGATGTTCTTGAACGTACAAACAAGGTTATTTTCTGCATCAAGATCCCACTTACGGTAACTGGTGGGGCATTTGGAGTGTTGGGTTTGTCTTGGTTAATCGAATCTTGATTTTTGTCTGCGGTTTCTCAATTTTCCTGTGTGGAGGTATTGCGTTTTTCTTTTCAATTGTTCACTTCTAAGAAGTTTCTGAATTGGAATGGATGTTGGTTCTTTCTTTTACTTGGTCACTGTACAGACGTGGAATTGGACTGTACTGTGCTCCTTTCACAAATGAGCAATGGCGTTCTTGAACTCTCTGGGATTATCTTTTAGTTCTTCTGCGCTTTTTTTCAATTTCCTGGATATGTTGCTGCTTGGGGATTATCACCATACTTCGCCGCCCTTTAAAATATCTCCTTTCAATTTGGAACTAGATTTGTAGCACTTGATGAGAATGACGCTTTTGTTTTATTTTCTAAGTAGGAAACTCGTTTCATCATTTCAATTTTCAGACAATATCTGCGTAATTGGAGAAGGCATTATTTGTATGTCTGCTAATCTGGAAGAATTCGAACATCTGATTATGGTACTCCTTTTTACTTCCCGCTTGGAGATCTCTGGTTTCAAGTAGGATTCTCTTACCAGGCCTCTGAATTCAAAATGAATCAGCTTAAGTTGGACTCATACTTCCATTCATGATTGAGCTCAAAATCTATTCAAAAGTGGCACTTGTCTGTTGATTTGTTCTACTCATTTTCAAGTCTGTGGAAGAAGAGTTCATTGTATATCAATGTAAGCGCACCTAGTTTGTTATAAACATGTGAAGATGACAGTTGAATTCCTTTACCATTTCTGAATGTTATCATCATCTGTTGGCTTTTAGGTTGTGGTGCTTGGAGGTGGGTCCTTTGGTACTGCAATGGCTGCCCATATTGCGAGCAGAAAGGCTCAAATGGAAGTTCAGATGCTTGTAAGGGATCCGGTTGTTTGTCGTTCTATCAATGACAATCATTGTAATCAGTAAGTTTTCTGCTGCTTTGGTGCCCATAACTTCCACGGTGCATAATTTCTTTCTTTGTTCACTCTGCTTCACTGATGTTATTTATGTCCAGCAAGTATTTTCCAGATCACAAGCTCCCAAAAAATGTAGTTGCTACTACTGATGCGCAAACAGCTTTGCTTAAGGCGGACTATTGCCTTCATGCACTACCTGTGCAGGTACTTTTGTTTAATCTGACTATTACTCATCCATGCTAGTTCGTATGCTGTTCTTACCGACATGGTGTCTCATCTGTGCAATTTTCTGCGAAGAAGCTTAGGTGGCAATCTCCAATTTTTGCAATTGAATTACCTATTAAAGTTGACAGATCAATTCTTGTTTTTTGCATAAGCAGTTCAGCTCAGCTTTCCTTGAGGGCATTGCAAGTTATGTGGATCCGGCCTTGCCGTTTATATCCCTGAGCAAAGGGCTGGAACTCAACACATTGAGGATGATGTCTCAAATTATTCCTCAAGCATTGAGAAATCCCCGACAACCTTTCGTTGCACTGTCGGGTCCTTCTTTTGCTTTGGAATTGATGAATAAATTACCAACAGGTATTTGTTTTTGCCGGATTGTCACAATCACCAATATCAGTGAGCATAATGCTGCCTGCGAGATTTTGACCTTTTCTAGTTGTTTGCAGCAATGGTGGTGGCAACTAAGGACAAAAAACTAGCAAATGCGGCTCAGCAGCTCCTTGCTTCTAGTTACCTTAGAATTAATACATCAAGGTATGCAGTCTCTGCTCGTCATAGGTTCAGTAAAGTACGACTCTGAGGCTTCTTTTTTTTCTTTGATTTTATTGTACTCGTCCAAATTGTGCTTATTCGTTTTGTATAGCAGAATGAAGTCCACGATCCTTGTCTTCTATTTTTCGTGTCCTTTGTTTGTTGGCTGTTGATCTATTCAGTTTGTGAATCTTTATACTACCATTGACCTCTCTTGTCACCCAACCACTTGATATACAATATGCTTGGCTAAAGGAACTATGGTTTCTGTGCATGTGAACTGATGAGTTCAGTTTGTAACCTCTGATGGCTCCCAGTGATGTTACAGGGGTGGAAATCGCAGGTGCTTTGAAGAATGTTCTGGCAATAGCAGCAGGAATTGTGGACGGGATGCATCTTGGTAATAATTCAATGGCAGCTCTAGTTGCCCAAGGTTGTTCTGAGATAAGATGGTTGGCGACGAAGGTTCTCTTTACAAATCATTTTTCTAATGCAGATTTCTATGCATTTGTGCTATTTGTCATGCTTAATAGCAGTAGCTCTAGAAACTTGAAAATCATAAACTAGAAGTTCCATTAGACAGTGTCGGCCACTCGGAGTGCTGCATTTTAGCTTGGTAGAACTTATATAAGGCAACCTATTGAGATATTTTGCGATGCCCATCATACATATAGTTAATGATTCATGTGGAATATGAATATGTTTTTGTTTATTAATGTAAAAAGTATGCTCATAGCAGAGACATCGCTTTCACTGGCTCTTGATGGATGATGTTTAGATATTATTATTCAGTGCACTGAACTTTAGATGAGCAATTAGGAGGGTAGGAACAAGAAATCTGACTGCTTAATTCTTTTAAAAGTAGTCCCATATACTGGAACCGCTCATTTTCTATTCAACTGATCAAACCCCATACTCTCTCTCTCTCTCTCTCTCTCTACACACACGCACACCCCCCTACCTGTTAAAAGGGCTCATGTTTGTGGCAAATACACCTAATGTTTTCATTGTCATCCTTGTTTCTGGTTTTGGGTGGTTGTCTCTCACTGATCTTCCTCTATTTAATTCACTCAGATGGGTGCAAAGCCAGCCACCATTACTGGTCTGTCAGGAACTGGTGATATAATGCTGACATGCTTTGTGAATCTTTCAAGAAATAGAACGGTTGGAGTGCGTCTAGGATCGGGTGAGAAGCTTGAGGATATACTTGGCTCTATGAATCAGGTGCTTGACAAACTTTCTAAGACAATGATATTTAATTGGTGATTTCTCCTGTAATGAGATTGATTATCAGGATTTTCCTTATAACTTCTTTCTCTGTGTGTGAGTACTGTGATTTTCACCACTTTCGCTTTTATCGTTTGTATGCGCAGGTGGCTGAAGGCGTCTCAACAGCCGGAGCTGTGATTGCCTTGGCCCAGAAATACAATGTTAAAATGCCTGTTTTGACGGCAGTTGCTCGTATTATTGACAACGAGCTAACCCCAAAGAAAGCTGTATACGAGCTTATGAATCTTCCGCAGGTGCTTTCTCAATATCAGTACACAAATGATTTACATAAATGGCCTGCTTGTGACATTTTGTCTGAATTTGGTGACTCTGCGACTGTTCTGGTCCGATAATATTCATGCAAATACTATGTAGGCCTGTCTTTGACGTTAACAATCCAAATTGTGATTCTTATAGGTCGAAGAAGTATAAAGGTGTCCGCGCTCTCAAGTTAATGAAATGGCTCCAGGAAGATACAATACCTTGCTTGCTCCTCGAAATTTTCGGCATAGGATTCTTTTTTGCCGATTCGTCGGTATAGGATGTCACCACAGACTTGAAATTCTTTTTGCTTCTAAATTCTGATAGGTAAATTCTTTTGCTTATTGTGGATCACATGACAATTTTTCAAGCTAAACACATGTATAGGAGGACAAATGCTGACAATACAGCGATATTCAGTTACTCCTTTGCACATAAGATTCTAGGTTTTTTTATTTGCTCAATTGCGAGGCCATAGTTTTCCCAATTATTAGCATTATTGGAACCACATAACTCCTGGAGAAGCATGAATTTGTCAATTATGCAGGCAAGTATTAAAACTCCTCTTATATTAAGAATGCTCACTATGCTTTGGTTCTACACATATCTGCTCAACTCAATCTCCTGCATTCAACCGCGCGTTTGCTTCTACGTTCATGACTTTGACTGTTGTTTTTCCTTTTTGGCCATAAAGTTGACTGGTTCAAAACATTATTCTGATATAGTGCATGGTTTAACAACCTATGTGAATACCATTCACAATAACTTTTTAAACAGAAATCACTGTTGATATGGCCAACAATACGTGCACAGTTGGGTAGATGGGTAAAAGTCTGTTTTTCGGCTTTGAACTGTTGAACTTGGCCAATGGTCAGAATTCTTCTATGTAGTTGTGTTGAAATATTTGCAGATTATTTAGTATCTGTCTTACCGACTCGACTAATAATTTCCATCTATCGGCATTCTAGTGTTCGGAACTTGCATTCGAAATCAGGAAGGAAAATCAACCAGAAGTTCTTGATCAAAGAATAAGTAGATAACCACAGATCAAATTCAGCGGTCATGGCCCGTTGAGTGGGGTTAAAAGCCGTACACAAGGCGTTCAACCTTGGCTGAATATCTTCCCCATTGAACTTTGAGAATAGCTACTGGAAGCTTACTAAAAATTCTCTATTTGAATTCAAACTCATCAGTCTGAAACATAAAATAGTCAAAGGTGAGTATATTGGGGATTAAATAACCACGCCGATACAAGAAGCACGATAATCAAATTACGCGAATTATTGACTTCAAACGTGCGTAAAGAGGCAATGAACAAGATCCTTGTTACTCCTCACTCATCTATTGATCTAATCTTCATGGAAGTCTTAAGTTAACCCAATGACTTAGTTCGTCACTAGCTGTTTAATAATTCATTAGTCGAATCTTCTCCTTTGTTAATTCAGGTACAAAGTGATAAATCATAATAGACACTAACGTGGGAATGGAAATTAAGGTATACTGGTCAAATGGGAATATTAAAGAAATTATTCACAACAGCAATTAGTAATAACTTAGAGCTAAAAGCCTTCAAATTTCTCATGAAACAGGGAATAAAAAAAAGTGAGAGGAAGTAAAGAGAGTTTCATGAATCACACTTCCATCTTCCAAATGTTTATGAGTCAACCTTGGGTCAAGTTTAAAAAGCAAATGTGGCCTATTTGACAAAGTCATCTTTCCCAGGTTTCCTTTCTTCTTCCTCTGCCGTGTCCAACGATCAATTCTCGTCACTTTCTGAATAATTTCCAGCACATACTAAAAATTTGTGAGCAGCCACACTAGAAAAAACCCAGCAAAAATATAATCAGCAATATAGAAATCAACACCCTATCAGTTTATATGTCCTCTAGTGCATGCAGTTTGTAATAATGTCCAAGTGCTTTTTTTCTGCTGACCAATAGAGCAAGACGATCCCCAGCGTCCAATAAAATTATGGAAGATGAGACCAAGTTTTTAATTCTTCAAGGGTGCAAGTTGGCCAGAGACCTTGAATCCAACCTACCAACAGTGGCAAACCAGCCCCAGATAAGAGCAACCGAGACCTGCGAAGCGATCGTAAGAATTTTCACATCAGCTTTGGAGAAACTGATGATGAACATGAACAGTGAGGAATCAACCGAAGGTTACCAAAGTTACTTTCCCAGGTTATTGCCAGACAATAACTGGGGAAGTGGAAGGAAAGTGGGATCAGATCATCAGGTGAGAGCGAAATTGCTCCTTAAAGCTGGGATGGGTCAAGGAAGTAGCGATGGTGAAGGCTGTGCAACATTTAGAGGCCTCGGAGGTGGAATACTGTCCATGGAGGTTTCATCAGATCTCAACAGATCAGCTTCATCCTCACAAAGATCTCGACGGAGGTAACATGGGTTATATTGAGCAAATTCAAGTGGAGATGTGCTTGTTAAATGTGATCGCTTTTCTTCTAAGTTGCATTGCCTAAACCATCTATCTTCACCCTTTTATCAATACCAGGCTGAGGAAACAAATCAACTATCGAACATTATGCTTGGCATATCACGCCTTCTTCTTCTTCTTCTTCTTCTTCTTCTTATCATTACCATTAGGACTGTTCTGATTATTACTGGCGCAGCTTTCACATATGACAGTTCCTTCTTTGGCTGTGAAATCAGAATGGACAGATCTAGGCCTGGCAATTTACATATGGATCATGTAGATAATTGCTAGCCCTAGCGGTTCTGTCTGTGTTTTGAATCTCTTAGTCTGGACCACATGCGTTGCATTCATCATCCTATTCGCCTGTATCCTATCGTTTGTTTTTAGGAGAAAAAAAGAAATAAGGAAATTCCTAAATATACCTACTCCAAAAGCTGTATATAAAGATTTGTATGATGATTAGATAATGTCTGTGATATACATATAAATTCATCATCCCTGTGCTTGTGTGACGGGGGAGATCGGTTAAGCATGAAGAGTTTCCACTGCTTTGCATGTGAAACTTGCATGGCTTTATTATGCACGCATAGCTAAAATACAAAGTGTAGTTTCCTTGAAACTACATGGACGACTCTCTCACACTGAGCTGAACAAAGATTGATTAATCAGCAGTTCAATAATAAACTATCCAAGTGGCCTAGTGAAGAAGAGTATTCCCCAGGTACTTCCCAAAAATGCAGACCCACCAAAGGTCCAAAAGAAGCATATCTCCCAGATTTTACAAGAGTATCATAGAAACGTCCTTTGAGCAGATAGTGTCTATCAGATGGCCTTAGGGTTCGATGTAAAATCTTCACATCCGATACGCGCCAAATAGTTAATCTTGGATGGCCTCAAGCTAAATTAGACTTTCATCTGTGTTGAGTTTCAGATCAGGCTTATGTTTTTATTTCACTTTACCAACCAGATTGATTAATATGTGGGTTTATAGTCATCAATTCTTGCAATAATTTGTAAATTGTATGAACGTTACAAGTAGTGATATTAATCATATGTGTACATGATAAATGATTCCGTGAAAACTTATCCAGTGTTTATTTTAGGAGGGATGAAGGTGAGAAACGGGTAATGAGAGTCGCAGCCCCTCAGATGGGCAACACCGACATTCCTCCGGACGACGGGCACACTTGGAGAAAATATGGTCAGAAAGCGATTCTTGGATCAACCAATCCAAGGTAAGTTAGGTCCTTTCGTTCCTCGTGAGCCGAAAGTACGCCTCTAATTTTTGCATAAATACCCAAATGTTGTTCGATATGCGGCAATCTCCAATTATATCGACAAAGTGGTCCTCCATAAGATATAACCCTTTTGGTTACATAATCACGAGCCAAGGTTTTGACAACTTCATCTCGAGTTTTGACTTACATAGTTCATGATCGGCGAACATAAATTTGTTCGTCCAGAGAAGCGAGCCGGATAGTAATCACTCCTATTAGATGATTTCAGTTTGGTGCTTCATATGATGGAGGTTTAATTGGCTGATGCTCATATGCATGTATTTTCTTTGAAGATTCTTGCCAAGGTTGCAGTAGTATATCTGAATTTCTGTTCTTTTAAAACCAGTTCGGTGCCAAATCAATTTTATTTCGTAATCGCCAAGCTTTGTGAAGTTAATTAAGTAGGGAAACAACTTACATGTCTGTTGCGTACCTTACTGGTGGATCGTACGTTTTCGAGCTAAAAAATTTGCTTCTTCAGGAGTTATTATCGTTGCACCCACCAAAAATTATACCAGTGCCCCGCGAAGAAGCAAGTGCAGCGACTCGATGACGATCCTCGCTTCTTCGAAGTGATCTACCACCACGATCACATGTGCCATATGTCCCCGACTGCACCGTTGTTTCCGCCGCAGCCACCATCAGCAAATGTCATTCCGATGGATTTGGATCTATGCAGGTTTAGCGGATCAAGCAGCACCATCCCGGTGGTCGGAGGCAGCGGCTCAGGCACTTCGGCTGCAAAACACAATAAAGAAGTCATCGAGTACCCAGTAGCAGATATGGCGACTGCGATGTTTAATCCCGGGACCAACAATCCAAGCACCATAGACATGATTTTTCGCAACTCCAAGGAAGGAAAATAAGATTTAATTGGGTTTGTCTGAATGAAAGCTAACACTTCAAAACCCAATTGCAGGAGGAGGATAAGCAAAACATGGTTTGATTAATAGTCTTCATCTTCGGTTGTCTTTGCAAAGAAATGACGCATTTGCAATTACTGTCCCAGTAAGTCACATACTGACTGTCTAGACTTACGTATAGTCTGTTGTACTCTAATGCCGGCACCACTTAATGTTTATTGTGAAATTAATGTTCATGTATACCTTATTAGGTTGCTCTATAAGCATATGACAGAATCTTTACTTTACTTTCTCCTTGGCTCGAGTGTAAATAAGCACTTGGGAGTATGTCACATGATGTAGGATCCTATTGTATTCAACTATTTATAGACAAATGATAAATTGTATGAGCTATAGCCCTAGGCATGATTTAAAATGTGTGCGTACGTGATCAGATGAGTCGTACCATATGTATCCATATGCTAATCGTATAGTGAAACTCTCGTACTCCAAAAATAATTATCTAATGTGTGAACATAACTAGATCTGATTAATGAATAAGTTTGGACATGCAACAGTTGAATACTTGACTTTTGAAATTTCTTGATAAAATAATTAGGTCTAGACGGGCCCATGACACATGTAGCAAGCATGAGTCCAAGAAAGAAATTACTTATTCGGTCGCGCTCAAATTGTTCTTCGAGCTTTTTTGGCTCGGGCAACCTCGTCCCAATTGGCCACGGGGCTTTGATCAGTCTAACTAGAACGGTCCATGTTATCAAAATCATGCGATTTTGAAATGGTAGCTAATGAGAGGATGATACTGGGACGCGTTTATATTCCTAAATGACATCCGAAAAGAACAAAAATTGAGAGGCAGGAGAGGATTTTGCAGAGATCAAGTCCTATCATACATTGGGTAGTTGTACGTAGGAATCCTTTAAAAGATTATAAGCCACAAGTTCCTGGAAATTCATAACAGCTTTTTCTTGTCGTTCCGTTGTTTATCCTACCACCTGCATGGCGTGTCTATGTGTCGTCTTCCGTGTAAGATCCAGGCACCTCTTCCTTAGGGACGAGGTAATTTCATGGAAGATCTGCATCAACTTCATAGAAGATACTCGAGTCAGCTTCTTGTCTCCTTCTCTTTCTCTTTGTCGTTCTCGATTGGATACTCGAGTCCTTTCAATTTCGAGTGTCCCTGTCAGATTGAGACACTACAGACTCACTCTCAATCTTTTAGTGTCACAACACAAAAACAAATTCCCAATCTTCTTTCTAATCTTTTCAAAAATTTGTCTCAAAACAACAACATTTTTATCCTCTAGACACACATTAGCCCGTTTGATTCGGCTTTGAAAAGATACTTTTGGCAAAATGTAAAAACCTTTAAGTTAAAATGATTTTTCGAAATGCAAATAGTATTTGGTAATATATATTTTAAAATCACATTTGAAAGCAACTTTGGCCTAAATACCATTTGGTAAAAATTATATTTTGTAAAAGGCTTTTGCTGATAGTAAAAAAAGAATAAAGCAACCTCGGCAGAGCTCACCCACCAATCACCACCTCCGGCCAGATCTAGTCGCCGGCCAATTGCCGACAATCAAATTTGGGCGTCGGCCATCACCGCCTGAGCTCAGGCGGCGTTGCCTGGGTCGCGCAACCACCAGTTGGGGTCGCCAGGCAATTCCTGAGGTTCAGCGGCCCCAGGCGACGGTTGCCGGGGTCGCATTACCCCTCAGGTGACGGTCGCCGACCGCTAGCCGCCGGACCCAAAGCTTGAAGAAGATAAATAGTAATTGCTTGATAAACAATGAAGCTGTATCCCAAAAATGCAACTTCCCCAAGGCTCCTCCATTCAGCCAAAGGCTCCTGGAGAGCTTTGGAAATGCAATTGCATTTCCTCAAAGCTTGTTAAAAAATTTGCTAAGCAATTTTGCATTTACTCAAAGAACTTTAGAGCCCTAAAACAGTATTCAAATGCGGAACTAAATAGGGCCATTATTTCTCAATCACGAGCTAGATGAACTTTACATCGTCCTTTTTAAATTGGGTTCCGTGATGCAACGAGTAGCGTTTTAAAATGAGACCTCACGTTTCTTAAGACGGAGCATCACAGCTGTACTATCGTTTGAACAAATTCTTTTCATTTCGTCGCTGACATGCGAAATTTCTGAATCCGATCAGCACTGCTCCGACGTAAAGCGATTAGAAAGGATAAAAAAATCTATGGCGGATGACGTAGGCTTTCTCTTTCTACATGGGGACACGGGGTCACTCTCGCTACCGACCATGTGTGAACACTTCCCATCGCTTTCATTGCGCAATGTGAACTGGCTGACTATCGCACTCTTCTCGGCGACCCAAATTACATGCCGAGAAATTTCCATCGAAGCGATGAGTAGACCTCCAAGTCAACACATTCATTTCGTGGATCCGATCGTTCGCAGCAGTATATTCCATGGCTATTTCGGGCCAAGTTCCGAGCAGCCGAACGCGACAAGACCTCTGCTTTTGTACTACTACCATCCAATTCCAGTAATCATTTTTCAGTGAAAACTGATCTTGATCTTCAATTTTTGTTCTGTTTCACAAATACGGACGCGCGAAACTCTCTTGGTATTATTAAAATCTCGAAAAATAACTCTGCTCTTTTCATTTGATGGAAAAGCATATACTTTGTTATTCCCTGATTTCCATAAGCACGCTATTGCCATGTACAACAGCAATTCAGTGGAGGCCTAAAAGAGAAAAGGACTAAACAACAAGAAGTTAACCGCGACATCGAGCAGAATTTATCGAATATGTTACCGTTGTTTGGTTCGAGACTACCATGGAAATGAAACAATGAGATGAGAACATCACCGAATTTGATTGGACATTCATTGGCATTATGAAAGTACACAAATGTTCATTTGCAATTGAAATAAGGGTACACGAGGGGACAAATCTCATCACTTGGTGTCCCAAAAGAGGCACAAAAGACGAGTCTCAACACGGTCTTGAGTATCTCACAAGTGCAGAGCGAAAATTTTTCATACGTAAACTGGTTTATCGTCCAGACAGCTCGACGAGAATTTGGAACAAAATGGTACAAACAAGAGTATACAAGCAATGCTGACTCGCGTTCCCTAGTGCTAGGAAAACTGCATGTTCTCGCAAAATTGAAACTCTCCATCAAAACCGAGTGGTCCCAGTGGGTCCATGTCCAGAAAACTGTGCGGATTACCATCCACACAAGACAGGTACATGGCGGTCGGGTCAGAAGATTCGAAACCCATTAGTTCCAGAGGCAAAATTGAATCGAAGGACGAAAGGTTATCCGTCAAGTCGCTCGAGGTTGTTGTGGTGTCTTCCTTAACTGGTGCTAGCTCCTCTTCTATCTTGATGCTGTTTTTAGCTGGGCAGAAGGCAAAACTTTGCTGAGAATAAATCGGAGGCTTTCTGTCCGAATTGTTGCAGGAGGGAGTGTAAGAGGATTCCCAAGGATCAGAATCTGTGATCATCTGTGGGGCCCTCGTGATCTCTTTGCATGTGTGACTGCCAATGTATGTGATTTGGTACAATTTGGGGTTGTCCTCTATTTTCTGGACTTGCTTGGTAGCTCTGCAACCCTGGTCATGCTTGTGTGTGCACCTGAAGTAGCACCTGACAATAACATCACAGTTCAAGAGGAATGAGATTGATGATTCCCCAACCTTAAACCTTAATCCCTGAGATTTTGCCCGTGTTTGATATTTTTATGGCGGTGACCCACTCCTTATTATTCTCTAGTTGCCCTTCAGGAAGCAACTGTTTAGTTAGTTTAACTAGCTTGATCCAAGAAATGAGGTTCCAACACAGAAAGGTAAGATTTGGGATGGTAAGAAAACTTGGTTGTTAATGCTAGATGCATATTTCAAGATCGTTGGCCTTCTCACTTCAACCCCTAAAGGAAAGTTTTGGAATTGAGGTGAAATGAGAAGCCAATGACAAACCTTGGGTATTTGGAATTAAGAATGTCCTTTTGGCCGTACTTTCTCCAAGCATGACCATCATCCTTGGTGGAAGACCTTGTTGTGCGTGTTTCAGACTCCTTTCTGCACTCAATCAAGAACCAAACCATCAGATAAATCCAGGAACGCAAAGCTAATTGACCAATTAGATGCTCGATTAAGTTATCTAACTAGATCCACTGAATGATTACATTGACCGTACGGTATCATGTACAAAAAGGGCTCGTTTTTAGGAGAAATTGGGCCGATTGCAGGTAAGTGGAAATCATTAACCCCTGCAACAGTAAGAAGAAGAAACAGAGGACTTCATATCTCGAGCGGCGAGTGAAAGAAAGAAGTCAGGAGGTACCTTCTCTTATAGCAACCTCTGCCGTCTTTCAAGCCCGGCCTCTTCCTGTTCTCGCCGGCATGTTCAGACCCCTGATCGTCACAACCGGAGCCAAAGCCACCCATTTGGGGCGACATATCCTCGTGAACCTCACTCTCTTCACAAGAACTCAACGCAGAGAGAGTCTCGGTGAAAGATCTCAAGATCTTCACGACAAGTTCGTCGGCCGAGACAGACCCATTACTCCCAGAGGGTTTACAGAGGAGGGCCTTGAGCCGGATGGCCAATTCACGGCCCTCGACGAGCTCTGCGATCGCTCTGCTCTTGCTACTACTAGTCGATGATCTCTCGAGACAAAAAGTTTCCATTTTTACCTGCAAAAATGGCACCTTCTGTCCGCTCCTGGGAATCGCTGGCGGTATTTCTTTGGGTAAGCGACGGGTGCCGGGGGTTCTTATTCGCTTGTTTGATCGAAGGAGAGAGGAAAGGGGAGAGCAAATCACTGGAAGATGTGAGGAAAGTCGAAAGAAGGAAGGCATGATTTTGAAAGCGAGAGACGAGCAGGGCAGACGAAAACAAAGACGGGAAATTGCTGATGTGGCATTGATGACGTCGTGTCTTAGTGTAAGGATGATGTCAGCGGCTGCTTTTGCTTGGTTCCACTTGGCAGCCTCGGCCCACGTTATTGAGGAAAGATGGGGGGGACCAAAAGGGGATGAAATGCCGACAAAATTACGGGTTAATGATGCAAGTAGCATTTGTTTTAAGGCAAGCTAGTCGTCGATTAGGGAGATGGTATTCACTTATTAACAATCTTTTAATAATACCATTTTTCTCTCTCGAATACCCCTTTAGCACAACGATTCTGATTGCTGCATTGCCCCCACGGCAGCCGATCAATCACGACCGTCTGTCGACAAAGATGCTCCAGGATGATCAATGGCAGCAAGCAGCTCGCACGAATCAAGTGCTCCACTTGATGCACAACCATCCTTTTCTTTAGTGTGATGACCGTATCATAAAAAAACATAAAATTTTCGCTAAGTTTTGTATCTTGATGTACAACGAAATCCCAAAGCTGTCATTTGATTATGATTCATGAGCAGTCAATGAATGAATGATCTGGCATGGATAACGATAAACCTAACTTTTAGAAATTCATGCGGGAGTTTTAAAAAATGAGCGAGTCACATCTTTTTTTTCTTTTATGTCCGCGGAACAGTCTTTAACGATTTATCAACTGCATTAATCCTTATGGATCTTTTTAAAGTATTCCTACTCATGTTTCCGCTGCTGTGATTTTTGGCCACACTTCACTTTCTGTACCCTCTTGTTGATAGCTGTCTGCGGTGTAATCAGTGATTGGTGCAGTGAGCAATTGCACTGCAAATGCATACCAAAGATAAATAAGTAGAAAACCTGAGAAAGGGAAACGGATAAGGACAGAGGAAATTCAATGTCCAGCCAAGTTAGGCTATCTGATATTTGCCCGTTTGCTGCTGTCAAGTTTCCAGGAAATGGCACCGTTCTTGGAGAGAAGGGTGGGGCTGCCCAAATTGTTGACCAAAAATGCTTCTTCCTTTATTGGCACGACTGTTCTTTTCATGGCAAGTTCAATCCTTTTTCCTTTTTATTGGTAATTCAATGGTTCTGCTCTACAAGGCGCCAAAAGAAAAGTGTTTAAAGGATTTTTAGTCAGATGGAAAAAAAAAAAAAACAATAGCTGGGCCTTGTAAAAGGGCAACTAGATATACTTAATTCATTTTTTTTACTTTATAGGACTTACACTTGGTCTGCTTTTGACAAGGGGAAGAAAAGGAAAAAGGGGTAAATTAAGCTGAAAAATCGAGGGACTTCCATAGATTTTGTGTTTGGGAGCTACGATGGCAGAGCTGTGTACCCCAAGTGTACGTAGAGGAGCATGTAAAATTTCGTTGTTGCCTCTCTTTTACGGTTCGTTTCTGCAGATGTTTTGCCGTCTCTTCATTTCCTTTATCGCCTTTGTCTCGTTTCTTCAATCACGGGCACTTGCCCCTTTGGCGTGTCCCCAAGGAGTTCTCGAGTGTTTTAGTTGACAATTGTCAATAGGTTTGACATTTCCAAGCATTGATCTTGCTGGTTGTTCTCAGATTACCAGTTCACAATCGAGGTGGCACTTGGGTTTTGCTCGCTAATCATCAATTTTCCTTTTTTTTTTAATTTTCAGCTTCAGATCTTTGTTTTCAGCAAGTGACAGAAAAAGAGGTTCTCGCGAACATGAATCCGCACTGTGATGATCATGGTTTGACTTTCGAGCAGCGTTTTTGCGAATTTGATATGTGAAATGACGTGGCGGTCGCAAATGGTATTTGGAAATCCAAAGCAAGTCGATCGTGTTTTAACCAAAAAAAAAAAAAAGATTAAAAATCTATCGCCTCCTTTTGCAAATCGGTTCTTGTGTACCGTACCGCAATTTGTATTGTAGCATTCCCAACGTCATTTGAAGTATTTTTAGACTTCTCCGGTACGAAAAGTAGAAAGTTTCAAAACAAGTACCCACAAAAAACTCATCAAAATAAGTATTTTATCGACATTATTCGATGGAAGCAAAACCTATTACTACCGACACGTTGTAACGATAACGTTAATCAAGATCGAGATAGCTCTCCGATCAACCTCAAAATAAAATGCAACAATTTTTTTTTTTTAAATTGTGAAGATGCGGCGTTCTTTTCCTTTTTCTTGGCACTAAATTCCGTACTCCATTCGTGCCCACCTCCAAACTGGGCATACGAAACACGCACAAACTTTGACTTTCCCCTTGTAGCACCAACCATCACAAGTAGATCGGTGGGTGGTGGTAGCGTAAGAGGCTGATTAATTATAATTTTCCGTATTAATCATATCTTAGTGCAACTTGATTAAGATCCAAAAATTATAATAATTCAAGTTATCGCGCGAGAGGAGTCCAAGAAAAGGTTTTTCTAAATATTGGAGAGAGAATGCTGCCGTTGCCCCCATGTTCCCCATCCTCACGCCAAGTTAGAGCAAGAACAATGATTAAGCGGGTTAATCCTAATCTAATTCCGGCGCTTTCCTCTTAATCTAGTTGTGGCTCCTGCGGTTCGATTTGGGCCATGCCGGGCTCTTCCGACGGCCCAGGAGGACGGGCGCTGGGCCCACTGTCAATGGGTTCTTGGGCCAATACACGGCCCATGGGCCTGTCGAGCCCGCGAGGCCCGCCGCCGCCCTCCTGCGAAACAGGGAGCGCCCACAGGAAGAAGATGAACTCGCGAAGAAGACGAAGAGCGCCTGCCGCAGCAGGCCGAGCAATAAACAATGGCTGCGCCTGCGCTCAAGCACAGAATTCCTCCATTGCGCTTCCTGGGTTTGCTCTCGTCCCTTCCCTTGAGTCCCAGACTCGTCCGCTTCGCTTCGCCGGCGCTCGCCCGGAGCAACCCCTCCTCCTCCTGTCGCCTCCGTCTTCCTCCGCTCAAGAGCCCGAGGATCCCCGCTCGCCGTCCCGGTCCCGGCTCCTGCTCCGCGAGAGGCGGCATGGGTCTCCCCAAATGCTTCTCCGGGTCGGCCGCCGACCCCGTTCCGGGCGACCCGGGGGCCTGGCCCGACCCGCCGGCCCTCGTGGTGGTCTCGTTCTACAAGTTCGCGGATTTCCCCGATCACGCCGAGCTGCGGCGGCCCTTGAAGGATCTCTGCGAGCAACTGGTTGGTACAAGAAGTTTGTGCTCTCGTTTTATTCCGTTTATCCTTCTCGTTTTCGCTCTTGGTTTCCTCTGAGCTTTTGAAGTTTCCTAAAGAAAACTTCGTGCTTGTGCGGAGGTCTCTAGCCGCGTGCCATTTTCAGTCAGTCGATGTTGATATCTTAACTCATGCGAGTGGGGATTGGTGCATTGGCCTTTTGCGGTTGCAAGTACGAACTATATACGTAGTTGGTGTTTTAGCTGAATGCGTGTATGCTGCACTGAAATGTTTACGCGAGCTTGACAGTAAGGTTGTCAAACGGCTCTTGGCGGATCAATGCCGTGTTAATTGGCAAGACGGTTCAAATATTTTATTATCACTAGCAGCATGGTTTGTAGGATTCTAGAGTTAGAGTGGCTTTCTGGTTTAAGCATCCAACAATGGGGATTTCTTGGGGAAAATGTGGTTGACTGCATCCGAAGATTGGAAGTTTTCACAAAAATGCCTGATTTCGGTAATCACTGCCTCTTTATTTACTGGCTACGCTTTTGGAACAATCTCTTAGAAGTTGAAGTTGATAGATTAGGCGTGTTTTATTATGTAATGCTCCAACACTCCTTCTCACTTGTGGCATGTCGTATTGGCCCCAGCCCAATCATGGGAATATCTATTATAGTAGGAAGCACTAAGGGTATGATTTCTTCTTTAAATTTTATGGAACACGGGAAGGTCTGCTTCGATACCAATTCAAATTCATCCGGAAGCGTAACCTCAGCGGCCACCTTATGGTCCGTTTTGGTGGATATATCTGTAGCCTGTTCTTTAACTAGTCATCTCTTTCTCTTTTCTATTGTCTGTCTTGTTTTCATTCATTTACAATTTGGATCTAGCCTATTGTTCTTTCAGCGTGTCTCAGGTGGTATTATCCTTGCACCAGAGGGGATCAATGGGAGCATATGTGGAACCCGCAAATCAGTGGAAAGAGTTCTTGGATTCATCCAGAGCGATGAACGTTTAAATGGGCTTAGACAAATAGAATCTCCCGTGAGTCCTGAAGATGAAGCTCTCCACCATGGACATAGTAGCAGCTCTCCTCTTGCAGCTGGGGAAGATGCCCCCTTCCGTTGGGATCACGTAAGAGTCAAATTAAAAAGAGAGGTGAGGGGAGTCTTCATATTGAATTAGACACATCTCATTGTACATGCCTTTTGAGTTCATGTGATTTGGTACCTTCTGTACAAGTTGATGATTCTGTGTTCCCTTGTGTTTAACCAGATTGTTTCTCTTGGAATGCCTAGTGTCTCACCTGTCGAGAGGGTTGGGAAGTATGTAAATCCAAGGGATTGGAACGTGCTGATTAGCGATCCAGATACAGTGAGTAGCTGACATGTTAATGTCTTTATTTCGGACGTTTCATGTTTCCTCTTTTGCAAAGTTAAACTTTGATTGTCTTTTGGTGCTTTCAATTTGCCTAACAAATCTTGCATCTCTTTTGCTACCTCCCATCCAAAGTGGGAACATTACTTGTCGAGTCCGTTAGCCATTCTTCTTCACCGTCCAGTTGGGGGAACCTATCTTTGATTGACTACTTTGTCTCGAACGAGGTTTCCTCAATTTCAAAAAATGTGTACCTAGACTCATTGAATCTTCAACACGTGTTCATATCCTCTACAAATATTTACTTGATTGCTAAAAGATTTCATTCTGTCCTTATTAGTTGAATTATCTACATCAGATGCGACATGATATCAGATAGGGTCACACATCAAGTGTTTAAATTTCAAGTTGGAGCTTTTGGCATCTTGAGATTCAGGCCTCAAAACCTGGCACTGGGCATAAATAAGCATTGAGAATGCATTTTGGCCAGTCACCTAGATTATTATTTTCTTGAATTGCTTTTAGATAGTGATCGATGTGCGGAATAACTATGAGACGAGAATTGGGAAGTTCAAAGGAGCAGTTGACCCACGCACCACTGCTTTCCGAGAGTTTCCAGCTTGGGTGGATAATCAGTTCCAACCTCCTGAAATGGATGGGGAGCATTTGAAATTGGCTGAAGAACATGGTTCTAATGCAAATACTGATCAACAAGCAGATGTTCCAGAAGAAAAAATGCCTCGGGTGGCAATGTATTGCACAGGAGGAATTCGATGTGAGAAAGCTTCAAGTTTCCTCCTGAGTAAGGGTTTCAAAGAGGTCTGTATGCATGAACTTTGAGTTTCATATCCAAAACATGCTCTATTAGATGCTCCACATAAATAGATCAGCAAAATTTTCCAATGCAGCACCTTCTTTTTTTTAGTTCCTGGCCAAGGTTAGGAGTCCCCTGCTTTCAATTTCATTTTTCTTGAGGGCCTGATAGGTTCCAATTGGCTGTCTTTTCTGCCCTGTGATTACAGTGAAGACCTCCCCTTTGGTCTGTATATTTGCAGGTCTATCATCTGAAAGGTGGAATACTGAAATATCTTGAGGAGGTTCCAAAGACCGAGAGCCTCTGGGAAGGCGAGTGTTTTGTGTTTGACAAGAGAGTTTCAGTTGAACATGGTTTGGCGCAGGGAACTTTCAATCTTTGCTACGGGTGCAAAAAACCAGTGAGTGATGCTGATATGGAATCACCAGAGTGGGAGTATGGTGTTTCTTGTCCGTACTGTTGCTCTTCCAAGTCAGAAGAAGAGAAGGAAAGGGCGAGAGCTCGGCAAAGGCAATTCGAGACATGGGGCGTCATCGGAGGTCCTCACAAGGGTCGACGGCCAATCACAAACTCAGATAACAATAACAGCACCATTAACAGACATTCAAGTTCAGTTTAGCTTTCTGAGAGGGTTTGAGAATCTGGGACTGAAATCGAAAGGGAACTTTCGAAAGAAGCTTTTTTGGGCGAGAACATTCCAACAGCAGTAGTTTTTTGGGGCTTCTTATTTTCGCGAAGCTGGAAACTACAGTGAGAGCACAATGAAGAGAGTAATCTTTTCGCAGGGCAGCTCCGGTTTGGACAATGGTTGCCAACTGACGTTGGATATGTTATTTTTTATTGATGACTGACATCTTGATTGTATTAGGAGAGTCATATACATTTTCTGGTCTGGGACAGATGTAGCAGTTCATCAAAGTGATGTAAGCATTATATGTATCTGAAGAAAAGAATCTGTATTTTTTCTTATTTTGATCGAGTAATTACAAGGTGTATATATACAGGAATAGAAGACCTAAATTAAGTAACAAAATCAAATCAAATATTTACAGCTAACAAATCAAATCACATAATATTCCAGATAATTAGGGAGAGATTATAGGAGATTTTTCAACACTCCCCCTCAAATTGGTGAGTGAATATTTTCCATGTCCAACTTGCTATAATCTCCTAAAATTTCGACACCGGTAGGCCTTTGGTCAGTAAATCTGCTAGCTAATCTTTGCTAGGAGTGTAAGGAGGACTAATCAAACCGGATTCAAGCTTCTCCTTTATAAAATGCCTGTCTACCTCAATGTGCTTGGTTTGATCATGCTGAACCGGATTGTGAGCAATGTCGATTGCCGATTTATTGTCATAATAGAGTCTCATAGTTCCTTTGTGTTTCACTTTGAGGTCTTCAATGATAATCTTGAGCCACAAAAGTTCACATATCCCATTCGCCATTGCTCTAAATTCAACTTCAGCGCTAGATTTAGCAACCACATTTTGTTTTTTACTCCTCCAAGTGACAAGATTTCCCCCTAGAAAAGTGTAATAGCCGGATGTTAACCTTTTATCTATTGGTGACCCAGCATAATCTGCATCAGTATAGGCGTCAATATTAAGCTTGTCACCCCTTTTAAACAAAATACATTTTCCAGGAGTAGCTTTGAGGTAGTGAAGAATCCAGTAGACAGCTTGCATATGTTCTTCTTTAGGATCATGCATGAACTGACTTACAACTCCCATAACATAGGCTATGTCTGGCCTATCATGAGACAGATAAATAAGCCTTCCTACTAACCTTTTTTTTTGGTAAGGCCTTCCTACTAACTTTTGATATCTCCCTTTTTCAACTATGTTACTCTCTCCCTGTCCGTCCATTTTATGGTTTGCATCAATAGGAGTGCTCACTGCCTTACTATTGAGACATCCTATTTCCTTGAGTAGATCAAGTACATACTTCCTTTGAGATATAAAAATACCTTTCTTAGAGTAGACCACCTCGATACCAAGGAAATATCTCAACCTTCCAAGGTCTTTGATCTCAAACTGTTGAGCAAGACTACTCTTAAGAGACTTTTGTTCAGCTTCATCATTACCAGTCACAATTATATCATCTACATGCACAAGTAGAGCTATGACCATATCTTCATTTGAATGTTTGATAAACAGAGTGTGATCCCCTCTACTCTGCTTGTAACCCATCTCGAGCATTGCCTTCGTGAACCTTCCAAACCAAGCTCTTGGGGACTGTTTGAGACTATATAGAGCCTTTCTAAGCCGACACACCCGATTGCTTCCAAAGTCCTTGTCAAAACCTGGTGGAGGCTCCATGTCGCGACCTAAAATTTCTTAAACTAATGGATTATTAAGACTAAGTTTAACTCGGGCCCTCCCAAGCCCTACCAATTTGCAACTTAGAATTTAAGTTTTTAACATGCAAAAGTTTTCATGCTTAGAGTCGCCACTAATTTATTTGCGGTAGGTCGATTAGAAATCTAAATAAAACATAGGGAGATATATTTTATTCCTACTAACCAGAGATTTTAAGCTCGAAGACTTGGTTACGTTAGATCTAGTCTAACGCCCTTTCGATACCTTTTCTTTTCAAAAAAAATATTTTGGCAGACAGTTTGGATCATTTTAACTTGGTTACTAGCATGTGGAGTGATCATACGGGTATGCAAACCACCAAAGTAACACCCAATAATCAAAACATTCAATAAATTGCAAGATTGGGAAAATTACTTACCTCGAAGCAACGTAAGCATCTGCATTATTAGCTAGAAAATCACATCAACAAACCTAATATGATTTCTAATTAATAAGCAGTTCACTCAATATTTTTTTGAGGTTTCTTCTTATTTAAATGAAAACTAATCTATATGCAATGCATATAATGCAATTCCTAATTAAATGACCTGAACATGCGGTTTCTAATGACGGGCCAAGATTAATAATTATTCTAGCATGACAAGCACGTGTTTATTTTTGGTATTTTTTTTATGAAATTCGGAATTAGAAAATAATGAAAATTTATTATCTAGTGTAAGATATTATCCAATTCATTTTAGGAATCAAACTAGGCCAAATCCTAAGTTAAATCGGAATGTTATGCTAACTAGATAAACCCTATAAAAGCATGCAATCTATTTAAAAAGACTTACCTCGATCCTATCTGATCAAATCAAAACAAAGATAGAAAGAAATAGCAATCAAATGACATAATATCACAAAATATTACCGACATCCATTTAAATTTAGAAACAATAGATTGACAAATTGTATAACGGGCATGAGGATCGGATTGGCCAATTTTTTTTCATGTAATCGCGAATCATATCTCGGACGGGAGATCGGATTGACGATTTTCCGTGCGATCGCAAGTCATATTTCGAGCATGAAATCGGACTGTCGATCATATGCACGTTGTGAAATTAGGAAATAACTCCTAATTTAAAGGCTATTCGAGAATTTAATAGATATAATAATATCGTTCAAAGATTCATACAAAATTGTAATATTTCAAACAAGGAAACAATATACGTGAAAGTTAAATTAGATGAGATCTTTACCTAATTTGAATATTTGCTTTCCAAGTTCGGACTAGTGACGGATCCGGATCGCAGGACTTGGCGAATGGTGGCTTGCGGGAAGCAGTCTTCGCGGTGGTTTTCTACGTGAATCACACTAAGGTATGAAGATGAGAATTGATGGAGAGTGGGCCCCCTTCACTGCAAGGACACTTACGGATGGACGTTGCTGCATTTCACACCAAATTGCTGACTTCACTGGTCAACCTGCAAATAATTTACCAAGGAATTCAAAGAATTTGTCCCGGGTTTGGTAGAATATCACCCGGAACTGTACACGATGAAACACAGCGCTGCAAACACTGTGAAGCTGTAGAACAGCAGCTTGGGTGCAGTGGGTGATGCTCAATGGCTTTGCGGCACAGCAAATTCGTCGCCGTCGGCTCAAACTATTGCGGAACGAAGCAGCGGGTTCCCGATTGATTACTGGAGCAGAGACGTCAACGAGTGGCTAGGACTGGACATAGTCATTGGCTGGTCACGGTTGTGTTGAGACGAACTGGATCAACAGCGACACAACAAGAAAGGCAGCTTGTGATGGAACGAAGCAACCAAGCAGCGTTGTCGGTGCAGATGGCAAGAACACTCTCTGGTCATGGAATTGGGAGGAAGAAGACGACTCTCTGACTCCCTCTTTCACCTTTTTGGCTGCGTCTTCTATATGATCAAAACCCCCCACTGATCACGATTTTTTTTCTCTCTCTCACCTTTTCCCTCGTATATCTCCCTGTGTTTCTTGTGTTTGATCAAATCAAAAAGAAAAGGCCCCCCGCCTCTGTCGCTTTTTTTGGGTTTCTTTTATAATTTCTTCCTTTGTTCTTCAAAAGAGGAAATATGAATATATGAAGAGCCATCTATCGACTACCTTCTTTGTGTATAACAAATATTATCAAAAAGGTATATTGCTTAAGATCAACTATATGTCCCACGCGCAATATTACCTCTTATTCAATATTTATTATACGTGAATAATGCTAAAAATCTTTTCTTGCCTTCCTTTTATTCCCTTTGTCCGCATAGCACCAGCTCAGCAAATATTTTCTTTTATTCTTTGCATCATTCATCCACTTGTGCCCGTAAATCAAAGATATGTGTGAAGACGATATGTGCCCTGCATGATATTCTTTCCTTTCATTTATCTGACCATGCCATGGAGAATAATTTTCTAAGTCCATCATACTTTCGGTCATAGCATGGGCTTTTTGCCAACCTTTCTAATTCTCGCGGGCTTAGTTCAATTAGCTTGATTAAGCACATAACTATTCACTCAAGTCCATCCGCCGACGGTCTAAATGCAACTATATGACCATATTGCTACTAATGTTCCTAAATTCTAAATGCAGTTTAATTATTATTTTTGCTAGGTGTCGGGATTGACTCCTAATTTTCCTATGTAATATGTACTCAAATGGATCACCAAAATTTAGGTGTTGACACTCCATAAAGACTTCCTCCTCCAAATCTCCATGTAAAAAAGCGTTCTTCACATCAAATTGCTGCAAAGACCAACCAAAATTTGCTGCAAGAGAAAGTAGCACCCGTACTGTGTTCATCTTTGCTACTGGTGCGAGGGTCTCTTGATAATCCACCCAATAGGTTTGGGTGTACCCCTTTGTGACTAGCCTTGCTTTATACCTTTCCAAGGTCCCATTAGCTTTGTACTTAAGGGTATAAACCCATTTACATCCCACTTGTTGCTTGCCTTGGGTAAAGTCACAACTTCCCATGTATCAATCTTCTTCAATGCATTCATTTCCTCCGTCATAGCTTTTATCCAATTCCTATCCTCAAAAGCTTCATGTACCGAGTTAGGAATAGTAATTGAATCAAGAGTAGTAATAAAGGCTTTGTGTTGAGTAAATAGTTTATGGTACAACACAAAATGGGAGATAGGATGTTGGGTATATTTCCCGGTAGCTTTTCTCAAGACAATAGGTAAATCCAAATCACTTAACTCAGGTTCATTAGAAGAAGGGTGAGTGATTTCATTTCCTGATAACGGTTCGGATAATGGGACTTGATATAGTTCTGGATTGAGCTTCGTCCTTCATGAGTAAACTTACAGTTTGGTTGGTTCATTCTTAGTAGAACTAGATGAGGATGATGATGAACTAGGCAGAGGACTTGATGGGGGACTAGAACTGGACAGAGAACTAGATGATGAAGGACTGGGTGGACTAAGAGGGCTAGGACTAGACAGAGATGGGGAAGGAGATGAAGTTGGATTGAACGAAGTAGGATTAGGCGACGCACTAGATAGTGGAGGCAGTAGTTCAAACCCACTATCTTCATTTGGAGTCTCCCCCTGAAGATGGTGGCGGGAAGGAAAAAATGACCAGTTTTCATTAAAAGTGACATCCACAGAGATAAAAACTCGACGTGTTAAAGGGTCATAGCATTTATAACCTTTTTGAGCATTAGAGTACCCAATAAAGACACACTTTAGAGCACGGGGGTCAAGTTTGTTTTGGTTGTGATTATGAATATGCACAAAAGCAACACAGCCAATGATTCGAGAGGGAAAGAGATATTTATGGGAAACATCAGGAAAATAGGTAGACAGGAGCTGTAAGGGACTTTTATTTCCTACGATTTTGAAATGAATCCGATTAATCAGATATGCTGAAGTTAAAACAGCTTTCCCCCAAAAATGCTTTGGAACAGACATTTGAAAGAGGAGAGCCCGAGTAACATTAAGGAGATGTCTATTTTTCCTTTCGGCTACTCTGTTTTGTTGAGGGGTATCAACACAGGAAGACTCATGAATAATCCCTGAGTTTGGAAAAAATGATCAAGATACTGATTGAAATATTCCTTCCCATTATCAGACCTAAGTCTCCTAATTGACACCCTAAATTGATTGACTATCATTTTATGAAAGTTTTGAAAGATAGATTGAACATTAGATTTGTCTTTCATAAGATATAGCCATATTGTACGAGTACAGTCATCGATAAAAGAGACAAACCATCTAGCTCCTATAAAATTAGCAATTTTAGATGAACCCCACACATCAGTATGGATAAGAGAGAATGGTGTTGAAACTCTAGCATTATTATTCAAAGGAAATGAAACACGATGATGTTTTGCAAGTTCACAAACTTCACAGTGAAGATTTTCAATAGCAACATCTTTAAAAATGGAAGGAAACATAGTCCTAAGAAGACTAAACGGTGGATGTCCTAATCGAAAATGGTGAAGCCAAATCTGAGATGAGTGGATAGGATTGCAAGAGTTGTTTCCTGTGTTACAAGAGTTATAAGAGGTATTATAACCCACAAGAGACCAACCAATTTTACTCGAATCCTCAAGGTAGTATAGCCCATTCCGTTCCTTAGCAAATCCAATTGTCCTCCCCGTTTTTTCAGGTCCTACAAGATACAATGATCAATAGAGAAAAGCACCTTACAATTCAGATTTTTGGTAAGTTGATTAATGGAAAGGAGATTGGTGGACAGCTTAGGAACATGAAGGACATTGTCAAGTTTAAGTAAGGGATTTAGAGTTATGGTTCGTTGGCCAGCTACGGTAACAAGAGATCCATCTGCTATGGTAATACTCCTATCTCCTGGTAATGGTTTATATGTTTCAAATTTAGTGGGATCATGTGTCATATGATTGGTTGCTCCTGAATCAAGAATCCACGAATTAGGGTACCGAGAAGCTGTTGAGTTTTCGGAAATTAGACATGCACCCAGTTGGACTAATGAACACATATCAGAAGACTTATATAGGGAGTCAAGGAGAGCCCTGATTTTACCAACTTCTTCTCTGTTAAGTATCTCCTCACTAACAGGTTTGTATTGGTCCATAGGGGCAACTTCACCTTCACTGGTCATGTGCGCTTGTGGCTGTCTTTTAGCTCTATTGAGCACCTGCGTTCTTCCATGAAGCTTGAAGCAATTCTCTCTTGTATGGCGTGGTTTCTTGCAGAAACTGCACCATAAACCTTCACTGCCCATTGTCTTAATCAGATCTGGTCTCCTGTTTTTGTCAGGATTTCTTTCCTCCTTAATTGCTATCATGGAGGATCCTTCGGTGTGTTGGTCTTCAAACATTACAGTCTGTCGGCTTTCTTCTCCTCTTACGGTAGAAAAAACTTCATTCAAGGATGGCAGCCGCTTCTTTCTGAGAATCTAAACTCGAATCTGATGAAAGTTTGCATTCAGCCTGCCAAAAACTCAAAAATCCTATCTCTCTCCATATGGTTTCGGAGAGTATTAGTGTCTTCAGCACACCTCATCTCTAGATTCAGATTGTGATCTATTTCAAGCTAGAGACCTCTCATGAGATTGTAGTATTTTGTAACAGAATGATTACCTTGTTTTGTTGTTGAAGCCTTCGTCTTGAGTTCATATATTACTGCTGCATCTTGAACTTTTGAATAAGATTGACGAACAGCCTCCCATATGTCCTTGGCAATAGGGAGAAACATGTAGTTTTTGCTGAATTCGGGGTGCATTAAGCTTCACAACCATGACATAATTGAGGAATCTTCTTTGTCCCATGTCTGAAACTTGGGATCACTTTTTTCCGGACCGGTGCCTTCTAGATGATTGAGCTTCCCTTTTCCTTTAAGAAACGTCCTCACAATCTGTGCCCACTGAAGATAATTTTTTCCATCCAATCGGTGTTCCTTCATGTTGGGAAAATCTCCAATCGATGAGTTGGATCGGTCCTGAAGAGAGGACCCAGTTTGGTTGGAGATAGCCTTCCCTGAATCTTCCATTCGGCAACTTGAAAGGACAGATTATAGTAAGAGACTAAGAAGGGATCAAGTAACAAGGGTGTTTATCACACAACTTGAAGGCCAACAATAAGGCTGGCTTAGTCAGCAATAAGGCTAAAATAGAATGGCAGCAATAAGGCTGAAAAAAAAAGGGCTGCAATGAAGCAGCAGTGGTGGGAAAAGAAACGGAAGTAGGAAATTCATATTAGAAAATCAGGCTCTGATACCATGAAGAAAAGAATCTGTATTTTTTCTTATTTTGATTGAGTAATTACAAGGTGTATATATACAAGAATAGAAGACCTAAATTAGATAACAAAATCAAATCAAATATTTACAGTTAACAAATTAAATCACATAATATTCCAGATAATTAGGGAGAGATTATAGGAGATTTTCCAACAGTATCTTATTAGAGAAAGAACTACTTCTCGGCGTCTTTCTTTAGTCAATCCGGTGCTAGTGTCGGTGTCGTGTCGTCGTAAGTATGAAACTATGCATGCAAATGCAAGATGGAACCCTCGAGGGAAGTTTGAGGATTTGGGATGCTCTTCCTTCTGTTTCCTAACAAAAGGGATGGGCACGGATGATCTGTGCTCCGGGACGCACCATTACATTGGTCGGTACAACTCGACTTATCGACCCATATATTGGCTCACATGGGTCGGCCAGTGAACCCACATTGTTGATTTTAAGCATCTCTAATTCTAAGAATCTCATACGAGCGGTGTGGATATGAACTTCTCCTAGTTCAAGACTCTTTAGTATTCTCTTGTGATCTCTACAAGTTACCCTTTCTGTTCTCCACAAGCTACATCTAAAACTCACATCCAACTACTGCATAGATTAGTGCATGAACTTGCAAGGACCCTAATGATAACTACCTTAATATGGGCCCCGGTCCTCGGCCGGGACAAACACGACACATTGATGCTCAAGCCTTTGCAAGGCTCGGCCAGCAACATAGGTCGAGCCAGGCATGTGTTGCTCGAGTGTGGCATGATGCCGTCAGGGGCCAGGCCGGCTTCGCGCCACTCATCGAAATTTTCTTATAAAATAGGGTTGCGGATTTGGTAAATTGGAAAGAGTTATTGGGCTGAATTGCTTCGCCCAAGTACTTATTTACAAAATCAAGAATCAACCCTATTTCTCAAATGGGATTATTTAGGAGTATCTAATCTTGTCGGGCCCGACCAAAAACCAAAAGACAAGAAATTTTTTCGGGCCGACTCAACGTAAACTCCAGTGATTTGACCCTGAACTTAAAACCCAATTCCTCTTCTCCTTCCCTACCGTCAGTTCGCAGCTCAGCCTCAGCTCGCTTCTCAACCTCGCCGTCCACGGCGGAGCCAAAGCTCCGGCCTTTAGCCTTTTGAATCGTTCCGCGCCGTGAGAAATTCCATAGAAACCTCGAACTGGTTCTTCAGGTATTCGCGGGTTTCCCCTTTTTTTCGTGCGCGATTTGCGTTTCCCTGTTGTTGTAGCGGCGGATGCTTACATCGTTTCCTTGCCAACGCTTTGTGATTTGGAGGAATTCGTTCTTCGGGTTGCAGAGATGAAAGGAGGTCGGAAGAATCTGCAGTGGGCTGCGGAGGAACGAGAGGTTACTCTGCAAGATGGGCAAAGCATCGTGCAAGCTGTTTCCCACCGGGGTTCCAATCTCGTCGAGGTCGTCATCCTTGCCAGTAGCTAACGCCCTTTTGCTCTCTCTCTTTTCTCTCTCGATGCCCACCTATGTTTATACTCATGAATATGTCGTTTCACGTATTGGTCTTGGTAATGCAATTAGCATTCGTGGCTGTGAGTAACTGGTTTATGTGGAAACGGTGTTTTCCTGTGAAAAGTTTTGGTGATAATCAGTTTGTTGAACAGGTACTTGGTAAAGGGAGGATTTGTCGAATGGCTTTTTTTTTTGGGTGGATATCTTTTGCTAGAAAAAGGCTTTTTTCATTTGATTCTTCGAGGATGGTAGTTAGCCGCCGCGCGGGCGGCACCAACAGTCATTTGATTAAAGTCGAGGCAGTTCGTAGGAACCAACTTACAATGTATTAAAACAGAAGTTGTCTTCGGGAGTTCGACCGCACATCATCTGCTGCATGCGAAAGTGTAGCTTTCTCATGTGAGAGTGCTTTTAAGTTTAAGTTTCTCCAGTGTTGTCTGTTGAGTTTATGGGTTTCACATGTAAGAGTACATGTACCAATTTCTCTCATGCTTTTTTATCTGGCTTTTTTTCTTTGTCGTTCTGTCCTTTAATCCCTTACTTTTTCTTTTCCTCTCATTTATGTCCGAATTACTGATTATGCTGTTTCATTTCGTCTCTTAAGGTGATGGATGCGCAAGGCAACAAACTTCTGGCGCTAATCCCAGCTAAAATCCAAAAGAAATATTGGATTGGACGAGGTTTGTTCTTGAGAACAAATTTCAACTATGTCCTACAGCTGTAGTTGAGATTGGGAGGATGTGAATAAGCAAACTTTTCTCAATGCCACTTCTGCTAAATTTATAATCACGGTTTATGATCATGTCACTACACTTTTAGGACTGATATGATATCATACATCCAAAATGCACTTTGTTGTCCTTTATATTTACTTCTTTCAGCTACTTGATTATGTCTTTGCTGCCGTAGCTGTAGAGCCTTGATGGTTCTACTATTTCAGTATATTCTCTCTCTCTCTCTCTCTCTCTCTCTCTCTCTCTCTCTCACATACACAAATCTATTTGTGCTAAAGTTTGGTTGTAATAGCATATCGGAAAATTTTTTATCTGAAAACTTGAGCTACGTGAAGAAGAGAACAAATATGTACGTAGATAACTCGAAGTGTGTCCTGGTCACTAGTTTTATGAGATGTGAACATTGCATCCATGATTTTAGACTGATATGCTCTTGCGCATCTAATTTTCCCAACATCCTTTACAAGTTGGAAGAAGTACATTCTGTTGATTTGATCTGATTGCTTAATTAAGAAGCCTTTTGGTTTATGTGGCAGGGACATTTGTTGTGGTTGATGACAGTGGCAAGGAAAAGGCACTTGAATCAGGTAGCAAAGTGGGATGTATTGTTTCTCGAGTTCTGTTCTATGAGCAAGTGCGTGAGCTAAAGAAGTCTCCAGATTGGTGAGTTTTTCCCTTTGCCTTTGGATTTGCAGTTGATTCTGGCTCTTATCCCCTCTCCCCCAAGCTTATACTTCCGCCTATGAGATCCAAGCCTTCACCTATGTCTTTTTAGAACTTAAGACAACTTCAATACTTCAAATGACTGAACGGTTACAGAAGAGCTCTTAAATTGTTATTCTGAATCCGGACCGGCATTGGCAGTTTGTCCCTCGTTTGCTTTTGATGGACAATGTCTTTGTTCCTGATGTTTGTATTTACATCGCATGATGCAGGCCTGAAGCTTTCAAATCCTCTATGGACTCATCGAGTGAGAAGGTGCTCGCAGTTAACAACTCTAGCAAACAAACGAATGATCCTGACTCAAACAACGGTGATAACGATAATGATGATGAAGAAGACGAGAAGGAGGAGGATGAGGATGGACTCCTGCCATTAGAGCCAAATACTAATAGGTTAGGACCGCCAGAGTTGCAGCACAAAGATTCAGATTCTGATTCGGGTTCCGATTCAGATTCAGCTTCTTGACATATTTACCTCAGCCCACGTGGGCTCACTGCCAGGACGGAAGTCATTTCCGTTACGTCGTGACATGGACGAAGCATTTGATATTTTGCTGGTGGAGCTGTCCAGGATTATCAAAATTCTGCGGACACAATTAGATGCTGCGGTTGAGGGTTCTCTCCTTGTGGAGCTTGTAATGGGTCCTTCGGCGGCCATTAATCTTGTTAATGTTGGGGGCATAATTCAGCCATTTATATACAGTTAAAATGCAAATACTGCATTCCTGGCTGCTCAAGATGATAATCTTGTGGCCCGTATCATTGTCCAAATGTCTGTCCATTATTGTACAATCGTGATAAAAAGTTGAGTAATCCCATAATTGACAATTACGGGTGCGATTCTCAAAACGTGAGGGACCATTTGGACTTCTTGCAAAGCATTACGATGGGCAAAATTGACGGCTGACTTTGATAAAATCTACGGCAGTGACGAGAGGACAACGAGTCCATCAACCGTCAACTAACTACTTGGACATCAGCTACGAGCTTGGCAGTTGGGACGCCACGTGGCATCATCGCTTTCGCTCTGTTGAAGGGCGCTAGAAGGTTTTTTCGATTTCCCTTGCTGCAAATCGCTAAGCCACTGAGACAGACGGACAGAAATTTCTTTGTCATTCTTTCTGAAAATTAAAAAAGATTTCTTTTTTTTTCTTCTTTTTCGAGTGATGCAATGATTTTCTCGTTGCTCGACAGACAATTCCCACATTTTTTGTCCCCCTCCCAAAGAAAAATGCGTTCAGACGGGAGACGTCGCCGTATTCTAGTACCAGTCCGAGACGAAAACAAGACAACAGAGACGCGAGCGCACACAAATTCTCGTATTCATAGACGTCGTATTTGTCCGTAGCTTGTGGGAATTACAGACCGCGGAAGAGCAGTGACAAGAAATGGCGGTCTCGGCGGTCAGGGGCGTCGCGTGTGGGCGTTTGCCTCGCTTTCAGTTTCATCATTCTCGGGTTCAGTTTCTGTAGAATTATTGCTCAATTTTTAGTCTCAAGATTGGATTTTTATTTGTTTTTACCTTTTCTGAGTTCTTGAATCGTCAGATGCAGAGTTCGAGCTTACCTCTGCGTTCAAAGAGGCTGCTGAATGAGCGGTCAAAGGGGTTCACTCTCTTTGCTCAATACTCCCAAGCGCAGGATCTTTTCTCTTCACGCCTTCAGGGTACTTGATTTCTTTTTCTTTAAAAATCTCTGAAGATTCTTGGTTCACTATGTTATAATTTTTTGGATCGTTGCTGTTGGTTCTTTAGTGGGCTCGGGTTTCACTCTGTGAGTGAGTGAATGAGGGTTACCTGAGCACACAGAAGGTGGTTGAATTTGTGGTGAACCGGATTAAATTCTTGGACGAAATGGATTTCTCTATTAGAAGAGAATTTTACTGGCGCATGGGGAATTGGTTTGTGGATTTAGTGGAGTTCCTTGGTAGTGATGTTGTTATTGAATCTTGCATAGTGCCAAGTGGTGCATAGACCTGAATTTTGTTGGTGCCAGTGGTTTGGTTAGTGTTAAGGCTTGGTTTCATGGTGTTATGGTATGCTAGACCGATCTTTTTTATGGGTCTTGTCATGATGGTGAACTTGCTGGTCATTTTGTGTTTTGGTGTTCGCATGAGCGTAAGTTCATTGTTTTGGTTTTGCTATCAGACAGCATTCAAAACTTGCCCAAGTTGGTGCAAGACATTGTCCAGACATCTATCAATACTGGTCCACGTGGAGCCTTGAGGCTTGCACAAGGTATTCAAGCAGTGATTGGAGTCGGCAGCGAGTGGCTAGCAGATGTATCCAGGGTGGGAGCTTTTTGATTTTATTATCGTGATGCATGCTTCGCTTGCACATTTCATCCTAGCTCGACTCTACATGACTCCCCCTGTGGTTGTTTCCAGAGACAATAGTCCAAAGTCATGAATGTTTGACATGAGATCGAGTAGGATTCTTCTTTTGTATTTCGCACATGTGGACTTATAAAGGGTAATCAAGCGGTGGATACAGGAATATTCTTGCACGGAAGAATGGCTTTCTAAAAATTTTTGATGAAGTAATCTCCTGTCCTGTCATGATTGCCGCGGACCTAAATCCATCAGCCTTTTTCCCTTGCAAAAGTCATAGTCCATAATGCTTTACAATTTCAGGGAAGCATTATTCAAATTTCAAATTGAAGTAGTGATTATTAGTCTGTGAGAATTAAATTTTGCTGCAGAAAGGCATTATTAAATTGGAGTTATAGATAAGTTGAATCATCGTAAGGCTTTAAGTCGAGGATAGAGAGAACTTGCATAGTTCTGCATGGGGGTGGCCTTTAGTGTCTCTAGCGCTTCTGGTAGCTGCAAGGTCACAACTGTAGTTGCATGCCTGTACTTACTCAATAAAATGTCTCTCTCATGTCTTATACTTATTTGTGGGCTGCATCTTCTACACATCATTCTTCATGATAAGAACCTTTTCTTTAGTGTAGTTTCTCATCCATATTCTAGAAAAAAAAAAGTGAGTTTAATTTGGTGGTTAGGGTTTATTTGCAGTGATGCTTTTAACTTTTTCTCACAGAAGTTGTAAACATCTTATTTTGTAGTCCACAAATTCTTCAGCTGGATTGCCCACTGAGTCGCAGATTGGGTTACTTTCCCCTATTTATTTGAGGAAATTGTTTGAACGCATGGGAGCAACTTATATTAAATTGGGTCAGGTTAGCTCCGATACCTAAAGTTGTGTGTATGCAAAGTGTATATTTGACATGGGGGAAAACATGTTCTTTATGCCAATTCATTCTCATTTCTGGTTATTTTAGCATTTATTTGAAGGATTTTTCAATAACCTTAACGGTTCTCCATTATTTTTATAGTTCGTTGCATCTGCTCCCACATTGTTCCCTCAAGAATATGTTGAGGAATTTCAGAAGTGTTTCGACAGTGCTCCTGCAGTTCCTTTTCAGGAGATCCAAGCCATCTTGCGTGAAGAACTTGGGAGACCAATTGATAGTGTTTATGAATATGTTGATCCAACGCCACTTGCCTCAGCCTCAATAGCACAGGTTTTACACATCTCTTCATTCAGGACTACAGTCTCTTAATTTACACCCTATCTCCTTTGCACTAAAATTTGCATCATATGGCTAATCATGTATGTGGTTGGAAATGATCCAGTGGTTGTTACATGTAGGTTCACAGTGCAAAGCTCAAAGGCTCTAGGGAGGACGTAGTTATAAAGGTTTTGAAACCGGGAATAGAGGATATACTGGTGGCTGACATGAACTTTGTGTATGTTGTGGCACGCATACTGGAGTTTCTAAACCCGGAACTCAGCCGTACATCGCTGGTATTACTTAGACTTACTTTTGAGATTTGGTAGCTTAGGACTTCGATACTGTCTATGATATACACTAGCTACACATTGCCTGATTTTTGTTCTCAGATATTCTGCTGCATTTTTGGCTCGATAACTGTATCTTCATTCAGTAGGTGGGTGTTGTCAAAGACATTCGTGAATCAATGCTAGAAGAAGTAGACTTCTATAAGGAGGCTGCAAACATTGAAAGCTTCAGGAAATATTTGGAAGTAATGGGGCTCACTAGACAGGCTACAGCACCGAAAGTTTATGAATATTGCAGCAGCAAACGGGTTTTGACTATGGAGAGGCTATATGGTGTTCCGCTTACTGATCTTGATTCCATCAGTTCCCTCGTTCCTAGTCCAGAAAATAGTCTTATAACTGCCCTTAACGTGTGGTGCGACTATTGTCTACAAACTCATGTGTGCCTGTTGTCACTTCTTTTCTTGACACACAAAATGCTATGTGAGGTTTGATTTTGTATTTTGTTGCGTTACCGTGTAGGTTTGGGAGCCTGCTTGCCTGTGAGACCTTCCATGCAGATGTGCATGCAGGCAATCTTTGGTTGTTGCGGGATGGTCGTATTGGGTTTCTTGATTTTGGTACGCATCTACTTGTTTGTTTCTTCTGATGTTTTCATCTCCATTCCTTTGGCAACAAAGTCTCTGAAAACATTTTTTGTGAGTCGGTGGTTCTGTCGTGTGCACCGTGTAATGAAACTCCAGCAGCTTTTAGTCTGGCAGTCTGGTTGATGATGCCAAGTTGTTACATGGAAGAATGTCATCTACTTTGTCTAAGTTGGCCACCTAGTGTTCCACCTTTTACTCTTAATCATCTTTTGCTTGATTGCACTTGGTTGTTCTTTCCCTCGTACCTATCCAAATGAGAGATGTTGACCTGTTCAGATAGCTGTGTAGTTGCCTTGCTTGCTGCATGCCTACCAGCTAAAAATCATGTACATGGTTCGTCAGGTGAATTTGCTGTGAGAGCAGTTTTGCATCAATGCGAGCAACTTACATTGTGAAAAGTCCTATTTGCAGGACATTCATTGTGAAGTATAATGTCAGAAGCAAAATACTTGTGCAATACTGTAGTAACGTTGCCCATTGCCATGAGTTGAAGTGACTCTTCCGGGTTTCCCCGTTATTTATTAAAGAATGAAGTAAAGTATAGATATTTTCGACCAAAAAAAAAAAAGTAAAGTATATAGAGAATACCTGCCTGTTTGACTAAATCTAAGTTTATTATTCTTTTGCCCACATTCTTTTCTCAGGCGTGTCTCTGAAGTACACCACGAGTATAAGCTGGATTTTAGTCTTGGACATTGACATATGATTCGATATGTGCTGTGTCGATATGTATTATCCTGATACTGTGCAGGCATGACTTCAAATAAGACAGGACTAACATTTCCAATTATTTTATTGTTGTCCATTAGAGCAAGGTGAAGGCAAATAATGTATGCTTGAGAAGATATCACACAGATACAGGATCTTGTCATGTTTACTGTTCTGAAAAAGGTTAATGGTTGTCTCTGTAACTCTTATTTGAGGCAGCAATTGACCATAAGAGAACTATAGTGGTACCTATCTGTCTCTGTGACTTCAAGTGGGTGATGCCTAGTTGTGTAATTTTTTTTTTTTTTTGTTATCAAATTCCTATTAAATTGGCAGGAATTGTTGGACGCATATCTCCAAAGACCTGGGCCGCTATGGAAGTGTTTCTGACATCAATAGCTACTGAAGAATATGAGTCGATGGCATCTGCTTTGATTGAAATGGGAGCCACAAACAAAGACATTGACTTACAGGCATTCTCTAAGGACTTGGAAAAGATATTTTCATCAATTCAGGCAAGAGATTAAAGTTCACAGATTTGCACCTGTTGTGTACTTATAAATTTCGAAAGCGGAGAACTATTGTTCCTTAGGACCATTTTAAATAAGAAACTCGAAGAAGTTTCTCTCGTCACATATGTTTGCATTGATGTTATACCCTGTCATCAACTGTTATAGACTGCAGTTTTTTGTCAAAAGCCATTTCAGATTATCAACTGCGCAAGAAAGTTATAGTTGCGTATTTCATCAGACTACATTTTCTGGTTCTTTTGGAAGACAAACTTATTTAGTTTATCCATTGCAGGAGTTAGACACAGAAATAGTCATCGCAACAGCACGGGAAAGATCTACAAATGCCACCGCTGTCTCAGCAAATCTGATAGTGGATGAGAGGCAGATGAATGCACTCTTTCTTGATGTGGTAATGGTTTTATTTCAAGTGTCGCTGAAAAAGATTCATAAATAGGTGTAGACGTCATCGTAATTGGCAGCAATTAGTTACTGGACATGCTGCTAAATCTTAACCGTTAAATGGGAACAGGTTAATGGTTCTTGATAAGTGTACTTGGAGGCCTATTTTTTGATCTTATATGATGGTACTCGAATAAAGCAACCAAACTGATAAAAAATTTCTGTGGCACAGGTGCGGGTTAGTGAATCATACGGGCTAAGATTTCCTCGGGAATTTGCACTGCTCCTGAAGCAGCTTCTTTATTTCGACCGTTATACACGTTTGTTGGCACCTGACCTCAACATGCTGCAAGACCAGAGGATATCCATCGTCTCAAATCGCAGAAGCAACTACAGAGACCGTTTTAATTAATTCCAGGTGCTACATCACATGACATGAGAAAGCTTTGTTTTCCTGTTTCGTCCATACTATATTCAGTGTAAAGTTAGTAAACCAGATTTTTCACTTCACGCTCCAAGTAATACTCCGAAAAGCTAGACTTCTGTGCTATTCTGTCTACAGCTGTGTGCTCCTCATGTATATTGTTCTTGTACATGCAAACTTTACCCTTTTTGTATTTCTACACTCAAATTATTGCTGACATTGTTAAATTAACGATTTGATGTGTTAGAATAACTGAGATTTATTTCCCGAAACGAGCTCGTAGACACTTTTCGGTAGGTGTGGTCGGTGGTCTCTGCAAGGGTCTCGGGAACCTTGCCTACCAACCAAAGAGGGTGGCTGTACGGGCTCGTCGATGGTGGCATCTCAGCAACTCAAGACATAAAGAGGGGCATTTGTCTGCCTTCCAAATTCTCCATAGTGTAGAAGGCATTTTTAACATCCAAAAGTCACTGTACAGAGAAGATTGTGGTCTCGGTGCATTTAACAGCAGCTCCAATTCTCACTCACTCCCTCCACAAGTCCACCACTCACTCCCATGGCGGCAAGGCCTATCCTCCGCCGCCGCCACAATCCCCAAAACCCATCAAAATTCTCAGATGCTCCAACCTCCTCCTCCCACAACCCACCTGCCTCTCCTCCTACCCTCTTCAAGAGTGAGGGAGAGAGAATACACGATATCGTTATTCAATTGACTTGTCATTGTACTCCATCACAGAAGGCTTCTCTGTGGGTGGCACATGCACGAGGTCTGTCCTCATATTGCAAGCAATTCAATGACTTGCAAAAGAGAAGTTCATTCAAATTCCTCTCACTCCTCTGGCCGCAAGGAATTGATCCCAGGTTTTGGATGGTAAAATCGAGAGAACGCAGTCTCCCCGTCAGGTCGGCCCGGGAGAGACGGACCATTCGAGCTCGACCACGTACGTATTCACAATTATCAACACCCACCACCGTTTCCGGTCTTTGTTTCTCATGCGTGGTGAGTCCGTGCCAGTAGTTACACGACTTCGAACGGAACGAAAGTGTGGTGTCCACGAACAAAGTGTTGGAACCACAAACGATATGGACATTGGAGGTTCGGCGTAACGAGAGCGCGCGCCCACACAAATTTGGGGGACACTATTCTCGTTAAGAGGCCCAATGAACATCCCACTTAGCGTTCCTCCTTTTAACGGTTCAATCAAATGCTTAATGGAGTGTGGGATGTCCTCAGTTGGGGCTAATTATGATTTTATTTTAAAAATAGGCATTTTTTAAAAGATCGTTTCAGTACCTTCACGCGAGGATATTGAATAAGGAAAAGCTCGAGTTTTGGTCTACGGTTTTCACCGGACGAATCCGCCAGAGTGTCGGGGCAATTTTCGCCATTGATGTGAGAATAACATTAAACAGGTCGATTCCGCAATTGTAGAATTTACGCAATGCAGAATGTGTCCGGCCAAGCGTGCAACTTTTTAGGTGGACCCAATGTGAGATGCGCTGCAAATCCATGTAGCTCTTGAAGTCGATGAATGCGACCGCCCTATTCCCACCATGCGCAAGGATTTTTTGTTTTTTTTTGTTTTTTTTCGTATTTCCCAATTAGAGTGTCCTGCCAAATACGTCCATTGTTATTATTTAGGTAGTGAAAAGTACTTCCTACGAGTTAGAGAAAGTCTTAGCCAAAGGAAACATGCTCGGAAAGGGAAATCCATCAACTACTGGCCAATCCCTCTGAAAGAAATACAAAGAATGGAGAAGACCAAGCTCTCAGGTACATAGTCATGAATATAAAATTTGTATTCGTATTCGTATTTCTATCACTTCTTTAAATCACACAAGACTGCCCAAACACATCGGCATCTGCATTCCTGAGAATAGGAATGCTCCAACCTTAAAGAGTTGAGTACTGCGAGTAACTCAACTAGGAGAAGTCCCGTTGAACGCCACGTTACAGACCAATGTGATGTGCGACGTCCAGTAAATTTGCAATAACCATGGATCCTAACCTTATAATCCGAAGGACAAAGAGCATGTGGCTACCTCAGCAAGCACATTATTATTTTCATCTCTCACATGAACACGACTTGGAAGGATAACATAACACATGACAAACTCCCAATGTTTTCTAAAAAGTCTATCAACGCCTGCCAAAAAACTGCATTTCAAGAACCGATAAATAAAGGCCCTTCATTCCTTTAGTTAGGATCTACTCAGGGTGGAAGTGCTCGCCCCACTGGCTGACAGCCTTGGTCTTGTGATCAACTGACTAATTGAAGAATAGCCCATTAGCCGATGGAGTGCTGAACTGGTTTTGCCAGGAACTTCCTCAATCTCTGAGGACATTGCACACTTACTCTCTGCAGAAGTTCCAAAAGAAGAAACATGAGAACAAATCTTTCCATAGTGCCCTTTAACTTGAGAGAGGACAAGTGATGGTGTTGATGAAGCAGGATTACCTTCTTCAGAACATCCATTGTTGTGGTAAGCACCATTATTAGCGGAGCAAGAAACGTGCCCAACCTCAGGGCAACCTGAAAGGCCTCTGGAGGGAGCATCCATTGCACGTGGTGTATACCGAATTAGGTGTGTTCCTTTCTGAATCGAGAACTCCAACACCGTCGAACAAGAACCACACCTCAGCCGATGACATCTTCTTCTTTTAAGGACAAAATCCGCAGGTACCAGCAGCAGCACCGAGCAATGGGAACAAATTATAAATGGGGCCCCACCTATGATAGGCCGGAAGTGTCTCTTGGAAGATTGGCGTTCCTTTCTAAAATGCTTAAACTTGATTTCGTGATCAAACGAGGGGACTGTGCAGTGCCGGGAGCTCAAGGGAGAGGAGGCATATTGATTATACATGCTGCGGCTTGAGTGAACTCTACAGACTCCTTTAGCATGATGAGCGAGTGGAGGCAAGTGTACAGAGTAATGCCTGTCGTGCGGGAAGCGATGGGTAGAGGAGTAATCAGATTTTCTACTATTTTCCATGGCTTCCGACGAGAAATGTTTCCCTGAATAACTAAACTGCCGGGACACTTTTTCATTTCTCATTGCATGGAGATTGTATGTTCTCTTTAGTTTATCCTCCAGTTCAAGAACCATCCTCAACAGATCCATCTCGTCCCGAGAAGGGAACTCAGGCTTCTCTGGTAAACGACAGCTTGAGCTGCGAACCAGATAATTGTGCACCTTGTTCAGGGGAGCCTCATAGTCATATGTTTCCTGGGGATCCCATTGGAAGTTTGGTGCTCCGCTAGGCTCTAATCCCTCTAATTCTGATCTAGTTCGGTATAGAGCAGGAAGACCTTGTCTTGCATGTCTAATTGTTTCACCTTGATCCCGCCTGCTAACTCTAATCGCGTCAATCCCTCCATCTAAATTATAATAAAACGACTTAGAACTCCTTAGGGGATGCTTTGTTCCAAAATTACGGTACGTCTTGTGATTCTCCAGGAAATTCCGCCTAGCGACCTGTTCTTCAGAAACGGGAACATTTGCTTCTTTCCTTCGGGGATGCTTCGTTCTGAAATTAGGTTCCGTCTCCTGATTCTTCTGGAACTTCTGCCTAGCGACCTGTTCTTCAGAAATGGCAAAATTCGCTTCTTTTGTATGATGAACATACCCACCAGCACGTTGATTCTCAACATGAGTAGAAGACTGGTAAACATGATCATTCAATCCCTGGGCTGATGTGGAGATAGGTACTTCTCGAGGTTCACCTCTCAGCGTTGAGCTTGGGTGACCGTAGTCTCCACTTGCAGGGATTGGAGAATCCCTCAGATTTACAATGTCATGTGAAACGCTCTTATCAGGTTGCTCTGGCAGCTTATCGGATATTGAGCTCTCTTCACTTACATCTATATTTGGTCTCGGAGTCTCGACGAGCAAAGTCTGTCCATTATCAAGAGAAGCAAGCTCAGTCGAAGACCGAACATCTCTTGATCCTCCATTTCCTTCTTCATTGCACTCACTGGATGCATCTTGCCTGCTTTGGTCACTTTTAGCTCCGTTGGATGAGAATGACTCATGAGGCTGGTCAGGTTCAGCATTGCCATTGTCAGACATGTGACAGCTGTCCACATTGCTCCGATCAGGCAAACAGAGTGTCAAGGAAGGAAGAGCTGTTCCATGCCCCGACTCTTTTGAGCCGTCACCCACTGAAGTCAATTCAGGCTTATTCTTCTGAGCATCAGCTGCCTCGAGGAGTTCCGATACTGCACTCCCAGCTTCATTTCTGCAATTTTTTGCTGCTTGCGTGGAAAAACAATTAGATTTAAAATGCTAAACCAGATATATATACTGCTATCACCCAAAGTAAAAGGAAAAAATTGCAAGAGTGGATCCCATATCAAGAGTGAAAGTTGCAAGTGACCAAAACCTAAATCCCTGAGGCAATGATGTTATTGGACATCTACAAAGTTGATGACATTTCTTTGATTTAAAATGAAATATCTGGAAGAGATTCTGAAGAAAATTATCAAACACACAGCCATCAAAGTTATCAGGTAATTTACCTCGAAGGACAGCGCTGCATCCACCACATCGGTATACAGAAATATTTGCCGGCTCTGGAAGAAGCTGCCAGCATTTTGGGCACTTGACTATCCGAACTTTACGAGTCGTTCCGGTGGTCATGTTTCTCCCGACAAACTGGCTAGATAGATTAACCTAAATATTGATACTTTCCTAGCACGATGTAAAGTCAAAGAAGAGAAAAGTGAGATTCTGCTAAGATTGGCATCACGGTGTTAACCCTTAACTAGACAACAGATGCTTGTGGCCAAATTGAAGTTTTATGACACAAAAAGCAAGATGTTCCCATAACTAGAACAAGAAAAGAAAGTACATCAAGTTCATGGATTCATGATGTGCAGAGCCAGTCCTAGATATGCATATGAGCTGTCGGGCAATAACAGTTAAGCTGATTTATGGTGCCCTTGTGATTCGGAAGGATCAAGACAACAATCATTGTTAGACACAATTCCACTCTCGCACCATGGCAAAAGTACGTCTAGCTCACAGTTTGTTTCTTCTGAAAACTACTGCTAAAATTTTTCTGGAACCAAATAAGAACCCATGAAATTGCCAGGATTAATTTACAGAAGACATCATGTTAGAGGATTATTCACATCAAAGATTGAACTCCAATCTGTATCATTCCTATCACCATTGTCACAAAAATCTATCAAAAACTTGATATGAATCTGATGTGGCATGTCACAGAACACAATGACATTATCATGTCACTGTTAGAAGTTATGCTTGCATGAATTGAATCACTCAACAGCAGGCTGGGCATAATTGAATTCTTACCCCTTCTACATGGCGTCATCTGGCTCTGCAATTACGTTATGCATTTCCCAACAACAAATTTGGATATTGCAATGTGCCAAAATGACCACATTCCGGCCAATGATTCAGTTATTTTTCTTCTCTTCCCCAAAATCCAACACTTAAAAGAGTAGTTGCTAGAATTGATAAAGGATGCCGACAAAAAGGCCCAGGAAAATAAGAACAGAACAGAGATGACTTGAAACAAACATTATACAGTTGCAATTTACAGCTTCTGACATGATGCATAACTGCGTAAAGAGAGATTTGTGATCAAAAAGTTGACTAATACCGACAATTCGAGCCACAGCAATATCAAAGCGGAGAAGAAACATTCTAACAATCTGCTTATCAAACAGGAAAATCAAGGCAGAAATCAAACTCTTGCTGTCTAGAACTGCCGGTGTTCATGTCCTAATACAAGCCAACACAAATATAATGAAATCCATACATATCAATCCATTACCTTGGAAACTCATTTAAAAATAAGCGCTCGGGGTAAAAGGAAAATGGATGAAATGGGCACTCCAGACAGTTATTCAGTTTTCAAAGCAACCAAATTGACAGAAAGTTGATGCCCAGATCAAACTGACCATACAAAAAGCAAGAATCATCTACAATTATGACAGAACATTTATCAGGATTCAAGAGAACAGCAACAAAAGGAAGAAGAAAATATCATGTCAACCCATGATTCCTAGGCAAATATTGAATAAGATCGACTTAATGCACAAATCTAGATGAAGTTAGAAGACCCAACCAACCTTGGATGAAACACCACAAACTCCGAAAGAAAAGAAGTACATCAGACAGAATTGTTATTCTGCCACATAGAAAAATGAACCAAGAAAAATTCTGATGATACCCGAATTGGAAAAAACTATATTAACTGTCCATTAGCAGGTCTGAGGGATGGGAAGTTAAAACAGAGCCGCTGATATTTATGTAACACTCCATGCATTTTTATCTTTGTTTTTCTTTTTTTTTTGGGGGGGTGAAGAACGACTAACCTTGGGAAGATGATAAAGGAAGTATCTTCTTTCTTTGCTTGTTTTGCTTTGCTCGGCGTTCATTATGACATTCTTCTCTCCTTTTCTTTTGCTGATGCTTCGTCCTCGTTCTTGCTTTCAATGGAATAAAGAGTGCCCAGTCTTCGTAGTTCTCGAGCTTTTTCAGTCAACCCCAGAAGGAGAGCTCTCTCTCTCTCTCTCTCTCTCTCTCTCTCTCTCTCTCTCTCTCTAAGGAGGTGAGGCCTGCCGGGTTGTATGTCAGGGACGTTAAAGTGAGCAATCGACTACTTAAAGCCAAATTGGGGTGACGGCTGACGAGTCACTCACTGCTTACCCTTGACTGGTCTCTCGCTGTTCATCTTCCTCTTGCTCATCCTCCAGAAAGCTTTTCTTGCTGGCATTCAATAGTCGGTTATCGACTTGATGAACCACCTTGACGTAGTAAGCTGCAATCACAGGACAGGATTCTCGTGAGCTCGTATCCTTTCTTACGAATCTTAAGTCTGTGGATCTCACATCTTTTCGCTCTTTTTAATGAATCTTTAAGCTTGTTGACTGGTTCTTGCTTATGTGACGCTTCATTACCGTGAACGGCAGGCCTTAGACTAACTGGTGAAAAGAAATTCAATAGTTAATGTGCAGAAATCCATATGAAATGTGGCAATGTGCTTCAGGGTAAAAATATAGGTATAAACAAGAAATTTGCAGCTAGCCATTCACCTGCATCTCTCTCGGTCTTTGAGCAAAAAACATAGCATGGGCTTATACTCGAAAATAAGCAAATTATTCGGAAGGCTATGTGCCAAGTGCTGAAGAATCGAATGGCCCCACGCCGAGGAAACAGGTACCGGTCAAAAGATGCTCAAGATTTTAGCACCCCCAACTGGGCTAAACTCAAATCTGAAATCAAGAAAAAGCACATAAGGACCTTATTCAAACAAATGTTCTTAAATTCAAACACCAATTGACTACCCTACCCGCCTGAGATACCCTTTCTCAAACCAGCTTATCTTAATCATAATTTCAAAGGAAGACATTCAACGAACACCCAGTCAAAGATGATTAAAACTGCCCACTGGGTCCAGGAAATGTCCGAATGAGACCAACTACCGCCGAATTTACAGACAGCTTCCTGTGAAGTTTCTTTGAAGTGAGACCGTGTGAAGGGCAAGACTTTGACTCTGCTCCTTCTGGAGTGAGTAAACAAGATTTTGCACAAGCTATCGAGTGCTTTAGACCATCACCCTTTGAAGTCAAATTCAGCAAATATGTACAGGAAATTTTTACGTAAACCACACTTCACGGAGAAAACTTATGAGTAACCAATTTTTTTTTGTTTTTTCTAAACTATGTTTTGCATTGATTGGACATGAGTGAGTCCCCCATCCACACGCATTCTAGTGCTTCTTTCGTTTGGTGCTCAAACCAATCAAAGCCGACACGACCTTATTTTATGCCATCCAAAGTTCAAGAATTTTGACTCTGGCTCCTAGCCGTGTGGAAGACTCTCAAATTGAAAGCCCAGGATTCATATTGTAAATAACACAGTCCATGTTTCTGCGTGTCAGACTACATAGAGAGTTTTTGCACACAAAGAAGTCATAGTTCGGTATCAGATTGAACGTCCTTTAAGGGTGAAATGGGACAATAGTGCGACGAAATCACACAAGGGAAACGAAGGACGCCAAGCCCAAGATGGACTCGGACAGACGGCACGTAAAACCATATCCTCATGAGGAAATGAGAGACAATCATTCAATTTGCATATTGGTGCCAGGTTGTCCTCCAATGTAAAACAAATGCAGTAGATAGTGTATAATTCACGTCTCCTTATGTACTCAGTGTGCTGGAGGGACACTAACATTCGACAGAATTAGCATGGGCTCAAGCGATACTTTTGCAATGATGACTCGTGAATATATCCCCCGCGTGTTGCATCCCCCCAATGCTCAACTTAACTAGGACTTTGAAGTCTCTCGAAATAATGCTGCAAATTTCATTAGGTGACCCATCTTTGGCAGCCCAACTACTAAAAAACCCAGCCCACAAATTACCTACTGGACTGCATATGACCAAAACCAGAGCATTAGCACCTTTCCACAGAGAAAGAGGACTTCAAGTTCAAACTATAGACCGTCACCAACAGAATACAACATACATAGATCATACCAGGAACCTTGTAATTTCGCAGGAAATGAAAAATTAATTAAGGCATATGCGAAGCAAATCAACTTATATGGCTCGAACAGCATGTCGTTTGTGTCCAAGAAAAGCTTGACGAAGTTCCTGATATCCACTCCTGTAATGCTCCAATGAAAAGCAAAGCTGCCGTATGGCCTCCCTTTTCTTCTCAGCTCCATCTGATATCACTACTTTCTGACTATCCACCTCATTCTCTAGCTGCTCCACTCTCAATCGCAATTCCCCCACAAGCTTCTGTGCGCGTGCAGAACCAGCAATTAGTTCCTCGTGTTCCTTTTGCAAATTGCACATATGCTTCTCCATTTGCTGCATCTGATCATTCTTAGCGCTTGCCTCAGCTAACAGGTTTTGAATCTGAGCATCCAGCCCAGCTTCATCGGCCACCAGCATGTCACATTTCAGTTTGAGTTTGTCAAGGTCTTTGTTCAACTCTTCCACTTGGCTATCTTTACTAGCAAGCGATTCCTTCAAGTGATGGATATCGACTTGCATATCGTTCTTTTCAGTATCATGCCGTTCTTTCATTGCATTCATTTCATTTTCCCGGAGCCTCAAGTTCTCTTCCAACAATTTGCACCTACTTTCCCACTCCTTCAATCCCGCCTCAAATGTTTGTTGCCTTTCTTTGCAAGTAGCCATTTGTAGCAGCAGTTGTTCTTTCTCAGTGAACAACTTTTGCTGCGACTCAGATAGTGCAGCTCTTAAATCCATGATCACAAGATCACGATCAGAAACATCGGATTTGTACCCAGAAACCAATTCCTGCAGTTTCAACACCTGCCTTCTCTCTGAGTCAAACTTGGCAGTTAGCAATGCTGTATCTTCATTTGATTTCTGAATCTTTCCTTGAGCTACTTCAAGCTCTTTCATCAACATTTCAGTCCTTTGGCTGGAGTCTGAAATATGATTTTGAAGTTCAGCGATCTGGTTCTCCAGTTGCGAAGCTCTAGCATATAAATCTTCGATGCTGGCATCTCTGGCTCTGATCTCGTCGTGGGCAGCTTGAAGTTCAACCTGCAAATCACCAGAAACTGTTTGGCCCTTCTCCAGGGCGCTATTCAATCTGGCTATTTCATTTTCTGACTGCTGGAGCTTTTGGTTCAAAAGCCTTAGCTCTTCCTCATAACGGATGTTTCTAGCAACCAGTTCCTTGTAGCTAGCGTGATCTTTTATCTTCCTTATAATATCCGTACTGAGCTCACTGTTCTCCTGTTGCTGTCCAATGCCATTCATTTGTGTAACCTTGCTGTTGTAGGTACTCTCAGAGCAGTTGATAGATTCTGATTCAGAGTCCGAGGAAAATGAAGAGGACTCGTAGCGTTCCTTTGAAATGTCAATGCTGCTGTCACCAGAGCTAAAAGATGCACCCGTGCCAGCAGTCAGTTGCGGAGAGCCCTGTCCTAATCTGGATCTCAGAGGTTCTGGATTTTGCCTTTCCAACTCCAACTGATCACAGTGTTCAGCTAATGCATGATACATTTTGTAAAATTCCTCAACTAGAGCAATCAGCTGGGGCCTTCTCGGATCATATATATCAACGCCAGTTGCCGAACCACTGCCTTCATCTATGAGCTTCATAATTTCTTTGAAATTGCGGTTCATATCTGTGGGCCACAAAATTTTTCCATACTGTTACGATGCATACTGCAGCCAACAAAATCATGCAAGATGATATTTGTTCAAATATTGACATTTCTACCATGTTTTGGCGAAGCTGGACCTCACAAATCAAATAAGAGTCCTTAGCACTCTTATATCTTTTAGGATTTGATTTGTATGAGGATTTAAAGTTTCCTTTTCAGTTTAACTAGGATATTATGCTTCCCCATTGTATTATGTTTCTCGTTTAGAGATATCCTATTCAAACTAGGAGTAGAACTTTAGAGAGTCTAAAAGTATCGCTTTAATCTTCTTCTTTTTCTGTCGATAGAGTTGATGATAATCTGAATTTTGCAAGTATTTGCTTTGGGATTGTGCAATGCAATTGTTCTCTTAGGTGTGCTGCTTAGGAAGCTATAGAGGTGCAGCCTAAAGATTTACTTTGTTGTGGGACTCGTCATCCCACATCAATGCAATTCACTTTCAATAATCGAAAGAACAAAAAAATCTTCACTGCTTTGAAGAAACGGAGGGAGGTACCTCAATTATTAGTAAACGAGGAGCTACAACAATGAGTAAACGATGCTCAATTAAACATAAATCCCTTCTTTGATGGAAAAGGAGGGTATCTGATAATTAAGGATCTACAATAATGAGTAAACGAGGAGCTACAAGATCTCGGACGCTTACACTGAAGATTTTCCGAAAGCCATGTGGCTTTCATAGAACTAAAGTGGGTATCCAACCAACTTGATTGCAGCTTATCTGAGTCTATTCTCTCCATATCAACCTGGTGACATCAAATAGTACAGCCATGCCATATGAGAACATTAACAATATTTCGAGGACATGAAATCTCAGGCGTTTCTCCTTTAATGGATTTACCTTTACTGAAAGACTAAAACAGAAACAATTGACAAAAAATCAGGATATAAGAGAGATCATTTAACAGGAATAACACCTAGCCATCCTCAATATCAATAGACAAATAATATGAAGATATCCCCAGACCAAGTAATCTAAAGAAATAAAGCAGAAAAGAGTGATCACTCAGATTGAAGTGATTTAGAACAAGAAATTACTCCGGTAATCAGCTAGTGGGATTATATTTTATTTTTTTACCTTTGCCACTTTGATAATCAGAAACTAACGATAACTGTGCAGATGATGAACACCACTACATAGGTTTTAAGCTTCATGGTTTATATAGCTTGTTTAATGTGGCATTCAAAGATTTACTCCGCTGTTATCTGACATGCTTTCAGTACTATGTTAGTAGATCACCACTCGATTAGCTCATGCAGAAAGCATAGCTCTTACTGGATAGGCACACTAAACTATCGTCATGAATAACATATAGTCACCATATTTTAGTGTTGAAAAAAATAAATAAGAACCAAAGAAAAGGATAGCTGTAGTAATATTTCCGCCGCCTTCACATCGCCAAATCTTTAGATGCCACAACAGTAAACTTTTCATACTAGGAAAGATATACGATCACTGGAAACTGCAAGAAGTATGAAAAGGGAAGAACCACCTGCTAAATTGGTAATGCAGTAAATGAAATAGTGTGGGGATGGGGCCAATGGCAACTAATGTTAGAAATTTCCTATGAATTCGTTCACGCAATACGACCTTAATACATTCATAACCCATCCTGATGAAGCTTATGGGCTTTTGTCGGGACTATTGCGGCGGAGGTTGGCCAAACAACTCCTTTTCCTCTATGACATAAGGGACGTCTATATGAGCCATGCTTGAGCTGGCAAATTAGAAGTAGACATTCCACATGCACAACATGCCCACAGGAAATTTAGAAAGAGTCAAACCATGGCTAAAACACATAACAGATCCATCTCCACCCAACCCTCGCGTTCTTGATGCAAGACATCCAAGTGTAAGAAAATACGAAATACACCACAGTTAGCAGTAACCTCGAAGCACATCTACCGAGTCCTGAAACACTAATCTCCCAAAGCGGTTCTGTTTTTTCAGCGCCGCTCAGTTGTCCCAGCTAAAGACGAGTTGAATTGTGTTGGATCCGTTAATGGGTTTATGCGGAACGCGAAAAATACTACAAAAGAAACTTGCTTGGACAGCCCAAAGCAGCTTTTCTTGAAAAAAAAAAAATCATCGACGACCAGAAGCGGGGCCTCAAAAACTTGTTCAGTTTTGTTCCAACGCGGCGATGCTCCCCAAGTAAGGACACCCATCTCAATTGTCCTCCCCAGAAAAGGGCGGAGGGGCAAAGCACGCGTGCACGAAACAAGCTTCGCTCAGCCGACTCCTCCGCACCGCACCCACGAATAACGAATGAAGGAGCAAGAAGGGACAACCACCAACGACCTCAGCTCTTAAGAACAACAGAGAAATCACGCCCGCCTTGCAGCAGACCGAAATCGGGAAGGCGGGTCGAGGCACAAAAGGGAGCCACGATTCAAGCAAGCAACCAGCCAAACCAGCAAATGCAGCGCCTCTAACGTCTACAGATCTACGCGTGGGAAGCCGCAAGCAGGGAAGCTGCAAGCAACAATTTTGAGGAGAGCCCGAGTTCACTTACCTTCTGGAGAACCGGAACCGAAGGCGGAATCGAACCGATGGAACGAACACAGAGCGAGCGAGCGAGCAAGACAGAGAGAGAGAAGAGAGAGAGTGGGGATGGTGACAAAGAGAAAGGGGCGAGGGAGGGAAAAAGGCCCGCCTTTTTGGGTCCGAATTATTTCTCCGCCCGTTTCCCCAAAATGCCCCCCCACCCACCTTCTTTTCCCTCTCAAATTTCCAAACTTTTCCCCCCACCAAAAGAAAAAAGAATTTCGAATTTCCAGATATATTTGACCAAAAACACACACACACACACGTATATATAGCTACTAGTCTTGAGTGAGGACTCCCGATTGACTGACACGTGTATCAAATCGCCCGCGGTTTTTTTTTTAATTTTATTTATTCTTCTATTTAATTCTTTGGATTCTACTTCTATCTGAGCGAACTGTTTAGTTGTTTTTTTGTCTTTTTCATTCCTTTTTTTGTAGATTTACGAACGCTCACATTAATTGCTTTCTCTTTCGATATAATAAAGAAAGCCTTTGAATTGAAAAAGAAGAGACAGCAAAGAGCATGCAATCGTGCACGGTGCAGCAGCATCTCAAATTAAGTTCGCACGTATTGATAACCTTCATTTCTCTTTTGGAATTTGATCGATCGGCGCTATAATCGCTCGACTATTGCTCGTTTCTTTGCTGGAATCACGTAGAGGGCGAGACGCATCGTTGGCTAATTTGACATACGCAACATTTTGGACGTGTTCGCGACTCCGTACCGATTAAATTGTAACGGTGTCGTGACCCTATTTTAATCTTGTGGCGTTGGGCTTGCTCATTTGATCCTCGCTGAAAGCTTACTTTGCTTAGGGGGGAAAAAGGGACATGGGACAGCTCATTTGGAGCACCAATCTTCACATGCTTATTGCCGCCCTTACCACGTTCCCAACTTCATTTCCTCGAAATCCATAATTTAGGCCTAAGTAAAGAAGGAAAACATACGGTTCTAGACACATCGATCATTCTTTTGGAAGAAACGAGAATCAGACACTGTAGAAATCAAAAACTTTCTTATAAAGTATGCTCGGTCAATCTTTTGAGGGTTATTTCAACAACGCCGATTTAAACTTCGTCGCCAAGATCGATACTAACCCACCATCTTTGGCTTCCTAATCAGCTCGAGCTCATTAAGGTGATGTGTAGTATCATTAGTCATGTCCAGAAACACTAGGCACTTTCAGTCCCCACCAATCCACAGAAAGTCCTAGACACAAAACAACCCCACATCACAGATTAGCCAATCCACCAAATTGAATAATTTTAAAGGCTTAAAATACATGAATCTTATGTCTTTTTTTGTGGCAGGTGGAACTTCATTTTCCAATAGCAATAATTTTCCCGTCCACTAATATCCACTAATATTTGGATGCATGGAGACTCTGCAACTTGCAAGGATGACATGACCCCCCAAAATTGTGCAGGATGCATTTGTTCTAGGCTTAGCGTCAAGCAGAAAGAGGCCGAAAGTTCCTCCTTGGATTCTATGTTCATATACCCAACAATCATTTTTTATTTTACGAAAGGGGGAAAAATGACGAGATGAGTCGTGCGGGATTTTTCGAACTTAGTGTGTATATGTATGCGATCGAGGTTATGAAATTAAAAAATGGTGCGACATGTCTGTTCCTTTTCGATGTTGGACGTTGGCTCAAAAGTAACGTTTCACAAAATGGGTTTTTTCTGCGCCTAGTGTAAGATGTGGTAAACATGTGTAGGCTTATGGTACCGTGGAAGTGCTCAAGATATATTTACTGTCGGATGGCTGTGATTTACCATGGATCGATGCATATTAACCGAGGGTATTGTGGACTGGAAGTGCTTGATGAATAAAGAAATGAGCCCGGAAAGTTTGGGAGCCTCGTTTAGTGCTGCTACTTTTGCATCCCAAAGGTAAGATCACGTTCGCATTGAATAACAAAATTAGTCGGTGGAGAGACTTAAGCTATTGATCATTCATGAAAAATCGAAGTTCAATGTCCTCCGGGGTACTTCTGTTTGGTTCAAATCATTGTTGATCCTTTCATCGAATTGCCTGATGTGTTGAAGTAGACATCGAAATGCTTATCTAGATTAAACCGAGGACGCATTGTAAGAGACCGAGTTTCACGTCACCGAGCGAGAGCTTGTGATTTTTACTCGTAAGTAAAGACACGTCTCTAAGCGGTCGCTGCTTGAGTACTCATTTTGCAGGTTTGGCCTGCGCAAAGGATCAAACTATTGCAAATAATATCAAGGCGGGGTCTCCTTTAATGCACGCATGGTTCGATGACGAACTATGCTCTTAGCCAATATGATAAGGACAAGGTTTATTCACCGGGACGGAATTACTTAAACAATACGTGGCTTTTAGCAAACTTATTTTAGATGTCGCAAGGAGTAAGAATTGGTTGAATCATTTAATCATGAAATAAGCGAAGCATGTTTGTCACAAGTTAAATAGTATTTTCAAAGGCTTAGCCCACATGAGACGGCATAATCACTGCACACATATCAAAGTTTTCTCTTTTTTCAAGAGAAATTTCTTCGAGAAGTAAAAACGATCATTTTGACCACTTTTTTCCTAGTTAGAATCATAGTTAATGGCGCGAAAATTATCAAAAAAGTCATAAATCTATTATACTTGTGCCAATTTAGTCTTAAATATTTTTTTTGGTCAATTCAATCCTAAACCTTTTGCAATTTTACCAATTCAATCTATTCGGCTACTTTTAGTCGGCCGGCGCTGACATGGACGCCAACCGGTGCTGACCATCCAACCGATGCTGACGTGATAATTTTTTAATATTTTTTTAAAACTTTTTTTCTCTCTTTCTTTTTTTTTTCTATATCTTCTTTCCTGACTACCAATCCACAATTAGCCAGAGGCTGAGGCCGGCACGTTGGATGGGCGAGGTTGAGCCTTGCCATGGCCAGTTGGGCTCGCTCAACCATGGCAAGGACCAGACTTGCCCATGACCGGCGAGTTCCAACTCGCCGGCCTCAGCCTTTGGCCGATCGCTGGTCGCCAAACCGGCGACCAGGGAAGAAGATAGGAAAAAAAAAAAGAAAGAAAGAGAGAAAAAAAGTAATAAAAAATATTTAAAAATTACCACATCAGTATAGTACCATGACCAAAATGAACCCCCACTTCCATCATCTCTTCCAAATTGATATTCCAATATCTTCTTGTCATTTCTTCCCTCCACTTCCGCGTTTTTTTGAAAAAAAAAAAAAGCATTGAGGTTACCCTGAACTAAATAATTGTTCCGATGGAACATCTAAAAATATCCAATTTAGATATTTGTACCATGTCGAGGTAAGGAACCATGACATATATGTTTGAAATAGATTTCATTTTAAGAGAGTTGAAAAAGCACCATCTCGTTTAAAGGTTCTATACATATGTCATTTCTCAACGCATTTATTTAGACAAAGATTCTGTTTTTTCCTCTTTTCGGATGGTAAATATTTCTCATAAACGGCTGGCGTCCATGTGAGCACCAGCCGACCAAAAGTGGCTAGATAGACTGAATTGGTACTGTTGAATTTTGGTAAAGTAGTCACAAAGAAGGATGTAAGATTTACGAGGTTCGGCGATGTGCCTACGTCCTCGGGCAAAAACTCTCTTATTTTTTTCTTGAGAGATCTGTTGCCATTATTCTGCAAATATACACTAGGGATGCTCTAACAAAGGAAACAAGCAAACCCAAAAATATGAAAACAATCAAAATACAGATTTGCCTATAACAGATTTGCCTACAATCTCTCCTTTCCTTTGAATAAGAAAAAACGCAAATCTCGCCAATACTCCCCCTCAAGTTGGAGCGAAGACATTGTCTGAGGTCAACTTGTTCACCATATCTTGAAATACTCCCTTGGATAAAGTTTTGGTGAAGACATCCGCAAGTTGATCCTTACAACGAATATATGGCGTTTCTATTGTCTTGTCTTAAACCTTTTCCCGTACAAAGTGACAATCGACCTCTATGTGTTTGGTTCTCTCATGGAAAATTGGATTTGAAGCAATATGTGTTGCCGCCTGATTATCACAGAATAGCTTCGTAGGTTTAGACATGGCATCACGGCCCAATTCTTGAAGTAATAAACGAAGCCATACAATCTCACTAGTGGCAACAGCCATGGCTCAGCACTTAGCTTCTGCACTAGATCTAGCCACAACTATTTGCTTCTTACTTTTCTAGGTAACAATATTTCCACCAACAAAGATACAAAAACCCGTGGTAAATTTTCTATCCATAGAATTGCCAGCCCAATCAGCATTAGTACAACCCACAATCTCTGTATTACCATTATTCTTTAACAATATTCCTCTTCCCAGGGAAGCTTTCAGATATCGAAGGAGCTGGTTTATCAATTCCATATGCCCATGTGTAGGTTTTTGCATAAATTGGCTTACATAGCTAACAGAATAAGCAATGTTCGGCCTAGTAATGGTTAGGTAAATCAATCTCCCTACCATACGTTGAAATTGTCCAATATCCTCTAATGGTGTTTCATTGGACACAGTCTTATTGTTGTAATCCATAGGAGTGCTAGCAGGTTTAACGCCCAACTTACTTGTCTCCTTTAGTAGATTTAAGACATATTTCCTTTGAGTCAAGAATAGATCTTTGTCAGAACTTGTTACCTCTATGCCCAAAAAATACCTCAATTTTCCAAGGTCTTTAATGTCAATTTCCTTGCTCAACATTTGCTTAAGCTCTGCAATACCTATGAAGTTACTACTGGTAATGATAAGATCATTGACATAAATGAGAATGACAACAATACCTTCACCAACTACTTTAGTAAACATTAAAGAGTCAGCTGCGCTACTTTTGAAACCAAATCTAATGAGTGTAAAACTCAATTTGCCATACCATGCTCTAGGCAACTATTTGAAACCATATATTGCTTTCTTTAATTTGCAAACCATTCCCTTATCATTCTCTAAGAAATGTCCAGGAGGGACATCCGTATAGACCTCTTCCTCCAGATCTCCTTGAAGGAATGCATTCTTCACATCCATCTAAAACAACGGCTAGCCACAATTTACTACCAAAGATAGAAGGACACGAACAATATTCATTTTCACTACATGAGCAAATGTTTCCTTGTAGTCTATCCCATAGATTTGAGTATACCCTTTTGCGACAAGTCGAGCTTTGTACCTCTCAACCGACCCATCACTGTTATACTTGATCTTGTAAATCCACCGACATCCAACTGTCTTCTTCCCATTTGGCAATTTAACAAGTTCCCAAGTACTGTTACGGTCCAATGCCTGAAGCTCATCTTTCATGGCATTCACCCACACACTATTTTTACAAGCTTCCAAGAAGATATTGGGCTCATGTTGATTTTCAATAATAGACAAGAAACTTAAATACTTATGAATAATTATATCATACCCAATAAAATCTTGAATGGGATGCTGAGTAGTATAATATGTTGAAAAGTTACAAAGCCGCGTTGAAGGCCTTGGAATGCGCGATGATTTGCGAATTGTAGCTGAGATAATAGGTGCTGTATCTGCTAGAACTCCTTCTATTGCATTGTCAGTTCCAACTTCCAAATCAACCGTAACTTGAACAAGAGCAGTGTTGACATCTTCTATATTCATGGGCTGATTCCCTTGAATAGCCGCTGTTGGAATTTCCTCTTGGTCGAACATTGAAGGCTCGATAGGTAGGACAGGAAGCAAAAATTCAGAATAGTCATCTTGCTCCCCCTGAATTTGATTCTTAGCAAAAAACATGTTAGTCTCATCAAAGACAACATCACGAGTAATATAAACGCGTCTAGTACTTGGTTCATATCATTTATATCCCTTCTTGACATTCGAGTATCCCAAGAAAACACACTTTCGAGCACGCGGATCCAGCTTGTCACCAGATTGAGATTACATGTAACACACGCATTCGAAAATTCTCAGGTGAGAGATACCAAATTTTTGGCTATACAGACTTTCAATTGGAACCTTATATTCTAACACCTTACTAGGCAAACGGTTGATTAAGTAACAGCTGGTAAGGACTGCATCTGCCCAATATGTCTTAGATAAATTTCCTGAGAATAATAATGCTCGGGTAACTTCAAGTAGATGCCTATTTTTCCTTTCTGGAATTCCATTTTGCTGTGAAGTTCCCACGCAGGAGATCTAATGAATGATTCCCATGTCACGCAAGAACACTTGAAAAGCTTGATTGGTATATTCAGCTCCATTCTGTGTACGAAGAATCTTTATTGTAGTGTTAAATTGATTCTTCACCATGTTGCAAAAATCTTGAAACACGATCAGAACTTCACTTTTGGATTTAAGCAAATAGAGCCATGTAGCTTGAGATTTGTCATCAATAAACGTAACATAATACTTGAACACCTCCTTAGAGTCAATAGGAGAAGCCCCCAAACATCTAAGTGAACTAAATAAAATAATTGTTTTGATTTATGTGTGCTATGTGGAAAAGGTAACCTATGCTGCTTAGCATAATGACAAGGATCACATCAATTGGAATCATAATTTAAAGTCATATCAAGAGCATGTAACATCCAGTCAGAGGGATGACCCAAACGCCAATGCCACAGTCAGGATGTGTCAACAGTCTTCTTTTGAGCCATCAAAACTTTACTGTTGAAGTTCACCATATGCAGCCCATTTTGCAACTGCCCTTCACCAATCATCCTCTTCGTGGTTCGATCTTGGAAGAAAACCTTTTGAGGAGTAAAAATAGCATTGCAATTCCACTGGTTAGTGCATTTGCTAACTGACAATAAATTTGAGGATAATTCGGGTACCAATAAAGCTTCAGAGTTATGTGAGAAAAATTTAATTTGTCCAACACCCCTAGTTGGAACCTGCCCACCATTAGCAATAGTAATAGGAGGATATGACACATCTGAAGTAATATTGGATAGTAAGTTTTGAGAACTACACATGTGGTCTATAGCCCCAAAATCAACAATAAATTGAGTTGCGGATATAGCTGAGTAAGCATGAACGTTACCAGATGTCATAGCCAAATTTCCAGTTTCAGTGTTGGAGGCATTTGTTCCATTGCCATGTATATGAAGTAATTGCTAAACTTGTTGAGACAAAACCTCTAACTTAGATTGAAAATCATTTGGAGTTTCTTGGACTGCCACCTTAGCTTCTACGCCCCTGTCTTTGGAAAGACGCAAATGCGGATGAAGGGCCCAGCACCTCTCTTTGGAATGGCCATCACGATTGCAATGGTCACAATGAAACCGTACTGGTTCCTTGAACTTTCCTTTGGCAAACCGAGCAGTGGAGTCTCCTTGCTTCATGTTGATGGCACTATGGGCCGATTGTTCACCGAGTTCTCCTTATGTAATAGGGGCCAAAGGCATGACCCGTCTCCTTGTTTCCTCACTTTGGATTATGGCACAAACTTCGTTGAAAGTAGGCAATTCAGAACTCATAAGAATTTGACGTTTGGTGTCCTCAAACTCGGGTTTGACACTTGCTAACAGCTGAAAGATTTTATCTTGTTCTTTTCAATTGACATAATCCATCGCATTCTGAGTCGCAGGTCTATACTGACGAAGCTCATCCCATTGCTTCTTCATTTTTCCCAGGTGTTCAGTAAAAGATTGTGTTGCGCCTTGCTTAGAACAAGCAAGTCCTTGCTACAACTCAAAGATTCGGGATGCATTTCTAGATTGACCATACATCTCGTATATCGAATCCCATAATGCCTTTGCAGACTCCGAATATGCAAATATCTCGTAGATCTTCGGTTCCATGGAATTGAATATCCAAGACATCACACGGTGATCATTGGCTTGCCATTCCTCAAAGGAGGGATCTGACTCTTGAGGAATTTTTGTCAGACCAATGATGTGGCCCAACCGAGATCATCCACCGAGTGCAATGGTGACAGCTCAAGACCATGGCAGAAAGTTCCTCCCATTCAATAACAAGGACGTGAGTCACTGACTGTGTGCTTCCTGCACAACGGTCTTCGATGACCCCGTCACCGCAACAGTCTTCTCTTTATCACCCATAACGTAGAGCAAACAAAAAAGGGAATTGCAGAGATGACAGAAGATGAGCAAAAAGAAATTTGATTCAGTACTCACAGGGATCGTTGATCTGAAACCTGCTCTAATACCATATTGAATTTTGGTAAAGTAGTCACAAAGAAGGACATAAGATTTACGAGGTTCGGCGATGTGCCTACGTCCTCGGGCAAAATCTCTCTTATTTTTTTCTTAAGAGATCTGTTGTTATTATTCTACAAATATACACTAGGGATGCTCTAACAAATGAAACAAGCAAACCCAAAAATATGAAAACAATCAAAATACATATTTGCCTATAATCTCTCCTTTCCTTTGAATAAGAAAAAACGCAAATCTCGCAAATCTTGCCAATAGGCACAATTACAAAAAGTTCGAGACTGCATTAATAAAAATAAAGGTTCATGACTGAATTGGCATAATTGCAATAGGTTTAGGACTTTTTTGGTAATTTTTCCTTGTTAATGGCAAAACTAACCTTGCTATGTTGAGGGGTGTCAATGCGACGGTTTGGTTTGAATTTCCACCAACCCGAAAGCAAATGATATATATCCTTAATACCCAAATCAAGACATTAATCGTACAAAATCCTGAACAAAGGGACGACTCGGGTTTTCAGTTTTTGCTTCACATCCCTCTGTTATAGCAAGCTCCGGAAATAGAACGCCATGGATGGATCTTGAGATCACCTGCAACAAGGATGGATCTCGAGAACGCCATGATCGCCAGCTCCGTAATGTCGTCAACGTTCAATAGTGATAATTAAGGCGACTCCAAACCTGGAGACGATGCGGCTCCATAACCGTCGATCTCATCAGTATCTGGACGACCATGGAGGAGAGAAACAAAGCTCGACTGTGGACAACCATAGATGCATATGAAGATCCGGATGTCCATAAACGCATCTGTTATGGCTAAGTATACAACCTAAAAGGGGTGGGTGAATATGCTGATTATCAAAACATTATATATTTTTGCGGAATTACCAAGATTAAGTTTGATATACTCAGGAGCAGTTTGATCTATGCAAGAACACACTGGTTACATCAAATGCAATGTTTCTATCGAACAGATGCATAAATAAATAGAGAAATAGAAGAAGATGCATGTGGGTCTTTATAGTGGTTCGGCTTAAACCAAATTTATATCTACTCTTCCAGACTAACAGCTACTAATGGGTTGGATTTTATCGGTAATCCTTTGAGCAGTTACAAGGGTAGTTCGCTTTTCTTCTTCCTGCAGATGATAGATCACACTTTTACTTTACAAGCCTTGCTACAACACTCGTACATTTCTCAAATGAGATTATAATTGGCAATAATTTTCAATAGAGCGAAACACAAATGAGCAATAGCTAACTCGCAAACATAGAAAGAAGACGAGACAGTTTCGAAAGTATATCTTTCTCATATTATCGTCGTTTATCCTTCAAAGTGTATTAATTCTCTTATATAGTCTTCAATCTCCAAACTAATCGTGGAGATATGCAAGAGGATCAATTAGCTATTGGAATCGATGGCCACAATCATCGTGAGATCTAGTCGCCCATACAATAAAATCTTTGGGTAATTGTGAGATTTCCTCAAATAGAGCTGCCCACACTCAATAATAATACATTCCTTTGAATTTGGCGATAAACCAATTGATTTATCTCCAATATTTTTTCCATAATTCCAATTCCTGAAGATAGCCGTTGCGCCCCTTTTGACACACGAGATTAGTCAAAGGAATATATGGGTTTCTTATCTTAAGTAATAAACACGTTATGAGCACGTTCTTCGCAGTTAATATAGTCAACTATTCTATCAACAATACGTGAGTTTCTCCGAGCTGTCCGCTGGAATTCGGCTTACGAGTTGCTATGCATTGATCTTCCTCAATATCTTAGTAATCCAATACTATATAAATTGTTTACCTTGTCCGGTACCTCTAAGTCTCCACCAACTTTCCGTTCTTCGTGATTTGTTCACCTCCATAAAAGTCCATCCAATTATCGTTGGTCTTTCGTTTCATATATTAGGTACCTTTGATACTGGCGGAGTATTTTTATCAACTTCACTCAAGCTTTTATCTTTTGGCCCCTCCAAGCATATTGACAATCATGGCTCTACCTCATTGTTCACCTATCATGGTTCCTCCAAGTATGACCGAATTCCTCATTCTAGGCTCGTCCACCTTAGGTCCATCTAGCTGTAGACACCTCAGCGCCCGACACCTTATTCGCCCTTGATAGACAACTCTTGACCCCCCCGTACGATCCTATTAGGACATCATTTGCGTATTAACTTGTGCATCTCTCATATGATCTTACTCAAACAATACGCGCATAATAGCCGTTGATTATTTTGTCATCTTTAAACTACGGCATCGAGATATGAATTGCTACGAAGAGCTATACCACCGTGGACAAGGACTCTGGCAAAGTCAATGGCGAGCTGTTTGTGTTGATCTGAAAGAGGCGCCAAACATGGAGGTCGGGTGGAGTCGGACGTCGAAGGAGATCGACACGTCGAAGGGCTACCCGACGTCAGACTTCGTGGAGGAGTTGGAGAAAACTGATGGCTGTTGCCAGATTTGTTAGTGATGGTGCGGGGTTGGCCGGGGGAACGGGCGAAGAAGGAGGCGAAGGTGCCGGGATCATAACCACTGAAATGAAAAAGAAGACAAAATTTGAAATGAAAAAGATCATAGACATGTCTTCAAGGGAACACACAAGGAGAGGGATTAAAAAACGGTTATTTTCGGGTCGGTTTAGGGATATGACGGAACCGAACGGTCAACATATTCAAAATTATATTTTACTTTTTTGCCCGGACCGAATTAGACCCGACCCGAGAAAACTCGATATTTGTGGTTTGATTTGGCTGGTTTGAGTATTTTTGACACCCCTGCACGTCAAGTCAATGGAGCCGTAATTGAAGACAGCTCAAGACCAAAACTAGATACCTCTTCCGGTTCTTGCTGGGTACACTAGCATTTTGGATAAAAATGGAGATGCAGATGATTTCGAATACGGGGCAAAAGAAGGTGAATCAAAGTGGCCAATTTCTACTCACTGGCATGCAGCCCGGTGGTAGGAGAATTGGGACACTTAGTTTCAGGTGCGGAGTGCGAGTGTCCACTTAGTTTCAGGTGCAAAGCTCGACTCTTGTGCTCCGCAAACCGATGTAGTAAAGGTCCCAGAGAGAGAGAGGAGAGTTAAGGCATGATAGAGCTCCAAAAAAAAAAAAAAAAGTGTACCCAATTTCTAAAAGAATTTAAGTGATGAGACTTGAGCATATCCTTAAAAAGTATCGTCTGAACTGACCCGTAAGGTGGCATGATAAGACGGCCACGCAGGCACTACATCGTCCAATGGAAACGCAGCAACGCGGACCGTCCCGGGCCGGTGCGCCACTCGATATTCAAAATTTCGATCCCCATTGGGCTCCACGGGCGGATTCTAATTGGCTCCGAATTCCCGAAGAGTAAAAAAGTCAATGTCAACGGCTTCGATTAGTTAACTCCCGCTAATGACAGCGTTGATGCGCAAGGAACAATCTGTCCCGCGCAAAAGTCAACGGAAACGTTCCTTGACCCGCGGGACTCGAAATGTTAATCTCATGGCGACGGCCGCGCAAAAGTCAACGGAAACGTTTCTTGACCCGCGGGACTCGAAATGTCAATCTCATGGCGACGGCCAGGGGCAAGAAAACGACGTGTCGTTTTCGATACGGCGCTTGTGGTCCACAGCTCCCTCAGGATTTGCCGTGAATTGTGAGCTGAGGGGTGGTTGAATTTGGAGGCGGGAGATCAAAATGGTTTCACGTAGGTGCTTGCGTAGCACGGAGGCGGAACGTGTTGGTTAAACCTGTACCCCTTTTTCTTTTCTTTTTTTTTTTGTAAGTTTAATATTACGAAAAATTCCGAATTGATACGCCCGCGAACTAATTTTTCGACCACCAAAAAATTCCCAAACCGGTACACCTGTGGCGAATTTACCCTCTGTCAGTTTCCGTCAAATTTTACCGTCAAATTGATGAACTAGATAACGCGTGACAATTGGCGGGGCGTGCTAGTTTGGGATTTTACCCTTTCATTTATCACCGGTTTACCAAGTTGTGATTTTTTGTGATATTAATCTAATTTTATGGAGGGTAAATTTGTCAAAGGCGCACCGATTTTTAATTTTTCGTGGTTGAAAAATAAGTTCAAGGTAAATCTATCACAGATGTACCGATTTGCGATTTTTCGTGGCATTAAACCCTTTTTTTTCATTACGTAGTTTCTTGGTACATTCTGAGTTGGGGGATAACGACGGGGAGAGTGCTGAAACTTGCGTTGGTTCGGCACTTTAGTTCTGAAAACATTTTTTTTATTTATATGTTTGTGTCCTAAAGCTTATCGGCGGTTTTCCACGTCAGCGCTTTGCATTAGCTCCGTTGATTTTTCTTTTTCTCAAACGAAAATTCTGTTATTTCTTTAAGTCGCACCGGTAGTGTTCAAGTGGCACCGACGTAAGATAAAAACTAAAAATTTAAAAGAAAAGGAATAAAATAAAAAAATGCAAAGAAAAAAACAAAGAGAGAGGGGGGGGGCACTACGTCTTTCCCTAAAATTGGAAACATCATTTACGGGGGCATCAATTCATTTTGACCACTTCAGGCCTATCGATTGGGACACAACATTGCGCGAATCAGGAAACACGAAAAAAAAGCTATGGTATGGTAAAGAAAAATGTTCCGGGAAAAAAAAAAAGAAAAGGATTTTTATCAGTAATCTTTTGGAACGTATTTTAAGGGAAAACGTAAATCTTCAGTTACAGTAAAAAAAGAAGAGGATTTTTATCAGTAATCTTTTGGAACGTATTTTAAGGGAAAACGTAAATCTTCAGTTACAGTAAAAAATAAAAAATTGACCCAAAAAAAAAAAGCATAGTAAATAAAAATGACAGTTTGTCAAAAAAGTGTTTTTTTTTCTTTTGCAAAAGGGCGACAGCTGGATCCAATGGAACGAAACCAAAGTACATTGTCAAATGCTTGGCTGGCCGTGGTTATGCTTTTACAGACAATGACGTCATCACGGCCAGCTGTCCGGCTTTTCACCGCTTTTTTGAACGTACGATACGATGAAAGATATGGCCAATCAGAGAATGACTGTTCCGTCCTAGCCCACGTGGAGCTTTTTCCCCTTTTAATTCCTTTTTCTTCCCTTTTTTTTTGTAATTTTTCATCTACACCGCAAAAAAATTAAATATTTGAAAAATATTTACTGAAATCCATTGTTTGTATTTCTCACATAAATGAATAGATGAAAAAAAATTTCATCACCCGCAAAAATGTTTAGACATAAATTGTTATACGTAGTAAAAGAAAATTTTCATAAGCTAACTATTTCAAAACATGCAAGCAATTATTTTAAGAAAATATTTTTTAAATAATTCATTTAATATGATGTGTTGTATTTCATTTGCACCTGAATTATAAACAATGCCATCGCCGATGCTTTTTCCGCAAATAGAAACGTCCCCATAGCATCGCCTTCATTGTGACCACAACAAACACCGGAAACTCAACTCATTCGCTATCCCGCACCATTGCCCTCCTTCCATAGCTATACTGTCGACCCTCCTTCCAATCGAGTGAAACGAACAAACTAAAATAATCGAAAGTTGAATCGAAAAACCCTAGCTTTTTCAAACTTTATAGATGGAATCGACGCTCACACTCCTCTGACCGAGGATGGAGCTCACGACAAAGAACTTGAAAGGGTGAGGAGCGATTTGTTGTGGGTGGATAGACTTGGGGTAGCGTTAAAATTTTGGATGAAAATTGTTCTGAAATTGTTCTTCCAAATAACAATCCTCTAGTTCTTCAATTGTTAAGCCCGAAATCTAGGGGTAAAATTAAGAAAATTTTGGACAAAATTGTCCCGATTTTACTGGTCATAAAAAGTCAACCAATGAAGAATTGGCCGGACTATGGGTTCATACTTTTATTTGAGATTTGCTTGGTCGCTTTATATCTTTAATTGAAACAAGGTCCCATCTAGCACCATTTTTCGAGAAAACGGCTTCACTTCGTGCTTTTATTTGAAATTTTTCAAAAAAAAAAAACCACCATACCATTTCATGTCGGATTTATTCATGCGACCTCGAGAGTTCCGCTACAAATGCAATAACTTTATTGGATTACTCTTATGTAGTAACAGGATAATATCAATGACTAATGTTCTTGACAAATTCTTCGAAACATGCCGCTCAGGAAAAAAATTTATTTTATTCATTAGATTTATTTATAGACAAATTGTCAACCTCGCTGTGACGGCATTCACAGGGACAAAAGGATTTCCTTTTTCCTAGCCAAAAGGTTTTAATAAATAATAAACAAGAGATAATATAGGCAACGGATTAATTTTCTATATAAAATAATACAATAAAACAAGGATAGAGTGTCAGCCTGCAATTCTAGACGAAGAAACAAACAGAAAGACTCAAGAAAAGGCAAATTAAAATGCGCAACCGTCCGACAAACTCTTTATTAAACTCTTTATTCGACGTGGACCAATCATGCGTCCATCACAAGGAATGGCCCTTCTGAAAGATGGTGTTATCTGGGGCCAAGTCTTCATGGCCAGCTACAGTGTTACTTCAGGCTCGTGATTGGATAACGGGAAAAGGGTCACGAATCAAGCTCATGACATGCTCATTGGAGAGTCACGACACGAGTATAAATCCACTCCAGCTGCGCGTATAAATTGCAAGAGCTACTTGCAGAAGGCCATCCATTCTCTGCAAAGAAGAAGAGAAAGAGAGAGAGAGAGGGAGTGGACTGTGAATGGGGGAGGAAGTGAAGATGGCAGAGACGGCAACGGCAGCATCAGAGAAGCCAGCCCACTTTGTGTTGGTGCATGGGGTTGGAGGGGGAGCATGGTGCTGGTACAAGATAAGGTCCCTCATGGAGAGCTCCGGCTACACCGTCTCTTGCCTCGACCTCGCGAGCGGCGGCGTCGACCCCACCGACCCCAACACCGTCCTCGCCTTCGACGATTACAACAAGCCATTGCTGGACTTCCTGTCCAACTTACCGGACAATGAACAGGTCCTTATCCTATACTCTACATAATCCGAATTATCACAAGAAGCCAACCAATTCTTGGTGGGTATGGTAGGTGACAGTTGATCTTTAGCTAATAATCTGACGATGAATTTTGGATATGGTGGGTGATAGGTGATCTTGGTAGGCCACAGTGCAGGAGGGCTGAGTGTAACTCAAGCTTCAGGCAAGTTTCCCGGAAAAATCAAGGTTGCAGTTTATGTGGCCGCCTCAATGCTCAAGTATGGTTTTCATTCAGAACAAGACATTAAAGATGTAAACTTTCTCTTCTCAATCATTCATCCTCTCTCTACATGGTTTCTTTATAAGCTGCAAATTTACGTGTTATGCCAATCCACAATTGAAGTTCGGTGAAATTTAGACACAGTAGAGTGAGTATATAGACCTTCAAAGCAGCAAATTACGTGTTATGTCAATGAACTGTCCGTGTCTTCATTGATCGGTTATCCCAAGGATGTCCTCTTCCTAGGCCCCTAGATCATCCGCTGTGCAGCACAATTCCGAAAAAGTTGGAAATTTAAGATTGTCGTGATTGGTCAGGTTCTGTTTTTTCTTTTACCCAATGACGTGATTTTCTATTCACCAAATTACCGTGTTTTTCTGAGCTTACAATGAACAAGCTTTGGAACACTGGAGGCTGATTGGTAGGACCAAGTAAAAAAACGAAACAAAATCCAATAAAGGCATTTCAGATTTTGATTCCGGGTTTCTTATAGTTGTCTTCCATTCTTCTAATGAATTAACTATGTACCCCCCACAAAAAAAAATCCCATTTTTAATTTCCCGGAAAATCTGCACTACAAACGTGCAACTTGGCCCCTCACCTCAGATCTGAGTCAGCATCAATGACCACTCATCGACTGTCGAACATGAAAACGAAGGAAAACAAAACAAAATCCACCAAGACTTCCAGTTGCCAAAGAAACTCGGTGCCCCTTTCGAATTCCAACCAGACAAGTTGCATCATATGATATGTCTGGTCCCTTTTCAATAATTAACACCCGCATATTTTGACGCCTTCCCCACTCTCTCTCTCTCATCCGTCCACTGACCAAACACCACTGTCTTTTTCCTCTTCTCCCCTTCTGCTTTTGTGGGTGAGATTGCAATGCCCATCTTCTTGTCGATTGTGTAGTGGACCTGGCCTGGTAAGGATAAGGAGTTCATTCCTGAGCATATTGCACGATGTTCTGAGTGGATATTAATGGAAGTGCAATGTGGGAGGTTGAAATTTGAATTGATTAGGGTGATGTCAATCCTTTACAGGGAGCGCCAGATCTATCAGGATATGGGGATGTTAACCATTTGATATTTGGGCTCGGACTTGATAAACCCCCAACAAGTGCAATTATTAAGCAGGAGTTTCAGCGCAGTATCATTTATCAGATGAGCCCTCTCGAGGTACCAACTTTTATTTATGTTTCGACTAACGTGCGATTTCGGTGCAGCGAAGTCAAGCCGATCACCAAAATTCAAGCATGGTTCAAGTTTATAATTTTAGGATGTGGGCATGTCATAAGTGACCATTGGTAGGGTCACATTTGATATAGAAAGCAAATGATTGATACAATGATTGAACTTGATCTTCATGGTGACAATTTGCAGGACTCAACGCTGGCTGCGATGCTATTGAAGCCGGGGCCGGCTACGGCACTGATGACAGCGAAATTCCCCAAGGAGGATGTGGAGAGAGTGAGGCGAGTGTACATAAAGACGGCACAGGATCGCGTGGTGAAGCCGGAGCAGCAGGACGCGATGATCGCGAGGTGGCCGCCCAGCAAAGTGTTCACGTTGGATAGCGATCACAGCCCTTTCTTCTCCGCCCCGTTCTCGCTCTTTGGATTGCTCATCAAGGTTGCCACTTCTTGTGGTTGAATGAATGAATGAATGAACAATCTTTCGTTTCTTGATTCTGGCATGACCAAGTCTGCGTCCTCGTTATCTCAACGCGATCTGTTCTGGAATTACTACTGCTCTTGAATAACAATAAGTACATGTAATAATGAAAGATCTCTAAACCAGTGTGCATGATTAGATTAGTAAAAATAAATATTTATATTTTTTTGGTCCAGTAAAACGTCAGAGGCCTATTAGCTCAGTTGGTTAGAGCGTCGTGCTAATAACGCGAAGGTCGCAGGTTCGAGACCTGCATGGGCCACTTCTCTCTTTTTATTCCCTTTTTCTTTTATCCATTTCAGCTTTAGGTATGTATGGAGAGCTCAACTTCTTTTCATTCCCTTTTTCTTTTATCCCCTTTCAGCTTTAGGTATGTATGGAGAGCTCAACTTTGGTCATCCAGGTCTCTTGATTTGCTCAGCTCACTTTCATTCCATTCATCGTTTGCGCCGAAAAAAAGAAGAAGAAGAAGAAGCCGATAAAAAAAATTAGAAAGAAGAAGAAGACGATGGCGATGGCGCCTGTTCTGAGTGATTCTGGGAATTGAGGATGATATCATAGAATCCAAGATTTAACATCAGAGCACAGCACGTGGACTGGATTAATGCAAGGGTCTCTCCTCTGTGTCTACTTTCTTTCGGTTTAACAGTTCAATTTCCAAAAGATTACGGCTGTGTGCTCGGGCCATTCCATGATTTCCTAATCGTCGTGGAGTTCATCCTTCCCATCTGGCCGAGTTCAGGACACGAGCGGCTTCAACGCCGGATGCATCCTACCGAGAGATGCGTTCACAGCTAGAGATATAGTGTCCGAATTATATGAATCTGTAGTCAATTGGTTCGAAGCATTCATCTAAGAATGCAGCTGTGTCAACTTCAAGCCAAGCAAACATAGCGGAACGTGTCTACTTTGAAAACCAGAGTGATTCCACAGATGAAGTGCTTCTTCCGGGAAATTCTGCCGGCTTGGAGCATGCCGAGGTGCCAAAGGGAGAAGCAAATAACAAGAAAAATTCACCGACCAGGCTAATCGTAGCTGACTTCCAGACTGACGAAAATCACAACAAAAGTTTGAAAATTGAGTTTCAGAAAAATTCAGTTTCAAGAAACAGTATCTCAGTTCTCCCTATCCATTTTGGTCAAACCAATGATACCTTACAAGAGAAGCGAGAACGTTGAAGTGATAAGATGATTATTCCCCGCAGATAGCTTCACCGCTCAAAAGAAATGAAAGAACTCATCAGATAACACATGAAAGGCGACTACACTGCCTCAGGCCTCCTGTGAGATACAATGACTCAGGCCTCCCGTGCCATCCTACTGTATAAATCAACGAGAAAGTCTTTACGAACAATCACTCTCGGCCAGCCTTTTCAAGCTTTTTTATTTCTTCGCGATGCTTCTTCTCTGCCTCCTGGAGTTCTCTTTCAGCATCCTCCTCTTCCTCAATTTCATCAAGATCATCAAATTCCTTCGTTGCCGCCATTGCTTTTAGAACCGGATCTCTCAGTTCAGATATTAAGCCACCACCAACCTTGTATTCTTCTTCATCACCAATCAGAAATAACCGCTGGTCAGGTCCTGATGACATCGGAACATCGACGGCCAACAACTTAACATCATGCTGCAAATAAGCATGAGACATACGTCAGCTAGCATGTATGACTTGACTGCCATTTCATTTTCCTAACAAATCTTAAGGAGATAAGAATCTCATTACTCAGTACTCAAACTATTCATTTATCTTCACACAAAAAGGAAAAATAGACTGCTTCCCAGCAACAGAGATATTTTTCTGCTCCAGATGAAATGAAATCATAAATAAATGGAAGTTGTTACTCTATTCCTCAATGTATTTGTATATGCTATACAAGTTTTTAACTATCCAGAACTCCTTAAATAAGAGTGACTGGAAACTTGATCAGCCTAGCCTAGTAAGATTCCGCACTGTCTCAAACGGCTCCACCGTACTGAGAAGCAGGGAATCCAAAGTGCTGAGAGCAACACAGTTGTACAAATTTAGATACCACAGTTTTTTTTTTTTTCAGTTGGACAATTTGAATGCTACATTGATAAGCCACGCATCGTGATCAAAACTTGAATTTGGCATGCGCTGTAGCATCAGGCCCCCCTTTCTTCTCTCGTACATTTCTGTGTAATTTGAAACAGGCTTCATCCTTACCTCATGTACAAAACCAAATAAAACAAAAAACTACATGAAAGAGGTTTTAAAAACAGAGACTCAATAATCTCTCTTTGACAGGGCAAATAACATAAGCTTTTGAGAAGCTCTGACAAACACAAGTTTTCTACATGAAGCAGCCAGGTCTAATTAACAGCAAGATGATGTTAAATGCTGACAGGAATGGAAAGTAAACTCAAGCTAACACTAAAATTATGCTCGACCAATTGGAGGCCAGTAGGTATAGGTGCAAACCTGGCCCTTTTTCTTTTTCACTTCAACGCTGACTAGGCCCTTTCTTTCTGAACCTCGTATAGGGAATAAGAGAAAACACCGCTTGCTTCTGAGCCTGGGTTTGAACTGTTTGAAGGTAACACCGCCACCAGACATCACATAAGCTCTTAAATCTGATCCAGTGAGAGGGGCCCCCATTACCTCGAGAATTCCAGCATGTGTATTCAGCTTCCTCATGGCCATTCTATAAATTCTATCTGGATTAATCGTGAATCTCGCACGCACATAGAGGCCCTTAAACACAAAAGTCACAAGTCATAATCAGCAAAACGGGACAAGATTAACTGCAGTGGTATAATCTACCAAAATTACACGATGGCAGGAATGAGGGGTTTTCTCATGTAGACATTGACAAAACCCACGATGCAAAACAAAGAATGCTCAGAATGTATCCAATTCTAGGTGATCATGACAGACATGAATTACTTCACGGTTTTATGACCTGGAAGTGATTGGTGATGATACTCTAGATTGATCATATTGGTAAAAAAGAGTTAGCACACACTATTTATGGAACTATGGGGCCCAGAACTACGTGGTTATCAGCTTGTTACAAGCCCTTCAATATCCCAAACTAGGTTGGCTGATGATACCGTGTTCTGTTCACAATAACAGTTGCCTGCTTCATACAGCAACTTCAGAAAATCATCACTTGGCAAGCCTGCCTAGCCAACATGTTTAGCCGCATAACCAGAAGAAATTCATTAGGCCAACAGTGCAACTCATGGCCTCAAGATTTTGTCTAGAACCCATCAAAAACTGTACAAAGAAGTCGCCTTGGAGACTCAAGAACTTGAAAGACTGATATGCCGGACAGTATTCCACTTACAGCCACTCCCCATTAACTTGCCTAAAAAAGCCAGACCAGCGGCAGAACCTGTGCTGTAGCAGAATGCCACGTTGCAAAAGCAGCTGCTCACTTAAAACAGATTTGTCCAAAGAGAATCGACAAACTGCGGCAGATCACAGTCATCAGGAAATCCAAGGTCCTTGCCTTGCTTATAACAATTGTAGGTTGGATAATCAATCTCGAGCTCCAATACCAATTGGGAAATGGTAAGCATTTAGTGGTGACATACCCATCCAAATGTTGTCCTCCTAACCATAGGGTCTCCTTCTTATCGTAGCCTTAACATACAGACTGACAGACTAAAATTAAGAGAACCACAATCACCGAGATTGAAATGCTGAGCACAGGCAGTCAATCACTCCCAGTACAATTTTACACCTTTCTAGCCAATAGAAATGACTATATTATATTACACAGATAAAAGAACAAAGTAGGAAATTCACGAACTCACAGCAAAGGCGACAATAGCGGAGGAAAGGGCGAGGAACCCGTACTTTGCCATCCCCTCGGAGATCCCGACGAAAGTATTAGCAATCCCAAACATGATCCTCCACAACAAGGCGCATACCACCACAGCTCCGGCGCCCACAAGGAACAGATAATTGCTCCTCAAAAACGACTCCACTTGCAACCCGATGGCCTCCCGGTATTTACTCAGCGTGGTAGAAACCGACATTGCCGGCTTCTCGAAAACCTTCTTCGCAAAACCCCCATTCCCGGAGCTCTGGAACGAGAAATGCCGGACCCCATAACAATCCAATCTCAACCGACCGAGTTCGGCCGGCGAGAAACCCTTCGGCAAAGCTTGGCCGCCCGTCCTCTGAGAAACGTGACCTGACCTCGAAGGAGCGAGCGTCCCAGGCGCGGCCACGTTACTAAATGCTCTAGATTTGCACGAATTTCGCGCGCTGCCGGAGGCCGAGCTCGACGAATTGGAGAAAGGAAACGAGCGAGAGAGAGAAGAAGGGGGCGAGGAGCGAGCGGCGGGATCGACGGCTGCAGCAGCGAAGTGGGAGGAGGAATGAGCGTTGGTGGGTGGCGATTTCGGTAGGTGAAGCTGATGGTGGTGGTGGCGCTGCAATCTCAGAAAGCCTTGGATCAATCGCGACGAGGGTTTTGTTGACATCGTATGTATGGTTGCGTAGACGATGCGAATTTCGCCAGCTACTTGCAGGATCGAAGGAAATGCCAGTCGATGGGTTGATGCTGGGACGGTGGTGCGGTCAGCGTTGAAGACGATGAAGACGGCCATTCTTTGAGCTCGTCTTCTCCGATTCAATTTCTAGCCTGGGCCTGAAGCAGGCCCATGTTTGAATTTCTGAAGCCTCGAAAATGAGCTACTGCTCTCTCTCTCTCTCGTGCTTCAGCTACCAAAAGCAAGCATCTTTCCACACAGAGAGAGAGACAGACAGACAGACAGAGAGATTCATCTAGTTAGTTCGATAACATCTGATGTGTTAAAAGTTCAAAATGGGCACCTAAGTGACAAAAAGAAGCTTATTAACCATGAAACGAGGAGTCCAACGCCTCAAACTAGCGCGCGCTTTGATCTCGTGCAACCCGTTTGCATGGAAAGATCGACGCAACCTGCCGTGAGATGTCAATTGACAAGTACAACGAAGAAACGGGGCCGCAAATAGATTGGAAACCGGCAGCTCCCATGTTGCATTTATGGTCCAGAAGCTTGAATCCCATAGCTCCTCAAGAGCATGGCAATCGCAAATTCGCAGGTCCAAACAAGACGGGAGAAACTGAGAATAGATAGCCCTATGAGCAAACGTGGGTGAAAACAAAGACGGAGAACTTATCCAGAAACAACTGTACCCAAAATGGATCCGTTCCAGCTATTTTGACCTCAAGCAATTATCATCCAGGGTCTCACATAAGAAAATGAAAACTATAGCATCAGAAGAGTCGTCATCACAAAAGGATGGAAATCCAGTCCAGGTTTTTCTCCAGAAATTTTCCATCTCTCGCGCAAGCGTCAGGAGAAGAAAAGAAATTATTCAGAATAGTTCCAAAAAGAAAACTTTGAAACGTTATTTCAAAATCCCCGGCTCCAACTTTTGCATCTCGAGAAGACGATCCTGTAAGTCCTCTCAGCCAGCCACGAGCTCCACGAATGTAGGTCAATACCTATGTTCCATTTTCTCCTTTTCCTTGTAGTTTTGGACATAGCTGCATCAATCATCGAAAATTGGAGAAGACAAATGAGAACAAATGAACATCACTAGAATAACGACTGAAAAGGATGCAAAAGTTTTGGGACGACATGATAAAACTGACAGAAGACCCATGCAAACCTGATAGAAAAATGTAAATAGTAGAGCACAGTAATACAGATAGCATGAGCAATAAAATTGACAGAAGACACGTTTCCTGAGGCAAACAGATTTGCACACGAATATATGAGACGAAAGACACATATTTCCAAAGTCTAGAAGCATCTCAAACAGATTTGCACACTCATATTGAGAAGGGGGAGACGCATATGAGACGACATGTTGCCAATTCTTTCTTGTAACACCAAAGATCATCATTCGTACATGGGTAACCTTTAGACTAATCAATTAGTCATGTTAGTGGCTATTTTCCAAACTTAAGCTACAAAAACCCATGAAGCCAAATCTCTATCAAGCATCGACAACAATAAAGTCTTGAAATTTTGGAGGTTTATCGATACTTGGAAACAACTGTATTCTCCCTGAAACATCAGTCGGCATAAGAGAATAAGCTCAAGTCTCCAACACTGGGGAGAGCAACAGTTAATCACACGAATCCTCAATCCTCATGATCAATTGGATTTTACATCCAAGTGGCAGAGCTCTTGCATCACCGATCCATGACTTTCCTCAGTTGCTCACAGTCAAAGCGAAGTTTACACACTAATCAGGAATAAAGAGCTTCAGCAGTCAGCACTACTCATCAACTGAAAAAGCTCAAGGCCAACCATGAAAGTTCCTCTTCATTTTGTTAAGTCTGCAAAATTTTAGTGGACTTTCTTTTTATAGTGAATTGACATGAGTAATATGACTGCACAGAGAATTCATTAAGCTTTCGACATCATGTTTCTCGAAAAAATTGTATCATATCTACCACAAAATTCAACGAGCAGGTCAGCTTCTGAATCCTCTCTCATCCATGTCTCATCTGAGAAAGTCCCACACCTTCTATGTAAAAATAGTTGGTGCAAATTCATGCCCTCCGCATGTTGCTAGATAGCTGAAACTTCGGCACCACAGAAATCACCCAACACCGACGCTGGCCCCCAGCCAGTCATCGCGACACTCCTTGTTTCGAAAGTAACACAATCCCAACTGCTCAATAAGCATTCAAATTCCGTCTTCACACACTAAACAAGCATTCAATCTCTCGAATAACTTCAACTACTAGTCCAAGCAAAAATCTTACATAAGCCCCCCGACCGCGCCCCCCCCCCCCCCCCAAATCTCAACAAGCAATTAAATCAGCTCCTCCAACAATTTAACCCTAAAATGCGATCAAACTAATCATCATCGCTGACCCAACCATAACATCTATCCCGCAAGCACGCAAAAACCGACACCAATCATCAAACCGCAAAATCGCCACAAAAGTTAGGCTCACGTCGCTCCGTCGAGACCAAATGGCGTGACTCCCAAAATCCCAAATTACGCTAATAGAATCCAACTTCAACCTCGATGAAACATGTTCGCATAGAGAGAGAGAGAGAGAGAGAGAGGGAGGGAGGTACGTGTAGGTGCCGACGAGGGGGGCGAGGAGGAGGGTGGCGCTGATCCAGTTCTCGGAGATCTTGTGGTGGATCTTGTTGGGCAGATCGTTCCACAGCCCCGTCATTATCTTCTGCTGAAACGGCGACAGCGCGTACACCACCGCCTTCATCCTCACCGGCTGCTTCCCCATTTCTCCTCCTCCTCCCTTTTGCTTCTTCTTCTTCTCCTCCTCCTCCTCCTCTGGCGATCTCTCTCTTTTGCCCTGATTTCGCAGTCTCTCTGGGACCGTGCAGATTGTCGTGGCGATAGCCAAAAACTGCCCCGTTGGTCATCAGCACCAAACGACGTGTCGTTTTATTGGGGCGCCCAATACGACCCTCCGTTTCGTCCCGCGAATGTGGAGGTGGCAATTGGGCCGAGCCCGGCACGGCCCAAGAACCTGGCATTTGGGCGTTCGTTTCGGCCCAAAATCAAGCCCAGTTTCAACCATCGGGCTTGCTCACGGACGGCCTTGTTTACAAACTATTCCTAATCGAGTGAAAATACTCTTTTTAATAATTTGGATGGCGGCATGACGTGGAATTTCCAATTTGGGTTTACTTGCACTCTTGATGAAATACCTATTTCCGGTAGATATTCACGTATGTACCATTTCGGTAGTGAAATAAGAGAGCACTCGTTATTGTTGATAGAATTCTACTGATGGTGTCCCGAATCTAAATATGCCGATCGCATTAATTATATAACAGAGAAGTAGTGAATTCATGTGTAACAAGAGAAAAAACTGTGTTTTTTACCATCCAATTGATAATAACATAATCGGCGCCTTTAAGAGCTCTTGTTAATACGACTCTTTGCGATAGCATGCTTTTATGATCAAGGATGGCAAGGCAATGATGTCCTGACTGCATCTTTATATCTCGGGGATTTTGTAAATGATGGAGAAAAGAGATAATGATACGTGAGCAAGATTACTTTAGTTAGAGCGCCTAGAGCCTCTTCTTATGTCGAAAAAATTACCCAAAAAATCATAAACTTATTATGTGAATGTCAATTCGATTTTAAACTTTTCAATTTTGTTAATTAAGTCATAAACTTTTTGACAATTTGTCAAGATAATCATTCCGGTAAATTTTGGCTAGAAAATTGCTAAACTCGTACCGACTGTCTTACGTGGCATGGCCAGTTTTGATATGAAATTTTTTTTTATTTTTTGATTTTTTAAAGATTTTTATTTTTATTTTCTTTCCTTCTTTTCCTTTTTTTTTTTCTACTAAGTCCGGCACGAGCAGACCAACCCTCACTAGCCCCTGGGCGAGAAAAAAAGGAAAAGTAAGAAAGAAAAAGAAAACAGAAAAAATATATCAAAATAAAAAAAAATTCAAATTTGTTCACATCAACACTTGCCGTATTACGTAAGAAGATTGGCATCCACATTAATAATTTTCAGCTAAAATTGATTGGAATGATTATATTAACATTTCGTCAAAAAGTTCATGACTCAGTAAGTAAAATTAAAATATTTATGATTGAATTGGCATTCATGTACCGTAAATTTATGACCTTTTTCTTTTGGATAATTATCACCATCGTGTCCTGATAGAAAGATGCCACCGCTAAAAAGATTACACAGCATCGGTAGTAGGTAATCGTGCAATTCTCCCTCGCTCTCGTCGTGAATGGAGAGCAGCTTCATCATTTCCCACCCCAAATTATGCAACAGAGATGGAGCTATATGGAGCCCACGTAAAACCCTGCCTACAATCATACAATAAAGGGGTAACGGCAGATGCGCAGCTTCCATTGCACTCCAAAAGTCAACATTAGGAGTGTGGATAAAGCCTGGCCAGCCTAGCTTTTCTACCCACTTGCACTTTAATTTTCGATCCATGGGATCCAACAAGTAATTCTCCCTTTCAAATCGACACGCGTATTTCGCTAATTCTTGGATATAAACGATATATGGGTTTGGTCATATATCATGTGAGACCGAGCATCCAAACAACACAAAAACATAGGGCATTCAACGCATTCAGTGCATCATTTTTCATGTAATTCGACTCAAAGATTGAGATGGGTCGATATAAAAAGTTAAGCTGGTGCTCGCTTTTTGCATTAAAGGATGGAATTGGCGTGTTTTGGGGCGTGGAGGTATATCGGTGAACGCAATTACTATGATTGAGACCATCTTTGGATCATTATCGGAGCTGCTCGTGGATGTCATCGACGAGTAGGAAGCAGGTAAGCACTAAGGCCTTCCCACGCGTGAATTGAGTCAGCAAGCACATCCTAAGTACCACGTTACGTTTTCTGTTTCGAGTCTTTTGTCAGATGATTTCTTCGTTGGACGTGAGAATTTGTTACTATAATTCTTGTCCCAAAAATAGGACCAGACAGAAGACCAATCACAATATGCCAAACAATAAAATTTGCAATTTTTTAAGAATGAGATATTTATATTGAAAATCAAAAAATTTCTCACGAAAGTACAACCGAAAAGACTTGATTGAACTCCAATTTGACGAGTTGTAATATTTTATTGCACTTTTTAAAAGTTTTAAAATTCAGTTGCACTTCTGTGACAAGTTTTGATGATTCATTTTACTTTTTAAAAAATTTTGAAATTCCAATGAGTTTATTTCTTTTAAAAATCAATCAACTCGTGAAATTTCATATTAAATTCGCTAATTACATAATAAATCCACGCGGGCACCTCCTGGGTTTTGACTTTCCCTTTACCCAGTGCAAAGACAGGGAAACGGACGACTCGGGTAGAATGCAAAAAGAACTGGCTACGCGCAAGTTGTCTCGATTAAGGCACATCTTGGAGCACGATTCGTTATAATGGCCAACTTCTCTTGATGGGATTTATTTCTTCGATGTTACTTCTCCCAAAAGTTCTTCCTTTTTCGTCATTTCCCTGTCAAGATTCGTTCTTGACGACCTCTGGGCCTTGAATTGACGTCTCGTTTACAAAAAAGAAGCTCCGTTTCACACTTCCCAGTTCTCAGTTGCGCGAGAGACGGACAAATTTGCGATCTTTGGGATCAGGGTCTTGCGTTTCTCGAGTCCATCCGTCCTCTTTCTTCATCCGCATTCAATGTAAGTTCGTCAGGTTCCATTGTTGCTCTGATTTGTTTCCCTTTATTGTAAGCCGCTGCAATGTGATTGCTTTGCTGATATCAATCTCGTTTTCTTGATTCTCGCTTTGTGGTCCTTCGAGTTTAAGCCTGCAGAGAGTCTTGCCCTGTTTGAAATTTCTCATATTGCAGAACTTGGGTTGTTGTAAATTGGGCAGAAGGATGGAAACCCCCAGTGATTCTGATGTATACGCTGGTACTTCAGCCACTGATAGTGGCAACGGCAACTCCGCTGCAAGATTTGGTGTGCAGTTCCCATCCCTCAGCTTATTTCAGTCGCCATTGTCGGTTATACTGGAGTACTCGGGTATCATCCCGTCTACGCCGACCGCGCCCGAGTCGGAGAGTCCGGTTCTCGGCACGAGTGCCGGTCACGTTCAGACAGAATCGCCTTCTTCTGATGTCAGAAATGGCAGCAGTGGCGAGGAGGTATCGATTCGGATTATTGGCTCTAGCGAGGGGCGGAGTGGAGTTAATACGGGGGACAATGGAGGGCAAATTGGGTGTGATGATTTGATGGATGTTGCTGCAGAGAGTGACGATTTATTGTTGGAGGCTGCTTCTACTTCGTCGGCGAATGTCATGGACTCAGCTGATAGTTCTAGGGATTCTGGTTACCAGAGATATGACTTGCAGCGGGTCGGGAGATGGATTGAGCAGATACTCCCGTTCTCATTGCTCTTGTTGGTTGTGTTCATTCGTCAGCATTTGCAAGGTACTCAAATCAGATATTTCTTCAGAATATCTCCTTTGATTTTATGACAATGTTGCTCATGTTATTGCTGTTTGAATACGATAGGTTCAGGGGATTTGACCATAAAGTGATGCAACCATTTGTAATAATCATCGGATATTTCACACTGCAAATATAAGTGCACAGAGAAGATTTGTGCGTTATGACACAATAGAACCGCTTTTGATTTTCGTTACGATAGTCACGCATGATGTCGCCGGCATTGTGTCTAGATCGTCTAGTCACTTATCATCAAGAGTTGTCATGTTACGAGAAGGATGGACCTAATGCTAAGGGGCTAGATGAGAGAACACAGGGAAAGGATACGTGGTTGGGAGAGTGATCGGGTCTTCTGTTTTTTTTAAGGGAGGGGAGGGGGGAGGGGGGCGGGAGGGGAAAGAAGGGGCGGCGTGGTCGTGTTTGATTAATTGAAATCTGCTCGGTCCTGGTAGAGAAGGGTGCCTCATCTTATATGGCAGATGAAACACTCCAACCACTTATTGGGAGTATTTCATTCATACTATGATTGATAAACATCTGGCTGGTTACTTGGGGTGCTTGGAAATAAATTCCTCTCTTTAGGCAGAGTGTGAATCTTTGGGCTACTAAAGTTAGGGTTGACTTATCGTGATGGAGGTTGCAGCTAAAGCTAAGAACTCCTCAGTTTATACGGCTAAGCCACTCTGTGAATCTTTCTTGTCATCAGATATCGAATGTAACCATGAGTTGCTGCTATATATGATATTAGTCGGATACTTGCCATTTTTTAATGGATGTTTATGGATTACATGCAGGCTTCTTTGTTACAATATGGATTGCAGCTGTCATGTTTAAGTCAAACGACATTCTTCAGAAGCAGACTGCTCTAAAGGTGCTTTACTGCTTCGTCAGCATTAACAAGTAGTTCAAGTGCATTTTTTCGAGACAATTATTTGGAAGCACTTACTAAATGCTCGTTTCTGCAGGGTGAGAGGAAAAGTTCTGTTCTCGTGAGCATTTCTGTTATTTTTATAGTCTATGTGGTTGGTGTTTACTGGTGGTATCGCAATGATGGTGCATTATATCCATTGCTTATGCTTCCCCCAAAGGCAATTCCACCCTTCTGGCATGCTATCTTCATGATCATGCTCAATGGTAAGTACACATATATTTAGACCTCCGTTGAATGCTTGTTGATTGCTTGAACCTCCACGTTAGCATCTATATTATCTGATGGTAAATTTGTGGTGATTTGGTTCTGGTCCTGAAATTTCACCATGCTGTGTATCCTCCCCATTAAGGCCGACTTTTTTTTTTTTCCGGTTTGACTGAGGTCTTCCCATTCCTGTGATATAAGGATCTGGGTGGGTCGTTTGGGTAATACTCGACACATTTCAGTCTTTGTTATATTACTTAACATCTGCCATTACACTGCAGTCTTATCATACTAATGTCAAATGCTATAGCCACTTTATCTGGATCTCTACCTTTGGGGTAGTGGTAAGATGACTGATTATTTGCAATGATTATGATGCTTGCAGATATAATGGCGAGGCAGGCGGCTATGTCTGTCAAGTGTTTGCTGCTTATTTATTACAAGAATAGCAGGGGCCATAATTTCCGTCGTCAGGTGAGACACTTTTTTCCTCATTCTAGTCTTCCTTTAATAGCGTAGCATCACAAGTGGCTTTGTCTTGTGTAAGCCCTCTCATCAATGGTTGATATTTTTCAAGGGTCAAATGCTGACACTGGTTGAGTATACAATGCTGCTGTACCGAGCATTGTTGCCAGCTCCTGTTTGGTACCGATTTTTCTTGAACAAAGATTATGGGAGCCTATTTTCATCTTTGACAACTGGGTTGTACTTGACATTCAAGCTTACATCTGTTGTTGAGAAGGTCTGGTGTTCTATTCACTTCTCTATAATCTCGCATGCCTGCTTGTTTCTATTTTCCAATGGTTCTAGAAATTCTCCCTTATGTTTTTTTCTAGCTTACAACAAGTTCTTGTCAGCATCTTGCCAACTTTATTCAGTTGCTGTTCAGGTCCGGTCATTCTTTGCTGCGGTCAAGGCATTATCACACAAGGAAGTGCATTATGGATCTTATGCCACAAAAGAGCAGGTATGGATCGTTAGAAATCTACCATGTTAATACTTTGAATAAGTGATTAAATAGAGCGCTCAAGTAGCATCGATGCGGTGAAGCTCTGTGGAATTTCGTGATTGTTAACTATTGGAAAGGCAATACTTTTGTGGATGCATTTGTTATTTCACTTTGTAGAAATATGATCTTGTTGATATAGGGCATTGGTGAATGTCTCCTAAATTTCTGTTCGCTTATAAAGTTTAATCTATTTGACATGGGAAAGGAGCTCGATAAGGCTTTTGTTCCACTTTGCTTCATAAAAAATCATCATATTTATTGAGATACACGTATGAGTTGTGTTAAAGAAGTCCCACATCGGATAATTGACGTGGTGTTGAGCAGTTAATATATCCTAACTGGCCCATAACTCATTCGCTTAAGCTTTTGAGTGAATATGAGTCCAACTAGATATGTTGAAGGGCTTGGACTTTAGCTCCCTCTTGGCTTTTTCCCTAAGCGAAAGGTATTGGGCTTCTGTTGCGTGCTTTCAACAAGTGGTATCAGAGCCGATGGTTGATTGGTGGGCCCTCAATCTGTTTCGATGTTTGGTGAATATCTTTACAGAGAAATCTCATGATCGACGCTTGTTTCGAGTGGAAATTACCATCATGATCGGTCTAGCGATAAGTGACGATGGACAGTTAGTTTAGTGACGCGAGATAGAGACCATGGGTGATGCAATCCCAAGTTAATAGTTGATGATGGTTGTTGTGCAAAGTTACGGGTGCATTGCAATGACTTAGAGATTCAAGTTGAGATAAGCCGATGCAGAAGAATATCTAAATTAAGGGGGCGAAAACCTAACGCGTTCACATGTGAGGGGAAGATTGTTGAGATACACGTGTGAGTTATGTTAGAGAAGTCCCACATTGGATAATTGATGTGGTGTTGAACAGTTAATATATCTTAGTTGGCCTATAACTTATTGGCTTAAGCTTTTAAGTGAATGTGGTCCAACTGGATATGTTGACGTGCTTGGAATTGAGCTCCCTTTTTGGCAATCTCCCCAGGTGAAGGTATCGGGCTTTTGTTGCACATTCCCAACAGTATTTTAGCTAGATTTTGACAGTCTACCTCCCTTTATAAATAATTATTTAAGTAAACGATGTTATCTTTGTTTGTGAAGTTAGCAGTAGAAGTTGAAATGGTCATTCATATTACTGCAGGTCAATGCTGCTGGAGACCTATGCGCTATATGTCAGGAGAAGATGCACGCTCCAATATTGTTGCAGTGTAAACACATCTTTTGTGAGGAATGTGTTTCAGAATGGTAAGTAGATTGTTTCACTCTTGCTCGTGCTGTCAATATTTTGCTATCATAATTGATTTGCCAGTTTGCTTGATATGGGTTCAGCAGAGTTCTCTTGCATTGGTAATTTTGTGAGAACTGTTTGATAAGTGATGAGCTAGATACTAGTGTAAGTAGCGGAGTGACTAGACAGTTCCTTTTTGTAGCTTTAGCATGTGGGATTGGAGAAAGCTCTGAGATTTATCATTTACTTGGGCATAAATCCGTTACTTTATCTACCCTTGTCTGACTGATTCCCAAACACAGTTTCCTTTCCAGTAACTTGTTACTTTTAGCAGAAGCTTCTCTTGCAAGAAAGGAAAGAGAGCTAAAGGAAGAAATCTTGCAGGATCTGGCTCCTATTTAAGAAAATATTAATGTTCCAAATCTTGTGCTTAACTGTTGTTTCTGGGATGCTTCTCCTGTAAACCCGTTCTTGTTATACCTGGAAAAGGATAAATTGGGGGCATGCTTGCAGTATACTTATTGTTACTTTGCACGCTTTTTCATCATGTTACACGCATTGAGTATATGCAGTAATTCTAAGAGCTCTTTTGGTTGAAGCTTAAACTTTTGTTGCCAGGCCATCTTTTCCCGAGCTCTCATAGCTGATTAAAGTCATGAATCACTATCCTTTTGTTGCTTGTGCTATCTACTTTCCCTCTTTAACAAGGTTGGAATCAATTCTTTGTAGGTTTGAGAGAGAAAGGACTTGCCCTCTATGCAGGGCTCTGGTTAGACCGGCGGATTTGCAGTCGTTTGGGGATGGATCAACAAGTCTATTCTTCCAGTTGTTTTAAAATATTTATTCAAAACAGTGGTTCTGCATTGATCTCATGCCATTCGTATACAAAGTAAATATGCCTTCCCCACAAATTCTCATCATTTGCCCTGGAAGAGTAAGCTGTCTGGAAGTTAGTAGCTGGGCATCACACCACTCGTACGAGTCAGTATTGAGTTTAACTTTTCTAGGGAACTTCCCGATTACTGGGAACAAATAGAATCAGAATGAATGTCCTTCCCGTGGAGAGTTGTAGTCAAGAAATGCACGAAGTATATTTATCTTACTACCCGATATTTCCTAGCTAAGCGTGTTGTATTTTCCAGATGCCTTATTTAGTGGGGCTTAAGTCGGGAGGGTTCTTTGATGAATACTGTATCCGGGCTATGAAGAAACAATATGTAACATAATTAACCCTCTTATTAATTGTTCTTGGAGGTGTAAAGAAACTAGCCCTGTTGATCATCCTCCATGATAACCCTTCCTTTGCCTCCTTTTTTATGACGATTCAAAAACACGTGCTCCTAAATGGATTTTCTGGGTTGCAATTAGTGTTGGCCATCATAATGATCAAAGGAATCGGCTTATCAACGAGTCCAAAAAACTTGTTCAATGGGCAAATAAATCATAGCAAACATGCAAGAATGACAAGCATCTCGGTCCAATCTGAAAAGGGAGTCTTCTCTTCATCTTCATCTTCCTCCTCCTCCTGTCTCTCTCTCTTTTCACCAAGTTTAAGAATTTGATAACGTCATCGGCCTAAAAGATAGAGAAAAGAATCTGTAGAGACACAGTTGGGTCAACTTCCTAAAACTATCTTGGGCAGAGACAAGGCCTCAGTTTGTTTTTGCCCTCACTCACAGAACGAGGTGATCCAGCAACGATCTTTCACGTGCTTCATACCGGAAAAACGAGAGAACCCATTTAAGGGTTACAAGAAAATTGAAGGCTTTCGATTTTATTCTGATGAGATTTGTATATCTTGTGGGTGCATGAAAGTGATAATTGCAGTGTAGTGATAAAGTGAAACATATGAGGGTGTTTGGTGAAAATTCAGTGACGAAAAAGCCAAAAGGGACCACACATGACGACCCCATTTGATATGCTCTTGTGGTCCACCCATTTCTTTTAGTGGTTGCTCTCTCGCTTTCTCTCCGCCCGGATATTGTGGTGGAGGTGGAAGGCGCAGGCGGTGGTCAAATGTGGATTTCGAAGTGCCCATTGGAAATGGAAAGTGGCTGGCTCTGTGAACCCGTAAAAATTTCTGGATACTTCACACTAGGTTTGACAATGGAAGCCAACCTCTCTTTCTCTGGTGTTCTTGTTTTGGTACCTAGCAATACAGTTTCTGCCGGCTATAAGTTGACTTTATGATGTTGACATGCTCGTCGTGGAGGACACGAGATTGCAATTCATACTCGATCTTGTACGCTGGAGTTTGGATTCTCAAACTTTCATCTAAATTATCTGCTAGTCATGCAACCATAGTACAGATTTCGAGTTGCATCAGGTCGAATTCGGGGCGGTCCCAACCATCTTCATCGATCATTCACATATCCTAGAGCTCAATCTTGTGCATTAAGTCACTAAAAAAAAGAATTTTTTCAGCTTTCATACAATCATGAAAAGACTCAAGCGGGAAGTATGCCGCCGACCACCTACTTCTTCTCTTGTTCGGGCTAATGCAAGTCGTAGTTTTACGAACTTTCGTGTGGGTTGCTGCTGCCGGGTGTCACGGATTAACCCTATTTTTCCTCGTTCGTACAAAGGTAGGTAAAACGCATCCAATCTTCGATCCGTTTGGTGAAATTGACAGGATGCTCACGTATTTTTTATAATAGGAGATGCAGTGTAGATGGGAAGTACGCACGAATGAGCTTTGGTTGCTGGGACAGCGAAGTAAAAACCAATTCAAACGCGGTCCAATCCAACATAGGGTCCAATGAGGGTGTCGTCTGTCGTGTGGTTGAATTCAAAGTGGTGCGCACCTGACACGAATGTCATGGACTCACATGGACATGATAGCTATCCCCCCTGCACCACTATCACATGAGGCTGCTCATCGTTGCGAGCACAGTTCTTCCCTTATACACGCCATCATTGGCCTCCAAGACTAAGAGGTATCATTGCAATACGAGTGGTGGCCACACCCACATACATACATGGAGGCCCTCTTTGTCCTTTGGGATGTAGGTTGGTCATTTAAAATGACAGTAGAGGAATGTTGGACTGAAAAACAATGAAATTGTTTGGACTCTTAGGTAGCGAATGATAATCATTCTGTTCCGAAATGAGTTCCTGAACCAGAAATAGATTTTTCTATTTCTGGTTCCCGGATGAGTTTCTGAGAAAAAAAACCCGTTTGATAATGACAAAAAATTTCTATTTCTGGAACAGAAACCCGTTTGATAACAACACAAAATTTCTATTTTCTGAAACAAAAACCCGTTTGATAAACAACAGAAAATTCTATTTCCAGGAACAGAAATCCTTTTTTTTTAGAAATGGAATAAAAATAATAAAAAATCCGAAAAATTCATAAAAATCTTTAAAAAAAATTCAGAAAATCCCAAAAAATTGAAAAATTCCAAAAAAAATCATCAAAATGTCGAGAAAATAAAAAAAATTCAAATTTTGGGAAAATAGGAAATTTGTTGAATTTTTTCAAAAAAAATCAAGAAATCAAAAATTTCAAAACTTTACAGAATTGCTTAGAATACCTGTGGCCACCCACTTTTAGTGAAATTTAAATTTTTTTAGGTGCCAAAAAAAATCAAAAAATTCAAAACTTTACAAAATAGTTTAGAATACATGTGGTCACCCACTTTGAGTGAAATTTAAATTTTTTAAGGTGCCCAAAAAAATTCAAAAACTCAAAAATTTCAAAACTTCACAGAATGGCTTAGAATACTTGTGAGCACCCACTTTGAGTGAAATTTTAATTTTTGGAGGTGAAAAAAAAGAAAAAAATCAAAAATTTCAAAACTTTATAGAATGATTTAGAATACATGTAGCCATTCACTTTGAGCGAATTTAAATATTTTTAGGTGAAAAAAAACATAAAAATCAAAGTTTTCAAAACTTCACAAAATGACTTAGAATACATGTGGCCATCCACTTTGAGTGAAATTTCAAAAATTTTTGATTTTTTGCTTTTTTCTTCGGCACCTAAAAAAATAAAATTTTGCTTAAAGTGAGTGGCCACAAGTATTTAAGTCATTATGTAAAGTTTTGAAAATTTTTCTTTTTTGCTTATTTTTATTTTTTTTTCAACACCTAAAAAAATTAAATTTCACTCAAAATGGGTGGCCATAGGTATTCTAAGCAATTATCTGAAGTTTTTTATTTTTTTCGGCACCTAAAAAAATTTAAATTTTGCTCAAAAGTGGATGGTCACAGGTATTTTAAGCAATTTTGTGAAGTTTTGAAAAAAAAATTTTTTTTCGGCACCTAAAAAAATAAAATTTCGCTCAAAATGAATGGCCACAGGTATTTTAAGCCATTCTGTAAAGTTTTGAAATTTTTACTTTTTTGCTTATTTTTATTTTTTTTGGCATTTAAAAAAATTAAATTTCGCTCAAAGTGGGTGGCCACGGGTATTTTAAGTCATTCTGTGAAGTTTTTAAATTTTTTATTTTTTACTTTTTTTTATTTTTTTTGGCACCTAAAAAAATAAAATTTCGCTCAAATTGGGTGGCCACAAGTATTCTAAGACATTCTGTGAAGTTTTTAAATTTTAGATTTTTTGATTATTTTTTATTTTTTTTGTCATCTAAAAAAATTAAATTTTGCTCAAAGTGGGTGGCCATAGGTTTTCTAGGTCATTTTGTGAAATTTTGAAAATTTTTATTTTTTTTATTTTTTTCGGCATCTAAAAAAATTTAAATTTCACTGAAAGTGGGTAGCCACAAATTCTAAACCATTCTGTTAAGTTTTGAAATTTTTGATTTTTTGCTTTTTTTTCTCACCTCAAAGGTCGTGACTTTCATATGAATGTGTGTTGAAGAAAATGAATTCCTCAGAAATGGTTCTCACTTTTGTTCCAGAAATGAAAAACCAACTTTTTTTTTGTTCTCATTTCTAGTTTCAGAATCAGTTTTGGAAGCAAACTTGTCCCAGAAATAGAAAAATGAAATTGCGTTACCAAATGGGTTTCTGGTCCAAAACTGATTCTGGGAACAAAAAATCAGTTCTTGGCAGAACCAGAATGGTTTTTATGCAGTACCTTACCCTCGTACTCAGAGTGATTTTGATCCTTTCGAGCTTATGTTCACTTACAAACAAAATGATTGCGATCTCTCATACTTTTCTCTTCAATTCCTCGCTTTTGAGGGCTAGTTTATGATGCTAAAACATCGAGAGAGATAGCAAGAAAATCGATAGATGAAAATTGTTATAAAAGAACTCTTTCTAATTATTTGGAGAGGCAGGGCTAAGGGTCCTCCCGGAGGCTCCACTTGTCCTTCCCAGACCAGTGCTTTCGAACTCCTCTTTTCCTTGTTAAACAGACATTATCTGATCCACGCATTTCGATACTATTGCTTATAATTAGCGGACACTGCAGGATAAGGTTGCAAGATAGAACGTACATGAAAACGTCCACTACTCATTTTTTTTTTTAGGAATAGACGTGTCAAGCTAATGCACCAATAGCTCTTTCATATATGGAGGACGTTGGTTCCATTTTTTCTTCTGTTAAAGCACTGCATTGTATGATGGAATATCTCTTTGGCTTAGATGTCAACGGTGTCCGCGTCAATGACCTATCTTTTATCGGATAAAAATATGGACTTAGATTAATAAAAATAATAATAAAAAAATGGAGGTGTGAATTTTAATGCTGGCACTCACGGAATGATGAGAAGCTTTATACAAGGTTGCTGTTGGCTTACACAATACTGAGCTAATGATGATTTAAGCCGTTTTGTTTTCAAGAATCTTCATCGAGAACTTTATCATATATGAAATGTGGAGATTATCTAATGTTCAAGCATTTTCACGGCCACGCAATGTTTGTACTTTTTGCATTTTTTGCTCGTTCCATCTTGTCATGAATCAAATTTTAAAATTTCTAACGCTGATATTTTACTCTCTTTTTGTGTACTCTATCTTGAACTCCATCCTGGGATCTAAAGATTAACCAGTTTCACATTCAGTAAATATAAAGGAATCCATCGACCATAATACTGACGCAGCGTTCAGCGAATAATTCAAGTAAAATCTTGCTCAAAAAAAATTCTTGAAATTCAATATTTATGATAATGTTATATCTTCAAAACAAACCCTAAACACTCTTTTATAGGAGTTAAATCTAATTACAATAAGAAATCTAATCATAATAGAGAAATTACCTAATCTGAATTGGAAACCTAATTATAATATGAAAGTTACATAATCTGAATTGGAAACCTAACCATAATAGAAAAGTTAATAAGCTTCAAATAGCAAAATTACAAAAACGATCCTTAAAATTAACTCATAAAAAAATATCCGATGTCGTGGATAGGTCCACCGGTTCTAGTCGCATCATCATTTCGCCTTCTATTTGGACTTCTGCCTTCTAGTCGCATCATCGTTTCGCCTTCCGTTTGGACTTTTGCCTGTTCAATTGGTCTAGAAACGTACCACTAATAGATTTCGCATCATTCTCCTCCACTTGAAAAGAACTCATCTTCAAATTAAAATCAGAATCTGGAAATAGTGGCTTTATTGACTCATGAAACGGTGACAAATTAGCAACATTAAAAGTGTTAGATATGCCCATACTATGTGGAAGGTCTATAACATAAGCATTATCGTTGATCTTCTTGCTGACAACGTAAGGTCCATACTTCTTTGATTGCAATTTATTGTAAGATCCAGCTGGTAATTGCTCTTTACGAAAAAAAATCATGCCTTGATCACCTACCGCAAACACCTACTTCCGCTTGTACTTATCTGCTACAGCTTTACACTTCTGATTAGCTTCCTTCAGCTTCTGTTTGACTTTATGATCAGAATAAAGGACGAATTCTTTCCCAATCAGATAATGCTCCTAAGTTTTCAAAGCCCTTACGACAGAATAAAATTTTTTATCATAAGTGCTCCACTTCTGTCTCGCATTGCTAAGTTTCTCACTGAAATAGCAAATTGGCCTGCGCTCATGAGATAAAACAGCTCCTCTACCAATTCCACTAGCATTACAGTCCACTTCAAAAAATTTATCAAAATCAAGTAAGGCAAGAACATGTGCAGTACATAACTTTTCCCTCAAAATAACAAAACTATTCTCTGCTTTCTCTCTCCATAAAAATTTGTCTTTCTTCATACATTCAGTAATCGGGGCTGCGATAGTATTGAAATTCTTAATAAATTGCCGATAGAAAGTAGCCAACCCATGAAAACTCCTAACATCAGAAACTGTTTTAGGCGTCGGTCACTCTCTGATTGCTCTTATCTTCGCCTCATCTACCTCTATTCCTTCAACAGTAATAATAAATCCCAGAAATAACAATTTATTAGTTAATAAACTGCACTTCTTAAGATTAATATACAACTTATTAATTTGCAAAGCTGTCAATACCTCCCTTAAGTGCATCAGATGATCCTTCTCAGTCTTACTATAAATCAAGATATCATCAAAATAAACTACAACAAATTTGCCAACAAAAAATTTCAGAACCTGATTCATAAGTCTCGTGAAAGTGCTTGGAGCATTGAAAAGTTCGAAAAGCATCACTAACCATTCATACAACCCCTCATTTGTTTTGAAAGCCGTTTTCCATTCATCTCCGGGCCGAATTCAAATCCAATGGTATCCATTCTTTAAATCCAGTTTCGAAAATCACTTAGCACCATACAACCTATCCAGCATATCATCTAATCTCGGAATTGGAAACTTGTAACCCACGATTATCTTATTAATGTTCCTGCTATATACATACATCCGCCAACTCCTATCTTTCTTAGGAGTCAATAAGGCCGGAATAGCACATGAGCTTATGCTATTCTAGATGTGCCCCTTTCACATTCTCTTTTAGAATCTCGCTCTTTTTAGGACTCATCCTATAGTGCGATAAATTAGGCAGACTAGCACCAGGAATTAAGTCGATATGGTGTTGAATATCATGCATAGGCGGCAACTCATCTGGAATCTCTTCAAGCATCAGTTTGCTCAATTCCTTTAATAAAGGCCTGACCACTGCAGGCTGCTCCTCCACTTGTAATTCAGTCTCAGTCTCAATTATTTGTTTCACGACCAGCACGTGAATCTGTCGGGTCTCCTTAACCTCAGCTTCAAATTTCCTTATAAGGGTAAGAAAATTATTTTCAGAAGATTGTTTTCCTTTGTTCTTCAGCGGCAACAATGTATACTTCACTCCATCCTTCACAAGGTTATACTGATTGCTTCTTCCCGAATGTTGAGCATCTATATCAAATTGCCACGGTCTTCCAAATAACACATGACATACATCCATGTCCACTATATCACAATACAACTCATTATGATATTTTCTAATGGAGAATGGAATTTTGCATTGTTCAATTACCTGAATGTTTTCCGCTCCAGATTTAATCCATCATAACGTATAGGGATTGAGATGCTTCTTCACGCGTATTCCCAACTTCTTCACTGCCTCATTCCTAATAATATTCTCCATGCTTCCGCTATTAATAACCACAGTAAAGATCTTTCCCAGAATTGTGCACTTGGTTTGGAATAACTGATGGCGTTGCAAATCATCTTCCTGTTTTGGGGCCAACATCATTTTGTGTATCACACAATTTATTTGCTCCTTTTCTTCATCTTCAAAATCATTGTCCTCACCATCCAGCGCACAGCAATATCTATCATCCTCATTTTCTCTTGCTACTAGGTTTACGGTCTTTTTCTTAGGGCATTCATTAGATCTGTGCCCAGACTGATTACACCTGTAACACTTTATCGTGACTAGTTTAACATAAGGGTTAGGGTTCACAGTTTTCTATGCTTGCATTTTCTTATCCTTCGACTCGTTCATGGGGCGCTCTACAGCCTTATCTTTTTGATTTCGCCTTGCGTTAAAACGATTATTGAAACTGCTCTTCTCTACTGAATTACTCGAACTGTTACCTCGATAATTTTCGTAACCTTTTCTTCTCCTGTCTTGTTGTATCAATTCTGCCTTCATCGCCATATTCTTGGCTTTAGTTAAATTTCGCAGAAACTGCACTTTAATTTTATCTCAAATGAAGGGTTTCAAACCTTCGAGATATTTGGCCACCTACTGTCCTTCCGTCTCTGATAAATTATTCCGCTCTGCCAATCTCATAAATTCGGCCGTATACTCATGCACAGTCCAATTGCCCTGCTAGCAATGTTGGTATTGTTGGAACATAATCTGTTCATAATCGGGTGGAAGGAATTATTGCTTCAACAGTCTTCTCATTATAGTCTAAGTTCGAACTCTATCTTTCCCTTCTCGCTCTCTCTTATTCTGCAATCTCTCCCGCCATGCAGATGCACCCCCTTTAATTTACAGGCTACTAATCGTACCATTTTCTCACAAAGGGTTTCTATATAATCGGAAAATCTATCTATAACAGCAATCCAATCTAGAAATTCTTCTATACCAGACTTCTATTAAAATAAGGAATATCGACTTTCAATTTAAAGTCGTTACCTTCACGATCGTCATAATGTTGTTTTCCATCTTTCCGATCATACCCTCTTTGAAATCTTCCATGACGACGTCTGCCGCCATAATCAGCACATTCCGCTTCAAAATAATCGTTTTCTTCTTCTTCCGAACTTTCTGAAAACAACGGGTTATGTAACCTGCGGACAGGAACATGCCTATCAATAGGATTATCGCGAGCAAGATCTGCACCCGGCCTTCTGTCGTTTTGCCGATTCCGGTTCACATCAACGCTGAGACTTTCGAACCGATTTGTTAACTCGTCAAATCATTTGTCGAAACGACGAAAACTTTGATTGAATCGTTGATCAAAGCATTCCATTAAACGTTGCTTCAAACGTTGCAACGCATCGTCCCCAAGGATTGGGGCTCCAGTCTCCCGAGCAAATTCACGAAGACCACCGCCAGTCGCCATAGGCTTTGATACCAACTAACGCAGCGTTCAAAGAATAATTCAAGCAAAACCTTGCTTAGAGAAAGAAATCTTGAAATTCAATATTTATGATAATGTTATGTTTTCAAAACAAACCCTAAACACCATTTTATAAGAGTTAAATCTAATTACAATAAGAAACCTAATTATAATAGAAAAGTTACCTAATCTGAATTGGAAACCTAATCATAATAGGAATTCTAATCATAATAGAAAAATTAATAAGTTTCAAATAGCAAAATTACAAGAACGACCCTTAAAATTAACTCATAAAAAAATATCCGATGTCGTCAATATGTTCACCGGTTTTTGTTGCATCATCGTTTCGCCTTCCGCTTGGACTTCTGCCTGTTTAATTGGTGCAAAAACGCACCACTAATGGATTCCGCATCAAATACAAAATCGCATGACAACATGTCCTTTCTTGGTTAGGTTATTAAACAATAAGTTGTATTCAACAATTTCATGACCTGCGTATGACGAATTTAATGTTAAAGAATACATGTAAAGATTTTATGGACTTCTATTTCAACGGCAGAGAAATTTATCATCACTCTTAGGATATTATTTCCACACGTCGGATCGAAATGGCGATGGAAATATTTCTTTTTCGTTAACTCAATTTATTCTATCAATAAATGAATAAATTCTCCCTTTCAAGATAGCACGTGCAAACCGCACTAGCCGCGGGTAGCAAAAGCATAATACTCTTTGTTAAAATTGATTTTAAAATGAAAAGATAGATCGTGCGCCAATATAATGATAAATACAAAATTAGTACAACAGTGCAATGATTTTTTGTTTAGTGTTGAATGTACTTTCACTTATTCAAAAGGCCACTTGCATCAGTATAGGCTATAATAGAAATGTAGTTTTCATTTCCCGTTACTAACTTATGGTCTTTCATGTTAAATATATTTTGCAATATAAATATCGAAGCTGAAAGAAAAGCATTCAATGGTCAAAGCCAAAGACTCATGGTGAACCCCACCCCTCCTCCGTTCCGCTTCTTTTCTCCCAAATCCATCTGTTGTGTTGTGCGTAAAACCTCTCTTTTTCTTTAATCTGTTCTCTTCTCTCTCTCTCTCTCTCTCTCTCTCTCCCCCTGATCACCTCCCTATTTCTTGAACACTGTAGGAAAGGGGAGAGCAAGAACCCTCATGTCCTCACATTTCTCTTCTTGCATCACCTCTTCTTCTCCGAAATCTCCTGAAGAGACTGGAGACAGCAAAACCCTCTCCTCTTTCTCTCTCTCTCTCTCTTTCTCTCTCTCATGTCATATACAGAAACAGAACTGTGTTGGATTTGTGAAGATTTTGAGTCACTTTCCTGTCTCTGACTCTCATGGTGACAATGACCTCTCTCCTTCTTTTCGCATAACAACACAGTTCCCTCATTTTAGTCCTTACTTGCATCATTTATTATCTTCTCCCTCATTTAGTTTTTTGCCTGCACACTTCATTTTTCTTTTATCTTTTTGCCGTTTTAGTTCGCTCCCTCCCTCTCTCCGCTCATGTAGCTTTGCGTAATGGGTTTGTGCTTATGGACTTGGATACCAAAAACAAAAATCTCTCCCTAAAGAAAGTTGCTGAAAAAGATCATATCAGACATGGTGAGTGTAGGGTTTTCTTTTTATTTCATTATTTCTTCTGCTTCAGAAATTATTCAGCTACTCTTTCAGTTGAGTAATTAATGAGCTGTCAATTCAAGTGATTGTTTTAGATTTTTGTTCCAATTAGTAGCTGGAGATCTTTCTTCCACATGGATAAGGTTTTCAGTGTTTTCTATTGCCGTTTCATGTGGCTGTGGACGTGGTGGGACTGATTATCCGTCTTCCTTCTTCAAGGAGACAAAGATTAGCTTCTTGAGATTGCAAGATTTAACTGAAGGAAAATCTGGATGCTCCACAGTGTAGTGTAAATATATATATATATATATATATATATAGATACTAGGTTGTACCTGTGCTTAGCTCATGATCTTAGGGCTAGTTTGGTCTTCACGGGGAAATCTTCCTCTCTTTTTTTTTTTTTTCCAAAAGTACTTCTTTGATCCGTTCTTTATATAATTTGCTTATGAGTGAGATCTTTATCTGAGGTATTCTTGAATGATAATTTCTTTTTATCTCCTCGAGATTTTACTCAGTTTCCATAAATCGTCGGTTTGAGTTCAGTTCATCTCAACAGTTGGGTGTATTAGCAGGAGGGTTCTTTCCTGAAGGTAAGATTTTTCCTATCTTTTTGTCTTCGGAAATCTGTCCCCCTTTCGGTCCAATAATAAAAAACGTTAATCTGCTAAGTACATCAATAAAATAACTTCACACATGTTGGCTTGCGCCAAATGATGAAACCAGTGAAGTATTATTACTAGGTCTCGAATCGCCAGTTCCAAGTGCGTGGTGGGTTTTCATTTTCTTGGATATATTGTCATTGAAGGATTCGTAGAGATTATTGAGCATGATTGACGTAGAGACTCTTTTTGCTGATCACGAGTATTCATTGTTAGTCAAATTATGCAGTGTTTCCTTACCTTCTTTGCCTTGAACACTGACTTTCTGTTTGATACTTCTCCATGTTACCTAGTGGTGCTAATGCATGGGTTGATGTTAATATATTACTGAGTGATGTTGGCTTGCTATATATGCACATACATTTGCAGGCTCCGGCCAAAAGCAAAACGCTAGAAAATCTGAGTGATGTTGGCTTCAAAAAGATTTGTGAGAGAGAGCTTTCTTCAGTCCACTCATGGATGGAATAAAGGGGGTTGAAATAGCTGCCGACTCATTCATTCAATCACACAGTAGAGAAAATGGGGCAAATTAGTTTGTGCTTTTACTGGTGACTGTGTGAATGATGCGGGAGATACTTTGCACCCCTCTTTTTCTGTGCTTGGACTGAAGGGAGCTCCTTCTCTCTCTTCTCTCTGCGAGTGCGTGTGTAGGTGTGGCCACATAGAGAAACCTAATGCTCTCTGTTGTCATTGTTGGAAGTTTCTTTCCATGAAAATCGATCTATTTGTTGCATGCAATATGTACTCAGAACTACTGGTAAGAAACTTTTGAAAGTGACCGATTCACGAGGATGGAGGGAATGACCGTAGCTAGAAGCAATGACCGGTGGTGGGAGCTGATGGCCAATAGCAAGTGACCGGTGGAGATGGAGATGGCTGCCCTTTGGTTGATGCCTTGTCATTTTAACTTGGCTTTTCTTAATGTACAAGTGCACTGTAGCCTTTGTTACATCGATTAATTCTTTGTCCATCTTCTCATATGAGAAAAAGCTGTAATATGTTTATTTTGCCCTTCTCTGCAACACTTGTAAATAGGGTCGGCCTTAAATTGTACGCTGAAGCAAAGGAGGAAAAGAACTGGCAAGCCAATGTGCCCGTGGGAGTTTACATGCTCTTGAAGACTGAGAGCGAGAAGGACAAATTTGCACAAAGAAGCTCTTCTTGCTGATGTTTGCTTTGCAAAGTTGCTACTAAAGCATTGCTTTTAAGCATCAAATGTTGCCGAAGGCAAGAGTAAACGGATTAATCTGTCTTTTTCGAGAATTATCACAAAGTGATTACCTTCTGTGATTTCTGAGTATGAGAAAGTCTCAGATGTAGTTTCCTATCATTTCATGTGGTTATAGTTTTAGAGGAGCTTTTCTGCTTGAGAAGAGAATGGATTCACTGGGACACCAAACGTCCATAACTCTCTTCTTATCTCTTCTGGCGAAACAAAGAAACTAGAAAGGATTGATAATCCAAACGGTGAACTTTCCAACCACCTGTTTGTCATTTACAAAAAGGATTAACATTGTATCCACAGTGTAACTAGGAGATGAGCTAACTTAATGCACAGCCTGCTGTATCACCGTTCCTTTTCCTTTCGTTTGTCACCATCAAGTCTACCTGATGTTGGAACTTGGAGCTGTCTAGCTAAACCTAAACGGGGCACTTAACTAATTAGTCTGTTTTCCTTCTTTTGATGGCTACCAATTACCATATTGGTGGAAACTCTTAGATTCATATCCCTGCGCTTCACAGAACCCTCCTTTCCCACCTCGGAAAGAGGAAAAAATCCATCTTTTTACTGCCTTTAAACAGGGATGAGGCCCACCAACCAAGCTGGGGTCTCCCGACGCTCACCTTTTAAAAGGGCATCCGTTTAAATTGTTTTCTCTATTGGAAAAAAGAACGTTTGATTCTGTTCAGACATTGCCCGAACAGCCTAAAATCTTTTTTAAAAAGGACCAGTTGGGTGTACGAAGTACAGATAAAAGCTCATTGCTGTTAAGGCTTTCGGACCTCAGCATAGCTTGGGTGCACCGAGATGTGAAGTACACACGAGCCCATTTTTCTAATCCAGCGCGCATCTGAAACTGTGCCTGTAGGGTCTTTGGTCCTTACACTAAGGTCCAAAATGGGGAAGGAGGTGTTGTATGATACTGTTCAGCTAGTTATCAGAACTTAAAGAAACCTTTTTTTTGTTTATTCTTGAAATTTTCTGGGTCAGATGAGGGTTATGAGGTGCTTCTTGTTTATTGATTTTTTAGATCAATTAAGTTTTGGAGTCATGTGACATTCCCAATTATGGTGAGGGGACCTCCTCATTCTACGTTCCTGTTTTGGATATATATTATGGTGATAAGAATTTGGAACAGGCTGTAACCATTTTTCCTTTATTTTGGTTTTTTTTGGGATTTTGTAAACAATTGTAGCAGTACTTGGATCAGAAGATTCAGAACATGTTGGGTGGGTTGAACTTTGAAGGCCCATACAATGGTTTACAACAAAATTGTATACATCTTGATTACTCATGGTGTACATTTTAAGAGGACTAAGCCTTATCCAATGCCAAATGCAATTGTTTAGAGGTCAAGTTCATTTTTATGGATAGAATTCCAAGGGTCATTTTCTTCCGAGCTTAGATGATGATTTCGCGTTCCAATGTTGTCTCCTAATATATGATTGAAAAGCCCCGTGTGATCAATTTATGGTCAAATTACTCGGCGTTGCTCAGTTTTATCTAAGAATCCTATGCATTGTAATTTATTCCTTCAGTCGTCTTGAGTCAAAATTTGATCTATTTTTTTTAATGATTTGTTTAGGGGATCTTGGTTTCATCTTTGAAAATAAGAGTTAAAATGTCTCAGAATTTACCTAGCTTGGAAGGTTGCTCCAAGTTGAGTCCCTATAAACTCCTCTAGGTCCCTTAGAGGGTTAGAGTGTGATTTCGTATTTGGTCTCTTGGATTAGAGTACCTCTAAAATTGTATATTTCTTCGACAAATTCTATTGAGTGGTGAGTCACATGCCGTGTATCCCGGGCCAGATCCCTTCAGCGATGAGTCCATCCATTGCCGTTGCAATTCGAGTTTCCTTCTCATTCTCCGATCACTCTGATATCATTTATGGTGTGAACATTGCTATCGTTGCATACTTTTCTTCTTTTGGTTGGGGGTCTAGGCGAAATATGATTTAGGGATTAGTAATCTGAGAAATGCGGAAGTTATGAACATATGGATTTGTGCATTCTTTTCAAGATGAAACCTCTGCATCAATCCTTACATTAGGCGATGAAAAAGGTTTCCTTTCCTTTTTATGTTTAAGATTTGATTATGTTCTCATAAATTGTTGTCCTTTTTCACATTGGACGAGACTCTGAATTCAGGTCCTCCGTACGTCTTTCAAAATATTAATTTGAATTTGCATCATTCTCTTAGTTAACAAAGAAAAAAAATTTTAATTTGAATTTGCATCGTTCTCTTAGTTAACAAAGAAAAAAAAATTGTTTGGAGCCTCAGGGCATATTCGATCAGTCCTCTTGGTGGGCATAGCATCCACCCCACATCCGCCGTATAATTATTCGATCCACTGTGTGTCGCTCGTTGAATACGAAACTTGCACTTTTGGAAGCGCAACCTGTTTATGTCGACAACGATTCTTCAATCAAAACGATGGTGAAAAATTCCGTTGGGAGCATAAGCGGGATACCGTGCTCTTTAAGTAACTTGAAAACCTGAGATGTTAGGCAAATCAGTTTACATTTGGTGTTCATGATTTCTCGAGACTACGTAAGCGATCCCAACTTTCACCTTATTCGGTTCTCTCAATTGGGCTGCGTTCGTGCCTTATGAATGCCCCCTGAAGCCTGTGGTCCGACCATGTTTGAACCTCGTCATAAGCCTTTTGGGCCGGGAAAAATTGCTCATGATTAGCCCAAATTTGGGTTTGATCTCCACTTAAACATCAACGTTAATTCCTACTCTAGTGTCCTTTCGCCTTTGGTCGGGTTGACTAAAACAGAACATGATGTTTTTCTTGGCGACATTCAGACTATGTAACCAACAGATGGATTAGTAAATTTTGACATAGTATTTCTCCCTGGTATGAAATTCGTTTCTTAGGTGAATCACAGGATCCAAACATGTAACAAATGCAGAGTACATACACTAGTCTTGTCTCGAAGAGCAGCAGGAGTATTATTCCGAAGTATATTATTCTGAATCCCTGCACTGCCTCATTGTCATGTCAAATTTTAGATCTTCTGCTCCCCGGACCTTCACAAATGACCATCACCTTCCCTATCACTTTCCGATCTTTGATAGCTGCAAACGCAAGGTTGGCCTGCCAAACATGAAGAGATTGAATTGAAGTTCATTAAAGAGATAAGAACGATATTGAGTGTCCACGGTTCTCCTGACCTCCGACAGGGCAAAGGCATGAGAAATCTGGACAGTGATCAAGCCTTTTGCCAACCAGGAGAGTAACTCCCTAAGGGAATCTTCGAGAACGCGGGGTCGATGGATTCTGTAGCTGCCCCAATACAGTCCATGCACCGTCCAGTTCTGGATCAAAGCAAACCAGTTAAATTAAACCAGAAGGAAATATACTGAAAAGAAGCACACCGTGATTTGATTTGGAAGGCCAAATAAAGGGGAAGGCCAAACTAGTATTGCTTAATTGTGTTATTGAAAATATCTACATCAGCTTCTTGAATGACCCACCCAGTTTCTTCTCAAACTGATCTGCAAATGGAAACTCGCCAGTTTCCTCAACGGATATGTATTGGCTCATTTGCTTGGCGAGCTAATATTTGTGTTCTCTCGTTTCACTGTTTCAAAGAAAGCAAGACAATCTAACCACAAAGGAACCTCTTTTGCTGCCTCGCACAGACACCGCATAGTGTAGCGTGCAATGGTCTAGCACAAATCAGCACTTTACCCGAGTCCTTCTTAAAGGTAACATCACAATGATTAAGAGAAGCTATTGCCATACTCACATATAATCGTTTCAAGCTATCTCCATGACAATATAATTGAATGACTGGAGCACTTTATTCCTTCAATTCTGATTATCTACGATAGGGAGCCTCGATTCAGTTGAAAATTAATCATGTCCACGGTTAAATGAATTCAGGCTACGAATGAGACATAAGCTTTTAACAATTTTTCAGCAAGCCATTCAGTCAATACTTCCAAACCCACAAGTCTCCGTCACTTCTCACTTGAAGTTTCCACTCAAAAATTAAGACAAGCATCACAATTAAATAGAGAAATAAAATAAACGAGAAGAAAACAAGATAGTTTGACTGCAAAGACGAAATGTTACAACCGGCATACCTTCACGAGAGCAATATTTGCAGGTATCAATGGGATCTCACCACTAGCAAACCCTATAACCAAAATCTGTGCTCCCCAGTTGAGAAGCTTCATGGATTCTTTTGTAAGCTTGCCTCCTACTGGATCATACAATACGTCAACCCCCTTCAGCTTCTTTGCCTTGAGGAACTCCTTGACACTTGAAATGACATTCTCATTGCCCAAGTCTACTACATGATCGACACCCATGGACTTCAAGAACTGCACCTTTTCAGCTCCCCTACAAGTTTCGCATGTGCAGTGGATAACGCTTTCATTACTCTCCAGTATAGCAGCAAATTCATTTCGATGGAAGACTACCGATCTACAAGGAATCGAGGGCATATATTTTGAAAATGGCCAATACCTGGCGACGGCAATAACAACGGCTCCACAAACCTTTCCGATTTGCACCGCTGCGGTTCCAACACCCCCAGCTGCACCGAGAACAAGCAAGACCTACATTTTGATCATTCACAACCGGCATTAACTAAACGGAACACGTGTGGCTAAATCACCCGGAGCGAGAGATGCCGAACTAAATCCAATGAGCACCAAAAAGTACTTGAAGATAATCATTTACGGTATATATACCTGACCAGCGGTCAACCGAGCCCTGTGAACAAGAGCAACATGTGAAGTTCCAAATGCAACAGGAAGGGCACCAGCTGCCACAAGATCACATCCTTCCGGAACCCGAAACCTTCAGCAAACAAAATCACACCTTTCATCACTCAAAACAACGAAAAATCCATGGCCAGAGCAACCCCACAAAACGAAACCAGCTAAAACAACATGACAGCAGAAAAACATCCATACAATTCGGACTCATCGGTGACAATGAACTGAGCGAACGACCCAAGAGCGGCAAAGGAACAAACTTTATCACCCACTCTGAAATTGGAAACCCCGGAGCCGGTCGCCTCGACCACGCCCGAGTAATCGGAGCCGGGAACGAAAGGGAGAGGAGGCTTCTCCTGGTACTTGCCCAGGATTTGCAGATAATTGGCGTAGTTCAAGCTCGTTGCTTTCACCCGCACGAGAACCGAAGTGGGTGTCTTCAATTCTGGGATCGGGTGTTTTGGGTCCAGAACAATCGGGGAGCCATTATCTTTGTCGATTGCAGATGGCACTGGCGAGAGGGTAGGATCGCCCAGTTGCTTGCATAGCAGAGCATCCATGGCCGGCTTGAGCGGCGGAAAATGATCAGATTGCTCTCACTACACCATCAGTTGGGGACTGTACAGAGACGGGCGCTGCTGATTCACGAGAGAGAGAGAGAGAGAGAGAGAAGAGAGATGAGAAACGGCAGGTGAGAAAATAAATTCTATAGCTTTCGAATTTGGAATTTGTCAAAGCACAATCCAGCTGATGTGATGAATTATTATCACTCCTTTTTTTTTTTTGGAGAGTCTAGTTAAGCTCGTCTTCTGAATAAGAAAGGCCAAGAAAAACAGCATACATTTATCTAAAGAAATTTATCACACTAAAAATCTCAAATTTATATACATAAGACACATTTTATACTCCATCGCAGTTATGTGAAAATTCATCTACATGAAAAATTAAGTAAAATAAACATAATATTTTTTTTACTGAAAAATCATCTAACGAAATCTCGATGGAAGAGGATAAATGTGTTACAGATGTGCAAGTTTGGAATTTTTTATATTACAAAAAAAATTTAGGGTAATATGTAACGGTGGATACATTTTGGAATTTTTTATGGCTTTTTCCATTAAGCACCTTAAAAATGCTAATTAAGTTCTTTATCATTTCTTAATAATATTTTAGAAAATGAAAATCACTGCTCCCAAAAAGTGAGTTTTACTTTGTCTTTGTCAAATGTTTCATTTGATAAGTTAACTTTATATAGTATTGTGGCAAATTCGAAATTTTATATATCGAAATTTTCAGATATATTCATCATTTAAAGAAGGGAAAATACCTTAAAAAATTCTAAATTATGCCATTTATGATAAATTTACCATAAATATTTTTTTGTGATATGAAAAATCCCAAACTATGTCATTTGTGATAAATTTATCATAAACTTTTCTCGTGACATGAAAAACCCTAAACTATATCAATTGTGCTACATTTACCCCATAATACTTTGACCTATGGGCATTTTTGTCTTTTTTCATTTTCTATTTTTTTTTTTTTTTCTCTTCCCTCTGTCGGCCATGGCGGAGGGAAGTCGGCAAGGGCCGCCTTCGTCGGCGTAGGGCGAGAGTCGCCCTTGCTGATGTCGGTCGAGGGCAGCCTCACCCGACGCTAGCGAGGGTCGTCCTCACCTGGGTGGGTGAGGGCAGCCTCACCCGACACGAGCGAGGGTCGCCCTCCCCAGATCCAGCGAGGGCAGCCCTCGTTTGAGTCGGGCGAAGCCGCCCTTGCTTAACGTCGAATTTAGCGAGGGCGACCCTCGCCGGTGTCGGGCGAGGGCTACTCTAGCCCAACACTGGCGAAGGTCGCCCTCATCGGCTTTCCTCCACCATGGCCAGTGGAGAGAAGAGAGAAAAAAAAGAAGAAGAAAAAGACGAAAATATCTACGGGCCAAAATATTATGAGGTAAATATGTTATATGTGGTATAGTTTGAAATTTTTTGTATCACAAAAAAAATTAAGAATAAATTTTTCACAAGTGATATGAATTGGGGTTTTTCGTATCACAAAAAAAGTTCAGAATAAATTTATCGCAAATAATATAATTTGAGATTTTTGGTGATATATATATTTTTTTAAATTAGCTTCTCACTCGATAAAGGGAGTTATTACACGAAGTTTACCATGAATGATTACCTCGTCCATTTGACAACTACTCTCTCTCTCTCTCTCTCTCTATCTCATTGGGCAACTCTTGGTGACAAACAATGCCAATAAATGCAGAGCTCTCTTTCACCCTTTAGCAAGTAAAGGACATCCGTTTCGAAGACGTCGCTGAAGCGTGGCGGAGAGTTTTACACGATTCAGATGTTATTATAGAAAAAGAGGGAAAAGGGCATCTATAAAGATCAAGAATTTCCATTTTCCTTGGCCAATCACGGTCAAGAATTGCTCGGCCTAAAAATTTATCTATCTTCTGCTCAAACTACTGCATCTTTATGACTCCTGCATCGTCATAGGGCTCAAAGAACGCCAGCCCAGATGAGTTTGAGGGTGTTTCAGAGTTGTAGTTTTAATCTTTTACGAGGTGATGGTTCTTCGGCAGTCAAGGGTGAGAATAAGACCAGCAAAAGGTTCCTGTCTTGGCAACACGCGAAATCGAACTCAAGTTCGCATCTTAAGCTTGTAGCTCTTGCTTCTACTTCTTCGGTGAGTGGCTCAGGTGCAGAATACTCAGGTACTCCCATCGGCAGTCTCTGTGATTTTGAGTCAATTTTATATTTTCTTGGGTGAATTTGTGTAAGTCAGTGTTCTTCGGGTTTCTATCCTGTGTTGTAACTATAAGAGAATTTGAGCTGAATTGCGCGTGCTAAATTGTTGAGTAAATGGATGATTAGCTGGACTTTTTCTTCTGAAGTTCTTGGTTTAGTTGGTTATATAGCACAAGGCACAGCATTGAATGTTTGTTGGAGTGTCCATGGGGTGCAGAGTAAAAAATTTGACAGCAAGTTTAAAATTTTTTTTCTTTGTTACTTTGTTATACGTTCAGCAGAACGGTGAATGAAGCATGGAAATTGATGGTTTTTTTTAGTTGTCGCGCAATCGGGTGGCATGCTATGAGAGTGACTCTTTAAGACATGATAATGCAGAGGGATTGTTGGATGTGAGGAAGAAGGAAAAGAAGAAGAAAGTCGCTGGCATAGATCAAGATGAGCTTGTGGACCCGGCGCTCCTTGCGGATCCCGACAGTCGTTTTTGTGAGATTAAAGGTGTCCACGTACACCACAAGGTTTATGATGTGGCATCGCAAGGACGTGACTCTACGGACACGGCGAGTCATGCTCGACTGCCTCATATTCCTATGATTTTGTTGCACGGGTTTGGAGCTTCTGTCTTCTCCTGGAATAGGGTTATGAAGCATTTGGCTGGGCTAAGTGGTTCCAGAATTCTTGCTTTCGATAGACCGGCTTTTGGATTGACATCAAGGGTTAAATCTGTTGAGTTTTCATCTAGAAGCAAGGATGAGAAGCCTCTAAATCCGTACTCCATGGCATTTTCAGTGCTAGCCACCTTGTATTTCATTGACTTCTTGGCATCAGATAGAGCAATTTTGGTGGGGTAGGTAATGTATTTCTCTTTATACTTATACATCGTTTGTTGCCTATCCACCGCACTTTTAAATTGCATGTGGTCATTGAACTGGCCAATTTCCAATTTGGTGAATTAGAGAAAAGGAAAGGTACTTGATTATGCGCACAGCTCTCAACAAGGTATTCAAAATATATAATTCTCCCCCTATCTGGAAATAGCCCACACAACCCATCGGATGCCAAATATTGCCGGAGAATTCTTTTCCCTCTTTTGTTGTGTCATCTCGCAATGCGTTGGGATTAGATGGCTGAACTTTTGTAGTAAATTGTTATTCAGGCATTCTGCTGGTTGCCTTGTTGCAGTCAATACATACTTTGAGGCTCCAGAACGTGTTGCTGCGCTAATTCTTGTGGCACCTGCTATTCTTGCACCATATTTTTCACGTAGAGGCGACAAAGGTAGTGATCTAGGAAGAGAGAACAAGAAAGAAGAGAGATCATCTGGTTTGGATGCTGCAGTAAACCCATTCTTGAGAATCTTCAGGTTCTTGTCACAAACCATTAATGCCATTTCGGAGGTGCTAGTGCAAATGGTGAAGGGGATGGGAGGCATGCTTTCCACTCTATATAAGAAACTGTTGTCAACTTTCCTGCACTCTGCTTTTGCTGTTATGCTGGTAAAGTTTCTTTCTAGACTCGCTTCAGATGTTTAATCTTTGTAGAGTTTTAATTTCATATTGTTTCGTGTTATTCCTTTTGTTGTAATCTGTGGCACAAATTTTCAGCAGTAATTGCTTGTTGCATTATTCTCTTTTTCCCATGGAGATGTTACCTCATGTTTTTCTTGTAGCTTGGCAAAGATTAATAGTATTGCACATTTAAGCGACTGGATATGTTAGAAACTCATTGCTGGACAGTAAGTGGTAAATACACAATAGTAGATAGTATTATGTGATCCCTAGCTGCAGATTCTCTGCTATAATAATGTTGATGTCTTTTTGTGATTTTCAGGTAAGGATGGTAATTGATAAATTTGGTATAGCTGCCATTAGAAATGCATGGCATGATCCAAACAAAATCAATGAACATGTCCTGCATGGATATACAAAGGTACTTGGTCATGCCATGATAACTCTGATCTTCTTTATATTGTGTTGGAGGGGAAATGGACTAAAAGTGCTTTGTCCAACTAACTTCCTTCGCTTTAACGAGACTGCATTTTATTGATAAAACCGCATTTCAGCCATTAAGGAGTAAGTATTGGGACAGAGCTCTGCTGGAGTACACCACTGCAATGCTTCTGGATGCCAATTCTGAATCAAAACCTCCACTTGCAGAAAGACTGCATGAAATCTCTTGTCCAGGTGACAACACGAACCTTATATGTAATGTGTAATCTTGAGAGAATATGTTTTTGGGAAGGCTACTTTGCCAGAACTAGGGAGGAGATTAGGACTGTGAGGTGAGGACAAGTTAAGGAGACCAACTGATCACAATTAAGCCTACTCTAGTTGTGGATCAGCTATGCTAAGTCCCGGACGCCAATTATCTTGAGGGGAACCAAAGTTTCAGTTAAGATAAACTAGATTGTTGGCTAGTCACGCCTAATTTAATTGGAGTGAAAATCATCACCTTCTAAACCTTCTCCAGTGGCTCTACAAGTTGGGGACTGATAAAAATGCTCTTTTCTATCACAGCCAAGGCAGTTCGTAATCCCTCTCTACAGGTTCTATCTAAGTCTTCAAAAGGTTTTCTTTTCCATGAATACTTCCATCTCCAGAGGGTCTAAACTGCACAAACATTGAATCTTCATTCTAAGTAAGCTACTTTGCACTACTGAAAAGGAACAACTAATCTCGCTATTGTAGTCATGTCTTTATTGCCAAACTAAGGCCAGGAAAGTTGCTGGTCTAGATTTTCAGTATTGAAGAAGAGAAAGAAGTCGAAAGGTAGTGAATTCAGATATCGGTTTACAAATTACTTCCCACTCAAGAAAGAAGTTCTACTGGGGTGTCTATCGCCAACTGGCCTAGGAATGAGCGATTCATTGACTTGCTCCTAATGTCTTTGCCTCTCCCGATGCAGTTTTGATTGTCACGGGTGACAATGACCGGCTTGTTCCATCCTGGAATGCCGAGAGACTTTCACAAGCCATACCAGGATCATGTCTTGAAGTAATTAAGCAATGTGGACACCTACCCCATGAGGAAAAGGTAGAAGAGTTTGTTTCTGCTGTCAAGAAGTTTCTGCAAAGGGCTTTTGGGAGTTCACAGGAGCAACAGATTCTGCAAGCTGTGTCTTAGTATTCTTATAGTGGCAGAAAACCATTCCTCCTTCTGCTTCAAGCAGATATCATGGATCAACTGAGAAAGAGTTGGTCTTCTAAATGCTGAAGGAGTTGGTGCTCTGCCTCTTTAGAAGTCACATCCACGTTTTAGAATCCAGATGTTGGCCAATTATTTTGGAATATTTAGGTCAGTGAAACAAGAAAATTATTTGTTGGTATTGCACAAATTGACATGCATTATTTTTATAATTTTTGGGAGCTTAGTACTACGTATTAATCTGTACAATGTCTGTGGCGAAATCTTATAAATGACATTACCATGTTGTACAATAAGCTGTGCTTGAGGTCTTTCTTGTACAATCTCTGCTTGAGCATCCGACAGGGTTTGGCGCAATTAAACTTATGCAAGACTAGCAAATCATTAAATGTTCTAGCTATGCAGATTCACCCATACAGTTGGAACAAGAAAATTACAATTTCAATGCCATGAGATGATCTCCTTTACGCCGATTCATCGGAAGGGGGGATCCATTGACACAGTGAGACTAGCATCCTGTAAGCCTCTAGGAACATCAAATCCTGACAGGAAGTCTTCACCAAAAATGGCAGCACCGGCCGCGAGTGCTCCTGCGCCTAATCCCATTCCAAACCCCGGTCCTCCGCCTTGTCCACCTTCTGCTCCAGACGGAGACATGTTCATATGAGCCCCTGGTAGATTTTCTGTCCTCGGAAGAAAGGTGGGTATGAAACCAACATTTGAAGGTGGCGGAGGAGGCAGTGGTGGCGGTGGCGGCAGAGTTGTTCTAATTGGATAATTGCTCGGTCCACCTACGGATGGGTTCTGATAGTTAATCTGTACTGGCGTTGAATGATTTACAGGGACGTTTGTCTGCTGATGATTTTCTCGACTTTGTCGAACTATAGGCAGTCGCGGCGGGAAGGCTTGAGCTGACGTATCTTCATGTGTCAGGGTTATGTGATTCCCATGATCCATGAGTACGAGTCCTCCATTTCCTACAAATTCACACTGATAAAGTAACATAATTTGGTTGATTCCCACCGGAAGAAACGAATTTAAATAAAAAGGGGCAAATCAGTAGCAAATGAGGAGGAAATATTCTTCACAAGACTTAAAGCTTGTTAAGCTAGAATGATCAGAATTAATAAAACACTTATTTTGGCAATATTTTCAATGAGGAACCTTGTGAAGAACCTATGTGGTTATGCGACTCGGCCCCTTCTTCTGATATGCGAACAGAAATATCGACAAATCCCTGGGGTTTGCTGGAATTTTCCTTTCTTAGCTGATAACTCCCCACTTCTTCAATGGTTGCCCTGGAAACATCAGATTTCTTTCCATGCTTTGCCAGAAACTCTCTCAGGACAATAGTAGCTGTTCCCTGGAGCCTTTCTCGAAGGAAAATGGGCTCTCTGCTATAAACTTCTACATGGAGTGCCAGGTCTTGGAATTCCGATTTAGAGACATCAACCAATGTAGCGAACTTGGTCTTCCAAGCAGGATTCGCATTCCCAGAGTGGTCGACTTTGGTGCAATACTTATTCTTTGGATCGATCCAACCAATGGCAAACCATTGAAGCTTCAAGAGTGACCGTCGTTTGAGCCCTCGAGCAGAAACTAATCCTATTTCAATCCAGACCTTCCCCATGCTAAGTTTGGGAAGGAATACGAGGTGCTGAGAGTGATATTATCTTGTCTTGGGGAAGGTCTTAGGAATAAAGTTGATAGGGTTATAAGAAAGGTATAGGGTGTTTTGCATCGGATGCAAGAATACTTAGCTTTAGAATATCAGGGTATTCTTACGCGTGAACAACATTAAGAGGGGAGACCTTTCAGATGCTGCCTCTGCAATTTTTAAGTCAAAACGCGGAGCATACTTGTAAGTAAAGGCTCTTTTGATCAGCCAAAAACAAAACTAAAAGCATCCTTAAAAAAGGAAATGTGATAAATACATCATCCCTATTAACTTGAACTGATTGTATAAACAGAACAAAAGGACCATAGCCCGGATGCATTGATTTTACATAATCTTCGCCACTAGAATTCAAGTATGTACATGTATCTCCTTTACTGTGCAACAGCTTCACTGAAACAAACATCCATTTTGACTTAGGCCACAGAATCTCACTTCTGCTTTAAAAGAGTAGACAAAGAACTACAAAAGTCGCCGCTGCCTTATATAATGGTGAGTTGTCAGTTCAATGAGTTGGTAGATGCTGAGGAAGCAGCGTGATCTTTAGGTGTTGGGACCAGCAAAAGGTTTTGACCAGCAGGCTTGACAACTCCATGGCCATCAGATACGGTCCTTGTATAAATCATTGTCGTGGAGCCCAAAATGTCGTCTCCAAATCCACATGCTTCAAAAAGTGGCCTTGAACAAAAGTACGTGAGAAAAATTTGACTGACTGCCTTTTAATGTACTAGTATATACACATAGAGAATGCTTAGTGCAACACTTCTTTTTGACTAAAAAATGAGCAAACAAAGCGAATTTGGAATGATGTGGAAAACCCAGTAATTAACTCCAAATAATCTTGGTATTTCATATGGATATTAATGGGATCTTTGAATGTTATGGTAGCTAATGATATTATGCTTCATGTGCGAGTCATTAGATCATCATATAAGCAAGCACTACAGAGAGGAGACCTAACACAAGTCATGCGAGTTACTCAAACATTTGGGGACATAAGCAAGCAAGGAACTCAGCAGTCAGCACCATCCAAAAAGTATCAGAAAATTTTCCTGTAAGTATCCGGTACAAGCAATTACAGAATATACAGTTAAATTTCAGGGACAGTAGATTTACCTCTCGTTTTCTGAACAAAGAGCCGCTATGTCATATATGTCTCTACTTGTGAGGATCCTGCAAGGATGAGGGTTCTATTAGAATACCAGAAATCCTTACTGAGAGAACAGAGAAAGATGTTCCTGTGCTTGATAAGGGTGGCCATCGACATATTTCCAACCAAGGGAGAGTAAGTATAGGTTGTTTCTTTTATTAAGGGAAAAATCCACAGATTTTTTTTATCCTCAATAGTCAGAGGAGAAACAACTGTAATGGATCAGGGAGAACGAAGCAAACCAAATCAATCAAGGAAGTTGCAGTATTAAAGTTAACTGAAAATTGCCAGAGTGGACGTGGAAGGGATTCGCTAACCAAATTATTCCGTAATGAACAGAACTTAATCAACCAACAGACCTTACGATTCTTTTGACAATCATCCGGCCAATTCCCATTCCTCGAAGCGAAGGAATAACCTGGGAGGCACTGAGGCACAATTACATGACTATATGCAAATAATTGTACATAGTCATTTTGAACAAACTAATAGCAATATCCATGTGAATATCCAGTAAGATAGACTCAAAAGGTACAGAACACCACTGGCATATAAGCACGACATCCTAAACGAAGCCCCAGTAGCTCTACAATCATCTTGCTTCCATTTGCAAGTACAATCAAGTTATTTTTACATCAAATTGAATCATTGCCTTCACGAGAATTTTCAACTAGGAATTTTATCGACAGTCCAGCATGTAAAATGATCTGCATTAACTTTAAGCAATGCACCCTGCACGAATGATACAGGCAAAACTCCAACAAGGGGCTTGGATACCGATCTGAAGTGGTTCGAGGAGCACAAGATAGCAAGAAGAACAGCAAATGAGGCTCAAATAGAGATGAAATGAAGCTGGAAAAGAGAATATATCGTAGGGCTTATAGAAACCAGCCATGTGTATTAAATCAACAAAAACTAATGACAAAGTGACATCAAGGCTAGTACTGGGGGTGCAGCCGTAACACAATATCAACTCTTGATCTAAGATAATGACTTCTGATCTCAACGACTGGAGCTCATTAAAGTTCAAATGACTACCGCTGGACCACTTATTAACCCCAATAGCCTAGGTAAAGACTAAAACTAGGACTAGGATTATTATCCTGTATCATTCTCTCCAGTTGGAAACAGTCAAACTCAAATGGGGAACGTCTTCAACATGATCTCTGACTATTTAAATCAATCTTCTTCATCTCTTTTCCGAAAACCATTTAGCTTCGATAGTTGATTTATCCAATCGTTTCAACAGAAACTTTCTCCCCATGTCATCTTTCCTAATTAGCATCATCTTTCCTAATTAGCATCATCTCTCCGACCGGAGGGAATTCGAGAAAAGATGGAATTGGTTTCTAACAGTGTCACAAATTCACAAACTTCCATAACTACGCAAGATATTAAAACATTAAGCTTCATACACGTTCTTCGAAAGATGAAACAAAAAGCCAGACATGCGTATCTCGCACGAAGAACGAGAGCAGAAGAACAGGGAGTTCGCATCATACCATGACATCGTAAATGGAAGCAGTCAACCCCAAATCCGAAACAGCCCGGCCAAATCCCACCAGCCGGCCGTCCGACGGATCGACTCTCGGCAACATCTTACTCACCAAACCTCCAATCCCCACCGCCGCACTCTGCTCCGCGTCCGGCGACAAGTCCTCGTCCCTGCAGAAGACGGACACGACGACGGAGCTGTGAGCGAGGGCGATGCGGAGCTTGCCGAGCCCGACGGCGTCGTCCTCCCGTGCTCGCCGGTCGTGACCCACGTCGGGGAGCCGGTGACAGGAGAGGTCGCAGGAGGCGTAGAGGTCTCGGAGGGCGCCGGGGTCAACGTGGCCGGGCCTCGTGGAGATGTAGATGGGGACTGACGACGGGCCCGTTGACGGCGGGAACAGCAGCTTGTGCGGCTTGCGGGTGTTGGTGGGTCTCTTCGCCCACCTCAGCTCCATGGTCTTGGAGAAGTTGGGATGATGGGTCATCTGCTTCGAAGAGGCCACGGACGCCATTTTTGCTCGATGTTAATCTCCTCCTCTCTCTCTCTCGCCGTCGCCGTTCACGGATCGAAGCCGAGCGCGTCTCGGCTCTCTCCGGTGAATTGCGGCCAAGCGATGGCGGTGCTTATGCAATGGCGCTGGTAAAAAAGAAGGAAAAACTACAAAAAATCTCAAATTATATGACATATTTGTCTTAAATTTTTTTTTTTTGTAATATCAAAAACTTCAAATTATATTATTTGTGACATATTTATCCCATTATACTTTAGTTCATGGGTATTTTCGTCTTTTTTATTTTTTTATTTTTTTTCCCTTTTCGACAAAGGCTGCCGTCGCCGGATCTAGCAAGGGTCGTCCAACACCGGCAAGGGCGGCTCTCGCTAAAAAGGAAAAAAAAATAAAAAAGACGAAAATGCCTATGGATTAAAGTACAATGGGGTAAATATATCATAAATATCATAGTTTGGAATTTCTTGTGTCACAAAAAAAAGTTCAGGGTAAATGTGTCATATGTGGTATAGTTTAGGGTTTTTTTTTATCTTTTCCAAAAAACGAATGAAAAACAGATAAAAATCAAAAGCTAAAAAATGAAAATGTTTAATCACATACAAATATCTCTTTCTAGGTTTTTTTTTTCATGAATGTTACACCATCACTAAAGAAATCAAATCTCTCGGTACCCTATCTAAAATTAAGGTGTCGTTCATATCGCAAGGGTGAATGACCTAATTTGCTAACCGAGCACAGGAGTTTCGTTTCCAAAAATTGCTGGAAATACATTAAAAGATTCTAAATCCGAGACATGAGCGTGTCACGAAAGTTAAGAGAACGAGTAATGAAAAAGCAGCTCGCAAATTCACTTTCGCAATGAGTTTAGGGATATCCAAAGAAATCGCCATTTTAAAACCTAAAAGGATATATCATAATTCTGCTTTGAACGAAGAGCATGTTCTCACATGGAAAATATAAAATTAGGGGAATATGCGGAGAGGGTCAAACTAGAACTCGCTCCCTTGTCGGAAACCCTATTTTTCAGAGAATAGGAGTTGATAATTCAAGTTAGCTGTTCGATAATTCGGATCAGAGTCGAAGTCAATCCACTTAGTTACGAGGACTATCTCAAAAATTACCATAACGCGACAGCTGCGTTATGATTGTGGAAGTTCACTTATATCTAGAAGCACTTGAATGACTAGCCCTCACCTCCGGTCATCAGCTTTCAGGCATTAAGATGGTGTGGCAGCGCCTCTCACATAACCATAATGCACTGTATAAGAGCATATGGGGGGTCAGAATTGATCATCTAGATGAAATTCGGGAGCGAGATGTCTTTGCTACCTCGAAGTAGCGTGGGAACTTACAATGGCGAGCTGGGCCAAGACATGGGCCGGGATCTGGGCCTCGCTCGGAAAGAGCGGCAAAAAGGCCCAAAAAGCCCAAAAAAAGCTTTCGGCCTCCCATCGGATCCAATCCAATGCATGGCGTCCTCCTCTCTCTTTCCCCGAGTTGGCAGATTTGAAACCAGATCGGCGACGAGACGAGAAGAACAGCCGCTCTCTCTTGTCGGCAGCGCGCGGTGTCCATTTTCCCTCCGCTCCCGTCTCGGTCGCGCACAGCGGAGTGGGTCGAACTCGAACTCGCTCGCCTGTCGGAAACCCTGTTCTCCGTCCCCTTCCGGCGGGGTTTTGGTCGGTCCGTGGGTCGGCGGGGGGCGAGGGCGGAATAGGGTTTTAGGGGAGCGCGGAAGCTGTGGCGAGGCGAGGCAGTTGAGAAGAGGGGCGGAGTGGAATCGATGGTCATGCGGATCTCTGCAGTTTAGGAGTGTTAAGCTTTTGCGTAGAGAGAGAGAGAGAGAGAGAGAGAGAGGGGAGGGATATGGAGGGGAAGCGAATATCTGCGAGCCCGAGGCCGTGCAGCGGAAGAAGGGTGCTGGCTTCGAAGAAGAGGCCGAGGTGGTGGTGCGGCGGGGACGGGTTCGTGAACAGCGTCAAGAAGCTCCAGAGACGCGAGATCAGTTCCAAGCGCGACCGTGCTTTCTCGATGACCGACGCCCAGGAGCGGTTCAGAAACATTCGGTTGCAGGTATGGTGCCGAGGGTTCTTGTTAATTTTCAGTTCTTTTTTTCTTTGACTTGCTAGGTCTTTATTAAGTAGGGGTGTCTGTCCGAAGGAGGATTTATACAGTGGTTTCGGTGTGAACTAGAGTTAACTTGTGGAATTATGATGGATATCGATCAGAAATTTGGTTTCTGGCTGGAGTGAATGTCAACAATTATATTATAACTTGGATTGTGTTGAGGGTAGGGGAAGGCAGTGAAGATTGTTATGGTGAATGCCTAAAATTTTGAATCGTGGCTGGGGTGCGGATTTAAATGCCTTTGATCCTTTGTTAAAGGCAATGTTCGGGGAGATATGGATATTATCCGTGCAAAATGTTTGGTTTTATATGTGGATTGACCCTTGGATGGGTGCTTCTGCCTCATTCCGGCTTTTTCATGTAATGCTCCTAACGTTCCCCTGATCATCGATATGATTGGGAGATGAAATTTAGTTTCTGAATAAAAATTACGCCAAAGGTATGAAAATCTATCTACTGGCATTACTTGAGTTGCATAAATAGGTGTCTTGCCACATCTTTATCAGTCAGTCAAGAGAGCTGCTTTTCGTGTTAATATCTAGGACGTGGGATTTCAACTCAAAGACGACGAATGTTTTATTTTGTGAGATTGATGGAAGCCTTTCTATGGGGATATTCTGCATATGCTGATTGTGGTTTTCTGGTTTGAATGATCGTGGGACTTATTCACAGGAGGAATATGATACTCACGACCCGAAGGGTCATTGTTCCATGGTCCTGACTTTTCTGAGAAAGAGGTCAAAGATTATTGAGATTGTAGCAGCACGTGACATTATCTTTGCCCTCGCTCAATCTGGTGTTTGTGCAGCTTTTAGCCGAGGTAGTAATTATGGTTTTCTTGCTTTCTTTACCAAAACCATGGATATTTCTTCCAGTTTTGTAATTTTTGACTCTTTTATTGGAATGCAGAGACAAATCGAAGGATCTGCTTTTTAAATGTCACTCATGGTGAAGTTATTCGAAGTCTGTTCTATAACAAGAACAACGACTCACTTATCACAGTTTCAGTTTATGCATCTGATAACTTCAGCTCCCTAAAATGCAGAAGCACGAGGATTGAGTAAGTCAACCTCCCCATCACCAAATTTTTATCCAACACCACGTTCTCTTGTAGAGAGAACCTAAAAACTTAAAGAAGCACATAAAAGCTGTAACAAAGGGTAAGCAAGGCTAGAAAAAAGACATATTCTCAGTTCTGGAAAGGAAGGACGTCTAATGCAGTATCTTCTTCTGCCACAACTGCGTTGATATCAATTCTGATTCTTGATGTCTAGGTACATAAGGAGGGGAAAACCCGATGCTGGCTTTGCGCTTTTCGAATCTGAATCGCTGAAATGGCCTGGTTTTGTGGAGTTCGATGATGTGAATGGGAAAGTACTTACGTACTCTGCCCAAGACAGGTAAAAAACAAGATCAGGTCCATGGTTGGACTTATTTGCGCTCTGGAAATTTGGTTGAAGTTTGATTTTGGAGAATTATCAAGTTCAATAATTTTCTTCATCTTATTATGACCTCCTCTTCTGTCCTGCAGTATATACAAGGTATTTGACCTAAAGAATTACACGATGTTGTACTCCATATCTGATAAAAATGTCAAAGAAATCAAGATAAGGTACTTTCTTTTTTAGCTGGATGATGTTTCTTCACCTTTTCAATCTCTTTGAAATCTGTTACTTAAGAACTTCTTCCTCATCTTGTTTCCTCTTACGATCATGCTCTTATGTTGATTGTTTGTATTTTTTTTAATAGCCCGGGTATCATGTTATTGATATTTACAAAAACTGGCGGTTGTGTTCCTCTTAAGATTCTATCCATAGAGGATGGTACGGTTCTCAAGTCATTTGATCATCTCCTGCATCGGAGTAAGAAGGTTGATTTTATCGAACAATTCAATGAAAAGCTTCTAGTCAAGCAAGAAAACGAGAATCTCCAGATTCTCGATGTAAGTATCCCTCTCGATATACTGATGAGGCATATCTTGATATTGAGTTATGAAGTCCAGCTGCTGACTGCTGTAAATGTTGCAGGTTCGCAACTTTGAGCTAACAGAAGTTAGCAGATCTGAGTTCATGACACCATCGGCATTTATTTTCCTCTATGAAAATCAGTTATTCCTGACTTTTAGAAATCGAACTGTTGCCGTATGGAATTTTCGTGGAGAGCTTGTAACATCATTTGAAGATCACCTCTTGTGGCATCCAGATTGCAATACCAACAACATATACATCACAAGTGATCAGGACCTCATCATTTCTTACTGCAAGGCTGATTCTGACGACCCCTTATCTGAAGGAAATGGTAACTCCGATTACTTTGCTTTCTTTGGGTCGATTAGTTTACATGGGAGTCATTTCTTCTTTCCACCGTTTTATGTGCCGGCAGCCTTGGTATGGATGTTGGCCCTGAAGTGAGTAGTCATTTCTGTCTTTCCAATTCTGAGAACTCTGTCACCCTACTAGTCGTCTAAGAAGTGATTAAAACAAGCTATCAAAAGAATGGGAAGTTTCGTCTGGTGGAGTTCTTTTGCATGGTATGTTGGTGTTAACTTTTCATTCGTTGGAAGATGTGGATGAACCCATCAGAGGGGGAATAGTCTTTTTTTCTATGCATAGGTGCACTAGCCTCTCGAATTTGACATCATAAGCGGCTGCATCATCCAATTATTTGCTCTTTCATAGGAGGTCAAAGGATAGCTGGGTTATTTCTAGCATTATCATATTCAGATGTGTATTCTCTGGCTATATATTTTGGTTGGACCATGTTCTTGCAGGTATCAGTGTACCGTTAACAGTATTACTTGTTTTTGCAGCTGGATCCATCAATGTAAGCAACATATTGACGGGGAAATGCCTTGCTAAAGTAAAAGCAAGCAACAGCGTCCCCGTGGAGGATGAATGTAGTTGTAGTGGTGAATGTAGTGGTGATTGCCGTTCCAAGAAGCGTGCCTGTGCCTCCAAAATCAGGAGCACAGTTGCAGAAGCCTTGGAAGACATCACTGCACTCTTCTACGATGAAGAGCGAAACGAAATTTATACGGGCAATAGGCATGGCCTTGTACATGTATGGTCTAACTGATTGTTCTCAAGTTTTTAAATTTAATTTCTCGAGGATTCATTATAATTCTCCCGAATGCTTATAATGATTGTGCTGCCATTGCATGATTACCCTTCTAAGTGTATTATGAGTTCCTGTGTCGGTTAAGTTTGAGCTTCTTAAGCTGTATTTTAGAGTGCTGATGTAGTGACTGGTACCTCTTGTCTAATTTACCTTCCGTCTGTTTCAGGATTTGTCTTCCTTCTCTCTCATGGTTGTTAATTTTTGTCCTACTTGTTGGATTTATGGTTATCTTTGTTCACATGGAAACGTGCAAATTAGGCAAAGCCTCTTCCTGCGGGATGACTTCGTTTAAGCAGAGTATTAGAAGCTGCTAATATAGCTGTGAAATGAGGTCGTGACTTTAAAACCAAGACGCTTCTCACAGATGAAATTGGCAGGAGAAGAATTTGCCATGTCGTACAAGCTTGCTAATTCGACTTAAATTTTGGGGGCCCTGTTCAATTAAATTGGGACTGACTGCTTTCTTGGTCCATATGGTGGGTCATGTGACGCAGCTTTTGCATAGTCATATCTCATCTTTACCTGGATCGACTTCAATGACTTGGATGCCGTATTATATTGGCCATTCATTGAAAGTGTTACTGGTTTAAGTAGTGAAGAAGGGTTGTTATGCCGGGGGGTGTGGGAGAATGTTTGGTCGGCAAATCTGAAGGAATTTGGATAGCCGACTTTTGTTTATTCGTACACAGTTGGCGTGTGGGAGGTGGAAGGAAAAAGAGATTCATGGCTTTTCACATGCATTGCAAGGCTCGCAAAGACGTGATGATGGAGCCATCACAAGTGTGATGCTTTACGGTTTCCCAACTCTCTCTCTCTCTCTCTCTCTCTCCATGCGACTTTTTAATCCTTTTTGTTTCTCCAGAGAGAGAGAGAGAGAGGGAGAGTGCGTGTTAGGGTCTGCTTGCCAGTTTGCATTTGGGTCCAAAGCTGACATATATGCCTTTGAGCATTTGCCTAGTCCTTATCTTCTTCATACCTTTCACATGTAAGTGGGATTTCAAGAGGCCTTTCCGTCTAATGACCCAAGCATTGATGTGTAAGCGTTTGTGGAACGCTCTGGCCCTGCAAATTCCCATCTGAAGTGGGTAAATTTCAAACTCAGCCAAACAAGAAGCAAGCGGAAATTTCCTGGGGAAGCAAGATTAGATGAAGAAATACTAGTTTTGTCTCTCTTTGCATAAGCCTTTTTGCAAGCCAGGCCCAGAAGAAATTAATGTGGCGGATTTTTAAGAGGAGAAATCTGCCGCGAGGTTCATCGTCCTTTGATGCGACTCGGATATGAACATGACAGGAGCCAAGTCAAATGAAAGGGGCTGCGGGTCCTAGAATAATTAAATCTTTGTTGGAAGGTTAGCTGAGTTTCATCTTTTTTCGCGTCCTGTTCTTCGGGGGTAATCTTCTAGTGGGGCTCTGCTAAGTTCCCCCAGGAATTATAATGTAATTTTTTTTTTTTGGATCAATCTCTGGATGCGTTTTCAATTGATAAAAAGACAAAAAACACTTTATATCCGGCATGCAAACAGTGTTTATTGCTCAATTAGACATTATGGGTCGTGGTTTATCTTTGCAGGGTCGTGGTTTATCTTTTGCAGTAGCTCGTCAATTGCTCAGGCTAAATTTTGGTACGCGACGTACTGGTGGTGTTTGAAAATGTAGCTTACTCGTTATTTGTCCAAATTTTACGAGCTGAGGTTTTGGTCGAGTTTGCATTTGAATTGTTTTATAGATACGAGGTTGGAAAATATATGGGAACACTTTTGAGAGCGGAGGGGTGTGAACAAAGAAGAATTTAACTTCTACTGAAGTCCTTAAGAGAAGACAGATTCACTCATTAAATTTAAGCCGTGTGGGGACATACTTCCCTGAAATCTGTGGCAAAACCCCCCGCCCCCCCCCCCCCCCCTATAGATTCCATTATTGGAGATTTATATTGTCGGCCAATCAAATATCACAATCAATAAATTGATTATTCGTAATATTCAATTCCCTTCCCTCCAAAAGGCTCCAGGAATTTGAATCCTATGGCGTTGGGAGATTGGGTCCCTCGAACACTAATTATATTATTAAAGAAGGTGGACACAACGACAGTCACTTCCAGATTAAGGCCTCTTGACAATAGCCCCGGCATGCGGCCTTTGCAATTATAATTAATAATCGAATGAAAAAATGGAAAATAGAGAGTGAAAAATCACAAAAAACCCCTCAATCATGAGAACCGTAATAGATTTACCCTATAATTTTTTCGTAATATAAAAAATCCTAAAACACCATAAGCTTTAATTTATAACTATGTGACACATTTACCCCATGCTAATATTTCTGCCAGATGAATTTTTTCATTTAAAACCAATGTTGTTTTTATTTAACTCAAGCCATGTGAAAGTTGTGTTGGTATAATTTGCTTTCCGACGTCCATATAAGTAGATTTGAACGATGATCATTGATAGAATCTTGACGAAGGGTGGTGTATATGTCGCACATGTACAAAAATTTAAGATAAATGTATCGCGATAGACATAATTTAAGATTTCTGGCGATTTTTTTTCAAAAAAAAAAAAAAGGGATAGGACCACAGGGCTTCAAAGAGGATCGCGTGAAGAGCACGCGCCGGTCGGGCGCGTGAACCCTGCCCCCCATGCCGTAATACTCCTACGAGACATCATGGTAAGTTGAGAAAGCAATCATCGCGTTATTGTCCACTTTATATATTCTTGTTTTTCCCACTTTTTCATTTATTTATTTTTTAAATCCGATTGTATTTAGCTTCTTCTTCTTCTTGCTTCTCTAATGCTGCTCTCTTTCTTGTCTTACCCTTGCCCCGCTCTCCCTCGGATTTGCTCGCCATCGTTAAATCCATTCGGGTATAGTGCGCATTCTCGTCCTCGCACAAATCCCATCGTCTTGTTTCTTCTGTCTTCGCGTTAAAGGTTCCGGTTTGAATTTTTTTTTCCTTCCCCATTTTCCTTTTCTTGTTTTTTTTTTTTTTGGCGTTGCGGGTCTTTAGATGAGGTTTTGCAAGACGCCCTGCATTTTGGGTTCCTGTGTTTTGTTGGTCTAGAGGGCGCTGGCATTTTCTTGGCAGAAAGGGTGCTTATTGCATCTTGGTCAAGATTTGAAAGTCCTTGTCTTGATTGGTGTGTTGGGTCGCTGTACTTGTGCCTCCATGAGTGGTGTCGGTGGTGGTCGCGTTCTCTTCTTGATTCGCTAGATCTGAACTGAATCCAGTTCGTCCCAGTTGCGGTTGAGGAAATTCAGTTGTGTGTATACGGTCGCAGCGGTTGAAATGCGTGCATCTGCTTGCGAGCTCCCGGTGGGAATGAGCTTGCCGTACTGAATTTTGCTTGGGGTTGATTCAGTTTCTCTCTTGGTTGTTTCTTGTGTGAAATGGCATCAAGTTGTGCTATGTCCAAAAGCTTGAGCCGTAAGCATTTGGGCAAAAAGGGTTTCTGAATTTTTTTTTCCTAATTGGATTTGTTGGCTGCAATGTTGTCCCTGAAGTACCAATACTCTTACTTCAATTACGAATCATTAAGTGATATCCACAAGCACATGTCAATGTTAAGAGGGTATAGCATGTAAGTAGCTGCACCAAACATGGATTTATAGAATAGAAGGTCTGCCAGATTTTGCATTCATCAGTATGCTAATTTTGATTATTGTTGCATACTTTGCACCAGGCCTTGCTTTTCTCATTCGATTTGACACTCGAAGTTCCTGATTCATCTAAACTGCCGGTGGTTGACTTAAGTCCAAATAAATTACTCTTTTGGAACCAGTGGGATTTATCATTAATGGTTTTGGGCTTTCCATGTTCTCTCTGTGCCTGCACTTTCCTTAGTTATATCATATATGACAATGTTGGATGTATCCGTACAGTTTTCTACTCCTTAACATTATTTTTCCTGCTCTTCAGGTGCCTAAGTTTCTGAGATGGGGGGCGATATAGACTCAGATGCTGTTTTGGAATATGCTTCATTTCAGATTTCATCCGGGCAGGAGAGGTTAGTCTGGCTTTTTTTTGCAAGACTTACAGTGGGGAGTTTGGCAGAGAGTTACCTACCGTAGTCACAATGTAGAAGTAACGGGAGTTCTCTATGTGTGTGAGCGTTTTATGCAATGAATTAGCAATTCATATACAAGAATGAATTCGTTTCAGCCCTTGATGATGATGATGAGGTCATGAACTTGAGTGCCCTTTGTTAATATTTAGCCTGCTCTTTATCACTGATAAAAGAAGAAAGTGGCCTCTTTTTATCTGTCAGCAATGACCATCCTGGAAATCTTACAGAGAATTTTCATCTGAGAAGTTTTTAAGTATGGAATTAAAAACCTCAACTGCAAACCTTCAAGCTTGTATTTTTCTGACCTTTAGATCGATTCGATTAAAGTAGAGTGAGGCTAATTGGGATGCTTATTGCTGTTCTTATGTTATGTACTAAGTGGCCTGCTACTGCCTTCTTCTGGTTAAGAACTTGGCTAATTGCTGGCGCTGAATATCTTTTCATGTAAGCGATGGCTGCCTTGAAATGTTTGGATTTGTCTCTTCGTTCAAATCTAAGAGCGAATCTCCCGCAGCCAGAAGTTCTATAATCCTGTTTTTCTATTCTTTTTTTGGTCACTCTCTTGCTTTCCATCTTGCTGGTGTTGCTATTAGTAGACATCTTGGCATCTGAACTTTTTTTTGGGGTGCTTCTTGAGAAATTTCTTGTTACTATATCTACTTGCCTGAAAATGTTTTGGGGGTTTCCCAGGTTTGAAGCATGTGGTTGTATTGACAACAAGGTGGAAAAGTTGGCAACTGGAGGTTTGGATCAATTACTTCCCTACATTCCTGCTCTGAGAGACTTGTACACGGAAGGCTCCAACTGTAACTTTAAAATACAGCTTCCGGACAATCTTTCTGGGTCAAGATGGTTCACAAAATCTACTTTTAACAAGTACATACCTTATGCTTACTTTGATTTTTTTTGGTATTAACCTTGGTTGAGACAAGGTATTGATTTCTTAGAATCTTAACATACAAAAAATTTGATTTCTGTCCCAGTTTTCTGCATATTGTCGGTTCACGAAGTCTTGCGACCATAACCAAACCGATAAGAGATGAGATGTCTCAATTGGAGGAAGCTAGGAAGTTTCAAGTTTCTTTGTTCCCCCAAGTAAATATTATGTGTCTCAGTGTCCTACAATACCTCTTTTCATAGACAAAATTATGCTTTAAACGAGCAATTGACATGTTTTTCCTCCTAACAGCCCGGAACGGACGCTGAATCAGCAGATGCTTCAAGGTTGACTCTCGTTCTTCGGCATAATTGAGTTGCAATGTCATTTTGCTGCTCATACTTTTATGCCTATGCTCATGACTATTCTACCTTGCTCATTTTTGTTGTATCGAAATCAGGAATGAACTGTTGCGAGCTATGGATTTGAGGCTCATGGTGTTGAGGGGGGAGTTAGCGGCAGCTTTTGGCCAAGTTGCAGGCGACACCTATTCTGTTGAAGAGATGAACAACATAGCAGATTTCTCTCAACTTCTTGGAGCAGCAGAATTGGAGTAAGTCAGCCATGCAATGCAGGGGCCTTATATCTTCCTAGGTTTTTCTTTCCTCTGAATGATTTCGTTATAGTAAATTAAGTGGATACTCATTGCAGGAATGCTCTGCATAGGGTTCTAGAAACAAGCAAAAACAGCCAGTTTGTTGATTCTGAGGAGAAATCCTCAATCAAATGTGATTCAAAGGATGCGGATTTTGCTAGGAAGGAGAGGAGTTATTTGATATCAAAGGCAGTAAACACGGACATGCCTGTACAGTACAATGTTTCACCGGCGAAAGTTGCACAAGTTGAGCGACAGAGCTCGACAGGAAGTGAGGATTCTTCAGATTCTAATGATGAAGATCAAACATCTGCAGAAAGAAGTCGCAGTATGTTACGATCGGCATCACGTAGAAGGTCAGCATCTCCAATGCGCAGGGTTCAAATAGGGAGAGGTGGGTCCCATAGGGCCGCTGCCCTAACAATCAAGAGCCTCAATTATTTTCCAGCTAGAGAAAGGACCGTTGCTAACGACATTGATGAAGAGGGATCTGAGCAACCTAATAAAAAACCAGAAAATGATCTACGAATGAGTGTTCAGGATCGAATCAATCTTTTCGAAAGTAAGCAAAGGGATCACGCTGTCGAGATTGAGAAAAAGAGGTCATTAGTTAACTTATCTATAGGTGCAAATAAATCTGTCTTGAGGCGATGGAGTGCTGGTATGGGGGGCTGTTCCTCATTCCAACATGAGTCGGAGATTAATCCAGATATTACTCCAGTATGTTCAGGTGATACCGTGGAAGAGGTTCCGAAGGATTCAGCAGAAGTGACTGCAGAAGTGAATGTTATGTCTGAAACTCAACGTACTGTTCAGACTGATGAAGATGTAAGATTGGAAGAATGGGAAAGGGGGGGCTCTCCTCTGGTAGGTAATGTCTCAGACAGTAGAGCAGTAGTCCAAGGAGAAGAAACTAATGATAGGCCAATATCCTCAGCTGAATGGAATCGGCAGAAAGAAGAGGAGTTGAGCCAGATGATGCTAAAAATGATGGAAAGTAAGAATACTTCTAATAAAGCTGAACTCAGTGGAAGTCAAGAAGTTCCTGTTGAGCAGAGAGGTGGGTTTTATGATCGATACAAACAGAAGAGGGATGAGAGGCTTCGAGGAGAGAATGCTGGAAAACGAGCAGAAAAACAAGCACAGTTTAGAGCCATGCAACGAACTCTAAATGAGAGGAAAGCTGAAATGGTCTCCACTAATATAAATGATACCGGCAAAAAGACTTCCTTGAAGAAGCCCCAGAAGCCACTCAATACTGCATCTCAACCTTCAAAAGTTAAGAGAGAAACCCCAAATCCTTCCATAAAGAAGGCTTCTCCGAAAACATCGCTTGTACCTGCGACACGTAAATCATGGCCATCAACTCCAACAACAAGAACCACGGGAACATCACCAGCTAAGGCTTCTGGTGCCTTATCTTCTACAGGTTCTACACCAACTCGTCGCAAACCTCAGCCAGCGGGTCCTACGCCATCGCTCTCTCGCCCAAAACCCAAGTCAGAACAACCCCTTACGCAACAAAAGAATGTCAGAGAAGCCCAATCAAATAAGCAGAGGATCATGAAGAGTGTGGATGATAAGAAGCCGCAACCAGTGGCTAAAACGACCAGAACTGGGAAAAGTAAAGCCGTGACCGCGTCTTTAGATGGTTCTGGTGTAGTTTCGGCTAAGCCTAGTTTCTATAACAAGGTAACCAAGAAGAGCAGTGTGGTGCCCTTGGAATCAAAACCTCTCCGTAAGAGCTCTGGAACTGGTCCTCTTGTTTCTCCTTCTGCAAAGAAAAAACCCACTGAGCTGGAGGAACCCGTGACTAGTTGTGGAAATTCGAGTGAAGAACAAAAGAATGAGCAAATTGGTGTTATTTCTGATCTGATGAGTCAGCATGAAGTGGTAGATGGTGCATCAGTGGTTGTAACTGATGCTACCGTGGAGCCAGAAACACAGGAAAGTAGCACTCAGGAGTGTGATGAGGCTGATAACATGGATCAAGTGGTTCATGAGGGTGATTATGGTTCAAAAAATATTACAGAACCTTTAGATGTCTGTACTGGAGAAGAATCGACCATCTCTCCCATGGCGTGGGTAGAAATTGAAGAGCATCAGGATCCACCAAATCTATGTGATGACCCTGTCTCTGAAGTACTATCTCATGCCAATGTTGTACCAATTGGATCGTCAAGTCCACGGGTACGCCATTCTTTATCACAGATGCTGCAAGAAGAAAGTAGTGAACCTGACATTTGTGAGTGGGGTAATGCCGAAAATCCTCCTTCGATGATATACCAGAAAGATGCTCCTAAAGGATTGAAGAGACTATTGAAATTTGCTCGAAAGAGCAAGGGTGATGGAAACACGTCTGGTTGGTCTAGCCCATCCGTGTTTTCTGAGGGAGAGGATGATGTGGACGACCTTAAAGTTTCTAGCAAGAGGAGCACTGAAAATCTATTGAAGGCACTTCATGCAAAGAATCTTGTCGCTAATGATCAAATCTCTGGTGAATTGACTCTTGACTTTGCTATGCTTCTTTTCTGCCAGTTAGATTTAAATTTTTTCTGGTCCTTTCTTCATCATATTTAAAATTCCTGTAATGGTTTTATTCATTTTGTTGAGCAGGAACTTGTAGACTACGATATCCCTGCTCCTATTCTTCCTAAAACCACTTTTTGCTTGCTTGACTTGATTTTATCAGCAAAATTACTGCATAGTGGGTTATCGCAATCTCGTAGTTCTCATTTCTGGAATTCTTTCGACGCAGCTCATTTGGGTGGTCATAAGTTTCATGACAGTCATGTTTCAGCTGGAGTTTCTACAACAAAAGGTGGGTCATTGTGCTTGGCGAGTTTCTCGATATCCCTATCCACTTCTCCTAAAATCAGGAATTGGTGTGGTGTAGACCATAATTAATTGCATGCTTCTCTTTTTCCAGCGTCGAGGTCATTCTTCTCTCTTTCAGCGTTTAGGGGAAGCAAACCGAGCGAGACCAAGTTCCAGTAACCTCTGCGGATAGCTAAACCTCAGGCTTCTTAAACAGTCGCATCCTCTTTCAACCCCTAGGCACACAGGGTAGGTCTAGAGTTGTATAATCCATGTGATCTCTCGGTATTCACTTGCTTCCGACTGTTGTTTGCAATAGGTTTGAGCCCCCCTCCTCTCATGCATATGGGCGGGTGTGTTTTGTCAGTGAAGGATTGTGTAAATTCAACCAAAAAAGAAAAAAGAAAGACTGGTTACAATTATCAACAACTAAGCCTCAGAATGTCATGTCAGACATCCATTCATTCTAGAAACTCTGTTGAATCATCATGATAGTGTATCTTATTCAAATTCTGAGTTTCTCTTCCAATGTTGTTGCTGCTACATCTACTTTGCAAGTTCTGATGAAGTACTTGTATCGTCAATGGACTCTCCTCTTTCATCTGTATCCTAAACGTGCAGCAAAAACTAGCAACTAAGAGATGGCGTTCGGAATTCTGGATGTATCTCGAACCGGGTTTACTCGTGGAACTTTTTCTCTGTTTTTGCATTGGGGAGGACACGTCGTACGCATTTGCCCCATCGACTTTTGTATAAATTAACTCAGATTAAGGCTGTGTTTGTTTCAGATAAAATTTCATTATAAAGAAAAATGCTTTTTGAATCATTTTTAAGGAAAATAATTATTTTTTAATTATTTAGTGATATGCAGAAAAAAATGTGCTACTGAAAATATTTTTGAGTATCTGGATTTCATTTGAAATAATGGGTATCGAAGAAGGTGAACAAATAAGTGTTTTTTAAGAGATTGGTTCCGTTTGGGAAAATGGTTTCTTCTATTTGTTAGAAACGAGAATTATGGGTGCTTTCCTTAACTGTAGATATTTTATAATTATGTAACCAATATTCAGCATAAAAAACATATTCGAGTAACTAAATCGCAAAAAGAAGTTTTGTTTCAACCTGCTTTCTGCTGAACTCTCTCGTGTGAGCCATGCTTTTGGTCTTTCACCGAGTCAATGTCATTGGGACTGCTATCCTTAGCTTTCAGAATAGGCAGCTTGTCTTAATTTGATGAAAAGTATCTAAAATCGAAGTCATCGTATCTCCTAGCCAATTGGTAGGTAGGAAAAGCTAGCTGCGCCCAAAGTTTCAGTAGTCTGGTATTTTTTCTTTTTTTTGGGTAAAGGTAGTCTGGCAATTTTTGGTCCTCTCCAAGTTCAAAAATTCAAAGTAACTAAAATCAAGGTGTTGTTTTCATGCTCAGGATAGTCAGTGCTAATCTTTTGGCAGTAAAACTTAAATCAAACACTAAAAAACCCCGGCATGAACTGGAAATTTTCATCCCCTTCATCTATTTCATTCCACGTTCAAATGCTAGGAATCTGTAATTCATTCCAAACGTCAACTAGCTCCGGAAGTTTTCGTTGAAAGCAAAATTTCGGAGGCAGAAGCTACAAGGGGAACCAAGCTAGTTGTACAAAAGGCCATAACAGGACATAGAAAATACCTAAGTCAATACCCTTATACACAAATTCGAAAAGCAAAAGGCTACTTCCAAAAGGATTCCTTCAAGTCCAGTCTCTGATGAGGTTATATTAACGGCTGACGCTACAACAAAATGACGCTTGATTGACCATACCATCTTTGGCTTCCAAAAAGTACTACACAGAGCAACCAGTTCCCAACGGGAGTTCTGACTCAAAATTGCTGTTACAAACATGAAAAGAAAAATATGTGAAGAGCTCAAACAATGTGAATAATACCATGTTCAAGAAGCAGCATCGTTCTATCCTGTGTTGTAAAAAGCCTACTTCCTCTCCCATAAGACAGAAAATTCCAACTAATGTACAAGGAAAATCCAATTACACGTGTCTACTCCTATGTACATTCCTCCAAGCTGAGAAATATACATTATTGAAGATGCGTTTAAAAGGATTATCTTGAATAATAAAGGTTTAAATGAGTGATTTGCACACCAAACAGATGGAAAGATGCACCAAAACGGATGCATGTAGACATCTCGTATCATGTATCAATGAGTTGAACAGAATCAGACAACAACAAGAAGCTGAAGCATGAACACAACTACACGAGACATAAATTAAAGGTATATCCATATTACGTTAAAGACTTCACTTCAACAATAATCAAAGTTAACCTGTGATCCATCTTTAAAGATTTAAAATGATCAAAGAGGAAAATACAAGAAGTTCCTAAAAGATTTTAATTAAATCCCACACTAATAAAGAAGAGGACTGTCCTCATAATCCAAAACATCGATAATAAAAGATTTAAATCCAAAACACGCAAGCGCGGAGGCAGAGGAGGGGAGAGAGAGACTTGTTCTGACCCTTTTTTCTGAGCGACAAAATTTTTCGCGGAAAAGAGGATTACTCAAGTATAAAAGAAGTCCAACAAAGAAAACGCACAAAGCCAGAAAACACGAAAGAGAAGCTAAAAAATGAAACTAATTCCAAACCCTTTTTTCTAAGAGACAAAACCTTTTGAGGAAAAAGGGGAGTACATTATCCAAACATACAGGAAGCACAACAAAGAAAATGCAGGACAAAGCCAGAAAACATGACAGAGAAGCTAAAAAATTTAAACCACATTCCAGTGCAATGAAAATGAAACTTCAAATCCTCTGCTTTTTTATTCAGCAAAATTTTGTCCCAAAAAGCACAAATCGATTATCTTTGCCACAGAAGACCGAAGTGTAAGACTCCTTCTAGTGCTTAAGAACAAGAGACTAAACATTATTCAACACTTTTGCTTGTCTGAGAAACACTCTAAAAGATTTGATTTTTTTTTGGGGGGTGGGGGGGGTGCTTGTGGTTAGAACATGTATGTTGAAGATTAGTTTTGGCTGCTATATAGGAAAAGGAGATATCTCATGTTTTCCAGTATTATCTACGACAGGCCGCATAAATAGCAGCATATCAAGAGGGCTTTTAATGTGTAAACCACAAGATCCTTAACATATATGGGTATCTAATTGAACCCCACATGCCATGAACAGAGACTATAAAGTAGTATTCGCATCTTCACAAAAAGCTTGGCGTCAGTTATAGTGTGAAAAGAATACCAACCTTATAGCTTAGACCATGCAATGCTGCGTCATGCTCATCCACTTTCCAGTACCTAGAACTATAACACAAAATAACCACGGCATTTCGATGATCCACAGAGGCATTTCTTTTTCCTTAAGTTTAAGCCATTATCACCTTCTTGAGGCAGAGTTCCATAATCATAAGTCAACTCTGCCATCGGAGGAATATGTCTAACTGCAAAAAAGGCAATGTGAAGGAAAGACTCATTGTTTTCTTCATAAATAACGGGTTGCCAAAAGACATTTGGGTTGCAACTATGATTAATGAAGCGAGCCACATTTCCAAAGTCCTTGGCAGTCATAATTATTGGAGAAGGGATATCAGAATCCTCTGAAGCACCATTTGTAGCCTCTTCTCCTAGCAATCCAGGTTCATAATTCCACTTGAATGGTTCGTAGCTACGGCTTGAATCAAAGATGTACTCATCATTATCACCTTCCTGCAGCTTCTTCTTTAGTCTGTCTTTGTCAATGACTTCTCCAGTATATTCGCATATAAAAGCACCAGCTCGGATAGGATCATATGATCGTATGCCCCAACCCCTATCTTCTGTCTTGAACACCTCCAGATGGACTTTCAAACCACTCTGTGAGACTCGAATTTTGCAGTTAGGCCCGCATGGACAGGAAGGGCCACATTCATACACAAGCGGCTTTCGGCTCACCAGAACCCCATTGGCAGTATACGGAAGATCGCCACTATTTTTCCTGATACATGCACAGTTAAGATCACCAGCAGCACATCCTTTACGACAGCTGCATCCATAAGAGGACTGCACTATTGCAAATGTTTTGGAGTACTTTGGAGTAGAACAGTAAGTAAAGTAAGCAGGTCCTTTTTCATCGTCAATATCATTTACAAGGGAAACAGCAATTGTCTCGGCCCCAGAAGTCAAATCCGGAAGTATAAGTCCAGGACGGGATGACACATTTTCCTTCCACTTTTCAATTGATTTCCAAACAGCAAAGGCTTCGGGCTGCCCCGGTACCCTCACAAGCTTGTATTTAAAAGTATTTGCACCAGATTTGCCTTTCTCCATCCACGACTCTTGTATAACATACAGGCCATCATATACATAGATCTTTGCATTCGGATTGGCTACATCTCTGATGCCCCGAATAACTCTGACCTCATTGGCTCGACGCATGCTTCTTTCCAGAGCAAGATTACCCCTTTCAAGTTTCTGGTCACCAACAGGCTTATCTCGGGTCATGGCCCCACCTTGGCCACTGTAGATCAAAACATCCTTGTCTTCTGCATCGTCATCATAATATCCAGATGATACGATGCTTACAGCTAGCGGTTCTTCATCCAAAGAACCCTTGCCACCTATCCAGTCAATTCCTCCCATAGACTGAGAATGCAGACCCACCATACACAACTCCATCCGAAAAAAGAAAATGTCCCCAATTTCAACCCCGGGGACAACTCCAATTCTCTTCCTCATGTTCGTCCTAAATCCTTTGGTCATCAAAATATTGGCAGCCCTCAAGTCTGACCTCCTTGCTAATCCACTAGGAACTTCCTTGGCATCCTCCAACTGGCTAAGCCTCCTACGGAGCCCTTCAAATGTGATTAGTACACAATCAACCACGTCCCTGCTCCCATCATCTCTTTGCGCTTGACTAATTGGAACAACATAATTTGTCGTGATAGCCGGATTAAGTTCAAATTTGCTCCTCTTTTCCTTCTTCTGGGAAGAAGTAGACCCACGTGTACGAGAAGACCTACGCTTTTTACTATTGGAAGGCCCAGCTTCTTTCCCCGATTGATCTACATCTCCATTTGCCATCTCAGGGGTTCTAAAAGAACGAATCGGGGCCGGAGCAGCCGGAGGAGTCCATGTTGGGGGTTCCTCTGGCTGGTTGACTTCAGGCGTCTCGGATGGTGGCAGCATGCTAAAAGGGTAAAATGGCGAATAACCCGGAGGAAAGGGACCGCTGGGAGATGGACACACAAAGGGTGGAGCTTCATTAGCATTTGGGAAGATGGGCTTTAGACTCCGCAGAGGCTTGACATCCAAAACCCTTGACTTATCGAAAGCTGGAGGTACAGCATTGAAACCTGAACCTCCTTGCATTTACAAACTCTGGGGAGATTAACACTGTAAAGAAAGCTGGTGTATTACCACTACAACAACAACAACAGACCGCCCAAAAAGCTCTTCGGAACAAGTAGTTTCCCTCACAACAACTCCCAGAATCCGCCTCGATGACCTTTATTCATGATATGATACATTCTCCGTCCCTGGAGGTCAATAATACAACAGCTTACAGGAGAATCTTGCAAATCTGACAAATACAACCTTCTTAACCAGGGCAAAGTTACCCAGAAACCATACCCGAGAAAAAAAAATAACAAACGAAAAAAAACAGCTTAAAAAAGTCCGTTCATGCGAATTCTTTAATCGCGTGAAAAGACATGCAGCATAAGCTCGAGCCCAAGTTTCGGATCAAGCAACGATCTTCAAAGGAAATGAGGGTTCTAAAATCCCACAGCTTCATACTGGCAAACCCAGAAAGAATTTCCAGATCTACACCCAAAAAAACCTCATTTTTATCTCGCTGGACATCAGAATTACGCATTTCGAGGGGGGGAAAGAGGAGAGAGACGAAATCGACAAAGACAAAAGCCTTACCTTTCTGGTGGGTTGACACCATGCTAGGGCTTGGAAGGCTAGAACAGCCAAGGATCGATAGTCTGGTCCAAACCAGCAAGACCACCTGAACCCAGTTATCTCCGCAACGAGCAACTTCCAAAAAAATTCAAAACCCTCATGTCATTTTCTCTGTGGGTCTGTCCCTGGGTTTTAGATCTTGCTTGCGTGCGTGAAGATGATCATCAGCCGCTTTTATAGCCGCCATCTGTCCAGATACGCGCTCTCTCTCTCTTTCTTTCCATGCTTTGCTTTGTTTGTCCAAAAAGGGGAACTGTTTTTAGGACATAACAAACGGTCTTATTTTCCTACATCTTTTTCGGTAATAAATTTGGAGGAAATTACCTTATGTACCGGGTAAAAAACATTTCTCTCTTTTTGTATTGAAATCTAGTGACACAAACAGTCCCTAAATTTTAATTCAATATATAATGTGATCCCTAAAATTTTAATACATGTTTAACGAAATCTCTTAATTATATGTAAATGTTCAATGTAGTCTCTAAAGCTAAATTAATTGAAAGATTATATTGAACATTTTCATATAATTTAGGGATTAAATTGAACATGTACCAAAAGTTCAATGACGATTTTAAGCAAATTAAAAGTTTAGGTACTATTGGGTTAAAGTTCATAGATTGTTTGAATTATTTTCATTTATTATAAAGAAGAATCTATACTTAAATTCTTCTCAACGAACGAGTGGCGCTTTATATAATGTTACATGAGATACTCCTGATTTGTGTCTTAGGCTCTGTTTGTTCCACGGAAAATATCGTGTTTTTGGAAAATATTTTCCTGGAAGTCATTTTCCTGAAATATAATTTTCCGGTATTTGACAACTAATATGAAAAAGTTTCGGAAAATATTTTTTGTCGGCGGTAGCAGCGGTGGACGAGCGGTGGGCGGTGGCGACCGACGAGCGGTGAGCGGCGGCGGCGGCGGCGGCGGCGACTGACGAGCGGCGGCCGGCGATCGGCGGCGGTGGCCGGCAACCGACAACCGGCGACCGGCGGCGGCAGCGGCTAGCTGCAGCAGCGAATGAGCAGCAGGCAGCGATTGACGAGCGGCAGCCGGCGACCGGCGGCGGTGGCCGGCGACCAGAGATGGGAAGGAAGAGTTTGGCGAAAAATGATTTCCGTTTTTCAGAAGCGGAAATCATTTTCCTCAAAATAATGAAGGATTTGGGGGTGGGGAAGGAAAATGTTTTTCCACAGAAAACATTTTCCGCCCCCGAACATGAGAAAACACGAAAGATATTTTTCAGAAAAATATTTTTTCTGAAACAAACGGAGCCATAATCACCCACTTTAATGGATACTGATTCGTGAAATTAACCCACCAGAATTACTCTCCCATATCCTGTATCAGAAAAGGTTTAGTCTTTCCAATCCGGGCAATCGACGGTGGCAATTGAGTACTGCCCAGATGTGTTCAAGTCCGAAAAATCGTATCCTTTTGGCATTAATTAGCACTGAACATTGATTAGTTGTATCTAATCATCAGATGCAAAAGATATCATAAATGAGATCATGGCATGTGGGAGTCCTTTCATCATGAACAATGAATATCGGACTTTCTAATTTATTTCTAAGGATGGTTAGGGACACAAACAGCGGGAAAACTTTTATTGGTTAATTTTCTTGACGAACAAACAAAAAATTGCCTTTATCATCAAGAGAATTACATTGCATCATCAGCCACCCTCTTCTCTTCTCAACAGTAACCACTTCGAATTCATGACATCACTCGACGTTAACGGCAAAAACTGTACGGACGGAGTGCCTGCCGTCGGACCAAGTTATAGACCCGAAGTTGTAGCCGCCAGGAGCCTCTTTCCCTTGGAACGAGACATTGTAGGACACCCTCCTCGCATTTTGTCTGAAATCGATCTTACCTGGGTAGACTCTTACTATTAGTCCCACGGGACCGTCCACACTGGCAACATATGTCGAATTCGCAGGCCCCACGTTTGTGACTGTTCTTGTGACAGCTCTTGCCGATCCATGCCGCTTGAGAATGCCTATGGAGATGGACGGATAATTGATGTCGGATATGAGCTCATTGCTGGAGTTTTCGGGGCAGTGGAATTCCGAACCGGCCATAGAGCTGATGTTCTTTTGTGAGTAGCCTAAGTAGCAGAGGAACTTGAGGTAGTCCTTTGTGGTGGTCTCGAAGACCAATCCCGGGTGAAGAGCTCGGTGAGGACTGATTTCTCCGACTCCGACTTCGTGCGGGTTTGCGAGGCTCTTTGTACTGTTTGTCAATGGCTTATCCTCGTTGTTGATGAAGGTCGCTGAAGACATCAAGCAATGTTAACACGTCGATGACAATTGCATAATCATACTCGTCATGATGTGGACCATCTAATCGATCAAGTGAGTTGATATGCCACTGCGGAACCAAATTGCGTCCTATGTAGGATGAATCATGATGTATTTTGATTACGAGGATCTTCGAACTATTTATTGATGGCATACCTGTTGTCATAAGTGCGGATCTGATCATTGTAGAACTCCATTCCTTGTGAACTGACTTGATTATCGCAGCCGCTCCAGTGACGTGAGGACAAGCCATTGAAGTACCGGATTTTATGCTAAATTGGGATGGCTTCATGCCAAATGGAACACTCCCGGGATCATTCTTTGGAATGTCCGCCGCTAAAATGGCAACTCCCGGTGCCATTATATCTGGCTGCAAACGACGGGTTGAAAGAAAATGTCATGCAACTTCAGGAATATGTGTATACCCGCATACATATCATTCCGCATACTTAATGTGCATATCAGAAAAAGAAATAACCTTAAGAATGTTTTCTGTTAGCTCTCCAGGACCTCTTGATGAGAAAAGTGCAACAGTTGGTGCTGGTCTTTGGTTAGAAACCGTGGTGGTCTTAGAAATGGTTGCAGTAGGATATCTGTAGTAGAGGAACAAAAACGTAGGACCACAGTTCTCATGCCAGTTATAACATATTCGCTCAAGTTTGGGGACAAAAACAACCAACTGATGAACACTTCCGTCAATTGCTGAGAAAAAAGAATGGGTACTCTTCAATCGATCGGAGTCATTCGATCAATTTTAATTTTGGCATTCGATAAGGATGGAGAACCAGTACAGTGTAATAGGTTGATCTGTGCTAGTGGAAAATAAGGATGAGTGACTGCATAATGTCAAACACTAAGAAGAGGAACATGAATTAAACTAAAGAATTATTTCGGGAATATAATCATGAAATGGTGGAGGAGGACAGAACAGCATCGTCAGTAATCATTTCAATAATGTATCCCCATGACAAAAAGAACGAAAAATTTCAGATGAATCCCTGCTATGGACAATGACATTTAGATCATCTGGACCATTGCCTGTTTATTTTGTCATAATCTTTGCATAGAGAGTAACCTAATCGAAGATAATTGGATCAAATTTTTTTGCATTATACCCAGCATATTATTGTAAGGACATTGTAAGATATGCTCACTTGGCAGAACTGATGTACTTTAGAATCTTGTACCCAGCAACATTGTCAACCTGTGTGAATGGAAAAACACCTGAATCGAAAGGATCTCCATTTTGATTATCACCAATCAGAATCATCCCTTTGGCTTTGGCATCTTCCACAACAAGCTTTTTGATTCTTCTAGACCCCATGGGATCAGTGTCAACACACACGACAATTTTTCCAGCAACTTTCGTCCGATCTATTGATCCTGGTAAGCAGTTCCTGCACAATGGTAAAAAACGAAGCGACATTATCCCTGGAAAACTCCCGCGTGAAATTATGCATTTCATAAACGTGCCAGGTTGGTTTTTTCTTTCATATTGCAAATTAAGAAATATTTATGAACCTCTACCACAGATATCTGAACAAACAATGCCATTATGCATGCGAAGCAATCAGCAAAACATCAATACATAAACATCATGGACTCTCTTTGGTCATGGTCGATTCAACATAATGTTATTTTTACTTTGTGTTGAGGTGCTAGACAATAGGTACAATATTTGGCACTCAGATATAGTTGAAATAGATGCTTACTTAAAGAACAAGATACTGCCATATGACTGGAAGGAGCTTACCAACAAGAAAAGAGAAAAAAAAAGGGGAATTTTCCAGCTTGTATAAAGCTAAAGAGAAATACGTCTGTAAGGCAGACCTTCATTAAAATCTTTGGAATGGACTCTCACGTAAGCTGCCATCACATATCTACATGCTAATGCTAGAGTTGCAAGCGTGAGGTATCCTACCTTGCTTCATCTGCAGGGGTAAAATTAGCCGCAGCATTCTTAGCAAACACAAGTGGATGCTTCTTTGAGCTAGTGAGGCTCGAAAGACTGATAGCAGATCCCTACAAGACAAATTTTCGGAGAATGACAAATCTGTGCCATAACAACTAGCTCAAATGTTCAAAAAAGAAACTCGCACATTGGTACAAAAAAGCGAGAGATTTCTGTTGGGCAAGTTACCTTGTATGTTCTCCCATTGCCAAGAACCACAGCAGATTGAAAATCCCTGTCAATGCTAGAAGCTGCAGCCGTGAAAATCCAAGGAGCTGTATTTACAACAGTGTAAGGGTCAGGCCCATCATTCCCACCAGAGCAAACCACCAAAACTCCCATCTGTTCCGCATGAAATGCACCAATAGCAATAGGATCAAGCAGATGATCAGCCTGAAATATGGAGCTTGACCCAATCGAAATAGAGACCATATCGACTCCATCTCTTATTGCATCGTCGATGGCCTTGAGGATGACCGAGCCAGAGCAACCCTCTTCGGTGCAGGCCTTGTAGATTGCAATCCTGGAGGATGGCAAACCGCCCCTTGCCATTCCTTCGGCTAAGCCATAATAACTTGCATTGGCCACCAGTGCACCGCCTGCTGTGGAGGCCGTGTGTGTTCCATGGCCAACCGAGTCCCTTGGTGACCCGGAGGCTTTAGTTGATTCGGTGCCAGTGCGATTAGAGTTGCTTGATTGGATGCCATAGTATCTTGCACCTATTAGCTTTCTGCACTTGTGCCCACAATGACAAACTTCGATCAATCAAAACAAACCCAAATGCAGCAATGACAGAACAGATGGGGGGTTGAAGGCTTTGTGGAATTCAATAGTCCTGTCTCACCTGCTAAACTTATAAACTCTTCTTTTGGTGAATTCCTTATGAAGTTCGACCAAAACAAAAATCCGTATGAAAGGAATTTGGGACAAGGATGATTAAATACCTGTTGCAATTGGATTTCTTGAAATCTGATGCTTCCATGCAAGTTCCCTTCCATCTTGCAGGGACTTCATCAACTCCCTCGTCGCTAAAGCTCGGAGACTCCGGCCATATTCCTGCAGCAACATATGACACGTTGGGTTCATTACAACAGCATCTATACTTATGCATGGGAATGAAAGATAAGGTTTTGCAACATGACAGTCATCCAACCAATCATCAGCTTGTAAATAGATAGAGTAGTCTCTTTGGCGGGCTGTCTTGATATGAGTGAAACTACAAATTTTCCTTCTATGGGTCAATTTATCTTAAGTTACCAGCCTCTGGTTTTCTTCTGAAAACATGACAGGAACTGTCCATGTGTTCTACAAGAAGCACTGGGAGTTATTTGTCATTGGACTTTCATTGTAGAAAGTGAACTCAGAGATGATATATCTTTACAGAAAGTTGAAATTTTCCAAGGCATTGCACGCATTGCCTTGATTGATCCTTAAACTAAAGTCTTATCCAATATTTTAGTGCTCTAAGGTTTTATTATTTATGCTCTGGTACAAAAGCAAATAATGGAATCCATGACATAAATTTAGCATAGGATATTTAACAAAGACTAACTACCTGTGTCAATAAGTCCAATTATGACATCATTGGATGGATGATGATATTGGCTTCTTGCTTGTTCACTTGAACCCACTTCCAAAAAATCCCAAGAACGTGTTGTATGAAGTTGAAGCACAGGATCAGGAAACACTGATATCACCTCCTCGTGACCTGATTTTACACAGTCCAACACCTCCATTAGAAATTGTAGTGATCTGGTTGTTTTTTCAACATGTAAAATGTCTGCATTATCGAAACACCTTAACAAGAGGACAAACAAAACGACTGCATTAATAGCAAGAAAACAAAAGCTAGATCAGCTTCTCCATATTTATAATCTTGACTAATAAAGCTGCAAACATGGCTCTTCACCTCTTCATGTTTTTGGTGATGAGAACAAACACATATTGACAGACTTGGACAATAAATGTTAGCAGAAAACCATGATCTAATGATAGACAACATTTTACACGTTTTTCAGCTGTAGCAACAAAAAAAGAAAAAATTAAAAACGAAAAAAAGTCAAACTCTTTGAACACAACACCAGGGCTAGTCCCATGAAGAACAGTAAAGGCATAATGGCATAATGCAAGGATCATTCCACAGCTTGCTGTTGAGCAATGAGCACGATAGGTGATGATTTTTCTGTCTAAAATTGATGTAAATGAATAGCCATAAAGCATGCGTGAAAGTTTATGATTTTTCCATAAACGCCCAATCGAGAGTGATTGACTATGACAAGCTTACAGAAATTGGTCTGCCCCACTGTCCCGGACACTCCACACCCAGCATCCGTAGATAAAATGTTATGCACTAAATGGTAAAAGTAGCATGACCAAGTATTCATGAACCTAACACTCATTACCAGATAATTTAGAAGCTTCACTTTCAGTGAGCATGGCCGAGAACCCTCTAAATGCATGGAAATATTGGTGGAGTAGAGACACTTTCTGGCTCTTTTGCCTGGCCAAATGAAAGAAAAAAAGGGGATAAGTTAAACAACAATTAGAAAGAATATCAAATGAGGAATGATAAGTTGAGACAAAGATGACCAAAATATATAAACCTTGAGCTAATGGAGGATAGAAGCTGCAGGTGAGATGATTCTGCAGCTTCAACATCTTCTCTGTCTCCGTTTGAAGAACTTCCCATATACACAACATAAGGCTTCAAGTTTACCAAACAGAAAAATGAAAAAAATATGTCAGAATTTTCATTTTTGTATGCAACAAGGAGGAGTTAGTTCCAGCAATAAGGATTCATTTAGACAAATTCTTTTAATTATACAGAGCATAATGTATATATGTAAGCATTTGCACTTACTTTTGGATTCGGGTTTGATGATGCGGTGGAAGAGATGAAGAACCAGGGAAGAGAAAGGAAAAGGAGGGACTGAAGAAGAAGAAGAAGAGAGGCCATTGGTGAGAGAGATCAAAGTATGCTTCCACAAGTAGTGAAAGTGAAGATGAAGGCAAAAACTCCATGAGAGACCATGCATTTAAATACACTTGCATTGGATCATGGGCAATAACAAAATCAGAGTAAAAGAATATGTGTTTGAGTGTGAAGTAAGTTGCCCACCTGAAGAAAGTACAACCAGGACACTGAATATGAGAAGAAGTTGAAAAAGCGCAAGACTTGGGTGATTAAATTCCACCATTAGTTCTTCTTCTTTTAGACTCTGTCTATATCTCAAACTCTCTCTTCTGATCCAAAGTGCAGGAATTGGAAGAACAAGTGCGATGACTTTGTCTTTTTTGACTGATTTTGTCACATTCAGCTCTTTCTCATCCTCTTCCTGGGCTGGCAAACAATTATCTTGGTGTGACCCACCAAGAAATAATTTTTGTTTGGGCATGCCAAACAGTTGTCTTTGTTGGTTGATGCTCTTCATCGAGGCGTGTTAAAGACTTAATTCCACGTGGACCAAGGATTGAGATTAACACATGATTATCAGAACCTGGAGGAACTGTGTGAGGCAAATTGTCTCCCCTTTAGGAAAAAAGAAAGGATGAAGTCTCACCCTCCTCAGAACGTACTTTATGACTGCACTCAACAGTGCACTAACTAAAAATAAAACAAACGTTTAAGAGAAACTGTATACGATACATGCTCTGAAAAGTCACACTCTAGATAGCATATCGTTCCTTGACCGTGATCCACTATAGTTCTACCAAATAGCAATTGCGTGTTTATTGAATGCATTGAATTTAATTTCTCCAATTTCACAGTTTTTTCAATTTCGAAGGTATATTTTATTTTCTTTTGCGCGAGGGGGGCCATGATTAAAATATGATGTAGGGTCGCAGCACGATTAATCAAGCCCTACGCTGAATATAACTCTTTACATGTTCGGAACTGTAAAAATGAATAAAGTATGGCAATTCCGCACATACATTATTAACAGGCCTCTCTATAAATAAATATGTTTTTATAATGTTGAACGTCTGTGTTTGAATACCGAGTATCATCACGGACTAGGCTTCTGCAAGAGAGAAGCAAAGCGAAAACTATATTGTTTTTGTTTTGGCATGTGGCTTCTCTCTCTCTCTCTCTCTCTCTCTCTTCCCCCCCCATGTGTCCAAAAAGCAGAATAGACAAAATCAAGAGCATCCTCCTCCTTCGGTCTAATCTCGAGTCTACTGTACTTGGATGTTTTTCCTCAGTAGTAGTTGCAGCTGTAGAAGATAGGCCACGTGAAGTGGTGTGTTATGGCTTCAGCCGTTCGCTTCGGCTCGAGTTTCGCGCGAGTAAATCAGGGGTTTCAACAAATGTCTTCCAAAAGACTCTTTCTTGAACTTTTAAGAGCAACGATTGGCTAATAGCGTCTTAATTATAGATGCAATCGACACGGATTCAACGAGAGAAGTGGAAAAGCTACTTGACATGAAAGTCTAGGTGCGACACGACAAGCCCCAAAACGAAGTCGAAAAGCGATGCGATGCGTTGTGAAGTTGTGTGTTGTTCATGGCACGCACAAAGGGGATACACGTTACTTGCAATGTAAGCAACGGGCATGCGCTAGTGCTTCTTTTGCAGAAGACGAGGGAGATAAGATGACGGGAAGCTTCGCTAGGCAAAAGGTGCAAAATTCTCTCCTTTTATCCTTTATTCTAATCGCACATGACAAACATAAGATGACGGGAAGCTTCGCTAGGCAAAAGGTGCAAAATTCTCTCCTTCTATCGTTTATTCTAATCGCACATGACAAACACAGATAACATTCTCTTCTCCTTCACGTTCTCGATTTCCCTACCTATACAATTTGAATGCTTTTCCCTTCTTTTTGTCTTTCATTTCCTTCCTTGGGTCTTTCTCATATTTTCTCTCTTATCGACTGTGGAGTACACAACACACAGTAGCTTCATTATCGATTTGGTGTTAACTCTCTCTTAAGCTCCTGATCATTGACTTATCGGTGCAGTTAAGCTTCATTTTCATTTGTGCTAGTCGAGCAATGACACCACACCCTCTGAGACTATTCTACCTTCATTTGCTTTACCACCGAGAACTTTTGGTCGATCGTTTAGCTCACTCCGATTTGTCACATCATAATACTCAGAGTCCTAAAATGGGGGCAACAGAGTGAAACTCGCATCAGATCCTTTTACCCACAATGCCCCAAATTATAGAGTGCTTTTTCTTGGCCATCAGATCGAATGTTGCTTGAACTTGGTTTTCGCTATGATAACTCTCTATATGCTTTCATGTTGTTCCACTGACTGGCTTCTTTTTCACTGAGACAGATTCGATCAAGAAAGCAGATGGACAGTGCAATTACAGACATGCTACCGAGGAAAAGGCTGAACTACAAAACTTGATTTGCTAAGTTACGTAGAGGACTCTATGAAGATGTATAAGCAAGTGGATCAAGCACCCAATAAGAATGTGTCCCATCGCTTAATCAAACGATTTTATAGACTACTTTTAGTACCTATAGCATTGTTCCAACCAAAACAATCCCTTGCAAGAGTCGATTTGAGACATTGCTTCCTTTATGTAGAACCAAATTCTATATTAAAGTGCCGACATGTTCAACTTCACTGAAATTTCCACAACGTCCACTTACCTTCAGATTAGAGTATCCGAAAAAGAAAGGCTCGCGATTGAGAATAACAGAAGAACTCTACATTCAACTTATAGACGTCACTTGACATCTACCTTACAGCTTCAGGAGCAAAAATCCCAGGAACCATTTATTAGCAGAAGAGAGGCTACAAGAACATTACATATTGGGACTTCAAGGCAGAAAGCTACCAATCCGTGAGGATGAACTGATACTAGAACAAGAGGGAAACAGATTGGCCACCACAGCTTCCTTCGGCAGTCACTCGCAGATTGCAAAGCATGCCAATGCCTTTCTGCTGCGGACAATACCCATCACTTAATCCTTCAGGACTATCTTCTTTGGCTACATCAGAGATACACTTTCAACTCTTGCAGTTTCTCATGAAACTGATTTTATTATTTGAGACGGAAGGCCAGGAATAAACAGTAGCAGAGGAAGGTAGACACACGTCTGAAACCTGACCTGAGCGAGTTTTATTTAGGTTCTTTCTCCGCCAGCTGGTTTTTCAGAAACTCCAGCACAGATCGCCGCTGTGTAGGGTGCTAAAAATGTCAAAAAGAGCTTTAGTAGCAAAAGTAGAAATCAAGCCAAGAAAGTTCATCTTACACGCTGTTGGAGACCAATATCTTCAGATTTCAGTGTCAATGATTCCAACAGCTTTATGCCTTCTTGAAATCCTTGAATGGCAATACTTTCATTTCCGAGGCTCCTGTCAACATCCGCCACTTTCGCCAGAGAAACAGCCACATCTAGAATCTGTTGACAGACGGATAAACATGAAGATAAAGGTCCCGGCATTGACAACCACTGACTAGTAACAGAAATTAAAGAAATTCAACAAGGATGATCTATTGCCAACATGAATTTGCTCGACACGAAAAATCAAATTTATCGAGTGACTAGTGTTCCATACAGACTGAGCAAAAGTATTTACTATCCATAGTGGCAGAAAATAATAGCAATATTAAGACTGCCACAGCGCCCTGAAGATTGACCAAATATCAGACTTGCTCAGACCTGGTTATATTGACCGAGAAAGATATACCTGAATTTGTATTCAATCTGGTCCACATGCATTCACAGGTGTAACCACATTTGGAAAACCCAAAACTAGCTCACCCACTAAGAATCTACAGTACACTACAAACGGCGTTTATTTTGACATGTCGCATTCTAGTGATTTGAACCAGTCATCTGTAGATGTTTCTTCTCAGTCAGGAGTAGGTTACAACACGAATCTGAGAGCCACATTAAAAACCACAAAAGGACATATTCTGTATGAGCAGAGATTACAGAATGTGCTAGTTTTATGATGATATACTTTCATGTTGCAGCATTCATACTCGTACGGACAGAGATTACAATGCTTGCTTGAATAATAACTCGCACTTAAGTAAAGATCTTCTAATAGGCTTTGGTTCATGCAGTGAACCTCATTGCAATTGTGAAGTCAGTTTATCTGACCAAGTTTCCTATTTAAATAGGAGTGCAACTGCAAGTCTGCAACTAACTTGCAACACCAAGAATACTTGTTGACCACATCACTGTGAGAGAATGTGGATCATCTGAACACAATTTTTTAGGCAAGCGTGATTTATATTATATTCTGATTTCCAACTTATGTGTGTCATTTTAAGTCCATCCTCTTCCCCACTATTGTTCAGTGAACGTGGTTAATAGAGGATACATCATATAAATAGCAAACAAATATATATTCACAATAAGTGCTAACAGATACATTGCAACATATAGAAGATATCCTACAACTTCATCACGAAGGCATTGCTGCAAATATCAGATATACTAGAACTTCATGATGAAGGATAAGAACTGCATGCACACAAGCAGCAAAGAGAGCAAACCTGCGAAGGACTATCTGGACTATGCTTTGCAGCATCTCGACGAACATTCAAGGACTGGTCATAATAAGATCTTGCGGCTTGCAATTCTCCATCATAATACTTAAGATCGCCAATTTTGTTAAGGGAAACAGAAAGTGTATGTGTAATCTGCACGGAAGCAAGTTTGACGCCGAGAGAGAGAGAGAGGGAGTTAATGAATATAATGTCAGCACACATCAACTAAACACGACGCAATTACCTCCATATCATCTGCTGGCAATTGTTCTAGAAACCCAACACTTTCCTCAAAATAAGTGACTGCAGAAGCAGCATCTCCTATTGCTCGACTGCAACAGACATGTGACATCGACAATCAATTTCTAACATCCAATGTGTCACAACAATTGAAGTATTTCAATTTCATAACGCAAAAGGAATTTCTAGAATGCAAAGAAACTTTAATCAACTCCACATTTTATAAGATAATATATCTTTATCTTTGACAGCAAGGCATTGATATTGATTCAAAAGCAGCCAGTAACTACAAATCTTGGAGCCACAGGCCCCAGTCTCAAGTCTCAACAACCTTACACACAACGCTAACTCTAGTATACAATGCAACAAAGATCTATGAACAAAACCATAACTAATTCACATACCGGAGAAATTATCTCAATCGGCCTATCTTTTTGCACAAAAGAACTCCATCCGTAACGACAGAAGCCTTTTCTTCTTTGGCTATGCACAGGAATGAGGCGACAGAAAATATACCCCATTTAATGCTGGCTAAAAGCAGGCTTATCTGAAAGTCTTATCATTTAGGTTAAGCTATCTACACATCAGATTTTGCAATTTCTAGGAGAAGTCCAATTGCTAATACGACACTCAAAGTTTGAAGATGGGGACAAACTAGATAGCTGGTTGTTGAGAGAGAGAGAGAGAGAGAGAGAGAGAGATAACCAGCAGTCACCAAGCATGCCGAGGACAGCACCCAGCTGAGAACACAATTCTGATGTGCTGCCCATTGCTATCTGATCTCTGATATCGTCAGCACAGAGAGTGAGTCTTGATTTGGCACTTTCCACATTTTGAGCACGAAATGCCTACACAAGCGGGAAAATAACTTTAAGAGCATAGATTGTCAAACAGAAGATGTGATACCACAAAGCATAAAAACCAATGATTCAGAAATGCGATTCTATCAACCCACCCGCATGGCTTGTTGAACCAAGAAAGCGCCTCTTTCCAAAGATACGTCCTCATATATCACCGTCTCCTTCTTGGTAACTTCCTCTTTATCAGAATTCTCAACATGGGACCTCTTAATTCTACCATGGCCTTCGATAAACCGATCAACCGTGCTCTGAAGATTCGAGTCGGCTTCAGTGCTCTCGATATCAGCTCCACATAGCGGGCAGTCCTTGAATCGCATTATACATCCTCTAGATTCAACGACCCAAGTAAAATGATCGTAAGGTCCACAAAGATTATTATAGAGGAAAATTCAGACAGACAAGCACCATTGGACAAATGACAGATATGCATTTGACTGAACTAACCTAACCCAATCTCCCCACGTCGCCCAAGCAACGATTCGTATGTAAACTTCCATTGATAGACTACTAGAGACACAAATAATATCACCGAAATAACACAGAAAAGAATGATATTTATAGTTCCTCACTTGCAGAAGACGTGAGAGCAGGGCACGCATTTGGCGCAATCGAAAAGAAGGGCTTGACAGATCATGCAGCTGAGAGGGCCGAGCTTGAACGTCTGCGAGTCGTAGCCCAAGGGGCACTTGGGGGAGACGCTCCCCGCATCCGGCTTCGCGTCGTAGCCGAAGGGGCACTTGGGGGAGACGCTGGCGGGATCCGCGCCAGCGCCAGGCTCCTTCTGGTGCTTCCTGGACGGCGCGTCCTCGGGACGCGAGGCTTTCACGAACGGACAGACCGGTTTCATCTGCAGAACTCCCCCGCGCTCCGAGGTCGCACCTAAAGCAATAACCACCAACCACGAAGTCTGCAACTCTCTCCCGCGGGAGAGACGAAACGATCCGTCAGCGACTAATCGATTCCGTCGCCGTACCGACGAACAATTAAAAAAAAACCGATCGCGAAATCAATCCGGCAATTCGAGCCCGGGACCGACGGCCTCGACCGAAGAAGATCAATAGAATCGATTGATGCAGCAATTTCAGCGGACATTCCATCATTCGCAACGCCATCGCCGACAAACACAAGCATCATCGCTCGCGAGAAAGAGAGAGAGAGAGAGACCCGAGAGAGAGGTTGTTGAGCCGATGAATCTCTGCTGCTGCCGTCGCCGCCGCCGCCGCCGCCGCCGCCGCCGACGATCCTCCTTCTTCCACCTCCTTCTCCTTCTTCGGCTTCTTCTTCTTCGTTCTCTATCCGATATGTTTCTCTGCGAAATCGTCTCGGGAACCTTGTCCCTCGAGTCGCACCACTTGTTTCTTTTTTTTTCAGCTTTTGATTTTCTTATTATCGCTTTTCCATTATCTTTCTAGTTTCCATTCATTTGACTTGACTTTCGTGCTTGGAGATAATTAGAAGATTTAGCTGCCTGATGATAATATCTCCCGAAACTGCACGATTTTGAATTTTCGGAAAATATCAAGATAATCTTTTGGTGAATTTACGTACCGATATTTATATATATTATATTTGGAAATGTTTCGAGATTTTTCGCTGAAAGTGATTTTTTTTTTATAGAAAAAATGGATATGCTTTCAATTATTGTGATTTGAAACACGAGAGCGACGGGGGGGCGAAATTCCCTTGTGCTTTTGAAAAAAAGAAATTACGACATAAAGTTTCCAAGACATCTTTTGTGCTTTAAGATAAGATAAGATAATGGAAATGGTGACTTCTTTGTCCTGGACGCCCGTAGAATTTCCGCGGCTTGCGGATCGGGAAACGTTTTCATCTGGGAATTCAGCAGCTATGTGCTTTAGAATGCTCGATGATGAAATCCCCATTTCTTATGAAGGAGAAGTTCTACCAAAAAGAGGTTGTATTTTGGCCGTAAATATTGATGAAATGGAGTCTTGTCGTGGCGATCATTGTTCAACCGACGAGATTTCCTTGTTTTTGGAAAATCAGAAGTCAGAGGAAGTTGATATGGAAAGCATGAAAATGTTAGACGCAAACTGCAAATGGATTCAAGGTTGTGAAAAGTTGTACTGGGCTAAATTGAATCAGATTAATATGGTCAGGGACTTGGACAATCTCTTTGATCAGAATTCAGAAGCTGCACTTGCTCTAGGATTTAAAAGTGGGATCCGAGCTACTTGTAAAATGATTCATATTCTTGCCTCGAGGAACATGAATCAGATAGCGGTTCGTCTTATCTTGTATCTTGTACGGGCACATCATGGTCAGGACTCCTCCACTCTATTGCCGAATACTTTTCTTGATACCTGCAAAGAAAGAAGAGTACTGAAAACTGCATATAGTATGCTTGTCGATTCTTACATCAAGGAAGGCATGTTAAAGATTGCCCTTGAAGCATCATATAAAGGAAGACTGTTTGAAATTTTTCCTTCAGCAGCCGTCTGTAATTCCTTATTGCAGGCACTTTTGCAATCTAACCAATCAGACCTGGCTTGGGATTTTTCGGAGGAAATGCAAAGCCGAGGAATAGGTATGAATGTCTCTGTTATCAGTTTGTTTATCAATGACTACTGTATCAAGGGTGACATAAGTAGTGCTTGCAAGTTGGTCGTAGAAATGAAAAATTATGGGATCGAAGCTGATACGGTGGCATATTCTATCATAGTTCACCATCTCTGCAGGATGTCCTGGTTAAAGGAAGCAACATGTTTATTGTTTTCGATATGGCAGATGGGCTTCTTCCTGGATTCTGTTGTAATTAATTCAGTCATTGATAGCTATTGTGAGGTGGGAAATCTAGGAAAAGCAATTCGTATTTTAAGCATGTGCAACCTTCCCCTTAACAATTTCTTGTATAATAGTTTTCTCACAAAGTTATGCAGAGATCGTAACATGTCAGATGCTTCAAGACTTCTTCTTCAGATGCCTGAAGTAGGCTTACGTCCAGATTGTTTTAATTATACTACCATGATCCAAGGCTACTGTAAAGCCGGAGATACAAAGAGAACTTTACAATACTTTGGTAAAATGTTGAAAAGTGGTAATAGACCGTCCACAACTACATATACGGTGCTCATTGATGTGAATTGCCAAATAGAGGACATGGGAATGGCAGAGCACATGTTTCAAATAATGATAAAAGATGGTTTAGTGCCAGATCTAGTTGTTTGCAACACTTTAATACATCTCTATGGGAAGAAGGGCTGCTTGCATAAGGTTTTTAAGCTGTTAGGCTTGATGACAACTGTTAATATTTCTCCTGATATCATCACGTACAACACTATCATTCACAGCCTAATGAGGAATGGGTTTGTGACTGAGGCAAGAGATATTTTAGATGAACTTGTCCAAAGGGGCTTCTCTCCTGATGCTGTGACATTCACTGGTGTGATAGATGGATTCTGAAAAAGGGGGAATTTTGAGGAAGCTTTTCTCGTGTGGTCCTCCATGAGTGAAGTACCCGTGCAGCCTGACATTATAACCAGTAGTGCTCTTCTCAGCGGCTATTGTAGGGCATGTAGAATGGAAGAAGCAAATGCGCAATTCCGCAACATGCTTGATGCTGGACTGAGGCCTGACCTGATTCTGTACAATACTCTCATTCATGGATCATGTAAGATTGGATGCGTGGAAGATGCATGCTACTTGGTCAATATGATGGTGCAGGGTGATATTTATCCGAACAATGTTACTCATAGGGCACTTGTCCTTGGCTTTGAAAAGAAGCGGTTCAGAAATCCTACAGAAACTGCACACTCTAAGCTGCAAGAAATACTAGCGAAAAATGGCATTTACATAGGTGATGATGCGTACTTATCTATGGTACATTGAATTGGCAGGTGAGGCACTGTAATTGCTTCGGAGGTGCCCCAGCATACTGTGTAAAAACTCTTGTACTTTAATTGTGCTATAAAATATTCATCATATGTTTCTCTTTTGAGAGAAAATATCGGGAGAAGAACAGCAAAAGTGCTAAAACTTGTGTACGACGTTCACTTTAGTGCCAAAAGTTTTTTTTTATCACTTCAGTGCTAAATTTTTTGAAAAACGATCACTTAAGTACAAATTCCGGTCAATTTGGCCCGAAATTCGACGTAGCATTTTTTTATTAATTTCTGAAGCTGATGTGGCTCGTCGGAGGTTTAGTCAGCATGTACACATCAAAGCGACATAGTTTAGCATGTACACTTGAATTTTTTAAATATTTTTTCTGATTTTTTTTCCTTCTTTTCTTTTTTTATTCTCTTTCTTCTTCTTCTACCTCCAGCCACTGCCGGTGACCAGAGGTCGGCCACCGACCACGGCTAGCCGCCTGGCCTCGCCCAGATGAGGCCATCGTAGCCCGTCACAAGCGAGGCCCAACTGACCCTCGCCTGGGCAACGATGGGCGAACCACTAAGAGGGTTGGCCTTGCCTTGCTAGGGCAAAGGCGAGCCCCGGCGAGGGCTCCCCTCACTAGATCCGGCGAGACCATTGTGGTTTGGGCTGTTGGATAGCAGTTGAGGTTATTATTGTAATTGTATTAGGATTAGGATTAAGCCTATGAGTACTTCTCTATCTTGGAAATAAAAAAATTAACGTATTCTTTTGCCGTTAACGTGGTATCAAAGCATAATTAACACCTAAACCCTAAAAAAATCAACGCTTCTCATCAATAACCAATTGCCAGCCACCATGGGACTCGCCGGCGACTTCTGTGCATCGTCGCCCAGGCCTGACGACCTTAGTATGGCGTCACCTAGGGCCGACGACCCCAGATTCGGCGTGTTCCTGGCCCAGGTACCTCAGTCTGACGTCGCGTGACTTCTGTGCGTCGTCAACCTCTGTCCAACGTCACCTAGGTCCCGGCGACCTTATCCAGTGTCACCCAGGTCTTGGCGACATCAGCCCAACGTCGCCCAAACCAGGCGATCTTGATTCGTGGTCGATTGATGGAGTGAGGGAGGGGTTTGTTTATCCTTCCCTGTTGATTCGTGGTCTTGGTTTGCTTTGTGTATATGAGGCTGAGTTGATGATTATTTGAAATTGGACAAGCAGCAACTTCGTGGATTCTAGGCTGTTGAAACTCTTTAGGGCTACGAATTATAAAATCTACAATTGCGGCGTGATCCTTTACCAATGATAATCTGTCATCCAGATACTCTAATTCATGGTTCTAGTGTCTCTTTCTCATCTGCTCCATAAGGGTTGTTCGGAGTCATCTTCCTTCTAATTGAGGATGTTAAATGATGATCGGTTTCATTTTCTTTGGTATTTACTTGAAGGAATTAATTTTGAAGAATCTGGCTAGGTCTATTTCCAAAACAAAGTTGGTGTAGCTGCTGGGATCATTGAATATGGTACTGGATTTAACTGAATTTGGAGTTTTTGTGGAGTCAGAAGTGTGAATGTGAATATTGTATATGCATTTGAAGTAATATTTGTGAATACTTGAAGAAGTGATATGGTAAGTGGTGTACTTTTTTACTTGATTGCATACAAGTCAAGTTCCTAGTGACTAGTGATTAGAGGTTTGTGGAGAAGTCTACTAATTCATCAAGTTCTCCATCTATTGTTTCGGGATTGATTCCCGCTAGTGCTTCTTCGAGTTCTGGATCCTTTGGTCCATATTATAGTATGACAGGTTTACACAATACCTTGGTTAAGTTGGACGGTACCAATTATCCTTCCTGGTCAATGGCTCTTTCAACCTTGATTTACTCCAGCTGCTAATCTAGATGGCTTGAGGGAGAACCACTTGAAGATCCGGTTCGTCTAGAAGAATGGAAATTCGTTGATGCTACATTGCGTACTCTTTTGTGGGGAAGTATGGCTGAATTAGTTCACCATCTTTTCATGGATTATGCAACAGCTTGTCAGGTTTGGACAAAGTGTGCTTTATTATATTCTGGACAGAATAACATGAGTCGAGTTTGTGATATGTGGGAAGCTTTATTTGAAGCCAAAATTGGCGATGCTAGTTTGGCAGATCATTATACTCGTTTTGCATCTTTGTATCAGCGCCTCAAGTGTTATTTTCCACCTGCTACCACAGTTACTCAAATGCAACAACGAGAAGCTGACATGATAACTGTGCTCTTTCTCTGTAGCCTTGGTCCAGATCATAGTGCTCTTCGTCAACAGATCACCTCTCAGAGTACTCTTCCTTCCATTGAAGAAGTGCATTCTCGAGCTACTCATTACACTTCTAGTCCCAAGACTTCATCAATTTCAGACAATAGTGCTATGGTAGCTCGTGGAGGTCAAGGGACTCGTGGTCGTATTAGTGGTCGTGGACATTGGAATTCTGAGAGCTCGTACTGTAGTCGTGGTGGTGATTTTCAAGGTAGAGGTCACTTGTGGTGCTAGTAATAATATATCTAGAGGAGGCCGTGGAAACCATTTCTGTACTCATTGTCAGCTTTCCGAACATACTATCAATTATTGTTATGATCTTTATCTTGAGCGTCGAGGCCTACATGCCTCTATTGATACTGAACCTTAGACTTCACCTAGACCATCTTTTGGACAAGGTACAGTAAATTTGACTCGTGCTGAATATGATGAGTTGACTAGAGCACGACAGAGTGCAAGTGGTGTTGTATCTGGTCCTATTGCTACTTTGGCACAGCACAATGATCCTACTTGTCTACTATCTAGTACAGCAACTCCTCGTCCTTGGGTTATTGATTTAGGTGTCATTCATCATATGACCGGTGATTCTCATCTTCTCACATCCACCTCGTTTGTCCCTTCTACCTCAGTCACTTTAGCAGATGGTTCTCAGTCCAAAGTTACTGATACGGGTTGTGTATCATTGAGTTCCTCTATCTCCTTACCTTCCGTTTATCATATTTCACGCTTCCTCTACAATTTATTATATGTCAGTTCTCTTACTCGTGATCTTGATTGCGATATTATCTTTTCTTCATCTTCATGTGTTCTTCAAGATTGAAAGACTGGACGCCGAATAGGTGGTGGGCGTGAGGCTGGTGGACTGTATATCCTAGACCTTGATATTATTGCTGCTGCTACAACAGTTCAGAATAAAGTCGTGGATGATTTCTATCGATTAAATTTTCGCCTTGGTCATCTATCAGCAGACATACTCTGGCGTTTTCCTTTTGTGTCTAGTTTAGGTCTTCAATTTAATTGCGAAACTTATCAGTTGGGTAAACACCATCGTGTGTCTTTTTCCCCTCATTTTTTGAGTCGTGCTTCCCAACCATTTGAGTTAGTTCACTCCGATGTGTGGGGTCCTAGTTGAGAGTCTTCATTTGGTCTTCGTTATTTTGTCACCTTTTTTGATGATTGTACTTGTACAACCTGGTTATATTTAATAAAAGATCGTACTGAAGTCTTTCATTCTTTTCGCCAGTTCTATAATGAGGTTCGCACTCAGTATAATTATTCTGTTAAGTGTTTGCGTACAAATAATACTCATGAATATTTCTCTTCTTCTACCTTCATTCCATTTCTTGAATCTCGTGATATTTTACATCAGAGTTCTTGTGCTCACACTCTGTAACAAAATGGAGTTGTTAAACGTAAGAGCCGTCATTTGTTGGATGTTGCACATTGTCATATACTTGACACTCATATGCCTAAGTCCTTCTAGAGCTATGCACTTTTTACGGCCTGTCATCTTATTAATCGTCTTCCATTATCCGTGTTGAAAGGAGCTATTCCTTATGCCCTTCTTCATCCTAATCATCCTTTGGGGTTTGTTCGTCCTCGTATTTTTGGATGTGTCTGTTTTGTCCATTTTTTGTCTCCCGGGTTGGACAAATTATCACCTTGTGCTGAAAAATGTATATTTATGGGTTATTCTTGTACCCAAAAAGGGCATGTCTACTATAGTCCTACTCGTCATCGGGAGTATATTTCTGCTGATGTGACTTTCTTTGAGGATCAAGCATATTTTGGGGTGTTCATCCTCAAGCACCATTAACCATGGATCTTCTGCCGCCTTCAGCACCTATATCTCAATCGGAGCCATCGCCTATTCATTTTAATAAGGTTCCACCGGATTTAGGGTCACTAGCAACGACTCATCTCCAGGTCTATACATGTGGTCCTCGCCTTGTTTGGAGCCATGAATCTCCACTAGCGAGCGTTTCACCACCACCACCTCTGGTCTAGGATTCCGATTCTCTTCCATCGTCTCCTGAAAGTTCTCTTATTGCTCATCGTACTCGATCTCGGGATCCTCTTTCTAATTTTGTGTCTTGTCATAACTTGAGTCCTCAGATATCTATCTTTGTGTCATCTCTTGCATTTGTGTCTGTGCCGAGTAATGTGCAGGAGGCTTTGGCCCATCCAGGTTGCGTTTGTGCTATGGAGGAAGAGATGGTTGCGTTGCATCATAATAAGACTTGGGAGCTGGTTCCATTGCCGGCTGATAAACAATTGGTAGGTTGTCGTTGGGTCTTTGTTGTTAAATATCATTCAGATGGTTCAATTGAGCGCTTAAAAGTGCGTCTTGTGGCAAAGGGCTACACTCAAACTTATGGCATTGACTATGATGGAACTTTTTCTCCGATAACCAAAATTCCTTCTGTTCGTATTGTTATTTCCTTGGCTGCTCGATCTCAGTGGACTCTTCATCAGCTTGATGTAAAAAAGGCATTCCTTCATGGTGATCTTCATGAGGAAGTATATATGGAGCAACCACCTGGGTTTGTTGCTCAGGGGGAGAAGGTGTGCCGGTTGTGCAAAGCACTTTATGGACTTGAGCAATCTCCTCGTGCTTGGTTTGGCCGCTTTAGTGATGCGGTTATCAATTTTGGCATGCATCGGTGCGGTGTGGATCACTTAGTATTTAGTACATCGTCTTCAAAAGAGTGTGTTATCTTTGTTGTTTATGTTGATGATATCATTGTCACAGGAAACGATGTTGAAGGCATAAAACAACTCAAACAGTTTCTTTAAAAGGAGTTTAACACTAAGAACCTAGGTCGTCTTCGATATTTTCTTGGCATCGAAGTTGCTTATGCTAATGGTAGCATTACTCTCTCCCAGCGAAAGTATACTCTTGACATTCTTAAAGAGGTTGGCTTACATGATGCTAAGCCTGGTGACACACCTATGGATCCAGGAGTGAGACTTGATAATGAAAATGGAGAATTTCTTCATGATCCAGAGAAGTATCGTCGGTTAGTAGGGAAGTTAAATTATCTTACAATTACTTGTCCAGATATTTCATTTGCTATTAGTGTGGTGAGTCAATTTTATGAGCTCTCTTCGTACTACTCATTGGCAAGCTACACTACAAATTGTTCGATATTTGAAGGGAGCTCCAGGTCAAGGACTTGTGTTCCATAATCAGGGTCATCTTCATATAGTTGGTTATTCTAACCCTGAATCTTTGGAGGTAACAAGATATTCTGATGCAGATTAGGCTGGTTGTCCTATGGATCACCGGTCTACTTCGGGTGTCATGCCCCGAACCCTACGGTACGTGAACATCCCTACCGTGGTCGATTTATGTGCGACGTCTCAGGACGCGTTGCCGACCCAAAGCCCAAACACAGCACAGAGAGTAATACACAAGCGGAAGCATTAAATAATTAATCACCCGAATACAAAAGAATAAGACCAAAGATAGCACAACCTTGGTATTCACATATAATATACATTAAAACATTTACAATATCCATAATACATGAAAACAACGGAAATGGTCGGAGGCCTAAACATCAAAAATGGTTCTATGGCAACAGTGCTAGGGTACTACTATGGGAGCTCCACTCCAAAAAGTCGCTGGCCCAGCCTAAACGGTATGTAATCTGGTCTAAGGTACTCAATCCGGGTCAAACCCAGAAGAGTAGGAGGAACTCTTTGAAAGCTCCAACTCGGTGTCAACACCGGGAGACCCACTAATTGATCCATCCTCCTCGGGCTCCATGTCAACCGATTCATCCTCCAGGTGTGGATGCATCGCCAATTGCAACTGCTCTGGATCATCGTCGTCTTCGTCCATCGGTTCGGGTCCTGAATCTTCTTCTCCCGCATCTTCCTCCATCGATTCTGATTCATCCATCTCCACTACATTCGGTTCGTGCTCAGACTCCGTCTCATGATCCGGACTCTCTAAGTCTCCATCGAGACAATAGGGGTCAAAGTTCCCAGAATCATTATACAGTATCTCAAAAGATCTAAAGGGTCCATAAGTCCCGTCAATATCTCTAATACACCAGCAAATATAAGTGTGAGCCTCATCAAAATCTGTACCTGCATCGACCCAAACGGTAGATAAATATCTCACAAAAGTGTCTCCACCTCCGGCCGGATACTTAGTCTCTTCCTGATCTATGCGAAAGGGAATCCCAAAACGAATTGGTATATTCGCCATCTTCACAGTCGAGGGTCTGAAAGGTTGGGTTGAAATAACTATGAGACAAATCTCAGTAAGTAGAAACCCCTAAACCTCAACTAAGCTAAAATGTACCTCCTGACAGGCGTAATAACATAACAAAACAATATACCATTGACCTAGGCTCTCGGCCCAGATCGTGCACACAAATGACCCTGCAGGTTAGTCAATTCAGTAAGATAATCATGGCACACACGCGACATGCTCAGTCACACGCACGCCATACGTATGCTCAAGCTCTTCAGTGTTTATCTTGCATACGATTCACCGGATTACACATAATCGCCCACATTCATGCACTCGGGCATACACACGTGGTCACACGAATGGTTATGCTCGCAATCCGGTCCCAATGACACTCTAGCATGTTGCTCAAATTTTCACTTAATCAAGACCCGTAAAACGCATTAGGTCTCTTTCTTTAATCACAACATTCCGTGGCTCGCGTTAAAATGCTTCAACCAGCCCAGCGTCTTCTAGCCTGCATCAAAACGCATCAGGCGCAACACCGCTCTCCTCACGAACCAAAACCCCCGTAAAACGCATTAGGTTGGTCGTCTTCCGGACGTATCGGCATCGTCCCGCATAAAACGCATCAGGACGGTACACCTCGCGTAACATGCATCAGGGCACTATGTGATCACACAATCAAGTGGCCAATTATTATCTGGACCTCGCGTAAAACGCATCAGGGTATTTTAAGTGATCACATGCACGTCAAGTACGCATTCTCGCATAATGGCAATTCATTCTTGGCATGCGATATGCATAATCATGAAATGTGGCACTCGACTGTCGTATAATACACAATGCGTACTAATTATCCATACATGCTCCGTCTTTCACAAAATGTCCAATAATGCCATAATGTATTGAATACCCAACAAACACACTCTATTTAGTCAAATAATCAATTATTCACCGCAAGCTAGGAAATTCAATGCTCGGCATTTGAGAGACAATTTCCGGCCTAATTAACCGATACGGACAGCCCTTAAATCGGTCATTTTCTCATTTTATAGTCACTTCAAAATACTCTATTAGGCCCCAAATAACAACACTAATTTAATCCAATCCAATTATACACTAATTAACCTTAAACACTCTAATTAATCACTAAACCTATCTAGAAAATGCTTAATTAGTCATAATTAGGGATTAGGAGTTAATACTCACTTAATCCTCAGTTAACGATGGTGAGAATGAGCGGCCGATCGTCGATGAACGGCAAGATTGGCGGTGGTGACGGCGGCGGCTCTCGGTGATGGCGGCCCACAGCGATCACGGCGGTGATCGGCCTCCGGTGCTCCGAACGGCGGCAAAGATGATGATGGAGAGGATGATGGTCAGCTCGGGAGGGTGGTGTATGGCGTGAACGGCGGTGACCACTCGGACGGCACACGGCGGCGTCCTTAACGGCGTTCGGCTCGTGGCGTCCTCACGACGGGGTTTACGGCTGGAACAGGGGAAAAGGTGGCGGGATGATGGTGGTAGTGATTAGAGAGAGAAAATGGTGGTGGGTAGTGGTGGTGCGTGGACGGCGACAGACAAGTGGCGATGGCGGGCGGCGGTGAGGCTTAGGCAGGCAGTGACCGATTCACAGCCAAGGGAGAGGAGAGAGAGAATGAAGTGGCCGGAGGGAGTTGATGGTGGCGGTGAGGTGAGGCTGAGACGGCGGCTGGCACGGCGGCGCTTAGCTCTGGTGCACAACTCCGGCAACGGTGGCTCCAATGTGAAGAAGCGGACAGCGGCGACGAAGGGAAAAACGATCACACATGTCAACCATCTACCCTATTTGACCATTTTACCCTTCATCCAAGGGCCCACCTCCAATCCTATCCAATAATGCAAGGGCAAAGTGGTCATTTGGCTCCATTATTGATGTTTATCCAAATTTAATAATTACCTTAATTAAATCCCAAAAATTCGGAGCCAAAAATGACCTAGGGGCAAAATGGTCATTTTTCCGGTCCCGAGTTGAAATTCCATTTTTTGCCCGTACCAACCCCAAATGTGTGTGGCCAACATAATATGACGTCGGAATCGCGAAAATAGTCGCACAAGCCCTCGAAAATCGACATCGAAGTCCGGGTCCAATTTCGTGACTAAAACTCGCTAAATTTCCAATTTCAGGGTCTCTCACTAACGGGTGGCTGATTAGGTGTTACGTGTATCGATCTAGGGTTATCCGAGTCATGACGGTCCCAATCATTGAGAGGATGAGAAATTATCACTAGTCTTAGAGGTCACAATTGTTCGATTTAAGTTCGGAACAGATTGGCCACGTGCACTTTCGATCGTGCAGAATCACCTGCAATCCAATTGTACATCGTTGGCCTTGGCCAAACCACATCCGTCACCCTTTTCCTAAGATCGGCCCACGTTGGCCCAAAATATTTCCTCATCGTTTCTTGAGATCGATGCCCGATTTGCAATCGCCTCCCTGGTCCACACACCGTTTCCTAGTTAACCATACCCCATTTGTTAATATTCCAAGAGTGATCAGTTCTGGACGAGACTTACTAAAATAAAATGCAAAATAATGTCAATTTTATTGATCCCGGAATTAAGTCAAAATTTGGGCTGTTACATCAGGATATTGTGTATTTCTTGGTGGTAATCTTGTATCGTGGAAAAGTACGAAGCAGTCTATCATTTCCCGATCTAGTGCCAAAGCCAAGTATCATGCTATGGCTAATGTTACAAGTGAACTTCAATGGGTTCGTATGTTGTTAGCTGAAATTGGACTGCCTATGACCGGATCGTCTACTCTTTGTTGTGATAATCAGTCTGCTATTCATATTGCTAGCAATCCAGTGTTTCACGAGCAAACGAAGCATATAGAGATGGATTGTCACTTTGTTCGAGAAAAGGTGAACTGTGGAGACATACAGTTGGTGCATACGCATTCCGAAGAACAATTGGCAGACATTTTCACAAAGTCTCTTTGACGTGGATGAGTCACATATATTTGTCATAAGTTAGGACTTTTTAATATGTACGCTCCAACTTAAGGGGGAGTGTTGGATAGCAAGTTGAGGTTATTATTGTAATTGTACTATGATTAGGGTTAAGCCTATAAGTACTTCTCTATCTTAGAAATAAAAAAAATTAATGTGTTCTTTTGTCGTTAACATAGGCGACAGCCGGTCTCGCCGGATCTAGTGAGGCTCGCCCTCGCCCAGGCGAAGTGAGGCCGACCTTTGCCAGATCCAGCGAGGCCGGCCAACGCCGTGGCCACGGTGGCCTCACGAGGTGTCGCCTTCCCTTGGGCGACGGCCGACCTTGCTGGATCTGGTGAGGGACAGCCTCACTTCTCCTTGGTGAGGGTGAACCCCGGCGAGGTGAGGCCAACCCTTGCCAGATCCAGCAAGGCCGCCATGGCCACGGCCACGGCAACGGCCAGCCTCGCCCAGGCGAGGCAAGGTCGACCCTCGTCAGGCCTCGCTTGTGGCGGACAACAGCGGCCTCGTCCGGGCGAGGCTAGGCGGCTAGCCGTGGCCGGCCTCCGGTCATTGCCGGTGACATGAGGAAAAAGAAAAAGAAAGAGAAGAAAAAAAGAAAAGAACGAAAAAAAATCAGAAAAAATATTTAAAAAATCTAAATATACACATGGAAATGCCACGTAGACTTATTTTTAAAAAAAATCCAACTAACATTAAAATTTTAATTATAAAAACCACGTATTAATTTGGCCGGAATTTCTTGCCGTTGGCACTTAAGTGATCGTTTTTCCTCCGATTTGGCACTTAAGTGAGCCGGCAAAAACTTTTGGCATTAAAGTGAGCATCGTACACAAGTTTTGGCACTTCTAGTGTTCTCCCAAAAATATCATTAAATTTTTTTGGCTTGTTGGTCACCTGGTTCATGTGACCTTAATGGGGTTACTCAAGTATCCAAGTGTTATTTTCCCAGTTCAGATGTATATACTTGAAGATCTGACCACTCAAGATCGTCCATCATCTAACTCCATGTAGATCGGCCTGAGATTGGAGATGGGCATCTCACAGAATCAGTGAAGTCAGTCGCATGAACTTACAAGGTAAATGAGTATAGAGATTTCCGCACAATAAAGTTCACATTTCACGTGATAAGGAGGCCTTTCGATAAAAGACTAGTGAAACTTCTAATGACTTTCATCTGATCACATTATCGAATAAATATATCAGCGATGCATATTGCTATCTTCAGGTGATTGAGCTGCCACAACTCTGAACGCTGGCGGGCAGATGTGTTTTCTTGTCCTAATGCTATATGTCCATCGATGGGATAAAGAAAAAGTCCGCTAGTAGTCCGAAGTCCTCTTCATTATGCCAAATCTGAACGGAAACTAAGGCAAGAGCACATTCTTCTGGATGCTTGGTTGTACGAGCTAGCTTTGTTGTGTCATCGGTTGTATGAGCTCACAGCCAGAGAAGGCGGTTCTCTAGTTCACCACCTACAACGAAGGATTACATTAAATTTCAACAACATAGAGAGGGTCGATTTTCTTTTTTGTGAGTCTCCTTTTCCATGAATTGCAGGTCCCCTTATGCAGAAGCTGTTACGGACCTACTGCCCGCGAGTTTTCACGGGTAACCAAATTTGAGGGGATGGCCATAATCCTTTGGAACCTTCGGTCTGTATGCTTCAAGAGAGGTGGGCGAATCTTGCGAAAATGATGGATTCAGACGTTGTTAAGGAGTTGGCTTCCGGTTCCATGGATTCTGTTTCGCTTGTTAGTCATTAGGTCTTCTCTTTAGGCTAAGTTAGCACTTAAGTGAGGCATTCTTATGCTATGAAAGATCGATTTAGGCGATAGGTCTGGTGACTTCATTTTTCCTTTTCACCTCCCATAAGCTGACTTTTTGATATGGTTTGTACATTCTTTTGTAATTAGCGATGATTACATTATCATTGGATGAATACATGTTTTCCGAATCCATTTACTTACATTTCGACCGCCATGGATTTACATGAGGCCATTTTCTTATTATCTGTTGGTCTCCGTTGATGATGGTAACGTTAATTAGTTTCCATGAGCTAGATCCAGCATCACTGTGTACAAATAGCTAATCATATCCACTGACTGGCAAAAGATTTCCTCTTACAGCTTAACTGGTTGGATAGTTTGCACTTGCACACTGACGAATTCGTCCATGAAATCCAGTCGCGTTAGGAATTCCATTCTACTACCCAGAACACCTACCTGATTTATTAATAGCTCGTGCGGAAGGAACCACATTGTTGGTTTCCGGTTTTTCGCCTTAACAAATATTAAGGCAGGGGACAACCGCGACTGCACGAGCACAAAAGGCAAGGGAACATCTCTGTGCCACGGTGTGTCGACCAGCATTCATCAGAATCCTGAAATGAGACTGAGCAAATGTGGTTAACTATGGCCCGTGGATGATGGACAGAGCGAAAAAAATAAAAAAGCAAATGAAGTAATACTTTCTTCTTTTTTCCCCTTTCCTTCCTTTTCCGCCCCCCTTCTTTTATACACAAGTACAAAGAATATTCAGGTTATTTTACAGAAACCTTAAAAATCTATGAATCACAGGTGGACAAAATTTACACCTTCAATTCTAAAAGAATACATCTCCCAAGGGAATTCTGAGCAGCTATACCAAACCCACCACCACTTAAGAAGATCATATAGAAAGAAAGGTCCTCCTGAAACCCAGCAAGCATCCATCTCCAAATAAAAGGACCACAAACTACTGTACAGAGAAACCCACAATCCATCCATACAGAATCTCTCCCCCTTTTAGCCAAGCTTTTTGCAATATCTGATCCTCTGTGTCTGCAAACAAGGTCAAAGGACCACACCAAAAAAATCCATGTGCACGGTCAACAGAGCACCGTTGGATTCGTCGTCGCAAGAATATGCCACATTATTTGACCCGAAATTCGTGCCTGAAAAGAGTAAGGTTCTGAGTAAACTTATCCCTGTTCTTTGAATCTAGGCTTCGAGTAACATCTGCCATCAGTTTGTCAAAACATTGCGAGAGTCTTTGATGCTGATCCATCGGCTGTTCATGCCACACAAACACATAACGATCAGAAAACGAGAAAAATCAATCAAAAGTTGTTTTGTAGTTTGAAAAAACCAAATTATTCCTTTTCATTTCTGCTTTCAATTCAACTAAATGTTGTCTCCATTACCCAGCATCCCACCGACAACTATTGCTCCAATATTCCATAATTTCTTGTATTGCAGGCAACAGAGGATACTCCCAATCCACCAATCCAATCATATATGTAAAGCCAGTTATCATGCTTACTACTTTGGGCTAATGATGAGCGGAAATTAACCCAAGACACAGTCTGATTGAGACACTATCCGCTTTCCTTAATCTAAACTTTGACCTTCCCACTTGCATACAAATATCTAGCACATATTACAACAAAAATTTAACTTACTTGTGACGACAAAATCTGAGCCTTCAAATCCGAGAATATCTGCAAAAGACGTGAAAAGTCTCAGCTAAACATCAGTGCTAAGAAGAATATATCAAACTTGCATAAACAAATTCCAAACAGAAATGACAATACTTATCAACATGAATAAAGATGAGAGCCCATAGCATCTAACTCTAAATACAAGTAATAATGGAATTCTATTATGCTCCATGACTTGCCAGTTCCCCTTCCTATAAAAAATTGCAGGAAATGACAATGATTAACTTAGATACTTGAACCTATAGAGGGGAATATGGGATGCTCTAAAATGATATTAAAGGAGTTATGCAATGACACGCTATTGATTTGCTATAATCAGGCAGGTGTAGTACATTACATTACCAAGGAAAACATTCATCATTAATTAACAAGTTTAGAAAAGAAAAGTGACTGTAAACCAATAGGAAAAGCTTATAAAATCTGACCTGCTCACTGATGAGGATCAAGCTAAGCATTGGTCTGCTAAGACTCCATTGGTTTCCACAGTCCTCGAATAAAACAATCTCAAACAGAGTCTTTAATATCTATACAGGAAAACATAAAAGTCTGAGTGCACATTTTCAATTTGAGCTTATGAATAAACAAAAAATAGATCTTCCCTGCACTAAATGTTAAACAAAAGACATTAATTATAAAATCCAACTTTAATGCATGTCGTAGCCCTCAAATTTAATTGCAGGAAAAGATTCCTAATTTTTCTAGTTTATATCATTGTCATTCTTATTTCGCTGAAGTCAGTACCAAGAAGCTACCGCACTGGGGATACTTAGCAAAAAGAAAATATTGCAAAAAGTGGATTGCTTTCTTACTTCTGGAAACAAGGTTGGGCAGTCTGCAATATGTCGAGCAAGATTTATAGCAGCAGGTGAATTGGGTGCCTCACCCATCGTGATGTTGTTGAAGTAGTATGCTGCCAAATTATCAACAGCAGATGCACACTGAAATAGAAAGACAAAATTAACATGTTCCTGTATAATACAGAAAAAGTGGTGGCCATTAAACCAAAATGACACAGGCGTCAAGCAACTTTTCTGGTAATACAGAAGCTTATAGCGGAGCTGCTTCATGAAAACTCCATAATACTACTGTCTGGGAGATATACGTCCACAATGGAGGTGATGATATATCATGCTCTGAGATCTTCCTTATCCAACCGGCCAAGACAGCTCACAGTTCCAAAGCTATTTTTATGCATTCTCACTTTTTGATTTAACACCTTGATATAGACCCCATTAAAAAGAAGAGAGGATCAACTAATTACGCACCTGAGATGAGATATTTGTATCCAAACCTTTAAGACCCGATTCAAGCGAACCAACAATATGCATGAAAGTACTTGTGTCGAGATTCAGAATAAAAACTATGTGGCTGCTGAATAGAACCTCTAGGAATGCAAAGTAGGCTCTTGTTAACTGCAAATGAGAACAAGATATGAGTTTGATGTGTGGTGGCGTGGCCCATAACAAGCCAAAAAGAATAATAAATACATTTGGCCCCTAAAGATTAAATGCAAACTACTTCTTCATTAGAAATGTCATCAATTCTACACCATGGACATAATAACATGATGCTTGTTCTTTTTCCGGATAAATATTCTCAAATTACAAAAATATATTCCTATAACAACATTACTACAATCATCCCACGCCAGAAACAAAACGTGATATCAATGTGGTGGTTTGGTAATACCAGCGAGATTGCAAAAGAAATTACTATTACAGTCAGTCTAGTGCATATACAGGCAGCAGAATTTAATTGCACATATAAAGATATGGTGATTGAATTGCTATACTTAGCAAAGCTGTCCATATCATAGGAATCCATGTCTCACATACCTTCCTATATGCTAAGATATCAGCCAGTGGAATTGAAAGTGTCATCTTCAAGGCTATATCAAGTGCATCTGAAAGTGCCCTATCACCATAAAGCTCGAACACACCAAAGTTGACGTAATTGCCTGCTAGAGCTGCAATCAACATGCACACGTTAACAGACAATTCTAACGTGTCAAGGAAGTGACTGACAAGTAATCAATCACCCTGAATATTGCCGATAGATTAAAGGATCCTACATCAAATTGCAGAATAGCAAAGCAACATGGATATACCAGCAAAAGAAAGGAGGGAGTTAAACCATTTCAACACTCAAATTCAGGTGTAGCTTTTAAACCATTTCAACACTCAAATTCAGGTAAGCAAAAGCTACACCCACAAGAAAGGTGCTAACATAGAGCGACTTTATAGGCAGTGAACAAGCAACAATAAATTACTACATTGACTCAAACAGATTTTTCCCATTGCCCATATGGTGACTCAAGTGAAGTTGTCAGCATAAAATAAATGAAAGAAACAATGTTTGCTTAATGGTAGTATATTTTTTAAAATTAGATGTGCATTAAAACAACCAACTTCATTGAAAATATCAAAGCACTCTGCCATGAGAAAAATTCAGTCGTGCCCACGTAAAAATATTGGTTGATTGCTTTTTCCTTAATGTAGTAGGCACTATCAGCTGCTTGGTAGAACATAATCCTGACGATGGCCCAAAAGTCTACTAGATTGACTGGATTGAGTGGAAATATACAACAAAGGAAGAATTTTTGCCACCACTGCTGCACATTATACATAGCTGCCAACAAAATATGGAGGACAAGGGCCCTCTCAGAAGGCTAAAAGTAAATAGAGTCAGGACCATTCCATTGTGGCTAACAACCTTTCTTTCCACCTATATATACTCTTCTAATTCTTCCATTATTAGGTTATATCGTTGCTGCAAATACAAAGAAAACATGTGGCTGGACTAAATGGGCCATTTAAAATTATCCTTTCAGAGAAAAACAAACAGGAAGAACATACTTAAACGATGGAAAAGGGTAAGCAAATTCACAATAGCACCTAATCGAGCATGCATCTCATTAGAATAACCAACATATCGCTGCTTCTTTTGTGCTCTTACCTCTAGACAGAATAGTGAAAGAGATCCAAATGCCCTTGTACTTGAAAGCATATATATCAGCAGCATTTGGGAGAGACAATATTCTTGACCCATAGGCTACAATCAATTTACTGACTTCACGGAAAAGAAGTATTCCGTTGGGCGAAGATGAATCAAAAGTAAGACGCTGGGCCTTGTTCAATACAAACTCAGCCATGAATTTCAACATTGGGGTAGTAACCTGCATTTTTCAACCATAATACGACTATCATTCGCAAAATATTCAAGGAAAGAATCAATGCATATCAGCCAGTGCATATCCGCCTCACACAAAAGTAAGACAAGATTAACCAACAGTAATCAGAACAAAAAAATATTTGCTTCAAAAAGTAATGATCATAGGACTGCATCCAGAAAGGACAAACACAGGTCAACAGGCAACCTGGTTGTTGAAGTTTGGGGGTTGAGGCATATGCTACCAGTCCGGTAATCACATCCTAGCATGGGCAATAAAGATAAAAAAACACAACCACAGGCCAACTGACAAACGGAAAAATCCAAGGACAAAATATTCAAAGTGCATATAATAATTTAGAGAAGGAACATTTCAAAAACTAATAAACATAATTTAGCCTGCTTCAAGTACTCAACTGGAAGAGAGCTCATGTATGCATGTGTCCAGTTCTCTGCATGAAACATAATTAACCACCTAAAACATACCTCTGGCGTATCAGACCAATGAGAGATGCCTTTCAAAAGAAGTGGCATATGAGCTGGATATAGCCAATCGAAAAGAAGCCCATAAGTTCTCCGACTGCAAGACCAAAGATATTCATTATCACAGCTTATACTTAACACTGTCAAGCAAATTCAAACAAAATATTAAATCACATACCTATTTGTAGCCATTGCAACTCCTCTCAGATCCCTCATTAACCCAATCAATGCATACTTTACAGCATCTGTACGAAACATCGAGTCCGGTGTTGATTCCAAGCTTATGAAAACCTGAAACACGAAGAAAAACAACTTGGAATGAAAATCAGATTGAAACACCACACCAAATGCCATGGGGAAGCTGACTAGAGGTACATAAGGTGCATTGTTATTACAAAGTGAATGCAAGAGTGCCTAACATATCAATCTTTAGCACTCATTTATCATTTAATAGAAAGGTGTCAACTTAACCAGTGCCCCAAGTTTGGCCAAAAAGAAAACAAGTGCCCGTTTGGCCAAAAAGAAAACAAGTGCCCTTGATGCACACAGCATCTAGTATACTTGATTTAATATAATTAAATTTTCAAAACAGTGACTGCACATAACAGGATATTGACCAAACAAAAAAGGGATCCACCTCAAATCAAAACGATTTCTCCGTTGTTCTGGAGAATTGTAAGGGAAGTAAAACTGAGACTGCAATCGCTTTCCTCTCAGATTAAACTGAGAGCCGGACCCCCATTACAGGACAAAGGAAAGGCCACTAAGGATTATGACATTCCACCCCCTCCGCCTAAACCGGAGTTGCAGTATGGGAACGTTCATATCACGAGGAAAAAAACAAAGCTGAGGCACCAGTTAATGTTGATCAAGCGTATTGCAAACTATAAAATTTCCTTAATTTGAACCTTAACAAGTTTCCAAGGGAACCATTGACATAATCCTATCAAAATGTGTTGACACAAGCATTTCACATATACGGGAGGAAACGCATCCCAAATCAGGAAAAAAAAACCATGAGAATGAAAAGAAAGAGTAAATTTAGTGATTAGTAAGGCACTTCGAATGTTACCAAATGAATCACTGTAAAAGAAGAAGAAGGCTTACTTGCAATAGGGGCTCCATCGATGATTTAAATTTCACAGGGCTATCCTCCAGGAAAATTAGCCAGCCGATAATATAATAGAATGTCGTCCTGCTGCGTGAGCATCTGTATTCCTCCAAAAATGGAAAGTGCTCCCTCTGCATTCATAAGCACGAGGCAAAAAAAGCAGATTAAAGATTGCAAATCACCAGCAGGGGTAGGGAAAATAAAGAAGCAGAAAAATTATAAAACTATAATTACCGTATGATTTGCAATTATGAATTTAACAGAGTCCAACTTCAAAAGGAGCTTTCCAGTCATGTAGCTACAAAAATTTAAAGGCAATAAAAAAAAATGTTAAAAATTGTAAAGGACACAAAAACAACCGAACTGCTTAAGAGTTGAAGAAACTTATTGAATGACTAACCCCGAAGCCAGCTCCAAAAACAAACTTAAGGTGTGATCAATGACTTCTTCACTCTAAAATGGAAATAGAAATAAAGAATCAACAGAGAATCAATAACCATAAATATCCCAAAAGAACAAGATGAAATAAACTTTACCTCAGTGTAGCATTTAAGATTCGTAGCAATCTTGCTCATAATCACATTCAAAAGTAACAAATGATCATGAATTCCAAGAAGCTCAGACAACCGGGCATATAACTGCTGCAACAGAACAACAAGAAATTGTAAGGATATGAATAAGAATAGAAAAAGAAATCTCATAAACATAGCATCAGCATAAATTACTTTTGAGGAATGCATCGCCTGATCACCAACATAAGACTTTCTGAAGTGCTGAAAGAAGGTAAGTAATGCTCGATCAAGCCTTTGCTTGCTCAGTTCACCGTATCTCTGTGACAAGGAATGACAAAGGTATTATTAATGCCAACAGACCTGCGGAACTGCTTATCAACTAACAAGCAATATCTAAAAACAGAGAAATAGAAAAGGAAGGAGTGGAATCTAATTACGATTCAATCTCCACCAATTAGGAATAGCTATTTAAATGCTCAAAAATTAAGCCAAGCGCTTCACTTGGAATGTTCATCAAAATTAAGAAAATTTGTATTGGCAAAAAGTACCTGACATAACAACCTTACACCGTAAACAAAAACAACCTTATATGCGAAAAATATACCCGCGAGAGGAATATAAAAGACTAGAACTCAGTAACTCAAGAGAGAAACTGATCCAATAAGAGGAGCATAAGGATTAGGACCAATTCTTGCCATGATGCCCATCCATATAACTTTAAGAGCTTTAAGAGTCTAGCTTATTGATGTGAGGGAAAATGAGAAGGAGGCACAGTCACAGCAAATCTCACAAGGCTATCTTGACCATTCAACTTCATCAACCAAAACAACACACAGTTAAGTGTCACGTCCTCCTCAAATAGTTACATAAAGAATCACCTTAATGATAGTTTGAAGCCACTAAAAGTGAGCAAAACTGTGAAAAAAATCTCATATGAAATTTCAAAACAATATACCAAGAAATTCCCGGAAACTAGAAGTGTCCAAAATATATTAGGTCAGATCAAAACTGAAAATTTATCCATAGCCAAATAAACCCTCAATGTCTCATTTCAGAATAAAATTCTAAATTGGAAATGTATGATTGCCAAATTACCTGGCTGTGTGACCCAGTATCTGTCACATTGATTAACTGCAGAACACGGGCAGAAAGTTCTGCATCAAGCACCTCTTGTGACTCCATGCTGCACCAAAATGATGTCAAAAGTTAATTTGTAGCAACATTTAACAACTCCGTGTGCCTCACTTTCATGAATGGAACCGTCCTTGTATTTTGCCTCCAAATAAAACATTATGGGTCTATTCATTAAGAGCAACAGGGAGATTGACTAATCAGAGAAAGGAGAAAAATCAATGCATTGAGTTTAAGAAGTCTAGAAATGAAAAAAGGACAGAAATGTTACCTACAACCAATGCATTGCTTCATTTTGACTATAGCAGCAATTATATGGACAATCCAAGCCAGTTTAGCTTCAATAATGGACAGATCATTACTGTCACCTGCCGATAATCGTGCTCTCTCCTACAGAGAAACAATTGATTGCATATTGAACCCATTTCATCAAATTCAGAAAAAATACACCAACGTAATAGAGATATACCGTGTATGTTTGCAAAATAGGCTCCATCATTTGTATTATGTACAAGCTACTGCTCTCATACTGCAACACAAGATAAAAGAGAGATTCCATAAGACAGAATCTGGGCAATTCGACCAAAAATCCACTATACAATTGGCTGGCTCTTTTGAATTTTTAAACCAAAAATAACCAGCAATAGCATCATTGAAAACATATAGAAATATATAAACAATGAGAGAGCTAACAGAACCTGAAATCTACAGAGATAAGGGAAGCAGTCAAGCTGATCCTGAAGAAGTTCAACATTGTCCAATGGATTCTCTGAGGGATCATCTGGAAATCCAGCCTGTGCAGCGTATTTAGAGGTCAATAAATAATACCTTTTGATAAGCAACAAAAGTAACACATAGTCACCGCAACAATAAGCAACCTGTATGGAATCAAACCGTGAACTAATAAAACCTTCGGTGATCTTAGGCACAAACTCGTCTAGCAAGCTTGGTGCATCACCCTTCAAGTAGGGTACTGAGGTCACCAATCTTGACCACAATCCCAGAAGGTAGTATACACTGCTGCTAGCCCACTGATGAAAAGGCAATTATTAGTACATAGACAATGGGAATCGTAATGTGAAAAATAGAGCAAGGCATCATCAAACCTGCCAAGATTGCAAGGACTTTAAAGTGAACTCCGCAACCAACCGTATCCAGTCACCGTAGCCTTCCACATTGACAAGTTCTGACAACTACATTAGATTTTCAAGAACTCAAATGAACACGATCAATTGCTCAAAATGCGTAACAGTGACACATGTTGAATTAGATAATGAGTAGGAAAGAAACACAAGAACTTCAAGTATATGTGAGAACATAGGAAAAGGAAGCCTACTCATTACATAACCAAAAAACATTATTATATAATTCACACTTTTCAAGAAAAATGACCTTATTATCAGGGTAGATTCTAAATTGTATTAAATAATTAATATACTACAATAAAGGGAAACAAACAGCATGCAGCCTCGGTTGTTTTGGGTTCTGTTTTTCTGGTTGGGACCCTTCATACTCCAATCACCTTGGGTCCAGTTAGCATTATCTGGGTTTTACTTAGCTTCAGTCATTTAAAGTTCCAGTCAATTGAGTCTCAAAAGGGATTCACTGTTCAATTACCAAGTGTATATGGAAAAAGGATCAAAGAAAAAGCAACAAAAATACAAGCAAATACGTCGATGCTAAGTGCATAAATCCAGACGCCTATCAAATGTAGACACGCCCATAACACATATTCTTACTATAGCACCACAGTAAAGAAGCAGCCAATATGTACAATACCTGATAATTTACTCTAAAGCGCCCGAGAAGTCGACAAAACTCATGGTAATTGTCATGATCAGCAAGACCTAACACCAGATTGACAAAATTTTTTAACTCGGACGTAAAGGAGAGAAGTCATAAAAGCATAGCACGTCATGCAGCGAAAATTTTCTCCATAGAAATTAGCAATGTCCACTGCAATAAACTTCATCATGCACAATGCAATATTTAGACAAACTATTCACCCAAGCAAGCAAATACTACCTTGTCCTGTTTGCAAAATTTCTTTAGTTCCAGTCATCAGATGTGCCAAGAACTTGGAACGAGCAGCATCATTCGTAAACAGAGAACGTCTTACTGAAGCTAAGCGCACCAAGCATTCAAGTGCCTGACGAACATAAGTAGAAACTTCTGATCAATTAAAAATTTCCAGCAAGCTCATTGATAAAAGCACAATACTATGTAGATAGGGAAGAAATCAACCATTGAGATGATTCTCTTCCTAAAAATGCAACCAAAATATAAATAAATAACAGAAATGACAGGGTACTTTCATCATGCCAGTCATGGAGAAAACACAGATAAATAACCCAATATGCTGGCAAAACACAGAACCACACACCCTGGCACAGTATAAAGTCATTATCAACGACACCTTCTTACTTCCACCTACCAATTACTATTCAACTCAACACAACTTCTAAGTTTAAAAAAAAACTTAAGAAAAAGTGCAATACCTCATCAAGCTAGACTAATCTAAAAAACAAGGACTCTATTGGTTGCAAAGACAAGTATCTCAACTTAAACCGAAAATTCATGTCATCCTTCTCATAATTGAGATGTAATTAAGAGTAATATCCATTTCACATTGCAATAGGATAGATCCTAAAAGTACATCAAGTAAAGACAAGTATCATGTCCAAGACTATCTGAAGCATCGATTTGCACATATTCATCAGATAAAATCTACTAAAGGAGTAAAATACGATAGATACTCTACCCTCGAACCACAAAATTTAAGCTCAAGCAAACCATCAAGAAGTCGTATCCCTAGGTGTCAAATCTGAAAGATCGGCAAACTGCTACTGTTGATAACTGTCTGAATGCAAAATTATGGAGAAATACTGACTTAACCTGGAATCTCTATTGTCAAGCATAATATGGTGGTCGATTAATTAATCACACAAAAGCCAAAAAAAATCTTTACCTTTCGTAGTGCACTTATCGGAACACACGATACTTCCCGATACAGAGTGTGTGATGGGATAATCACTGCATTTATGGCTAACAGCTAACTTAATTTACATCTACGAATGCTAACGAAAAAGAAGTAACTAAATTTCCAGCTAGAAGGCAAGATAGTACTTACATGGCAAGAAATACGAAAAATGAATTGAAAACCATACCTCTTTTGAAAGAGGAGCATTTCCAATAGCATAATACTCAAAAAAGATCTGGAGAGTAGAAGGATCCTCCAAAACCATCCTCCAAGATGATGGAATCTATAGTCATAATATCATATCATTTCTATTCAACACAAGTATTTAATTATTAAAAAAAAAATTTACAAAACCACACCTGAACTGTACCAAACTCTTCTGAACTTTCATCAATAGAGGTCCCCACAAAATCAAATGACAAACACTTAAGAGTAAGCGAGAGTGCTAGCTCTTGTAGGCGACTCGCCACTGCACATACAGCATTGAGCAAACAGATTATCAAGCAGGATACATCACTAAAAGGTCAAAAAAGTATTTTTCTGGTTAATTCTCTCTGTACACTTACCATCATTTTTCAGTTGATGCAGAGATGTCAAGGATATCTGGAATATCTGGGAAAGTGATTGATCCCTAAAGGAGCAAGCAACCCTTCTGTGGTGTGTTGATGGCAGGCCTACATTAGACTGCACAACCACAAAATGAAGAAATCTCTAAGAAATTCCAACAAAACAAAAAGGAAGAATAGTCCAAACAGTAATCATCACTATATTTCCTACAAGAGAAGTTACGAGAACAATCTCAAAAAAATTTCATCACTTTCTTCTCCTCCACAAAGAACCTTAGAGCCAAACCAACAATATTTAATATCTCGCTGAGAAAAACTAGCGAAGGTAATCAAAATTTGTAATTCTGTTGACTCCTACATTAGATAAACATTATATCGGATGGTTAGGAAATTAACCACTGTCAAATTGTAATTGAATAAGAATTAATTCTTGTATTAAATATTAAAATAGTGTTCAAGAAAAATAGAGAAAGAAGGCAAGAAAAAATCCCGACCTGGTTCATTTCTGAGACAAGTTGATTCAATATCTTCAAACCAATGGCATAATGATCAGATGTTGCCTGTTGACAAGTAGAATGTCAAAAAGGAATACCATCATGACAGAATATACTTAGCAGTAACAATAACAAGAAAGTAGAGGCAGCTCCATCCTATCGTGAGGACTCCACCTAGAGCAAGAACCATCAAGGAGAAAATCGCACCTATCTCACTGGTGTTTCTATAAGAAAGTACGCACATTACAAATGGGATGATGTGTTCTAGAATAGTTCCTACATATGTCATACAATGTGTATATCAACTCTCGCTTGTAGATGGATAACAGTGGAGCAACCTTCCTTTATAAACAAAGGTACCGATATGAATAGATGAATCTCATAATAAATGAGTCTACCGTCAATTACGAGGTCAAACTAGTCCTAAAGGATGAGTCGCTAATAAATGCAATTAAGTTATTTTCCCCTAATGAAAGAACGAGCACAACACGTCTTTAACTGCAATGAGGCGATTCCTCCACTACATAAGCATGAACACCCATTTGCGACAGGGCAGGATCAATAATTACTAGGGATTGTAAGGTCATATGATCATAAGCAGAGGAATCACAAGAATGTCGCGATATTTAGGTGACATTACATTTTCCTAAGTTAGACATCCACGTCACATCTGACATTGGTTTAATTATCCTTCCTTTGTACAATAGATTAGTTCAAGGACACTAATCTAACATAGAGACACGAGGTGGATTACCCGTAGAATGCATCCATAAATGTGCGTGCACAACTGGAAGCAAAGTACAAAAGTGTGCATTTGTACATGAATAACAACTGAGAGTGCTCGATGAATAGTAGTAGTATGGACCTGGCTCAAAAAGTTCATCGCTTCTTTCACCACTTCTCGAAATCTGTCATCATCAAACCAGCCAAACTTTGTTATACGGCACAGAAGTTGAATCAATGATGCCGTCACAAAAGGCTGTAGTTTTGGTCCTCTGGTAGCAAGATAATTAATTAAGTAGTTTCCTATAAAGAAAACCGACAGATTTAGTTAAGGAGACATATCCAAAAAAAGAATGCAGACATAATTAGTTTAATAACCAAATGAGTATGTTCATAGACTGTTAGAGTCTCGAAGATTACGAATATCAAGACGCAGCTGTAGAGCGAGGGTATGCTCGGTGACTTGCTTTAATAAGCTCGAACTAGCGAGCATCAACGCGTAGGGAGTCAAAGCATTGTCAAGGATAAACTGGCACTGTGAGATGTAATCTGTGTTAACCGAAAAGCATTTCAGAGTGTTCTCGGCGTGTGCACGTTCAGCTGAGTCCTGCGAATTGTACAACCTCTCGCACAGCGCCTCCAGTTGCGCCAAGCTCTCCATGATTATTAAATCTGATACCAAAAAAAGCAAATTCCAAATTATTAGAAGGCAGCCTATCTGTCCATTATAATCGGATGACCGAAATCCACGCACAAGTAACGGGCTCAAAAGTCACAAAATTCCAGTAAACACTACTACACTAATTATGTTTCCTTTTGAAAAACGGCGAAACCATTTTTGATCCTGATCCTTGAGTTGGTTTGTCGCTACCAAAACGAGGACCCCATTTCCAAATTAGAGTGTACCAATCGGGAGTTTAACATAGTCTTAAGCTTTGTTAACTGGAATGAGGAGTAACTTCTCCGGGCGAGCATTGTCGCGGAAAACCGTATTTAATCAATAATGCCAATATTCGGTCCAAATGAACTTAATTAAAACCACGCAAATGCACTGATCAGCCACCGGCACGCTACTCCCGACGCTCGCCAAGAGACTTGCTCGGAAACCGCACTCCTCCGGGAAAAAACCAAACACCGCGGCGATCATCGGCCAACCAAACCGCGGATTGCAGGGGCGTTCCGTCCTAATCGCGCCGGCCTCACTTCCGAGACCAGCGACGCAATCGATCGCGCGCAGGGGCGCGGCATCGGTCGCAATGCGCATCGCGCGGGCGGCGCCGGCCCGCGACAACCCCCGGCCCTCGTCCCGAAACCGGAACCACACGAAGCTACGACAGACGCGGGGGGGGCGCGCACAGAATCAAGCCAAATCCCAGAGGGAGGACGCAGGAAACAGTACCGCTGTCGGCGATCGACTCGTCAGCAGCAGGCCGGGATCATCTCCCGATACGGACGGCCGGGGGCGGATCTCGGATCCGGAGGCTCGTGCCCTAGCGATGTCGAACGCTCTTTCGCCTTCGCTCGCTCGCTCGTTTCGATCGGGGAAATGGAGGAACGGAAGCACGCAACGCGAAAGTCAGGCAGCGAGCGACAGGGGAGGGAAGAAGAAGCAGAGAGAGGGAGAGAGGGAGTGGATGGTCGGAGTTTCTCTTGGGTTCTCTTACAAGAGAGAGAGAGAGAGAGAGAGAGAGAGAGAGAGAAAGGGGAGGGGAGGGAGGGTTTTATGCGGCGGTGATTTGTTTGGGGTGTGGTGAGGCGGACGGGTGGAATTCGTCCGCGTCGCGTGGTGACCGTCCGATTTGTTTGGGGGGGGAGGCGGGGTAGGGGCGCGTCGAGGGAATCTAGGGGCGCGAGGGTAGCGTTGCTTTCAGAGAATCTTGTTGTTTGTCACGCTCACGTTTCCTGGTGTTGCGTACCATTGTTTCGCGGCTTGAATATTATTAGCTGCTCCCCCCACCAACCTCTCCTCGCCTCTCCTGTTTAATCAGCCCCCCGGGCCCGAAACGTCATCGGACGGTCCAAATCGCTTCGGCCCATTTGGATCGATCGATCGTTCGAATGCAGAACTATTTTCATATGTTCTTGCCTTTTAGGGTGCGAATGATAAGCATTCTGCTCCAGAAATCAAATTATTGCCAGAAATTGATTTCTGAAATTATTGCCAGAAATTAATTTCCGAAGGAGAAATCTGTTTGGTAAATCATGACTAATTCTACTCCAGAGATTAATTTCTGAAAGAAAAATCTGTTTGATAAAACATGAGGAAATTGTTGCTTATAGATGAGAAATACATTTGATAATGGCGTGTTATTTCCGTAACAAAGATAGTCCGAACTCAATTTAAAAAAAAAATTCAAAAAATAAAAAAATAAAAAATAAAAAACTTCACAGATTGATTAGAATACTTGTGGCCATACACTTTGAGTGAAATTTTAATTTTTTTATGTACCCAAAAAAAATAAAAAAAAACTTATCATAATGGCTTAAAATAGCCGTGGCCACCCACTTTTAGTGAAATTTTAAATTTTTTAGGTGCCCAAAAAATTCAAAAAATCAAAAATTTCAAAACTTCACAGAATAGTTTAGAATACCTATGGCCACACACTTTGAGTGCAATTTAAATTTTTTTTAGGTGCCTTAAAAAAATTTTAAAAATCAAAAATTTCAAAACGAATCATAATGGCTTTGAATAGCTGTAGCCACCTACTTTGAGTGAAATTTAAATTTTTTTAGGTGCCCAAAAAATAAAAATTTGAAAAATTTCAAAACTTCATAAAATGGCTTAGAATACCTGTGGCCATCCAATTTGAGTGAAATTTAATTTGTAATAGGTTCCCAAAAAAATTAAAAAATCAAAATTTTTAAAATTTCACAAAATGACTTAAAATACCTGTGGCCGCCCACTTTGAGTGAAATTTAATTTTTTTAGGTGCCCAAAAAAATTAAAAATTCAAAAATTTCAAACTTCACAAAATGGCTTAGAATACTTATGGCCACCTACTTTGAGTAAAAATTTAAATTTTTGGAGATACCCACAGGTATTCTAAGCCATTCTATGAAGTTTTGAAATTTTTCATTTTTTGTGGGCACCTAAAAAAATTTAAATTTCACTCAAACTAGATGGTCACATGTATTCTAAGCCATTCTATAAGGTTTCGAAATTTTTGATTTTTTGAATTTTATTTGACACCTAAAAAAATTGAAATTTCACTCAAACTGGATGGCCACAGGTATTCTAAGCCAAAAATGCATTCGATATCAGCGTGCCAATTCTATTTCCGCAACAAAGATAGTCCGAGTTCAATTGCAAAATGTTATTTATCTTAACCTACAATGCATGATATTCGAGGCAAAATCTAGTACATTTTTTTAAATCCTCAAATAAAAAAAACATAAATTCCAAAATAACATGTCATTACAAGAAGACCTGGTACCAAATCCTCAATTACACATAATACGAATCCTACAATACAACATTATATTACAAAAGGCAAAAAAAGCAAATAATCCTCGAATAATAATAATGGAAGTACAATACAATTGTGGAAAACCGAATTTCATGGAATTTCCAGTATATGATTATCCCTAGCTATTTTATTGGCAATACGTTTCCTGATAATGTTCATCTTGTTTCCCTCTTCGGTCGTCACTATATCATCTGTACCCTATTCAGTAGCTTCACACACATAATCTAGATCTCTATATACGGACAAATGCTTATCCATCCTGTCTTACTCAACAATGTAGTTATGAATCGCACAGCATGCTAGTGCAAATGGTCCAAAGCTCCAGAAATAGTCATTACCTTGAGAGATGCGGGAATAGTCAGTATAGATGAACTAAGGCACATATCAAAGCAAGAGGACAACAAATCTTGAGGGCCAATAGGAGAAGAAACTTGATACTTAAACAGCCTATTATGAGCTGCCGTACAATCTCTAGTATCTAAGCTTGTGTGCATAAGAATGTCAGAAACATATTATAAGCAAAGATAAGAAAGTGCCTCAAGGAACAATTTTTGACTCTACAAAACCATAAATAAGCAATGATTGAATGAATGGAGCAGTTAAATTGTGATAAGAACTAAAATCTATTTTAGGTGTGATAGCTATTTTAACTATTCTCAGTGCAACAAAGAAATTAGAATTCCAATGTATTAAATCCAAAAGGCAATGCATGGAGCGGCAAGGCACTTGGACTATCAAATTCAAATTCTGCTTGGAACAAGTGTGGCTCATATATAGACTAGGGAAAAGTAGAATACCACGAAAGACACTTGTTAAGATCTGTTGTAACATAGGACATGAAACAATATCATGTAAATTCAAAAAATTTAACATATTAATAGCTTATGTTCAGGTAAAGATATAGAAGGGAAGAACTATGCCTCTGTCAAGACATAAATTACATGAAAAGTACACATTTAAATAGATCGGGGATCAATTTTGTAAGGGACTAAGCTGGTAGACAAATACCACAGAATCAGACAAGCAAGGAAGCAGAGGAAGGCAGCTTCTTAGAAGAGTGTAGTCCCTAGTAAGAATGTATTGCTCATAAGAAGTCAGTTCCATTAGATAAACCAATAAGCTATAGCATCATTGACTAGATTATGTTCTTCCATTTATTAAATCATAAGAGCTGGAACAAGACAGATGAATCACCCTTAGTCAGTCAAAAAACAATAAAAAGGAAATTCTTTTGTATTGTCGTAGTAAATAATGCAAACTGATACATAAAATTTCAATTAAAAAGAAGAATCAAACATAAAAGCAACTCAGAGTGATCTCTTCATAATAGCGCCACATTGCTCTTAGATAGTCACCCATAAAAGAGACAATGACACTATAATGAATCCCCATCCCAAGAGTGAGATGACTCAAACCAGAACATCTAAATGAGTTAATCTAAAAAGACTAAACTTAGTCTACTGGCCACAAAGAAAAAGAACTGAATAATGCTTTCCCCATTGCCACAACAAGCAATCTATAATAGACAGACGATACATAATCAAAACAAACTAATTTAACCAATTCATAGAAGAAGAACTTCCCTAAGAATGACCGAAATGTGAAGAAATGCAAAGGCAACAGAGATGATTGTGAGATCCAGGCCTAAGACTGAGAGTTTTCAACATGGGGATCTTAATTCTAGCCTCGAGCATAAGGTCAACCAGACCCAACACCGGAAATTCTCATTACCAGAGAGAGAGAGCTTCATACGAATTACCTTTTGCATGAGACCGAAGAGTAGCCAGAGTCAGACATGGACATGATTCTGAGCTTCTGTCGTTCTTTCTGCTCTGTGTTCGTGTTAAGGCGGAGTGACACTTGGGTGGGAAGATCCGCTGCGAGTCAAAGGAGAGCGCTACGTTAGGAATGGAGAGTTCTCACCAGACTGATCCGCGGCATCTCGTTCCTTTGATTCAGACTCGATCGAGCGAGATTCGCGCGGGCAACGTGGCCTAAACGGACAGCCGCATTGTGCACTGTCGATTGCATCGAAGGAAAAAGCTAACAAGAGAAGGAATCGAAGACTCACGAGCCCCTTTGCAAAAACGGAGACAGCAAAGATGGAGGGCCAAATCGATTGTCGCCCCATGTGGTGGCGGTTTCGGTGCTGTCGCAAGGAGGGAAGGACGCAGCGGCAATTTCGAGGAAGGATGCGGCGACGGTTCCGATGCAGTCGCAAGGAGGGAAGGAGAGCATGAAGAGTAGAACGAAACTGAAGAGTTGAAGGAGAAGCCAGAATACATCCTGGAAGCAGAGAAGCTACTTTTTGCAGCTTCTTTTTTTCGGTGAAAAACGCATTCTGAATGCGAGAATGCATTCTGGAACTAAAAAAAGAATGTGTTTTTACCAAACGAATTCTTTGTCCAGAGTGCAAATATTATTTCAGAATGCATTCCGGAAATTTTTTAACAAATGTCATTCTATTCCAGAACAGAAATTTTGCTCCGGAATGCATTTCATGCGCACCATTATTTTCTCAAATTTTCGACACTTTTTTTCTATGATTAATACCACCGAAAATCCTAAACTAATAGACTTGTGACAATTCACCCGAAATCCAAAACTGGTACATTTGTAACAAATTTATCATCCGTTAGTTTCCGTTAAATTGAATTAATATCGCGAAAAATCATAAACTAGTACACAAGTGACAAACGAAAGGTGAAACCCTAGATTGATACATCAGTCAATTGCCATGTATCGTCCAACACAGTAATTTGACGGTATAATTTAATGAAAACTAATGAAGGGTAAATTAATCATCGACGTACCAGTTTGAAGTAAATTTATCATAAATATATCAGTTTTTGGTTCTTCATGAAATTAACTCTTTTTTTATACTTTTGACCTACATTAGTTTATTTTATATGAGTTGTTAGATCATTTAGAACGGCTCATTTGAAGTTGACTAATTAGGTCGCGAGCATTCCCCACGTGACAAACGAAAGGTGAAACCCCAGATTGATACATCCGTCAATTGCTATGTATCGTCCAACACAGTAATTTGACGGTATAATTTAATGAAAATTAATGAAGGGTAAATTTATCACCGACATATCAGTTTGAAGTAAATTTATCATAAATATATCAATTTTTGGTTTTTCATGAAATTAACTCTTTTTTTATACTTTCGACCTACATTAGTCTATTTTATATGAGTTGTTAGATCATTTAGAACGGCTCAATTGAAGTTGACTAATTAGGTCGCGAGCATTTCCCATTTCCCAGCTTTCGATCTTTCTTTTTTACTTCTTTTAGTTATATACTAATGTAATCGCATTAAAAAAAATTATATTTATTGAGCAAAAACATCTTCCATGAAAACAAAGTCACGAAACGAGCTCAATGTTTTATCTTCTTTCGAAATGTATTTTGACTCTCTTCCATCTGTAAACCAAGCTTGGAGATAGCTTTAGTCTCCTAAGCATATCTTGAACGGCCAAGGGAAGAGTATTCCTTTTCTGGACTCGGGGTTGCACATTATGGCTCGATTAGGCCAGCTCGTTTTATATAGAAATATCACAGGCGGCTAGGTAAAGGACCGTTACAATATCTGCAATCAGATAATAACAAAAATGTCGCAATACTGTTGTCTAAACTTCGAAATGTTTCTTATTTTACAGCCATCTAGTTCATTTTCTAAATCCACCAAATCTTCTTATTTTTCCTTTTCCTTAATTAACATATGTATCCTTTGGCTAGGAAAAACGACCCATATTGATTCAATTACCACAGCATCTTTTTTGGCAGAATATACTACAATTTTATTGAAGTAAACTCGAACCAAATTTCAAGTAAAAAACAAAAACACAAATTAAATTGGCTCAAAGCACTACAAAAAAACAAGGATTTTGCCATGGAAATTTGCGACGAAAAATTTATCGTCGCAAATTTACGACGAACTTTGCGACAAATTTTATTTTCCGTCGCTAATTTGTGACAAAATTTGCCACGAAATAAAAATCCGTCGCATATATACAACGGAAAATAAATCCCTCGCTAATTCCGTTGCAAAATCGCAAATATACGATGGAAAATAAATATGTCGCTAATTCCATCACAAATTTGAGACGGAAAATAAATCTGTCGCAAACTTGCGACGACCACTTTTCTATCGCAAATTAGCGATGGATTTTGCAACGGATTTATTTTCCGTCATAAATTTGCAACGACCACTTTTCCATCCCAAATTAGCGACGGATTTTGCGATGAAAATGAATTCGTCGCTAATTTGTAGTTTATGATGGAAAATAACTTCCGTGATATCCACCCCACCCATCAATTTCTCTCTTTGTACTGATTCCTCATATCTCCCTTGCTTTTCTCCCTTTTTCATATCTCTCAATAAATCTATCCATGCGCACACAAATCAATTTCGGTAAAGCTTTTCTATCGATAAGTATCATAACTAATTTTGTAACTAATTGGTGACAAATATGGTTCGTTGCAAAACTATTCATCACTAGATTCAAATTTTTTTATTTTATTGACTTTTTTTTTTGTTTTTTTTTCGTAATTTCTTCGCCGGTCCAGTTTGTTCGGCAATCGGCGAGACCTCACCCGCCATGGGGGGAGGCCAAGCGGCCTCGGCGGCCATGGGGCGAGGCCGTTTGGCCTTCCCCCATGGTCGTCGACCTAATTTGGGGGAGGCCGACCGGCCTCTCCCTATAGCCGCCGGTCGACCTTGCCGTCGCCCAGACTGGGCAACGGCGAGGTCGACCGGCGGCCTCGCCATGGCCGTCGCTCAGATCTCGCCGTTGGCCAGAAAATGCCATTTATTTTTGGAATTCGTCGCAAGGCCTCGCCCAGATCTAGGGGAGGCCGAGCAGCCTCGCCGTGGCCGCCGATCGATCTCGCCGTCACCCAGATCTTGGCAACGGCAAGGTTGACTGCCACACTTGGGCGAGGTCGGACTCGCCGGCCTCAGCCGAGACCGGAGAAAAATTATTGGGGAAAAAAAGAGAAAAAATTTAAAAAAAAAAACTCAAAAAAATTAAAAATTATAAAAAAAGAAATCTTAAGTGATTTTTTTTAAGGTACATGCCCATTTGAAGGTCTCGCAATCCAAGTGAACGTCGCAATTCTCATCAAATTGACCACTTTCTACTATAAAGATTTCAGCCAAATATTTGAGTAAGTTTTCTTTACATGGTAATTTTTTCATTTTTTTTCAATGTCAAAGTATTTGTTGCGTCAAAAACAAAATTTTAATTTTCCTAATTTTATGGTTTTAATTAAGAACAGTAGATATGATATTTTAATATTTTACGAGAATTTTTTTTATTTTTATACAAACATAATGCAAAGAGAAAGGGCTTGGATGTATCATAAGAATTTACCTGAACATCGAGGATTGACCGATGAATTCCGTACTGGGTTGGAACTATTTTTAAACTTTGATAATAGTAAATATGAGTTCATGGATGGAAATAAGTTAAGGTATCCGTGTAAAAAGTGCAGTAATGGTAAATTTCATGTGTGTGATAAAATTAAAAAACATCTTTGTAGATTTAGATTTACTCCGAACTATTATAATTGAACTTCCAATGGTGAATCATTTATATCTGATAAAGGATATTGAAGAAGTGACCAATTTTTAGTTAGGGAATAATATAACTATTATGATCAATTAAATCTATACGAGAGAATGGTAATTGATGTAGCTGGTTAGAATTTTGTTTCAGAATCGAATCATGCAAGTACTAGTTTTACTCATTCACTTGAACAAGTGGGTACTAGTCATGCATCACAATTGGAAGAGATAAGATTAACGGGTTTTGATGAGAATGTATGTAATTGAACTTTTCCATCTAATCAGTTATGAGAAGTGTTGAAAGCAGCAAATGAACATTTATAGACAGGTTGTGATAACCGCACTAAGTTATCAGTGACAGTAAGACTGTTAACTATTAAGGCATAGCATAATGTGTCTGCGAATTGTTTCAATTCTTTTGTTGAAGTAATGTGAGAAACAATGCCCCCGTAATAACATCATGCCAAGTGATTTTTACGATATGAAAAAGCTAGTGAATAACTTAGGTCTTCCGATTGTAAGGATTGATGTATGTAGTAGGGTTGTATGTTATATTGGAGAGATGATGAAAATTCAGAATCTTGCAAATTCTGTAGCCAACCTAGGTACAAAATTAACGGGAGGTAGGGTCATAATTAGAAGCGTAGACCATGCAAGCAAATGTTTTATCTGCCCTTAATCTCCAGATTGCAAAAGTTTTATGCGTCTTAAGCCATTGCTGAGCACATGACTTGGCATGCAAATCATGAAACAGAAAAGAGTCTAATGTGTCATCCTTCAGATGCAGAGACATGAAAACATTTTGATGGAACATATCCTGAGTTTGCGATAAAGCCTTAAAATATCAAGTTAGATCTCTGTGCTGATAGGTTTGCCCCATTTGAGAAATTAGGAAAAAGTTATTCATGTTGGCCAAATATCTTAACGTCGTACAATCTTTCACCTGATATGTACATGAAGACACCTTATATGTTTTTAACATTGATCGTGATTGGCCCGTAAAATCTGAAAAAGTTGATAGATGTTTATATGCAACCATTGATTGAAGAGTTACAACAGCTATGGGATGAAGGTGTCCCTACGTATGACATTTCTACCGATCAAACATTTGTAATAAAAACTGATTTTCTTTAGACGATAAATGACTTTCCAGCTTATGGAATGTTATCTGGATGGAGTACAGCTGGGATTTTAGGATGTCCGATATGTATGGAGAGATCAAAGGCATTCAGATTAAAATATGGTAAGAAGCCTAGCTATTTTGATTGTCACAGGCAATTTTTGCCGTTAAATCATACATTCAGAATGAATAAAAAAGAGTTCATCAAGAATAGGATTGAAAGAACAAATCTACCATTGAGGGTGACCGATCATCAAATTTGGGAGCGAGTACAAGAGTTTCCAACTATTTGTTGAGAACCCTCACGGTACAACTATTGCGTACGAAAGTACACATAAGTGGACTAAACGCAGTATATTTTGAGATCTACCATATTGGAATGCACATCTTATTCATCATAATCTTGACATCATACACATAGAAAAGAATATTTTTGACAATGTTATAAATACTGTGATGGATGTCACCAGAAAAATAAAAAACAACTTGAACACAAGAAAAGATACGAAAGATATTTATGATCGGTCAATACTAGATGTGGATGTAAGTAGCAGGGGACCAAAACCAAAAGCAGTTTATACTTTGGATAAGGTGCAGAGACGAGTTGTTTGTTAATGGTTGAAATCTGTACAGTTTCCTGATGGATATGCTTCAAACTTTGGGAAATGTATTGATTTGAATGAATGCAAGTTGACATGTTTGAAGAGTCGTGATTGTCACATATTTATGGAAAAACTAATTCCAATAGCTTTTAAGGAAGTTCTACCGAACTTTGTACGGGGCGCCATTACAGAGTTAAATAATTTTCTGCATGATATTTGCTCGACAGTGTTAAAAGCATCATACATGGAGAAACTAGATAGAGATATTCCAATTATTCTTTGCAACTTAGAAATGATATTTCCTCCATCGTTTTTTGATTCGATAGAACATCTCTTAGTTCACTTGCCCTATGAAACTAAAGTTACAAGTCTCGTCCAATTTCAATGGATGTATCCATTTAGGAGGTAAATTTTTTTTTTTAAATTTAGTTCAAATTACTTTATTATATATTATGTTCCGATAAGTTTCTTTCTATTGCAACTAAATTCTTATATCATTTGAAGAAAAAAACGAAGAATAAGGCATGTGTTGAAATTTCAATTTGTAATGCATATATTGTGGAAGAAGTGACAACATTTGTATCATACTATTTTAAGCCGCATGTGCAGTGCAAGAGGCGTAGAGCAGGCGGAAATGATGAGAGTCCCATTGATCCAAATTGCAAATCATTGTCTATTTTCAATTATCTAGGTCAACCAAGTGGCGCATGTATATTTCGTTACTTAACAGGCGAAGAATGGCATGCAGTGCATATATATATTTTACTGAACTGCCCAGAAGTCGAGCCATATTTCGAATAAATATAAATTTGCAAATATATGTATTATGTATCAAATATTTACTAATATTTAAATGGTATTTATTGCTAGGATTTTCCAAACTTCAATATATGGACTACCACCAAATGAGTTTGACCGTTTGTGCGACAAACAATTTACAGCATGATTCAAAACATATATAAATTGCCTGTGGACCAAAACCAAGTTATTAATATTTTATACATAATTTATTAAAATATATATTATTGACTTTGCGTCTATAACCTTAGGTTCATAATAATCATGATGCACTTGGAGAGCAAGAATTACTATATCATCTGTCATGAGGTACACGGTTAAGAGTACGAAGTTGGCCAGCATATTTCATAAATGGATATAATTTTCACACTTAAGAATATGGAATGGGAAAAGCCACAACGAATAATGGTGTGTCTGTTCGATCATTCAATTGTGACAATTCAAAAGATGATTTTTATGGCTTGTTGGATGAAATTATAGAGATAGAGTAGCATGGACTATTAATGATGCAGGTTGTGTTATTTAAGTGCAAGTGATTCAACCCCATCAAAGGAATGAATGTGCATACAAATTTTAATTTGGTTGAAATAAATCACAAGAAAAAAATATATAAAATATGAACCATTTGTCTTAGCACAACAAGCAATTCAAGTATGTTATGCATCATATCCTAGTTTGAAATGTGACAAAGCTGATTGGCGGGCTGTATGTAAAATCAAAACATGGAGAAAAATCAAGGAACACTAGAAGGATAGAGCATATCAACAAGAGGAAGTTTGTAACACAGTTGAAACTAAGGAATATAACATTCCAACTTTACGAGATCCATGTGGAGCAATAATAGATATGGATCCAATTGAAATTTACAAATTAAATGTAGAAGATGGTACAGAATCTGATTTTGAGACAGATGATAAAAATGATGCTCATGAAGAAGATCAAGATCAAGATCAAAATTCAAGACGAGGACGAAGATGCAGATCAAAACGAAGACAAATATGAAGATTAAAATTTTTGTGACAAAACACTGATGGTGTGTAATTATTATTGCGACATGTGTTATTTTGGTTGTCATAATTATTATTATTGTTATTGTTATTATCATTATTGCTGTTGTCGATTATTCTTATTAATGTAATTGATCGTTAGAAAATTTGTCGCTAAATGATGGCAAGTCACATATTATTTGTGCGATGATATTTGCGATATTCTATTTTCCATTGGATTTAGAACGTTGTTAATTTCGTTGCTAATTTTACGACAAAAACTTATTCGTGGCTACTGTTCATCGAAGAATTAGAGACGGAATCGAAAATGCCATTTATTTTTGAAATTGTTTTTTGAATTTGTCGCAAAATCCATCGCAAATTTTCTCTCCTCCTCCTCCTCCTCCTCTTCTTCTTCTTCTTCCTCCAGTCAACCCGATGCCGCATGTCGCCTTCTTGCCGACCCAACCGAGCCGTTCGACCACACGCTGCCTTCTCTGCCTGGACTAGACTGCCAGCCTGCTGTCGCCGTCATCACCTGCGTGCCCGACAGTTCACAGCTGTGAGTGTTGCCGCTCCGCCCGTGTGCTCACTGCTCGCCTTGCCCGAGCTCGTCACCGTCGTCGCCCAACAGCCGCTTGAGCTCATAGCCGTCACCGCCGCTGCCCAGCAGCCGCTCAACGCCGTTGCCCCCAGCCTCGTTGGAGCTCGTAGCCGCCGAACCACCACTTGGTGCTGTCACTCGTAGCTGTCCAACCGCCGCCTGACGCCGTCGCTGCCCAGCCTCGCCTGAGCTCGTCGTCACTTGACACTGTCGCCACCCAGCCTCGCTGGAGCTCGTAGCCGACGCCGTCGCCGCCCAGCAATCGCCGCCCAGCAGTCGCCAACGTCGTCGCCACCCAATCTCGCCGGAGCTCGTAACTGAGCTCGTTGCTGCCCAGCCTCGCCGAAGCTCATAGCCGACGCCGTCACCGCCCAACCTCGCCGGAACTCATAATCGACGTCGTAGCCGCCCAGTTGCTGCCCGACGTCGTCGTCGTCGCCCAGCCTCGCTCGAGCTTGTAGTCGTCGCCATCACCACCTAGCAGCGGCCCGACGCCATCGCCGCTCACCCGAGCTTGTAGCCGTTGCTGTCATCACCCAGCAGCAACCCAACACCGTCGCCGCCCAGCTCCACCGTCATTTGCCCGATCGTGGCTGAGTGCCATGCTAAGCGCCTGACCGATTAGCCGCCACTTGCGGCCGCGCTCGCGTCAAGCGTGCCACTGGCCGACTGACCATTTTGCCCTATCATTTGGTTTTTGTTGGTTTTGAACCAAGTAAGCGACGTCCTAAATCCTACCTACTATAGTTGGTATTAATCGGACTTATTTAGGGATTGTTTAGTATCGGATTGGTTGGCTAAGTCAGAAGTCGATTTCAGGATTGCATGTGGCGTTGATCGATGTTCGTCTAATTAATTGATCGATTATGTGGCCGATAAAGCGCTCAATGACGATCGTGTGGTTGATTAGGGTGTGCATGGAATACATTCCGGAACAGAATGACGATCGTTTGGTTGTTTAAGCGTTTTTTCACAAAATGCATAAAAAATGACAAAATTCTAGAAAAATTCATAGAAAGTTACAAAAAAATAAAAAAAATTCATATTTTAGGAAAATATGAAATTTGTTTTTAAAAATAAAAAAAAGCAAAAATTTCAAAACTTCACAAAATGGCTTAAAATATCTGTGGCACTCACTTTGAGTGAAATTTAAAATTTTTGAGGTGCCAAAAAAAATAATTAAAAAATCAAAATTTTCATAACTTTACAAAATGACTTAAAATACTTGTGGACACCAACTTTGACTGAAATTCAAATTTTTTTCGGTACCCAAAAAAATAATAATAAAATAAAAAATTTCAAAACTTCACATAATGACTTAAAATACTTGTGGCCACCCACTTTGAGTGAAATTTAAATTTTTTTAGGTGCCCAAAAAGATTAAAAAATCAAAAATTTTAAAACTTCACATAATGTTTTATAATAACTGTGGCCACCCACTTTGAGTGAAATTTAAATTTTTTTAGGTACCCAAAAGATTTAAAAAATAATAAAATAAAAAATTTATAAATTTCATAAAATAGCTTAGAATACCTGTGGCAACCTACTTTGAATGAAATTTAAATTTTTTTAGGTAATCAAAAAAAATTAAAAAATTAAAAAATTTCAAAACTTCACAGAATGGCTTAAAATATCTATAGCCACCCACTTTTAAGCAGAAATTTTAATTTTTTTAGGTGCCCAAAAAAATTTAAAAAATTCAAAATTTCAAAAATTTACAAAATAGCTTAAAATACATGTGGTCACTCACTTTAAGTAAAATTTAAATTTTTTTAAGTGAAAAAAATAAACAAATCATAACAGACTTCTGTTCAAGAAATCAATTTCTGAAGCAGAATTAATCATGTTTTACCAAACAAATTTATCATTTAGAAAGCAATTTCTAACAAGAATTCCATAAATTAATTTCTAGCAACAATTTGATTTATGGAGCAGAATGGTTACTATTCGCACCTTTAGTTGTTTAATGCCAATCGTATGGTCAATTAATTTAATCGTGTGGTTGATTGCATAACTATGGCCCGATTGTGTAAGTTGATTGATGATCGTATGGCCGAGAACAAAGATCATGTGGCTAAAATTGATGTTTCATTTTTGATCTTGTACTTGATGAATGATCGTGTGGTTTGAAAGTGGATTTTGTGGTTAATTATGGCTATTATTGGCTTAGTATGACATATCGTGATCATATATTGATGTTTCATACAAAATAAGTATGATTCATAATATATTTGTTCATAAGAAATTGCACGTCATAAACACTCGGCATTGGCTAATTAAGAAGATAAATTTTCTGCTTTTGAAACAAAATGGTAAGTTTCGTCATATACGTTATTATGTGTCTGTAATACGTATTCATATTTTTTAACATATTTGTCTAACCTTCTTACTTGTCAGTATAAATGCGGAGGTCACATGCATAGAAGACCGGCCCATTCCTCATCCTCTTCCTCTGCCCTTTTATCTAACCCTCAACCACTATATGCTGATGGACAATATGGATGCGTAGGCCCTTCTTCGAACACTTAAGAACATGTTAGGGGACTTAGACAAATGCGAACTGAATCTCCTTCAGTTCCATCACCTTTAGATCCATCTTCTTCCGTTCCACCTTATTATTCAACGCAACAATTGAATAATGACGGAAACACAGATGAAGAAGATAATCGATTCATGATATGCCCATTTAGAGATTCGTAAGTACTTCATTTTTTTAAGTATATGTAATAATTATGGTTTTAAATATGGATGTCAACTGAATTGTCGATGTTGCACAATATCCGTATGTTTACAGATTCACGGATGCTTCATTTGTAGTGAGGGAACTGAACAAAATAGTCAAAAACTATTGGATGGGGTAGTATATTAATTACAGCAGTACTCCACAAGAAGTGAAAGATTTGTGGTGGAATGAGTTCAAGGTAAGTTTTAGATATTTTGTTTTCTCACCAACTAAATTCGGTGTAATATATTGATAGTCAAAATTGATGTAAAGGGACCAGAACAACTCTTTAGTTTTTGGTACTAAAGGGACCAAATATTTTCCTCGAGATGACCTTAACAAAATCTATCGCCAAATTGTTTGGTGCATGGTAATGGATATTTGACCATCATAATAACTTTTAGTTGTTTTTGTATTGATTGTAGCGGAAGTTCAGGTGGGATGAAGAGGGAGAGAATGAAGTAAGAAAAATTTTTAAGAAGAAAGTCGATGATCACATACAAAATGTGATGAATAGAGCGAAAATCAGGCAAGTGAAGTCAGCTTTCATTACAACTAACAATTGGACGGAAATTAACAGAATTTTGGAAACTAAAAAGAATCGGCAAATCAGTGAGCAAAATAAAAAGAATCGATCTTCTAGTTCTAGTGAAGGGTCTGCCACATATGCTGGGGGCTCTATCAACATTGGAGAGTATCGCAAACGAATGGTAATTTAATTCAATTACTCATGTTTACATTTTGTAAGCACAAAAATTGGAGATGGAACCGACATTTGCAGCTACATTGAAACTCACATTTCAAAAAAAAGATAAGACATGGACTGACGATCAAGCAAAAGCTATTAAGGTATGTAAGGTTATACTTTGGACTTTATGAAAATTAGAATGAAAACCGTGAATGCTTTTAATATTTATGGTAGTTATATATATGAAGTTATTTTATTTTCATTTATATTGTTAATGTAGGAAAAATATGATGAACTTTTAATAAGCAATGCTAGTGGTGGTGATGGTGTTACTGCGTCTGAGCTATCAATTAACAGTATGGTATTATGGGTGGAGGCAACGAGTGGGATGAAAAACGGAAAAATATTTGGAATAGGATCTTTGTCAAGGGTATACACAACGAATCATTCTGCAACTTCATCATCCAATGTGGCTGTTCGAAGGAGGACACGACATGATGAGCAATTGACCCAAGAATTGAACCAACTGAAAAATATACTTGTAGAGAAAGACGAAGAAATAAATGACTTGAAACAACAAATGCAAATCGTTATGTAATACCTCAACCTTCATTGCGATGAGGTTCCTCCTGTACCTCCCGCCAATCCAATAGGTGATGGGCACAATGATGAACGACACAATGATTCTGAGATTGTTGATGATGATGATGCTTTTTTTGGTCTTTTCTAGTTAAAATTCCCAAAATCGGGGGTAAGTTTGCTTCATAATCTTTTGTGCCATAAGTGCAATTTGCCTAATATGTTCCTGCCTTACAATTACTTTCTGTGCACAACTCTCTTACAACTAGGTTCTTTGCTTGCAAAAAACTAAAAATTTAGAGATTCCAGGATGACATGCTTGTTACAAAAAATCATTATATTTTAACATTGTAGAAATACATGCCTTAATTGACTTTGAGTCATCTCTTCCTGGGAATTGGTGTTGGTAATTCACTTCTCTAAGTCATTAAACTGTTGAATGCTGCTTGGAGAAGGATTTAATTTTTCGTAGGTGACAGAAATATGGTTTACAAGGGTGAAAAAACTTCAGTGGATGTCAAAGTTAACTCATATTCATATATAAGAACATTGATATTTGTCTTGAAACGTTTTTTTGTTAACCATCTTACTTATTTTTTTATACCTAGTTCAATTTCCATGTATAAATACTTCTTTTATATTCTGGACCGATTGAATATCTTTATTTATGTATCCACATTTCATCAAGTGTCGACAAAAGTGACTACTTCCGGTGTCCTGCTGAGTACCAAAACTGCCCAATCCTGTGTCTGGTTTATCGATTTTTCGTTTTTGAAGCAGAATCTATGGTTGTCCCGCCTCTTTTGAATGTTTTGAATATATTATAAGATTAGATATCAAATAGCATCATGTTGGACTTTGCAACTTTGCATATATTATTATTTTTTGCGGACTAGCATTTTTCCTTCGGTTATATTTTTCAATTATATGGCATTGTGTCTGGTTTGTTTGTTTTCTTTTTCTAAAGCGGAATTTATGGTTGTCTCGTGTCCTTTGATTGTTTTCAATATATTACATGATGTTCATTAATGCGTAGCTATTGCTATGAACAAGATTTGATGGCCCAAATGATGTATAATTTGCGACAAATTTTGCGACCAATATAGTTCATGGCTAATTTGTGATGAATAAGTACCAACGAATTTTTCGAAGAATAAAGTTCGTGGCTAATTTGCGACGGATAAAATTCCTGGCTAATTTGCGACGAATTTTGCAACGAATTCGTTGCGACGGATAAAGTTCGTGGCTAATTTGTGACGAATTTTGTGACAAAAAGTTTGTGGCTAAATTGCGACGAATAAAGTTTGTGGCTAATTTGCAACGGAATTTGCGACAAATTTTGCAATGAATTTTGCGACGGATAATGTTTGTGGCTAATTTGCGACAAATTTTTTTCCGTCGCAATTTAGCGACAGAAATTGAAATTTTCCGTCGCAAAAATTTGCGACGCCGAATTAGCGACATAATTTTTTTCGTCGTTAATTTCGTCACAAATTCGATTTGCGACAGATTTTGCCAAATTTTTCATCGCAAAAATCGTTGCTAATCCCTTGTTTTTTTTGTAGTGAAGGGTAATCAATGGAATTTAAAAAAAAAACGAATTGTTCCTGACCTCCACAAATTGATTTGATACCCGTAGGTAGATAAATACATAGACAGAGATGTGCTTTTAGCTCTGGTTTTATAATTTAAATCTCACATAGACGGGTTTAGTTAGCTTTAAAAAAACAATTACAGGCTTTTGAAAAATAGGAAAATAATCATTTTGATAGGAAGAATAGAATTGCCTCTTTTGAAGACAAGTATAAGATAATTCACCATCTTGAACTTATGCTTTCACTAATTTCAAATTATTCGAAGAATATTCGTTACACTTCAGCGTCGTCTAACTTCTTGTACATAGCCTGTATGATCATATTTATAGCCGTCCTTGTTAGTATTAAAGCAGGGCTTGGATTACTCCGTCTCTCTTTCAAACTTCTATTAAAACTATCCTTGCATGCCCTGGATTATTCGGGGATGGTAATTCAAACGATTTCTTATCTATCTTCGAACGTATAGCAGCAGTTTTTTTTATTTAAAATTCGATCATTGGCATATTGACGTGCTTGGCTTGGCCAAACCTGAAGTATATCTTGAATGGCCTACGCAAGGGCATTCCTTTCTTGCAGTGGACTCGGGCTTGTACGCTGCGGCTGGATTATGCCAGGTCATTTTATGGAGAAATATCATGGGTAGGGTTAGCCAAAGGCTGTTAGGTTTGGTACGAGATTAAGCCCGCCTGTCGATTGAGTGAGTGTGCTAAGTGTTTCTCATATTCACATGATGAAAGTGAAAAGAGAAGAAGAAAACTTCGAATGTATAATAAATGAACTATACTTGCAGATTTGATCTATAAAAAGATAATAACTGAGTTACTGCAAGAAAACTTCGAATGTGGATTGTGCATTTCCTATCCTTGGAATTAAATTTGGATTTTATCTACTGTTCAAATTACCATCTTAATGTCGGGCAAAAGAAAAAAAGTTACCATCCCAATGCGCTCTAAGCAAGGAATGACCAGAAGATTTGTTTTACAATATTTATTATCAAATGGTTTTTTAAGACGGTTTCGAACGAATTGTACCGCGCTTGTAAAATTTTATCTTTTAATTCAAATCTCATTACCCACTTATCCTTTTTTTTTTATATCGAATGACCTGTAATTTTCCGAAATGAAGAAAAAAAAATCCACTTGGCATGTAATTTTCCAATTTTAGCGGGAACTTTTCCTTAAAAGATACTTCGCGAAAACGTTGTACGCCAAAGCCGGCTGGTTTAACCAACTTTCGACGCAAGCGATCTTTTGCCCCATCGGAGACCATCTCGGTTTACAGGGGTCAGCGATGGCGTTCGTGCCAGCGGTGCAAGGCCGCCGTCGGCCGTGAACAAGCGCCTCCTTGGCCGTTGACTGGAGTCGTGGAAGCACGATGGGTCGACCGCGGAGGACCTCTCGAGGCGTCTCGGCGTGAGCTTCCCCGAGTAATGGCGGATCAAGCGACCGCCATCCGCAAAGCCCCAGAGTCATCCGCGAGGAGGAAACCATGGCGAAAGAGAAAAACGATCGGAACTTCGGTCCGACCATGAACGGAGCGGGGACAAACTGAGCGAGAGATCCAGTTCCCCGAGGAAGAGGTTGGGGAGGAGGCGATTGCGTGACTATCGGGACCGTTCTTGGGCAGAATCGTCGATGGAGGACACGACTGATTAGCGGAATGTGGAGCCGGAGTTTGACTTTATGAAGTTGATGCTCCGAGCGAGCTATGGCGACCCTAAACCTCACGAACAAGAGGCCCGAGAGAGTTGATGATGCTATGAAGGGTTTGGATTCAACTCGAATCGACAGCGGCGAAGGAGGTGCTGTTGCAGTGTGATAACCGCGGCTGTCCTGTTTGCTCGGGGTTAGGCCCATGTCCGGGATCTCGACGCGTGGACCAGGCCACCGGGAGTTGTGGCGGGACCACATTGGCCCGTGTCATCGTTGATGATTTCCGCCTCCCATTTCAACCGTGTCCGGCGTCTCCGGTACACTTCTCTCTTTCTTTCGACTCTTTTCCTGTCGTTGGTTTAGAGGAAATGGAGAAGACGAGGCTCCAACCAGGAATCCGGTGCGAAGCTTAGAACTGATACTTCCACTTCCAGGTCGACTAACAGCGAAAGAGAATGAGCAAACTTCTACCATCTTTTTGCGTTGTCTCGTTCTAAGAAAAGGAGAACCTGAGCACACGTGAAGCTGCATGTACAAGGACGAAATAGATTATCTGCAGCAGAGGAGAATGTAATCGAAGCAAACCCTTCTTCATGCACTGTCGCTGCACCTGCACACAATGTGTTTAGGCAGCACCATCTCGTCTCGAATTCAGTCGAAATTGGAGTCCATGTTTTCACGAAATTGAAGTTCTCCATCCATTTCAGATGCGGTCGGTGTTGGAACCAAAAAGGATATAAAGAAACTTTGAAGATTTTGGTGAGGAGAAGCTTTACCTCTACAAGTTTTTTCTCTCAACTCTCTCCTATTTTTAAGGCTTTCTACAAGTTAACACAAATGGGGAGAAGACATGCTTATTTATACTACTTCTAAGGTGACGAAGTTTTCTTCTCTATTAAACAAATTTGACTTGTCAAAATTTGAAAGTCAGATTTTGAATCATCTTGTGATAGAAGATTGTAAATCAATTTGCTCTTTAAAGAAAATTACCAAATGAAAAATCAAAAACAATTTTAATATTTCTAACAGTCGGCCCTAGCGCCCTCCTATAACTTATGATGCGAGATCCCGTGATTCAGTACCATCTCGAATCCTAATCTCCCGTTCATTTTAATGTTTCAAACGCTTCTACGCATCTCTCGTCAGCGACGAAGGTTTTTCTTTTTTTTTTTACGCAAAGCATGTTTGCTTTGCCTTGTCCCGTTGGGCCCGAACTTGTCGAGTCCGTCACTAACAAAGACGGCCCAACCAAACCATCAGCCCTACATTTGCTCTTCGATTCGTCTCTTTCTCAATCAAAGATCAAGCCCCAGGACAAAAAAAAATCAAACGAATACGTAAGCCTTGTCGCAAAATAATTCCTCCAATCAAAGAAGCAGAAAAGGGCGGGCAGAGCACGTAAGCCCTTTTTCTTCTCGTCCTTTCCTCCCAAGGGCGCTCGCGCCATACTACAGTTCACGGCACAGATGGCATGCATCCTCCGAAGCCGCTTACATCATTTGCTCGCAACTGGGTCTCTCCTTACCTCCGCCGGAATTAGGAAAAGAAAACGATACGTACGGGCTTCCACTTCTCATCACGAGAAAGCCTCCCCTCCAAACTCCATCACTTGATCTTTTGTCCTTTTGTCACGATTTCCACACGCACACATATCTTGCCCCTGCCCCCTTCGCTTTCCGGTTAGGCAGCCTCCTCTTTCTGGCCGCAAGTCGTCATTTTCCGGGAAAATGACGCGCGATATGCGCGAGTGGCGGCATCAGCACATATTTCGGCTTTTCAGGGTCGTAGTTGCCTGACGAAAGGCGGGGTTGGGCTGTCAACTTGCTCGAAAGGGTAAGGAACGTGGGGGAAAGATTTCCCGAAACTCAATGGTCGGACCAATCCGGAAGATCTTGCCTTTCTCGATACGAAATACTAGAGAGAGCAGACAAAAGGCAACTGGGTCGCTCCCCTTCCCTTTTAGAACGCTGGAGTTTGGTCAGCTTTTGGATCGTGTGGAGAGAGAGGGATAGATGCTGTGAGGATCCCTTCCTAAAAACACTCGAGACTCCGATGCGGGTCACAGGGTTCCTCTTCATCGCTTTGCATGACCCATCGCCACCCCCGCCCACCATCATCTCGGCAAAAGATTCCGCCCGTCTTCTCTTTCACGCCGCTCGAACTGTCGGAAACGCAGGCGTTCACGGAGCGGGATCTAAGGCTCCGTGATCCGATGGGCAAAAAGGAGATCCAAAGGAATATTATTTTCAACAAGTGATGATGAACTCACGCGCTTCTCGGCTTGTGGAAAGTAGGGATGAGCCGCGTCGCAGTGTCTGACCGAAAGAGAGAGAAGGAGAGAGATGGTACTACGCTGAATGTTACTGGTGGGTTTTGCTGAAATTGGGGGTGGGGCTTGACGAATTCACTGTTTCGGATGTTTGAGTGGGGCATGAGTACATAAGAAAGAGGCACTTGAATTGTCACGGTCGTGTTGGGTAGGGGACAAAGGGCACTTCTAGCATGACAAAAATAGATTCCTTTTTCTTTTTTTGGTCATTTTCTTTCTTCGCGTGGCTTAGAAATCTGTCACACTTCGAGTGAGATCTTGTAAGTAATCTAATTATCATGATTAATCGATCAAATTCGATGAAACTTCGTCGGAACAACTTTTAGTACATGCATGTTCCTGGATAAATGAAAAACTCCTTATTTTGACCGAGCAAGACCCCAAAGAAAGCGTGGAAAATATTTTTTGGTCAGATCTAAGGAAATATTTAGATAAACTTTAAAACCCCCCAAAAACAGTGTGGAAAATATATAAATTTAATAGTAAAACAAGATAAATACTGTAGAAAAAAAGGATAAGTGCATTGGAAGTTCTAAAACTTATCACAAAAGTGTCACTGAGTAATAAAATTTTATAAAATATAAATAAATCCTAAAATTTGTTGCGAAAGTAGAATTAAGTCACAAGCTTTCGAAAAATTTAAACAAATCCCGAAACTTGTTAAATTAGTCCAATCAAGTCGTTTCATTGATTATATTATTTTTAAAGTTTTATAATTCGATTGTAATTTTTTTTTAAGTTTTATAATTTAATTGCGTTTTCGTAATAAATTTTTTAGGATTCAATTGAATTTTCATGTTAAATTTTAGGATTTTCGTAGGATATTTAAGAAAAATCACCTCGTCCAATCCATCGAGGACAGAAGCAAAGAAAGTGCCCGCCCGCCCAAGAAGCCCAAAATCGGGGAAATCAGGGGAAAATCCTCTCTCTCTCTCTCTCTCCATCTCCATGTGCAGATCCCGCGTGCCCAATCATCATCGCACCCGCATGGCAATGTTAGTCCCCCAGCTCCGCACGCGCCCGCGCCGCGCGTGACCCCGCACGCCCCCACTCGCGAATCGCAGGAGTACGCGCGGCCCCCTCGCAGGACTTTTTTTGTTTACAATTATCACCTTCTTCTTGACTTTGGTCAACAAAAAACGATTCTCAATTTTCCCTTTTTTTTTAAATAATCACTTCCCTTCCCCTCTCGAACTTGACTGCCCATAGCCATTCGAATGCGCGACTGCGCGAGAAAGAGAGAGAAGAAGAAGAAGAAGCAGAAGCAGGAGAAGAAGCGGGAGGAGGAGGAAGAAGAAGAAGAAGGAGAGAGAGAGAGAGAGAGAGAGAGAGAGAGAGGTGTTCATGCTTATGCCTCTTTTGAAGGTCCGCGAAAATGGAGGATATCATTCCTTCTCTCTCTCTCTCTCTCTCTCTCTCTCTGTCTATCTCTTCTGTGAAGTGCATCGACCGATCATGGCGTCTGTGAGGTGAAGGGGTAAGGTCTGCGTCTCCTCTTTCCTGTCCATGGCGGTGGCGGTGGCGGTGGCGTTGTGATGATGGCGTTTTTCGCATGAGCACGAAGCTTCTGATTGGGGGGGGGGGAGAATTGGAAAAAAAAAAAAAAAGCTGTTGCTTTCTCCGCGTTTGTCTCCCCTGAATTCTCTCCGGTTTTGCCATCTCTCCACTCAATCGATTTCGTTCCTCGCCCGCCTCTCCCTCCCTCCCTCTTTCCCTGAAAAATCTTCCCTCTCTCTCTCTCTCTCTAGAGAGCAAAAGTCGCATTCTCTCTCTTTCCTGTGAATGTGTGTGGGCGGGTGGGTGCGTGTTTGGATCTCTCGATGTTCTGTACTTTCCTGCGCGAGGGTCCGCGGCTCCCTAGGCTCTTGTGATCTGTGTTGAGGTCAGAGTTGGGGTTTCCTTTTCGTTTCTTGTTTTTGGGGTGCGTGGGGGGTTTTTTTCTGCATTTTCCGGATCTGCGGGGAGCGTTGCCGTGGTTGTGTTGTTTGTAATGAAGAAGGTTCCCCTTTACCGTTTTCCCGCGAGGGTTGATGATGATACGGAACGGGTTTCAGCTTGCGGAGCTTCTGGGTTTTTTTTTCTTTTTTTCTGTTGATTTGATGGTTTTCTTCTCTTTTTTTTTTTGGGGGGGGGGGGGGGGGGTGGGGGGGGGTTTCAGGTGTTCCGTGCGTAGCTGTTCCTGGGCGACTTAGCTCGATTCGAGACCTTGATCCTGGAAATTGCTAATTGGCGGTGGATTGATCGGTCGGAGAAAGCAGTTCCCTTTTTTCGCGGATTTGAAAAATCTTGCTTCTGCTCTGTCGTGGTCAGATTCAGGTGCGCAATTCCTTCGCGTTGGGTTGGATCTGATTTGTGGGAAAATGGTTAAAAGTTTGCTAGAATTGTCGTCCCTTATGATTGTTTGGTCTTGCTAAGGAAGACCCTGTTATATCTAGTAATGTCTTGATTGAAGTTTGCGCAGTTTTGTTGTGTAATGATTGTTGGGAATTCTCTGCAGTAGATGGCGTTGTGGTTCTAAGGTTGGTGAGCAAAATGAATTCTGCTCAGGTGCAATCTCAAAGCACCGGACCGGGTTTATTTACTTCCATGCTTTGTCTTTTTCCTTGCTTTTTTGATACGCCTAGTTGGATGAGACTTTGTTGAACTTAGAGATTATTATTAATTCCTCGTGACCCCAATCTTCTTGTTGGACATCAGTCTCAGAAGACGACTTGTCTTATAATTTTTTGTTCAATTAGCGTTTGATGAAAGCTTGGTTCTACTTTTTCTTTAATAGTTGTTTTTTCTGTTAGCTGTTTACACGCTTTGCTTTTAGGGCCTTCTCGAATTTTGATTGACGTCTCTTCTCTCTGTGGGCCTTTATCTTGTTTCGCCAAGAGGGAACTCTTGAAATATCGTCATCAATTTGGATGGTTTTCTTGGAAGATTGAGAATGTCTCCCTAGCTACCATGTTGTATTTAACATGCTCTGTTACAAATTTGTTCTCTGGCAGTTAGATTGTCACCGCCCTGTTGCACTTCTGGAAAGGATTGCTGTGCAAATACAGTCGAAAGATATGAGCCACGCAACATTTGAGAGTGATGATGGGGTACTCTGCCAGGATCAGATTGGCTCCCCTTTGATGGACCAAGGCAAGAGTGGAGGAAGTGCAGATGGCGGATTGGTTCTGAAGAAGGGTCCATGGACGTCTGCTGAAGATGCCATTTTGGTGGACTATGTCAAGAAGCATGGGGAGGGAAATTGGAATGCTGTTCAAAGGTTCTCAGGGCTTTCTCGTTGTGGCAAGAGTTGCCGGTTGCGATGGGCAAATCACTTGCGGCCAAACTTGAAGAAAGGAGCATTTTCTGCGGAGGAAGAAAGACTCATCGTGGAGCTCCATGCAAAAATGGGAAACAAATGGGCCCGCATGGCTGCACATGTAATTGCTCTACTTCCTTATCTAGATATTGAAGGAGGAGCTGTCTCTTGTTTTCGTTATTATTCTCGTTTGCTTCCTGCACAGTTTACCTAGTGAAATTAAAATATAAGGATTTTCTGTCATATCTGCATTGTACGAGATATGTGATATATTGTTTAGTTAGTGGATTAGATTGCATCTGATATGTGTCTTTTAGTCTAATTTTCCTTTGGTCTAGATGAAAAGTATCCAGTGTAGCTTCTTGCATGGTTGAAATTGCCAGTGTTGGCATGCAATGAATTTGGAAACCGTTTGAGTATAGTTCTGTTTAATAAGGCAGATCACTGGAGAGTAATAATTTGCTTCCCGTCTGAAAAAGTTTATACTGAATTTGGTCGGTTTTCTACCATGTTTGAAGTCCCTTTCATATATTCTACTTAAGGTTTTTGAAAACTCTGAAACAGTCATTTGGAACTCTACTTCTTGATGTGAAGATTCTGCAGTACCCGAGAAAACTAGTTTGCCCTTTGACAGACTATCATACTCCCATGAGGTTTGAGACAGTTAATATGCAACCATCAGGGTTCTAATATTTCATTTGTTGAGATGGTGTTGTGTCAGATGAGTATGTATTGGTCGGTTGCACTTTGCAGTAATTGTCTGTGGTGAGCTTCAGGTTGCAAGACCTCTGGATCATTCAGTTGTACATGAAGTCAATTAAGCATTTGGAATTCACTAATACAAGCACTGGTAGTGATGCTTTGCTGAAACTGTGGTTTTGAATTAGAAAATAATAGGCAGCTCTCCTGTTACTCTATGCTGCTAATTACAGATGGCATTCTTGCACTATGAGCAGCATTATTGTATATATATATATCCATGCCGGGATCATGACTCTTTCTGTTTGGTTTGGCTGGATGAGTGTGTTATAAAATGAGAAGAATTCACAAAGGAAATGCGGATGACCTTAACTCCTTATGCGTGCTTTGAAAAAACAATAAGATGATGCAGAGGGACCTTTATAAGTACACTGGACAGCAAAAGAGCACATTTTGAGGACAATTACTCTACTGGCCTACAGCCTTGTGTGGACCTAGGGTTCATTAAGAATTTGCAACACTTTTGTTTTACTTCTTTTTTTCCTGTTCCTTTGATTTTCTTTGATTGTGCAGTTCTGCATGTTACCTTCAATTCCTTTTCCTTCGTGCACTTGTTAATAGTTAGATACGCCAGTTCCTGTTATTTCACCAACATTGTCCTACCATACATCTCTCTATGCGGATAGTTCAAGATACTGACATTCGTCACTTTTTCAATTGCTTTTGGCATCTCTTAGCTGCCAGGTCGTACAGATAATGAGATAAAGAACTATTGGAACACGCGAATCAAGAGACGTCAACGTGCTGGCTTACCTCTTTATCCTTCTGAGTTGTGCATGCAAGCATTGCAGGATGGTCAACAAGGTCAGACATTTTGCAGAATGACCAATGGGAATAAAGGTCGCCATGAGATCTTGCAGAACAGTGGTTATGAGATTCCGGATGTTGGATTTGACAGTCTAAAGGCCAACCACAGTGTCTTACCTTATGTTCCTGAAATTTCCAACATTTCTGCGACCAGCTTGCTGATGAAAGGTCTTGCTTCTTCTCAATATGGTGGTTTAGTGCCGCCAACAATGCCTCGTTACAAACGTCTTCGTCAATCAGCATCCTTTTACCCTGGCTATGCTGGTATTTTCAAAGATGCGTTTCCCTTGATGCATCAATTTGAGGATGATTACCGCGAGAAACTTTCTCGATCTATTGTCCATCCTTTTTCGATCGATCATGATCCAGATAAGAACCCACTGCCCTTTGGTGTGGTTCAAGGTAGCCATTCCTTTTCAAATGGCAATTCCTCTACTTCTGAGCCCTCTTATGAGGCTTTGAAGTTGGAGCTCCCTTCACTCCAATATTCTGAAACTGATTTAGGTAGCTGGGACACTTCTGCTTCCCCTCCTACTTTGCTTGAATCGGTTGACAATTTTATCCTGTCTCCAGCTAGAACTGGAAAGGCTGAATCAGAGTGTCTTTCTCCCCGTAACAGTGGGCTGCTGGATGCTTTAGTTTACGAGTCAAAGACTATGAGCAGTGCCAAAAATAATTCACCTGAAAAAAGTTCAAATTCATCTGCTTTGACACCTGGTGATATAAGCAGTTCCACCTTGGATATTTGCAAGTCTGAATGGGAAGAGTATGGTGACCCCATCTCTCCACTGGGCCATTCTGCAACTTCAGTTTTCAATGGTTGCACTCCTATGAGCACTAGTGGAAGCTCACTGGATGAACAGCCGCATCCCGGTACCTTCACCGGTGAGAATATCTTCAATTGATTTTTTTTTCTGGTTGCAAATATTTTTTTGTTTTTAAGGAATTTGATGCAATGGATGTGGCAATCTAATTGGCTCCTGATTAAAGCCGGCTGCAAATATCTGCAATTCCTTTTTTATTCTTTGCTATAGTCTGTGCCTTTTACCCTTTTTCTCTGGTCTCCTAAATTTTCCTTCTTTCAGGCTGGACACACATTGATTCTGGCTTGAGCATTTAACAATTGTTTTGTTTGTTCTGCAGCATACGATGTGAAACCGGAACCTTTTAACCAGGTTCAGTCTCCTGAGAGCAAGCATGAAAACCCTGCCCATTGCGACTTGATGCGGCCTGATGCTTTGCTCGCTTCAGATTGGTTTGGACTTGGTTCTGGATCTCTGAAGGATCAATCTGCCATTTCTGATTCCATGGTGTCGCTTCTCGGAGATGATCTTTGCAACGACTACAAACAAAGCATCGGAACTTGTTCTTCAGATCAAGGATGGAGACTTAATTCGTGTGCCTGGAACAACATGGCTTCTGCGTGTCAAATGCCTGGACTTCCGTAGAATTTGCTAGGCCGAAATTTCCCTGAGGTCTGAATCGACTTATATTCCTGTCGATAATTTGTCTAGTCAATCCTAGTCGCGCGCAGAACACACGAAGGCCACCATGACCAAAATTAGTCTCTGGCTGTGGTTTCCTTAGTGCTCTTGCTCTTAAGACATTTGGTATTTGGAATTTGCCCTGTGTGAAACTTTGAACTACAGAGGCATTTTGGTGTATGTTGACCTTGTTCCTCTATAATTGTTTAAATAACCGAATATCCTGTATTGGATGCTTGGCACAGGCTAAGATTGTTCGCATTATTTTCTTTCTGGTTTTCTCGTTCTATAATTATCTGGTATTTCCCCATTTAAAAAAAAAATCTTTAAAGTGTCTTGCGATTCTGCTGTGATATATCCCCCTTTTTATCGATCATTTTTCAAACCTCCAATTAAGATATAGAATGATGACGTTGAACATGAGTTAAAAATAAACGCCAAAGGTTTTTCGTTTGCAAAAAATGAGTAATTTTAAAAGTATTTTCTTAACATAATTATTTAAATCACCTTAAAAAATTATTTAAAGGAAAACGGCCAGAAAAAGGAAAGGTAACAACAATCTATTCTCAAAATTTTCTTCTTGTCCTTTCCAAATCAAATCATCATTCAGCTAAGAACCGAACCGAATTGAGAATCGGTTCCTAAAATTTGAAAGCGGTAAATTTCGGTTCCTAATTACAGTTAGGTGTAGACAGTTTTTTTATTTTTATTATTTTAAATTTCCAAAATCATAATTTTCATTCTTTTCTCCTTCAGATTTGGTACACATGCTCATTTCTCACTCCTCTCACTCTTACTTCTTTCAGTCATAGTCATGCAGCGCTCAAGCTTCCCTTGCAGCTCGATGCCTTTCATACTTGATTCTTGATGATGATTGTAGCTTTGTTCGTGAGTATGACCAGTATAGTAGTTTAGACTATGCAACAATACTTAAAGTCTTGAGGGGAATAGGAAATAAAATAGAGGAGTTACGATCCATTTTGAGACCCACCCAAGAATTGGACCGGATTCTGTTCTACAAATTAGGAACCGGCCCTTTTAGTCAAGGTCCGATCACCCCTATTTACAATGACAAAATCAATCGACTCCTTTTATTTTTTTTTCCTTTTTTAGTGAAATATATTAGCCCCTTTTCCAAAATTAGCGATTTCATTTTTTCGCGTGAAATGACCGTTAAGTTCCGTCGCCTACTTCCCACGAGGCTCTGTTCGAGCGAACGACCTTCGCAGGTTCGTCGCGGAGAGAGAGAGAGAGAGAGAGAGAGAGAGATTTCAGGGGGGAATGCATCATCATCTTCGATTTCTCTCTGCCAATGACTGTTATCAATCTCTTTTGCTGGGTTTGAACGGGAACATCATGAAAGTGGTCGAGAAATTTTCGGCGCAGAGCAAGATGCCGTTTGAATGTTAGTCAGCGGGAAGCATTTTTCGGGTCGAAGACATCGATGTGTTTTGGCCACTGCAAGACTAGTTGGATCTTTCTTTCACGACGTGAGGAAAAAATATGTCCTTTTGCCGTTCAAGATCCCAAGATGCGCGGGAAAGATAAACCCAGAACGAGCAGAGTGGCAGAAATCTTTATTTTGATGAAGAACGACAAGAACAGCCACGGAACTTTAGTTTTTACAACCCCTGTAGGGGTGTGATTCTTGTTTTACATTGAGCCTGAAATGCGTTCTTTTTTGCCTCAGCTAACTAGACGACTAGGCTGGCATCCCTAAGGAACGAAGCTGTCACGTCACCGACTTCATGCACGTATTCCTGTCTGCTTACTGGGTCTATCGCCTTCGGACGTGCAGTGAATGATGCTGCAAACCATGCTTCTGTCCACTCCAGGTGAAATTTTCCTCCGATGTGCTGGCCTTTTGGGTCTTGCACAGTTGAAGGAACACAGTTTGGTAAAAGGTCACGGGCGGCCTCAAGCCAGATGAAGGTATCTTGTATCTTGTAGTGATGAGTGATCATTAGAAGATTCTGCATTGGTGTCCCCCGATGTTTCTCCACTCTTTGTACTGGTCGCTTCACCGCTGGCTTTGCTCTGTGCCTCACTTAAGGAAGTTCCAGAAGAAGTGGGTTTCATCGAAGGTGATGGCGGAAGCCTTCCACTCGCATAACCCATGCCATTAATTGGTGCTGTGTCCACACTGAAGCTTCTATCATCGAATTGTGATTCAGTGGAGTCTGGCATGCTGCCGACTGAATCTGATTTTGCTGGGGAGAAGTCTCTAATGTAGCAACCTGCCTTGCCTTCCATTATGTAAGTCAATGCATCAACTACCTGCATTTGTTTTGGAGGAAGACTGAGGAAACCTCCTGTGTGATTTATAATGGCAACATAGTCTAAAGAAATCAGCAAGAACAGATTCTTGATCAAGCTTAGCGTTCTAAAATCCTCCGAGCGACTTTGCCCACTTCTTGAAAATCGGCATAATCTGCTCTAGCATTTTAACTATGCCACGTTAATTTCTCTTTGCATTTTCAGGGACATATAGATGCTCGTTCCTTCACTCAAGTTCATCTACACAATTTCAATCAATAGTCAGAAAGTCCAACCCTAACTACTTAAGTTACACGTGGCCACAATAAACCTCATAAGGATAACATTTATGTTCCTCTCTTGTGCAAACTCGAATGAAACCGGATGAAAAATGGACTTGGAGGCAAATAACAGGGAATAAGATGACCAAGAATCCAAAGTTAAATGAAATATGAAATGGGACACGAAGAAATGAAAATTAGCTCCCATACCTATATTAACAAGTCCTACCTGAATGTTTAAACTGATAATTGCAGTGAAGTTACATGTATCTAAAGCCATGATAATCCTGTAAGTAAGATATGCAGGATAAATTTAATAGAAACTAAATATGAGGAAGGAGTTGTTCCACTATTAGGTTAGACTGAAAGTAATTTATTTACCTATAACATTGCACATTCTACAGAAATCCAGGCCAATTAATCTAGGACGTGGAAACTGAGTATATGACAAAACTGCTATGAGGTTTTTAGAATGCCAAGTGGTTCTGTTGTGGGGTTCATACATTCAGATCCATGTCTTAGTTTTGTCAGTACGTGTTCTTTTAGCTTAGGAGTGTGTTTTGAATTTTATTGTTGCTGTTCTTGCATGATATTAGTGAAAATGAAAGACTGACCGCCTCCATAGTCATCCTCTTTTGAGGATCCTTGCTGAGACATTTTTCTGCTACTCGAACCATCCAAAACAGTTGGTAGACATCATGGGACTCTCCAATCCTGCGATCAATCAGATCTGGATAGTTTCGTTCTTTTAATAGTGGTCGTGCCTGCAAAACATTTTAAGTTGTCGGTAGAAGAACCTTGTATACAGAAGAAAGGATTAAGTTGCACAAACAGGGGACAAAATGAAGAGCAAGTTAGACTGCCTTCCACCTGATCTTTTCAACAACATGCCATTGTTTGCAGTCCAAAACAAATGAACCAAATTCAGGAAGTAAACTTTTATTCTTTTATGAAAACAAATCACCCTCTAGCAGCTCCATGCCTTTATGCTCGTTAGGTGGCCTTCTTTCTTGATGTTTTATTGAAAAAAAACAGTGCAGGAAAAATTTGGAAGAAATTGTTTCTGGACCGCCTTACCTGGAGAACTTAATCACCTTACATTTGCAGACAGATATCAAAGTGCATATAGCCAACATAAAATTATATGTTGAAGTGCATAAAGAAGCCAATACCCATCCTACAAGACTTTTTCCTCCAAGAGATTTATCTGTGGTCTTCAGTCCTGTAATTAGCTGCAACAGAACGACCCCAAAGGAGTACACGTCCGTCTTGGTAGAAACTTTCCCATATTCTGCATATTCGGGGGCCAAATATCCTAGAGTTCCAACAAGTCTTGTCTCAGAGCTGTAATCCGAGTCTTCATGTCGAGTTTTTGCAAGACCAAAATCTCCTAGCTAATACAAATGCAATTTGTTAGAAAACTTCAGTTTGGCAGAATAGTTCCAGTACCAGGTTAATAGATTGAGTTGTATGTGGTATTAATCTAGCCAGATTTGTTATGTTGCCTCTCATGAAAGTTTTAGTTAGATGCTAAACTTGTAAAGAACATTTTTAATGACAAAAATATAGGTTTTACGTGTCCATTTCTGATTATAAGATATACATCTCATTTGTCACAGTATCATTTTTTTTGGAACTAATTTCCTACTTTTGAAGAGTTTGGATAACTCGGAAAAACGAGATACAATTGTTTAGGAAGACAGCAGAGTTGTTGAATTTCACAATTCTGTCAGCTTTTATTGAAAAAGTACTCAAGTGAACATATGAAGATCCGAAGGATTCCTGTAGGATTTACCAGTGATTCAAAATCATGTGTTACTAGGATGTTGTTAGGTCTCATATCTCTGTGGACGATGTTCTTCTCATGAAGATACTGTAAACCTTTTGCGGCTCCCATGGCTATTCTCATCCTCTTTTCCCAAGTAAGAGGTCTGCGAGAGTGTTCTGCACCAGGAAAACATATCCTTGTTATTAGTTTTATCTGCATATCATATTCAGGAAAAACCCAATTCCATACGATGTGCGAGGGGAAAATTATCATGCGACTTGGAATAGAATAGCAACAATTAGAAAAATCATGCGCCTTCAATGCATTAGATACTTACTGGACAGATGCTGATCCAGAGAACCATTGCAGACATACTCGTAGACAAGCAAGCGGCGATTTCCTTCTGAACATGATCCTAACAGCATGACCAAATTCTCGTGCCTGGCTGTACTGAGTACATTAACTTCAGATTTGAATTCCTTCTCTCCTTGAAAACTGGCACTTTTGTGTTGCTTAACAGCAATTTTCAGCCCATTCAGCACTCCTCTATAGACTGAACCAAAGCCACCTTCGGAGAGGTAGTTCTTTGGAGCGAATCCTTCTGTGGCAGCTTGGAGCTCTGCATAATTGAAGTCTCTCTTCCATCCAAGTTTTGGACGTTTATTCTTACAAATTGAGCATATATTGTTTTTAAATTGCTCATTTTGTTGACAATCTTCCATGCAATCAGTGTTCTTGCTGCTGAGATGTATCTGGGAATCTTCCAGACTGACTCCACTATTTGGTTTTGTCTTATCTTCCTCTTGCATGTTTGCAGTGAGTAACGGGGATTGCTCTCCGGCAGTTTCCTGTTCTGTGTTTGTGGTCGTCTCCTCGTCTCGAAAATACAGTGGGGAGCCCTGGTCCTCAGTAAAGCTAGAACTTGAGGCTTCAGTGTAGCCCAGGCTTGGAGTTGAAACTGTAGGTGTGATCAGCTGCTCACTTGATGAAGATTTAGAGAATGCAGATGTTATGGGAGGATGCCTTGGGGGTTCCGCACCAGCACCCTCGCCTTTTGTTTTGTCATTTTTTTGAAAACTGACAGATCCTGAAACAACACGGAATAGATTTAGACAGAGTTTTCATTTTCAGAATAATTTTTGACCGTGTGCTTTGCTTGAACAATAATTCCATAGATATGATGCTATGATCCGTCCGTGTACGAGCATATTGAGCATACCTATATCTGATTCTTATGAGGGAAAGGTCACGACAACATGATATGTCTCCCAACAAGACAATAGAGTGATTCTACGTTCTTCTTTCAGGAGTTGTTGCACAGACTGGTTGGGAGGAAAAAAGGAAGAAAAAAGCATTTCTCTACCAAGTTTTCAGCCATCCAATCAGATGTTAGCATTCGGACTCCTTGAACTTGGAAGACTGCTGACTATAAATTATCAACTCATCCCACAATGTGGACTTTGTCTTTCATGTCTGTAGAGTCAATCTATGCGATCACTTAAGCTAGTTTTAGAAGAGAAGGTGAGAAAAGTTCTCTCAGATGGCATTTCCTCACTTTGATGCAGATTTATTTACTGAAGCAAATCAAAGCTTGTACGAGTCTCAGAATTGAATCTTCTAAGATGTGCAAATGTCGTTAGGAGTTCAAAGGTGTTCGCACAAGATACAAGAGGGCAATATATTACTTACTCCTGGGAGACAATTCGTCCTCTGTGCCGCTGGGTAGCATTTCATAATATGTGACAGGACCTGGAGAGCTTCTACTCTCACCAGTGCTTTTCCCGGTGGACACTTTACCGTTTACACTGGCTTTTTGCCCTTTCAACTCTTCAATGCGGTTATTGCCTTTTACCCTTGCTATTCCACATGAAAGATTTTCCATGAAGTACTTCTTATCCTTCTTCATCTGCCTGCATCAAGGATGTGTCAAGATATATAGCAATTCTTTTTGTGCTATTGTGTTTTTGATGCTCAATGTTTCCCCTTACTGGTCTAAAACAAGAATAAAAACCACCCGTTCGCATTATGGATTTTAAAATGCATATAGACCAAACCGTCACTTCACTGGCATGATTTGCTTTTACTGCATAGAAATAGAGGGCTGTTGTTACTAGAGTTAAAAGCCCTAGACAATAGTCAAAGTTTCATCTTGCTCTTCACGTCTGCTTTCTATGATAAAGGTAAAACTCAAATCGTGTGTAGCAATTTAGTAATTTTATGAATTGTGAGAGAGAGAGAGAGAGAGAGAAGTATTGCATGTTAATGTTACTTGTTTACTTTATATTACATTTTCATCTGAATTATGGGGGGCAACATATGTTAAGAAAGAGTTTATTATTCAGAGAACTTGCAGAAGTTTTCATGATAGTTTGGCTAACCTGTCAAGTATCACCCATGTTGCGTCAAAACTCTTGGCAGTCCTTACAGCAACAACCTTAGGCAAAGCCCCAGCTTTCACATCTATCAGGAAGTCAATCTGAGATTTCATAAACAAAAGTTTGTTTTGTTACCCTATAGTTTACAAGGCTAAAATGTTGGCTTCAATCTTTCCCAGTACTATACCAGAGCAGCTAAGTAAAGTAGTTCATCCTTATGATACGAAAGAAGAATTCGCATGCATATAGAAGTCCTCGTGAACATCATTGTGCAACTAATCTAGCAATTTTGTATTGCATTCATGTCGTCAGCCAGATATCTATGGTCATGTCTCCAGAGATATATATATACCTTTACAAAAAAGTGATCAGAGCTGCTTCTGGTTGTGTGCTCAGTTAAATTGTCAAATTATTCCAAATGTGAGAATGAGAGGCAAGTTATTTCAATATGTTTCCTCAGTTCCTTCTGAGATTAAAAAAAACAGAGTTTATAGCAAATATGTTGTGAATGATTTGGGGACAGATGGACACATATTCTGCATGCAGGTAGTGCAATAAAGAAAATTCCACAGTTAGGATATTGAAATGACACGTGTAATTTTCATTCGGAGACTGTTTGTGTAAGGAGTTATTTAACCCTAGTGGTGTTTATGACATAAACCATTCACACACAGCATCTTCAGTACTATTGAGGACCTGACTAAAACTTATTTATGAAGCAATTTAGAAATCTGAATAAAGTTTATAATAGCCAAGTAGCTTGTGGATGTGTCGAAACTAAATTTGTTGTACTTATAGTATATAATTGAGAAGCTAAAGGGACAGTAAGCTTGCTGCCTGTTTTGTATTAGTGTCACTAATTGGCATGTAAAAACTAGATCACTTTACTCCACAATCCAGCCATGCAACATCCACTTTCTGCTTGTTTTTTTTATAGCATTAACTGTGGCTCAACTCACCAAAATATTTTCATCAAGGAGACTGTTTCACATTCATTTGATATTTTTAAACTATCAAACAATATATGTACCAAATTATAACAATTAATTGTGAGAATAAATTATTAATGTATTAGTATTATGGTGAAAATTTATGATTGTAAACAAATGTCTCCTGTACACTGCATTGGCCATTAGATTAGCAGCTTTTAGTGCACTTCCTAATTTCAAGGAAAATTGGTCATATGTTAACGGAGTAGTTGCAACTGAAAAAGTAATCCAAACTGTCAGCATGATCATCTTAATCTCAAAGCGGAGATGTGTTATTTCCCGGATTGAAGTGCATGCACTACTTGTTTGTTGCATAGAAGAATAATTTCCTATGAAAGGAATCTATCTACTTATGGCAGATAAAGGTTAAAAATGAGGGGAAAGCCTTATATTAGAAGATCAAAATGGTAAAGGTATATTGTTGTCTTGGAAGCACAGTTGTATCATAGCATCATTCTCTAATGCTTATCTCTAGATCTCTTTCTGATCCTCTGCACTAGACTTTTTGTGTGGTTAATTGCTTGCCATGTAAAAAGATCTTAAAAGAAGCAGCGTGTGTAAACCTGACTTTTGGGACATCACCTCTGCTTTCTTGCACTCGTGATATATCTTCTTAAGTTCCTTATCATTCAGGTACTCTACCTTCTTTCGTGCAACTTCTTCCCTTATGGTTTTCTGATTTGCTCCAAGTATTGACCTTGAATCCACTTTGATCTTGTAGCCCACTAGATGTATGAAGAAGAGAGTGTGGCAAGAGATGATACAAGATAGAAAGCAAAAACTGGTTAAGTGGTGAATGTTATGCTGTCATTTCTCTTCCCTGTACACATATCTTTCCCAAGTGAGAACAAAAATCTGAAATCTTACGCAGTTTTCCAGCCTTTGATAACGTACTAGGACTAATAACCTGGTGGAGAACTCCAAGAAGCAGGAGCTTATCTCCAGGCTTAAGTGGTAAGCCTTGCAGGGCCCATTTGATTGCACTCAGGCTACCATCTCCCGAAGCATCCACAATCACCACCACTCTTTGAACTTCAAGGGACATTTTTTTTTGTGCTGCTGCTTTCACTGAACTAGAATGAATATTGCAAAAAATAAAATAAAAATAACACAAACAGGTAAAAAGCTCAAAATCAATAGTTTTTTCGTCAAGTTGTTTTCAAAAACTGCTTTAAAAGTTTCTGCAAGATGACTTTCAGATATGTGCGATGATCCTTTAGCACAAATTTTTAAAAGCAGTCACAATTGAATTTTTGCGCAGTTGGCTCAAACATTTGTTGTATGAGACTAGATTCATTAAGAAGATGGGCACAGAAGACTGAAGTTGATATATTGACAAGGATCTCAGAAGCAGGTTCCTGGTCAATGCTGTGCAGATCTTGATTGCAGAAGTTTGAAAGCAGTTGAGATATAGGATGCTGGTGATTCTGAAGAAGGATCTCTAGGGATGGCCTGAGTGCATATTCAGATATTCAAGGTATGGCCCTGGGGGTTTCTTCATTTTATAGGACAGAACGTAAGTGTACTTTCCATCTTACCAAAAAAAAACTTAAGTGTGCTTTCCTTACGTTGATACCTAGGATTGAATCAGTCTCTTAATTGAATATTTTTTAGACAAATCAGTGGCCTCATCACATGGAAATAAATTGTCTGGTAACTACAAAGCTGAAAAGTTTTGATATATATTATCTCTTATAAGAGTCGAACTAAAGCAAATGTCGAGCTGTTTCGGGGTTCAATGAGTCAGCCATTTTTTGTCCTTATCATGTGTTTTACACTAGGACGGGATCCTTATAACGACATTTATCAATGAATTTGTTTAATCTGTTTGAGAACTAATTGTAAAATCTCGTCCAGATATATCCTTCCATGGAGATTGATTCACACGAGGACCAAAACTTTTAAATGGCTTCCTCTTCACTGTCAGAGGATGCCAGGATAAGATATTTCCAGAAATTAGTTGTTGTCAATGGCTTGAAATTGTGGACTGGCATCCTGAAATATTAACGAGCGGTTTCGTGCCTCTAGAAATATGATCAATCTGCCAATTTTCCGCATCTTGCATTCTTTGTTTGTCGACATCATCAGTCTGTTCACATTAAAGGGACAGGCACCAGCAAATGCCAACAGGTTGTATCCCCACGCACATCCTTCAAGAAACGCGGCCGCTCTACATCGCAGCACGTTACCTCCGAGGTGAAAGACATCGATGGATATTTCCTTGTAATCCTCGCTGAGCAGGAATTCTCATTAGACATGGTCTGTCTACATTATCTCCTACAGAGCAGAGCCAGGTCCAGCACCAGGAGCTTAAGATGCTGTTTGGACTTCCACTTGGTGGTGCGTGGACAGGACAACCAGTCGTTCAATCAGCAAAGATATTATCACTCTAAATATATCGCCCGAATTGGCAATCTCTATGCTCGACACTTCCAATTTAATACTACGAACATGTTTTGCTAGGAAATGTTTGTTCGCGTTGGTCGCTATCGTGTGGACCCCATTAAGGATCGCGACAAATTTGTGAACTGGCTGGAAAGAAATGCTAATGAGACTCTCCTTTTGAGAAAGGGTTGGTTCATGAAGGACAGACGCGCAGCGACGTCTTATTACAAGAGCGGTTGTCATTCATTTAATCACACAAGCAATTCTTCCTTTGTCTTTAACCGTTTGTTCATTAGCAATTGTGAATCGCCGACTCAAAAGAGCCTCAGCCGATGCGCCAGTACGAAATGCCTGACCCAGAGCAGACAATATGGGTTACCCATTTCTCAGATTCCCCTCTGATTCAATGCTGCTTAATGGTTTGGTTAAGAGACAGCGACTAAGGTTCATATCTAAGCCCTTTTCCTTTCCTCGGAAAGAATTGAGGTCCAACCTGCAAACGCTGCTACAGGCCAATTCACTTGACTAAATGTCAAAAGCCATGAAAATAAAAGACAGTAATTTGACATTCAGGAAGAATTGAACGCATGACAGCTCTCCAGACTTCGTATGAAAAATTGCCACTTCGAGCACAGGCACCAGAGAGTGCCCAAGCTATGTGAGGTTCACATCAATCCCACATTAATGCTTTTCATTCGCGTAGTAAGGATGAAGCACGAAGAATTGGTCAAATAACTCCACTTCCACACACAGATTAGCGGCAAGCTCCTGCGCCAACAAAAAATAAATGCAGCATCTCTTTTCCAGGTGACATCACTTACATTGACCGGAACATCACCATAGAATCGGTGTTTCACAGCATTAAAATGGAAATGTTTAACTATAAAATGTCAGTACAAAAATTCATCAGACGAGCGAAAGAAGAAGCCAGTATTGCTATAAACTCAAAAGGCATCTGCATCTGCTTCAAAACCTCACAGCAGACCGAATAATTCCATAATGCTCCTATCATGCCAGCTAACTTCGCCTGGAGTCCCTTTCCAAAGTGTATGCCAACTGACTGTTGGAAGTACATAATTATCAAGAAGCTTCTATAAACTGGGGCTATAGAAAACTTCCATGCACAGAGCCCCTCTGTACTAATATTGTTGCCTATAAAGGTATGTCAAAAATGATTCCTCAGGAAAAATGCTCTTCTTGCGTGACATGGATTTCAGAAATCGAATTCTTGGCATGAGAAGAGAAGAATATGACCTCACAGGGTACATCCAGAGACTGACAATCTCCACATGCACTTCTATAAGTCCGCAAGGGGATGCGGCACATTATGCCGTGTTTTTCTTGCTTCTGAAGTTCTCCTTCAGCAGTGCAAATTTTTTCTTGCATTGGTTCACAGTTTTCCCAGGAACTGCAGCTGCCACTCTCTCCCACCTCTGATTGGTTTCCTTAGGGAAAGTCTTTAGTGCCTGTACTAGTGCCCTTTCTTGAACAGCAGACCAAACATCTTGTTCCGAACTTGAAGGACTGCCGTTTTCAGTAACCAAATCATCAGGATTCTGGTTATTCGTGAGTTTTCTCAAAGATGCCTCTCCATTATCCATCTCGACGGTAGTGCTTTCAGCTGTGTGGGTAACTGTCCCTCCTACTTCTTCTCTAGTTGTAAGTGGAGAGACAATTGACTGTGCTGGTTTCCTTTTCTCAAGAAATGAATCGAAAGCTTTGGAAGCATCTGGCTTTTGGAGAAGCACCGTTTTTGTTGCCTTCAGAATTTCTTCCACTGATCTTCCAGTACCTATGTACTCTGATATGACCTCCCATCTATGAGATATTCCTTTGGGATACTTCAGCATTCCTTTCCTCAAGAGCTCAATCTCTTCTTTTCCCCAAGGTTTCTCCTGCTTCTCAAAGTTGCTTAATGGGACACTGCCATTAGCCTCCATAGAACTATTCGGTTGCTCATTCTTCTTATCGCCTTGTTTTTTATCCTCCAAGTCAGGATTGCCCCCTCGTGCATTTTTGAGAATTTCTGCACGTTCTAAGCCTTCTCTGCCTTCCATCTGATCACATAAGCTCCTCAGCGCCTCGATATCAAGGGACATACAAAGTGTTTCCACATCATCTCCAGAGAGGTCAAGCAAATGCTGGGATATGATAGGAGCTGAAATTGTACGAATGCGTGTCCTCTCTTTCCGTAGAAGCTTCTTTTCTCTCTCTTTCACCTTCTTCTGCTGTAACGCAGCTTCAGCAGCCCGCTTTTCATCCTCCTCTTTCTGGCGTTTCTCTTCTTCAGCAATTCTGGCAGCTTCTTCCTCCTGCAACTTCTTTGCCAGATACTTGGCCGCTTTTTTCCTCTGCCTCTCTGCTTTCTCCTCCTCCTTTCTCCTCATTATCCTTGGATCTCTCTTGTAGGCATTATCAACAAGAGTGCGTACCCGTGCATATTCTTCCTTTCGAGCTTTTTCTGTGAGCTTTGCATTCTGCCTCTCCATCCACCTCTTGTGGTCACGAGATTCAGCTTGCTCGAGATCGAACTCATCGGCATGGGGAAACTCTCTCCAGCTTCTAAAAGAGTACCAAAAGTTGTAGAAATTGTCCACCTCCTTAATTGGTGTATCATCATCACCTAATGATGGGATCGGCTGGCTAACTGACCATCGACCATTCCTCATGAAAGCAGGAGCAAAGACCTTAAAGAAGTCCTGCGGTGCACAATCAGTAGGTATTTCATCATCAAACTCATCAGTGGAATCATAGATTCTCCTCTTCAAAGGATCAATCAAAGCCTCATACGCTTCTTGGATGGCCTTGAAGTGGCTTTCAATTTCCTCCTTCTTAGCTTGTTTTGCAGCTTCAGTTTCCTCAGCTAGAAGCAGTGCGGCCTGTTTGTCAGGGTGATACTTCAGGGCCGTCTCTCTGTAGCTTTTCTTAATTTGATCTTCTGTTGCAAGATACCTCAGATGGCTTAAACCCAATAAAGCATAATGGTCTTGCTGCTTGCTCCCCGAACCAGCTTTCTTTTTACCTTTGCTGCTATATGAATCAAATGATGGCATGCTTGTCTGCTCTTTATCCCCGACAACAGTCTGATCAGAACCATCCACAACTTCCTCCTCTTCACAACCAAGAAGCTTCATAGCAGCAGCATGGAAGGCATGTCCAGCAGGTTCATATTTTAAAGCCTTCACAGGAAGGCAATTTGAAGCCACATAAATTGGCTGTCCACCAATAATCACGTCTGAGTAGGAAATGAGCCCGCTTGTTTGAATCGCCATTTTGTTGGATATGAAATGACAAAACCGTGGAAAGAAGTTCCGGGGTTGATATCCACAAGCAGATCTATCCAGGTGTATTGCTCTAGTCCTCCAACGATTCAAACTGCGCTAGCAAGCAGATCTGTTCAGGTGTAATGCTCCAGTCCTCCAACAATTCAAACTGCACTTGCCATCAAAACTACATCAATATTGTTCAAATAGAAGCATTAAATAAAAAAGAACTAAAACCAAGGTTCCCAATCTTGGAGAGGCTAAGCCAACACACCCATGAAATGCAAACATTATTTCTTTTTTGAATAATAAGATAGACTTAATTAAGAAGGCACCAAGGGGGTACCCGCCCATATACAAAACAGCTTTGGGCAGAAGCCACCGTATAGAAAGTTATGCACAAAAGACAGTTTCTAACATTTCCACCAAACCACATGCACGAAATGAAGCTTTCCTGCTACACCAAAAGCGAAAAGTATACAACTAGCTTTAAAGAATCCAAAGAGGATGTAGAAGAGGAAACTTATCGTAGGCCCTTAAAATATAAATGGAATTCATCTCAGAAGCTAGGTTAAAATCGCAATCTAACCATAATGTCCAGAAAAGGAAAATAGGATCGTCATTTTGCTAATCGCAAGGTAGAAAAAGGATTTCCATCCCTTAATTCCGTAAAAGAAGTGCAGCACTTCACTCAAAATTAGCCATCGTGAGTTGCACTATTTGTGTTAGGCCAGCTGGCCGATGCTAACTGTATCGCTTCTACTCAGAGCGACCACTCGGTGAGCCAAGAAGAAAGTCCACGAGATTGTGCAAACTTGCAATTGGCAGCGCCTAATGACCCGCGATCTTAACAGCGATAGCGAAGGAATCGAAAGGGCGAAGTTGCAGGAAAGACCAACGAGAACAGAGAAACTAAAGTTAGGGCTGAAGGTTTCTGCAGGGCCCCAAATCCCCAAATCCCCAAATCGACACGAGCGCGTGGCGCCCAGCCTCCAAAGGCAAAATTCACGCTCAAACGCACCAAGAGCAACTACCGGAGAATCCCCAACCACCAGCCAGAGCACGAAATAACAAAAAGGGGCACTTCACATATTACCGGAACGGTACAGCCCCACCGAACTAATCTTTAACAATCACCCCGCGCCCAAACACGACCCAGCACAAACAAACAACAAACCCACCGCCACACCAGCCGTCTCATCGCATCCAAAGCCTGCCTTCCACTAGACAGACGACGACGACGACGACGACAGCAGCTCCTCCAAATAACAGGCGAAACCGCACACAACAGACGACGACGACGGCTGCTACTCCGATAACAGGCGAAACCAAACACAACAGAAGGAGGCGGCGGCGGCGGCGGCGGCTACAACAGGCGAAACCGCACACAAACAAAGGAAAGCAAAGCAAAACACCGAACCGAACACCAAGAATCAAGAAGAGATGCGTCCAGACAACGCCGCCGCAGGGCAGCCATGCATCGAATCCAGGAAGCCCAGCGGCGTACCTTCAGCTAGGGTTTTACAGAGAGAGAGTAGGGGAGAGGAGAGGAGAGGAGAGGAGAGGAGCGGAGCCAAGCGAAGGGGAGGTACGCGAATCGATTCGTCTTTGTTCAGTTGCCTCCGCTCGATTGGAATGGTCCGGTTCGGTGGCCTCCATTTATATTGCGAATTATGGAGGAGGATCGAATTGCAATTTTCGCAAAAAATAGGATTTGGCCCAACCATCCTCGAAGACCCACTGACTCCGGATCCGGGTGCGTAAATGATATTCTTGACCCGCTTCTCATGCTTCCTTCTTTCTTCCTATATATATATATATATTAAATCATCATTTCAATATAGATTAACATGCCTACTAGAATTGTTTGAACTTATTTCAATTTCAAGGAATTCCCCGCTGAGCAAAAACATATATAATTATTTCCTAATTTTTTTGTTTCGATTCGTGTCAAGTTCAACTGATCTCAAATTTATCGTGTACCCAATTACTCGCCGAAGATCTTTTTTTTTTTTTTTGGTCTTGATTTAATTGGGATCGGGGCTCACACTTGTATGAAATGTATCCTTTCTGCTAATTTCGGCCGGTAAGCATCGATCACAACGAATCAAAGGAATGAGTCACATGCGATTTTGGAGAAAAACGTAATCAAATGGGGTAAACAATCGAATCATTAATAGAGTGTAACACGACCGATATGAAAAAAAAGGGGCCAATTATTATTTACTCCTATATAATTATGTAGGGAAATTTCAAAAAATGATATGAAGTGGCATGCCAGTCTCAAATAAAGGTTCGAAGTGGTCACGACAGTTTCAGATAAGGGTTCGACCTCGTCGGTCGCCGGCCGGCGAAATATTCCGGCAGATCAAGGGCATTTTCGTCCAAAGACAATTTTAATTTTGAATTATTTTTTTCTTTTTTCCTTATCACCCTAAAAGTCGAGCCATTCTTTTGTCACTTCATGCCTTTATTTGAAATAAAATCCATCTCAAATCCTCATTTGAGAAAATTATAACATTTCAGCCTCTCTCTTATTTGATACAAAATTCACTTGAGATCATTATTTAAAAGTTTTTCCTAATTATTTTACTATGCGTTACCAGAAAAATAAATGAATGAATCTCCTTTCAATTTTACATATTTACATATCAGGTTAATACCATAAAAGACCCTAAACTAGTACATCTGTGATAATTTTATCCCAAACTATTTTTTTGACCATAAAAAATCTCAAACTGGTATATCTGTGACAAATATACCATGAACTATTTTTTTTACCACCAAAAACCCCAAATTGGTACATTTGTGACAATTTTACCCTTAACTATTTCTTTGACCACCAAAAACCCCGCACTTGTATACCTGCAACAATTTTACCTCATAACTAATTTTTTGACCACTAAAAACTTCAAACCAGTACATTTGTAATAAATTTACCCTTTGTTAGTGTCCGTTAAATTATATTAATATGACAAAAAATCACAAATTGGTAAATTTGTGACAAATAGAGAGCTAAAACCCAAAATCGGTACACATGTCAATTACCATGTGTCATTAAACTTAGCAATTTGATAGTAAAATTTAACAGAAACTAACATAGGGTAAATTTATCACAAGTGTATCAGTTTTGGACTTTTAATGACCAAAAAATTAGTTCGAGAGTAAAATTGTCATAGGTATACCGGTTTAGGGTTTTTGATGGTCAAAAAAATAATTTTAGATAAAATTATCATGGTGTACCAATTTAGAATTTTTTGTGATTAAAAAAATAATTTGAGGTAAATTTTTCATAAATATATCAATTTTGAATTTTTCGTATATTAACCCTTTACATATCTATCGACTCTTCCACAGTTCAGGTCGTCTCTCTTTCTCTCTCTAGCCTCAAATGCTTCTCCTGCACAGAACCTCCTCCTTCCTCCTTTGCCTCAGCCTTCCCAAACCTCGGGTACTTCTCTCTCTACTCCCTCTCTCTCTGTGCATTTGCTCCTTCCTCTTCGTGCGATTCTCCGTCGCCGGAATATCCTCGTCGCCGGACGTAACTCGCGGTTCGTGACTCTCGATGTCGATGTCGATCAGCTGATCTTCACGGGCGCTCCCAGGGCTTCCGCAAGCGTTCGCTGCTCGGATGACGCGAAGGTTCTTCCCGTCGGCCGGTGCCGGTACGCGCGGCTCTGCTCGGTCAACGGCGATGGCGGCAATGTGAGTGAGTTCTGCTTTGCGGTTGTTCTTATTCGATCTCGCGAGTGGTGATGAGCACGAGTCGTGACAGGCGCTGTGGTTCGCCGATGGGAACGATGATTAGCGAGGATGTCTTGGCTGTCTTTGAGGTCGATTTCGGTTAGGACATCCGTGGCGCTGGGAAGATTGTGTTTTGTCGAGTCCTGTGCGGAGAGATCGCGACTCCGCACAGAAATGCTAAAGCATCTGTTGCGCTCGCACGTTATTTTGGCATGGAAAGCCGAGAGAACATGCGTTGATAGACGAGCAGGTGAAAGGTGGTGCTAGTGAAGGGATAAAGGAGACTGCTGAATTTCCTTGTTAAGGCATAGTTTTGGGTGATAGAGAACGATCTTCGAGTAGGAAAGCTGCAACCTGACTATCGTATTTGTCGTTACGGAAACGTTGTTTGTTGTTAACTGATGAGATGCAATCTCTTAGCTTTTAGCTGAAGTTGGTTGCCCTTATCTGAGTGGTTGGTTATCTGGAAAAGATTTCTTATCGAACACCACAAAGTCTCTCTGTTCTTCTATTTCTCAGATTTTCTTCTTCATTTCAGGCTTACAGTCTGTCAGATGCAGAAAGTATCTGCCCCAGTGAAGAAGGCATTGATCACGGTGGAAGGCAAGACAGAGGACCACTGGCGTCGAATGAGTACTTACTTGCCTGCCTTATGATTCTGGAAATATGAGTCTATCATGTCGATCTGCTCTGTGATAACCAAAATACAAGTCTATCCGTGACTGGCTATGTGAGAGCTACTAATTAACTGTTCTGTTCAAGGAGGAGCAGGAACCATAGGATCATGATCTTTCTATGTTATACTGATCAGCACTAGTTTTCAAAATTGCAATCAGGTTTAATAGAGACAATGCATTAGTTGGTCAATTCAACTGAACAGGCTGAAACATCCTCCCATCCTCAGGATGCCATATAAGGGAGTTCAGTTGATTACTTATAGTGATTTCATCTCGTTAGTCGATGCTGCAGGATGGAAACAATGTCTCATCTCATGTGATCTGGAAAAAATAATACTAGTTCTTTCACAGTTCATGTGTGATTATAGCAATAAAGATGTTGGACCTCTTCAGATACGATGGAATAAATAGATATCAGTATGAGCACTGAAAATACAAGGTCCAATGAGTTTCTTCGCACTGCTCTATATGGATTTGCTCTTCTAAGGATGAGAATAAGTTTGAAAGTCCGTTAATGCACCCGGCTTCCAGATGCTATGGCTATTTTATTCCACCAAGGGGTGGGTCGGGGAGAGAGAGCAGAGCATGGCTAGCATGAAGGACAGTACTCTGAAGTGAATAAATTATATTTGCCTCAATGGGATGGGATTTTCTCAGCATGCTGTTGATGGCTTGCATGAGAATCTTATTAAACTTACAGTGCTAGTACTATCGATGTCTTTATCTAGTTTCGATGCACTCCTGTAAACATAAAAGCATATTATGATGACATTTTATGAGTGCTACACCGTTTGAGCCTTGATGTGTAAAAAGTGGATTGTGCTGGATTTCTGCAAGTCTGGATTGTCTCTGTATCCTTTTGTTTAAGGCTTTTAATATAGGATTGCTGCACTTTTCTTGCTCAAGAAATGATGGTGACAATGGCCAAACAAAAGAAAAGAAATGACGGTAATGATCTTTTAGGGTTAGTTGAAGACCGTTCTTTTGAACACTACTTCTTAAGCTCTGTGTTTCCTTCTCCAAGTCTCTAAACAAGTCATGCTTACAGTTTGGTCTCTTTGTTATTATGGGCTTCACTAATTTCACCTTTCTAAAATGTTGGTTTTCTTGGAAATCATCAATATTCTTTTGTACGTGTAGTTTTGCCTTTTTGTCAAAATGTTCTTAGCATTATCTTGAGTGCATTGTTTAATCTTTTTTCTTTTTGGGGTAGGACACTGAAGAAATTAAAGAGATATGGAATCGCTGGAATATTGTCCTATGGGTTGTTGAACACTGCTTACTACCTTACAACATTTCTTCTGGTCTGGTGAGTGATGGACTTACGTATGGCATAATTGCTTTTGTCTTTTAGTCGGCACTGGGATCAGCATTTCTTGATATTAAATCCTTAAACATGAGGATTTACCTTTATGGGAGTGTAATTGCAGACATATTGTCAGTGGTGTAAAGCAAGTTAGTTTGTTTGGCATCTGGCTTTGTAATTCCTGCATATGCATTAATAGATGAAACATAAAAGATGCAGCTTCACTCTACTTTGAAGGAGTATTTTGTTTCACCAATGTCCGTTGATTTTTTCTTTTATATATGAGAACTGTTAGCATCTTTGCAAGCAACAACTTTTATCTGTATTTAATTTAATAGGAAACAGCATTTAAATATACTAAGTGAGAAGAAAAGCAATATAATATGCATAGGCTGTCGAATATCAATACGGATGTAATCCTGCAGATCCTTGTTCACAATATGGGTGCTGGTGCATGGACACCTAATCATCTACTGTAATAACTTCTGCTAGTGCATTGACTCTAACTTGCTATGCATCTTTCATTGGTGGAGAATAAGTTTATCAAATTAATGTTTATCACGCACTCATGACAAAAATGAGGGAATCCATTTTTTGATTTTCACTAATACTTATAGACATCATATGCTAATCTAAACAGTTCTGCAGGTTTTACCTTGCACCGGCACCAGGAAAAATGGGCTACTTTGCCGCGGTTGAAAGGTATGCATTCTTTTGGTCATTTGGTGAGGATTAATATGGGATGTCATCATGTAAGGAACTTGCAGATTCATCAAGGTAATGGCCATGGTTTGGGCTGGAAGCCAAGTCACAAAGCTTATAAGAGCTGGAGGGTAAGCTGCTAGATTAGTATCTTCTTTTATGTAACTAATCTCTATATGCTGGCTAACCAGGTATAATAGATCTCAGCAAGGCAAATCAACTTTGCAAATGCCGATTTCCAGGGATTCTTGCTTAGCTTTATGATTATATGAGTGGGCATCTGTTGGCATTTTCCATTCTCATTCACACCTGTAAGATATTGGTGAACATTGTCGAGTTGCTTCTCATGCAGGGCCCTCGCCCTTGCGCCTTTTGTAGACAGAGGATTGTCCTGGTTTACAACACGATACAAATTTGAATCTCAGGAGAAGGTAGCTGAAACTTGAGTTCTTCAAACTCTGGCCATTTGTCTTTACAATTCACCTGGTTCAATCGGATTTTACCTCAGATCATTCTTTGTTTGCAGGCATTCTTGGCAATCGTGGGTTTTTGCTTTGGCCTGGCCATCTTACTGTTTTTGGCTGTGACACTGATCTCGGCGTGATAATGCATTCTATTTGTTGGGACACATGGTAGGTCTGTGGTCAGAGTTTTTTGTTATGGGGGATATGCGTTGACAATCTCATGTTTGGACAGCAACTTTATCCGATGATGGTCCATAGTTTCAAATGCAGCTTTAAGATAGCCCTTCAGAGATGCAATTCATTGATTTCGATTGGTTGTAGCCGGACCAACACATGGGTCCTTTTGAAATTGAGAAGCATATTTGGCTTGTTTTGCAAATGTTGAAGCTCAAAATTGTGTCATCGGCTCTTTGATTTTGCCGTTGCAAAGGTGTCATCTAGTACCGACCTTGGTTTAACATCAAAAGCCAATTGATGCATTGAAACCTTGTGGTTAATTCCCACGATAATCAGAACAAGGAAGACCAATCTGTTATTAGCACGGTACGGACATACATAGTCAAACTATTGGGGCAGTCACGAACTTCACCGACGCACAGCTGACGGATGTGAGACAACATATTGATTCGGATCAAAGCCATTTGAAGAGCCGATAATTATAGCAAAGCAAATTTCGAAGGTAGGGAGCTTGTTTTCTTCATTCCTAGACTCGGACATGAAGTGAGGATCGTCAGTAAGCCAAAGGGTAGCCCGGAGGAGCACACCTTTGAGTTGAATCAGTTTTAGGAGCTCTTTGGGATGGCAAGCGATGAGAACATGTGAGAAGGACGTCCTATTGAACTTTTGCCCCTTGGGTTGGATCTGGTGACCTGAAGATATCGAATGGCCATAGAAGATCCTACGCTTCTGAATTTGTCATTACTTGCCGGCAATTCAGAGAGTCCTGCAAGAGCAAGTGAGCCCTGGATGAATGGATCAATGTTTCAGACATTCTCTTCAGCTTCTCTCCCCCTAGAATAAGAGGGACCCACAATGTGATGATTACCAACAGGATTTATACCATATCGAAACTAAGACACAGTAATTGACTGATTAAAGCTCCATAGCAAGAAGAAATGAGCCTAAAAACTTGTCAAACTAACAAATTTACCTGCAAATATTTTCCAAACCCGAAAAGCCATACGTCTCGTATCCTGCCTTCGGATGAGTGAAGGCCAGCTGTTTGGTGGGTAAAACCTTATTTCCCTGTTCGTCTATGGAGGTCTCAAGGCCGCATGCATTGCAGAACGACTCCACTTCTGATTCCTAGGGAAGTAAAAATTCTTCAATAAATTCAAGGTGGAGAAAAATACAGATAAACAAACTCAGGGAGAGTACTACATGACATGAGTACATTAGTTAAGTCATTTTTATATCAAGAGGCCATACCTCCATCATCAGGAGATTAGACAGATGAGCTATCGGGTATGGATGAAGCTTGTAGCCGCCATTATTAATGCATAAAACAGCCAGAGCTCGAACCTTTCATTGTAAGCAAATTTAATTACCAACCAAAAACTCAAATAGGGTTAAGTGACGAAAAAATATATATATTTACTTTAAAGATATACAACCCAATGCAATCTATTCACCAATAAAGAGAACTGCTCTGCAAAACAGGTCAATTTGAAAGATTATATGGTAAGCAAGAAAAGATGATGCCCATCATCTCTCCCTGGGTCCAAGAAGGGAATGGTTCCAGTAAAAGTTTATACGACTAGAACACCAAAAGAAGGGGCCATAAGAGAAACAGTATAATTGGACAACCTTATCAATATAAGGTTCGAGGGCACAATACTGGAGATAGGACGCCTCAGCTGCTATGGTACTAAAGAAGCGGTTATAATTGCCCATCCTGAAATATCTGCCAAGTAGAAATAATTTCTGAAAGCTCGGCTCATGCAATTAACACGAAAAATCATCATGAATAACAGGATACATAAAATATTAAGTTACCAAGACAGATAGGTTATAAACACACCTCAAAACTCTTCTCGCGAAAGACATTTCTTTAGACTTGATAACAGAAGTAGGCACATGACGGAAGAACAAAGAAAGTCTCTCACCCTGTCAGTGAAGAGGAAGTGGCTCTTACTCATCCAGCGCCAAAAAATGCGAGGAATTAACAGTATAAGACACGATTAACTTAATATTCAAACCTCTGGAAGGTTTTCAGAATTGAGACAAAGCAGCACATAAAGTGAGCGATACTCCGGTTCGTTCTTGTGCATAGAGTTAGGATCTCGATTCAGATCATAAAGATTGTATAAAGATGTCAACACCTTCGCTAGCTGCTCCCTATTGAGGTGATGCAATGAAGAGATATTGAAACTGTTGGGTCCACTGCTACTAACTCTAAGCTTGTGGTGAGAAATGACATGAAAATTAACCTGCAAGAACATTAAGACAGACAGACAGACAGACAGGGAACCATGTCATTCTACAGCAAAACCCGGAAAGCTTTAGATTGTCAATTGCAAGAGGAGTCATATCGCCACATCATCTTTCCATTAGATTAAATACCAGCATCTTGACTGTGCCTAGTAAAATTTTTATGAGTTTAAAGTTTAGTATTGTTCCACTTTCATGTTCTACAAGTAAATGCCCGAAACATGAGTTAATTGGTTCGTTCACAGCCGGAGGAAGAATCAGAGAAATGTGCAGAAGCCTCACCAAGAAGAGGACCATACCATTTTCTCATACATATCAATCACTCGTTTGTCAACTATATTCTGCATGCTCAGGTCTTGTCTTATGGAACGGGTTCTGTCAAATATGAAGTCATGAATTGTTTCAAAAGGCTCTGGTGTAGAATTCATCAAGCCCATAAGGTAGTCTAGAGTGCTTCCCAACACTGAAAAAGGTCGTATATCCGATAACCGCACATGCTTCGTGGATATTGTCCTGCAAAACTAGAGACATTGATCCAAGGCAATTTCACCATTTAAGTCACATAAGTTTTGTTTCCGGGGAAATTCCCAGAGCAGTTCATTCATATTTCTCAAAGAAGAAGTTACACCCTTCACTAAAAGTAAAAACGAAGTAAAGTCTACCTTTTTGACAGCAAGTTCGGGAGATGTTTTCACCGGATTACCATGCAACCTCTCAAACACAGCTAAATCGCGTAACCGTTCACGCTGGGCCATCTCCCCCACTGCAATATGTGCCAAATAAATCGCACGAAATATGACACATTGCTGAACAGCCACACAAAAAGCATAACAATCTGAACCCCAGAAAAGTGTAAAGCATTCACACAGCCATCCTCAGCTCCCCTGCACTTGTGCAAGAGATTTCATGACCCGGACCATTTAAACGGCACCTCAAAGAAACTCGGCTTGAGGAACTTGAATTGGACTAAACACGCCACGTCCCCGAAAACTGCCACCAAGTGTTTCGCCGGCCAAGTCATCGACCCAAATGCAGTAGCAGAGGAGCGGCAGCGATCTTCCGACCCTAAATTTCATATCTCATCTACCGACTTTGATGCTACGGGATCACACCACTGATTTAGCCCAAACCCATCATGCGACTACTAAGGAGAGCGAAACAAGGCAATCGGGAATCACCAAAAGCAGAGATTTTGACAACTAACCAGGGCACATGTAAGGGCAAGTCCCGACTACGGTCGCGAATTCACCGCAGTCTCGCTCATCCACTCGATCCTGATCAAGCCGGCGCTGTTCTCGCTGCTCCCGATTGCCCATTGAGCCCCCGGCGACGGCCTCAGAGGCATGCGCCGTCGCGTCTCCGGAATCGAGGTACGAATCTTTGCGATGACGTGCTCGAGCATCGCCACCGGTCCTGTTGGGAGGAGGTCGATATCGCGACCGGTGGCTGGATGAGTGGCTTGACGAAGAAGAAGAGGAGGAGGGGTTCCGGCGAGGGTTCTGCTGCTGCTGCTGGTTCTGCCTCCTCTCCATGATCGACGAAGAACATCTCGATCGGGATCGAATTGAAACATTTACGAAGTATAAGAAGTCCACTTTGGACATTGCACTTCGTAAATTTTTCTAATCAAGATTAGTCTTTTCTAAATCTGACTAATCAGATAAAAAGTTTAGGTGCTTGATTGGTGAGAACTCGCAAATTTAGGGATCGAAAATCGCCTAATTCGTGGAATTTTTTTTTGCATTGGAACATTTGAGCTTATACTTCACATAGTTCAATCTCTGATTAGGTGATATTGATATTCATACATGTCAATTAAGGTGGTCGACAACACCGACATGCACAACAATAGACGCCAATGTTCTTACTTACCACGTCGTGCATTCTTTCTCGATCAGCCATTGCATGGTGACTTTGCCTCCAACTGTTGTTGCCGCCTCCATCATCATTGCAGCAGTTGGAGTCCGTCTTTCATTGGTGCAACTGTCGCGGCAACAATGATGGCCTCCTCAAGAGATTCGTCTCAAAGGCGGAGGAGACCATGCTCGCCATCACCGACGAGCTTGGATCAAGATCTCGCTCGATCTAGATGGCACTCGAGAAAGACGACCTTGCTTTCTCGAGCGAGCTTTCGTGAGCACGATGAATGTGACGATATACTCTCCCAAATTCAAGTTTGGTTGCAACACATTGACTCCCAATCTTTTCCTTCTTCTTTGCTAAGATGCAGATAATGTGATCTATGAATCATCTCTCAAATTTCTCCTTTTTCCATAGACAAAACTCCTATTTTTATCCCTTGCCAACACAAGATGTGAAAATTAGTTTAAAAAAACATATGTGAAAAAAAGGTTACTTGAACTTATTGACTTTTCGGAATTCGATGGGTGCGATTCTATCCCATCTGTGGACCGAGATCCACTTAAGTGTTTGAAAAAAATGACCTAATTGATCTATAAATTTTGATTTAATATGTAATACGGTTATGAATTTTTAATTTGTTCAATGTGTCCATGAATCGTAACTCACTGTTCAATATGATCGCCGAACTATTTGTAATGTGATCTTTGAATTTTTGGTACATGTTCAATTTAGTTCTTATATCGTATGAAAATATCCAATGTTGTTCTTGAATTTAAATCGATGAAGAGATAACATCGAATGTTTTCATTTACGAAAAGTTCAGGAACGATATTGGATAAATTAAAAATTTAGAAATAATTCGAGTAAAAGTTTGGGGATCCAAGTTAAATAAATTAGAAGCCGGGAATCACTAAGCCAAAATCGGGGGAACATTTAACTAGAATTTAGAAGCCCCCAACAACCCACCCGCAAGAAGGACATGGAAAATGCTCAGCGACGTGGAAAATCAAAGGAATCGCATCATCACCTTCATCTTTACCTTCATCTTCATCCAGGTAATGCAATTAGAATCCTGAAGCAAAACCCATTTGAATCTCGATACTGATTCCCAAAATGCTCAATTTCTTCAATGGAAATCTCTACTCCGCCTTCCCCAAGCGCCTCCTGGTCACATGGTCTACGCTTCGTCAAGCTCCACATTCGCCGTCGCCGTCGCCGTCGCCGTCGCCGTCGCCGTCGTTGCTGGTCGATCGCCTCGTGGAATCGCTCGGCCTGCCCTTAGAGTCCGCCGTTTCGATCTGCAAGAAGCTCAGAATCGACGGCAAGGTCCCGGACGACGCCGAGAGAGCTAGTTCCGTGCTTGGGTTCTTGAAATCCTGCGGCTACGACGAGGCGCGGCTGGCGAAATTGATCGCGAAGCGGCCGTCTCTGCTCCTGTCTGACGTGGAGTCGACCCTCAAGCCACAGATGCAGTTCCTCCGCGAGAGCGGAGTGTCGGGTTCGGTCTTGCTCAGCGCCATGGCCGTGAACCCTGCGGTCTTTAACAAGAGCGTGGATTCGTTCTTGAAACCCCAGATTGATTTCCTCAAGAAGTATCTCAGGAGCTCGGATGCGTTCGATACCGCCATCAGGCGCAACTTGTGGCTCTTGACTGCGAATCACAGGCGTAATTTGGGCCCGAACATCAAGCTCTTGATGAGCGAAGGAGTAAGCATCGATGACATATCGCTGCTGATGATCCGGCAACCGAGAGCTCTGACACTCAAGGTTGATAGGATAGCTTCCGTTGTCGAATCTGTCAAAAGGTTCGGGTTCGAGCCGGGGTCGATGAAGTTTGTGAAGGCCGTGAGGGTGATGTTGTCGATGAACGAGTCGACTTGGCATAACAAGGTGGAGTTTTTCAAGAGCTTGGGCTGGTGTCAAGAGGATGTCGTGTCTATGTTTATGCGGTATCCCCGTTTCTTGACTGTCTCGGAGGACAAGGTTAGGAGAGTAGTGGAATTGATAGCTCAGGAGGACATAGTATTTCATCCATTGTCTCTTACGTATTCGATAGACAAAAGGCTTCAGCCTAGGCATAGCGTGATTAAAGTCTTGTTGTCCAAGGGCTTGCTCGAAAAGGATCGAAGAACTATCAATCTGTTTAAACTGTCCGATAAGTTATTCCTGGAGAATCATGTGATGAGGCACTTGGACGAGGTTCCCCATCTGATGGAGATATTCAGAGGCTCTGTGACCCCATAGGAGAACCGAAAATACGAGGGACATTTGTTCGCTTCTACATGAGCTGATTGTCGGGTTGGGGATCCTGTCTGCTTGATAGCAGCTTGATGAATAACTGTTGTGTCAATCAAGGAAGCAACTTGAAATGGTCTGGTAAGATTGTGAAACTGGACTTTGTTGAATCCGTGCCTTGTTGGGTGATACTTTGCTAGTCATTCCTATCTCTTACTTTACTCGGAAAAGGTCAGTCCATATCTCCTGGCATCGGTGTTACCACTTTGTCTCGAGAAGCTTTGCAGTTTTCCTTCTCTCTCATATGCAGCGGTGTCTTCTGTCTATGAATGAGATGTGGGGCAGTATGTAAACGATGATCTGAGTCATTCCAGTCGGCCACGGTAATTGGAATTTGGAAATTCTGGATGCTCGCTCGTTTCTGGCATATTTATGGGGGAAAAGGTGGTAAATAAAGAGATCCAAGACAGGTTATCATCGGCAATGGCAAGTTATCTAAGTTCACAGATGATACGCTCCTTTGGGCTTCAGCATTGGAGAAGCCCTTGAGAATGGCAAAGAGGTTTTTCTGGGATGCCTAAATTGCATGAACTGAGAAGGGTTTCTCCCGAAATACTCTAGTCTAAACACATGAAGGAAACGCTACTCCCATGCTCGATGTAATACTTGTTTTGCGAAACCACTCCCCGTGTAACCCTCGCTTTATATATATTGTTGAATAAACATTAAATGTCCGTTTTTTATTAGTGCGTTATTTCAGCAGTTTTATAGGAAAATGAAATGTCAAGAGTCAGCAGTTACTCTTACGGGTGATAATGGGTTTTAATTTTGGTTTATGGCTATTAATAGAATTGCCTATAATTAAGTTTATTTCAGTTTTAGAAGGGCAGACTACAACCTATAAATAAATCATTGTATTGCTTGCAAGGATGACACAGAATCGAGAATAAAGCCTCTCTTTAGAAATTATTTTTTCTCCACAAGTCCATAGTTTGCAGCCAACAATTTTTTTTACAAATTGGTATCAGAGCCGATGGGGAGTGTAATCAATAATATGCCGCTGCCCCGATTAACGAAGGTGAACTACGAGAATTGGAGCATCCAAATGAAAGCTCTTCTCGGTTCTGTGGATTGTTGGGAGGTGGTTCTAGAAGGTTTCGAAGAACCAGAATCTACCGCAGGATATACGGCGGCTCAAAATAAGGCGTTGAAAGAAACGCGATCAAAAGATAAGACGGCATTGTACATGCTGTTCCGAGCTGTTGATGAGTCGGGCTTTGAGAAGATTGCGAGTGCAATAACTTCAAAAGAAGCGTGGGACATCTTGGAGACTGCGTACAAAGGAGCCGACCGAGTTAAACAAATTCGCCTTCAAACTCTTCGCAACGAGTTGGAAGGCATGAAGATGAAGGAGTCGGAAGGTGTGTCCGATTACATCACGCGTGTTCCAACCGTGGTGAATCAACTCAATCGAGACAGAGAAAAGTTGTCCGATGTGCGGATCGTGGAGAAGATTCTGAGGTCGTTAACCGACAGTTTCGAGAATGTGGTATGTGCCATAGAAGAGTCAAAGGATCTAGCAACGTTCACGGTCGATGAGCTTGCCGGTTCCCTTATGGCACATGAATATCGTAAGAAGAAGAAGGAGGAGGAGACACTTGAGCAGGCACTTCAAACCAAAGCATCGATCAATGACGAAAAGATATTCTATTCTCAAAACTTTCGAGGTAAATGGCGTGGCCGTGGTGGTCGAGGAAATAGTCGCGGTGGGAAAAGCCGCGGTCAAGAAGGGTATCATGAGGAGAAGGGGCAATCAAACCAACAGAATTGGCGTGGAAGAGGAAGCGGTCGTGGAAGAGGCGGTCGGTCAAATTATTCCAACATCGAGTGCTACAAGTGTGGCAAATATGGTCACTATGCGAAGGATTGCAATTCCGATAAGTGTTACAATTGTGGAAAGGTGGGGCATTTTGCAAAAGATTGTCGAGTCGAGAAAAAGGTGGAAGAGACAACCAACCTAGCCACGGAAGATGAGGTGAAAGAAGGTTTTCTCTTAATGGCATATAACAAAGTCAACACCGACAACGACACGGTGTGGTACCTTGACACGGCTGCAAGCAACCATATGTGCGGGCACGAGCATTGTTTCAAAGAGATGCGAAAGGTTGAAGCTGTATCTGTATCGTTTGGAGATGGCTCGAAGGTTGAGGTCAAAGGCCAAGGTACGATTTATTATTTACAAAAGGATGGTTTAGTTGGGTCAATCCAAGATGTGTATTACGTACCAGACCTCAAGAGCAACATTTTAAGTATGGGGCAACTCATGGAAAAAGGTTATTCGGTTTTTATGAAAGACCGGATATTACTATTGAAAGACAAGCAAGGGCGTTCAGTCGCTCAAGTTGAAATGGGGAGAAATCGGATGTACAAATTGAATTTGAGAAGTGTACGAGAAAAATGTTTGCAAGTCAACGTAGAAGACAAGGCATCACTGTGGCATCTCCGTTTTGGTCACCTACATCATGAAGGCCTAAACAAGTTGGCAAAGAAGAACATGGTGCACGGACTACCGGACATGGAATACGAGGGAAAATTTTGTGAAGAATGTGTGCTCGGAAAGCATGCGAGAATGTCGTTTCAAAAGAAGGCAGAATATCGGGCTAAGCAACCTCTCGAGTTGATTCATTCCGACATATGTGGACCAATCACCCCCGAATCTTTCAACGGGAAAAGGTATTTCATTTCCTTTATTGATGATTTCTCACGAAAAACTTGGGTTTATTTTCTGAAAGAAAAATCCGAGGCGTTCGAGGTGTTCAAAAAATTCAAAGTGCTGGTGGAAAAGGCAACCGGTAGACACATCAAATCTGTACGATCCGATAGAGGTGGCGAGTACACTTCAACGGTTTTCATGGAGTATTGTGAGGAGCAAGGCATAAGGCGATTTCTAACCGCACCGTACTCTCCACAGCAAAACGGTGTGGCCGAGAGGAAGAACCGGACCATTCTCGACATGGTTCGGTCAATGCTCAAGAGCAAGAAAATGCCGAAGGAATTTTGGGCGGAAGCCGTGCAATGCGCCGTCTATGTTCAAAATCGGTGTCCACATGCGAAGTTGTATGATCAAACACCACAAGAGGCATGGAGCGGACAAAAATCGACAGTCTCTCATCTCAAAGTATTCGGCAGTTTGGCCAACGCACACGTGCCGGATCAGCGAAGAACAAAGCTCGAAGACAAAAGCAAAAGATATATTTTTATTGAGTATGATGAGAAAACAAAAGGATACAAGCTATTCGACCCGATAAGCAAGAAGGTTCTAGTGAGCCGTGATGTACGAGTTCATGAAGCAAATGAGTGGGAGTGGAATAAAGCAACAAAGGGTATCATCAAAGTCGGAGAATCATCAACTGCTATACCAACAACCATACCGGAAAATTCTGAAACCATTGATGATGAAGATGAACCGCGACAACCCAAAATGCGAAGTTTACAAGATTTGTATGATTCGACAAATGAGGTACACCTTGTATGTCTTTTGGTGGATTCTGAGAATATAAGTTTTGAACAGGCGGTGCGAGACAAGAAGTGGCAAACTGCCATGGACGAGGAGATTAAAGCAATAAATCGCAACAACACATGGGAGTTAGCAAAATTGCCGAAAGGAACTCAGCCCATTGGTGTCAAGTGGGTGTTTAAGAGAAAGATGAATGCTCAAGGGGAGATAGAACGGTATAAGGCGAGACTTGTAGCAAAGGGATACAAGCAAAAGGCGGGAATCGACTATGACGAGGTGTTTGCTCCCGTTGCAAGAATGGAGACAATCAGATTGCTCATTTCACAAGCGGCTCAATTCAAATGGCCGATATTACAAATGGATGTCAAGTCGGCATTCTTGAATGGTGTGCTTGAAGAAGAAGTTTATATCGAACAACCACTCGGGTACATGAAAATCGGAGAAGAAAAGAAGGTGTTGAAATTGAAGAAGGCACTTTACGGGTTGAAGCAAGCACCGCGGGCATGGAATACTCGTATCGATACATACTTCAAGGAGAACGGGTTCGAGCAATGTCCCTACGAACATGCCCTTTATGTGAAGAAGAGTGGAGGTAATATGTTATTTGTTGCTCTTTATGTTGATGACCTCATTTTTATGGGGAATAATAATGAAATGATACAAAAGTTCAAGAGCACAATGACACGGGAATTTGAGATGATAGATTTGGGCTTGATGAAGTTTTTCCTTGGTCTGGAGGTAAGACAAGGAAAGACGGGTATCTTTGTATCCCAGGAGGCATATACAAAGGAGATTTTGAAGAAGTACAAGATGGAGTCTTGCAATCCGGTTTCAACACCAATGGAACCGGGTGCAAAACTCTCTAAGTTTGATGGAGGAGAACGAGTCGACGCAAGCAAATACCGGAGTTTAGTGGGAAGCCTTCGCTATCTCACATGCACAAGGCCGGACCTTGCATTAAGTGTCGGCATTGTAAGTCGGTTCATGGAGGAGCCAGTTTATTCACATTGGAAGGCATTGAAGCGAATCCTACGGTACATCCAAGGAACAATGTCACTCGGGTTATTCTATACAAATGCGGCAGATTACAAATTGGTCGGGTACTCCGACAGCGATTGGTGCGGAGACTTGGACGATCAGAAAAGCACATCGGGTTATGTGTTTTTTATGGGTGACACGGCATTTACCTGGCTTTCAAAGAAGCAACCGATTGTGACACTCTCGACATGTGAAGCTGAATATGTGGCAACATCTTTGTGTATACGTCATGCGATATGGCTCAGAAATTTGTTGGGCAAGTTGGAGCAACAACAACTCGGTGCGACTGTGATACGAGTTGACAACAAATCAGCAATTGAGTTGAGCAAGAACCCGGTGAATCATGAGAGAAGCAAGCATATTGACGTTCGCTTTCACTTCATCCGAGATCAAGTGAAGGAAGGGGGTGTGGAATTAGTGCACGTGGCAAGTCGGGACCAAGTCGCGGATATTTTCACGAAACCGCTACCGACGATACTTCTCGACAACTGCAAAAGATTGATCGGCATGAAAGATGGCAGAAGCATTTAAGTTTATGGGGGAGTCTTGTTGAATAAACATTAAATGTCCGTTTTTTATTAGTGCGTTATTTCAGCAGTTTTATAGGAAAATGAAATGTCAAGAGTCAGCAGTTACTCTTACGGGTGATAATGGGTTTTAATTTTGGTTTATGGCTATTAATAGAATTGCCTATAATTAAGTTTATTTCAGTTTTAGAAGGGCAGACTACAACCTATAAATAAATCATTGTATTGCTTGCAAGGATGACACAGAATCGAGAATAAAGCCTCTCTTCAGAAATTATTTTTTCTCCACAAGTCCATAGTTTGCAGCCAACAATTTTTTTTACATATATGTCTGCCTTTAGAGCCTCGATGAAACCTGCTATTGCAACTAGGTAGAAAGATGGAATCTCTTGCTGCAGTACCTATGATAGAACATTGAAGGTACTCATGCACATATTATGAAGACTGTATTCTGCACGAAATTTTCTTTGTATTGAAATGATCAGCTTCTCTGTTTTATTGAATCTTGATCATGAGCATGCTCATGTACTTGCCTCCATAAAATAGATGGATCCATGAAAGCTATGCTCATGACATGCTCTGAGGCTGCACGGTTGAGTTCTTGTCGAAAGTTCGAATCAATTGTTGCAGCTTCTTGGAAGTCGCAGACTGAAAAGAACATTGGCCCAACCTAAGCCTAGTTAGCATTAAGCAGATCATTTTTCCAAGCCATTGGCAATAAATGGAAGGGAGATAAAAGGTAGGAGATAAACTGGTTAATGAAGGTTGTTTTGATTTGATCCAGTTGCTTGTTTGCTTCTCACCGCGGCATACTGACTTTGACCATGACAAACGAATGATCACCCGTATCGGTTGAGAAGCTACTACTTACCTTACTATTTACCTTTTAAGCCTTTTGGAGAAGTTGCTAATTTTTATTTTTTTTGCGGAGTGTCCGCTAATACACGCGCAATTACCGACACGATGGCGAACATCAGAGTCATGGTCTACTAACACTTGAGGAAAAATTGCCGAGTAGGAATCGAGGATATAACTAACTAGAGCAATATACAAACTCGAAACTTTTTACCATGAGCTGAATTCTACGTGACATATAAGAAATGGGAATTCGCTAATGCTTGTATAGATGTACTGACTTTTTTTGAACATCGATCGACCCCTCTTTAATTTCAAAGGCATAATCTACAATGACAATGTTCTATTGATTTAATTGGCAAAGCCATCAAATGTAATATGTTGTGGTACGTAATAGCATGGGTCTCCAAAGAAGTAGTGTTGGTGAAAGCTATGTTTGTTTGGTCAGATGGTGAATGCTATGTTTGCAGGGTTTATTTTTGTTAAAGTATAAAGCTATCAAAAATTCAAAACTATGCTTATCGTGACAGATTTATCCTATTTTTTTTTCAACATATAAAACTCCAAATCATACCGACCGTGACGGGTTTTTTTCTAAACTTTTTGTTCTAACATAAAGAAAAAGTACACACTTGTACCTTGCGATACACTTACCCTCTCTCCGTCAATGTTCCGATAGATAATGTTTTAGCCAAAAACGACGTCGTTTATTTCACTTTAACGTGTGGGCGCCATGTTAATATCATTCGCCATCTGTTGCCCACATGGAGGCGTATCTTCAACGTTGCTCGTCGACGGAATCTAGATTGGCGATAAATGTGTCACGGAAATATAAAATTTTGGGATTTTTTATATTATAAAAAAATTAGAGGATAAATGTATCGACATAAATTTGAAATGTCGGATAGCATTTTCCATTCTTTAAAAAGAAGGGTTAATACCACGAAAAACCCTAAACTGGTACACTTATGATAATTTTACCCAAAACTATTTTTTTGACCATAAAAAATCCCAAACTGGTACATTTATGACAAATATACCCTGAACTATTTTTTTGACCACAAAAAACTCCAAACTGGTATACATGTGACAATTTTACCTCGATCTAATTTTTTAATATTATTTTTTATTTTTCAATTTTTTTTATTTTTTCTTTACCTTTTTTTTTTGTCTCTTCAACTTTGGCCGGTCGCTGGACCGGCGACCGACCAGAAGCGGAAGCTGGCGAGGTTAGCCCCGCTGGCCAGGCTCGACCTCGCCAGCGTTGGGCGAGGCGAACCTCACCAGGTAACGGCGAGGCCGACCTCGCCCTACAACGGCGAGGCCGAGCCCTCGCCAGCCGAGCCCTTGCCAGATCCGGCGAGGCTTGACCTCACTGTTGCCTGGCGAGGCTCGACCTCGCCGTTGCCGGGCGAGGTCGACCTCGCCCAATGCCGGCGAGGTCGAGCCTCGCCAGCGGCAGGCGGGGTCGGCCTCGCCAGCGGCAGGCGGGGCCGACCTCGCCGACTTCCGCCTCTGGCCGGTCTGGCGACTGGCCAAAGTTGAAAAGAAAAAAAAAAAGGTAAAGAAAAATAAAAAACATTAATAAAAAAATTTGAAAAATAAAAAAATATTAAAAAATTAGTTCGAGGTAAGATTGTCATATGTATATAAGTTTGGGATTTTTGGTGATCAAAAAAATAGTTCAGGGTATATTTGTTACGAGTGTACTAATTTGAGGTTTTTATGGTCAAAAAAATAATTTAGGGTAAAATTATTACAAATATATCAATTTAGGGTTTTTCGTGGTATTAACCTAAAATGAAATAAGGGACGGGTTCCTTCAACGGCTACGCATTGGCAAACCCTAGACACAGCACCCGATCCAAACCACCTTCTTCGCGAAGCAGAAGAAGAACCAGCGACCGACCGAGGAAACATCAAATGGTCCGAATCGCACAGCAGAGGAACAACAAGGTAAGCTCGACTTCTGCTCCCCGCAATGTTCAAATTTCCGGCTAAAAATCTCTGCTTGTTCGCCCCAAAACGCTCTCTGGCAACGTCTTCGCCGCCACCGCTGGTGGATCGTCTCGTGAAATCGCTCGGCCTTCCTCTGGAATCCGCTGCTTCCATCTCCCGGAAGCTCGGCGCCCACCGAAACGGCGCCGCAAGAGCCGATTCCGTGATCGGGTTCCTGCGTTCCTGCGGGTTCGGCGATGCGCAGATCGCGAAGTTGGTCGTCAACGGGCCGTCCCTCCTCCTGTCGAGCGTGGAATCGACCCTCAAACCGAAATGGGAGTATTTCCGCGGGATCGGGGTGTCGGATTCGGTCTTGCTCGGCACGATCGCCGGGAACAGCAGGTTCTTCACCAGAAGCTTGGATTCGTACTATAAGCGGCAGGTGAATTTCCTCAAGAAGTACCTGAGGACCTCCAATGAGTTGGATATCGCGATTAAGCGGTGTTCGTGGCTCTTGACTAGCAATCACAAGTATGCCTTGGAGCCTAACATTGATCTTTTGATAAGGGAGGGAGTGAGATCCGAGGACGTGTCGCATCTGATGGTGTATCAACCTAGGGCGCTGGTGATGAATGTGGAGAAGATGGCTTCTGTCGTTGAATCCATCAAGGGTCTTGGGATGGAGCCGTCCTCTGCGAATTTCATACATGGTCTCCGGGTGATGTCTTCGTTGAAGGAGTCGACTTGGCATAAGAAGGTGGAGAATTTCAGTAGTTTGGGTTGGTCTCAAGAGGAGTGCTGGTCGATGTTCGTGCGTCGCCCGCTCTGTTTGGCTCTTTCTGAGAAGAAGATTAGGAGGACAGTGGATTTTTATCTGAATACCGCATCAATAGCTAGGGAGGTTATCGTCAGTCAGCCTTTGCTTCTTCAGTTTTCGGTCGACAAAAGGCTTTGGCCGAGGCATCGTGTGGTTTCGGTTCTGCGGTCCAAGGGCCTTCTTGAAAAGCAAAAATCAATTGTGATGCCGTTTAAACTATCCGAAAAGCTGTTCTTGGAGAAATACGTGATGAAGCACCTGGAACAAGTTCCGCATCTGATGGAGATATACAGGGCCTCTGCCACCGCGTGAAAGAGTTATCTGATAGAAATTCAAGGACCTCAATTTATCGCTTCCGCATGAGCTGATTGTTGGGTTGGCAGTCCTGTCTATTTTTATGAGAAGCTTGATTGAATGCTCGCATCGAAGCAGGAGGGTACTCGAGGCTTCCGATTTACCTGTGGCATCTATTGGGTGATTCTCCTGCCTGTTGAATAGGGATCATCCCGGCGCAATCAGATATTGAAATGCTGCGCAAAACATAAGTTTGCATGTAAGAACAGAGCTTCTAGAAAAGCAGTATGATTAACTGCCCTCTCTGCTGCTGATATTGCCCTGCAACTCAATCTGCTAACATCCTGCTCTGGACACTCCTTATCATGCAGGCATGCTTGTGAACGAGATTCACGGCAGTCTCCATAGGATGTCCTGTCCGAGGACAAGCTGTTAGAACCCCATTTACTTTAGTTGATTCAAGGAGAAACTATGTCCATTATGAGATTTCTTGCAATGCAGTCTCTCTAACCCTTGAAAGGGGAATGCCGTTGCGTTCCCCGCATTGTTTTGTGTTGTATCGTGCATGATTAACGTTTAGCAATGGCCAATCTTCTTGCTAAGTCTTGCCTTTTCAGAACATTGCCAACATTCTCTGCAGTCACAATTGTTAAAATGAGACTCACAACAAAATAGGGAGTAAAAATGAGAGAAAGAGAAATCGAGATACAAGGTTTATCCTGATTCACTTTTAAGCTACGGCTGCATCTAGCATATGATTCACAGTCACTAAAGCCTTCACTGTCACCGTCTACTGTGGAAGAAAATATCCATCCAATGTCAATTTTTTTCCTTTCACAGTTCAATTAGCCACCTTGGATAATGCCATAGCCTTCCGACATAAAGGACAATACTCAGGTCCACCGTGCCCTCCACCATGACTCACCTCATATCAAATAGCCAAGATAATTCGGTTTTAACTTCTCTATGCCACTAGTCTTGCATGCGATTTTGACAACCTGATCTTAGGTATTGCACGAGTCGCACGGCCTAGGATCAGAGGTTCTTCGGCCTCAAGACTTTGGGGGTTGACCAAATCCGAAAGAGAAGATTTGACTTTGCGCTCTGATTCCTCACAAATCTATAAATTTGCGACAAAGTGAAGCTCAGAGCTAAGTCAATCAAATTTAATTAAATTAAAGAACAAATTTTGGAAAACAAAAATGCAATGGGATTCACATGGCATTGGCACTAATCGAATCACCATCTCATAAGCAATGGTAGCAAGTAAAATCAACACATATTTATTATCCAATAAAAAAAAAATTCAACACATACTCTTTTACCCAAAAGTACTCCAACGGCTATTGCCATAATAATAATAAAAAGTCACCTTTTCGGCAAAACCCTAGAACAGAAGCCCAATCGCTCCCCAGCCTCCTCCCGTCCACAAAGCAGTAGAGACTCGAAAAGCAGAGGAGGCGATGGCGATCGCCGACTGAGGTAAAATTTCTATCTCCATCCGCTCGAATCCCAAGAACCCTTTTCGCATTGCGCCCATCGCTGTGCTGGGATCCATTCCGATTCCTCAAATGTTCAGAGTTCCAGCTAAAAATCTCTTCTTGTTCGCCCAAAGGCGCTTTCTTGAAACCTCGGCCGCGCTCCTTAAACCTCCGAAATCGCCGCCGCCGCCTTCTTCCTCATCGGCATTGGTTGATTGTCTCGTGAAATCGCTTGATCTTCCTTTGGAGTCCGCTGTTTCCGTCGCTCAGAAACTCGGTGCCCACCAAAATGGCGTCGAAAAGGCCGATTCCGTGGTCAGGTTCTTGCGTTCCCGCGGATTCGGCAAAGCCCAGACGGCCAAATTGGTCACTAATGGACCGTCGCTCCTCCTGTCGAACGTGGAATCGAATCTCAAGCCGAAGTTGGAGTATTTCCGTGAAGTCGGATTATCGGAATCGGTCTTGCTCGCTACAATAGCTGGGAACAGTAAGTTCTTTTGGAGAAGCTTGAACTCGTACTATAAACCGCAGATTGAGTTACTCAAGAAGTATCTGAGGACCTCCAGTGCGTTGGATGTTGCGATTAAGCGCTGTTCATGGCTTTTAACCGTTGACCGCAGGTACCTTTTGGAACCTAATATCGATCTCTTGATAAGGGAGGGAGTGAGATTTGATGATATAGCGATTCTGATGCTGTATCAACCTAGGACATTAGTGACGAAGGTCGAGAAGGTGGCTTCTTTTGTTGAATCCGTCAAGGGTCTTGGAATGGAACCGTCCTCTACGAGCTTCATACATGGTCTCAGGGTGATGTCGTCGATGAATGAATCGACTTGGAATAAGAAGGTAGAGAATTTCAAGAGTTTGGGTTGGTCTCAAGAGGATTTCTTGTCAATGTTTGTGCGTTGCCCGCACTGTTTGGCTCTTTCCGAAAAGAAGATTAGGAGGACGGTGGATTTTTATCTAAACACAGCATCTATAGCCCGAGATGTTATAGTCAGTCAGCCTCTACTTCTTCTGTTTTCAGTCGACAAAAGGCTTCGGCCAAGGCATGGTGTGATTACATTTTTGTCGTCCAAGGGCCTTCTTAAAGTGGACAAACCCATTGTAACGCCGTTTAGACTAACTGAGGAGTTGTTCATGAAGAGATACGTGATGAAGCATGCGGAACGAGTTCCGCATCTGATGGAGATATATAGGGGCTCTGCCACTGCACAATCGAGTATTTAATAGAAAATCAGGGGTCTTAAATTGATCTTCTCTACACAAGCTGATCGTCGTGTTCCTGTCCTGTCTATTTGTTTGGATGCCTGATTGAATGCTCAGATCAAAGCCGGAGGCAACTCGAAACTCCCCATGCACTTGTATCCCAATTTTTGTGATAGAGATTGAATTAGTAGATGCATGGATCTGTCGTGAGCTGTGGGCCAGACTTTGAAGACAGTTCTCAGCATCCATCGCCTCCATCTCGGTCCAATGGTGCTAAATTAGATTCAGCAAAACATTCATGTTATGAAACCTAGTCGAATGGACAAGTAGGGATTGACTTCTTCTTCTTCTTCTTCTTCTTTGAAGACAGTTCTCAGCATCCATCGCCAACGCATAAACACGATGATATATCAATAACAAAAGTATTCTAAGAAATCTCAGTTTTAGCTTAGATTTCTTTGTATCTAGAGCATTTCTCCTGACAAGTTTTTGGAAGATTTCTCAACGTGTATGACATTTCTCATCAGTCAGAACATGATGTCTGATTGCATCTCATTTGGAAGACAACTAGGATGTCATTAGTTATGAATCTTTTGACACCTTAATGATTTTATCCAGAATAGATAGGTTTGTCAATTGATGTCGCAACGGAAAAGGATCCACAGCAATGGTTCATCTCACCTCTAGTTTCTAGTCGAGTCGGGTTGCAAGCCCACCGATATAGTCAATGTTAAAATGCAAAAACTTCTATATTTCATTTTACCTGCTTAGATTGCATATCAACCAATTAATCAATTCTTGTGTTTAAAGTTACTAGGAGTAGAAGAGAGGTTGGGATTAAGGCACGCAAAACTGAAACCCTTTCTTCGTCGAAATTTTTCCTCAGGTTGGGACGCATGATTTCTTCAAATTACGTGCCAATTTATAGCCCGAAGTCGAGTTAATAAACAATGAATTGAACATGGCCCTCCTCAGATAACTGATAGATAGTCGAATGGACACATATTTTAGATATTTCGAAGTCTAACGGCGTGATATGCAGTTAACACCAAGAACCGATGAGACGTTTCGGCACGATCCTCGTGTCCTGGCTTCAGCCTTACACTTGAGAACAGTGCGCTTAGAGGGCAATGTCGCTTTGTTTGATCGGTGCGAACTTGAAACGGCAGTTCGTAATTAGAAACCCCAAGCTTCTTATGTACGAGATTGACGGAAGGGCTTCATCCAACATGATAATGATGAGCATGCTCTGGTTTGTCGAGCTGAGTTCATGGAAGATCAAATCACGAAAGACATGTCTCAACCAAAAGAATGCAAGAATGACTGAAGCAAGACCCAAGCAAACTTACTTTTTTAGGTCGAAGTGAGTAGATTAAAGAAACACAGACACCATTAACCTTTTGATCAAAACATCCATATATAAGATTGTTACAACAGATGGAGGAAATTTATATGATTGGATGAGAAAAAAGGATGGGCTTGGAAACACAAAATCTAAAAACCCATGAAGAAACGGAGAGGCTGCTAAATCCAACTTGACCAAACAAAACTTATTCTCAGTTGGTGAGCTCCATGATGGCCGTAACGATATCTCCATCTGCAGCTTTGAGTGCCTTTACAGCCCTTGACTTCGAGACTCCTGCCTGTGTCATCACTAACTCGATGTCCTTGGGCTCCACATCTGTCTCATCCACTTCTTCATCATCCTGAGCCACAGTTGATGACTCGGGCTTCGAGATGACATGACTGAGATCAGGGGCCTTGAACTGCTCAGCTGCTTGAGACTGCAACTGTGAGCTCAAGTCCTCAATCTTCGCTTCCCCAAAAATGACATATGTGTCTGATGTCGGGCTCTTGAAAACATCCGGCTTGGAGATGACAAACAAGATCTAGCAACACAGGAGGAGTTCATCAGCAAGCCAAATTCTTGTAAGGCAGTGAGAATAAATAAAACCATGAAAAGTGAAAGGATGCTCACATTCTTGCTCTTTTTTACGGTGACACGACTAACACCACCAATGGGTTTCATTCCAAGCTTCAACATAGCTTTTCGACTCTTTTTCTCGCTCCTGCTTTGTTTTGACCTACCACTAGCATCTCCTTGTCCTGAGGAAAACAACGCAAATTCACATTACAGCAGGACTAAACTATATTAAAATCTTCTGTAACCAGAATGATAGCTAATATGGTTCTATCCCGTGCATTCTCATTAAATTCCAGACTCCTAGTGATGTATTACTGTGAATTCCCCTGAAGCACAAAGACACAACCAATAACTCTGGTGAATCTAAAATTTCCTAATAGAAACATTCCCATGCCACTGAAGTTATTGCATGAATGACTGCAGAGACCCAGCCACATCCAATATGGCCGATGTTAGAACACATAGTAAAACTACAAGTTTTTATGAAACCTAGAGTCTCCACGGGGCAATAAAAGAAAAACAGCAACATCCAGAGATTCAAGGGTCCTTTCTGAAGACACCTGCTCAGACGCTTGCATTGCCAACACCAAGTATTGAACTCACAAACCAACCACACATCATAAATTTCTGGAAGAAAAATTAAACTGTCTTTGGCCGGAAACCATGTTGCTCAGATTCTCATATCCATAGTCAACACTGGACACCAAATATATCAAGGGAAAGCAATCACATCAATGTCATTTCCAGTTTCGCAAAATACCAAACCAACGAATTTACCAATTTATTGAAAGAAAGAGAGGAAGAATGATGGACAGAAACCAAAAACAAAGTTTGCAAGAAACAGAGAAAAAGATAAGGGAAAACAAATCAGGAAAGGGGTACAATGCTTTGCTTAAAATTTCTGTAATAAACGTACCCTCCATTTCATCATCATCTTTATCATCATCCTCATCGTCATCCTCATCATCATCCTCATCTTCAATCACAGGTTCATCAGACTTCAAGAGGAAAAAGATGCAAAGAAATCATTCAGAGAACACAGTATTCAGAAAAAGGTATTAAACAGCTGCAGAACCATATTGCAACCAACTCCTGCCTTTCCATGAAGAGTGTAATTAAAGCATGCAATAAGGAAACGGCAATTGCATCTTGTCCGTGGGGGCTGAGAGGATGGACACAAATAAACAATGGGAAATTTATAAAAACACGGGTTCCATTTCTATACATAGTTGGATCAAAATATGCATTGTTATGCTCATTTGGTTTTCTGGTTGATCTGTACATGATCATATTCCTTTTAACACCATGTTTGAGAGGATAAAATGGTAATCTTGACCATCGCAGAGCAGATTTCTCTCAAGATATTGATCATTATTTGTGGGGTCGACTTGTAATTTTTGGATCAACAAAGTATTTGTATTTAGAACTTCCAGTATGCACATAGAAGCTCATGAAATCTTTGAAGGCGAATCTTCTTGAATCTTTATTATTACTGTATCCAGTGGATCGAAATCCCCATGACCACATCCCTCTAGATAAGAAATGTCCAGATGACCGTATCAAGGACTATAGTATTAATTCCATAATCATTCCTCGACCATTATGACAAATCAGACAATGACATATATTTACCAGCGTTGAGACTCATGTACCACTGACTCGACCAACTGACACACACCACAAGATTAAGTTAGAGAGGCCCCAAACACACGATCACGATAATGTTCGCAAACCTTCGTGCAAATGGCGCATTTCCAAAACTTCCCATCAGTGGATCAGATGCATTCCGGGTAATCGCTTTTATTTCCCGAAAAAAAAAAAAAAAACCAGATACAGATAAAATTCAGCGGCAATAACACACAAAGCTTCAAGCTTTTGGCGTTTGCTTCCCCGATTCACGCCGCAGGAGCTCCAGTTCGCATTAAAAAAGTTGAAGCGAAGCTTGGACGATACAATCGATAGCAAAAAAGAGATAACTTGAGACGGCTCAAATCCAACTGATCTAATAGGAAACCCACGACAACTTGCAAGCATCTCCAACCAGAGCACACCCCGAACGAATTCAGCCGAACTCAGATCACGCGAAAAAAAGCGAAGCAAATTGAGATGATAAGCTGTCGGAGGGACTCACGTCAATCTTCTGCTGCTCGAGATGGGCTGCGAGGAGCTCTTCCTGCGTCTGAGCAGTCATGATTTCAGCCGAAAGAGGTAGAGAGAGAACGAGAGTGAGAGAGAGAGAGAGAGACTGCTCGTGAAAACCCTAAAACCCCCGACGAAGATGACGCCGACGACGACGAATGAGGAGCATGCCTTTTAAGCAGCAGAGCAGGCAGCGTCCGCCGATGATGCGCGCTCCATTGGGCCTGGGCCTGGGCCTGCTCCTGGAAGGAGCCCATCCACGAGGCTCGGCCCGGCCCGGCCCGGCCCATGAAGCCTCTCGATGTGTTTGCGTCAGCAGTTACGTGGCGACTCCTGATAGGGCGTCACGGGAGATCAGGTGACCGTCAGTCCACGATAGCGGTCTTTCTTTCTTCTTTTCTTTCTCTCTCTCTCTCTCTCTTTCTTTCTCCGCTGTTGGTCCTCGAGAAAGTGGGCGCCGAGAAAATTTTCTCGCTTCATTTTCCCGAGAAAGGACGAGAAACCCTAATTCTGGAGACCCGCAAAAAATGAACTTCCACGACTTCCTCCTCCTCCTACGCCCGTCCTGACGCGGCCGCTTCGTTTCGTCGAGATCCCGCGCGTTCTCCGGCGGCGGCGGCCCGGCCGGCCGGAGATTTCTGCCGGCATTGAATCGGACATTTTGACAGTGATCACCACAGGCATTGACCTCTTTCTGCTGCCCCCCTTTTCTCGCTCGTATTGATCCTTTGCATCTTTCTTTCTTTCTTTTTTTCTCTCTTGCTATTGATGCACAGCTTTTGCGTTTATGCGTAGTTAAGGTCGATTGGGATTCGTAGCTCATGCATTGATCCCATGTTTTGGAATGGTCAATGCGAATTTCTAGTTTCTGCAAGCCTGCTCATTGGGAGGTTGAGATAGTGCATTTTGGGTTTCACGATGAATGGATGATGATCGCCGTGTCAGCAGCTACTGCTGAAAGAATCTGTTTCACTGAACTAAGATGTTGTGATCTCGTAAGTGCGTCCGGTCTAGCTGTCCTTGCGGTCATTTGAATGAACGTTCTCAAGGCTTAATGTACTCGATGCGGGAGATGCATTTAGCAGAGGTATTGGAAATTATTATGAAAGATAAGTGGAGTAGTACTGAATTGTATTGTGATTATATTCATCGAAGTTCTTATGTTTTCGCTTTAGTTGTTCGACGCCTCATTGGTCGTCGTTCATCGTTGTGCCTCTTAAATAGCCTGGTATCTTCAATGCCGTGCTGAACAGCAGAGCATGAACCTCCTGCTATATGTGGTGTTATGTGTGATGAAACGATCATAGTAGTCTGTGAATCACTATAAAGGACGCTGTGCTTGGCCTATTTTTATTCTTTTAATAACTGCCGCTTCATCTAGGGAGAGATCCTCGAATTTCTAATCCCGGTCCTTTGGTGTCAGCAGGTATGGACCAATATGACTTGCATGCGCAGAGAAGGGACATGAAGCACAAAGGAAGAAATGTTGTATGGTCCATTGCAATGGACAAATGTCTAATCGAAGCTCTTGCTATTCAGGCAAGAAATGGGAATAAAATAGACAAATGCTTCAATGAGAACGCCTATACTGCTGCTTGTATTGCCGTGAACTCTCGTTTTAATTTAAACTTGAATAACCAAAAAGTAATTAATCGCCTCAAGACAATTAAGAAGAGGTACAAAGTGATGAGAGACTTGCTCGGCCAAGATGGGTTCGTATGGAATCCCAACACAAAGATGATTGAGTGCAATGATGAGGATCTATGGAAAAGATACATTGCGGTAAGTAGCCGTTTAATAGGCAATGGATTTTTATTTCTTCTGATTGACTACTGCTTTCGTTTATTAGTTGATGATACACCTCAGTGAATTGACTAGGCGCACCCGGATGCAAGAGTATTTCGAGGAAAGCAGATTGAGATGTATGATGAACTAAAAATTGTTTGTGGAAACTATCAAGCTCCTAGTCGTTGGGCTAAGATGAAGGAAGAAAGCTATGCAAGTGACTTGAAGAACTGTGAGGAAGATTCTCCCTCATTTCTTTCTCCTAGTTCTGAAGAACCTAGCGAGACAGATGGAACAGAGTCATACACGGAATCTCCGGCATATGTGCAAGATGGTAATCCCGACCCTCCTCCTTTTGCCCAGCCTCTCAGAAAGCATCCAAAACGAGCTCGGAGCTCAGAGACAGTTGAAGAGGCATTGCTGACAGTTGCATCAAGCATTCAGCGCTTGGCTGATGCAATGGACCGAAATAAAAATGCAATTGATGCCTCAGAATTGTTGCAGGCTGTGATGGAGATTGATGGGTTGGAAGAAGCGAAACAGATGTATGCCTTTGAGCATCTAAATGCTGATCCTATCAAAGCTAGAGCCTTCATGGCATATAATGCTCGTATGCGAAAGATCTATTTGTATAGACAATTTTGGTGGTGGAAGTGATAACCGACCATTACCCTTGCATTATGGTTCAGAGTTCATGGGACGACGAAGCCTATTGGATTTTCTTTTTCTTTGTGGCCAAAAGCCTGCTGGAATTTCATGAATCTGAATTTGGCGTGCTTGGTGGAGATTGTATAGTAATTAGGTGAACTAGTGGGTGAACATGTGTAAAAATGCACATTTTGCTTGGCCTCTGCAGCCTATTTTCTTTGTGAAGGTTGCAGTCGGTGTAGAGATCCTTTTTGTGTTTCTTTTACGAGTTTGTATGCGTTTCTCTGCTCCTTTCTTCCGAATACCGCATCTCTTTTTACACTCTCTATGCGCTGTCCGGTACATTTATCACTTCAATGATTCAGATTTGAGTAAGCCTGTTCCTTCTTTTCTTTGGCCCAACAAATGGATTTCATAATTATTTGTTCCCAGGTGTTTCCAAATTAAAAAATTACATTGATGACATTAACGCATTCTTTTAGAAAGCAGAGAGATAGCAGAAGACCTTTTTTTTTTGCAGTAGTTTAAACGGAGGAAAAAGGAAGAAACGAGCGAATGAAACAGTGCATGTAGAAGAAACCCTGATATGAGTTTAGTGAGTTACAATCATATCGAGAAATATACATATTTGTACAAATATGACCAAAAGGGAAAAAATCACAGTATAATCAGTAAATGAATATGTGATCAGGGCTATTCCCATTTGAGTGATTGTACAAACTACAAAATAGGGATACTCACTGCTGTTTTCCCTTTTCTCTCCAAATCTGCTGCAATGTGCTTTTCACACTTCCGCAGCCTGCTTTCTGACCATGGAAGCTGATAAGGTCCACAGACATTTCGATGCAACCTAATGTATCAGCATACAAAAATTCCAAGGCTTCCTCACTAACTTGCAGCGACACTCCAGCAATTCCCAATTATGGTACTCATCCTAAATACAGGTTTCACCAGTAATCTCCACAAGAGCATGTTCCATTCTTGAAGTGGTGAAACCGTTGCATATCACGCACGATTATTTCTCTTCCTGTCACAAGGGAAATGTATTTTGTTGCATTGTGGCAATCCCCACAAACTCTTAAGTTCTTGCGGATGTGTATCGTCGTGCCAGGGCTGGTATTTAGAAGCCCAAATGCAATAGCCAGCCTCTCACTATGGCTGTTGAGCAGCTGCTCCTTCACATCATCTTCCACGTCATGGATAGAATGGGTGTCAGGCACATAACCAGCAACTTTAATCTCATCAACAAGAGTTTCAAGAAATGCATAAATCCTTTTACACTGAGGATGATCGGTGCTTCCAGAATAGAAACTATGGACCTCATTTCTCAACTCCACTAAACTACAACCAGGAGTCTTTTGAAGCCCTTCCTTCTCCATGATTTTTCTCACCTCGGCCACTTTACTCCACATCGAGGCTGTGGCATAAATATTAGCAAGCAGTACATGGTACCCGCCCTCTTGTGGGTTCAATTCAAACAGCTTATTTGCTGCCTTCTCTCCCAGTTCAACATTTTTATGAATCTTGCAGGCACCCAGCATCGCCCCAAAGATGGTGATTCCAGGTTCAATAGGCATCTCTTGGATAAAATCCCAAGCTTCTTTGAGACGACCAGCTCGACCAAGAAGGTCAACCACAGAGCCATAGTGATCCATTGTAGGTTCTATGCCATAGTCTTGCTTCATGCTGTCGAAGTAACAGAGACCCTCATCGACCAAACCCGAATGGCTGCAAGCAGAAAGGATGCAAAGGAAAGTTATATCATTTGGCCTAACGGTCCCATTCTGCATTGCTTTGAACAGTTCCACAGCAGACCGCCCATGCCCATGTGTACCATATCCGTCTATCATAGCATTCCAGGTTATGACATGCCGGTCTTTCATCATGTCAAAGAGCTTTCTGGCAGTATCAATGGCTCCACATTTTGCATACATGTCAACAAGAGCAGTCATCACATAAATGTTCTTGTCCATGCAAGATCTTACGACCAGTCCATGAATCCACTTTGCTTGCCGGGTCACAGATAATTCCGCAAGAGCAGGAATCACACTCACCATCGTGAATGTATCTGGTTTTACATTTTGAGCATGCATCCGGCAAAAGTGATTCAGAGCCTCACTCACACGCCCGTTCTGCGCGAAACCTAATATCATTGCATTCCAGGAGACGAGGGTTTTCTCCCTTAAGTTGTTGAATATTTCTGCAGCAAGATCTACTCTCTTACATTTGGAATACATGGAAATCAAAGAATTCATCACCAAAACATTAGAGTCAAGTTTCAGCCTAGTCACCAACTTGTGAACAAACATCCCTCGCTCAAGATCACCCAAATCAGCACAAGCATGGAGTGCCCCCATTACAGTTACATTTGTTGGCTCCACCCCTTCATCCAACATCTTTTCAAAAATAGCAATTGCTTCCTTAGGATTTTCATTTTCTACGTAACCATCAATCATAGAATTCCAAGTAACCACAGTCCTCTGCTCAATCCTATCGAAAATTACTTGAGCAGTCTTCACCAACTTGCACTTAGAGTACATATCCAACAAAGCAGTCGAAACATTCACCAGACAATCAAATCCAGCTCTCACAGCATAACCATGTATAGACTTGCCGATCCTCAAGGACCCAACATCAGCAACAGCAGGCAAGACCGTGACCAAGGTGATGGAGTCAGGCTTCTGTCCTTCCTCCTGCATGTGCAAAACCAACTCCAGCGCTGGAGCCGCCCAGCAATTTTGAGCATAACCAGAAATTATCGTATTCCAGGAGACCAAGTCTCTGTGCGGCAATCTGTCAAACATCTTGTACGCTTCCCCAATCTGCCTACACTTCGCATACATATTCACAACCCCAGTCATGGCGAACACATTGGACGCGAACCCACTAGCCACCAGCTGCCCATGAATCTCCTTCCCTCTCCTAAGGTCCGCATTGTCGCCGCAAACTTTCAGCAGGTAAGTGAAGTTATACACGATGGGCTTCACATCATCGCGCTTCATCCTACAGAAGAAAGACAGCGCCTCGTCTAAAGACGAGTTCTTTGCGTATCCTTTGAGCAGGGTGTGGTAGAGCGCGTCGAGCTTGTCCTCGATGGGCTCGAAAACGCGAGCCGCGTCGGCGACGCTACCGTAGTTGCAGAACAGGCTGACGAGCTTGGTTTGGAAGAGGGGCTCGCCGCAGAGGCCGTTCTTGATGACGAGAGGGATGATTTGGCGGAGCTCTCTCATGGAAGTGCAGAGCTCGAGGAGGATGGCTGCTGGGTGCTCGTAGACATGAGAAGGAATGTGGATTCTTTGGGACAACGTGTGGTGGGCAGGAGGTGACGATGGCTTCTGCGAGATATGAGCGGCGCTAGTATTGGTGAAGGAGATGGTGGGTGTGAGCATGGAGCTCATCTCTCTCTCTCTCTCTCTCTCTCTCTCTCTCTCTCTCGCTCTACATTCCTGAAATGCTCTGTTTTAATCTTTGACAATCACTGACAGCAATTGCCGTTTCTTGCTTGCATTCTTCTCATCGCGCGTGCAGAGCACAGATAAGACTTGTGGACTAAAAATTGAAACTTGACAAAAAATCTTGCTTCGTTCGACTCTCCGCATAACCACATGAATAAAGTCCTACATGTGCTTTCTACGTATGAGCCCATAACTAGTTTTGATTTAGGCTTGGTTTATAAGGTGAGTTACACTTGTCTAAGTGGATATCGACCAACTTCTTTTCACGGCAATACTCTTCATAATGCCAACGAGATTTGGAATCAATCGTTACATAGATGAACGAGTACCCTTCCCCGTCAGATTTACTCGATTGTCGACCAGTTTTCCTTCGTGAAAAGTCATTTGTAAGTCCTTAGTTGGTAAGGTTCATATGGAAGGAGTGATTTCTCCACAATAAAGCAAATATTGTGATATTCACAATCTGTGATTTTTATACGGATACCGGTTCTTTTCTATCGAGTTAGTAACTACAGGCTATACTAAGTGAACAAAGAGTAATAACTAGCTATACAGCAATTAATCTGGGCCACCGATTTTTATTCATTTTCTCAACCCACGAACAAGTGAAGAGTTGCAATGTGATTTTTGAGACAGAGAACATAGTTAAATGACTGACGAAGCATAACCACTGAAGTGTAAGCCTCATTCGATTTGGTTAGCAAATTCATATGCAGATTGTAACAAATTGGATCATTCAATCCCTGTGATGTAAATGCCACAAAGGCATTAAGTAGGCCCCCAATTTGTTTAATTCCCCTATTGATAAAAGATCAGTCTGGTTCAAACATTGTTAGGCAAGTATTAATGTAATACTCACGTTTTGCCACTTTTCTTACCCAGAGAAAATGACAGATGAGGCAGCTGTTGGAATCTATAACACTGACCCTTTGGCCACGAGCAGCAGCCACTCATATGTTTTCAATTCATATGTATCTGGGAAAAGCACAAGGTAAGTAATTGTTATGGGTTGCATTATTTCGATATAAGACTCACGTTTTTCCACTTTTCTTACACGAAGAAAATGACAAATCAGGCAGCCGTTGGAATCTATAACACTGACCCTTGGCCACGAGCACCAGCCACTCATATATTTTCAATTCATGATACTTCGTGTCGACACTAAAAGATCATTAGTTTAACTTATCAGATCAAAATTATGAATTCCAATGAATATATGTTCCTTCACATTATCAGGCTTGGACGCATAACATAATCCAAACGAAATGCACATATCTGTAGTTCTATCTTTCTGCAACTAAAATGAATTAAGTTTCAGTTGCTTATTTAAGATATTTACGTACTGTTTTTTATCATCCCATATAATGAAGGGGTCTAACCTCGAGCCTAAGTTATGAACTGGGTTTTACTCATCTAAAGCATTGGATCAATAAAAAATCAGTCACGTCACTCAATTCGGACCATTCACCCAGCAAATGCTCAGAACTCATCATATAGCTGGTTAAATGGATCAACATGCATCAACAGCCCTACCCAACCTCATGCCACCGACCCCAATCACCACCACCAACATCAACTTAGGAAGTTAATGGACGCAAGAGGATATAAATACTACCGCCAGATATCACTAGCAGCAACTTTAATAGGGAAACCATAAAACAAACACACCAACACATCCATCCAACCCTCCACCAGGGCTTTTGTTCCGCTATTCTATTTTTCTTCTCCCATCTCCTAGACACCAAGACCTAGGGTGATGGAGAAGTTACAAATTGCCTGGGCAAGCTAAAGATGTCTTTTCCTGCAAAAGGAGAGGTCCACTCACATGAACCACCGCCTGGTGATGCGTCTGTAGTACGGACCCTGTTGGCAGCTCCAAGCATCATTGTGGAATTGTTCCTCAACATTGACGAGAGGTGTAGCCACACTCCACTCGACTTGGAATGCGCCAAATTGGTATCAAGGGTCCAATCTATTCTGGTATAATCGAACTCCGGCATTGCACCACTGATATTCCAATCCACCTGAGAGGATGAGCCCAATGTTCCTGCCGACCTCCAAGTAGAAAATAGTCCAAGCGACGATGAAGGAATTGTGTGTGAAGCTGCAGGGGTGCCAATTTTGTTCCAGGAAGTAACAGGGTTAGATGGAACAGCGTTAGGAGGAGATCTGCCCATTGTATTCCATGAGCCACCAAACTCAGCCATCGTATCCAATGCACCAAGCATTGATGGACTCTCCTTGTATACAGGTTGATGGTAGAATTGCTCCAAACCCTGATTTTCTAGGCCAAGGCTTCCCAATCTCTGAGCATGGAGCAACTTCATGTTTGACCTTAAGATCTCAGCATGAGAAACATCATTTGGATGGTAACCAATTGATACTGAAGGCGAGGTTCCTACGCTTGAGACGATGGTTGACCTGGGTAACGTGGACTGGGGACGCTGCATCACTATTACAGGTTCCCTATATGCTGCATTTTGAATTAGTTTCTCTTCAGCAACACCGTGATGAAAATCAGACTTCGTCACTGCAGGTGCAACCTGTGTCCGCATTGCGACACTTGATGAAGGCAAAAAGCTTGATCCTGAAGGAGGCCATCTCTTCTCCGCTAGTGATGCTTGCTGGTTTATCTTTGAAGATTGCAACTTGGAAGTGCCAAACTCTATGTCCGTTTGTGTGATAGGAACTGCCTTAGTATAGTTGAAATCTCGTTCATTCCTTCCCTGCAACGTCGTCATAGTAGCTATATGCTTCTCCTGCGGTCTGACAAGGGTTTGCGGGGAAGGCATAGCTTCTGACGTTGTTACTGTAACTTGTGAATCCTGTTTCTGTGACCTCAAAGACTCTTCTGCCTTCACCAGATCACCTTCACAAGCAACCACAGCTCTTTCCACCTCCTGCTTAGAGCACTTATATTTCACCTCCAGTTCTGTAATCCGAGCAATCTCTTCACTTATGTCAATCTTCAAGTTCCCTCTGCTTCCGCTGTCATTACCCTTGTCAAGAGCTTCCTCTTCGTTTCCATCAAATAGCCAGGAAATTGAATCCTCCAGCCTGCCTTCATTCATCATAAGAGCTAAGGTTGCCCGCTCCGAAGAGAACCCCATGCTCACAAGTTGCTGAGAAAGTGCTTCCAATTTTCTTGACATTAAGTAGCCACTGCAACGATCATGCAATTCTTGTGCTCTCCTCTCTCTCTGCCTCTGGTGTTTCTTTTCATTCTTCAAGCGAATCTTCTCTCGCTTATCATTGTCAGGACCAGGTACCAGTTCCCGTTGAGGAGTGGAAGCTACCTTATCTTTGAGGTCTTCTGACTCACCAGACCAGCTACCATTGTTGGAAACTGAATCAAACTCCGAAACAGTTCCATGCGGACTACTTGAGTGCTCATCCGTGTCATCTATAGTTTGAAATCGGCCATTACTCTGTGAAGGTGGTGAAGAATCAAGCGGCGAGGTCTCCAGCAAATGGAACGTGCCAGAGACTGGATTGTAAGCGCTCGCAGAACTGCCATTCCCTCCTCCATTCGAGGAACCAGGAGTCTTAGATGCAACCTTTTGTTCATTTCCAGCCCTTGCAGAGGACTTATTCTTGGACTTGGACTTGGACTTTGCCGGAGACATATTTGCGGTTATACAACACGTCGTTCCTCCTGCAAAAATACACAGCAGCAGCTTCATTTAATGCTACAATCTTCAAAAAAGAAAAGCATGAAAGAAATAAGAGCAGACCCACGACAGTGTACCGACAAAGGCCAGAAGACGATTGTCAAAAAAAAAAAAAAAAGGTGTTAAGCAGGAGAAAGACTTTCGCATCGATTCTACTTCTAAAAGAAACAAACACAAAAACAATGACTAGGCACTAGAACGTCCTGTAAATGGGGATGCCCCCAACTATGCACGCCATGCAACCAGACATATATTGTATAGGCAAGACATCTCCGAAACAACACAGCAACCGTTCGTGCTTGATAAGACAATGACATAAATTCATCCAAAACAATGAAGAAAACTCAAGCGACTCAATCGTCAAGCTGCTTTCCACAACACCCTTTAAACCATTCGGGCTATCAAACCAGAAAAACTCCAGAAACAACATCAAGAAAATCAAAATCAACAGACACAAATGAGCAAACCCAGCAAAACTATTCACGGAAAGTTGAGCCAAACTCCCAAACCGAATCAAATCGAGGCAATCGACCCTACAACGATCGAGACATCCCCAAACACCGTAGATCAAACAAAACCCAGTTCCCCCGCAATGCGATCTCGGCGGAACTCGTCCTCCTCATCCCTCCATCAGAACTGAAATTTGACGACAACAACAAAAAAATAGAGCAGGGAAGAACCTAAAAAACGAGGAACCCAGATCGATCGCGCCGACAACTACGGTCCGCCGACGAAATCGAAGGAGGGCGACGGAGAATTAAACAGATGCGATCGGGAGATCGGACGCTGACCTGACAAACGGACGGATCGATGGGCGACGGGGTGGCAACGGCGTCGGTCGTCTCGCTCGCTCGTGGGGGGTGCTGTGCTTCGTGCGCTTATGCTGTGGGCGTTATTTTATTGCTCTTTTCTCCTCGCTGGTGTTGGTTTTTTTCTTCTTCTTCTTTTTTTTTTTTTCGATTCCCGGTAGCTAATTACGTTTGACGCGCAAATTTCCCCCCTTTCCCCCATTTTCGTCCTAAAGTTCTTTTTTAAAATTTTTTTAGTCTTTTTCTTAATAAGTGTGATTAATTAAGGCCGTTGATTTAAATAATTAGTTAAAAAGGGGGGATTATGGCGTGGCCTTGCGGACGTGAGGTAGTAATTAGGTTGGATTTGATCGTGGGGGTTTGGGAATCCGCCCGTTTTGGGTCCGTTGGTTTGTTTTGCAATTTGCCTAAATTTAGGATCTGGGCCTGGAGAGAGAAACAGATAGAGAGAGCCGAGCTGAGCTGACTTTCGTTTTAGGCTGTCGTTTCGTTTGCCCCGATAATGACGGTGATTTGAGCGGATACGGAGGTCGTGAGGACGCGTCGGCACCCGAGATTCACCGACTTTTTAGGCTGATTATTATTTATTTAGTTTAATTGTGTTTTTTTTATGCACATGGGCTGGGCCTTGGGCTCGTTTTTGGGCCCGCTTTACGAGTGCTGTTGTGCAGGGCCCGTTCCGGCCCATGTTTTGCGTCGACCGGGACCCGAAGGAAGCGGTACCGTCAGTTTGACAGGGAGACGTCATCGAGACGGACGCAGAGCCTCTCGTTTATATCCATATAGAGCAATTGATACACAGGGAATTATCTGGAAAGGGTAAAGATTGCTCATGACTAACTACAGGTTCTCCGACGAGTGCTAACTATTCAGTCGTCAATATCATCGGCAATCTGCCGCCCAATTCTATTGCTCCAGTATAGACTACAGGCTGAACGTGAACACCTCCACATTGGGGAGACGACGACGACATTGTCTTCATGAGACAAAACCCAGAGCTCCAGCAGGAACGATCACTCAAGCATTGAGTTTCACAAACGGAATTTGGGAAAGCATTCAAATGCCACTCGAGTCATCCATAGGACAACCATCGATCAATCGTACGGGAAAAAACAAGCGACTGCACAAAAATTGAATTGCAGGCATTGCCGAATGACATCACGACCCGGCAAGAAAATGCACTCCACCAGGGCAGGGTGCACCTGCACATTTAAGAAGGTTACCGAGCATTTCAGTCCCAATAGAAAGGAAACAATCCACTTGCATGGACACAAACCTTACACCCTACATAAGTAAATGGAAAAACTACTTCCAAGATAAACACCAGAAGGTCAAAGGTCAGAATGTAGCGTTTTCAGGGAAACAAGAAAAAGTGTCAATTTCCGGCAAAACAATGTCATGGAAATCAGTAGATTTTTAGGATTCTTAAAAAAGCACACGATCAATAACCAAAGAGCAACAAGTTTACTTATCTTACCAAAAAAAAAAAAATAACCAAAGAGCAAAAAATAAGTCCAAGGTTCATCTTTAGTGAAAAACAACAAGGCAGCTGTACCTGAAATTTCAGCGGCCATCAGGTATATGAACATTCCTCAAGTCCTCCGTACCTCTAGAGGTGATGCAAAGGCAAATAGCCCTTCAACAACTTCCTATTCCAAGCATGTTTTCCTCCTGTAAGAAATCCAATCAGTTAGAAGACTACAGATGAAAAAAGAGAGAGAAAAACAAATATGTCCAGGATTCGTTCATAACTCACAAGCCCAATGATCATGGTTTTTATGTGCATGTAAGTGAAAATCAGTCGGTTAATACTAAAGGAATTTGTGTTATTTGATGGAACAAAATCCTAACAAAGTCCATAAAAAACGCTTCGAATGTGCAGATCCAACAATTACATTGGTACACCACACCAACCCTAGCATGATGAAAGGTTTCGTTATGCTGTTCAAAGCACAGTCTCCAACCACTTTGTAGTTAATCTTCCAGATTGAACCACTAAACTTCTCAACGTAAGCAACTCACATATTGACAGCTTCCGTGCCCTGCAAGGCTGCAATATGAGCAAACTTAGATATTTCACTGAGATTGCATTGAGCCATTGCTCCTTTGGTGAATATGGCATCTGAGAGGACAACTGCGGATGCTCCTTTAGCAATGTATTCTCCAGCTAAACCTGAACCAAGGAATTAATTATTCCATCAGTGAAAGGTGGACTACTGGACACTGCTTCAAAGATTGAATAAAAAATTCTCGCTAGAAGCTGAGAATGTAGCTATGAAATTTTTAATTCCTTTGGCCTGTATCGGACTGAATGTTACCACAGTAACTCTGCTGATCCACATAAGGTTATGCAAAAGGTTCATGAGAGAGAGAGAGAGAGAGATCCCATAGATTTTAGATGTAAATGGTTGACATCTGTTTCTCACAACGATGGTTAGGAATAAAATGAGAATCATTCAAGAAATGCTGCAGCTATTTAAAAATATCTCATGCATGGAAAGACAAAAGTTAACTACACAGGACTAACAGTCATCAATGGCCTGCCTAATAATGACGTATGATCTTCACGCATCTTATGCAAACCATTTACAGTAAATAACCAAAGGACTTAGTTCAAGAAACAAACCTAATGGAATGCCTTGAGAAGCAACCATGCGAATGTGAGGAAAAGGCTTCTTAAGTGCTGATATGTAGTGAGTTCCACCTAATGTTGAAACAGGGTAGACCTATCGAAAAACATAGTTCAAGAAGAAAAAGGAATCAAAGGTTGAATCCGGAAACATGTTCAGGATTTACACAAAGCAAGATAAATGCTCTGAAAATAATAATGAAAAGAAATGCTGAAGAAAAACACGGCTCTCTAACAAAGAGATTAAAAAAAAGACAGATTAAAACCCCATAATTTCAGCTTTTCCCTATCAGCAGGAATGACACAGATTAGTGAAGAACAAATATCCTGAGATGCATGCAGAAGAGGTTCTCCAATTACATGATGATCGGAGAGTTTTGTGACTAAGTGTAATGTACAACGTATTTCTGCCAAACTCTATCAAGGGCACAAAGAGATACTCAGTTGAAGGAAATACGAAATTACTTAAGAAGTAATGAAAATGGTTTCAAAGAATGACACACACAAATTGGTGTGACATAGTCATCTTTATGGAGGACTGCATGCCTACCTTCACAATCTTGGCACCAGCATCATATGCAGACAATATCTGCAAAAGATGTATAGCGTAAATAAAGACACTCGATGTTGATAAAAACTTGTGAACTTTCATCAAAAGCAATGCTATAATACTCAGACAAGAGAAATCAGGCAGTGATGGATGCAGAAACAAGCTTTATGCCAAATCATTCGCCAATTGAATGACATTAAAAAGAATGCTCCACTTGAAAAAAAAAAAATGCACCTACTTCTGTGGGGGTCATCACTCCAGGAATGTATAGGACTCCACAATCTTGTGAGTCAGACAAAATGTCCTTGCAACCAGAAAAAGGATCCGAGTAAACATAGGAGCAATGCTGGAAGGCAGATGTACTGTAGAAACTTTCTTTCAGGGAGCAGAAACTTGAAATAGGCTTCAACACCTTGTATACCATCACACTGTTTAAAATATTAAAATATGCCTCCAGTACCCTAGTGGATACCTTAATCATTGCAGGACTCATCAGGAACTTGGCTCCAGCAACTATAGCATTTTGAGCATCCTCAGCATTCAAAATGGTCCCAACCTGACCATAATTATCTGATTTAGAACACCCAAGAAAGTATCTGAAGCATTGATTTTTGCATCCGTGTGTAAGCAACATTCATAAATCAGGAGAGTTGTCAAGAAAACCCACATGTTAACCAACCAACTACAAATTCCATCGCTACAGTAATTGTCAACTAGAGAATTGTTGACAAAATAGAAAAAACAAAGAGTTAGAGAAGCCCAATGACTCTAAAAGCTATGTCAGGTGCTCTTAATCGATAGCTATGCCTGCATGCCCAAACCAACTTTTCACATGTGATGCTTGAATGTTCACAAAGAACAGAAGCAAATGCACGCAAAGTCTAGAAAAGGTAAGCGAGTTACTCCGAGGGTTGCTGTAGGGTGATCTTCGATCAGCTGATGCAAGACCTGTGCACCATCCAAAATAGAGTTTTAACTCTCCAGTAAGTCTTCCAGGAAAACTGAAATCACGCAGAAAAATGAGAAACCAGACAACCTCAAACACACCTGGGGTGGACCTGACTATTTCCAGCTGCAAAATACAACGAAAGCACATCAAAACCCACGAGCACAAGTCATGTGCTATGACTACAAGCACACAATGTCTACCATATTCTCCAATGAGCACATCATTTTTTTATGAGTTGTTAATTTTATAGCTCAAAATTTCAAATTTGGGAGGATTTCAACCCCACTCAACCCCTCTCAAAGACAGCATCAAGCCTATACAAAAACTCAACTCTCCAGTCTCCAATGAGCAATTCTTTGCCAATATTATGCAAAAGCTAGCAAATGGAGCAAGAGAAAACACGCCCAATCCTCTCAACTAGCACTAATCACTTCAGGATAACTCCAATTAAGAGAAATCATTCCGTCCATACACGAGGTGTGGACCACTCTCTCTCTCTCTCTCTCTCTCTCTCTCTCTCTCTCTCTCTCTCTCTAACTCTACCCACGCATCCGTGTATAAGAGTCTATAAAATGTGGCAATGCCTAGTGATGCCGACTGCACCGCACGATTCACTCAAATCATGATGCAACTTGGAGGATTCGGTTCACGGTCATAGCAGGAAACCTCTGTCTATCAGCAACAAAAGGAAAAAAAGAACTCCGCACGAAAATTCCTAACGAAAGGCTCAAAGGTAAAGCGACGAGCATGTATGAGACACCTAACAACTCCTTCGTTCAAGCTCAGGGAAGGTCACGGGCAGAGAACTCACAACCGTAATGCCAGCTCCAAGCGCAGCGCAGGCAGCTTCAAACGCCAGCTCCGGACTATCAATAACACCGGTTCCGAATAAGATTCAAACACGTTGAGCAAAATCACGTCGATCGAGAGAGAGAGAGAGAGAGAGAGACCTATTGGCGCGAAGGCAAGCGATGATGCCAGAGCTCTCCATATGCGAAATGGTTTGCTGAACAGGAGATGGAGACGATGGAGCGGTGCAGGCACAAAGACTGCGTCGTCGGGAAGGAGGGGGAGGCGTCGGCGGCGTACGCAGCGGCTGCGGCGGCCAGATTGAAGGCGGTCTTCGCCACGAGCGGTAGCTCGCGCTCAAAACGGCCATATCGAAAGAGCCAGATTTTTTCTCCTTCAAAATTTACACGCCCTTGTATAAGTATTCCACCGTCTCTTACATTTTTTTGGGAAAATAGAATAAATGGTCCTTCAACTTTATCCTAATATACAATATGATTTATGAAGTTATCCCGATATGCAATATTATCTATACACTTTTAATTTATTTGATGTGATTCCGAAACTTTTGGTACACATTTAAACTAATCGCTGGATTACGTGAAATTATTCAATATTGTCCATGTACTTTAAATTAATTGAATGATAATATTAAATATATTCATATAGTTTAAGTATGGATGCACATGGTTCCAAAATAAAACTGGAAATCGGACCGGTAGGAATCGGTCCTATTTCAAGTTATGCATGGTGGGTTTCAGGTTTCAAAAATTGAGAAATCGATTTTGATTGGAATCTGGAACTTAAAACCTGGAACAAGTCTTTGTGTTTGTCTTGTTCTATATCTTCGCGCAATCCTGCGGTATTTAATGGTGTTAGACGATGAGTGTGTAATCTGATATTACTATTCTAAGCTTTTATTTCCGACTTTATTGATGATCAAAACTTTTACTTTATCAATTAATTATATTCTTCATCTGTCTAAATAAAAGTTGCAGCAAACACAGGTTATTGGAGATAATGATTCACTGCAATAGCTCAATTATGAATATAGGTGGAACCTGAGTAAACCTTGGAATCAATCCTGAAACCTGTGACGGGATAGAATCTAGGTTCTAGGGTATATACTAAGTAGGTTGCGAGATTGGTTGAGCGAGTTAATGACATCATTAACATTTCCCAAGGAATCCATGGACTAAAGAAACAGGATTAACACAACGACGTAATCACTGCTTTCTTATATAGTCAACTAATCTCAACTAAGACCAGCTTCCACTTCAAGTTCCACATCCAAAACCAACACCTTGAACAGTCGCACCAAGCAAATCCCCAGAATATGCAACTCCAAAAAGCAAAATCCAGAGCAGAAGTACAGAAACTACAGAGAAATTATTGATGATAGATATCAGCATTCATGCTCTTAAAAAGAATATGGTAAACATTCAAAATGCTCGGTGGACGATCAAAATCTCAAGCTGAGTTGTGTAACTCGATGGTGTTGATTGAAGAAAAACCGTGTCTTGTCGTATTGATTAGAAATAACAGCACTGTTAAATAGCACTTGGCTCAAAATCAATGGCACTGTTCCCAAGCTCCATATATGGAGCTGAAGCTGCCCCCACCGCTCTGCAGCGCAAAATCCAAAATGATGGCTCGGACACTCTCTTCCCAACTCAATGCTATCCCTCTGAGCGACATGGGTTGCGGAAGCCTTCTGAGAGCACAGCCGAGCCTTGATTTTGCCTTAGCTGAAAGATCTTCAGCCTCTTTACTGCAAAAGGATGAATTGCAAGAACAAAGTCAGACATTAAGCAGAGGTTACAGTAAGTACTGACGAGACCAACAACCAGCAACAAGATATATAATATCCGACTTGAACTCATGATTCTTGAAAATTCAAATAATGAGATTATTAACTACACCTATTGACGCTACAAATTTGCAAAATTTGATAAGAACCATACGGTACTGGTATATCCACATCGTGTCATATTCTTCCACATCCCGCATGGTTCTTCCAGGCTCTTGGGTCGATGTCACCATATTATGTTGACAGGGAAGAAAGGAAGAACCAGAGGTGGGATGTGGAAAAGATGCCACTTAAATTTGATATATCTTAAACACAAAGAAGGCAGAGATTTTCCACGGACAATCACTCAACAGTCAAATGAGAAAAAATCAAGAGCATAGACAAGAAAGGGAAATCAGCACATGGGCCTTAAGGTTTTCTGTTTTTAGTCCACAATTGGACGTTAGGTTTACATACGCAAGTGAGAATGCTAGATAAATTCTCACCCGACATCAACTGGAAGCTTGTCCAAAAGTATGGGAGAGCAGTTTGGATAGTTCACAGGCAGAAGCAACCGCAAAGGCTGAATCAGTGACTGCACAACAATCAGAAAGAGAAATTAGATAACAACTTCAGTAAACCAGGTATGTTCGACAAATCTCATACAAACATCATACCATATTCAAGGAGGCGGTCTCTGATCTTAGATTTGGACTGATACCCACACCGGTGAAGGAGCACTTGACAATAGTTCCTTCACCTACTTTAGTGAAAGCAGAAGCTGCATGAGAATCGACTTCTTCATCACTGATATCAACCACTGTGAGTATAAGTTGCTGGTTAATCTGCTTTATTTCTCCCCAGAGGTCATAATTAGCCTGCAAAATTGTGCATCATTCTGCTCAATAGACTAGCATCACGTAATACTCAAAAGCAAACTGGCTCAATATGGACATAGCAACTCTTTCTAGATTATGGAAAAATAGTCACTAAAAAATCCACTTGCTAATCCCATTCGCTGGAAAAGGTCCAGGTGGCTGTTGTGTTTAGAAGTACGGTTGTCTGGGAGATGATTGCACCTGTGTACTTTAACAGTTGCTATGTTTGCTTTTTATCCAAAAAAATAAAAAATAAAAAACTTGCTCTGTCCATCACAATTATTCATTCAAGCGAACCAAATACAAGAAAAGGAAGGGCACTCTGAGAAGCATTGAAAGGGAGCAGGCAAGAAAAGTTGAGAAGGAAAGACATATGAAGGTCGCTAACCCAGTACATAAGGGCCATTTCAAACATCAGTACTGTCGAGATTATCGAACCTGGACCTGTCACATCGAGACAGCAACAAACAGAGAGAAACAAAAGAAGGGGTAGGCTAAACACCCTGAGCAATGCAGTAAGATGTTCGACTTAGAAACCCAACATTTAAAGTATCAGCCACAATTTCTAATGGATCTAATCTTTCATATTGAAGAGACATAAATTGGTCCTGGCAGCACTACCGGACTGACTTGATATAAGAACCGTTGATCAGCATTTTGAGAAAATAGTATCCTGGACAACTGAAAAATTATTATCCACCAAGTGCACTCAAGAAATATAAGTTCATGCAGAGAAAGAGAGCCAGTAAACAGCAAAACCAAATACCAACAGGTTATGGTACACACCAAAACTATGCTTAGCATAGAAAAATGACTACAATGCACCAAAAAGTTTTGGCTCATATGTCAAAGAAAGATCAGAACCTCATATTTCGGCCTTTTGACACTAGATGATGCTGTTGACTCTATATCAGAAATTTCTGAACCAGTCCTTTGCGCAAAACTATCATTCATACTTCCTAGAGATGGTGCCAGGTTCAGAGGCATCGCACAAACATGGCGTTTCAATTTCCTTGTCCCACTTATTTCATCTTGCAAATTGGAGTTCTGAGACGGCAAATGGCACTTCAATGTTGCAGCCAAATCTTCACCAACCGCAGTTCTTGAACCACTACCTTGCGCAGTCCCAGCTAGACAATCATTTCCTCTGACCACCGATATAATGTCACTTACAGCAGATTCTAAAGCTTGATGTGAAACTGATTTCACCTGAAACAAGGACAGCAGAACCAACTTACACGTACAATTTATTCAAAGGGGAAATCTTCATCGTGATATAGTGTAGTACATAGTAAAAGGATTTGAAAGAAATCAGCTAGACCAACCGCTTTAATTAAACGCTCAACAGGCTGCTCAGTAACACTTGATTTTCCAGAAGAAGTTTTTGCCGATTTCCACAGAGCCCCATCTGGACTACTTAATTCAGCAAGCAGCGGTGAGATTGAAATTCCTGGAGTCCCGGTAGAAACCGGTGGCGTTGATGCCGGTGCATCATCTGTTTGCAGTTGTCCAATATTTCCACCATTGGATAGTGATGAGAGACCTGAAATAGATTTCTCGGTATCCACTGGCATTGGCGACAAGCCCAATGGAGTAGCAGGGGATGGAACCATAAAAGGTGAGTTTGCAGATTGTAAAAAAGTTCCAGTTTTTGTGGAAGCCATCAACAGCTTATGCTTATCAATCTCTGGAGAAGGGTGTTCTGAGATTTGATTGGAAGCTGCTGGGAGAAGCTGCTGTGAAGATTTAGGCAATGAAGTTCCTGATTTGAACTGTTGATCTAAATGAGCAGTCCGGTATCCAGATAAACAATGTTGCTGGGAGAAAGATCCTGGTCTGACACCTGTTCCTAGTCTCATCTTAAGGTCATTTGAATCGCCCATTTGATGAGGCTGTGACATCTGATAAGTCTGCAAGCATGCAGGTAGTTGCTGTGAAATCTGTTGTTTCTGCATCAGCTGTGGCTGTGCCAGACATTCTTGTAGTTGTTGATTGAGTTGCTGATTTTGCAGCATCTGTCGTTCCTGATGTTGATTCAGATGATTAAACTGAAGCATGTTTGGCTTGCACTGAAAATTAACAGTGGTTTCTGACATATCTATTCCAGGTGACAGGACAGGAGGAAACTGAGCTGGGGATTGCTCAGGCGGCATAGACTGCGTATGAGGCGGGGGGACTTGTGGTTGCTGCCGCGGAATTAGCCTCCCGCTTCTGCTTATATTGATCAAACTCACAATGTTCTTCCCGCATGAACTCAAGTTATCCTTGATATTGGGTGAGATTTTGCTTTTGGGAACTCGCAGAAAAGAAATGAGTTGACCCACCATTTTCTTAAATACTTGCAGTTTTTGATATTGCCCCGAGGAGTTGGGTGACTGGGGAATAGAACCATTCTGGGAAGACATAAATACAACTGGTAAGGAGAAGAACTACACGGGCTTAACCTTGTATTTGCATGTTTTCTTAAAATGAGTACTCTAAATATGACAAGTGGTCCGTTCCTATAATTAAGTACTGAGCACACCCACCTGCTGCAGTATCATAGAAACTCTGCTGTGTATTTCCTCTAATTCAGATAAATATAGCCTCTTCATGTCATTAATCTGCAATCCAGAAGAAGCTAGTCAATATAATTAAGGCAGTTTCTGAGACACGCTCAGAATAGTGCTTTCTTCTCATTTAAGTCTGACCATCCTAAGAAGCCAAAATACTGAAAGTTTGCCATTCAGATTTCACAAGTGGTGCACATACAAGTTACATCGCTATAGTGTACAGTGGAATTAAAACGAGATAAATTGCAGGAAACAACAATCTCTCTCTGTAGCTCTCTACGTGTCACCTCGTCAGATCCTATGATATCACTGAATAATCAGAAAAACCATCAGTCTTTCGGTCCTCCTGGTTTTCAGGGTGACATCTCACAAACCCATGCATCTACTCATTTCCTCACAATTTTACCACAGTGCACCACCACTGTTTCTGATACTAGAAAACTCCTCCGACATTCCATAATTTAGCAACATGGTCAAGACCCAAGGGCATGACTGCAGCCATCCGATTTGGTCAAATTATGCTCAACAGATTAAATGACATTGGACTACCTTTTGAAAAACTTCCTCTTGCCAATCGCCTGCACAAGCGATATCTGTTTGAGAGATGGAATTAAGAGATTCTGCAAAATTGGAAGCAAAACTTTTCATATCTACAATCCAAACTAGAGGATGTAGACATTCTTTTACAACAGGTGCACTATAAACAAGCTAGGATGATTCACGCAGTGGTAAATAACATACTCGATGTCCCTGGAAGGGGCATTTGTGATGGGAATGACTGCTTTTGTTGATTTGTCATATTCTGGTGCTGCATTGATGATCTTGGCGTTTGTAAACTTCTCTGCCTTCCAGAATGGTAGGAACCAGATCTTAAAGAATTAGGAGGCTCTTGCATAGCCCCCTGTTTGCTAGAGCACCCATATTGAGTCCGCACAAATGGTTGCTGCACTTGCTGCTGCTGCAATCCAGAGACATCAACTTGAGCATCCAGCTTCAGCTTATTTTCAAATGAGAGGATGTTTTTTTGCATTACTAAAGTATGTTGCTGCCTCACCTGGTTTTGAATGTCGTTCTGCAGTTGCTGCTGCATATTCATCAGGCTGCTATGCTGGTTGATGAATTGATTTTGTGGCATATTCAACACACTGGTCTGTTGTCCTATATTCTGCTGTTGTGGGGGCACTGGGTAGGCACCTGTATGTTGCGTTTGATGTTGGAGCCTGACAACTGATTCTTGATGTTGCTGAAGCATGGATTGTTTTGGTTGCTGAGCATAGGGCAGTTGACTGTGATGAAGGCTAGATAGAGGAGATGACTGCGTGACAATTTGCTGTGTGACAGGGCATGTCTGCAGAACAGATTGCTGAGGAGGTTGAGATCGAGTGGCTGGTGACAAATTATGAAAGTTTTGGTTCATGGCCTGACACTGCAACTGCTGGTTGTAGAGATGCTGCTGTGGATTTTGAGATTGCTGCTGCTTCAGCTGCTGTTCAGGTCCATGAATCTGCCTCTGAGGATTACAAAACATGCTTGAGGAGACATCTCTTCCCTTCATACCCATCTGTAGCTTGTCTGAGAACACCGGAATGTGCTGCATGTTGGAGTTCAGTCCACCCGCACTTGGCATGGAATTCCAGTTCAAGTTGCAAGGAGGCATGGACGATAAATTGGGAGGACATTGCGTTCTGGCAGTAGTATTTGTTGATAAATCCGCATGTTGTGCTTGAGACTGACTAACTGCCGCTTGATTGGGATTTGATTGACTTTGATTTTGAATTTGGATCCAGGTACCTATGAAGGACATGAAATTGATGAACTGACAAAAACCATGAAATCTTCTGGTACAAAATCTTGTGCACTGTTCAAAAAAAAAATCAAAACGGAGAAAAACACTGAGTAGGTAAAAATCATGCACCTTGATTTCATCACATGCTGGCAAAAGAATTATTAGACCAGACAGTCTTGGCTCATTATTTAGATGTCAAATACATCTGCATTGTGTATTCACCTCCCTCGTCCACCTCAAGGCAGAACCCACAGAGAGACAGAGCATGCAGTGAAAGAGGTCTACTGAGAGTAGTACTCAGCCCATATATATGTTCTCAACAATTCTACTGTACTGGGTCACACAAACTTTTTGCATCACGTGATTGTCAACAACCTTAAATGTGTACCTGGATCTGAAGGCTTATTGCTTGTCCCACTGGTGTTGGCCAGCAATGAATTGGCTCCTTTATTTTGCTGACATCTCTCGATTTGTAGCATCTTTAGAGATATCCTCCTTATATAATCTTGCTGAAAGGAAAATGAAGGAGATGCCCAACGTGACCAATAGCCAAAGGCTTAAACCATGCTATAACTTTGCATGAAAATTTCCTTATTTCCTCCCAATACCACTGATGCATAATTACTCAAGAGCATGACTTACTTTAATCCAAAGAGCGGATGTATATGAAATAAGCATGTGTCCGCCAAAGAGAGTATGTTCTTGTATTGATATTGCATCTATATCATGCAATCCTATGGAACCAGCAAGACTGTCAACCTGGCAAAAGAAAAAGACTGTTCATCGTACCTGACTCGAGGCGACCGCATAAAGCCTTTCCTCCAGCTGCATTGCCATGCTCTGCAGGTCGGGAAGACCCTCTTGCCCGCGACAAGGAACAAACTTCATCAGGTTCTCCATGCTTCACGTGAAAACCATACATATTCGTCAGAGATTGAAACCGCGGACTTGAATAGCGAACACATAGCAATCGACATGAAGAAAAATCTAGCGGGCCTCGAGGATGGCACACGAGAAATCACAAAAGGCAATTCTTTTTCCCAAAGGCAACAGAGCCAGAACACCGAAAACACGGCGAATGTACCTCGGTACATGATCTTCCGAAAACATTCGCCCATAAAGGCAATTCTTTTACCATGCCGCTGCTTATTTGGTTTAATCTCGATGCGCCTTTTGCTTTAGACATTCTTGGTGAAGAAAACAGACGTCGGGATTCCACCACCCACCCACCGCCACCACCCCAAAAAAAAAAGGAGAAGACGGGATAAAGAGAGAACTCACATGCTGCTGACGACCCGTTTGCGGGATTCCGGCGTCAGGCTCTGCCTCCAGTCGCCGCCCTCGACGGCTGGGGCGCCGCCCTGCGCCATGGCCGCCGGATTGTTATTGACTTCCATCGATCACCCGATCCTTCGTTCTCGCCAATCCACCGGCGCTCCCCCGACGATCAGCGACGATCAGCCGAGCGAATTCAACGACAACACCAGGCGCTCTTCGGAGACACGTACGCACACGCGCGCACGGGAGGGAGCATTGCGAGGGCGAAGGAGGAGGAGGCAAGAGGCTCGGGAGAGTCCCTTCAATTATGGACGGCTTGCTTGGAGAAGAAGGAGTCGGAGGACATGGAAGCAGCTTAACGAGGCCTTCTCCGTGAATTCGCGTTGCGCGATCGTCATCTTTTCGACTCCTAAAGATTTGCTTTCTTTACGTGCTCCACAGTATTCCGATACGCGTGTTTATTTTGAAGAAGGGAAAGTTGCACAAACAGTGCTCGACTTTGGCTTAATATGCAATATGGCCCATAAATTTTTAATTTATTATCATAATATTTAATGTGATTTTTAAACTTTTAATTTGTTCAATATCATCCTTTAGTCTCTGAGCTATATAAAAATATTTGATATAAACATATACCAAAAATCTAAATATCATATTAAATAAATTAAAAGTTCAGGGATCTCACTAAATATTACGCTAAAATTCATGTATTATATTAAATAAATTAAAAATTCAAGAATAACATCGCAAATTAGGTCAAAGTTTAGGGACTGTCTGTGCCATTATTTTTTTAAAGAAATTATGTTGCGAAAAAAATCCTCCGATAATAAAATACAAAACAAGAATATATATTTATGCAAAATCGATATATTAAAAATTGAATACTTCCTCGTTAAGCATGCTCGGCCATTTGTAATGAGATCATTATTTGAGTTCGCTTAGAAAAATCCCTTAACAATTTTCTCGAACTACCTAAAAATTGTATTAATGTAAGCAAAATATTAGAATTCCACGTTGGAATTTTGATCTCGGTTTAAACTCTGACTGTGGCGAATTATCGATCGACACGTGTCATTAACTACATGTAAAGTAACAGCTACAATCATTGATCGTGTGTTGTATCTAGCAACAGATCGATCGAGCATAGTCATGACGTACACATCTTCAAATCGGGAAATTGCCAAAAAAAGTTCTAAAGTTATCATACGAACCTATCCAAGTGGTCAATTTATATTTAAACATTTTAACGATTTACTAATGTAGTCATTCCAGCCAATTTTGATTTGAAATTGCAAACATGGACACCAATCATTCTACGTGATACAATCAGCGCTAACGTAGACAATTTTTTTCAATTTTTTATTTTTAAAATTTTTTCGAATTACTTAATCTTTTCTTTTCTTTTTCATTGTAGTTGACGAGGGTAAGGGCTACAATTTTTGTCGAAGCCCAGAGAGCTTCGGCAACCCTCCTATTGCCATAGTGAAAAAAAAGGAAAGGAAAAATAAAAAATTTGAAAAAAATTCGAAAACTTGTCCATGTTGGCCCTAGCTGTGCTACATAAGACAGCCGCCATGCACATTAGCAATTTTCGACTGAAATTAACTGAAAGAACTATATTGGCAAACCGTTAAATATTTATGACTATTGCATAAAAGATGGATTAACAAAAAAGTAATGTTAAGTTAAGTTCAGACCGATCCCATAGAAAGCGATGTGAGGTTTTGTATTTTTTAAATAATTGTTTTCCTATTTCAACTTATTGTAATTAATTAAAAAATAAAATTTCTATGGACAAAGATGTATGTATAAGACTTTTAAAAGGAAAAAATAAACAATTATATCTCTAAAGATACTAAATCAAGATTTGCTAATCAAGCTTTCCCACGAGGAAGCCACTTGTCGTTTCTTCATAGGTTCGAATCTTTTGGCTTCTCTATGTATTTCTTAATTTTTTAAAATTGTCTATTAACTTGTTTAATCTTATCTTTTGTTCTGGCAAAATAAACTCTTACCTTTTATTTACACTTTTCTCTTCAATTACATGAATAATTTATATATCTATACTAATATTTAATTAGACCATGGCATTTTGCGCAAATAATTAGTATTTGACAACGAAGGCTCATTATGTTTTCAGGAAAAATGAATAATCAGAAAAATATTTTCTTAAAAGTAAGGATTTGCATCATTTAAAGTAATTTGTCAGTGAAAAATAATTTCATTATCGATAACAGTTATATCTAAAAATTGTCCTAAACAATGAAAATGTAGTCATTTTTAAGAAAACATCTCACAAATCATTAATGATTAAGGAAACAAATAGAGCGGGAGGAGCATAATCCACTTTCACAAGGAAGATGTGGTCCTAAAGAGGGAAATTAACATAAACAATCATTGAATTCTGATTCAATATATAATTTGATCTCCGAATTTTTAATTTATTCAATGTAATTTTCGAACTTTAGCATAATGTTCAATTGAGTCCCTGAACTTTTAATCTGTTCAATGCGGTCTCTGCACTTTTAGTATATATTCAATTTAGTTAATGTATTGAACAAACTAAAAGTTCAGCAATCAAATTATATATTATATCAAAATTTAGAACTGTTTGTGTCATTTTTTTCTCTTATAGAATGCAAAGAAGACAGCCCAATCAGAGCACGCCACGTGGATGTTCACTCACCAGCTCCTCTCCCCACGTGTCTGTTGCCGCTCGCCGCAAGCCCTTCACCGTCCTGGGCGAGAAAGTATTTAGTGGTTAGGTACTGCCATGTCATAGGCTGACGTGACATATGCTTTTGTACTAAAAGCCAATAAAAAATCGACACGTGTTCATAACGTGGCAAGTAAAAAAAAAATCAAAACCAAGCTTCTGTTTTTTCTCATCTTCCTCCTCCGTCTACGGGCATCTCCTCCACTGTCACCAGCGGATTCGCCGGAGCTGTGTCAAAGCCGATCGAACAAGCTGTCGTCACTCACGGCCTTCCATTGATAGAGCACCGCCCTGTCCTAGTTCCATCTTGTTGTTTGTCGATCCAGATCTGGCCCCGTGGAACTAGTCGCTGGGCTCGATCTTCCCAACGAAGAGCTCCATCTCCGGATCTAGAGGAACTCGCTGATGGTCCATCTCCAGGACAAACTCCAAATCCGAGGCCATGGCTCTTCGAGAAAACCCAAAAGCTTCATCATACCCACCAAGGAAGCTTCATTCCAAACAAAAATGGAAAAACAGGGGAAGGCTAATGGTTCATCTCCGAGAAAACCCAAAAGTTTCATCATACCCATTGAGGAAGCTTCATTCCGAACCAAAAAAAGGAAAACAGAGGAAGGCTGATGATCCATCTCTAGGACGAACTCCTAATTTGAGGCCATGGCTGGTTGTGAAAACCAAAAAATTTCATACCCACTGAAGCTTCATTCCGAACAAAAAAGGAAAAAACAAGGGAAGTTTCATACGATGGACAGGGCGGTACGCTGTGGATGGAAGGCCGCGAACGACGATGACTCGTTGGACGAGCAGTAATGATCGGCTTTGATGCAGCGCCGGCGACTTCGCGGGTGACCAAACGAAGGAGATGGCATGAGGAAGATGAGAGAGAAAAAACAGAAGTTTAATTTTGATTTTTTTTATTTAACTGCCATGTCATGGATACGCGTCGATTTTTTTTATTGGATTTCAATACAGAAGCATATGCCACGTCAGCATACGATGTTGTAGTACCTAACCACTTAGGTACTGCATGAAAACCATTCTGGTTCTACCCAGAACTGGTTTTTTGTTCCCAGAATCAGTTTTGGACCAAAAACCCGTTTGGTAACGCAATTTCATTTTTCTATTTCCGGGACAAGTTTGCTTCCAAAACTGATTCTGAAACCAGAAATGAGAACAAAAAAAAAGTTGATTTTTCATTTCTGGAACAAAAGTGAGAACCATTTCTGAGGAATTCATTTTCTTCAACACACATTCATATGAAAGTCACGACCTTTGAGATGAGAAAAAAAAGCAAAAAATCAAAAATTTCAAAACTTAACAGAATGGTTTAGAATTTGTGGCTACCCACTTTCAGTGAAATTTAAATTTTTTTAGGTGCCGAAAAAATTTAAAAAAATAAAAAAATAAAAATTTTCAAAATTTCACAAAATGACTTAGAAAACCTATGGCCACCCACTTTGAGCAAAATTTAATTTTTTTAGATGCCAAAAAAAATAAAAAATAATCAAAAAAATCTAAAATTTAAAAACTTAACAGAATGTCTTAGAATACCTGTGGCCACCCAATTTGAGCGAAATTTTATTTTTTTAGGTGCCAAAAAAAATAAAAAAAAGTAAAAAATAAAAAATTTAAAAACTTCACAAAATGACTTAAAATACTCGTGGCCACCCACTTTGAGCGAAATTTAATTTTTTTAAATGCCAAAAAAATAAAAATAAGCAAAAAAGTAAATATTTCAAAACTTTACAGAATGGCTTAAAATACTCGTGGCCACTCATTTTGAGCGAAATTTTATCTTTTTAGGTGCCGAAAAAAAATAAAAAATAAAAAATTTCAAAACTTCACAAAATTGCTTAAAATACCTGTGGCCATCCACTTTTGAGCGAAATTTAAATTTTTTCAGGTGCCGAAAAATATAAAAAAATAAAAAATAAAAAACTTCACATAATTGCTTAGAATACCTATGGCCACCCATTTTGAGTGAAATTTAATTTTTTTTAGGTGTCGAAAAAAAAATAAAAATAAGCAAAAAAGAAAAATTTTCAAAACTTTACAGAATGACTTAAATACTTGTGGCCACCCACTTTAAGCAAAATTTTATTTTTTTAGGTGCCGAAAAAAAAGCAAAAAATCAAAAATTTTTGAAATTTCACTCAAAGTGGATGGCTATATGTATTCTAAGTCATTTTGTGAAGTTTTGAAATTTTTGATTTTTATGTTTTTTTTTCACCTAAAAAAATTTAAATTTCACTCAAAGTGGATGGCCACATGTATTCTAAGTCATTCTATAAAGTTTTAAAGTTTTTGATTTTTTTCTTTTTTTTCACCTCCAAAAATTAAAATTTTACTCAAAGTGGGTGCCCACAAGTATTCTAAGCCATTCTGTGAAATTTTGAAATTTTTGAGTTTTTGAATTTTTTTGGGCACCTTAAAAAATTTAAATTTCACTCGAAGTGGGTGACCACATGTATTCTAAACTATTTTGTGAAGTTTTGAAATTTTTGATTTTTTGATTTTTTTGGGTACCTAAAAAAATTTAAATTTCACTAAAAGTGGGTGGTCATAGGTATTCTAAGCATTCGTAAAGTTTTGAAATTTTTGATTTCTTGATTTTTTTTTGAAAAAATTCAACAAATTTCCTATTTTCCCAAAATCTGAATTTTTTTTTTATTTTCTCGACATTTTGATGATTTTTTTTGGAATTTTTCAATTTTTTGGGATTTTCTGAATTTTTTTTAAAGATTTTTATGAATTTTTCGGATTTTTTATTATTTTTATTCCATTTCTAAAAAAATGGATTTCTGTTCCTGGAAATAGAATTTTCTATTGTTTATCAAAAGGGTTTTTATTTCAGAAAATAGAAATTTTGTGTTGTTATCAAACGGGTTTCTGTTCCAGAAATAGAAATTTTTTGTCATTATCAAACGGGTTTTTTTTCTCAGAAACTCATCCAGGAACCAGAAATAGAAAAATCTATTTCTGATTCAGGAACTCATTCCGGAACAGAATGGTTATCATTCGCTACCTTAATGCTTTCTCGTCCTGGGCTCTCCCTATATCAGGGCACGTCAGGGGAATCACCAGCACCCGCTTTTTCATTTCCTCTTTTTAATTTTCAAATTTTTTTTTCCTCCGACGATCTATTAATTTCTTTAAAAAGTCGTTTTTGTCCATTTCGTACGGACGGATATCCCGTCGAAGCACGTCTCCGCTCCGCTTCGATCTTCGCTTCCGATTTCGAGGAAGTTCTTCTTGTTCGTCTCGCTTCGTGATCTGCGGTTCGCGCCCGTCGATTCTGCGGGAGCCATGGCGGTCTCGCGATTCTCGTGACGTTCTGCGTTCGAGAGCTCGATCTGCTTTCTCTCTCTCTCTCTCTCTCTCTCTCTCTCTCTAGATTTGAGGAAGATACGAAAATAGGGGGAGGGAGGAAAAGGAAGGGGAGAGGTTTCGTTTGATGCTGCTGCGGTCCTGACGCCATGAGGAAGAAGCTCGACACGCGATTTCCGGCCGTAAGTTCTCTTTCCCGACGATCTCTCTCTCCCGTTTGATCTGGTTTACGCGAGCGAATTAGGGGGTTTTTCGAGCGGAAATTCGTAGGGAGGCGTGATCTGTCCGAAAATCCGACAGGGGATCGAGTCTCGGGTGATGCTTTTGTGTTTCTTTGGGGTCTTTTTCGTGAGTATGTGGGAGCTAGGTCAAATTATTTGCCGGAGGTCTGCTGTTTCCTAGATCGATGATCCGAGAACCATCCGCTGTTGACTTTCGTGATTTGTTCTTCGTCTAACTCGCGGGGCTATTGTCATGAGATGTCCATTTGTCGTGAATGTTCTTTTTAGGGCAATTTCAGGGATAGCGTCATGTTTCTTTTCCTGGATGCCTGGCTAGAGTGGTAAAAACCCTGTTGCTGTTTTTGGCAGATCTCCTCTGTTCTTTATTTGAAGGTTTTACCCTAGCAGTTTTGATCCTCAGCTAATTTTGGGGAACTCACCACCGATTGACAAACTTGTCCCTTTATAGTGCGAATGGTGAAATTAAGAGTTCCTATTATTGGGACACTGCATGTACTTAAATCGCCGAAATTAGAGCTTAAAATTCAATTTCTTGAGCGTCAACATGCTGTAGTTAACTGGGCCACTTGATCATTTTGCATGGAGTTAAGCTTTCCCATCCTCCTTCAGTTGCCTTTTAACCACTGGCAGCTAGCCTTGCTAACATTCTGCCCTAGAACTCGAGAAAGAACTGAGGAGAAATCATAAAACTGGAAGGAAAATACGAGAGGAGGAGATGAGCCATTTTTGGGCAGCAATAGTTGGTCATTAGTCTCTGAGATCAATAATTTTGCAAGATTATGGCTTTTAAGATAATCCAGAAGGAGGATGTGAAGCTGCAGTGGTCATGATTAAAGAATACTATTTGCGAGATTGATTTGCAAGATTATGAGGCTCATGGTTAAGAAAAATCATGGTAAGCATTGGGGCGTTGGCTTTGATATAGATGACTGGGCTTGAGTAGTCCTACTCCTAGCTGAGCTTGACCAGCATGCGAGTTATCTGACTCATTAGTTTCCTAACTAGCGCATTAGTGGCTGGAGGTGCTCATAATTGGTGATATGTTTGTCTTCTTCTTTAAATTGCTTAACATTGTCCTTGTTCCTTCTTTCTTTTTCTAATTTAGAGCCTTAGGATTGCCAGTTTCTACTTTACTTAAGGTCCAATTGGCCATTAACATTTCATGTGATTTGGTTCTTCTCGTGTCTAATGTTAGAGTATGGTACATCAGTGCAGATGGAGCAGCCGTGATTCTAGTTGTCTATGTACGTGGAATATGAAAAGCAAAAGGAAATGAAGGAGAAAAGGGGTTTTTCTCAGTAAAATAATCTTTTTGAGCTCTTAGTTCTTCCTGGGGAACTTGGGGCTTCAATTGGAGTTCTGAGGCCGAAATGCTTTAATGTTGTTGTAATACTTAACTTTTATCTATACAAGCTTGGCACGAGCATTGAAAACTCTGGAGCTCTTCAACATAATATGTGTTCTTGTGTTATAGGTCAGTGCAATCAGGTGATCAGGTCAAGTGCAGGAGGGAAAAATAGTTCAGATGTTTAAGTGACATGTTTTAATTTATTTTAAATTTGGTTCGGTGAACTTGATTTAGTGATCAGTTTTCTGACCATTTTTGAGTATTTGAAGAGAGTTTTTTTAACCTTGATAACTGGTGGTCTTCATGCGCAGGAAGATAATATGAAAATGATGAATTATGCCTTTTTTCGGTCAATATATCCTCGTTGTGGTTTGTTTGAGTTTTTTTATTATGATGTTGCAGGCAAGGATCAAGAAGATAATGCAAGCAGATGAAGATGTAGGAAAAATTGCATTAGCAGTTCCAGTTCTAGTCTGTAAGTACGGAAGCATACATGCTATTCACTCTGCTGTCTTTGTGAGATTGCTCTGGTGCTTACGGTCATCCTTGATGTTGTTACAGCTAAAGCATTAGAATTATTTTTGCAAGACCTTTGTGACCGTACATACGAGATAACACTTCAAAGGGGAGCAAAGACTATGAATTCGCTGCATTTGTAAGTTAGACTAGACTTAATATTTTCCTTGGATAGTTTATGGTGCTTTTGGAACCTTGCCCAAGTGATTTTGCAACTATTTCCTTCTTTTCAGTTTTTCGACATATTCTCTCATCTCTCTCCTAAAATTCTTGTTTAGCTTCAACTTCATTACGTTTCATTGTGGATACTTGTCCTTGTGATGCATTCATGTGCATCTGATGCATACACATGGCAGTAAATCGTGCATTATGTTATCAATGCTAGTGAGGGCCAATGATATTAACTTCATTACGTTTCATGTGGATGCTTGCCCTTGTGATGCATTTATGTGCATCTGATGCGTACACATGGCAGTAAATCATGCATTATGTTATCAATGCTAGTGAGGGCCAATGATTTTCCCTTTTCATATTGAGTTTTGACCTTACAGATGTTCTATTCTCAATCATTTTCTTTTGTCTTCTCTCCTACCATGATATTTAGTTTTTGTGAGATAAAGCAGCTTTCTCAATTATGGAGGTTTCCAGTTCTATGCAAGTCTTATATGGATGTGTTAAGGCCAGTTGGTAAACTAAAAGCGATTTATTTGAGTAAAGACCATCAATCAATCAACCAAATGCGTTCTGAAATGCATTTATCACGTGCACTTAGAAGTGCGAATGTGAAGGACAATTAGATTAATGGCTTAGATGATCATTCCATCTTCTAGATAATACATTTCATCTCTTCCCTGGTATTGGTACAGATGATTTGCTTTTGATTTCCCTCTTAAATAGGTGACCATATCATCCTCTCTCAGCTTTCCCCTGAAAAATATGATTTCTTGCTACTTTTAAAGCAGAGCTGGATCTGACGCAACAAAATACTATTTTCTGCAGAAAACATTGTGTGCAAAGCTATAATGTGTTTGATTTCTTGAGGGACATTGTCAGCAGGGTTCCTGACTATGGTCATGGTCATGGTCATTCAGATGCTGTCTCTGATGATAGAACAGTGTCCAGGAGAAGGTTGGAATATCGTATCCCTCCATTTTTCTTGTTGAGCATTCGTATAGGTTAGCTAATAATAATAGGATGTACTCTGTTGTTTTGGTACCCAGAAAGGCCACCATTGATGATGGTAACGACACGGATGAAGAATCCAAGAAGAGCAGAATGGTAATGACCTTTTCTTTCATTGTGATTGCTCTACCTCTCACTTTTTGGATAATTTATATATGGTCTGAACGGGAGAGCTGTTTCTACTCCTTGAACTGCAGCTTGAGATGGCCCATACTGGCAGCAGTGGCCGTGGAAGAGGCCGTGGCCGAGGAAGAGGCCGCGGGCGGGGTCGAGCCACCGAGAGGGAGACTCCACACCATGAAACTGAATCATCTGAGCCGACCACATCTCTGCAACCTCTTAACAAGAACATTACCAATCAAGGAACAATTTTAGATGACAGCTCTGAGCCAAAGAAAACTGCTGAGGAAACTATCCCAGCCACTGATGGTTCCAAGCTCGGGGCGCATGGTTTTGATCTAAACACTCAAGTTACTGAGAATGAGGGCACCCCAGCCAAAGTTCCAGCAGCTGGTGTTTCATCTGAGGAACCTAATACTGACGAGGCCAAACATGAAGAATATCCAGGGTGGTCACTCTCTGAGGTGGACAAGATGGCCATTGACCCTCTTCAATTAGCAAATCTGGGTACCCGCATTGATGAGGATGATGAAGACTACGATGAGGAGGGCTAAAACCAGGAGCCTCATGTAGAAACTTGAGATGGGTCGGATAGCTGGGAGATCGTGGGGAGAGTACATGAGGAGCAGAAGAGGTCCAAATCGTCACCAGACAAGCGGTATGCATGTGGAAGATTATACCCTGTTTGGTGCTGCCTGGCAAGAGTTTAGTTCCTCTCTGCATTTGGTTTTATATCGCATCTGAATTTTACCATATTGTAAGCTAACATCATCATCATTCTCCAAGAATGTTGTCCTTTGCTTTAGATTCTCTCAGGGAACGTAGTCTCAGAGAATTTTAGAATAGTCCGCTTCTGCTCTATTAGTCATCCATTGTTGTAGTGAAAATTTGGCGATCTTTAATTAATCAAGGGTTAGGAACGCTTCTCTCTGCAATTTTCCCCGGTTCTCTTAGCTTATGGATTGGACTTAGTTCAAGTTCTCCGGCGAGCTAGTTGAGCCTAGATGTGCTCTCAAGGTTCTGATCTCGTCCCATCCGAAAAGAAAAGAATGGAGGGAACAGCATCGAAAGACGATGTCTGCTTAAAAAGTGGGGTGAAACAATTAACACTGTTTTTTCTTTGGTGCCGAAGGCGTCCACGGTGAAGTTCTTTTGATGTTCTTGTATTCGCGCCATAATTCGCCGTAGTCCATACTAGCGAAAAAGTGGGAAATGTCAACACCGTGGGAGAATGTAAGTCTGGAACAGAAATGCTTCTTGACAAACAACATGATTTCATTTGAGGAACTTTCTAGGCAGAGCCCAGGCAGGCATAGTTTGAACCAACCTTTTATCATGTCCAACGCAAAGGACTTTGAAATTCACCAAGCAAAACCAAGCTTGAAAATAATAGACTTACAGATTACATAACAAACCACGGAAAAAGATAAAAGAGAGGCAAAATTTACCCAAAAAGGAAAATAGAAGTGAAGTTTATATATCCACAGGTACACGCTCGTACAACTCTGCAGCCAACCTTGGAGAAGGAACAGCTTCAAGAGGTGTCCTCATGAACGCAACCAATCCCGGGTTCTCGCCCATGTCGATCTCTTCGGGCCTCACCCCGACGGCCGGAGCCCACGAGAAGTGGTGTAGGAGGTGGCCCAACATCGACATCACCAAGCTTATTCCTAATTGAGCTCCGGGGCAAACCCGTCTCCCCGCTCCGAATGGTAAAAGCCGAAAGTCGTGGCCCTTCATGTCCACATCCTCCTCCATGAACCTCTCCGGCCAGAACTCCAGCGGCCTTTCCCAAATGGTCGGGTCGCGGGCTATGGCCCACACGTTTACGTGCACGTTCGACCCCTTTGGAATGTCGTAGCTGCCGATCTTCACATTGGAGTTTGCCCGGTGGGGCAGCATCAGCGGCGTTGGCGGGTGTAGCCGGAGGGCCTCTTTGGCGACGCAATGAAGATACGGGAGGTTTGGGATGTCGGATTCCGTCATGACGCAGGCGGGTCCGATCACCCTGTCCAATTCTTCCTGGGCCTTTTGCTGGGCTCTCGGGTTCCTGACGAGCTCGGCCACAGCCCACTCGACCGATATTGCCGTGGTGTCCATGCCGCCAGTGATCATGTCCTGCACCAATGGGTTCACTGCTTATACGTTGTAATTGAAATAAAGAAAGGTGATTAGACTAACTTTCTTAAAATTTAATGCCCCAGTTGGCTCCCTTAGGCCTCAAATCGTGCAACTTCAATCTCAAATTGCATGGTTTCAAGTTCAACAGATTGTAAATGTAAGGTTTTGACCGTACCCAAAGGAGGCCTATGATGTTGTCCTCGCTCAGTTCATAACTTCCTTGGAGGGTAAGTAACGCATCCACAAAGTGCTGCCTGGCTCCACCGGGCTTTTGGCGCGCGAGCACGTGCTCCTCCATGATGGCCCGGGTGAGACGGTCGCGCCGCGCGCAGTGCTTGGCGAATGCCTCCTCCTCCAGCGGGAAGAGCCAGCGGAGCCAGGGGACGTGCTCGGCCATCGCGAGGGATGCCCCGAGCTTCAAACCATTGGCCACGATGGCCTTGAACTCTTGTCCTTGCTCGTCCATCACTCCCTCGCCATTCACAAACCTCTTCCCGAACACTATCCTTGTGATGTTGTTGAATGCCACAGCCCCCAAGTACTTCTTCACCATCAAGCCCTTCCCTTTATTATCTGCATTTACAGAAGATTATGTTCCTACTTAGCATTTGACGATAATTCAATTCATAAATGAACATTTCGATCCAAAATACCAAAAAACACAGATATTATCATATATATACAAGGGCTTTTGACCAAAATATATATATATATATATATATACCAGGATTACTGCTGTCTCTGTAAAGAGACTCAATCATGGCAGTGACCTCATCTTCCCTAATGGGCCGAAGGCCCTCGAGCCGCTTCGGCGAGAACAGCTCGAGCGTGCAAAGCCGTCGGACCTTAACGTAATGAGGCCCATAATCGGCCCAAATAAGGTCCTTCCCATCTCTGCTGAACTTTGCGGCCGATCTGCTCCGGTGCCTATTCGCTAAATGCTGATCGTTCTCCTTAAGCACTTGCCTCGCCAACTCAGCGCTCGAGACGACGACGTTCAGCGTCGACCCGAACCACACTGAGATTATGGGCCCGTAAGCTTGTGACCACTCGGAGAAGCAACGGAAGCGCACCGGCTTAACGCTGTAGAGGTTTCCGACGACAGGCCATGGTTGCGGGCCTGGCGGGAGGTTTAGCGTGAGGTGTTTGTATAATTTGTAAGAGAGGTATAATAAAGTGAAGATGAATAGCAAAATAAGAACAGCCATGTAGAGAGAAAGAGAGAGAGAGGTTTGTGGATTTGGGGCAATTGAATGCGCTGAAAATGTGACTATATATAGGTGGAGAAATTGAAATTAAAGGGAAATTTTTCTTTGTTTGTTTTTTTTTTTGTGTAAAATTGTGAGATGGTGTAGTTTTGCCAAGGTTGGTGAAGAGCATTATTAAAAGGGAATGCGAAAGAATTTCGTTGTCTGACGAACTTAGGCTGCGATAGTTGTCATGGTAGGTCGTGCACAAGATATAATACAGGAAAAAAAAAACCTAAAAAGAAAAAGACGCAGAATAACGAAAGAATTGGTTTTTTTATATAATATATAAGCTTGTTCTAGCAAAACGATGTCTCTATTAATGAGAGTCAAAAGACGGACAATTACTAACATAATTTTTCGATTTAAGTATTTTTTTTTCTCTCTTTTTAAGAAAAATGATTTCTGGGTATTTAAAAGATGATTTTTCCAAATATGGGAGTGATATTGAATACAAATTTGGTGTGGCTACTACTTTTTCTATGAAGTTCAAAGCCTATCTCCACCAACCAACAACCATGGCTTTGACCTTTGACGAACTTGCCTTATAAGAACGGGTCACGATGCCCACCGTTTTCAGGGTTCATTCCGACGGGTTGACACCCACAGTTTGCCCCGGTTTTGTTCTTTGATTCGGATTAGCGAAATCTTGTAATTAATCATGATTGATTGGTCCGCCCTAGTAGAATGATTAGGACGTTTTGCCTTTTAATAAAATCGCGATTTGTCCTTAACTGGGCCCGATAAGACATCGTCGGGCTTAGTGCGGCCCAACACCTCGGCTCGTGTGAATTGGGCCCACTCAATTTCGGTCCATTTACAGTTCGAATGGACCCTAATTCGGATTAGCAAAATCTTGTAATTAAGCATGATTGATTGGTCCGCCCAAGCAAAATGATTAGGACGTTTCGCCTCTTAATAAATCGTGATTTGTCCTGAACTGGGCCCGTCAAGACTTCATCGGGCCTAGTCCGGCCTGTGTAAACTGGGCCCAATCGATTTAGGCCCATTTACATTTCAAATGGACCCAAATTCGGATTGGCGAAATCTTGTAATCAAGCATGATTGATTGGTCCGCCCAAGTAAAATGATTAGGACACATGCCTTTTAAATAATAAATAGTCATTTGTCCTTAACTGGGCCCCTTAGGACTTTGTCGGGCTTAGTCCGTCCTGACACTTCAGATCTTGTAAATTGGGCCCAATCAATTTCGGCCCATTTAAAGTTCCAATGGACCCTAATTCGGATTAGTGATATCCTGTAAGTAATCATGATTGATTGGTCCGCCCTAGTGAAAATGATTAGGACGTTTGCCTTTCAATAAAATCGCGATTTGTCCTTAACTGGGCCCATTAAGACTTCGTAAGGCTTAGTCCGGCCCGATACTTCGGCCCATGTAAATTGGGCCCAATCGATTTTGGCCCATTTACAGTTCGAATGGACCCCGTGAATCATAGACCGATTAGGAGCCACCGTGCATCTCCTTTTGGTCCATCTCATAAAGAAGATGCAGTTTTTCTCCTTTAGTGATATTTAAATCCATTTATGAAAAATTAGCTTTATATAATTATATGACAAAAGTAGCTCTAATAATGCGAAAGTAACACATTTATTTATTTTTATTTTTTTTCTTTTGGACCGAAGTGACTTGCCCAGTTTCGATAATGAAAGACTTGGCAATGCCCGCTTAAAGTAATTAATGTTAGGAGCTACGTCGGCAATCTTGTTGTTGGAGTCTTACTCGACGAATATGGAGAGACAACGTAAGGGCACTCGGGCGAATCAGTTGGGCCAGGACTCGGATACAAACTCCATGTTTCGGCGGAGAGAGTTTCTTGAGATTTCAGTGAAATTAGGACTTTCTGAAGCCGTGCGTCCCAATATACTTCCAATTAATCACGTAGTTCTCCTAGATCTGTCTTTGTCTGTCCTCAAGTAACTGTTGAAGCATGAGCTTGGACATCATATGAGCTTCTGAAGTGTGGAAGAATACTAGGAATTCTTTACCTCCTATCTTCAAGGTACTTTAATTTCAATTCCCCCCCTTCTTTATTCGCCTAACATCAACTATAGCTGATTCAAGCACACCGACGCGACACGAGAAGACAAAAAAAATGTCTTCTGCCGAACCAAGATTCGAAACATCACAAATGTTTGTCCAATTCGAATGTTTTTTGTTAGATAAAGTTTGCTTGGATTCGAAGGTGAAGGGCAGCATTGCTATCTAATTCTACAAATTCAACCCTTTGTTTTTTCATTTCATGTTCCCATTGTGGATGTGGAACTAAGTTGCTTTTGCTAGTGCACGGAGCATAAAGCCATAGGGAAAAATTCTAAAAAAAAAAATCATTTAGAAAATGCATGCCACCTTGATTAAAGGCAAAATATCTCTTGGGAAGGAGAAAATAATTTTATTTGATCGTGACATTTGCAAGTCATCGTCATGCACCCGTCTTTAATTAAATTGAAGCGAGAACTTTCGCATATTTTAAAATTTTTTAATGTATTTTTCTTTTTCGAGGGGTTAGCGTGCCCGGTTAGAGGCCATAATATGCAAGCACCATCGAATACGCGCCTCGAGCTTTCAAATCATTATCGTATTATTTTATAAGAATGTACTGCTATTCCACCACAATTAGAAATTAGCCTAGAGGCATAAACTTGATTTAGAACATTACTATTTTAACGTTCGATCACTGAAGTTGGCACATTTGCATTGTTGGGTGAATCTCCAAAGTGAGAGAATCCTCCCCTAGACATTAATATAAGGAGGATGTGTAGATATAGAACCTCTCTTTTGTGGGATATATGCAACGTCATGTGAATAGTATAAAGGGTATATATATGGATGCATAGTGGAAGTGATCTTTCCAAGATTTGGTTCTCGTGCTATATCGCAATTTGCTTATCCTTTAAGGAAAGAACTCTCGTCTCTTCCAGTTCACACAAGTGGGTAAAGCTCGTGCGAGGTCGAGTCGCGCGGCACGCTCGCATGCGAGCTTTGCCCAATGGCTACTTCCAATGGTTGTCTCGGCAAATCTCTAGGACTTATCCTCGTCGTAAACCAGAGATGTTGTAAACTATGCTAATCGACCGGAACTCATGTAGAAAGAAAGACTGCAGTTCATTAGATAACCGGTTCTCTTATACGTTCGCGCAAGGATTAAGTTGACGAAAAGTTTAATTAAACCTATAGAAAGAAAGTACAATATACATGAAGCAGCCCATGTCGACATGTCACAATCCTTATTATTGACTAGATTTCCACCAAACAAAACATGGGTTATGATTATGGATTCAGTTATCAACTCCCTTGCAAAATAATGAAGGGCAAATTATCCAATCAGTCCTCAATCTATCGTACAATATGTCGATTTAGTCACGAACTTTCTAATTTGATCAATGCGGTCTCAAATCTTTACACAAAATTTCAATAGTAGTCATTCTCGATCAATTTTCACCGGAAATCGTTAACGCGGCGATGTGCGATTCAAGACAACCGGCGACGTGTGATGCAGGACAGCCGGCGACGATCAAACTGCCACCGCCACGAGATAATGAAGCATCTTAGTTGTCACATACATAGGAAATCACTGGATGATCAAGAACATATATGCTTGAGGTTGGTGACTATACAAATGTCTCCCTGAGATGTGACTAGTGCTGGGGAAACGAGGCTGAGTGGGGGAAACAACTAAAGACAATGTGGGGAATCGTTGTTGCAGAGTCTAGCTAGATAACACTCCCAATGCATAGTTTATATAATACATATGGTATATGATTGGCAACCAATTTGTATGGTGGTGTCCATGCAGATATGAACTTGCTGCTGCTTCAAGTGGGCTTTAATATGCTGGTGTTATGCGGCCACACAATCATACGACAGGTCGCACTCTCCTTCCCATTTTCATGAATATATATGTGGGTGACGATGACTTGCATGAATGATGAGACAGGCCACTACAGAATTGGCAGTCCAACTTGGCCCAATTGGATTATTGGAAAGAGTCAATTCGGTGAATTTATAATTGAAATAATTCGAGTTACAAGAGTGGGAGAAAGTTATTCAATGAGTCCTAAATTTATCGAGCTTTGGCCGGTTCTGTCCTAAACACTTCAATTTTATCAATTGAATCATAAATATTTTCACGATCTGCCAATTTTGGATGAAAATTACCGACGTGTATGCCAGTCATCCTACATGACATGGCAACGTGGATGGTTTTTTCCAATTTTTCCTCCTTCCTCCGGAGACTGGCATAGAAAGAAGAAAAAAGAAAAAGGAAATAAAATAAAAATTGTTAAAAATTAAAATTTTTCCAAACAAATTGTAAAAAATTATCAACGTTAGTGCTGACTAGCATCAATGTCAGTAATTTTCACTTGAAATTGGTTAGATTGACTCAATTGACAAAATGTGAAGATCTAGGACTCGATTGGTATAATTAAAAGGTTAATAACTGAATTGACATGAATTCAATAGGTTTAGAATTTCTTTAGTAATTTTTTTGTCGATCTTTGCATATGGATATTTATATATTTAGTATATATACTATTTACAAGAAAACAAAAAAAGATCTTTGCACCAATTAATGAAGTTCCATATACTTTAGGGCGACCTTGAATTTTCTGGGTGGGGTTTCCAATTTCAATAATGATCACGTAATCATTTTGCCATATCCAGTCCGAACCTCGTTAAGGTTTCCTTCAGGAATCTTTCTCCACCTTATCATTCAATCTTAACTGCACTAATCTCTCCTCTCTTTTTTCCCCTTTTTCCAAGATTTACATTCAAGGTTTTTCCCTTTTCCAAAACTTAAAAAAAAAGGAGTTCCAAAATAGAAAAAAATAGGGTTAATACTATGAAAAATCTCAAACTAGTACACTTATGAAAATTTTTTTCAAGCTAATTTTTTGAAAAAAAAAACCTAAATTGGTACACCTATGATAAATTTACCAAAAACTAATTTTCTGACTACCAAAAATCTCAAACCGGTATATTTGCAACAAATTTACCTTCCGTTAAATTAAATTAATACCACGAAAAATCACAAACCAGTACACCTGTGACAAACGGATGGTAAAACCCCAAGCTAGTACGTCCATCAACTGTCACGTGTCATTTAACTTAGAAATTTGATGATAAAACTTAATGAAACTAACGAAGAGTAAAATTATCATAGATGTACCAATTTGAAATTTTTGGTAGTCAAAAAATAGTTTTGGGTAAAGTTATCACAGATGTACTAGATTAGGGTTTTTCGTAATATTAACCCAAATTCCGTGAATCTAAAGTCTGAAAAATCAATCGATTGACAACTCTCTACCAACAACGACAGCGGGGTCAATATGCCTTGTATAAACAAGACAAGCCCAACTTGGGCCACTCTCCGGTTATACGACGTCGTACGAAAACATTTGCATGTATTGAATTTGGTACTTTGCTTGTAGAAACATCAGTTGACAAATTGGGGTGTGGAATTCTGGGCGGCCGGTACGAATGTTAGGCCATTTAGGAATTTCCTATGGAGGGAATAAGAATATATGAGGATTTAAAGCATTCACATTCCCTTTCCCTAAAGTTTGGCAATCGCGAATATATGATATTTGCCTTAGTTCGATAGGTTGAACTTGGAGCTGAAACTTGATTTGTTTATCATATCCGGCTTATGGCGGTATCTGTGGAGGAGATACGTTTCAATATAAATCGGATACAATTTGGACAAAGATCCTCCACTCAAAGTGTGATAAGACGGGATAGGATCTATTCAATCGAAACAAAACAAGAAGGGAAAAACGAGGAATAAGGAACATATCTCTTTGCAAATCAGCAATTTTTTGTGCTAACTCGCCAACTTTTATTTGTGTAACTTACCGATACTTTGAATATACTAAATTTACATGAAATTATCAACCTAATTGGAATGATTTAGCTATCATTGTTCTAGAAGTCTATGAATGGCCTACCCCTTTTCCCCTTTCATATTTCAATTTTGAGAAAAAAACAACACAAGTATCATAACTTTTTTATGACGCTCACATTAGTGTCATAACTTTTTCTTTTAATGATTTGAGTTTCACACAGATGAAAAATCGAATACTTAAATTCCTTTGGCAACATATTATGGTAATTCTCCTTACATGGCTTTTTTAAAGAATATTTAAATCTGATGAGGAATTTAAAGAAAATCAAAGTCCAACGTGGACAAAGGACGGGACGACATGGCACTTGTGACTGAAACGACGCTGCTTCATGTGAGGCAAAAAAAAAAAAAAGCTCGAGGAACACATTCAAAAAGCTCCTATTTGGGAGAAGAAAACAAGAGAGTTGTGGAGAATCGGCAAGCCGAGCTAGAAAGAACAAAGGAAAAAACTCATAAATGAGAAAAAAGAAGATATGGATGTGACAAAAGAGGGAAAGAGAAGATATTTGGTGGAGGCTCCGTCATCCACCAACATCCAACTCCCATTGGGGTTTGGTAATTTTTTTACAGGAAACTTACAAAAAGAAGTTATAAACTTATTTCAATTTTATCAATCTATGCCTAAATTTTATTTTTGGCCAATTGAATCCTAAATCTTTTGCGTTTATACTAATTTAGTCTATCCAGCTAATTTTAGCTAAAAATCACTAACATGGCACTGCTGGCACTAACGCTGATAATTTTTATAATTTTTTTAAAATTTTATGAATTTTTTTATTATTTTTATTATTATTATTATTATTTTTTTCCATTGTGCTAGCGACCCTCATTGGCAATTGGGCGGGTGAGGGATGAGCCTTGCCGACCATGGGCAAGGCCCAATCTCGTTAGACCCGGCAAGGTCACGCCTTGTCCATGGTTAGCTACTGGCGAGGCCAACCCTTGCTAGAGGCCACGAGGTCGAAGGCCTTGAGGGCCAATCTCGCGACCTTTGGTGAGGCTTGACCTCGCCCAGCCCCTGGTAGCCCTTGCCACAGGCCACTGCAACCTCACCGGATTTGGTGAGGTGATCCTCACCCACTGCTAGCAAGGTCGGCCTCTCCCAACAACGATGAGGTCGAGTCTTGCCCAACCAGCGAGGGTAGCCAGCAACACAATGAAAAAATAAAAAAAAGAGAAAAATAAATTAATAATAAAAAATTGTCCATGTCAACGATTTTCTATCAAAATTAGCTAGATGAATTGAATTAGCATAAATGCAAAAAGTTTATGACTTAATTAGCAAAAAAAGAAAAAAATTTAAAACTAAATTAAAAAAATTGCAATAAGTTTATAACTTTTTTGATAAATTTTCATGTTTTTATTGGCTTTCAACGCCATTGTCACGACTAGAGTAAATGATTTTACCAAAGTCCCTCTTTCGTGCGCCGTCTTCAATCACCATGGTCTGAACACCAAGGATCGTTTTGCCATCTTCAATCATGATTGATCCTTGTCCAAGCTGTTCTTCTTGGACTTCTGAATTCACAATAGCAATTATATTTACCTTCGTCTTGACCAAGTCGACACGATTGTGAGCCGCTTGTCCTGCTCTAACTCTCCATTGCAAATTTCAGCACCTAATTTTGCCCCAATTCATAGGTTGTGAGGTTAGGGTTTAAAGAACATGACAAATTCATCCCTACTTCCTAAATTTGGACCAAACATAATGTTATACTTGACGTTGTTTAGTACTAATTTTGCCGACTTCACCTTGTTGGCGAGCCACATAAGATGTTTTATATTAAGATAATGTCACGTAGGAGAAGATCACCGCCTTCTCACTCTTTGCATACTGTGGAACCACCGTCGGAGGTTGAAGAGAGAAAAATGTTAAGATCAGTTAAGTAAATGGAGTGGACATCCATTTTTCATTTGTTTTGCGGAAAATTTTCTGTCAAACAACATTTTTCTCCTTTTTTGGTGTTTAAAGCACTTTAAAAAATGAGTCAATATAAAGTCATTTCATGGTCAACGAAAAATAAATGCTAAACTCGAGAAGATAATTTTTGTTCTTTGAAAAATTAGAAATTATTTTCTAAAATACGATTGGTCATTGGCACTTGAACTGAAGACCACAGCATTTGATGCAACAGCTTTTAAGTGCTTATAAGTGACTAGTGATTATTACTATATAACCCTAGCTCTAGTGTTGATTATAGTGGGTCCATTCTCATTAAACAAATATCTGTCCTATAGAAGTATACATGCGGTACATTCCATGGCATGAAGGCACAAAGCCCAAACAGCAACAAATTTGAAATTTATTTTACCATTTGCCATCATTATGTTTCTCATTATCATTTAAACTTCAGATATACTCGAACGATTCACATATATCAAAAGATTTCGAATCTAGTTAATAAAATAAAGATCAAACACATCCGAACCTGACTCTTAAGTTATTATTATTTGCGTTTAGATTGATTTTTCACAGATCTCTCTTCCCAAAGCCATCACCTTTCACCTTTGATATGCCACTAAAAAGAAAACCAACCAGCACTGTGAAATCTGCATCCCCCTAAGAATAGGACAAGCGACAGTGATCCACTCATCAGCATCCACTTCGGTTCCACTGCATTAGAGTACCTCAACACCACGTTGAGGACAGATATAAAGGGAAAAATGCTCAACCCAGATTTGCTAGTGGAATCCAAATGGTATCTCCTTACACCACATCTCTCCCTCTCTACTCAATCACCATCTCTTTTGCTGCTGCTGAGAGAGAGAGAGAGAGAGAGAGAGAGAGAGAGAGATCCTTGCCCTCTGCAGTTTTTAAGGGGTACTACTCTTGGAGTGGATGTGCGGGCATCGGATGCAAGTTTCTAGATTGTATTCTGACAACATAGGCCAACAAAGGACTATGGTTGCACGAACATTTCTGATGATTGAAAGTCAACCACTAGCGCATGTTAATCCCTTGTTGGGAATCTGAATCAGACGCCAGAAAACCTGGCACGGACGAGACATGATATTCCAAATAGACTAGTTAGGGTTTGAGTGACGAGGACGCAGACACAGCTAGGCCAAGTTGGAGGGAAAGAGATTCTGGGATTCTCTCAAATCTTCATTAGTACGAAGTGCTCTTGGAACATCATCAGCTTATATGTTCATCATCATCACATTCCATTCCGGCATCACGAAAAGGGAACAAAAAAGGAAAAAGAAAAGTAAGGAGAATAAAAAAGGGGGAAAAAAAGAGAGAAGAGAAAATGGGTGTTGAAAGGACAAAAAAGCCCATGTCCCTCCCAAGAAGGTCATTATTCCTTTGGCATCATTTGGGGAGCTTTCATGGGCATGGTGATAACAACAGCAGAGAGCTCGTTGGCCTTGGCTTTCTGCGACTTCGCGCCATTCATTTCAATGTCGTCGTCGTCGAGGTTGTTTTTCGAGACTCCGGTGATGACATTATTCCCATTTTCTTGGACACCCTTCACAGCCTCTGGTATAAACTCCAGTTGCTTCATCCTGTCCTCCTCTTGCTTCTCCTTGTGTTTGCCCCACAGGACCGAGTAGAGCCCGATCACTATCAGAACCGAACCAATCACCCTGCACCAATATAATACATAAAAGAAAGATTAGTGGGTTGTGTTTATCATATTTTAGTATGACGTCAATTATCAATTATTGTACTTGTAACTACAAAGTTGTTCCTTTATACAACTTATAAAAGTGAGTTCGTGCGCAAATTGTTCGCTTAATGTTGAATAAGTATCACGGATGGAAAACATTAAAGAGAATCATTAAGATCAGCTGATTATCTGTTATTAGAAATAACAAGGTTTTGAAGTAACTAAGATTTAAGAACTAATTACCCCCCAAGGTAAATCTTCTCTGCAAGGATGAAAGAGCCCAAGATGGCGACGATGATCATCATCAAGGGGCTGAAAGCAGTTGCAAAGACCGGCCCTCTTTTCTTGATCACCAGGCCTTGCACATAGTATGAAATGCTTGATGTCACAATTCCCTGAATACACAAAATCCCAAATTAAATTTAGTCAATTCTTTTTCCTTATGTGACACACTCATATGCACTTCATTTAGAGAGAGGATTATTACAGCATAGGCAGCGGCAAGGAGGTTCATGTCCCAGCCGACCTTCCAGACACCAGATCGGTGCTCCATGACAAACGTCACTGCAATCGCTTGTACAGTTCCCACAAAGCACACCAGCGACGTGAGCGAGAGCTGGTGGTTCCTGTATGTCTCCAAGGCTTTTGTCTGCGAAAATTAATAGTTGAAGAAAATTGTTATTCTTGCTGTGCGAAGCATATAACAAAACTAACTAGCGGATCGTCGAGGATCATATGAAAAATCACTAGTCAGAGCAATGACTGTCGTGTGGACTCTATGGGGAGATAATTGTCCAGATTAATTTGATAGATTCGGCGGGTCACATTCGAAAAGAACAGGTTAGTTTCACGTCAAGATGACAAATTATTCCCCTCTTTTGTTATCTAAATGTTGGAGAGTATAAAGACTACTGTACACATAGAAGTTGTGTTCTGCCTTCAGGGTGAGTCTTAGTATTTCTTGATGTGCGATTGATATGGTCCAGAAAAGTGAGTTGCTAAGTTTGCTAGTTCATCAACTTACTTGGAGGACGAAGAGAGAAGCCCATGCCAGAGTGGCGATGATGAGGAGGATGCAGCCGAGGAACCAGTCCTTGTCGGAGGTGTCGCCACTACTGGTGCCAGAGGTGGCAGATTGTCGGGGGCGTACATGCGGCCACACCATTTCCATGATCGGACCCTTGTACAGCGTCATCAGCATGGCCCCGGCCACGGTCACCACCGTTCCTATGATCTTTGCTTGGCACTTCACTCTTTTTATATCGATTTTCTCCATCCTAATTAATATAAAATTAAAGAAGAAAAAACAGTTTTTTTTGTTACTTTAAAAAGCTATGTACGTCTAAAGCTAATAAAAAGATTATTTCTTAGTATAACTATTAATTACCTGAAAATGACAGCCATCACAAATGTCATGGCGGGAAGCATGTTGCTCATTGCGCACGAGAAAGTTGGAGAAGTGAGTTTCAGCCCAGCGTAGTAGAAGTTTTGATCAATCACCGGTCTATTAATTAAACATAAACCATGATCAATATATCAGTCAGTATTAATGCATCGTTCTATCTTACAACACAAAATCATGATTTAGAGTATCAGAGATCATTATGAACAAAAAGGGGGCCCTACCCAAGTAGTCCCAGGACAAATATTTGCATGAAAACAGGGAATGTGATCTTGGGTTGCTTCTTCCTGCAACACGTAATGCGGAAAAATCAGGCATCTAAAGAAAGAGAAAAGAAGGACGATGAATCATCGCATGCATGTCAACTAATCACGATGCTCGAAATAATGTGCCAACCTCTCGAAGATGAGGGCAAAAGGGGCGATGACGGCAGTGGCGAAGGCGTGGCGGTAGACAACCAGCACGTAGTGGCTCATGCCATGGTTCAGGGAGACCTTGGTGATGATGTTCATGCCAGCATATCCGAATTGCAAGGAGATCATGGCGAAGTAGGGTTTGGAGCTCTCTAGGAACTTGTTGCAGCCCTTTAGCTTGTCCATTGTGGAGCTCTTTCTTTTCTTCCTTTCCCCTTCTCTTGGGAAAGTATAGATATTAGAATATGAAGAGAGAGAGAGAGAGAGAGAGAGAGAGAGAGAGAGAGAGTAGTGAAGTGTGACGGGGTATGAGAGAGGGATACAAAAGACACGAGAGAGGCTGATCTAAGTTGCTCCGTAAGGAAGAAGGAAGGATGGAAGGGTTATTTATATTAGTTTCGGGTGGAGGGAGGGTGGTGTTTGAGAGACTTGCATCGTGGAATCTGATGGAATATGTACAAATTTTTCTTTCTTTTTTTTATAAGAAAAAAGGGGGGAGGGGGGGCGCAGGGTGGGAGGAATGAGAAAGCGAAAGAAGAAATTCTTGTTATCCTTATAGACAAGGGCTTCTTGTAATTGCATGGCTAAAGGAAGAGAGAAGAGGGAAAGCTTACAAAGGTTTAGTGGGTTTCAGCTTACGCCACTCCCCATTTGCTCAGTGACTCAGATCTTCAACAACTCGAATCCTCCACGCGTAGTCCACCTCTCTCTTTCTCTCTCTCGACATATGCAATTGTGAGTTCAACATCTCCTGGTTTTTGGTCCCCTCATGACGTTGTCTTGTTACTAACAATGTATTCAAGTTCCTTGGTGAAAGAATATCGGGGTTTTACCCGATCCCCGTAACTCTGTGTTGAGATTTGCTCGTTGGTACTAAACTGTCGCTTTTTCTTGGGATTTTGGTGGGCCTTATATTCATGCAGCCTCTCTTCGCCTATGGGCTTGAGTTTTTGGATTGGACACTCGTTCTACATGTGTCATACAATTCACAACACCTACTACTGCGTGATAAGAAAGCTCTCATTTACCAATGAACCCTAACTTAGATTTAGCTTCCGGTTGTTTAGTACTATAAATTTAATTGCACGCTGTATATGTCATTTACTTTACTTGGTGCTCCTTCTAGAGTGCTGACATTTCATGTAGAAAAAGGGTTTAAAGTTAATGTGAGAATATTCCTAATGAGTTTCCATTACCTTGGGGAGAGAAAAATTGTAAAATAAACATGTGCCTTCCTTTGCAAGGACGCATCGTGCATGTGTTGCGGCAGCAGCCTTTAGACAGCAAGAATATACCGCTTCGAGAGAAAGACTCGTTCACGTACTTAGCGCACTCATCTTTTTTTTCTTTTTTTCTTTTTTCTGGTCAAAAGAAAATTATATTCATTGCTCAAAAAGATACATGAGAAGTACAATGACTTTCATGACAAAAAATTAAAGCAGACCAAATTCCAGAATACAACATAACAAAACCAAATCCAAAAACAAAGATGATTAACAGGGCAAAGTTAAACACATACTCATTCTATAAAAACATATCTGTCAAGTAAAATAATCGGCGAACGATCACTAGATCTCAAATTATCATTAGTGATGAGCACACACCGAAAAGTCCTTCGCCAATAACTATGGCGTTGTCTGTTGGCGGTGCACATGTACGTTCGGCTTCCTTTGCATTATCGCTAGACGAAGACAACCAAAACGGGTTGAAAAAAGGCAGATCTAATTTTAGGAGGAGCAAATCTTCTTGATTTAGTGAGACGCCAAAGCTCTTACGATTATTAATGAAACTAGTGGCAGAGGACCTGTATACGGATATAGCATGAGGGTATCAAATTCCCAAAAACATTATTAAACTCCCTAATCTAAATTGGGAGAGAAAGCTCCTAGATCTAAAACTAAATCAAGTGAGTTTAAACTCTCAGATCGAGAATTAGACCTGGAGAAGATAGCTCCCAGATTTAGATCGGGAGAGAAGAAAAAAAAAGAAAAGAAGAAAAAAATTTAAATAAAATTAACAGGAAGGGAGGGTGAGACTAGCTCAAACCCTCCCGATGCTGAAACTTGAAGAGGACAATGGAGAGAGAGGAGAGAGAGAAAAACTTTTTCGGCTTCTAAGAGAAATGTTTTTGGTGCACTCATCTTAATTAATTTATAATTAGTAAGCTTAATCCCACATGCACAATTGATTTCAGAACGATTCTGTTCACCACCAGCCACCATAGTGCATTTCAATCATTCTTCAAAAGGGTCGAAGCTCTCATAAATAAGCAAAATTAGACGCGCCTGACGCTATTAAAAGCTGATCATATGGGTGGTTCACGTCTATTTATAGCGATGATTAGGGTTCGAAAGGTACATACGAGCATCGCCGGAAATCGAAATCGGGACCTGCTTTACGCATGACAGAAAGAATAAATGCACATATGAGCTATGTGGCGTCGTGAGAGCGACAATGCCTCGTAATCAATAAGTATTACCCATGTCTAATTAGGTTTAGACTAATCAAGTGTGTTACTATTGACTTTGCTTATGTGATTGTTAGGGTTAAATATTTTCACGAGACTCCTTAATTGTAATCGGTAAACGTCAACCTCAAAAACCTTCTCATATAGGCATTCCCGTTACTCATAGGTTTCAAATAGATGTTGTTTGGACTTCTTTTCCTCCTCTAATTCTTATAACGTTCTTTTTTAAAGTCTATTAACTCTTATGATTTAAATTTTTATTTAACATAAGATACCCGAAACCTTTCAATTATATATAAAAAAATACTATCGATATGTAAAATCATGCTTATTTTAAAAAATTCAAAATATCTTTTTTATTTTCGATATTTTATTCATTGTTGGTTAAGTTGATTGATATTTTTTAATTATTTTCTCCAAAGTTTTAGTGTGGTTTTCTTTTTTGAATTGATAGAGAAAGGCCTTTTCAAAAAGTGGAGTCACCAAAAACGAATGAAATGGGGCTTGGGTTGGTCTTTAACGCTAATTACACGCAACTCCAAATTATCTCCCACGAGTCGTCACCTCAAAAATGCAAAATCCCGCAACAGAGTTGGGGTTTCCCCAGTTCTTCCAACCTCTTCAATCCCAAAAATTACAAAAACAAAATTACAAAAAAAATCAAAAAAATTATTAAAAAAAAGGAAAGAAAAGAAGGAAAGTAAAAAGAGAAAGAAAAATCTGAAAAGACACTTTGCATCAGACCATGACTTCTGGCGTGTACCACTCTTGTCTTTGGAATAGTTTCGTCGGAAATGTCAATCTATTGGACATGAAATCGACCACCTAACCACACGAGGCTGGCTCGATTATGTCATGACAATCTTCTGTGGAGACACTGCCGTGACAGATGTTATTGTTTATACATGTGGGGATTTGCTAATTATAAGGGTGATCGATGATAATATGGTTCGTGTGCGTTTGCTCATATATAGTTAAATTTATTTCTTGAGTTGGGGCCTGGTTTAGAGGATGTGGACCGATCCGTATAATAGAGATAATTAGGTACTCAAGGAAATCTTTGTTTAATCCAAATTGACAGTGAGAAGTGGTTTTGAAATAAAGAAGTTGCTGATTTGTTTTAATCTATGGGCACAAAGGATTTGTTTCTTTTGTTGAAGAAGAAAAATATCTCAGTTTGATTGTGACCTATGTTCGAAAAGTCTCATATCGGTAAATTGGCGTGGTACAAAGCATCTAATATATCCAAGTCGGCATTAGGGAAAATTGTCCAAAAAATCCTAAACCTATTACACTTTTGTTAATTCAGTCTTAAACCTTTAAATTTTACCAATTAAATTCTAAACTCAAGCCCATTAGACCCGGCCCGTGAGCCCAACTGAGCTTTAGATATGATCCGGACCTCCAGGGTTTGAGCGAGATCCACAATCAAATCGACAATCGAACCGGGTTTCCTGACCCGGTAAGGAGTCTTTTCACCTTTTGCCAATTGAGTTGATTTGGTTAATTTTTGCCGGCAATGGCTAACGTGGATAGTCGAAGCTGATGTAGGTAATTTTTAAAATATTTATATATATTAATTTAATTATTATTTTCCTTTTCTTTTCTTTCTTTTTTTTTCTTCCCTTCTTCCTCCTCTAGTCGATTGCTGGGAGTTGGTGATGGTCGACGATCAGCTAGAGGCAAAGGCCGATAAGGTTGACCTCGTTGTCACTAGGCGAGGCCCAATCTAACAAGGTCAGCCTCATCATGGTTAGGCAAGGCTCAACCTCGCCAAAGGCAGGTGAGGTTGCCTTTGGCTGGTTGTTGGGTTGGCAACCATCTAAAGGAGGAAGAAGAAAAGAAAAAAAAAAAAGAAAGAGAAAGAAAAAATAAAAGAAAAGTTAAAAAAATAAAATATTATTAAAAATTGTCCACGCCAATGCTGATTGTGCCACATAGGATAGTTGGCATCTATATCAATGATTTCCAGTTAAAATTGGCTAAATTGACTTAATTGACAAAATATGAAAATGTTTAGAATTCAATTGATAAAATCAAAAGGTTTAGGACTGAATTAACAAAAATGTACTAGGTTAAGACTTTTTGGAAAATTTTCCCCCATAAGTGAAGATAGATCTAACTAGGTATGTTGATGAGCTCTCTCTTGAAATCTCCTTGGGTGAAAGTATTAGATATCTAATGTACACTCCTAACAAACGGTATAGAAGGAATTTGGTGATCAACCTAGCATCTAGGCAATAGGTGTTGTGGTGTAGTGATGCGGTCCCAATGGCAGCAACTCAAAAGATCAACCATTTCTATGTATTACCATCACTTGTGATTGAGCAAAAATCAATGGATGGTGAGGAATGCCAAAATACACAAAGGATTAGTAATGGAGATTTTTTATGTAAATAATCTAAAACGAAATTTTACATATCATAAAAAGAAAAGTAATTAGGGCTTTAAGTTAGTAGAAACCGGTGATCAATGCAGCTTCCGGGCAATTAGGTTGTGGTCTAGTACCGCAGTCTCGATGGCAACCTTCATGGTTCAACCTGTAAAAAGAGACCAGTAATAAAAGTGGGTGTTAATAGAGATTCATGTTGAGATATGATGGCGCAGAAAGACACTCAAATTAAAGGGAGCAAACTTAACACTAACCTTACATGTATATATTAGAGATAATTATTAGCTGAATTTGACTTGATTGATGAGGGAAAAGCTAGACCACCACAACATTAAAACGTGCCAAACGTGGATAGAAGTTTGCCATTTTGCTTCACCTAACTTTCGTTTTATCTTACACTTTCAATACCGAATTCCAAGTGAGCCGTGTGTGGAGATAAAAGTTAGGAACAATTTTGAGTTGTATGATTTCACAAAATCAATTCGATCCTAAACAACTTTATTGGCCAGGAAAAAAATAAAGAATGAGCAACCTCAGATGATTAGCCAAGGTCAACAAGCTAACTAGTAATCTAAAATATCACCGAACCTCAATACGAGAAAATTAAACCCTAGCAGTATAAACTCGAGAGTTCCTCATGTCAAATTAGTCACACTTAAATGGGTTGAGTTAAAGTATCATGCTTTCATATAACATTTTAAGCTTTTAAAATAATATGTAGTGATCTGACAAAATCTTTCATGGTATTAAAGTAGGAGATCATGAATTCAAATTTCTTTAGATCCATATTTGCCTCTTATACTTATATTTAGATATTCAAACCATGCATGCATTTGGCGGCTCAAACTTGAAAAGCAGTTGGCACACAAAATCTTTCAGGGTCTATCGTTATATGAAGAAGTGGATTGTGTGAGAGTAAATAATTGGCAGATACCACCCGCCTGGGTGGCGCTGCTGGAGCGCGCACTCTTCCTCTCGCAAAAGGTTGAGTGTTCGAATCCCGGACGCCGCAGGGTGACTTAACCGGTGGCACGTGTGTGGTGGCTAGCACGTGTCGCCTCCAGGGTTTACTCCCCGGCTGGCGGCCGTGCGGGGGTTCCCTGGGTTATCAAAAAAAATAAAAATAAATAATTGGCAGATTATTTTTTTTTTTCCCGAGTTTAGTCCGCAAAAGGAGATAGCTAGTTAGTTTTATGATTCTTTCATATGGTTTCTAAAAAGTGCAAAAGGGGGGGAAAAGAACGAAAAACAAAAGTGATGGGACTGAAAGTAGAAAATGAGGAGAGAAGAGTATGTAGAAATGACCCGCACGTTTTGTATGGCTACGTTGGAACCCCGCAAGGCAGCTCTCATGTAAAAGGCTGTTCTGCTTCCTTCATGTCTCTTCTTTGTTTCTTCCCCCTCTCCATTTCCTTTCTCAATTTTTTTTTCTTGTATTTCCATCTCTCGATGATTTCTAGTTTCGACCCTTCCTTGTAAATCTCTTGTGTTTAATTTAACCTATCATCCAAGTTCTAACTGCAATTATTTCCAACCAATCCAATGAAGTAAACAAACTCTTATGTGTGATGTTTCACGATACCTGATTTTCCCTAATCAGAGGATGCTTATGTTATTTTGAAAAAAAAATTTCATTTATACACTGCATTTCTAATCATTACTTGTGAGGATTTTTCAGATGTTTGCTCTTTTAGTTACCAAAACTTTTCTGCCCCGGATTTTCAGGGTAGAGATAAATGTAGTAAAAACCCGACTTGTCGACCCTTTTGCTTTTCTGGAATATTTATCAAAAAAAGGCTATACCACTTCATTGTGGACTGTTGCAGTTTCCATGCTAGGGTTTGTGAAAGGAACATTTCTTGCTGACAGCCACTTGGGTGCAAAAAAAAGGAGGGTGTAGACAAAAATGAAGATATTAATAATTCGAGCGGTAAATTAACTAAGTAATATCGTGCATCATATCATCCAGCACCAACTTCTCAATCGTCCAACCCATATTCCACTGAGCTGATGCCTTGCCCTTTGTGATGGCTGATGATGTCTTATGCATTTTGGGGTGTCCAAAGCTCAAAAGAGAAGAAACCCCAGAAAATGCAGAGATCTATTCCAGGTGTATTTTTCATCATGGCTGGAGAATAGGTTGCTCATCGTGGAATATTCAGCTCCCCACCTACTGATATCGCTCTGTTTTCTTAATTAGGGAAAAAAAAAAGCTGAAATATCTTCCGAATAGTTTATTCAATGAGGGAAAGAGTTGCTGCATTTTGTGATAGAATATTCTTTTCCCCAATTAGTGGAAACAGAATGAGATGTTTTTTTTTTGGTAAAGGAGAATGAGATGTTGCAGCAGGTGAATAACAAGAAAAAGGTCATTGAGTGGCCTCATCAGCTCATACTTTTGTAGGTGTCCTTTGATTAAGAGCAAAGACGATTGCTACATGAAATGTATGAAAAATATACTCTGGAACTACTTTGTCTGAACCGGTATCGGTGAATCTTATGAATTCTTCTAACGTTTTAGGCGGTCTTACTCGCCAGAATTTCTTGTGACAACCTGAAAATCAATTCATAGACACTGGGATGCATCGCCTGCATCTTCTCATTTGGATTTCCCAGTCGTAATTGTTTAGGTAATATAACATTTAGCAAACTGGTCGAATTCAAACACCCTGAAGTCCACGTCTTCACGTTTTACTACTCAGCTAACCTCCCCATTACCAAAGTGTTCAATCAATTAGATAGAGGTCAGTAAATAGAAACATCATTGTCATGCTTTATGTTCGCCCTATCGATCTGCATGGGTTCATGCATGAAGACGTCCACTTCATTTATATGGGAAAACAATAAAAAAAACCGCAATCAAAGAAAAGGAAACGATGACAATCAAAGCATACGAAGGGCATTCCATTAGCAAATCTTTTTCTTCCCTTTCTCCCTTTCCCTTAGAGTGATAATTATGAAAATTGCTAAACAGATTGTCGTATCCATCCATCAACTTTAGTCTTTTGCCACTTTTCTCTGAGCCATTCGTGAGAGCCCACCACCAAAAGCTTGTGCCCCGTCTAAAAGATCATCATCTCTTAGCTAGCCTAGCTAGCAAAAGGCGGTTTCATTTCTTACGTTTCCTTCATCTCCTACGCTTGCCCTTCCTTCTTAGAGAGAGATAGAGAGAGAATGAAGACAGACCTTTGTGCCCTTTGGTGCCATTCCTTTAAGCAAAGCAAGGGCATAAACGATTTGTGTTGTTCTTTGTCTATTAGAAGACCCCCTTTCTTGACCAGAAAGCGTCGTTCTATTATTGAATCTCTTCACGCACATCACCTTCATCTAAAAGCTTCTGGTCAAAGATTCAGTTTCTCTCCCACCCCAACATATGAATCCTTTTGTGCAATCAACGGCTCCCTCGCTTTAAAGCTTTTCCTCTGTACCCTCCTTCGCTTATTAAAGAACTTCAGATCTGCAGATTGGTTAGTGCTAGCTAGTGGAGAAGACAAACGAAATATTGCATGCAAGTTTATTGGGGATTTATATCTCTTTCAGTGTGCAATAGTTGCTCGTACCTTATTGACTAATCTTCCTATCACATAACAAGTTTCATGTCAAACTGGACAAACTAATGGTCATAAAGGACCTGCTTTTGTCTTCAGAAGGGGGGGTTAGTGGTCTAAAGCTTGACACCATGATCGCAAAGTGGCACTCTTAGATATTACACTAAAATATCCCAGAAAAATGCTGCTGGATATCAATTAACAAAGCGAGCGTGCACGGAGGCTCTTGGCGGCATACGCAATTTTCGATAAATGTATCAACTTATAGAAATCCATAGAAATAGTTTTGGGTAGGCCGGACACGATGTCGACAGTGATTGGAGCAATTTGGTTTTCTTTAGTTTGATTCTATTTGGGGATAGTTTGATGTGTTTCGGTCACCAAAAGTCGTTTTGCTTGTTTCTGAAAATCGGAAATGGTAGAGTCACAGAAGTGTAAAATCTATCTGCAAATGTTTCTTCTCTCGAATTAGCGCATGCAACATCTCTATAAATTACAACCTTCAGATCATTTCATGTCAAGACAAAGTATAAGTCCCATTGCACTCTCTAACAGCTAAAAGTTTTCAGAATCAACAGTTGGGCACTTACCTTGTTCATGATGTAGTTTTACTTCAAATAAAGTTGCATCTGATTGTTAATCTGTGAGACCCAGTCTCACTATCATTATCGATGTTGTCATTTGGTTTCATTGAGACGACATAGTAGCAGCATCTTTTTCACTTCTTCCTCTTCATGTCCAAGAACCTAAAAGCTTCAAACTTTGTGGACAGGTTTGATTAACATATACATATGACACCCATCATATCATGAAAGCCTAGAGTCTATTTAGTAATGTTTCAGCTCCCGAAAACAATTTCTATTTAGAAATAGTTATTTCTATTCTCTATATGAGTTTCTGAGCAAAAAAATACATTTAGTAACTACACAAAATTTTTATTCCCGAAGTAGAAAAAGAACATAAATGCGTTTGGTAGGACACTAAAAATTTCTACTCCTAATTTTTTATTTAATTATAAAATTGTCGGTGGAGACTTAACAATTCATGTTTGGATAAAATTGGACTAGAAATAGAATAAGAATATATTATTGTCACGCCCCGGATCTCGCCGAGCCCACGACATCCCGCCCACAGTCGTATTGAACGCGACGTCCCAGAAAACGTCGACGACCCAAACCCAAATCAGAGGATAATACACATGCGGAAGCAATCGGCACCCGTACATAATAAAGACAATGACCAAGGATAGCAATAACATTATGAGCAAACATTATTACAATAAAAACCAGGGAAGACTTACAATATCCCATACAAAAATATACATAAACCAAAAGCGAGTCAGGAAGCCACTAACATCAAAAAGGGGCACGTGGTTTGGGCGATTGAGTATTAAAACTAAAGATGACTCTTATCCAAAAAGTGTAGGTCCTACCAAACTAGGTTTACGGCTAGTTTAACCCTACGACACTCAGTCCGGGTCGGATTCCGAAGACTCGGAAGAGCTGTCGGAGGGCTCGTTTTCGGAGTCTATGGAATCCGGCTCGGACTCGGCATCTACAAGCTCCTCCGCGGGCTCATCCTCCTCTGGCTCCGAATCCTGCTCCATAAGCTCTGGCTCTCCATTCGACTCCATAGGCTTCAGGTCGGAATCTCAGTCCACCAGCTTCTCATCCATCGGATCCGGCTCGTCCATCTCCTAGATAATCGGCCTGCGGCCTGAACTAGAACTTGTCCTAGATGAGGCTTCGGGGCTCACCAATTCCCTATCGGCAGGCTGGGGGTCCCACTGTCTTAACCCGTTGAACTGGATGTCGAAGGATCTAAGAGGTCTGTACACACCAAACGGGTCCCGAAAACACCAACCCAGGTACGGATAGGCCTGAAAATGATATTCGCCTACGTCGACCCAGACAGTAGTAAGATGCTTAATGTAAGTCTCCCCGTTCCCTACGGGGTATTTGATCACCAATCGCTCTATGTGATATGGAATCCCAAAACGCAGGGGCACTTCTGCTATCCTCACGGTCGGGGGTCTGAAATGGTTATATAATAATCGTGAGAACGAGTCTTAATAAATAATACCTTAAACCCTACGTAGGTCAATGCGTACTCAAGCAAGTAGTACATGCAATCTAATTCCTAACATAGATAATTCACTCCCTAGTACTTACCTCACTGTCAAACACATGCTGGCTCTGCACGCCAGTCAAACATAGTAAAATAATAATAATAATTCAATAACATGTCACAATCATTCGAACGCCAGCCACAATAGCACTCGATCAATTCAAGCAATTCGATCACACAATTAATTAGTCAATTCAATCAATTCAATCACACTTAAGTTGCATGCATGGTTGAATAATTTTCCACGACCTCCCAGATCCTTTCACACGGCTCGCGCTACTGTGCCTCAGGACCCATCTCACAGCCTGCGCTACTGCGCCTCAGGCTCAGCCCTCAGATCAAACCGGGTTCGGTCCCGCGTAACCATGCCTCAGGATATTTTTTCCCTTCCAATGACCAGCGTAACTACGCTTCAAGTCTAGTCATGCCTTTTTCGCCACACCAGCGTAACCACGCCTCAGGTTGGCAGCCCTCCGATCAATCCGGGTTTTTTCACATGCACATGCGCCACAACACAATGCATTATTCTCACAATCATGCCAATCAAACTCAAGACACACTCACCTCATCATAAATCACAAATCAACAGTTCATGCCAATCCCAGTCAATGCCAATTCTAGTTACACCACAAGCCTGTCATACTAGTTCACATATCCGACATCCAAACCGATCACATACGATGCTTAATTTCACCTACACGCACCACAATAATCTGGTCATTTAGCATGCCCTAATTAGCCACGTGATCACCATAAATTAATCTACCACTTACTACATAATCCACGCACTAATCATATTCTAACCGATTAATCTATTTTCTAATTTAGTCATTAAATTAATTCTAATTAATCCCTAAACAAGTCTAATAGTGCTCATTATACTAAATAGAGATTAGGATATTACTTACTAAGTTTTGACCTGGGCAAAATTGGCTCGGGCCTAAAATGGCCCGAGTGAACAGTGTTGAACTGGGCACGGGCGAGGGCGTAGGGCTCGGCCACGGCGGTCGGCCATAGGCACAGTCCTCGGCCACGACTCGGCCATGAGCGTACAACGGGTACCCCCTGGGTGATTTGGCCATGGCCTGGGCACGGCTTAGGCGGGCTGGCCGACTGGGGCGGCGAGCTGGTGGGTTGGGCTGGTCCCCGGCCAGCTGGCAGTGACGGCGAAGCTGCGGCGAACGACTAGCTGACGTGGTGATGGTCGGGGGTGGGTGGCGTCGGACGAAGGCCGGAGGAGCTGCGGAGGGGGAGGAGGAGGAGGAAAATAAGAGGAAGAGGCTTCTGTGGAGGTGGTGGCTGAGGGGAGCCAGGCCGGCTAGGCAATGTCGGACTATGGCTGGCGTGACGATGGACGAGTGCAGCAATCTAGCGCAAAGGAGAGGGAGAAAGGGAGAGAGAGAGAGAGCTGGAGGTCGCGAGGTTCAAGCCGGCAATGACGGGGAGGCATGGCAAACAACGGCGGAGTGGAGTAGGATGGCCGGCTGGGCAGCGCTGAACCGTAACAGGCGTGGCAGCCGTCAAGCAAGGTGAGCTGGCGTGAAGGAGAAGGGTAGTCGGTCGGGGGTGAGCAGCGGGGCGAACGGCATGGTGGCTGGCAAGGCGACAGCGTGGCGGCAACTGGTGGAGGTCAATCCGGCGAGTGGCGGTCGGGCGAGCTGGGCAGGCGCAGGGGCGACAGTCGAGCGCAAGAATGACCGACGAAGAAGGAGAGAGAGAGAGAGAGAGAGAGAGAGAGAGAGAGAAGAAAGGAAAAAGGAAGAAGAGAGAGAAGGTCAGGTCTACATAGTCAGAGGGGGGTGGGCGTGTGTGCGTGTGTAAGTAGACGTTTGCATGCGGGGGAAGAGAGAGAGAGAGAGAGAGAAGGCGAGAGAGCAGATGCAAGGGGGGAGGGAAATGTGAGAGACAGAGGAAACTCGGCGCGACAGAAGGGGAGAGAGAGAGAGAGAGAGAGAGAGAGAGAGAGAGAGAGAGAGAAAGTCAACGCGCACTCGAGCGCTATCTAACAGTCCGATTTCAAATATGAAAACGATCATATGGTTCAAATTAATCTTAGAATATAATAAGGGACAATGGCCAAAATAATTAAAACAAATTACCCCGAGAAAGCTCTACTAGTCCAAATTTGTACCCGGTCGAACTTTCACTTTTTCACTATTCCTGACAATATCGACGTTGGTCACGATAATATCGACACTGTCCAATTTATTTCGTCCCAAAACCCGAGAAATTCAACACCGAAGTTTGGGCTCTAAATAACGACTAAATTCGATTGAGTGCGATTCTAGCGAAATCTCTAATTTAAAAATAATAACCGAGAGTGATCAGCTTTCGGGCGAGATTTTACTACAAGCACATTGACAAATTACACGTTTTATAATTCCCAAATATGGGCCGAAATTCGGGATGTCACAATTATGATATAGAATTAAATGACTTTAATACAATCACAAAGAAAATTACTCCTTATAGACAAAGCAAATACCGAGTGCTGATTGTGGAAATTGTAGTTTAGAGGACTTAACAATTCATGTTTGGATAAAATTGGACTAAAAATAGAATAATAATATATTATGATATAGAATTAGATGACCTTAATACAATCATAAAGAAAATTACTCATTATAGACACAACAAATATTGAGTGATGGTCGAGGAAACTACAATTTAGGGTGTAGGATTTAGAGTTAGGGGTTAAGGTTTTAGGATTTCAATTTTGAGGTTTGGGGTTTTGGGTTTTAAGTTTTGGATTTTAGGGTTTAGGTTTGGAGTTTTAGGGTTTGGGTTTTGGGTATTAGGGATTTGGGATTTAAGGTATAGGGTTTATGGTTTAGGGTTCGGGATTATGCAGTTTTGCATTTTAAGATTTAGGGTTTGGAATTACGATTTTAGGATTTAAGTTTTGGGGTTTAGGATTTAATATTTCGGGTTTGGGATTTTAGAGTTTAACGGATTTGGGTTTTAGGGCTTCGGGTTTTAAGGTTTTGGGTTTTTGATTTTAGTGTTATGAGTTTTAGAGTTTTGGTATTAAGGTTTAAGGTTTTTGAGTTTAGGGTTTAAGAATTAAGGTTTAGGGTTTGAGGGTTTATGATTTAGGGTTTAGGATTTAGTATGAGAATATCTTGTGAAAGAGAGAGAGTTGACCTTATTTATCTATTGTTTCTCTTTTTGTTCTACAAATAGAAAAGTAGATTTTTTTTACTTCTTATTTCTGTTTCAAATTTATGCCTTGACCATTTTTCTATTTCGGGGAACAAAAAAACTAACTGACATTAGTAAACGGATTTATGTTCTTTTTCTATTTTGAGGAACAAAATAATAAAAAAAATAAAGAAATAGAAACGTTGCTAAATATGCCCTTAGTCTTTGTTTGACCGTTTCACTTTAGATTAGCTTTTCAGACTTCCCACACTATGATCTTTGGACCAAGCTGGTAAATCCAGGAAAATGTACTTGAACATTAAGACCGCATAGATGGAGCCCCACCATCAACTTTAGGATTTTCAAGTTAACGAGACTAAATAAAAATAAAGGAAAAAAATCACTAAAAATTTCAAACTTTGCCACCTATGACACATTTATCCTGAACTTTTTTTTGTGACATCAAAAACCCCAAACTTTACTATTTGTAACATATTTATCCCAATGTACTTTGTCCATGAGCATTTTCGTCTTTTTTGCTTCTTCTTTTTTTTTTTACTTTTTTTTTTCTTTTCGACGAGGGCCCCCCTTGCCGGCGTTGAGTGAGGGCGGCCCTCGCCAAATCCAGCGAGGGCCGCCCTAGCCGGCGTTGGGCAAGGATCGCTCGACTCAGGCAAGGGTGACCCTTGCCAGACGGCGGCCCTTGCTCGCCTAGACAAGGGCAACCCTCGCTCGACGCCGGCGAGGGCGACCCTCGATTGCCCAACTTAGGCGAGGGCGACCCTCGCCAAACGGCGGCCCTCTCTCGCCCAGGCAAGGGTGGCCCTCGCTCGACGCCGGCGAGGGCCACTCTTGCCAGATCTGGCGAGAGCTCCCCTCGCTAAAAAGGAAAAAAAAAAAAGAAAAGGCAAAAATGACGAAAATGTCCATGGACAAAGTACATTGGGGTAAATGTGTCATAAATAGTAAAGTTTAGGGTTTTTGATGTCAAAAAAAAAATTCAGGATAAATGTGTCACAGATGATAAAGTTTGGAATTTTTAGTAATTTTTTCTCCAAAATAAATGATATCACACCTAGGAGCTTCCGTCTTTGGTGATTTTTGCAGATTAAATGTCATCCAAACATTCTCGCGGATCGCGTCTTGGAAGGATTATGTGCCTCAAGCCAATTCCACAAGCTAGTGATTTGACTGCTTATTAAACGGACGGGCAATTAATATATGCACTCACAGCCGCACAAACCAAGTGTGTAAACAGTCAGACGTGTGAATTGATGCTTATCTAAATGATCACCACAAGTTTTAAAATGGTAAGGAAAGAGAGAGGGAGAGAGAGAGTTGCAAACGTGGAGAAGTTGATAGTGGATCAATTTTTCAACCTTCCTGTATCCCTAAACAGGACATAACATGCTCAAGCCTCTTTGGTATTACAATAAAGTAATCGAAACCTTATCCTAAACTAGGCCAACAACTTGGTTGAAATTTGACAGTCAGAAGCACCAACTCTCTCTCTCTCTCTCTCATATTACTAGTTAAAAACTTCTTGAAGGAACAGAAATGCTGGTGATTAGGATCTCCAGCTTCTGTTGGGTTAAAATCTTTTGCTGTCAGCAACAGCTTGATACTTCTCTTTTCTGTTCTCCGCAAGCAACAGCCCTTAAGATGCCACTGCATCGCACGTTTAGCCAATGAACAACAGACAGGAAAAAGCCCTTCCCCATAAACTAATCCTAAATGGGATAGCGCGAAGCCACATATGCAATGGAGGTCAGTCTCATCAGGCATGGTAATTGGGGTTTTGGATCATGACCAGTGAAAAAGCTACTTTAGTTTTCTGACCTTCAACTCAAAAGATGAACTCGCCAATAAGCCAAGGTGTCTTGTAGAGAAAGTGTTGCAGCTGACCAACCCTCTCACCGAACAATGAGATCGGAAAGATAATCATCATTATGCATACGCGGCAACCAAACGTGTGCATAATGGTTTTGTACTCTCTTTTAAGTGGTCACAACACGAAGCCGCCTCAACATCTTCTGTTTTCTCCGTTGGCCACCCATCAGTAATCATCCAGGATAAATTCTATCTGGTTGACTAGCGTACACAAAGTTGTGTGAAAGTCTTTGTAATTTATAAACGATAAAGTTGTCTTGTAATAAATCGAGAGACGGAGAGGGGAGTGGACTTTTACCAAGATAGTTATTTAAAATGTTTTAAATTTATTGCACTTGTGTCAATTCAATTCTAAATCGGAAATTGCTTACATGGACTCCGATTGTACTACGTAGCAAAACTGGTATTGACGCTGACGTGGATAATTTTCGCAAACTTTTTTAATTTTTTCGTATTTTTTCTCTTTTTTAATTTTTCTTTTTTTCCCTATTCTTTTCTTTCCCTTTTTTTTTTTTTCCTGTTTCCCTTCACCAGCCACTAGTGAGAGCTGGGATGCTCTCGCCTGCCCTCACCTAGGCGAACCCTCAGTAGAGGCCGCGAGGGCGGCCCTCGCCCATGGGCAGTAACCTTCGCTAGCCATTGTTGAGGCCTAGTGACCAACAAAAGGAAATAGGAAAAAAGAAAAAGGAAAGAAAAGGAAAGGAAAAAATACCGAAAAAAGAGAAAAAGAGAAAAATTCCTACCTTCTTTAAAATTTGCAAAAATTGTCTACGATAGTGCCAGTTATGTCGCATAAGAAGGCTGAAGTCCGCGTTAACCATTTTCGGCCAAAATTAATTGGAAGGACTACATTGATAAATTGTTAAAAGGTTTATAATTAAATTTGCATAATTAAAAATGTTCAGAATTGAATTAACCATCGTACATTTTGCTTATGACTTTTTGGATAATTATTACAATTGACTCGTATACAAGTGAAAGTTGCCAAAAGGGTACTTGGCAATAGTAATCGAATATAACGTGGAGAGTGGAAACCATGGATCCAAAGATCTTTAGCTTCTTCCCCAAAAAAAAGGACTTGACCGTTTTACTTCCTTTATTTTCCTTTTCTTCATCAAATCTTTTCATTAGGTGGGGGCACTCAATTCATTGATTCGATGATGTCTGAAAACAAACATTACTTTCGGCAATTCTCACTCCTTTCCATTTTCCAATTGGAATATGTTCTCCTTACGTCCATTGCCTATGCAAGAACCGACTTGCTCGCACCATTTAATTGTCGACACACGGTACGAAACTAGTTCCAAACACACATAACATCCATCCGGCGATAAATGTATAAATAGCTTTTCCATATTGGTGGTGGACGTAACGGGATGACAGTTCTTTTCCGTTCCTTTCGGCGTAAGAAGGGGCCTAAGAGGCTGAGCCGCATGGACTTAATTACTTGCAGAACTCATTTGGGTCCAGTCATTAAAGCCACCAATTCATTAGGCTCATTTCCGCTCAATTGAAATATTTTTCTCTTTCGAGCATTTCCATTAGCTCAGACAATTTCAGACTTGGCCCATTCAGCAAATGGACTGTGCCATATTTGTCACTGATAATGAGACAATCCCATTAGGGCCCTGCTTGTAAGGGTCCAAAGCACTTAATGGACAGATGTTTTTTGTCTTGCATTTGCTTGGGCTGCATCGTTTGGGGTCCAGTTGGGACCGACAATGTAAGGTTCATTTTCTTCTAAATCCCTTGTAAGGTCTCTAACATTTGTCCACTCGTATCAAGTTTTTTTTTTTTGTTTTTGGGACATAATACTCCAATCAAGTTGCTAACACATAGTTTGGTAGGAGGATTTACGAAGGGAAGAGAAATGATTCTGGAAAGCGCAATCTTGTGTTGGATGAAGGGGAAGAGAATGAGAAAAAAGATTAGGAGAGAGTTGGATAAATTAGAGAAGAGATTTGGTAAATTTGAACAGAGGAATTTGTGTGCAGATATACAAACTTCTTTCGCAATTTCAAGGAGAGTTTACCCAAGTGACAAGTGCGTTCATCCTCCTCGCTAAAGGAAACTCGAGGGAGTTCGAAGAACCACGCTTGCATATTCCTCCGGTAGCACAGAGCTATGTGCCTACAGTAATTACCTGTTGTATGGGGGACAAAAAAATCGTCGCACGGACAAAGATTAATCGGATGTTCAAAGAGCCTTGAATACTCCTTATTATAAAATGGAACAGAGGAACAAATTTTTTGTCTTCTTTCTCACTTATACCTTAATTTATATCTATTTCTAAATTCGTTCCAATTGACATTATAGCTCAATTTTTTTTCAGATCGGTTCTCTTCTTTTTTCTCGTAATTATCTGAATCTTTTTTCCTTCTAATCACTCATATCAAACATAATGTGAATGGACAAGTATTTCACTTGGTTTGCGATGGTTGACTCTCCATTTTCTTAAACGCAACTCACCAAAAGCGGAGATCAGAGTCCTTAAACCGTATGGCCTTTTCATACAAATCTTCAAGCTTAGGTATCATGACACAATGCACACCCTCAACTTTCCCGTTATCTATTGCACTCTCTATCATCTAATTTTGAGGCGCATAACTCGCCTGTTCTTATCTTTACAATGTACACATTTCATCATAAAGATTTTCCACTAAAGTAACCAACTTCATTTACATATTTTTAAATTTAGGTGAATGATGCTAGGAGTGATTTCTGCAACCTTTGTTGCCATATGTGCCCTTGTTCCCCTTGCATGATGGGGCAATACAATACATGGACCTATGGTGATATTTTTCAATTCACGTGCATGTCTGCAAGCTGTCTATACGGACAAAACTCGTGGTGAGTAATCACAACCACAGCACCACGATGTTGAACCCCGATCACTGTTTTTTTGTACGGGAATGCCGTCTCAATGTCGCTCACCCATCACATTCGCCTCACCCTAGCGAAAGTACGCGAATCTAACCGTGATCGAATGTGTCCCCACTTCTTCAATTCGGAGAATAAGAATGGTCGTTCCGGTTTGGACCATGCTCGATTTAGTTGGGCATGAAGCACTTCATCAATGCACATCACGTTCTTGATCAATCACACACTCGCCGTACCCTACCACCAAACTCATGTCCTTGCTGTGGGACACAGCATGGACTGGCCTAGTTCGATATCGGTCGCAATCGGTGCACAGCTATACGGGGGTGGCGAGTCTTGTCATGGCGTGTGCATCTTTTATTGTTCTGCGTCAGAGAGATGGCATGTGCATCTTTTATTGTTCTGCGTCCGTTTCATAACTTGAGGGTTCGAGTTTATGATGTTATGGAGCCAAATCAACACGCAATAAATTAATCTTAGGTATAATTGCGTTTTTGTCAACCGTATGCCACCCCTATTTATCGATTATCCGAAAGAACTAGATAATGAGGTAGAAGGTTTATGATTCCATGACTTGACTTAGGACTTCCCAAGTGTCCTCGAATTTTCACCAACATTGCCTCGTGCTTGAAGTGAAGTTTCGAAGGAACGATGCTAAAATACATCATGTGTGGAACTTGTCGGGTGAGTCATGTCTTGTTCTAAAGTTGACTGGCCAGAAGATCCGCTTGAAGAAAAATGATGGAGAGATAATAATTGATCGAGGGTGAGGACGAATTAGCAAGCAGATCATCACAACATCGGTGGGTAATTAATTGATTAATCTCTATCTTTCTTACTCAATCTTATCTTGTTTGGATCGCGTTCACAATAGGGAACCCAAAATACTTAATATACAAACCAATAAAGCAATCCCGTGTAAGAGTTTTTCTTATGTGGACTACATTAATTGAGATTTTAATTTATCGTTTACGGAATTGGTCTAATAAGGTAAGATTTAAATATTCTTAATTAGTCTAATATGAGACTGATTTGTGTAAGCCGAGTAAAGCCCGGCCTGTGATAAGAGATCCTATAGCTGAAAATTCTATAAATAGTGATCAAGTCTCTCCTCTAACTAAGATGTACAATTACACCGCATAAGGAGCTGTTGCTAAATGCTAATTATGAGAGGTAGTATTATTGAGCCAGTGAAACAGAGAAAAATAGAGGAGAAGCATTTGTGCTAAGGATCGTCATTATTCCACATCAAGAATGATAAATCCTAAATTAGGTACGCAAATCTCTTTTTTCTCAATTGTTGAGTTCTAGATTTTAGTTATAGAGATTTTGAGGTGCCATTTTCGTGGCTTACATCCCGTCTCTATCAATCCTTCTTATAAGACCCATACAATGCAATACAAAATTGTATGGTATAAGCGTGCCTTCATTTTGATAACTATTTGATTGATTCACCAAACTCTACAAAACGTATTTTAAACATTGGCCACCGGTGGTGTTAGAGCTCCTTTTCACTTCACCTTGAGAGCTCGTAACGGAGCAATGATCATAAGGTGTGTTATTGTAAAACAGGATGAGTAGTTCTTATGCTCCGAGTCAATTGGGTATGTGAAAAAACGGAGACGATATAAGGAGGAAGACTAACCGTGATTCAAGATAGGTATGCTTTCCCAATACACGGACCCTTTCTATCTGCCATTGAAATGGGACTATTCGTTAATGTCAGAATATCATTAAGCTCCATCTTAAGACTCTCTAGCCTCAAAAAAGCTTTCTGATATGCAGGATTCAATTAAAGTAGCGAGCAGAGAGCATACCTATTAAACCAGCTTATCATATCGAATCAAAATTGTAGTTCTCTCCTTCGGATATCACCAAGCCTAGACATTTCAGAAGAGTATTTGAGGGAACATAGTGGAATTTCGGAAAATTTTCTCTTCTCCTGACTCTTGGATTTTATTCAAATATCACCTAGCCTTATATAGTTGAGGTTGACGGTAATGTAGACATTTTTCATGACCAGCATGGCGGACCAAGCATACTAAAAGATTGACAAGTAATACTACAAAGTTATCAGACTGACAAGCTGAAAAATTTTAGGCACAAACTCCTTTACAGACTAGCAAAAGCTGAAAACAAAGATTGTCCACTAAAATAACCAACTTCATTTTCCAGATAGATCGACAAATCAAGCCATGAGAACGACAACAAAGAGCGGCGAATCTATAACGAAGCTTTTTGTCGGGGGGGCAAATTTGACATTCGAGAATTTACATATTACAATTCATCAATTGCTAGCATAAGGGCATTGGTCTAGAGCTCATATAAAAAACCTCTTTTACAAACCGGCTCCTATTTAAAAAACACATATTTCAATTTAGGTGAACGTTGCTAGGAGTGATTTCTGCAACCTTTGTTGCCATATGTGCCCTTGTTCCTCATGCAAAATTGTGGCAATCTATGGACCTATGGTGATAATTTCAGCATATTATATAAGATATTTTCCACACAAAACTCCAAGACTAAATCAAAATGACTTTCACGTGCATTGTTTGAAAGCTAGGTGAATGGGAGAAAACTGGTGGTGACTGGTCAGTGGTCCCACCACGACGATGTTGGACCCCAGTCACTAATTTCAGAACCGGATGCCATCTTTGATGTCTTATCCAGCATCACATTTACCACGCCCTTGACGAAGCACGCGAATGTAAACCAGAAATCGTACGTGTCCCTACGTATCATCTCAATGCACATCTACCGGCCTAATCCGACGTCCGCACAAGGCTGTTTCTTTTCACGTTTTGGGATATCGCAACAGCTTCAGTGCGTCTGAACGCAAAGTTTCGTGATCCCAAAACAAAGTATTCTTAAAACAAATGGGGAAAATGCCACAAAAAAATTTCAAATTATGTACACTATGATACATTTATTTTGAACTTTTTTGGTGACATCAAAGAACCCAAAATATGCTTATTGTGACACATTTAACCTAAAGTTTTTCTCTTGACATCAAAGGGTCGAAATTATGCCAATTGTGATATATTTACCGTAAACTTTTTCTCTTGACATAAAAAACTCCGAAAACATACATATGTGATATATTCACCTTTTGTCAAAGTTTTGTTATATATTTTCAGCCAAAACAATGTCGTTTTTATTTCATTTAAACCACGTGGACGTTATGTCAATACTGTTTATTTTCTAGGATCTATGTAGGCAGATTTTTAATAGATTTTCATTAACAGAATTTTAACGGAGGGTAAATATGTCATATAGGTACAAGTTTATAACTTTTAGTGTTACAAAAAAAAGTTTAGGATAAACGTATCATATTTGTCGTAATCTAGGATTTTTGGTAACTTTTGCACAAACAAATGAGTTAAAAATCCTATAAAAGATTGACTCAACGGCTGCACCAAAAGATGAAGGCCGCCACCTAAAGCTGGATCGCCATAATCTTATTCACACTACAAAAAAACATGGATTTTGCGACGGGAAATTTATTGTCGCAAATTTGCGACGAACTTTGCGACGGATTTCATTTTCCATTGCAAATTAGTAACGAAAATTAATTGTCGCTAATTTGCGACGGAATTTGCCACAAAATAAAAATCCATCGTAAATTTGCGACGGAAAATAAATCCATCGCAAATTTGCGACGGAAAAAAAATCCGTCGCAAATTTGTGAAAAAAAAAAAATCCGTCACAAAATCCGTTGCTAATTTGCGACGACCACTTTTCCGTCGCTGATTTTGCGACAAAAACGAATTCGTCCCTAATTTTTAGTTTATCAAGGAAAATGACTTCCGTGATATTCTACCCCACTCGTCAATTTCTCTCACTCTCTATGTATTGATTTCTCATATTTCTCTCACTTTTTTTCCTCTTTCGTATGTCTCAATAAACCTATCCGTGCGCGCACAAATCAATCTCGGTAAAGCTTTTCTATCGGTAAGTATCATAGCTAACTTTTTTACTATTCATTGCTGGATTTGAATATTTTTATTTTATGGACTTTTTTCTATTTTTTTTCGTAACATCGTTGCCGATTCAACGACTGGCGACCGGCGAGACCTCGCTAGCCATGGAGGGAGCCCAAGCGGCCTCGCCGGCCATGGAAGGAGGCCGAGCTTGCGATGGAATTTTTATCCGTTGCAAATTTGCGACGGAATTAAATTTGCGACGGATAAATATTTTTCCGTCACAAATTTGCAACGGAATGTTTATTCGTGGTTGCCAGTCGACCTCGCCAGCTGTAGCCGGTTGCCGGTTGCCGAACCGGCGACCGGAGAAACATATTGTGGAAAAAAGAAAAAAAATTAAAAAAAAATTCGAAAAAAATTTAAAATTATAAAAAAATGAATCTTAAGTGATTATTTTTTTTTAGGTACGTGTCCATTTGAAGGTCTCGCAATCCAAGTGAACGATGTAATTCTCATCAAATTGACCACTTTCTACTATAAATATTTCAGTCAAATATTTGGGTAAGTCTTCTTTACATGGTAATTTTGTCATTTTTTTTTCAATGTCAAAGTAATTATTGCGTCAAAAACAAAATTTTAATTTTCCTAATTTTATGGTTTTAATTACGAACAGTAGATATGATATTGTTAATATTTTACGAGATATTTTTATTTTTATACAGACACAATACAAAGAGAAAGGGCTTGGATATATAATAAGAACTTACCTGGACGTCGAGAATTGACAGATGAGTTTCGTATTGGGTTGAAACTATTTTTAGACTTTGCTAGTAGTAAATATGAGTTCATGAATGGAAATAAGTTAATGTGTCAATGTAAAAAGTGCAGTAATGGTAAATTTCTTGTGTGTGATACAATTAGAGAACATTTTTGTAAATTTGGGTTTACTCCAAACTATTATAATTAGACTTCCCATGGTAAACCATTTATATCTAATGAAGGATATCGAATAAGTGACAAATTTTTAGTTAAGGAAGAATGTAGCTATTATGATCAACTGAACCCATACGAGAGGATGGTGATTGATGCAGCTGGTCAGAAATTTGTTTCAGAATCGAATCATGCAAGTACTAGTTTTATTCCTACACTTGAACAAGTGGGTACTAGTCAAACATCACAATTGCAAGAGATAGGAGTAATGAGTTTTGATGAGAAGAAGCCTAGCTATTTTGACTGTCTTAGGCAATTTTTACCGATAAATCATACATTCAGAAGGAATAAAAAAAAGTTCATCAAGAATAGGACTGAAAGAACACCTCCACCATTGAGGTTGACTGGCAATCAAATTTGGGAGCGGGTGCAGAACTTTTCAATTATTGTTTAGAACCTTCACGACACGACTATTGCGTACGGAAGTACACATAAGTGGACTAAACGCAGTATATTTTGGGATCTACCATATTGGAAGGTCTATCTTATTCATCATAATTTTGATGTTATGCACATAGAAAAGAATTTTTTTGATAATGTCATAAATATTGTGATGAATGTCACTAGAAAAATAAAAGACAACTTGAACACAATAAAAAATATGAGAGATATTTGTGATCGGCCTACATTAGAAATGGATGCAAACAGTAGGGGACCAAAATCAAAAGCGGTTTATACATTGAATAAGGAGTAGAGACGAGTTATTTGTCATTGGTTGAAATCTGTGCGGTTTCCTGATGGATATGCTTCAAACCTCGGGAAATGTGTTGATTTGAATGAATGCAAGTTAATAGGTTTGAAGAGTCATGATTGTCACATATTTTTGGAAAGACTAACTCCAATAGTTTTGAAGGAAGTTCTACCGAACTTTGTATAGGGCGCCATTACAAAGTTAAGTAATTTTCTGCATGATATTTGCTTGACAGCGTTAAAAGAATCATACATGGAAAAAGTAGAGAGAGATATTCCAATTATTTGCAACTTAAAAAGAATATTTCCTCCATCGTTTTTTGATTCGATGGAGCATCTCTTAGTTCACTTGCCTTATGAGACCAAAGTTGCAGGTTCCGTTCAATTTCGATGGATGTATTTATTTGAGAGGTACATTTTTTTTTAAAAAGTCAGTTGAAATTATTTTATTATATATTATATTTTGATAAACTTCTTTCTATTGCAACTAAATTCTTATATCATTTGAAGAAAAAAGTGAAGAATAAGGCACGTGCTGAAGCTTCAATTTGTAATGCATATATTGTGGAAGAAGCAACAATATTTGTATCACACTATTTTGAGCCGCACGTGCAGTGCAAGAGGCGGCGAGGAGACAGAAATGATAAGGGGCCCATTGATCCCAATTGCAAATTATTCTCTATTTTCAATTATCTGAATCGACTAAGCGGCATATGTACGTTTCGTTACTTAACAGGCGAAGAATAGCATGCAGCCCATACATAATTTTACTAAACTGTCCAAAAGTCGAGCCATATTTCGAGTAAGTGTAAATTTGCAAATATATGTATTATGTGTTAAATATTTGCTAATATTTAAATGGTATTTATTACTAAAATTTTCCAAACTTCAATATATGGACTACCACCAAATGAGTTTGACCGTTTGTGCGATGAACAATTTTCAGAATGGTTCAAAACATATGTAAGTTGTCTATGGACCAAAGCAAAGTTATTAATATTTTATACATCATTTATTAAAATTTATATTATTGACTTTGCGCGTGTAACCTTAGATTCACAGTAATCATGATGCATTTGGAGAGTAAGGATTGCTATATCATCTGTCATGGGGTCCACAGTTAAGGGTACGAAGTTAACCATCATATTTTATAAAGGGATATAATTTTCACACTCAAGAATATGGAATGGGAAAAGTCATAATGAATAGTGATGTGCCTATACGATCATCCAATAGTGACGGTTTGAAAAATAATTTTTATGGCTTGTTGGATGAAATCATAGAGATAGAGTACCCTGGACCATTAATGATGCGGGTTGTGTTATTTAAGTGCAAGTGGTTCGACTCCGTCAAAGGAATGAAGGTGCATATGAAGTTTAATTTGGTTGAAATAAATCACAAGAAAAAATATATGAAATATGAACCATTTGTTTTGGCACAACAAGCAATTCAAGTGTGTTATGTATCATATCCTAATTTGAAACGTAACAAAACTAATTGGTAGGCTGTATGTAAAATCAAAACACTGAGAAAAATCGAGGAATACTGGAAGGATAGAACTTATCAAAAAGAGAAAGTTTGTAACACAGTTGAAACTGAGAAATATAACATATCAACTTTACGAGATTCATGTGGAGCAATGATAAATGTGGATCCAACTGAATTTTACGAATTAAATGTAGAAAATTGTACATAATCTAATTTTAAAACAGATGATGAAGATAAAGATGAAGATTAAAACGAGGACGAAGACGAAAACGAAAATGAAGATTAAAATTTTTGTGATAAAACACTAATGATGTGTAATTATTATTGCGACAAGTATTATTTTGGTTGTCATCATCATTATTATTGTTCTTGTTATTATTGTTATTGCTATTATCGTTATCGTTATTGTTATTATTGTTGTCGTCGATTCTTCTTCTTAATTTAATTGATCGTCGAAAAATTTGTCACTAAATGACGACAAGTCAAATATTATTCATGCAATGACATTTGCGATATTCTATTTTCCATTGGATTTGGATCGTTGCAAATTTTGTCACTCATTTTACAACAATAACTTATTCGTGGCTACTGCTCATCGAAAAATTAGCGATGGAAGTGAAATTCATGGCGACTTTCCGAATCCGTCGCAAATGTGCGACGGATTCGACAATGTCCTTTGTTTTTGGAATCCAAAATAAAACCGCTGCAAAATTAAAAAAACGGGAAAAAAATACGTTCCAAATTTGTGACGGACATGTTGTCCGTTTCAAATTTATGACGAAAAAAAAAAAGTCCGTTGTAAATTTGCAACAGACAAAAAATGTCCATTGCAAATTTGGGACCGGAAAAAAATTTCCTCCCAAATTTGCAACGGACAAAAAATGTCCGTCGCAAATTTTTGATGGAAAAAAAATCCGTCGCAAATTTGGGGCGGAAAAAACTTCCCTCCCAAATTTGCGATGGACAAATATTGTCCGTCGCAAATTTGTAACGGAAAAAAAAAGTCCGTCGTAAATTTGTGACGGACAAAAAATGTTCATCGCAAATTTTCGATGAAAAAAAATCTATTGTAAATTTGGGACGGAAAAAAATTCCCTCCCAAATTTGCGACTGACAAATATTGTCCGTCACAAATTTACGATAAACAAAAAATAGTCCGTCGCAAATTTGTGACCGATAAAAAAATGTCCGCCGCAAATTTGCGACGGACAAACAAAATCCGTCGCAAATTTACCACAAACAAAAAAACTCTTTGTGACGAAAAAAAAAGTCTATCGCAAATTTATGACGAACAAAAAAAATCCGTCGCAAATATGCGACGGACAACAAAATTGTCCGTTGCAAAATCCGTCCCAACCACATTCACGAACGATTCAAATTTTTGGGCCCGTCTCTCTCTCTCTCTCTCCCCCTGCACGCGCACGTGCCCCTCGTTAGCCTTTTTCTTCTTTTCAGACTTTCTCTTCCCTTTCTTTTCCTTTTCCTCTTTCTCTTCTTCTTCTTCTTCTTTTTTTTCTTCCTTCCGTTGTTGTCGCTGAGTACCCTGGACCGCTATCGCCTTCGTTGCCTGCCCGCCCGGCAGCTCACAGCTGCTGTCGCCATTGCCTACCCATGCGTGTAGTCACTGCTTGCCCAACGAAGCCGGCCGCCACCCAGCTCACTCGCGCGCCTCCTTGCCCACCTCGTAGCCAACTAATGCCGTCACCGCCTAGCCTCGCCAACCTCGCCACCGCCCAACAGCCGCCTGACGTCGTTGCCGCCCAGCCTTGTTCAAGCACTTGCCGTCGCCATCGCCGCCCAGCCTCGCCTGAGCACTTGCCGTTGCTGTCGCCGCCCAGCCACTGCCCGACGTTACTCAAGGCCGTTGCCACCTAGCCTCGCCCGAGCACTTGCCGTCACTTTCGCCGCCCAACCTCACCTGAGCACTTGCCGTCGCTGTCGCTGCCCAGTCGCTGCCTGACGCTGTCGCCGCCCAGCCTCGCCTGACTCCACCCTAGGCCATTGCCGACCAGCCGCCACCCGGCAGCCACCTAACGCCGTTGCCGCCACCCAGCCGCCTCCTAGTCGCTGCCCAACGCTGTTGCTGCCGAACCGCCACCTGATGTCGTCACCGCCCAGTTCCACCGTTGTTCGCCCGGCCATGGCCGAATGCCTGGCTGACTAGCCACCACTTGGGCCCACGCGCGCGCCGAGCCCGCCACTAGCTGACCGGTCAAAATATTATCATTATTTGATTTTTCTTGGCCTTGAACCAAGTAAGCAACTCCCTAAATTCTACCTAGTTTAAAGAGATTAATCGCACTTGTTTAGGAATTGTTTAGTGTCTGATTGGTTGGCTAAGTTAAGGGTCGATTTTAGGATTACATGTGGTATTGAACGATGTTTGACTAGTTAATTTGTCCATTATGTCGCCGATTAAGCGTTCAATGACGATCGGGTGGTTGATTAAGCGGTTTTTCAGAAAATACATTAAAATTAAACAATTGTAGAAAAATTCATAAAAAATTCGAGAAAATTTAAAAATTTTAGATTTTGGGAAAATATTAAATTTGGTGAATTTTTTTTAAAATTAAAAAAAAACAAAACTTCAAAATATCACAAAATGGCAAAAAATAACTGTGGACACCCACTTTGAGTGAATGTTAAATTTTTTTAGGTGCCTAAAAAAAGAATAATGATAAAAAATTCAAAATTTTCTAAACTTTATAAAATGGCTTAAAATACCTGTAGCCATCCATTGTAAGTGAAATTTTAATTTTTGAGGTGCACAAAAAAATTTAAAAATAATAGTAAAATAAAAAAATTTCAAAACTTCACAGAATGGTTTAGAATACATGTGACCATCCATTTTGAGTGAAATTTAAATTTTTTTAGATGGCCAAAAAAAATTAAATATTTAAAAAATTTCAAAATTTCACAAAATGACTTATAATATCTGTGACCACCCACTTTTAGTGAAATTTAAATTTTTTTATGTGCCCAAAAAATTTAAAAAATATAAAAAGTAAGAAAATTTCAAAACTTTACAGAATGACTTAGAATACCTGTGGCCACCCATTTTTAGTGGAATTTAAATTTTTTTAGTTGCCTAAAAAAATTAAAAAAAAATTAAAAATTTTCAAAACTTTACAGAACGGCTTACAATACCTATAGTCACCTACTTTTTGGGAAATTTAAATTTTTTAAGGTGCTTAAAAAAGTTTAAAACTTTTAAAACTTCACAGAATGTCTTAGAATATCCATGGCCACTCACTTTTAGTGAAATTTAAATTTTTTTAGGTGCTTAAAAAAATTTAAAATTAATAAAATTAATTTTGTTACAAAACTTTACAGAATGATTTAGAATACCTGTGGCCACCCACTTTGAGTAAAATTTAAATTTTTGTAGGTGCCCAAAAAAAAAATTTTTGGCAAAAAAATTCGATAAATCAAACAGATTTCTCCTTCATAAGTCAATTTCTGGCAAGAATGCGAACAATCAATTTCTGGCAACATTTTGATTTTTGGAGCAGAGTGGTTACTATTTGCACCCTTAGTTGTTTAATGCCAATCGTATGGTTAATTAGGTTAATCATGTAGTTGCTTTGCTTAATTATGGCTAATTGGTTAATTATTGCCCGATCGTGTGAGTTGATTGATGATCGTGTGGCCAAGAACGAAGATCATGTGACTGAAATTGATGTTTCATGATTGATCTTGTACTTGATGAATTATCGTGTGGTTAATTATGGTTATTGTCGGTTTAGCATGGCATATCGTGCTCATATATTGATGTTTGATATCAAAATGAGTGCAATTCATAGTATATTTGTTCGTAAGAAATTGCACGACATAAACACTCAGCATTGGCTAATTAAGAGGAAACATTTTCTGCTTCTAAAACAAAATGGTAAGTTTCGTCATGTACGTCATTATATGTCCGTAATACGTGTTCATATTTTTTTACATATTTGTCTTTCCTATTTGTCAGTATAAACGTGGAGGTCATATGCATAGAAGACCAACCTCTTCCTCATCCTCATCTCCGTGTATTTCCTCTTCCCCTATCCTTTCATCTAACCCTTAACCACAATATGTTGATGGACAATATGGACACATTGGCGCTTCCTCCAACACTCAAGAACATGTTAGGGGACTTGGCTACATGCGAGCTAAATCTCCTCCAGTTCTATCTCCTTCCGTTCCATCATATTATTTAGCGCAATAATCGAATAATGACGGAAACATAGGTAAAGAAGATAACCGAATCATAATATGCCTATTTAAAGATTCGTAAGTACTTCATTTTTTTTAGTATATGTAATATTTATGGCTTTAGATATGTATGTCAACTAAATTGTCGATGTTGCACAATATCCGTATGTTTGCAGATTCATGGATGCTCTGTTTGTTGTGAGGAAACTGAATAAAATAGTCAAAAACTATTGGATAAGACAGTATATTAATTACAGAAGTGTTCCACAAGAAGTGAAAGATTTGTGGTGGAATGAGTTCAAGGTAAGTTTTAGATATTCTATTTTCTCACCAACTAAGTTCGGTGTAGTATATTAATGGTCAAGAATGATGTAAAGGGACTAGAACAACTTTTTAGTTTTCGGTACTAGAGGGACTAGATATTTTTCTCGAGATGAACTTTATAAAATCTATCGCCGAATTGTCTGGTGCATGATAATGGATATGAGACCATCATAATAACTTTCAGTTTTTTTTTGTATTGATTGCAACGTAAGTTTAGGTGGGATGAAGAGGAAACGAATAAAGTGAGAAGAATTTTTCAGAAGAAAGTCGGTGATTACATACGAAATGTGATGAATAGAGCGAAGATCAAGCAAGTGAAGCCGGCTTTCATTACAACTGACAATTGGGCGAAAATTAACAAATTTTGGGAAACTGAAAAGAGTCAGCAAATCAGTGAGCAGAATAAAAAGAATCGATCTTCTAGTTTTAGTGAAGGGTCTGCCACATATGCCGGGGGCTCTATTAACATTGGGGAGCATTGCAAACGAATTGTAAGTCTGTTAAATAAGTTATAAGTTAATTTAATTCAATTACTCATGTTTACATTTTGTGGGCACATGAATTGGGAATAGAACCGACATTTGCAGCCACATTTGAACGCACATTTCAAAAGAAAGATAAGACATAGACTGGCGATCAAGCAAAAGCTATTAAGGTATGTAAGGTTATACTTTGAGCTTTATGGAAATTAGAATGAAAACCGTGAATGTTTTTAATATTTATGTTAGATATATATATAAAGTTATTTTATTTTCATCTATATTGTTAATGTAGAAAAAATATGATGAACTTTTAATGAGCAATGCTAGTGGTAGTGATGGTTGTGCTGCGTCTAAGCCATCAGTTAACAGTACAGCATTATAGGTGGAGGCAACGGGTAGGATAAAAAAAGAAAAAATATTTGGGATGGGATCCTTATCAAGGATATACATGTCGAATCATGCTGGAACTTCATCATCCAGTGCAATTGGTCGAAGGAGGTCACGACATGACGAGCAATTGACCTAAGAAGTGAACCAACTGAAAAATATACTTGTACAGAAGGACGTAGAAATAAATGACTTGAAACAACAAATGCAAATTGTTATACGACACCTCAACCTCAATCGCAATGAGGTTTCTCCTGTACCTCCCATCAATCCAATAGGTGATCGGCACAATAATGAGCGACACAATGATATTGAGATTACTAATGATGATGATGATTTTCTCAGTCCTTTCTAGTTAAAATTCCCAAAATCGGGGGTAAGTTTACTTCACAATCTTTTATGACATAAGTGCAATTTCACCCAATATGTGCCTGCCCTACAATTACTATTTGTGCACAACTTTCTTACTACTAGGTTCTTTGCTTGCGAAAAACTGAAAATTTAGAGATCCCATGATGACATGCTTGTTAAAAAAAATCATGATATTTGAACATTGTAGAAATACATGCCTTAATTAACTTTGAGTTCTCTCTTCCTGGGAATTGGTGTTGGTAATTCACTTCTCTAAGTCATTAAACTGTTGAATGCTGTTTAGATAAGAATCTAATTTTTCCTAGGTAACAGAAATACGGTTTACAAGGGTGAAAAAACTATAGTAGATGTCAAAGTTGACTCATATTCATATGTAAGAACATTGATGTTCATCTTAAAACGTTTTTTTGTTAACCCTTTTACTTGTTTTTTTATACCTAGTTCCACATTCATGTATAAAAACTTCTTTTATATTCTAGACTGATTGAATATCTTTATTTATGTATCCACATTTCATCATGTGTCAACAAAAGTGACTGCTTTTGGTGTTCTGCCGAGTACCAAAGCTGCGCAATCTTGTGTCTGGTTTATCGATTTTTCATTTTTTAATAAGAATCTATGGTTGTTCCGCCTCCTATGAATGTTTTGAATGTATTATAAGATTGGATATCAAATAACATCATGTCAAACTTTGCAACTTTGTATATATCATTATTTTTTGCAGACTAGCATCTTTCCTTCAGTTATATTTTTCAATTATATGACATTGTGTCTGGTTGGTTCATTTTTTATTTCTGAAGCGGAATATCTGGTTGTTTCGTATCCTTTGATTGTTTTGAATGTATTACATGATGTTCATTAATGTGTAGCTATTGATGTGGACAAGATTTGATGGCCGAAATGATGTAAAATTTGCGACGAATATTTAGAGACAAATTTTGCGACCATTGTAGTTTGTGGCTAATTTGCGACGAATAAATAGCAACGAATCAAGTTTGTGGCTAATTTGCGACGAATACATTTTGCAACGAATTTTGCGATAAATTTTGCGACGAATAAAGTTCATGCTAAATTTGCGACGGATTTTGCGACGAATTTGGTGACAAATTTTGCGACAAATAAAGTTCGTGACTAATTTGCGACAAATTATTTAGCAACGAATTTTTGCGACGAAAATTGCAACAAAATTTGCAACAAATTTTATGACGAATTTTGTGACTACATTTGCGACGAAATTTGCGACTAATTTTCTGACGAATAAAGTTCGTGGCTATTTTGCGACAGATAGTGTTCGTGGTTAATTTACAACGAATTATTTGTGACGAATAGTGTTCATGGCTAATTTGCAACAAATTTTTTTTCGTTGCAATTTTGCAACGACCATTAAAATTTTCCATCGCAAAATTTTGCGACACCCTAGTAGCAACGGAATTTTTTCCGTAGCAAATTCGATTTGCGATGGATTTTGTTAAATTTTTCATCGCAAAATTCGTCGCTAATCCATTATTTTTCTGTAGTGTCATGCATTGACTAATCACGTCGCCAAAACGACACCAGCTGAGAAAAGGCAGCGCATCTACCGCGAAAGAACAGGGGGTCGTCGGCGTCCACCTGCTTCGTTGATTGGAAAGTTTGATTACTTTAAGGATGTAAGAAAGTTAATTCGATCGCAGCATTTGAAGCCGCCTTCAACTGTTCTGCCACTTTCCTCGCGCGCTACTTCTCCTTTTCCTCCTCTGCTTCTCTCTCTAGTTTTATTTAAAAGTTCCTAACCACCGTATTCGGTTGTAAGCATGCAACACCATATTTTATTGCCTCGATAATTAATTGCTATTAAATATCATTAGATCCGCATCGTGCGCTACGCCGCGCGAGAGATTCTACCACCCCATCCGTTAAATAATAAGCCCGTGCGTGATTTATTTCCGTAGTCGGAGTAAAATCCGCGCTTCTTCTCCCTAATTGTACTTGAAAGTAAAGTGTACAAAATCGACTATTAACTCGAGGGTCTTCAAGTTCACAAGGTTCCACGGGAACTAATCGAACGCGCGGTAGATTATTCTTTAGGTATGGCCGCGCTTTCGTCGAACCGCTTCCTTTATCAACTTTCCAAAAGAACTTAGAAAAATGGGGTTGGAGACACGTACTCCACGAGACGACTTGACCTTATGACTCGGCCGGTGTCCGTGAATTTTCTCCGACATTGCCTTGGACTTGACGTGTACTTTCCAAGGAACGGCGGCCGAAAGAACACGTGCGTTGAACTTGTTGGCTGGGTCGTGTCTTATTCTGAAGTTGACTAGCCGGAAGACGCGCTTCGTAGAAGAAACGATTGATTGCTCGAGGGTGGGGGACAGATTATGCAAGTGGATCGTCACCTCATCGGTAGGTGATTAGATAAATACTAATCTGACTCTCCCATTTTGTCAAATATAATCTTGCTTGGATCGCCTTCACATTAGGGGCAATAAAATAGGTAATTCGCAAATTAATAACTTAATCCCATCTCCAATGGTCGTTTGAGAATTGTATAATATGAACATGTGTTAGATGCCTTTGTCCTGATAGCTATGTGATTCATTCACGAAACTTACAAGACTTATTAAAGCAGCCACGTGAACCTCGTTTATTGACGGGTTAATGATTTCGGCCATGATTAGGATCCTCAAAAGAGTTTTTGTAAGGAATGCCTAAATTTAAAGTTTTTCGGGATAAAATCTCAAAGGTTATTGAGAATTCAGAAAATTGCTGAACTTATTTACGAGAAAGATTCTTATCAGGTAACTTAAAAGATTTATTGTCCAATATGGTCACCAAGGAAGAATGTCACATCTTTGAGGCGCATGCCCAGAAAATCCATTTCCTTTTGTACCATCTTCTTTTGAGAGAACGCGATGCCCTATTGGAGCATAGGGCTTGTTTAATAAGCTGCAATAAGATTTTTCATCCAGGCTAAATAGAAGTTTTTTTGACCCATATCATGAACCTATCAAGTAAGGGAAACTTTCAGAATTCTAGTAAATATTTTGATAAAATTAAAGTTGTAAGTTTTGTTGTATTGTGGAGTCTGTATCAGATTTATTCTGTTCTTGTTACTCCGATAACTTTGTTCCTTGCTAGTCTATGATATGCTTTGTTGGCCATGCTGCTCATGAGAAATTCTTATATTACACTTAACTTCAGTTATACAAGGGGACGCGATGTTCGAATAAAAACCAAAAGCCGGGGGAAGTGCAAATTTCCCAAAGTTCTATTATGTTCTCTCAAATGTTCTTCTAAACCTTTATCCTCTGGGCCTAGTGATATATGAAGGATGTAATTACAATTTTGATTCGATAAAATGCGTTAGTTCAGCAAGTATGCTTAGCAAGCTTTTCTAAACTTGAGAGAGACGGAGATTAATGATGTTTAGAGACTACTACGTAGTCCCATTTTAAGGACCGAGAAAAAGGGCTTGTGCGTCGGGAAAGTATACCTGTCTTGACTTCTTTATTAAACTTCCTTAAATTCCTTCAAGGTGTATCACACGTCAACACGTCACACTTCCTTTCCCTATTTTAATGATCATTACAGAAAGGAGATAACAGAAGAGAAGAGCGAAACTGGATGGGTAACGTGGCTCAGACGGTCGAGAGTATAATTCCTTGGAAGCTTACATTCACGGTAATAAATCCTCAATTCTTCTTATTTTCTTTATGGGATTATTTATTATCCTCAAGTGGAGAATAATATAATGGATTACAATCATTAATTAGGTAACAACAGTTATCGCACAATCCAACGTGATTATTTATTATATTGGGATTAACATGATTTGGCATCCTTGTCGTCCCAACATTCACCATCAAACCATTCACGAGGAAAAACTCCAATTTTGGTTTATTTAAGTCTTCCATCTAGTTGGAGACGACTTCCAGTCAAACAGATGACCATGAACTTCCACTTTCCCTAATATAAATGGACAGGGATGTACTCGCTGAAACGGCGCACTGCTTCCATCTCATAGCGAGTGCTAGCTAACACCCTCCAACAATTCTCTCTGATTTGGCCCCGAAACTAACGCCACATTCACGTATCATCACACCATGGTTCATCAATTGAAGATCGTGGACGAGGTCCCTGGCTGGCTCCGAGTCTACGAGGACGGCTCCATCGACCGGACTTGGACCGGGCCGCCGGAGGCCAAGTTCATGGCCGAGCCCGTGCCTCCCCACGAGGAATTCGTCACGGGGGTTGCCGTCCGCGACATCTTGACCGACAGGAAGTCCGGCCACCGCGTCCGCATCTACCTCCCGGAGGACGTCCCAGGGGCCGATCCCGCCAAGCTCCCCATCTTCCTCCACTTCCACGGCGGCGGCTTCAGCATCAGCCAAGCCGACTGGTTTATGTACTACAACACCTACGCCAAGCTGGCTGCCTCGGCCGGGGCCATTTGCGTCTCCGCCTACCTGAGGCTGGCCCCAGAGCACCGGCTGCCCGTGGCCATAGAAGACGGCTACGCGGCCCTCGAGTGGCTCGGTTCGGTGGCTCGGGGCGAGTCCCGCGAGCCGTGGCTCGAGAAGCATGCAGATTTCACGAGGATTTTCCTCATTGGAGACAGTTCAGGAGGCAACGTGGTGCACGAGGTGGCTCGAAGAGCCGGGGAGGCGGAGGACCTGGGGCCGGTGAGACTGGCCGGGGCGATCCCGATCCACCCGGGGTTCGTCCGGTCGGAACGGAGCCGGTCCGAGCTGGAGCATCCCGAGACGCCGTTCCTGAACCGGGCCATGATGGACAAATTCCTAGCCCTCGGCCTGCCCGTGGGTTCAACCAAGGACCACCCAATAACATGCCCGATGGGGCGGGCAGCCCCGCCGATGGAGGGGCTGAGGCTGCCGCCCATGCTGCTCTGCATGGCGGAGAAGGACCTGGTGGTGGACACGGAGATGGAGTACTACGAGGCGATGAAGGCGGCGAACAAGGAGGTGGAGTTGCTGGTGAGCCGTGGGATGACCCACAGCTTCTATCTGAACAAGATGGCCGTGGACGCGGACCCCGCCACGGCCGCCGAGACCGACCGGCTCATCGCAGGCATCACCGAGTTCATCAAGAAGCACTGAGCGGGAATCAAGAACTCGACAGAAGAAAAAGACAAGCATATGGAAAAGATATGTTCTTGGACTTGTCTTGATGTGGTGGTGAGAAGAAGGGTTTCTGGGCAATGTCGTGCAGTTTTTTCTTTTCTTGTTTTCCCGTTCCTCTGTTTGCTGCAGAAAAAAGACAATAAGAAAATGTGGGTGTTTGCGGGCTGAGTGCATGCGTCTTCTAAGCACGGGGGAATCGTAGTGCTTTTCCTTCCTTTGTTGGTCAGAGCAGAGGGAATCATAGTGCTGAAGTGCGAGAATTCTCCTGAAGAGTAGCGATCAAGAATATGCAGATGCAATCATTTTCTCGTGCACTAAACGAGAACCCCGCTGGCAAAACGACCTGTTATCATCTTCTTCCTGTATGATTGATTGCTCGGGCGATCTACTAACCCGCATAATCTCGTGAGAACGGGACGACCCCTGAAGCGTTTTAGAGTTTTTTTTTTTGGGCCGAAACGATCTTCACATGATATCAGAACCGGATTCCGTTCCGATCTGTTTCGCGCGTGCGGCGGCCTGTTCATGAACAGCAGCGCTCCATACTCGGGGGAGATGGGGCTGAGTCCCCTTTTGCCGTATCAAATGGAGGTGGTGGGTATCCTTTCTATTCATATGGCTCGGATGCTCCATCCAGTCATTTCATTTCATCTTTATGTCCCCCCGCGTTGACAGAAAAAAGTGGATGAACTGTGTGTCCTTGATGGCCATGGCTGCTTGGGGAACATCATCATCAGCATCAGCTTCCCCTTTCGTTCGTCCGTCGAAGAATTGGAACCCGGACGCATTCGGGGTTTTCATTCGCCCCAGCTCTCCGCGATCTACTGACCCGATCCGAAGAAACGAAACTGGTCTTCTGTCCAACTCCGACATCATCATACTAGAATTCCGTCCAAAAGAAAGAAAGAAAGAAAACATCGAATCAGAAGCACACGTTTTGGCTCACGTGCATGTAGAAAATATTGCGTGAGTGCAATACTCCGCATCAGCAATGCATAACTCCACTGAGCGAGTGACACGTGGCAAGCAGGCCCACAGATCAGATTTATTAAAAAATCTCACACTTTCCTTTCTCCCTCCCATCTTCCGTTAACTCTCCTCCGTTAGTGCTCAAACATTCACTTTTCACCTCCTGTTTTCTCTCTCCTTCACTCCTCCCGCTCGCGACTTTCTCTTCCTTCCTCCCCGACTTCACATCCTTCGGTCGTGAACCCGCTGCACCTACGCTGGTTGCCTCCACCGTCCCCTTCTAGAAAATCCATTTGTTCTCTCTCTCTTTCCTCCACAAAGCGCGACTCTTTTTGTGAACTGCGCCTCCGCCTCCACTGGTTTCCTCCATCGTCGCCTCCCAAAGCCCATCGATGGCTCAGATCCTGACCACGCGGCCGCCTCCGCCTACGCCATCCCCGTCTCCTCCGAAGCCCTCCATTGGCGATTCGTCCTCTACCACTCTCTCTCTCTATCCCGAGAAATGGCTCCGCTCTGCTCTCTGTGATGAACTGCGCCTCCGCCGTCGCCTTCCACAACCCCTTTGGAGATCTCGGGCTCCGACTTGCCCTCTGCGTTACCTCCCGAAGCCCCATTCTCAGGTTAGGGTTTTGTATGACTTGAACTTCCCATCGTTTTTGCCCTAACGTGAAGATTGGTGGCTTAGATCTCGACCACGTGGCCGCCTCCGCCTACGCCGTCGCCTCCGAAGCCCCCCATTTGCGATTCGTCCTTTGCCCCTCTCTCTTTGTCTCTCTGTGACGAACCGTGCCCCCGTCATGGCCTCCCGAAGCCCCTTTGGCAAGCCCTCGGCGGAGGAGTTGGCTATAGTGGTGGTGATGGTGGGGTCAAGGTGTGTGCGTTCAACAATCGCAGCGCAGGCCAGAGCTCCGTGCCCGCCAACAAGTCAGAGTACACATGAGTTCAATCGACACATACAGTGAGCTTTCTAGTTCGTTTGAGTGTGTGTTGCTTTGTGGAGTTTCTTGAATCGGGAGCGTATTCACAGGAGAATGGTTGCCAGTTGGTGCAAAGCTGAAATGCAGCTTTAGCTTTCCTAGGACTAATCGTGGACATTGGATGGCTTTCTTAGTCTTTTAGTTTGATGATAATTTGGTGCTGTTCCGAAATCATTTTAACGAAAATTGACTTTGACTTTCGATGTGATTTCTAGAGCAGGACAATGATTATGGCGAAAGATGTGATTTCTGTACTCGATCACCTGGGATGGGAAAGAGCCCATGTCATTAGCCATTCAATGAGTGAGTCTTGAATGACCCAAATTTCATGGATGCTTATTTGGCTCTGTGGTTCATATGAAAAATTAAAACAACCATTTTGATTGCAATTTCTGGATGCCTGGATTTATCTGGCCATTTTTTAAACTTAATAATGAACTAAAAATCGCATCCATGACATGTCTGCCTATGAGTCCAGATCGGTTCCTGTTTGTTTCAGGGTGACTAACTGCCCTCTTTGGCTATCAAAACAGGAGCTATGATCGCTTGCAAGTTGGCTGCCATGGTGCCCAACATAGTTTTATCTTTAGGATTGCTCAATGTGATTGGTGGAGGTTATGAATGTTTCCTAAAGGTATTGCATTCATTTTAGTATGCGATGGTCCATCCTTTTTTCTCCATGCAAACTAAAAGGGGAAAGAATGTTCTTCCCGGTTTCTTTTATCATTAAAAGAACTATTTGTTTGTGTGGGTGTTCGCCATTCAGTAATTTACAGACATGCTGAGCCTGTTCTATGCTCCTATCCTTTGCTTTAACCACATGAACAAGAGGAAATGGATTTTTTTTACTAATATACTGCTTAGAAAGGAGCCATTATGGACTTTTACTGGTTGGTTACTGCCGATTTTCATCCATGTCAAGAATGTTCCTTATTAATGTTTGCACGTAGTAGCAAAAGTTGCTTTCACAGTTTGCATCTCTCGAATGTCTCAATCACAGCCACCATACAAAATCATTCAGATGAAAAAATCTTCAAAAGATCTCATTGCATCACTTGAATATCCCGGCCATAACTTCTGCATAAAATCATAGAGATGCCTATTTTTCAAAAGATCTCTCGTTGATTAGCTACAGGAGTCCTTTTCTTTGTGAAAATGAGAAGCAATGCAGAGACACAGGACTTAACCTTGGATATTGTGCAGGAACAATGATTTTTTGAAATAGAGATTGTAAGAAAGATCAATATCTAGCGAGAGTCTTTTTGCATCACAGTTGCAGTCTTCCTGAGATGATTCCGTGTTTTCATCTAGGCAAAAAAGGCTCACCATATGATGGAACATTGTTATTGGGGGAAGTGGAAGCTATTTTGACTTTCCTCAAGGAAATTGGTTTCATTTTTACTTTCCCAAAGAAATTCCCATACTTGTTTTAAGTAGCTACTTGTGCTATTTACCATGTGAATTAAATTAGTTTTGATGATGCAATTACATTGTCAATTAAAACAAAAAAAAAATTGAATCCAGTCCTAATATTGCACTTGATCCACTATTTGAGTGGTCTAACAACAATCTTTTGATTTGCGTAGATTGACCGGTGAACCATCTCAATTGCAATCCGCGTTTTTAGGGCTAAAACTCTAGAACAAAGGGCTACTGTTGATTTGGATACCCACTACTCAAAAGTAGGCAGTGCTTATGTACTTAAACCATTATTGTAAAATCCACTGCATCCTCCTTTCATCTCTGTCAAAGGAGAAATGCTTAATCTCTCTCCATCCCAAAAGAAATAAGGATTTCAGGAGAACAATTAGTTGTTTTGTGATAGTATGAATAATTGACTCTAAGTAAATTCATTTGTGTTCTTATGATTGGAGTCTTTCTTTTGGGACATGGAAGTGTGTCGATGTGTTAGGCTTCCACGGACAGAGGTTTCAGATAATCTGTGTGAGTGTGTGTGTGTGTGTGTGTGTGTGTGTGTGTGTGTGTGTGTGAGAGAGAGAGAGAGAGAGAGAGAGAGAGAGAGAGAGAGAGAGGATATTTTAGAGGGTTTTTCTCATTTTTCACCATTTTTTTGAGTTTTTTTAACCTAAAATCTAGTGAAATTAAGCCCAAAACTGATTTCTGAACATTTCCTAATTTTTTGATTTTTTTGGAAATTTTCCGAATTTTTCTAAAATTTTTAATAACAAAATAAAGATCCAAACCGGGTCCCCTGACTCGATCTGTCTAAATGCCCAACCCGACTCTCAAAAACTCTCAAATGCTCTCTCTTCTCCTGAAAACTCCCGAATGCTTTCTCTTCTCCTTGAAACTCTCGAATGCTCTCTCTTTTCCCCGAAACTCTCGAATGTTCTCTCTTCTTCTCAAAACTCCTGAATGCTCTCTTTTTTCGAAACTCTCAAATGCTCTCTCTTCTCTTGAAAACTCCTGAATGCTTTCTCTTCTCCCGAAACTCCCAAATGCTCTATCTTCTTCTTGAAACTCCCGAATGCTCTTTATTCTCCCCGAAACTCTCAAATGCTCTCTCTTTTCCCGAAACTCCCAAATGCACTCTCTTCTCCTCAAACTCCCGAATGCTCTCTTTTCTCCCCAAAACTCCTGAATGCTCTCTCTTCTCCCGAAAATATCAGCTTTGCTTATTTTGACGTAAGATAAACCCCCACATGATCATTGAACACCACAAAGTGTGATCATTTTCAGCTTTGGTCACGACAAATGTAACTGCTATAGGTAATGCACCCTTCTACGACATATGGGTGTACCAGCTTCCAATGCTGTCACTTTCTCTTTTTCAAAAGAGAAACTTCATTCATACAAATTGATAATGCGCATAGATGGATCCAACAAAATGAGTAAGGATGAATCAGAGAAAAACAGTCACACCCAAGTGCAACACTAAAAGAATGAAATCCACGGTAATAATTAGAAAGACAAGGATCTACATAGAACTTTGAAAATCATCAAACTCCGTCTTTCTACCGGATGAAATAGTAAGTTCTAGAACAAACAGAAACAAATAGGCAAAAATAATCTAACATAATTACTAAAGACACAAGGAACACCAAAATTTGTGTACTCTTTAGTGTTCTTCATCACGGGGTCTCACTTCTTTGCCTTGTTCGATACCCTGAAAGCCTAATAAAATTCTATAAGATAAATCCAACTGTGGATAAAGAGAAATCTGCCTATTTTATTGCATATACTAACTCGGCAGCAATTGCTGTAGTTGGTGGTGGTACTGCTGGCTTCTCACCAGGTCCCTGTTCAATTTAGATAAGGGAATCAATTTAGAATCCACCTATGATACATAAATACATTTTCAGTCTAGTATAGTAGAGCTTGTAATTTTGCTAGCTTGAATCAAAACCAATCATCTTCAATAAATGCATGAGTTTATTCTGGACCCAAATACTAAATTGTGAGACGACGCCATACGAACTTGTTCCTTCGGATCATTCTTGAAACTTCACACTAATACTTCACACCAGTTGATAGGTTCAAATTACTCTTGATCTGCACATCACTGAACAAATATTATAGGTGAATGAGCCTTCGATCACTAAATGGTAAGTCAAAATACCAATGATTTCATTATAAGTAGCAGCCCAAAACAAATGGTAAGTCGAAATACCTTCGATCATGAATGAGTCTCCAATCACTGAAGCTGCATATTGGATATTTTCTGAACGCTAAAGAAGACAATGATCTTATATATCATGAACAACTTTGCCCATTTTATGAACTGGCTAAAACTTGAGAAGAACGGTAAAGGATAAGACAAAAAAAGAAGATTACGTGTGCAATCCACAAGCTTTGAATTCCATTAACAATTGTAGCACCAGATCCAAGACAAAAAAAATGCCAACAACAGCTATCAGAGCCCAAACAAATCTTTCTATGGAATATCCATAACTGCAGAAAATGAGAGAACATAGTGAATACTTAGAAGAAGAATGAATCTCTGCATATGGGTGAAGCTCTCAGCAAGTTTGATAAGATCGTAACTTACATAGAACTAAATCTTTACTACTCTAACAATCCTTTTCTAATGTCTATTGAAACTATGCCCTAGTTAATCACTACATCACATCAAATGAATATCGAACTTGGTTCCTACTGGATTTATAGCCCAACTAACAACATTGGAAATATAAAAACATTTCTTCCAAGTAACAACCAAGGAAATACAAAGGAAGATCTTTTCATATAAAAGGCACAGATGCAAATCAAGTCACAGTGAACTCATACTACAATAGTTATCTTATTAGAGAAATGCGCAAAAAATATTTTATTCGGTGAAGAGACTTATTACGAAGGTTCCTCCCGACTATTTATGTTGCGACCATGCATTGTCTATGCTTTCAAAGTGGGCTTCGGATTCATTCATCTCAGGATGCTGACAAGAGTTTGATGACCTCTGTATAAGAGAATAACAAATATATTTACATTTTACTAAACAATATGCCTAGATCAATATGTTTCAAGTAATCCCACATCAACAAAAGGCAAGTTGTACCTAGCTCAAAATGGTTCCGTAGGATTGATTATGGTACTCCAAGATCTATCCAGAAAATACCATTAACAAATATTACAATAGTAATAAAAAGTTCAAATAACAGTAGAATCTAAAATGATTTCATAATAAGCACTTGACTAGTGAATGGGGAAAATTCACTCCTTAGTGGCATGATGTATGGTGATTGCATCTACATAAAATAAATTATCTCATTAGCATAAAGAGGCACCGTAACTTGAATAACATTCAAACAAACTGATTGATCACCAAACTATTAAATACTTGACTAGGGACTGGACAAAATCCACTCATAATCCCGGACGGCATGATGAATGGTGGCTGCTGCATCCATATAAAAAAAATGACCAATTAGTAAAACAAAAATACAAATTGAGGATAAAGAGCAATATACCTGATTATGAAAATTTAGATTTACAGTAGGACCACTAATGTTGCTAGGATAAAAGGCACTTCGAAACTGATTGGAATTACTCGAATAATCTGGGAACTGAGTTTCATTATGCCTCGATTGGACAACCAACTCTACATTACAAAGTAATAAATATGTTAATTGGTATCATGTGACGTAAGCGAAAAATTTAACTAATTATAATAACTAGAATAATATGTCACTCACCTCGACTTTCTATTTGCGTTGGGAGAGTTCCTTTTTCTCACTTGAGCTTTTAAGCCTTCCGTAACTTATTCCCTTTCGTTTCCTTCGAATGGGGTCCGCTACCGAAATATCACACAAAGAAGCCTTATTATCCTCATCATCACCAGCATCATCAGTCATAACCATACTTGATTTGTATGATGAAATTTCAACCTTAGCTTTAACCATGTGCTTCCTCAATATTCTCATAGTATGTATATCTTCGACTCCCAAACTCATCAGTTCAATGGATTCATGCATTAACGTGGAAAATCGATTAAATTTAGATGGACCAGGTGACATTTGATGGGATTCATCATTCACAATTCCTTCTTTGGCATCCTTAGTCCATCTTTTCAAGATATAGGAGATGGAATGACCGTAACCATCGAAATGTTCACATTCAACACACGCAAGGCTTGGTGACACAACCACCCTTTTGATTCAAATAATTTGCATTCGCAAGAAACTGAAAAGTCTGCAGGGTCAAATCTAACAACATATTCACCTTGAATCCCAATCCCCATACACTTGAGAGTATATAAAGAAATCGATTCATCAGATGTAGTACTTGAAATATGTTCAAAGAGACTTTGCACAAATTCTTCATTAAACTTTAGAAAAATTGTACGGGTATATACCGAAGCAGCATGTAACAAGATCCCATTATTTTTAACCTGCGATTTCGCTATTTCACGAGAACTATAATCATCTTGACTTTCAACTTCTCTCATATACTTCAATTGTTCTTCATAATGGTGGACAAATTCTACAAGAGACAATATCTTTATCGACATATGTTAGAAGACATTAGTGATGCTCTCACTCCTTTAATTTGACCTTATACCACATGTAAAAGAGTCACGACCAAAAGTTAACCTCCATTTATGTCTAAGGTCATATAATCTCCGAAGCCAATTGTTATTTTTAGTACCCTACACCTTTTCCATTTCCCTCCATGTAGCTTCAAATTCGTCCTCTGATTTGCATCTATACATAAGTGTTAAGAAATATTTATCCTTAAAACCTGACTTATGGTAAAGATATGGAATGTTTTGATTGGCATTTTTCCTGATGTACTAAGTGCATGAACGGTGCTGTGTATTTGGAAACACCATTCTAATAGTTTTTGCCATGGCTTGGTCTTGATCACTGAATATGGTTTTCGGAGCTTTATTTCCCATAGACTTCAAAAACACCTCAAATAACCAAATACTTCAAAAACACCTCAAATAACCAAATAAATGATTCTGCAGTCTCGTCCAACAAAAATGCACAACCAAACAGAGTATTTTTCCAATGGTGATTAACCCCAACAAAAGGTGCACATATCATGTTATATTTGTTGGTACGGTATGTGGTATCAAATACTAGCACATCACCAAAACAGTCATAATCAAATTTGGACAAGTTATCTCTCCAAAATAAATTGGTCAATCTACCATCTTGATCTACTTGAACAGCATAGAAAAACATTGGGTTTTGCATTTGCATGCAACGAAAATGGTTAAAAGACTTTGACAATCTCCGCCACTTATAACCTTGGATTTTTCCGTTTGAAAAAAATTTTGACAATCACGCAGGATGAAACTTAAGTTTTTGCTTCCTCCAGCTTCGTTTGCTAAAAATTTATATGCCGAAGTCCCCCCAATGCCCGCTTTAATCATATCAACCAAAACATCGTTGCACGTGTCAGAAATCATTCTTCCACATCTAATCAAATGCTTTTGGTCTTCCTGTACAAATGCCTGATTATGCTTAGAAACATAGTCCATGACTTTATAGACACCATTATCAACCTTAAATTTGATATGAGCAAGACACCCACATCTAACTTCAAATCTGTCATATTTCTTTTCTTGATCAGATGACCCAACCGAATGCCTCTCACAATTACACAAAAAAGTCCGTTGGGTTATTGCACATTTTCTATTTTAAACGTATTACCCTTTCTCACTCCAAATCCTTTGCTGATTACATAAGCCACATACATATGATATGCTTCAAGTTTATTTGAGAAAACCATCCCTATCACAAACTCAAAATCTTTGTCCATATTGCGCATCACATGTGCATAATGGGAAGTTTCATGCTGCAATCAAATGAACAAAAAATAATTCAAGAAAAATAACATCTCATCCTTTACGTAAGAAAGCAAATTATGTTTTATGAGTAAAGAATTACCTCTAAGTCAGCCATTTGATATTTTTACAAGTGCAAAATAACTGAGATGATGAGAGATTATGAAGTTCCCTCCTAATGAAATAAAAAACAAACATTTTTAGAACACAATCACTCACACAAACATTTTTAGAGCACAATCAAACACAATCAGCAAAATATATGTTGACACCTAAATTTTAGCACATCATTTAGTGGTTAATTGCATAGAAAATTAGGGATTAAATTTTAACCCATAAACAAAAATATTACAATTGCATAGCATATAGTTTAGGTTCATATAAATTAATTGCATTCCGCATCGGATCGGCGGTGGCAAGCGAGCTTAAAATTCATCACGTAAATCGAGCTCGGGCACCGAACGAAGCTCGATTTTGAAAGCATGGGCCGAAAATCACACGCAAAAAGGACTTGGTTGTTTTAATTTGAGCTTAAATTAGCCCATTATGCTTAATTAAAGAAAAGCACAAATTAATTCAACCCACTTAGAATTAAATTAAAGCCTAAACCTAAGCCCGTTAGGGCTAAAAAGCTCGGCTAATTGACCTAGGTTTTCATTATAAATACATGCTTATGGGGGCTCTTGGAATTCTCCGCACACAATTCTTATACACGACCACAATTGAAAGAAAGGGGAGGTTGCAGAAACTTTCTTCTCGTTGATTCACAACTTCACCTTCACCATCATCATCCCTTAACCACTGGGCAAAATTTATCATTCACAAAGAAGGCCAAGGGGATCTCCGGAAAAATTGACGCCTCACTCTCCAATTCGTGAGTGGCCGACCTCACCATTAAAAGTCAGCTACGCTTCCACTTCGTCAAAAGATAACCAAAACACACGTTCAAGGGGAGTTCGCGGGGTAGAAAGTCAAGAATTCGTTGGGCTATTGGGGGACTTCTTTCAAAAATATACACGTCTTCCACAGGGAGGAAAACGTGAAGAAAGGGAAGAAGTCACGAAGAACGTGAGGACTGTACATGCAAAAAAAAAAAACACACAACAGTATCAACTTCCTGCCGTGCCGTGAAGATGTTCCTGTGATTCAGTCGGGCTTCACTGAATCTCCGAGTTGCTGCGGCGAGATCTTAGCCTCTACCCAGCATCAACACCGGTTTTCTAGTTATCCAGTGTTTACATAGGTCCAACAAGTTTTTCCGACGGGTCCGAAAGACCCATAACACTAGCAACCTCCCTAGCCGCAGCCACCGCCATACTCGGACACCCTTGCTACCATCCCGACGCCGCCGTTCCCGACGCCGCGTCGCCGCTCCCGACACACCGCCGGTCATCTGATCCGCAATCCCGATCCGTTGCAAATTCAAATTTAGAAAGAAATCTGCAAATCAGGTAAATATTTCATCCGAATCAATTTGGATATTTTATTGCCTATTCCATGATTATCTTATCTTATTTTGCCTATTTGAGTAATAGACACTATTTCAATTAAGATTTTTTATTTTATTATTTATTTTTATTTTTATTCTTTGGGAAATCTTGGATGTGTATTACTTGCCAAATTTGAATAGAATTTAGAATTTTCAAAATCTTTTGAATATATCCAAGATATTTAAGATATCGAGAATTTTTCAAGATGTGATCGATTAGGAAAATTTCCTAATCCGCAACCGCACACGTGGAAATAAATCTATCTATCAGGCTTTAGATAGAGTTATTTCCATAGCGGGTATTTTGAATTTTAGGATTGATCTGTCAGGCTTCAGATCGAAACTTAATTCAAAAGATTTACCGGTTATATTTTTTTTACTTGATTTTAATTTCGAATTTTGATTTTAAAAAAAATTCCAAAAGATCACTCTAGAATAGGTTAATTTCTTTAGTTTAAAATTGTGTGTTTAGATAATTGGCATTTTTAATTCCGAATTTCATTAAAAAAATACAAAAAATAATATGCCCGTAATTAAAAATAGGTCACGTCGTCGCATAACATATAATTTGCATGTTATGTTGTATTATTAATCGCATGTCAATTTTTATACGTCATTACATATAGGTTAGCTTTCATTTAAAAAAGTGAAAATAAAAATTTCTGCACCTTTAAACTCTAAGTCATAATTTATCAAAATTGCCAAATTGAGTATTTTTCTTGAAATTGGTACCGAAAGGGCATTAGGGAATCTAGCGTAACCAAGTCCCCGAATTCATAATTTCTGGTTCGTAGAAATAAAATAGTGCTCTCTCTATTTTATTTAGGTTTCTAATCAATCTACCTTAAATGATTAGTGGCGACTCCCATTGAAAATATTTGCATGCTCATAATTGGACCTAAGTTGAGAATTGGTAGAGTTTGGGAGAACTCGAGCTAGATTAGTTAATTTAATTGATCTAGTAATCTATTAGCCTTAGATCGAAAACACGATTTTTTTTAGGTCGCGACAGCTTGACGACTCTGCCGGGGATTATTTGAATTTTTTTTTTGAAAATTTAAGGAGGACTTAAGCCAAAAAAAAATTTTAAACAAAAATCACTCGATTTGGCAAAATTTAATTGAATTCTCATTTTTAGGTATTAAATGTTTTTGCAGGATGGGAGTTATAAGGGGAGTAGTGATTGGCTAACCCTTTGTTTTGCAGGTTTGGTGAAGTGGAATTTGGTTTAATTTTTGTACTATTGAAGTGTTGGTTGCATATAACTGTTGTGCATAATTTACAGTATTTGCACTACACCACACACAACCTGTGACCGGACCTGGGTCACACCCATAGTTTTAAGATGGTATTTAGGTGGTTCTTTAACCTTAGCGGTAAGGCTTCGCTAAAGGTTATCCCATTTGAATCCCGAAAATTTTTCTAAAAAATGGCTCAAGAGTCGTCTTCATGTACGTGAGGCTACAACGCATGGGGGTTGCCCTTGTCGACCGAACCAAGCCGAAGTGATTGGACCCGACTAGTCATGACTATTGTATGCGAGGCTGCGACTAGTCATGACGATTGTACGCGAGGCTGCGATGCGTCGTTCCGTTCATCATTTCACTTTGCAAAAGCCATTAGGATAGATAGATTAAAATTTAAACTCACGATTCATGTGCATGTCTCTGTGATTGACATTTTCTCCCCAAAGACGGTAATTTCTCGAGCTTTATCTTTGGTTTTCTTCATCTTATTTTGAGTCGGTCCATGATTTAGGTTGAGTCATTTGGCACGTGGTCTATATAAGAATGGGTCGCCTCGATATCCGTTTCGTGCCTACTTCGAAGCTGGAGCTCAAGAAGTTATGGAGCCAGTTGAAGCCAGATGGTCAGCAGTACGTTCTCAAATGCATTGGATTCATGCTGCCAATCCTAGACATAGATGTTCAGAGCGGGATCATGCAGGCATTCGCTCATTTTTGGTGCCCCGAGACAACCACATTTGTGTTGGGAGGTAAGTTTGAGCTCACACCGACTCTAGAAGAATACAGTATTGCCATTGGAAAATCGATTGAGTTGGATATAGTCGAACCACCCATTAAGGTAGATCCTGTGGTAGTGCTTGCTGAATTTTTGAATTTGACTAAAAAGGAAATTGAAAAAGTACTAAGGGGTAATTGTCAAGCATGCTCATTATCTTTTCTTATTGAATGTTTCGAAAATAACTCCGTTCTCATGAGATCTAAAATTTTTATCTTAGCTTTTTTTGGACTCATCATTTTTCCATTCCGTCAAAATGCTATTGATCCTGTCATAGCTTGGACGGTAAAACTAATATGTGGTGGAGTTAGTTTTATAAACACAATTATAGCAGAGACTTTCATATCTCTGACACGATTCAAGAAAGGAAAAGATAGAACTTTTCGAGCCCCGATTGAGCTTTTACAAATCTAACTTTTCTCACACCTTTCTCAATTTGGGGAAGATATGACTGTATTTGAAATGGGCATGACCGATAACCCTATTTTAAGGTTCAAACAAATACAAGATCAAACTAAGAGTTTGCACTATACGCAATGGGTCCATCTATTCAAGGATCTAAACTCTAAGATTTTCCTTTGGCAAGCTGTGTGGTTTCGGGAGGTCGAGGCTCAACAATACCATGGCGATCAGAAGCCCGTACCTTTGATGGGTATTTATGGGGCAACTTGCTATCAGCCCCTTCGGGTTACACGTCAATTCCGAGCTCTGCAGGATGTCCCACCTCCACTCAAGCCCAATGAATTTCAAGTCCAGTTCGAGAAAGGCGAGTCCTACAGAGTCGAGCTTAGGCGTCATTCTGAGGCTTGGCAGAATTGTTCCACTCAGAAGCTGATTTGGCCCGCAGATGAGCCCACTGGAAGGATGAAGCGTCACTTTGCCACGGACCGGTATGTTCAGTATCATACCATCCCTGCTGAGATACTTCTGAAGATCTCGGTCGTGACAGTACGGCATACCCTTCAGACTCAAATCCAAATCAGCGAAGAAAAGGCGATGAAGGCTCAGGATAAGACAGATGCTCTGGCTGAAGAGAATGCACGATTACGGCATGCCTTAAAGGCCCATTCGTCTATAGATCATGTAGCCTCTAAAAAGAGAAAGACCATCTGATTTCTTGTTTGGTTTAGGGAGTTTTTCTTTTTTTTTTTAGGAGGAAATGTTAGCTTACTATTAACGTTTTCTGATAATAAATGTCGTTTCTGAACGATTTTTATAAGAATTCTTTTGAGACATTTTCCATTATGAGCAATTCAATGAAAAACGTTAAGTTATAATTTGTAAATTTTGGAATTAGTCCAAAGTTTTTATTGAATGAAGCAATTTGGAATTTCGGGATTTACTGGACAAATTGGTCTTTTGAAAGAAATTTCATCTTGAGGGTCTAAAGGATGTCATGGACCGACTCATTCTTACTTGTTGTATTCATTCAATCGTTACTTTTGTAGGTAATTTGCCACGGATCCCCCTCATCCTCATAATACTCGATCGGTGACCAAAAGAAGGATGGCCAATCAAACTGAGATTGCAGCCAAGATTGACGAAAAGCTGAAAGAACACATGAATACAATCAATGAGCAGATCACGGCTGCCATGTCCAAAATGATGAGTGATCTCATGGCCAAGCAGCAGCAGATCAATGCTGTCTCTCAATCGGAGATTCTGCCTCCAACTCGTCAAGGCCTCCGTCTCGACAAAGCTCATGCAGTAAATACTAATCCAACCTTTCAACTGGACGATGTCATTTTGACTGATACTAGTGCGTCTCCGGCGGCCGATGTTCTTCATCCACCCCCCAATGATGAGAATGCTAAATTGCTGGCTAAACTCGACCAGAGATTACGTGAAGTGGAGGGAACTCAAAGTGTTCCACCTGTTGATTTGTCTGTTTTTACTCGAGTCCATGTGCCCGATAAATTCAAGATGCCAGCCTTCGAGAAGTATGACGGCACCTCAAACCCAATTCAGCACATCGAGATGCACCAGGGGCTCATGAACAGATATGTTTCTAATGGACCTTTAATGATCCAAACCTTTCAAGCAAGCTTGAAGAATGCTGCAATGAGGTAGTATACCAACCACCAGATCAACTGGAAGGATTCATGAGAAGAGGTAGCAAACCTCTTCGTCAAGCACTTCAAGTTCAATCTCGATGTCACCATTACAAGGGAAGACCTGGAAAGAGCTGAGCAGAAAAAGGGCGAAACTCTAAAGGAGTATGCCACTCGCTGGAGGAACATGGCGGGACAGATCATGCCTGAACCCTCAGAATGTGACTTAATGAAGTTGTTCGTGTCCACTCTACCACAGCCGGTTCATTCACGAATGTTAGTGACGGCCGTCCAATCTTTTGGCCAGCTAATAGCCATGGGTGAGGAGACTGAGTCTGGGCTCAAAAAAGGATGGTACAGTGAGTCGGGTTCGTCAGGCAAGAGATTTACTAGTAAGAAAGACAAAGAGCATGCCCCTGAAGTTAACATGACTTATGTACAGAAGATGCCAGCTCATGCCCCGAAACTACAATTTACCACCAAGCAGCCGACCTCTTATGGGCAGCAAGGCTGGCAGGACCCACGCCCGCAGCGCAAAGCTCGCCAGTTTACTCCACTTCCTGGAACGTTATCTCAGGTACTAGCAGTGCTAAGGAAGAAGAATTTGTTGAGTTCGGAGCCACAAAGATCTAACGCTGCCAATTTTGCACGATACGATCTGTCGAAGAAATGCGATGACCATAGAGGTGAGGTGGGACATTCGACAGATGACTGCCAAGCGTTCAAACATCCTGATCATTCGAGCAGTGCAAATGTTGTCCTAGGCCCGGCAATCAAGCGAGTTCAAGACTTCAAGGTCCTTTTCGAAGATATGTTCGACGCTTTAGTCCGAGTTGGTTATGTTTCGACCGGTGAAGTGATATCATTCGGTGAAATAGAAAAGAAGGTAGATGAGTTGGTAAGAGAGGGAATGATTGGGATGGCTGATGAATTCGGGGTAGTGGCCACTATATCTCAGGTCATCATTAACTGGAATGAAGAACTCGCAATGCTAACCGATGAACAAGTTAAGTTGGATCCTGAGCTAATTGACATGCTCTCTCTTGAGGATGCCTCTGATGATGACTTTGGGATCGTTATACCCAATGCTTCTGAAGTATTGGTACTGGCATCACCTCAGCCCTACGCTTATTAAAGTAACAAGATGGTTCCATGGTCGTACGACGTTAATCTAAAGCACAAGGTTCATGACCTCTTAGATACTGGGGCATCAACATTTCGTGCTTCATGGCTCTGCCAAAGCCAAGATGATCTTCTCATAGTTCCAAACATCCAGACCACATCCCCGAGTTCTGCAAGAATGATATATGAAGAGAATGAGGTGATCGACACCCTAGGGCAACCGAGCGGCAAGTTCGACTACTACGTGAAATATTCGGCTCCCCCGAGCTTCTATATTGACCCTCGTGATATCGTCCCCGATGGATGGGGAGGTATAGATGATCTAACACCTCCAGTGACAGAAGATCCTGATGATGCAATGGAAGAAATCACTGCTCTGTTCAATAACATGCTCATTGGAGCTATCAAGGAAGGATCGTTGGATGAAAAGGGCACTGGCCCGCGAGAGTAACACCTTCACTTTTTTTGCACACTCCCTTGCGTGGGAATTTCTATTGCTTTCTAGGACTTGCCCCGTCTCAGGATCTGCTTTTTAGGATTTTTCATTTCTATGACTTTATTGTCCCAGTTTCCATTCCAATAAATGTAATTCATTCGGTGATAATCAATGAAATTACAAATTATTTTCATTTTTTGAGGGCATGTTGAGGTACATCAAACCAGCCCGGTGATGATATCCAACCGATAAAAGAAAATATAGTCCAAGGAGAATTCTGAGGCCTGGGCTTCTTCATGCTCCCTCATGTTAAAACCTTCTTAAAAAAAAATTTAAAAAAAGAGAAAAATTTAGAAAAAAAATGCAATGTTTACCCCTGTTTGTCCTTCTGAATCCCTTACTTTATGTTTCAGGGACAATCTTGTGACACGTGAGGGTATGGGAACTATCCAATCTGATGAATTATGTGCAGTCGAGCTTGATCCCAATGACACCAACGAACTCGACAATTCCTCAAACATTCAGCGTGATCTAGAGCGGCATGAGAGGCCCAAAGTCCTTACATCAAACCAAACTGTCATCGTTAACCTGAGTAATTCCGGAGAACCCAGAGAAGTGAAGAGAAGGGCAAATCCCCCTGAGAGTGAGACGAAATGCCCGATCCAGTTGCCATATAAGTAGATAAGTCTTTCAACCAAAAAGTGCGTCAACGACACTTTAAGGTAAATGATCTAGCCCTGAGGAATGTACTCTTGGACTTTCCTGTTCCCGGAGGCAAATTCGCCCCAAACTACATCGATCCATATGTGGTTAAAAATGTGCTTTCCGGAGGTGCCCTGGTTCTGGCAGAAGTGCATGGTTGTGAGTTTTTCACTCTTGTTAATTCTGATACTGTGAAAATGTATTACTCCTGATAAAATCTAACATTTTACAGCAAAAGCTTTCAAATGTTTAGTTTTATATTCTGAATTGCAAACATTTCACTGATGAATAAATGATATCAATCAATTTCAAGTTAAGATGTTTGCTTTGGCTTTAAATTCGGCATGGTTATTTTGTCGATCTGCATCTTCGACTTCAAATGGGAAATCTATTTGGACAATCTTATAACTCATGTAGAATGAATTGAATGTGTTGAATGAGGTACATTGGGATGATGAAAGGCAAACCTTATCCTATACACAGTCCCATGGACTAATCCTCAGTGAGTTGAGTGGAAAAATTCTATGTTTGCAAGGTAAAGAGTTATCTCGTAAAAGGTACGGCGATCGAGATGACAAGAGGCATTTCATTTCTCTACCTTAAACACTACAAGTTGTCCATTGTTTCACTACTTTGAGCCTAAATGCTTGAAGAAATTCTTTCAAATTACTCCTGTCAAGAACCACCCCACATCGGGGCAAACTGGAAGTAAGTCAGCATTATAAGATGAGAAATGAATAGAGATTGTTTTGCTCTCACTTACATCAATCTTCGAGTGTTGCTTTTTCAAATGAATTCACACGAAGTTCAGGTGCCTTAGGATGATGAAGAGCATTTCTTTCTCTATCCTATACACACTTTATCCTTTGCTAAACTCAATTGAGCCTACAATTTCATTTCTTAAACCCAGTTGGTGATCATCCCCCATACTGGAGCATGGCAAAAGTTATCATTGTTCAAGCAGTGTATTCGGAGGGCCGATAAAAGATGAAGATCCTTAAGAGTCCAAATGTCGAAAAATTTGATAAAAACAAGCCAAAGTGTGGTTGGTCAATGTATGCATTATAGACAGTGTGTGTCAAAAGTCAAAAAAAAGGGAGAAGGGCAAGAAAAAGTAGTGTGCCTGGTAAAAGCAAGGCCAATGCCCCTAAAAAAAAAAGGTCGAAAAAAAAAAGGGAGATCTTTAGAGAAAAAATATCAAGATATGGCATGTCAAAGTCATGAATCCCAGTGGAGCAGTAGTTCTACAAGTCTCAAGGGAATCAAGTGACGAATTCTCAAAACTGATGGAGCATCTACCGAGAAGACAATCCCTGGTGAAGGAGAAGACCGGTGATAATGCCAAGATGATCACTAACTTATTCGCCCCAATTATACACATTTTGAGCCTAATGATCAATTCATTTCTCAACTCATGAGCCTAGCCTACATTACGTCCCTTGCAAAGTCTCTTCAGATTATGGCACTTGAACTAACGTAGAGTTTCAAATGTTTATAAGCTTAGCTCGAAGAAGTGCGAGCAAGTCCATTTCTATCTCATTTTGCAGGGTTCTTGACTTGTAAACCCGAAGACGATTGCGGAGTATTTTCTTTCAATAGCCTCGACTTGAAGAGTCCCCTTTTGCTAATCCATTGACCAAGCCCACGTTACGGTCTCAGCAAAGACCTCTCAGATTGGTAAGGTCGTGCCGCTTGCAAGAATATTCAGACCCTTGTCCACATGATGAAGGTGAGATAGAGCGATTCTCATAAATCAGTCTCTTTCAATGAGAATGAGTGAAAGCCCTTTTGGACCGGAAGTCCCTCATTTGACATTTTCAAGACACCCATTTGTGAGTTCGGATTGTCCTATCATGATTTTCCCCAATGAAGTTTTGTAATACCGAGTTAACAAAATCGTCATGCATGAAAATCAGTTGAATATATAGTGCATGAGTATATGATTATCCATGAATGCATATTACATGTTGCTTAAAACCGTGTCTAGCAGGAGACACGCCCTCAAGAGTCGAAGATATCACCAGGTAAGTATATCTCTATCCATTGGGTGCCTGTGACTATCCAGGTATCCCTAATCTATTCGAGCAATTGTCAGGTCCTATATTTGATTATCTCTAGATGCCTCTGGCGGTGTCCAGGCATCTATTGATCAAGCCTTTTCAAGTACCTCTGATGATATCTAGGTACTTTGTTAAAAAACCCATAAGCATTCAGGATAGCCCCTAGTTCACTCAATTGTTAAGTGTCCAAGACGATATCCAAAAGATTCCCCCCGTGACACGCCTATGAGGAAGGCCACTGAAGTCCATCAATGTTCATCAAGCAACATCTTTGGAACAAAGCCCAAGTGATTGTCAGATGGTATAAAACCAGAATCATGCATCGATTTACTTTACCACTCCTACAAGGTAAGTGAATTCGGGTACGTCTGCTAATTATTCTTCATTGTTTCTCTCTTCGGAATAGGAGACATGATCTTTCTCATATGTTCACCAAGTGGAACATGTGGCATATCTCTTTGTGTTTGCCTAGTAAAACAGGCGACATGGTTTCTCATTTTGTGTTGTCCAGTGGAATAGACAGCACACTCCATTTAATATTTGCCCAGTAGAACAAGTGACATATCTCTTTGTGTTGTCCAGTGGAATAGACAACATATCCCATTTAAATGTTTGCCCAGTAGAATAGGCAACATAGTTTCTCATTTCGTGTTCACCCAGTGGAATAGATGGCACAACAAACCACATGCTCACCCAATGGAAGAGGTGACATGATTCTTTTCGTGATTGCCCAATGGAATAGGCAACATGTCCCATTCTTTCTTCATATTATGCGCTATTTCGCATCTGTAGGAAACTACAGGTAACAGATAGGCAATCCTGTATCTCAAGAACCTTACTTCCAGTAGATTACAAGTTTGGAGATCGAGGGAGTTAGCAGCATTATAAAGCATCCCCTCACTTGGACGCTTTTTGTGCGATCCGTATGTATGGCTCTTTCACCTCTCTTCATGAAGTGAGAACCTTAGCATACATTCCTTATTGTTTGCATATCACGCATCATTGCATTTAAAAAAAAAAAAAATCATTCATCATTTTGCATAGTTTAAATTTAGGTCTTAATCTTTGAGCGAAACCTCTGCGAGCCTCTACTCAAAGAGGGGCAGCTGTTGACATCTAAATTTTAGCACATCATTTAGTGGTTAATTGCATAGAAAATTAGGGATAAAATTTTAACCCCTAAACAAAAATATTACAATTGCATAGCATATAGTTTAGGTTCATATAAATTAATTGCATTCCGCATCGAATCGACGATGGCAAGCGAGCTTAAAATTCATCACGTAAATCGAGCTCGGGCACCGAATGAAGCTCAATTTGGAAAGCATGGGCCGAAAATCACACCCAAAAAGGGCTTGGTTGTTTTAATTTGAGCTTAAATTAGCTCATTATGCTTAATTAAAGAAAAGCCCAAATTAATTCAGCTCACTTAGAATTAAATTAAAGCCTAAACCTAAGTCCGTTAGAACTAAAAAGCCCGGCTAATTGACCTAGGTTTTCATTATAAATACATGCTTATGGAGGGCTCTTGGAATTCTCAGCACACAATTCTTATACACGACCACAATTGAAAGAAAGGGGAGGTTGCAGAAACTTTCTTCTCGTTGATTCACAACTTCACCTTTACCATCATCATCCCTTAACCACTGGGCAACATTTATCCTTCACAAAGAAGGCCAAGGGGATCTCCGGAAAAATTGACCCCTCACTCTCCAATTCGTGAGTGGCCGACCTCACCATTAAAAGTCAGCCACGCTTCCACTTCGTCAAGAGACAACCAAAACACACGTTCAAGGGGAGTTCGCGGGGTAGAAAGTCAAGAATTCGTTGGGCTATTGGGGGACTTCTTTCAAAAATATACACGTCTTCCACAGGGAGGAAAACGTGAAGAAAGGGAAGAAGTCACGAAGAACGTGAGGTGTACATGCAAAAAAAAAAAACACACAGCAGTATCAACTTCCTGCTGTGCCGTGAAGATGTTCCTGTGATTCAGTCGGGCTTCACTGAATCTCCAAGTCGCTGCGGCGAGATCTCAGCCTCTACCCAGCATCAACACTAGTTTTCTAGTTATCCAGTGTTTACATAGGTCCAACAAGTTTTTCCGACGGGTCCGAAAGACCCATAACACTAGCAACCTCCCTTGCCGCAGCCACCGCCATACTCGGAGACCCTTGCTACCATCCCGACGCCGCCGTTCCCGACATCGCCGAACGCCGCCGTTCCCGACGCCGCGTCGCCGCTCCCGACACACCGCCGGTCATCCGATCCGCAATCCCGATCCGCTGAAAATTCAAATTTAGAAAGAAATCTGCAAATCAGGTAAATATTTCATCCGAATCAATTTAGATATTTTATTGCTTATTCCATGATTATCTTATCTAATTTTGCCTATTTGAGTAATAGACACTATTTCAATTAGGATTTTTTTATTTATTATTATTATTTTTTTTATTCTTTGGGAAATCTTGGATGTGTATTATTTGCCAAATTTGAATAGAATTTAGAATTTTCAAAATCTTTTGAATATATCCAAGATATTTAAGATATCGAGAATTTTTCAAGATGTGATCGATTAGGAAAATTTCCTAATCCGCAACCGTACACGTGGAAATAAATCTATCTATCAGGCTTTAAATAGAGTTATTTCCATAGCGGGTATTTTGAATTTTAGGATTGATCTGTCAGGCTTCAGATCGAAACTTAATTCAAAAGATTTACCGGTTATATTTTTTTTACTTGATTTTAATTTCGAATTTTGATTTTAAAAAAAAACCAAAAGATCACTCTAGAATAGGTTAATTTCTTTAGTTTAAAATTGCGTGTTTAGATAATTGGCATTTTTAATTCCGAATTTCATTTAAAAAATACAAAAAATAATATGCCCGTAATTAAAAATAGGTCACGTCGTCGCATGACATATAATTTGCATGTTAGGTTATATTATTAATCGCATGTCAATTTTTGCACATCATTATATATAGGTTAGCTTTTATTTAAATAAGTGAAAATAAAAATTTCTGCACCTTTAAACTCTAAGTCATGATTTATCAAAATTGTCAAATTGAGTATTTTTCTTGAAATTGGTACCGAAAAGGCATTAGGGAATCTAGCGTAATCAAGTCCCCGAATTCATAATTTCTGGTTCATAGAAATAAAATAGTGCTCCCGCTATTTTATTTAGGTTTCTAATCAACCTACCTTAAATGATTAGTGGCGACTCCCATTGAAAATATTTGCATACTCATAATTGGACCTAAGTTGCGAATTGGTAGAGTTTGGGAAAACTCGAGCTAGATTAGTTAATTTAATTGATCTAGTAATCCATTAGCCTAAGATCGAAAATGCGATTTTTTTTAGGTCGCGACAATATACAAGCATGGAATTTATTTAGGGACCCAATGTAATTACTAAACTCCACATCGTCATCAATAACAAACGGAAAAAAGTACAGATAAATTTACATGACCTTGTGCTTGTTCTTATTGATTCTCGGCCGCTCGTTGATCACGAAACCAAACTGCAAGGGGGAACTCAAGATAAAAAAAATATAAAAAAAGCTAGTTATTTAAACATAATTAGATCCACACTTGAATTGACTACTATTAACAAAAATGATGGATGTGAACATACTCAGTTTGCAAAAAATAGACTAATCGATGCACTTAACGAATAGAGCTCGATAATCTCAAAGTAGTGCGACTGAAAAGATCCCTTTTATATTTTTGCAAATGAAATCCAATAAAGAGGCAACCTATGATGCTTGCATCTATTTTCTCCTGCACAAGAACAAAAATGGTTGTCTGAGGCATTATCCACATATTGCATTCAAGAAACATACCTAATGTGTTCTTTCGAACAAAATCAATAGAGAGCGTAAGATGAGCACGGGCCACATCTTCCATTTAGCTCACAGTCATAACAAGCACAAGCATTATCACCCATTCACCAAACGAACCTCAAGTTGATTATTTGACAAATTAAGCACGACCAACCCAACAATATGCCCGAACGCCAAAAAAACATAATAATAGGGAACCTATTGATGGCGCGGTTCATCATAGAGAGCCGAGTAAAGCCGTTTCTCGGGAGAGAGAGAGAGGGGTAGAGGACGAATCGCCAATGGGGGGCTTCGGAGGCGACGGCATAGGCGGTGGCAGCCGCGTGATCAAGATCTGAGCCACCAATCTTCACGTTAGGGCAAAAACGACGGGAAATTCAAGTCATACAAAACCCTAACCTGAGAATGGGGCTTCGAGAGGTAACGCAGTGGGCGAGTCGGAGCCCGAGATCTCCAAAGGGACCGCGGGAGGCGACAACGGAGGTGCAGTTCGTCACAGAGAGTAGAGCGGAGCCATTTCTCGGGATAGAGAGTGGCAGAGGACAAATCACCAATGGAGGGCTTCAGAGGAGATGGCGACGGTGACGGCGAAGGCGGCCGCGTGGTCAGGATCTGAGCCATCGATGGGCTCCGGAAGGCGACGACGGAGGAAACCGGCAAAGGCGGAGGCGCGGTCCACAAAAAGAGCCGCGCTTCGCGGAGAAAAGAAAGAGAGAGCAAATGGGTTTTCTAGAAGGGGACGGCGGAGACAACCGGCTTAGGCGCGGCGGGTTCACGACCAAAGGATGCGAAGTCGAGGAGGACGGAAGAGGAAGTTGCGAGCGGGAGGAATTTTGAGTGTGAGGAGTGGAGGAGAGAGAAACCAGGAGGTGAAAAGTGAATATTTGAGCACTAATGAAGGAGAGCTAACACAGGATGGGAAAGAGAAGGGAAAGTGTGAGATTTTTTAATAAATTTGATCTGTGGGCTCACTTATCACGTGTGGCTCGCTCGGTGGAGTTGTGCATCGCTGACGTGGAGTATTCTACTCACGCAATATTTTCTCGCGTCCATGCCCACGCGTACCGTTCCCGTGCATGCCTACGTGACACGTGTCCGATTTTTGCTTCTCCCCTCCTCTTCGCAAGTTTTAACGCGGACCTTCTTGACTCGGGTCGGGTCGGCTCTCGTAGCTTTGCTTCACGTTCCTTGTTTCTCCGTCGTTCGTTCTCGTCCGTCGCTTGCTACGCCGCCATTTCCGTCGTCTCCGTCCTTGTATCGTGCCGAGGAAGACACCTCTCTGCCTTCGTCTCCAAGTTTCGATCGTCGTTTTCTGGTAAGCATCTACGCCGTGCTCCTCCAGCTCCGATTGCATGAAAGCCCTGATCGCCGTCACTGGCCTTTTTTCCGTCTCCGTCGTCTCCGATTGAGGTCGGCTTCGGCTACAAGCGCGGCAAGTTCAAAGCCTTGAGAGGAGAGAAGCGAACCTTCAAAAAATCTCGAATTCAGGTGGTTGCCCCCCGCCCCCTCCTCCTTTCTCTCCCGCGAATTATGGTAGTCGTTCCTTTCGGAAATTTCGCTCTAGGATCGTTCCTCCATGTTGTTGTTTCGTGCATGTTTGTCGTTTGTGTCGAACTATGTACTGGGCCAAAAGGAATGCGCTTTGATATTGTCGGAGATCATACCCATCATCTACTTTCGACGGCCTACGTCTCATGGCGTTCGCGATACGCTTAATATGTAGTGTTCTCGGTGATCAATCTGCGGATTGCGATTAGCTCAACTGGCTTATCTTTTGGGGAAACGATTGTCAGATTTTTCCCATGGTTACTTCTGAATATCCCATGGACAGCAAAGATCACCTACCCATGGAAGCAAAGAAGATGTTGCGGGCGTTGGCTTCCGAGTGGGATGATGTGCTCGATTCGAATGCATTACAGGTGATCCGACTAAAGGGTGCCATGACAAATCAAGTCTTCCAAATAAAGTGGCCGACCGGAAAAGATGGAGTGCCGCGAAAGGTCCTAGTTAGGATTTATGGTGAGGGTGTAGAAGTGTTCTTTGACAGGGAGAACGAGATCCGGACTTTCGAGTTTATGTCTAAGCATGGGCAGGGGCCTCTTCTGTTGGGAAGGTTCTGTAATGGGCGAATTGAAGAGTTCATCCATGCACGGGTAATTCTCTTCCCTATTTTGGTGGATTCTTGGGCATTCAACTTAGGAAGGAACGCATTATCATGGTCCTTAGAGACTCAAGACGATGTTGATGTAGCTAGTTATAGGATTGAGGATTTGGAGTTTTGATGCGCTGATGGGATCTTTTATAGATGGATATAAGAAGTGCTTAAACTGTTATTTGAGAATCAACATGTCAGATATATGCTAAGGTCAGATATTTCTGTTAGCTCTTAGAATCTTCACTGGTGTTTCAGTAACATAATTATTGAAAATTATTTAGATTGTTACACCGATTGAGATACTCAGGGTTGCATGCAAAACACGAAGTACCTTCATTCCTCAAAGGACATGTCATGGGCAGAATTTGAGCACAGGAGTGCTCTGCTTGGGCATCACTTCTTTTTTACCATCATGCTGATGAATGATTCTCAAACATTATCATTCGTAAAATCATAAGGACATATCTAGTTAGTTTCATGTTATTCATAGCACGACAAAAAATTTTCTTGTGTCACTTGGTAATTGCTATGAAGTCGCTTTTTGGGAAATCTGGTGCATATAATTTATCACCTATATCAGAGTTTTGTAAATGAGACTCTTTGCCAACTTGATATCAAGAGATTGTGGACAGAATAAGCTTCTTTTAAATTTGTTGATCTTATTATTTGTATATGACAACAAGCATTAAAAACTAAGCCTATCTAAATCTGTGGATCGCAGACACTTTCAGCTCCTGATCTGCGTGACTCTAAAATTTCTGATCGTATAGCGGCTAAAATGAGGGAGTTCCATACTCTGGATATGCCCGGTCCAAAGAACGCTGTTCTCTGGGATAGACTAAGGTATCTGTTGCTCTTGTTGCCTAAAAGAGGTGTTCGGTTCTTTTCTTGTATCTCATGTCTTTGGGGAAGAGGAAGTATGTCTGCTTTATGTGTCTCACTCATATGTAATCTCTATCTCAAGACCTAGCTAGAATAAATTCTGACTTTGATATCAATAATGTCAATGGAAAGAAAGTGATCATCCATGCCCTCGTTCATGTTCCAGAAAGTGGCTGCAGACGGCCAAGGATATGGCTGCTTCAGAAGAAGCAGAGGCTGTAAAATTGGATGCCATTGAGGATGAAATTCTTTTGCTGCAAAGGGAGCTGGCAGGGGACGAACATATAGGATTTTGCCACAACGATTTACAGTGTGGTAACATAATGATGGAGGAAGACACTAAAGCAATAACCATTATTGTAAGATATTTTGCTGCATCCTTCTTTCTATTCATTGCAATGCTGGTGTGTAAGTCTGCGTTGTGAATACTGAAGTGTCGATGCAAACAAATAGTCATGACGCTAGTGCAGATTATAAAGAGAAAAAATATCTTGTATCTCATCTTAATGTTTTCTGTTCCACTACAACATTTCTCTTCTTCTTACAATGAAGAAATCTCCTTAAAATAAGCTCTTTTTTTCCTTCAATTCCCATACGGAAGCTAGACAGATAAGAAACCTCTGATACGATCTATTATTCCCATTTTTCTCCATCTCTTTCACCTCATCAGGATTATGAATATTCCAGCTATAATCCTATTGCCTTCGATATTGCAAATCATTTCTGTGAGATGGCTGCTGACTATCATACTGAGACTCCTCATATTTTGGACTATGGAAAATATCCTGGTGAGCAGTTATTGTTGTTAGGTTCTCTGCTGTTACTTCCTTGGTCATTATCTATCTCAAATAGAAATGCTTTCTCTAAAACTATGATTACTAACAGGTTTAGAGGAACGCCGAAGATTTATACGTATATATTTGAGTCATTCAGGTACTGTTCTTTATACTTCTCTTCGCTGATTGTTGCTAGGCTTGTAGTCTAGGAAAAAGCATGTTAAGTTGCATTGCACTTTCTTTTTTCCCTCCATTTGATTTTCTGTGCATATCTTGTTGAATCTTTTTCCTGGAGCAAGATCGAGCACTGATTTATTGCTAAACCTATTGAAGCATCGTACTTTTAGGGCACATTGAACTAGCTCTTCAACATTTGGTTAAACAACTTAATAGATTTATAATGTCTTTCTGCTTGTATGGGACAAGATGCAAAGTATGAACCTTTACATCATCCGGAGTAAATATGTATCATGTTTTCTATTTGAACATGCTGAATTAATGTTTTAGACTTTAATGTGTGACCTGAAACTGTTAAAAGCTTTGTGCAGGTGATGTGCCAAGTGTTGCTGAGGTAGAGCAGCTGCTCCAAGAAGTTGAGAAGTATACGCTGGCAAGTCATCTATTTTGGGGCTTGTGGGGAATAATATCGGTACGTACTTTAATGTTAGCCCTGATTATATCGTGAACTTTGTGGCTCAGTGGTGGGAATGGCTGTGCCAGTGAGACCAAGCATGGTCCTTATAAATGTGAAAGCCCTTGTACCGACACGTGAAAACTAGGGCTTTGACTGTCGATGGCTACTCTTGAAGCTTATTCAATACGTGTGCGGCGCTCTGCTTTCTCATTACAACTATTTCCTGGCCCTCCTCTTTACTTTTCAGGAGCATGTGAATGAAATCGACTTTGACTATATGGGATATGCAAGGCAGAGGTTCGAACAGTATTGGTTGACGAGACCCATTTTGTTGAGCTCCCATGGAACTTCTCCCTCTGATGGTGTGACAGGCAGCTAAACGTACCCTCAAGTACACAAATTTGCTAATTTTGCTTGCAGTATTGTACATACAAAACCATGTAAAAGTCTGCAGATAGTATGTGGTTAGATGAGATTTATTAGGCAAAAAGAAAATAAATAAGACATGGTTAGGGTGAGGATTTTGCCTGTAATAAAAATGCCAATCTTTGGGGTAGCATTAGCTTTAAACCAGTAATGTAGGCATTATCTTTTGATTATGTATTTTTGCGGTATTCGTGCAGTTTTGGTCTTTGTTTCTCTATTTTGGCATTTGCTTTGTGAAGAAGTCTTGTTCTCGACCGTGTAAGGCATTTAATTTCTGATCTTCTTGGTTGCTTTGCCGTCGTTCGGCCTCCATACATTCAGGTTTGCAACTAAAACAGACCTTGTCATCGCGCTTCTCAGCACGTGTGCAAGAGCTAATTTTGATGATCTTGTCGCTTTGCTTTCGCTATTGAAGGAAAGATTAAATCCAATGAGAACTCCTTTTTGGCCATGGAGATGTGTAATTTTATAATTTGTGTAGGGTTATTTCTGTTGCCTCTGTGCAGAGAGAACGAAGATCATTTTGTTCAACAGCCGTCAAATGCTTGTTGAACAATTTTTGTAAGAACAGCTTGCCAGGTTCGACATCCAGTTTCTAATCATAACAAACATATGATCGATTTGGAAAACATTTCCTTAGAAATGATCGCTTATAGCTCTTATAAAAATGAGCGAGCAAAAAATATTTTCATTGTTTTTGAAAATATTAGACATAAATTGTTGATGATAATTATTAATTATTTTAAGCGGTATAAATGATTATTTTTAAGAAAATATTTTTCAAATTATTCATTTTTCTCAAAACAAAAGCAATGTAAGTGTGAGGTGTTCTATTTCCAGTATGCCATTTACTATTTTCTAATTTACAGCCGATGAGTCTAGTAATTGTTAGGATTCGACATACAATCACATGGAAATAGATAATAAAAGTGAGAAAGAGAAATCGAGACACAATATTTTATTATGGTCCATTCTTAAACTAAGACTATGTCCAGCAGATGATTTCACTATAATTAGCATATTGCACATTTCTATTAAATCCATTAATTACAAGAAAAAGAGATTATACATAATGGTAGCTATTTATGGACTCAAGCCTAAGTTATTAATAAAATACGGATCAAAATCATATAAAATAAAAACCATTTAGTTTTGGGAGCATTGTCCCCTACGACCTCCATCAAAGCAGCCCTCTGGACTTTTGGCTGCTACTAGAGAGTGAGACCTCTGTGCCTTCCTTTTGTTTGAGAGTATGAACCACACTCCAATAAAAATTCAAAAACGATTTTTTTTTCTTTCGTTTTGTTAAATTTCTGAAAGAATTAATAAATAATAAAACACTTTTTTTAAAAAAGTTAGTAGTCACTTGATTTTTAGGGGACTTGTTGGTGACACAATGACAGCTTTATGAAATTACAATATTTTTAATGGCTTGCAAATTGCTCACTTTCCTAATTTTCTTCCAAAACTTTTGTTTGTTTTTGGTGTGGGCGCCTTCAATTCTCGGACTCTTATATAGGACTTACCGATTGTCTTATGAGTGACTTACTAATTTCTTTCTTTTTCCAATTGAATGACCAAGTGATTTTAGATTAGCACCTCCCATTTAAATTATTTATAATCTTTTTTATCGATTTTAATATGCAATATAATCCCCGAACTTTGATTCAATATATAATATGATCCATTAACTTTTAATTTGTTTAATATGATCATTGGATTTTTTTTAACTTAATCCCTAAATTATATGAAAGTGTTAAATATTGTCCTTCTATTAATTTAAGTCCATGGACACCATTAAATATTTTTATATAGTTGAGGGATTAAATTGAATATGTAGCACAAGTCTAGAAGCCGCACTGAATAAATTAAAAATTTATGAACTACATGACATATTTGATTATAGTTCAAGGATTACATTACACATTGAGTCAAAATTCATGAATTATTTATGCTGTTTTCCCATCGTGTTATTTACCTAAGTCGGGATAATTTCTAAATAAACCAATAATGCCCACTAGAATTGTGGAAAAATCCATTTCCTTTTTTTATTTACCACAAAAATAAAAATCTGCGGATACCAGCAACGCAGATGTTGACACGTAAGCCGCCCAGTATCCACTCGAACGTCGAGCCATCCACAGACACAGACATCGTGCTGCTCTGCTTCCGGTGGAGGAAAAGTCTCGCGACCCTTGAACTGAGCCAGCCCCACGAGAAGCTCGAGAGAATTTCGGTGCGGATTTGTGGTGGGGAACTGCGAGATCATGGCGTGCGCATCGCAGGCTCTGATGAACACGCTGATATCCGCGAACGGGTGCACGTTCAGCAACCCTTCGCCGAGGTTCTTCTCCAGGAGGCATCGACCCCTGAAGAAGCAAGAACCCAAGCCCTTCGCCGTCCGAGCCTCCGCCACCGATGATGATGCCGACTGCAATGTCGAAGAGTGTGCTCCTGACAAGGAGGCAAGCGTCCCTCGATTTCTCTGGCTCTCTGTAGTCTAGTGCTTGATTTGGAGGGAACGGAAAAAGAAAAAAGGAACGGCTTTTGATGTTTTACGGCATGTCTTGTGGGTGTTTATATTCGTGTGTATTTGTGTACGCAATGATTTCATGTCTGAACATGACGTTTCTTTGTTCATGCCACATGGGTCTTGCATTTGGACTTGAATTGGTTACATTGTATGCTAATATCATTCGGTGTGCTGGGCTTCATGTGGCTGAAGAGCTGCATATCAACTTGAGAATGTGAATTTTGATGGTGATGATGGGAATGGACTTCTTGCTGTAGTCCTGTTCCTTTTGATACGGTGCTCCTCTTGTGGACATTTCATGCTCGGAACGCAAATTTCTTTGGTATTAGTTCTGTAGCTTGATTTGTGGACATGAGAAGCTTGTTTGCTTATGGTTATTAAAGCTGAACTGCCTAATTTCAATCCAAAGAGATGAGACTTTGATGTTCATGGCGTGGCGTCTTTTTCTTTTCTACCTGATTGTTTTGGATATAAGATGCTATTTTTGCTTTTCGCGGTTATGTAAAGCTGAATAAGGCAATTTCTCGTTGATGAGATGATGATTGACGGATAAAAATGCTTTTGGCTGTTTATGATTGTTCAAGCTGAAGAATATGAATTCGCTTTTAGATACAACTTTTGATGTCTGTGGCTTATGGGTCTCGCTGTAATTCGTATAAGAAGTTTCGACTGTTCATGGTTTTATATAGATGGAGAATGGGAATAAGTCTCCTGAATGGAAATGAACAGGTAGGAAAAGTGAGCATGGAATGGTTAGCAGGAGAAAAGACCAAAGTGGTGGGCACTTTTCCTCCAAAGAAGAAAGGTTGGACTGGATATGTTGAGAAGGACACTGCTGGTCAGACCAACATATACTCTGTTGAGGTTTGTGAATGATCGATTGGTTTACTAGTTTTGCACTTTGTCTCTCCTTTTCTTTTACCCCTTCTGTTCCTCCGGCATAATGCAAGAATTAGATTATGCTAATCCCAAAACCTAGTTGAATCAATCCGTCAGTGGGATTTCATTCTATGATCTGTTCCACGTTTCTCATTTTTCTCAATAGTATTTAGCTCTTAATTTCTGATGTGGCATTCCCATTTTAGTGCTTAAAGTGATAACATTTAGAATTTCGGAAAAGAGTCCGAATTCACAAAGTCAGCTTTCTCTCTCTTACCAACTTCCCGACATGCAAGTGCCATGAAAGAGGCTTTTCCAGAGGCCCTTTCTTGGGAGGGTACTCCCACAACACTATGAAGCTAAGTCGGAATTCTCCATGATATTCTGGGTAACATCCATCTGGTCACTGGTACTCTAATTCTCCTGTTTGGACCAGTTTTGAAATTATACCTTACGAAATAAAGTTTGTTCCATTTCTTTTGCAGAGCAAATTTAAAGTGATAAGAACCAGATAAACACAACCAGCAGCCATCCCTTGGGATTATTCTTTATGTCCAGTTTCTTGGACCTTTAGTATAGATGCAGGTTCTTCTCCAAATTTTGAATTATGCAAAAGGATTATTAGCATCATAAGCTAGTGCCCCCCATCTATTCTCTTATCGACACCTCATTCAACATCGATTCATACTGCCTATTCTTTCTGTTTCTCTGTTTGTTACCTTTCTTTCCACTTTATGTGGCCTGTTTAGGTGGATAATTAACTTTTCTCAATGCTTATCTCTGTAATGCATCAGCCTACAATTTACATAGCGGAAAGTGCGATAAGCTCGGGAACTGCGGGTTCATCTGCCGATGGAGCTGAAAACACGGTAGCGATTGCTGCGGGTCTTGCTCTCATTTCCATCGCCGCTGCTTCGTCAGTACTCCTCCTGGTTAGCAAGAACGAACCCCAGGTGCAAAAGGCCATATACTCCGGGCCATCGCTAAGTTACTACATTGACAAATTCAGACCGCCAGAAATTATCCAAGCATCGGTGCCGAGCCAAATCGAATCTGCAGTGGTGGCACAACCAGAAATGTCTGCCCCAGAAGTTTCGCAGATTCAAGCTGCTTCTAGCGGTCAGCCCGAGGCCTCGTCGTGAGCGTGAAAATCGGAGTTTCTTGGTGGAATTTAAGCTCTGTTTTGTTGAGGGCTCTTCTTCTGTACCGTAAATGCAAAATATAATCTCGGTGATATGGTTTTTGATGTTCCTTTTAGTCAAAAAGGAAAGAGCAAGGAATGTTTTGTTACTGCAGATATTCTCCTCAATTGATGTGCAGTCGAAACCAATCGGCCCTGTTCTCACATTCACTTTTTGCATGTAAGCACCGTCGGTCTTCACCCTCAAACCATTTCGGCCAATCTGAGATCCGCATGACATCAAAGAGATATTTATCGGATGCATGCAAATATTTATCCTTCAGAGATCCAAATGACTTTGATAAATTGCACTACAAGCATAGGCTATTCATGTTCTCAAAAGGTACGTGGCAAGTAATTACCGATCATGTATTACAAAGCGAAAGAATTCTATCTTCTTGTTGTATTTAAACTAATAATTTATTCCATATAGTCTCTGCACTTTAATTAAATATGTAATGTGACCTATAAATTTTTAATTTATTCAATATAATCGATGAATTTTTGGTACATGTTCAATTTAATTACCGAACTATCTAAAAATATTCAAACTTGCCTCGGATCTTATTTTAATAGAAAGATAATATTGAATATTTTCACATAATTTAGGGATTAAATTGAAAAGTTCATGAACCATATTAAAAAAATAAAAAATTCAGAGATCACATTGCATACTGGATCAAAATTCATAGACTATTTATACTGTAGTCTCTAATTTCAACGGACCGAGGTAAATTAAAAGAAAAAGAAAACACTTTATATGTGCGCAATGGTGGGAACTAAGGAGGGAACAAGTCCGTTTGGCGCCAAATCTCTCTCTCTCTCTCTCTTTCTCTCTCGATCCTGCTTCTGCTTCGATTCGTCTCCGCAGAACAGTTGCCGCAGCTCGATGGCAAGTCTAGGGTTTCGCCATCCTCGGTTCTCCGAGGTAGCAGCTCGTCTCTCCTCTGGATTCGTCTTTTTCCGTTGTGCTGATTCTTCGATTCGTTACAATCTGATCGGTCGATCGTTCCTTCGGTTTCGATTGCAGGATCTTGCTTGGCTACCGGATTGGCTGCAGCAAGGTCAATCGGAAAGTCCGGCGGAGCAACCGTCAGAGGTCTGTTCGATGATCCGAGCGCCCTCGTTTTTCGTTTCCGCTATAATTCCGCGACCAATCGAGCGAAATATCAGTTGAATCGTTCTTGTAAACAGGACGCGGCGCCTTTACGAGAAAACGTCGGTGAAGACGAGTGCTTGGAGCTGTCGTCGAAGGGCGAAGGTGGATACACCGGTTGCCGTCTATTCTTGTCGGGGGAAGATTGTTCGCCGATGAGCTATTCTCAGTCTCCTGGGAAAGTGAGTTCGCTCATTCTTTAACTAGCTATAAGTAAAACTTGGTTGCAATGGAGCCCCCAATTTCCATTATGTATTTATTTATTTATTTATGTCTAACCATTAGTCTGATCTAGTTACTGGCCTACGTGCTAGTGCGAGAGGGAAGAATTTCGCCGTGTCATTGATCAATTATGTCGGTCAGGCATGGAATTTCTCTGAGTTTGTATGCAAGTCTGTAATCATGCCACAACTCGACGCTTTTTCTGCATGGGATGGGAGACAAGAACTTATTCTGTATGTCATTAGTCTAATTTTTCGATTTAAGTGTTCACCTTGAGGAACATGCGTTTGGACAGAGTCACACAGATGATGGTTCTTGATTGTATGGGTTATTGACAGATGTACATAGAGAGGAGCAAAGGTTTCTGTTGCACTACTTATGCAGATAATTCCAATTTGCATTAATGAATTTTACCAATTATGCCAGTATTTTCTCGGTTCTTCTAATTTGCATGTGTTTTCATTTGATACAAGTGTGTGTAAGGTATTCTAAACAAAGTACATTTTCTACCTTGCAGGTGCTTCATTTTCACTTACGTTTCTCGTACAATAGCAGCACACAGTCACAGTTTACCGAAAAACAAGTATCTAAAGCATCTCAGGCAGTGCTTCAGTCTTCAAAAGGTATGCAGATTCAACGAGTTGAAGTTGCATCTCAACCTGTTGAGAAGGTTAGAGCAAGGGAGTATGGAGAGAACTTGAGAAGACATCTCAAGGATACAGATCTTAATGCGGCAGTTGAACTCTCAATTGCTGCATCTGAAGCTATGGTCATACATGAATTGGTAGAGAATGAATCAGCTTTCAAATCTCTACCTGTAGCAGCTGTTGTGGAGGTTGCACTTCTGGTGAAGGAAGCACGCTTAAAGGGATCGGAAGAGTTGTCTGATTCTGTGATCAAGATGACTGATGAGGATATAGACCTGGATGATATTGCTATGTTAGATGCTTTTAAAGATGTAGGGCTGTCTTTCATTGACTATAACGAGCGAGGTATGAGTGATTTTGACATTTCTCAAGTCAAAGAAACTCCATTATCTCAAATTCATTGTGACAATAGTTCCCCCAGAGAGGAGACGGGAATTGATTTCGATAACATGAATGCACAGAATCATGCTTGTGATGTTTTAGCTCTTGATAAACAACCACAAAGCGACTCTTTATTAGAATACACCCAACATGAGTGCAGAAAAAGCATTTTTGGTGATAAAGATCGTGGTTCACCCACCTTCGATGTGGCAAGTCATGTTGACACTATGCTGCATCAGTCAGCTCTGAAAGAATCATTTGTTTTAACCGTGGAAAAGGTAAGGTGTCATTTTTCTCCCTCTGTTTTATTTACGTCAACTTTTGAAACCTTTGATTATCATCTTTAAAGAGAGTAAAGAGATGGTTCAATCTTCTAATTGGCGTCGCTAGATGACTGAAATGCTATTCCATGTGGAAGGTTGGTTCTGGCATGGTGGAGAATGCCTTATGTGAGCGACAAGCAGAATCATTTGTTAACAATCTCTCTCAGTGTCATGGTAATACTGGTGAGCTTGTATCTCCTCTTTCCATGACCCTCTAACCTCATCTTAAACTAGCTCACTTATGCTGCTGTACCTGCAGGAGAATATAGACAAGATCTAACTGAAGAAAGATTTCGGAGCCGCTGGTTAGGTGGTTGGTCCACGAAGGTAGTATAAATTTTCTTTTTCACTGGGCTTTTGATAGGAGATGCATGCAATCTGTACTTTGTCACTGGTTCATCACCTCCCAAATGACCAAAGGTTGTGTCGATGTACATTGCCACAACGGGCATTGCGGTGTTCGTCCTCCTTTGTAACCTGACTGTTCTGAAGAAACATATTTTGCCTTTCTCAGTAGTGCTTCTTAAACCTTGCATTAACTCTTAGTTTCCGGTTCTTCCCTAACTATCTCTTGATGATGTCCATGTTCACTCATCTATTTTTCCTTTCTCTTTGTTGTTCTTACCATACTAGCTCTTGGTTCTGTAAAATTTTCCGATCAGTTCACTGACATTGTGCCTTATCTCCTTTGTTTGTTGTCTTGTCCAAAAAACTTTTTAAGGACATAGAAGCTCCTGTGGAGTTGAAAGATAAAAGCACGAGAACTAGCAGCATTGCCAAGTTCTTTGTTCATGAGACAAGCTTTCTCTCAGAATCGGCAGATATTGTGCCCGATGAAAATTCTGTTGTGCAGATTGGAATCAGTACCCAGAAAGCTTCACAGTTAAATATGGCTTTTGAAGGTTCATGTGACGAAGTCAACAAGGGCATAACTTTCTCTCAAGAAATTGTGAAGTCTTCAAGTTTATCTTCAGCAGATCCTCTTTGTTCCTTTGTTCCTTGCAGTATTTCCACAGAAAACCATGGATTACATCAAGAACCTAGTCAGAATTGCATTGAGATTGTTGGTGAGAAATTCAATGACCTGGCTTCAGAACTTGGGTTGGCAAGCCCCAGTAAAACCTGTGACCCAAAATTTAAGGCTGACAATCAGAGTGCAGTTGTTACCTCTGAACCTAAAGAAGGTTTCCGGACATTAGCAAGACAGCTATCCTCTTTAAAGACTTATAGTGTAATCTTATCAAGCAATGAAGGAAAGTTGGAGAATGGACATGAGCGCTCTAAGTTACTGTTATTCTCGAAATGCAACAGGGAAATCACATCCTCATATCCTGATGCTAATTTCACTCAAAACTATGGTTGGAAAAATTCTGTTGGACTGAAATCACCAATATCCGGACATGATATCTCTGCTATGGGTTGTGGTGAGGAACATGTTCCAGTCACTAAACATCCAGCTGAGAAAGTGGCATTCCACAGGAGTATTTCTGCTCAACCTGCAAAGGATGCAGCAGCATTGCGGGTTCATTTGCCGGGAAAAAGAAAGTTGCCTCTGATAACAGATGATGGAAAATGGCGACATATATTGGATTCCCAGCATCTTGCAGGGGAACGTTTTCGAAAAAGCAATCTCAAACAGATCATATTACCACAAAATGCAGTGAACATTCGCCAGTGCAAAAATAGTCATGTTCCAGATAAAAAACGAGTTAGTTTCTCATCAGAATTTGATGTCCAGCTTCAGGTGGATAAGAGTACAAACGGACTCTTGCACCAAACTTGTAAGACCTTCTATGATGAGCATTTTAAGTTATTTCTATTCACTGCTTTAATTAACCTTTAAGCCATCTAATGAGTGTATGTTCTGTTGGCACCGACAGGCTCAACCCCCAGATCATCGAAAAGGTTGAGATACTGCAACTCTCGGTTAGACTGTCTAAGTCAAGGTAAAAAACATCGCACCAGTTTCATGGCTGAGCAGCCACAAATGTTTCACAAGATGGAATTCTTGCTTACTGGGTTTTCAACCCGCAAAGAAAAGGAAATTGAGAGATTGATTCAGAAACATGGAGGCGAGGTCCTCCTGGATATTCCGCCCATGAATTTAAGGGGGAAGAGAAGTTCAAAAGTTCTTTCCAAGAAGCGGCCTCTTGTCATATCTCCGAGAAAGGTCTTTTTCTTTAAGAATGAACTTGGCTAATCTAATTCTTTATTTTCTGGAGGAGCTGATCACATTGCATGTATCTGAACTTTCGTTTGTTTGGAATTAAGTACCTAATTTACGTCAAGTTTTTAATTTGACTTCATAGAGGGAAATTGCTGATGTGGCTCAAAGGCCTTTAGTTAGCCATTTAATATGATGATTTGGATGCTTACATGCAAAATTATTTTCTAAGTTTCCGAAAAAGTTTTTTTGTCAAGTGTCAATTCTGTGTGTATTTTGTTGATTGATTTTATTTGAGGTGCAGATTCTGAATCTATGTCAATGTTGTTCTTTAAGGTAAAGCCACATCTTACTTAAAGATAAGCCAATGCATACAGGAAGTATACTTTCTCATTATTTATTTGTAGGGCACTTAATTTACAAGACTAGGATCTTGATTCGCTGTTGCAATATTATTTTGTAACTTTGCAGTTGTAATTACAGTTCTGTCTGCAATTCTGTCGATAAACGTAATGTGCACTAATTGTAGATCAAGCAGATCTTCCTTTATGCTTGCTAAATCGTTTAAAAATAGATGATGCCTTTTGATGTTGTGAAATTAAGCGGAGCTCTGTTTTGGTGGAAGTGTGTCTGACATGGTATTTTGATTATTCAACAAATTCATGTTTTTCTCAGTTGAAGACGGCCAAGTTCTTGTATGGATGCGCAATACGTGCCTTTATTGTTAAAGTCACCTGGGTTACTGATTCAATCGGTGCAGGTTCTCTCATGTTACCTGATAAGTAAGTTGCTAATTTAGCACAGTAATGGCACTGATTCTCCTGTCTTTCTCTATTCCATGTGTATGTGTGAGATTTATAGTGATGGTACACATTTTTATGTGCTTGCTAGCACAACAGCAATGACCAAACATTTTCCCACTGAACTGAGTTGGTTATATGGATCTTTTAGGTTGTTACACTTTGTCCTGAAGGAGATCTTCACAATATCCAAGTGCTCAATCTTTCTTCAAAACATGTGCCATGTCTTTTTAGGTCTTTTCTACTGTAGGATAGGAAATTGTATTGCTTTATCGAAATCTCTCTCATTTGGCATAAATGATTAAGATCAGCTGCTCCTTTCAGTTTTGGAGATTACATCAATTTCAATTTGTCTTTGTAGATTGTCATCTTTGACTGTGAAAATTTTAAGCCTGATATGTCTCCAAATCTGCTCCTTTCTTTTCGATGAACAATTTTCAAAACTTTATTCATTTATGTTATAACTCTTATGATTGGTGACCTTTTTGTATTTCTTCAACCTGTAAACTCATATACAATTGTCTTGTGTGCCTTTACTAAGTACAATCAATCTGGATAAAGAGCCACAGTATAGTATGACCAAAAGAATTCTTAATCAACAAATGCCTGCTCTTCCCTACTTTCTTTAGTGTAGTTTCATTTTCCAATTAGCCCATTAATCATCTTAGTCTGACTGATTGAATGGGAGACATCTCTCTCTCTCTCTCTCTCTCTCTCTCTCTCTCTCTCTCTCTCTCTCTCTCTCTCTCTCTCTCTCTCTTTTCTACAGATATATGATCATATCAAATCAAGCTGATGCAATGTTTATCCGTATTGGAAAGTCATTGCCACACTCTAACAGCAGATCTATCTTTGGGCAAGTAGGGATAATGTTACATGGAAAGAAAAGTTTTTGTAACAAATTTTCTAAAGTAATCAAGGTAACGTACTCCTCTAGTTTATAAGTACTTTTGATGTTAAAAGCTCAGATATTTTGTGTAGTTACACAACAGCATTATATATCCCTCTTTTTAAATAAGAGAGGGGAAAAGACATGTATTTTGGCTTCTTCCTAGCTTTAAGTGGCAACGAAACTCACCAAGAGAGATGGAATTTTCTAGGGTTGGACAGGTATCCAGCCTCTAGGTAGTCGCCTGCGGAAGTGTAATTAGCTTGTGAAGACATACAGATAAACTAAGCCTATCATTCATACCTTGTGTTTGGTCCTGTCATGTATCCTGTCACTTTACCAGGACTATGAGCCGCAATATTTGATAACTATGTTAGACTACAATTCTAAAGTTTCGTGGAATTTCAGCCATCTTGTGCGATATGATTTCTAACCTACTTACCAAGTCCCATATAGTTAAGGTGCTGCATCCCTTTGACCTTCCTACGGGTAAGTTATGTATTAATCACTATGATGCTAACAAGGGCTTTCGAAGCCTACTCACATAAAGATGGCACCTTCCTTCCATGAGGGTGGACGAAGTTTTAAATGATTGAAATTTCCACCTAGGTTTACTCCTTCTCTCTTTTTGCTGTACAGAATAATTAGGATGCTAGCATTGGACCTTTACAAGTGATAGTTGTGCGTTTCCCAAATAGCAGCTGACTTCATGCAGTGTTGCCGCATGATCTTCTTTATTGCTTGGTCGAATACTCTGATTCTTCACATTCATTTTCTGAATGATGAATTGTTGGTTTGACTGTGCCCTCGTGTTGCACAGCATGGAGGTGGGATGGCATACAAGACCCTCGAACGGTTGGTCTGTTGTCTTCATAATGGGAAGGTATCCATGGGAATTATTGTGACAGAATATGAGAGTAGGCCATCTCGTCACTTGAGGCAGTGTGCTTTGGAGAGAAAGATACCAATAATGGTTAGCATTCTATTTGTAATCAGTTATATAATTCTGATTTCTATTGTATATCCTTAGGATTCTTAGATATGGATCATTCTCACTTCCAGTATCTAAAAGTAAAGATAGCCTCCTCATACGGGTGTATGGCTATGCTATGAAGCTGAGTACTTTTTCTTTATTAGAAAGCTGAGTACTTATTTGAAACAATACTCCATGCTGGACATCCAGTAATTACAATATGGCAAGACTTGTATACTGGATATTTCCATTTACTTCTTTTCTTTCATTGTTTTGGGCTCTCACATTGACACCAGCTCTTAATGCAGACAATGAGCTGGATAATAGAGAGTTTATATGCAGGGAAGCTGCTCTATGTATTGGAACAAAACCAAACCTAGGTTTTGGAGGTGACAAAACTACTAGTTTAATTGATTGGGCCAAGGAAAATGATGTTTGTCGTCTTCAGCAGACAATAAGGTAATTTAGTACATTTAGGTCCTAACTTTTATTTCTTGAAGTTATTACATGTCCCATCTCATGCTTCTTTCAGTTGTTTGCAGTGTAATCTGAATATGAGAGTGACTTTTGTGTGAAGTAAAGAAATGTCATGTTTTTTCAAAAAATTTAGCTTCTAAAAGAAGCTAGTGGCTTCTATGATTGCAATCTGCGACAGTTATAAATGAAACACTTAAGCCAGAGTTGCCATTGTGCTTTCGTTTGGAAAAGAAAAATTGGTACATCATTCTGGAGCTAAAGATCATTTTCTGTTGAGGGTGCAATTATCTATCTTCCGTTTGTTCTTCAATACCATTTGAAGGCATCTTTATATGTTACCGACTCATTTGCAGATGAATTGCACATCAGCACAAGACTGATTCAGACTTTACAAGGTTCTCCTCGTGCTTGCGTGGTATTTCCCTTCATCCCGGTGACTTTAATTATCTTGGTAGTATTAGTTTTCAAACCACTCTGAAACATGAACTGGTTCTTACTATTCCCTCTGCCAATTCCACTGGGTTCTTGAATTCAGCTATCTGTGAATCCAGTAGAGCACGGGTTACTTCATTAGTAGACTTAGTCAGATGCGCAATCTAAAAACATGGTTGCGACTGACATCGGCATAAGTTGGTATTTTGCTGCTAATTGCTCTTCGATGAAATGCAGATTTTGCAGATCGTACATGTAGTCTACCAGATGGCGTGGATCACTTTCTATTGACAAGTGGTTTAGCCATTCAATTCTAAGCATTAGCAGGGTTGGACTCCTATGCATGTTTGATTAAGTGGAATGATTGCAGGTCCTTTTTCACAGTGATGCTCTTCCGCTTGTTCAAGCACCTTCCGAAAAGAAACGGCTAAGGTGTGTTCGCGGGATCACTACTCTGTCTGAGTCTGGATTAGAACTCGAAAACTCAGCCGCTTGTGATTCTGGAAGATGAGCCAGATTAACTCTTTGTTTGGCTTTCTTTACCAAAAAAAAAAACTCTTTGTTTGGCTTTACATTGCTAGCAATAAGTGACGCTTTTTTCATGTGAATGAGTTACTTCTAATACGACAACTAATGTACAGAGAATTGAGAATAAACGGGAGCCGATTACAATGATCGAGCTACCTACAAGTCGAGTAATGTATATTTGTTGATAAATTCTTCATTTCATTGCAATGGCTATTCAGGCTTCGGAGCGTGAAGAATGGCTCAAATCTTACATAAATTTCAAAAGCGAGGTATTTGACTGGAAATGATTGAACAGTAATTGCAGTTATTTCTGCCTCCCCTTTGCTCTATACAACTAATGTTGGCCATGTATCTATATCACAACTTACACCAAACTGACAAAAATAAAGAAGACGACATTTTCCATCTACTTTTAAGGTCCAGACTCTTGCAAGTACTTATATCCTGACAAAGAAGATGCTAAGTTCTGGTCCACTATTGCCATCAGGATTCATCATGTAAAGCGTCTCGGAATCCTTAGAACCGACCACTCGCTCAAATTGTGCTCTCATGTAGGTCAGCTCGCCATCCGGGGGATCGAGCACGTCGGTTGGAAGCACCCCAGCTCCCATTGAAACCGCATGCAATGTCTGCATGATGCTCAGATCATCTTCGGATGGCTCCCTCTTCACAGCGTAACCCACTTTCCGGCCTTGGCAATACATCGTCCAGATTGGCTCATCGATTAGCTTTGTCTTATCAGATGGTTGTTTTTCGCACTCTAATGCTATCCTCGTGAGACCCGTTCCCATATCCTGAAGAAGCTTCCCCGTTGGCATTGCAAGCTCGAGTACGAGGATTGGAACGCTCCTTGGGTTTTGTTGGATGGCAAGATTAATCCGTGTCTTGCGGTGCCCGAAAAGGGTACCGGTCATGCGTGTCCCTCCATGGAGGTGCGCCTCGGGTGCACGGCTTCCGTGAAGAGAAACTGGGATTTTACACGTGGGGTTGATGATTGGAAATGACTTGAATACCGAACGGAAACGGCGGAAGATCTTGGAAGATTTTGAGCGGCTTTTCTTGTTTGATGGTTGCTCGAGGGTTATAGGAGGTGATCTAATGGGCGATACATGGTTGGATGAGGGTGAGACTATTCGAGGTGCGGCAGAGACTATTCGTGGCGTGGCGGAGACTATTCGTGGTGAGCAGGCTGGGGGCGGCGATGGCATAGATGACGGTTCGGGAGATTGTGGTTGCAGTGATTCGATGAAGGGATTTCTTGTATTAGGAGTTCGGCAAGAGGGGTGGGTGGTTCCGATCGGCATTGTGGCTCTTGGAGGTTGGTATGAGTTGGTTGGATGGAGTATATGAAGAGCGAGGAGTGTGGGATGCACGTTTGAACTCGGGAAGTTACGGTTCTTGGTTTCATGGAGGGGATGTTAGTTTGCTGTTCACCGTTGACTTGTTGCTAAGGCTTTAGTTGCAGACACTTTCTGGCCACTCAAATATCGCCTAAAGAATTTGTTTATTGTTATCACTTTGATTCCTTAAAGCTTACTAGATAAAGACGAGGGTTTAACACCCTTTTCCGTCTGCCCATGATAAACGTGCACACTTCAATGCATTCCCAGATGCACAAGCATCTGCAATGAGAAGAGAGAGAGACAGAGAGAGAGACAGAGAGAGATTAGCATGGGTAGGTGAACATCCAGTGCAATGAATCTGAAGAATATTTCCGGGCGTTTTACATCAAAGAAAGAAGCAAAAACAAATTATGAGTGATGATCGTTCAAGACAGACAGAATTTATACACGAGGAGGTGCTCCTTTTTCCTTCTCAAATTTACTCTTCCTCTTCGAGTTCAGGTCGTCAGCCTATCCGACTCATATTTGTTTGTTGATAACTTGTCAGATTATCCTACCGCAATGAAAATCAGCAAATTATTGGCATATGACCTCAGAGAGAGAGAGGGAGAGAGAGAGAGAGTTTGATCCAGTAGGAGAAAGCACATGAACCACTGAAGATGAAGCAGTCGGATCCTCTGAAATCTTTTCATTTTTGGGACCTGCCTGTGCACCAATTAATGTCCAAATGATTCAGCTTTAACCAGCTGTATCAATCAAGTCTCTAATTGTCTCAACCAGGTCAATTTGAAAGTATACGGTAGATATAAAAGCACAGCACCTATGCTTGGACTTTTGTTCTTGCCGTACACTTATGGGATATAGGACTATCCAAACATCAAACAGGGAACATCCCATAAAAACACATAACAAAGCACAACCACCTATTATTCAACATTCTAAAATCACAACATACCTGTCACAATGCTCTTGTTACAGTTCTGCTAAAACAACTGAGACGAAGATTTCCAGAAGCCCCAAGCTCGCATGCTGCCCCGTTCAGCTTGAGTCAGTGAATTAGTGTGTTGGCACATAGGCATGTACATGGATGAGGATGATGTCCATCCCATCCCAGTTGGGACTTCCTGCGGGGTGTACTAACTTTTATGACATTTAGCAGGTACAATCTAAAGGACCAATCTTGAAGTGTGAATGGGATTCATGACTATACAATCTGACACTTATCCAGGTGATCTGGAGAAGTGTTTCAACTGTCCTGTACAGCTCCCGCTGATAATACAACCAAAGATCGGGACTTCTTCAATATATAAGGATACTATGGCCCATTAGAATCTCTTTCCAGAAGAATTTAGCAGCGGATGCAGCAAGATGACAGCTATTCTCAAAACCGCTCTGCAGAAGAAATTGCCCACCAATAGTTAGAAGAACGCCAGAAGCATACAACCCATTTCATTAAGATACGTCACAATGCAAAATGAATCTGCCACAATCTTTCTACTCCCTTGGAATAAGTATTCCATAATTGTCAGTGGAACCTTTTTCTCTTTCAAACAAAGACAGAATGTTTCAACATAACAATGATTCAACGAGGTGAAAAACAGACACCAGCCTGGGCCAACCATAGTAGATACTTGTAGCAAAAGTGAATGAATAAAAAGGCAAGCACCAATTCATTTTCTTTATTATTATTAATTTTTTTTGGCCAAAGCACCAATTCTTTAGATCATGGGAAAGTGAAGAAATGTCCCAAAAACCCACATGACCTTAGTTTGAAGATCCCAGCCAGAACCTCACCTGCATCCCCATCATTTCAAGATTGATCAACCCATATGTGCTTTAGGCCTCCTCTTCGTTAGCAACAAAGATTCTCCTGGCCAAGTATAAAACATGCTATTAGCTCATAGACATGAATGGAAAGTCATTCCTTAAAAGGCATGCAGAGAAAGGTAAAAATCGAGTTATTAGCAACAGTTAAGTTTAGAGATCAGAACAACCATCTCATCCCTATGCCATCAGGTGCCACAATAGAGAAAAACCCCATTATAGAAGAAAGATTAAGAGGAGCAATCAAATCTTCTCTTCTTCATTAAAAAGAGACTTCTCATGGCACTGGGCTGAAGTAGACCATTTCATTGATCCCCTGAAGATTTGAAAACAAATGCCCTTTAAAAAATTCCAGAAAAAAGTGTCATTACCTCATAAATCACACATGTCAAAAGCAATTATAATATGTTCATGCATATACACATATACAGACCTACATGTGTGTGTGCTCCAGGCATGTGTGACTGTGTAGACAGAGATAAAACATGTACTAGCCTGTGAGACCACAATGATGGACCTGCGGGCCGTGTGCCATTGCCTTTTCTTTCTCAACTATTGAAAAAATAATACTACTCTCGTAGAAAAGGAGAAAAAAACTTGCAATAATGTGAGATGTAATGAATTTTGATAACTGATAAACATATGAATATGTGGAACTAAATTCAAATCATTGATCTCCGATAAAATTTCAGTAAATTTGACGAGTGTCTTGAAATTCAGATTAAGAAGGTGCGAGACCAAAGAGGCACTCCCCTTAATATGAGAATAACTATAATGCATAAAAAAGCTTATAAGAATCTCAAAAAAACAACTTACATAGGAAAGAATATGGGAGCGACGTACAGTATGAGTGAGCCAAAGATTTATACAGAGCTTATTTGAAGATCAGGGTGAGACTTGCCAAGTTTGGACAAAAGCTCCTTGCATGTCATGCCCATACTTGATTTTGATTCGGAAAAATTTGGTAGGTCATTGATGTCAAGATTACTTGAATTCTGACATAAGCAAGAAACAACGGTAGCTATAATTTTTTTGTCTAGAACAACATCCAAATCAGACATCTGATGCAGCAAACTTATGACTCCTTTGGCGTCACCATTTGAACTAAAGCCTTTCAACAAGGAATCATACACAATACAGTCAGGTGCATAGCCTACAGAGATCATCCTATCATAGATTTCTTTCGCTTCATCCAGCAGTCCAGCTTTTGACAACCTGTTTATCAGTGTAGAAAAGGTGAAGATATCAGGAGCCAAGCCCAGGTTAAGCATTTCTTTGAGTAAATCTTTGGCAGCTTGAAAGTCTCTTGCTTTGAAGGTTACATCAATCATAGTATTGAATGTGACCAGATCTGGTTCACCATTTTCTATTATATCTTTATATAACGCCCTTGCTTGCTCCAACTGATCCTCTTTGCACAGAAGGCCCAGCACTGTATTACAGTCAGACAAGGTAGGACCAGGCTTGCAAGCTCTCATTTTGTTCAATAGTCCCTTTGCCATGCTCACCATGCCTGTCTTGCAAAATGCATTTATCATGATGCTATAAGTGCTTGAATTTGGCACAAATCCCAACTCAATGATTCTTTTCCAGACTTCCATAGCCTGCTTTATATTTCCTTTACTTAGATACCCACCAAGCAAAGTGTTAAGAGTAACTATATTACAAATACTCCCCCTTGCAACCATCTTCCTATATATGTTCTCGGCCTCAGCTGCACGTCCTTCTTTGCAAAGTCCGTGCATTATCATGTTAAATGTCATGATATCCGGCTTGGCATAGTCCTTGTCTTTCACCATAAGATTGAAAAGATGCAATGCCTCATCAACCCTGCCCTTATTGCAAAGTCCCATCAGCAGTGAATTATAGGTATGCACATCAGGCTTTTCACCTTTCGTTCTCATAGTTTCAAAAACTTCAAAGGCATCTCTAATCAGACCTTCCTTGCACATTCCATGAATTACGACATTATATGTAATGGAACTTGGCTGCTGACCTTTCTTTACCATTAAATCAAACATCTCCATAGCCTTTTTCACTTTCCCCTCTTTGAAAAGGCCATCAATCAAACTCGTGTAAATAAAAACATCAGGAAAACTCCCACGTTCTGCCATAGCATCTAATACGTCTATGGCTTCCTCCCACTTACCCATCTTAGAAAGACCATGCACTAAACAACCGAAAGTGACCACATTTGGAGAAATCCCTTTCTCCAACATCTCGTAGAAAAGTTCTCTTCCTCGATCAAACTTCCCCACTCCAATGAATCCATTCATAAGAGCTCCGTATACGAAAACATCCGCATCCAGACCATTCTCCCTCATATCCGCCATTATCTCCAACGCCTCTTCCGGTCTACCTTCCTTACAAAGACCATCCATCAGAGTGGCGTACGTCACCAAATTCGGGCAACAGTTCAACCTCTTCATCTCAACCAACAAAAGCCGAGCTTCTTCAACTTTCTTGGCCTTGCACAGTCCATTCACCAGTGTATTATAACTATAAGCATCCGGCTTCACACCGTTCCTTTCCATTCTGCGAAGCATCTCGACTGCACCCTGCACCTCGCCTTTTCTACACAGTCCATTCAATATAACATTCATAACAAACACATTCACGTTATACCCACGCTTCATAATCAACCCCACCACCCCGCACGCAAGCCCCAGCCTACCCGCGTCTACAAAAGACTCCACTACACCTCTCAGCGTCTTGAAATATGGAGGAATGTCAAAATTCGCCGTCTTCGCGTACACCGCCAGAACCAAATCGTAGTTCTTGGACTTTACCAGGGCATCGACGAGGTAGCTGCAGGTCGAGCTGGAAGGAGGCGAACCCGAATCGATTGCGAGGTGGAGGAGCGAGGCGGCCTCCGCAAACCGGGCGTTGGGCCTCTCGCAGAGTGATCTCAATCGAGGCTCTATGTCGGTTTGAGGAGCAATTGGCGGCGCCGACGAGAAGAGCCTCCACGAAACGCGCGCGAGCTCAGATTGGCGGTTGAGCCTGAACGGAGAAGCAGAAAGTGAAGCGGTCATTGCATGCAGGTCGCTGTCTTGTTGAGCGCGGAGCATTCACATAGAATTCATGAAGGACGTAGGAACAGATGGAAAAACTAGCTGCAGGAGGAGGAGGAAGAGGAGGAGGAGGAGGAGGAGGAGAAGAGTCTTGGGCCGTGCAAGATCGTTGGGCCTGCGAATTCCGCCATTGGACAGGTCCACCAGAAGCATTTCTCCAGCCATCTTTGGGCTGAACTTCCATTGAACCCAGCCCAATAGAGCTCACGAGTTTGACGGGTTACTGCCGCCGGCGAAGTCGCGGGATTTCTGGACAGAGGAAGAAGAAGAAGAAGAAACAGGTACGTGACGATACCTATCTCCACTGCGATTGAATTCTTGTGTTTCGGTTCTGCCCCATATCACCTACCGTTCAACTGGGTATTCCAATTTGATACCGATCTGCAGTGGCAAATCGAATCCCACGACAAAGCTTGCAAATTTACCTTCGACGAAACAGTTTTTCTGGTGAGAAAGTCCGTTGATTCTTCGCTTGATGCGTCGTCAAGATCAGAGGGCGACGCCATCTTGAATTTCTTGCCTCTTAGCTCGGGACGTGCCTTTCGGAGTTGCGTTCTGATTGTCTCGTGCTTGTTCTGTGCGTTTACCCGTTCTTGCACCTGCAGGTTGAGGATCAACGCCGCGAAATGTTCAAGAACACTTTCCAATCCGGGTTCTTATCCATATTATACAGCCTCGGGTACTTCCTTTCGGCTTTGGCATCTTGATTTCTCGGTCTTCTTTTGTTTGCCATTTGCTCTTGCTCCTGTGCTGAAGCTGTTCGCAATCTTTGGTTTCTTTTGCAGGAGCAAGCCCTTACAGATTTGGGATAAAGAAGGTAAGTTGGTTTCAGCTTTGAACAGCGGATAGTGTTTTGATGCTGCTTGGCATGTCCTTTCTTGGGTAGATCATGGATGATACTGTTAATGCCGATTTTTTGCAGTTGTTAATGGTCACGTAAAACGACTGCAAGATGAAGACATTCAGTCGAATGTCCTCGAGATTGTTGGTTCGAATGTTCAATCCGCATACATCACGTGCCCTCTGGATCCAGCTGCAACGCTTGGTATTAAACTGCCATTCTTGGTTGTGATTGTGAAGAATCTAAAGAAGTACTTTACCTTTGAGATTCAAGTGCTGGACGACAAGAACGTGAGGCGGCGCTTCCGTGCTTCTAATTTTCAAGTGTGTAAGTTTGCCCATATTGCTAGGCTGATATTTTGGTTTGGACAAGTTGTTGATTGATTTTAGTGGCCCTATAAGTGGAATAGTTAGGCACATCCTGCGATGTGGCTACAGCGGTCCTTTGGTTTGGAGAGAGATTCCATATTTGGCATTTAGAAATTGATGGTTCTGCTGTTTGAATCGGTTCCACGATACTTCTAATCACCATACTCGAGGAAAAGAGTCTTGCAAAAACATAATCATGTATCCTAAAATCTCATGATGTGTTGTTAATCAAGTGGCGAGGGATCTCTCAGTTGTCAGTAGTTTTGAGCCGCCTGTTCAGGATCGTGTTTCATATGAGCTCTAGAACCAGTGATTGGCCTGATGCCTTTTGATTTCTGAAAGTGAGGGATTTTGTAGATGTATTATCAGTCGAGATTGGAAGGTTGATTCCATATACATTTATATACTGAATCAGCTGGACAAGAAGTGGCTGACTGAGCTGTTGTGGCCTGAAGCCCTTTGTGCCCCCATGAATGCAAAATTGTTGAGCAATCTGACACTAGTTGTGTACTTTGATAGATGCAGATTTTTTGTTTTCGCTTTGATGATATTCTAGGTGCACCGTATCATTCTTTACTATAATGGCATCCTTCTATTGATGTTGATGTACTAGTCACAATATGCACTGTTTAATTAAAAACATACCTGATAATTTGTTGCTGCTTACGGAATAACCCTCTTTCCTCCATTGAGTATCAGGAGTTAGATGCACTTGAAGAATTGGCATTGCATCTGATAACCTGCACTCCTCCATTGAGTTTTATATCGGCTATGTTCACTAGAGGATTGGCATGCGTGTAACCTTTTCATTCTTGAATTGCAGGCTGTGACTCGAGTAAAGCCGTATATTTGTACAATGCCATTGAAGATGGATGAAGGATGGAATCAGATCCAGTTGAATCTCGCTGACCTCACCAGAAGAGCATATGGAACCAACTATGTCGAGACATTGAGAGTGCAGGTACATGCAAACTGCCGTATCCGGAGAATCTATTTCTCGGACCGCCTTTACTCTGAAGAGGAACTTCCACCAGAATTCAAACTCTATCTTCCCATGCAGGTGAGATCGCTTTCTTCTGACATACCCGATATTTGAATGCCTTCTCCTTCCATGCTACCCTCATTGTTTTAACTCTTGGTACTCTTTCCTGTTTCAGAAAAGTTAAGGAACTTCGGGAGAAAGGTTCCGGATCAAGTACTCGTGACACTAGCGAGACTCTTCAAATCATGTCAACCCATTGGCGCCTATATCTTGAAGATAATTTAGCGTACGCCTACCAGACTCTCTGGCCTGTGCTCTTGAATCTTGTAGTTTTCCTCAGGCATCATGCCACTTTGTGTTTAGTCAGAATTGACGCCTGTTATTGTTGATATAGGAAAGACCAATTGCTATAATCGTCTCTTGGACCTTAAATATGCTGCTACGATGGGTTGAAGAGGACCCAGTGATGGGTTTTGTTCTGCTAATTTCTTTAAACTGAGAACTCTTTGATTAGTTGATTGGTTTGCAAATATTACATCAGCATGTCTGTGTAAGCATTATATGTTGGAAAAATATTAAATAACACAAAAAATAAGAATTGTTGGAAATCTGTTGAAAAAGATAGGAAATGAGGCATCTTAAGGGTAATTTCGTTTCTTGGCGTAGGAAACTTGGTTGTAAGACGGATTTTCTCCTTTATTTCGTATAGAATAATGGAAGGAACATGAATGGCGATGTGTGTATATCCCACCAACAAAAGGAAAGATATGTAACTAGAAAAAAAAAATTCTTGTTTAGATATATATTTATATGTCACTCTTCAGTTATGCTCGGAGTAACAATGTGTCGGTAAAAGTTGTAGATAAAAAGAAAGAGAGAGCCGTTTTCCATCATTAAATTCTTGCATTTAATTGAAAAAGCGTCAGAAATCCGTTGCACGTTAATAACAGTCAAGACCGTTACAGAATCATTATTAAACCGTCATTAAACGTTACAATATCGTTATAAATTAACGGCCAACAAAAATAGTTATAAGTCAATGTCGATAAAAATAGTAGATTTCAATGTCATTACGAAAATAGCAGCTTCCAATATTTCAAAACTCATTCAAGTATAGGAGATTACATTACATGCATGCTAACACTGAATTTCTTAACGCAAACCGCTGATAGGAATGGATTCCTATCCTGCCAGATTTCTTAAGGAAAATTTTTTAACTACTTTTGCTCTTGGTTGGGAATTATTATACTTGGGTCACGAGAATTGCAGCCTTACCAGCTCCCTAGAGTACACACTCCATGATCAAGAACTGTGAAAATATAATGGGTTAATACCACCAAAAATCTTAAACTGATACAGGTGTGATAAATTTACCCCGAATTTTTTTTTTACCACAAAAAACCCCAAACTGGTACACATGTGACAATTTTACCCTAAATTTTTTTTTTACCATCAAAAACCCCAAACTGGTACACATGTAACAATTTTACCCCGAACATATCCTAAAAAACCCCAAACCGATACACTTGTGACAATTTTACCCTGAACATACCACAAAAAACCCAAAACTAGTACATCTGTGATAATTTTACCCCAAATTAATAATTTTTTAATATTATTTTTAATTTTTTCAAATTTTTTTATTTTTCTTTATCTTCAACTTTTTGCCGGTCGCCCAGAGGCGGAAGCCGATGAGGTCGGCCCCGCCGGTGCGGGCAAGGGCCGCCCTCACCTGATTCAAGCGAGGGCTGCCCTCACCGGCGTCGGGCGAGAGCTGTCCTTACCCGCCCAGGCGAAGGTGTCCCTCGCCCAACGCCGACAAGGGCAACCCTCGCCTCTCTCTCACGTCTGTTCATCACGTCCCTTTCCCCTCTCTCTCTCTCTCTCTATCTCCGCGGCGCCATATAAACTCTAATCCTATCGTGCTCTATCCGATTCTGGTTATTTAGGCTGCGCATGACAACCATTCTGTGCCCGGGAACTATTTCTAAACAGAAATTATTCTTTTTTATTCTGTACCCGGGAACTGATTCTGAGCATCTAAAGGCGTTTGATAATGACTCAAAATTTCTATTCCTGAAATAGTAAAAGAACAGAAATGCGTTTGGTAACGGCCTAAAATTTCTTTTTATTAATAATATTTTAATATTTATTTCTTTTCTTTTTTTCTTCTCCTCCTTCTTGGCCATGGCCGGTAAAATATTTTTTAATTAATAATACTTTTATTAAAAATAATTTTTTTATTTTTTTTGGCCATGGCCGGTAAAAAATTTCTTTTATTAATAATACTTTTATTCAAAAATAATTTTTTAATTATTTTTTGCCATGGTCGGTAAAATTTTTTTATTAATAATATTTTTTTCTTTTTTTTGGCCATGGCTGGTAAAATATTTTAATAAAAAAAATTTTATTGAAAATATATTTTTAATTTTTTTTCCATGGCTTGGTCGCCGGCCATAGCTGGTAAAATATTTTTTATTAAAATTTTTTAATTAATAATATTTTTTAAAAAATATTTTTTTCCTTTTTTTCCCATGGCCTGGTCGCCGGCCATGGCCGGTAAAATATTTTTTTATTAACATTTTTTATTAAAATATTTTTTTTCATTTTTTTCCCAATAATATTATTTTTTTTATTAACATTTTTTTATTAAAATATTTTTTTCCTTTTTTTTCCCATGGCCTGGTCATCAGCCATGGTTGGTAAAATATTTTTTTTATTAACATTTTTTTATTAATAATATTTTTTATTAAAATATTTTTCTCCTTTTTTTTCTCATGGCTTAGTCGCCGGCCATGGCCGGTAAAATATTTTTTTTATTAACATCTTTTTATTAATAATATTTTTTTTTCTTTTTTTCCCATGGCTTGGTCGCCGGCCATGGCCGGTAAATATTTTTTTCCTTTTTTTGCCATATCGCCGACCATGGCCAATAAAATATTTCTTTATTAATAATATATTTTTTTTCATGGCTAACGGCAACTGGCCACAGCCTAGAGAAGAACAACACAATGAAGAAAAGAAAAAAAAGAAAAAGAAGAAAAGAACTCATTCTCAAAATTGTGTCGAGAAACAAGAAACAAATTTTTTTTATTTCTTGTTTCTCTTTCAAAACTGTTTCTTGGCACAAATTTTTGCAAAAATGTGCCCGAGAACAAAAAGTTTACCAAAACGCATTTCTGTTCCCAAATTATTTCTGAGAACAAAAGAACAGAAATTTTCACTGTTTGGCACATTACTAAACGAGCCCTTATTTAGTAGTTCCTTCCTCTGTTTTTTTTTTTGCTATCGTTCCTCTTGAATTTTTATCGGAGGAGATTGATTTCTTTCCTTTCTCTCTCCTTTGTTTTTTTTTGTTTGATTTGGTTTCTCGCCGTTTCGTTTTCCTGCTGCCGATCTCGGATCGTCTTCCGTTTTTGATATTTTTTCCCATAAATCGGAAGATGTCTGGGTTCTCTAGTTCCTCGTTTTCCCCCAATCTAATTCCTTAAGTAGTTTGCTTGCTTTTTCATCTACTTTTAAAAATAAAAATAAAAAAATAAAAAATAATCGAAAAATAAAAATAAAAATAAAAAATAATATTAAAAAATTATTAATTCAAGGTAAAATTGTCACAGGTGTACCAGTTTAGGGTTTTTTGTGATATGTTCATGGTAAAATTGTCACAAGTGTACCGGTTTAGAGTTTTTTAAGGTATGTTCGAGGTAAAATTGTCACACGTGTACCAGTTTAGGGTTTTTTGTAGTAAAAAAAAAGTTCGGGGTAAAATTATCACACGTGTACCAGTTTAAGATTTTTTGTGGTATTAACCCAAATTTAATTAACTCGAGAAGCAACAGCCAGAATGCTAACCAACCTAACTCAAAGGAGTTTGAATGGCCGTATTAGGCAATACCCCAATTTCAATTTTGAACTTTGGCTATTGCACCCCAGGACCAAAAGGAGGTTACTCACTCGATTTTCCCGAATCTTTAGGTGACCTGGACACGAGAGATCTCGGCAACCCAATATCTTAATCATCCCATCCAATTGTGTAAAATGATCCACGAATCTCGAGAATCCATCATGGGTTTTGAAGACCCTATTGCATGCATACGGGCCTCGGAGGAATGCACCAATTATATCCTAATCGACCGACTTTCTATCGAGAAGTGTGATTATTCAGGTGCACAAACATAGTAGAGCTGGGACTGTCAATCATGTTCTTGAACTCAGGCCAGAATCAAGCGGTTAGGTTTTGGGATCAAATCCAGCACATTGTGTGTGCTCTCTAATAATAGAATCGAGATCATGATTTATATAGAATTGGAGGTGTTTACTAACTTTTAAAAGGTACATTTCTTGCTTCCTATTCTATTCTTAACGAGATGTCTTTACCATATTGATTTTGTTAATGAAGTAATTAACGAAAACACGCGTCTATCTATTATAATTAAGGTGGCATGTGTAATAATCAACACAGCTCTTGCAAAAAAAAGCTTTTGCCACCCTCGAGCGGAGTTCAGAAGCGGCGGAACAACCCTAGCTGAAACGGGCCTCACTTCCACGGGGGCCCGGACAACGACGCCGTTCCGGGGCCCAGCGGGACCCTCCCTCCGTTCTCACCGTCACGGACCGGGCGGGAAGGAGAAGCGCGCGGCTCCCGTCAAGCCGCCGTGACGTAACGGCAGATTCCCCCCCCTCCGAAGCGCATCCCGTAACGGCGAGGGATTTTTGGCGGCAAAACGACCCGACCAGCTGCCGACGCGTCGCGGCCTCATTGGCCGGCCGATGCATGCGGGCACGACATGCATGTATGGCCATGCATGCATGCGCTGCCCGCTGTTTCTTTTTTCCCGCGCGCAAGGACGCAAAGGAGGGATCTTTTTTTGCATTTCTCTTTTCTCTCTTCTGCATTTCCGCTAAAGGGAACTCCAGCTGAAAAAGGAAAAACACAGAAGAGATTGCTCGTTTTGGAGCGACGGGGACGCAGATAAAAGACGAGCTCCTTCGCGAAATCGTCTCTTCGCTCTGCATTTCGGCGAGGTTGATTCGGCGCTCTGGGCAGCAGCGGAGGTCGGCTCGATTAGGGTTTCGGTCAGGTAAGATCCGCCGGCAGATCTCTCCTCTCTCTCTCTCTCTCTCTCTCTCTCTCTCTCTCTGTGTCTCTCTGGTGATTTGCGTGCGTGTGGATTCGGTTTGCTGAGAGTGTAGTTCTCGAGCTTGATTGCCGGCCTGTGTGATCTCCTAGGGTTCGGGCGAGCTCCGGTAGCTTCGGACGCCATGGCGGAGGCGGAGGCGGAGCCCGATGTTCCAGCTCCCGTCACTCCCAGCAACGACGGCGACCAGGGCGAGCCCGTCGAATTGCGGTTTCTGGAATTCTGCAAGGTTCTCGCGCGGCGAAACTCGAGCGCCGTTTGTTTTTTTCTTCTTTTTTTACCTGGCTTCCTTCTCCAGCTTCGGTGCGAAGTTGTGGGTGTGTGTCGGGATTGGTTTCTGTGGGCTGACCGTGGTTTTTTGTGGCAGAGCAAATTGGGTTTGGAGGAGAGGAATTGCGTGGAGTCTCTGACGCTGCTGACAAAGACCAAATCTGTGCTGCAGGCGAGCTCGACCGTTGTTGGTTCCGGAACGGTATCCGTTTTCCCAGATAACTCAAGTTTCTTTACGTTGTCCAAAGTCCCGGTTTTGTGGTGATCTGTGACCTCGTTATCAGGCGGAAGACATCGAACGCTATTGGTTCGCTTTTGTATTGTACACTGTTAGAAGGTTGAGTGAGAGAAAAGCAGAGGATGAGCAAAATGGGCCTGACGAGATCGAGGTCCCTTTGTGCCAGATATTGAGAGTTACGGGACTAAAGTATGTTATACGCGGAACATTTATCTTGTTGGGTCGAAACAGTTTGTTATGACTTTTTGTTGTGTGGTGTGCTTTTTGCCTCAACTAATTACCTTTTGGGTTTACCAGCATCATTGAATTTTTCAAAGAGATTCCGCAATTTGTTATCAAGGCCGGGCCAATCGTAAGTGGCATTTATGGTGCCAATTGGGATAGCAAACTAGAGGTATTGATTAACGTTTATGGCATGCTTGGATAGAAAGGTTCTTTTACGAGTTAGCGCCGGGGCGATATTTCTTTCGTCTCGATTTTACTCAAGCCTGCTTGACGGACTAACCTTCCATTTCTGATTTTTTTTTTCTTGATCAGGCAAGGGAGATGCAGACAAACTTTGTGCATTTATGCATTCTGAGCAAGTGAGTATCTTTTACGTCACTAGAGATTGGAAAAGAGAGTATCTCTCGTGTTACAAAAGACTAGCAAAGAAAAAAAGCGAGAAGAGCATATTAAACTTTCTTTTGCTGTTTTGTTTTTTGAGAATGGAATGAAGGGAAATTGGCTGATATTGTAGGTAGGAGTGCATGGATAATTAATATATCCCTCCAATCCGTTCACTTCAATCAATCGAACTCGTATTGTCTGATGTGGACCCAGCTCTACTTCTGGTTTCGTTCTATTAGTTAGATCGTTTATAGCATCTGAGTATCTAATATACATGTCCCATAAAAAAATTACTAGTATTGAGCGTGCAAATGCCGTAATGTACTAGCAGTTGCCTTGTGTTTCTTAAATTATGCTTTCACGCATCTCCTTTTCTATTGATGGACATGTTTTATAGATAGTGTTTTATTCATCTTTGTTTTGCAAGGTATTATAAACGTGTATATGGCGAATTCTTCCTTCTAAAAGATGTGAAAGATGATACGAAGTCCGCTGTTTCGAGCGCTTCTAACCCTGTGATCGTGTACCAACGTTTTGGATGGTTGCTGTTTTTGGCGCTTCGAACCTTTAGCCGATTTAAGGACCTTATTTCTAGCACAAATGATTTGGTCTCTATACTGGTCAGTTACATTCCTGGACTACTTTGTTGAACTTAACAATTTTCTAAGGTGTTTGCATTCACCCAATCACCATGTCAAACATGCAGTTTTCGACCCTGAAACATGGCTATCAAAAGGACAAAAAGAACGAATATGCACATTTGGCATGTTACGTTGGCTTTTAAGACTAGTTTTTTTGGTAATATGAGTATGTGATGATCTGTTTTCAAATGATTTTTTTTTTACAGGCTATTCTGATAATACATCTTCCAACCCGCTTCAGAGATTTCAGCATTTCTGATTCATCGCGATTTGGTAATCATCTTGCTCTTTTGATTTTCAATTCTTGAAAACTCATCCAAAGTCAGACTTTGAGATTGTTTATCCTCATATTTCTTCAGTCGGTCCTTCTTTTCCCTATTAACTTGAACCCGGCTCTTGCCGTGATTGATCATCGATTTCACTGTCATTCAGTTAAGAGAAGTGAGAAGGGGGTTGACCTGGTTGGATCACTCTGTCATCTTTATGACACCTCAGAAGATGAGATCAAGAGAGCATTGGAAAAAGCCAATAAAGTGATAGCAGAGATTTTGGGGAAAACTCCGCGCCCAGCTTCAGAGTGCAAAGCGGAGAATCTGGAGAATATCGACAAAGGTGGAATGATATCTCATTTATAAATTCTGAAGTCAGTGTAAATGCACGTATTAATGTGACAGCGCATATACTTTGGTTTTTGAAATTCTCTTCCTCTCATATGCAGATGGTTTGATCTACTTTGGGGATCTCATGGAGGAAGTGTCTTTGTCATCCATCTTAAGTACTTTGGAAAAAAATTACAAAGATGCAACTCGTAATAAGAGTGAATTCGACGAGACGGTATTTCTATATGACGAGGACAGATTGCTTGGATCGGGAAGCTTCTCTGGGGGCGCCATTAATTTAACTGGTGCCAAGGTATGCCTTTTCATTCAATCTAATTGATTAACACTTCTTTAAATCTTGTAATCATATTGTCTATTTTCATGTAGAGGAAATATGACTCATTTGCCTCCCCTGCAAAGACTGTCACAAGACCACTCTCTCCCAGCCGCTCTCCTGCATCTCGCGTCAATGGTATAATTGTTGGTACTAATTTGAGGATCACTGCTACTCCTGTAAGCACTGCTATGACAACTGCCAAGTGGCTTCGGACTATCGTGTCTCCACTCCCATCAAAACCTTCGATGGACCTACATAGATATCTAGGGTTGTGCGATAGGGATGTGACCAGTGACGTGATACGCAGGGCCCATATAATTTTGGAGGCTATCTTTCCGAACAGTGCTATCGGTGAGCGCACTGTAACTGGAGGCTTGCAAAGTGCTAATCTCATGGACAATATGTGGGCTGAGCAACGAAGGCTGGAAGCTCTTAAGCTGTACTATCGGGTTTTAGAAGCTATGTGTAGAGCAGAGGCACAAATTTTACATTCGAATAATTTAACCTCTTTGTTAACAAATGAGAGGTTTCATAGATGTATGCTTGCCTGTTCTGCTGAGTTGGTTCTTGCAACGCATAAGACTGTGACAATGTTATTTCCCGCGGTGCTTGAGCGTACTGGTATTACAGCTTTTGATCTTAGTAAGGTGATAGAGAGTTTTATTAGACATGAGGAAACTCTTCCAAGAGAATTGAGAAGGCATCTGAATACATTAGAAGAGCGACTTCTAGAGAACATGGTGTGGGAGAGAGGTTCCTCAATGTACAACTCCTTGGTAGTGGCAAGACCGGCTCACTGTCCAGAGATAAATCGGCTAGGCTTGTTACCCGAACCAATGCCGTCCTTGGATGCCATTGCCATGCATATTAACTTTTCTTCCAGTGGATTGCCCCAGTCACCGCTGCAAAAGCACGAGACTTCTCCTGGTAAGTCTTTCTTTCTAGGGTTGCTCTTACCTTTTTGAATTCTAGACTTGTCTTTTAAGCATCAGTTTGATTCTATGAACTTTCCTGATTTTGTGGGTGTATCTGAATCCGCCAATTGTCAAGAATAAGATATATGGATGCTTCCTATTTGCTTCGCTTTGAATGTTTAGATGCAATTATGTTCATGATTCACCCAGCTCAATATCACACGTTATCGTTCAGGTCAGAATGGGGATATCAGGTCTCCCAAAAGAATTTCTACGGACTACCGGAGTGTATTAGTTGAAAGAAATTTCACTTCACCAGTAAAAGATCGGCTTTTAGCCTTGAGCAATATCAAGTCAAAGTTACCGCCACCTCCACTTCAGTCTGCATTTGCCAGGTACTCTCAATGTAGAATCATGGGGTAGTACATAACTAAAGCTTGGTTTTGCACCGCATCACTTCTTTTCTGTTCTTCAAGTTCTCTGTGTTTCGCTATATTGCAGTCCAACTCGACCACATCCAGGAGGTGGAGGGGAAACATGTGCGGAAACCGGGATCAATATATTCTTTAGCAAGGTACTGGAAAGCGTCTAGAATGGACCTGCTTGCCAAATGACCCCAAGAGAATCTTAAAAGTCACTGCAACTATCCTTCTACTCGACAAGGAAAACTTGTTTATAAGTGAATATAATGGATCTTGCATCCTTGTTTCTTCTCTTTCCTTCCTTTTCCTTCTCTGCTTGGGTTTAGATTTTCTATCGACGCACGGCATATTGGGGCTTCATCAAGAGTTTTTATGTCATGTGAGATATTAATAGAGCAACGCAATGTGACAACCTCCTTCCAATCATCCTAATTCTGAATGCGAAGACTATACTTAGGGATTTCATCTCAGAGATATTGAAGTTTTAGTCAGTTCCATGTCTGATTGTTTTGCAATAATAAAGATATATCCTGGTTTGGCTTTTACAATTACTGTGATTTATTCTGTTTTTTATTTGTTTTCCATACTTGTGGGATTGTCCAGATTACTAAGCTAGCAGCTGTCAGAATTAATAGCATGCTTGAAAGGTTACAACTCTCTCAGCAGATAAAGGAAGGCGTTTACTGCCTATTTCAGCAAATACTAAATCAGCAAACTAATCTCTTCTTTAATCGGCACATTGATCAAATAATACTCTGCTGTTTCTACGGTGTTGCAAAGGTTTGGACTCAGGAATTTTGTACAGTTTCCCGCGACAATTCAGAGCATTTAATATTTCTCTTCCTTGTTACTAATTCGTGTCAGTGTTTTTCTATTTCCCTTTTGGACCTGAAGATCTATCAAACAAACCTGACCTTTAGGGAGATCATTCACAACTATAGGAAGCAACCCCAGTGCAAGCCACAAGTGTTCCGCAATGTGTTTGTTGATTGGTCAACCCGTCGTAATGGGGTACGTTAAATAATCTTTCTCTCTTAGGCGTCAGTTTTCTAGAAATTGCTTTAACGTGTTGATTGTTTTGGCAACAGAAAACAGGGAATGAGCATGTGGATATTATCAGTTTCTACAATGAAGTATTCATTCCTTCTGTGAAGCCACTGCTCGTTGAAGTTGGGCCAGCTGGAGCAAATACCAGAACAAACCGGGTTTCTGAAGTTGGCAATAAGAATGATGGTGTGCTTTTGACTCAAATATGACTTGTAAATCTGTCTTCACACGAGCCTTAGTCTGATTCTCTGTTGTTATAACTCTTACTAATCAGCTCAATGCCCTGGGTCACCTAAGATATCTCCTTTTCCAACCCTCCCGGATATGTCCCCAAAGAAAGTATCTGCATCCCACAACGTCTATGTGTCACCACTGAGATCATCTAAGGTGCTCATCTTCTCTCTTGCAGTTTCTTTTTCTTCTTTATCACAGCTCTTCTTCTATTCTAAAGATTTTACCATGAAATTCCTTTCATGTATTATCATTTCTGACATTGTTGTGAATGATTTGATTTACCATGGAAGTTCTTGGAATGGAATGTCACTAGGATACATGCAACATGGACAAGGTGCTATGGTTGTATTTTTTTACTTTTAATTGGCCTGCTTTGTCTTGATTGTGCGCAGATGGACGCTTCAATCTCTCATAGCTCGAAAAGCTATTATGCTTGTGTAGGAGAGAGCACCCATGCCTATCAAAGCCCTTCCAAAGACCTTGTTGACATCAACAGCCGCCTGAATGGGTAGGTTGCGATTAGATTGTGGGCTTTGGTATATTTGTTTGGGTGTATAACTTGCTTATTTTTCACCATATTTCAGTACCCGAAAGGTGAGAGGCACGCTTAATTTCGATGACGTTGATACTGGCCTCGTTAGTGACTCTATGGTGGCCAACAGCCTCTACCTTCAGAATGGGAGCAGTATGTCTTCATCAACTGCTAAGTTATCTGAGAAACCAGAATCTAGTTAAATGATCCCCAGTCCAATTCCTATGCATGTAAATTCCAGTTCTTTTGTCCCCCTCAACTAGTTAAATCAGGAAGTGGAAGCGTGCAGTGAGTTATTTGTATAATAGCTGCCCTTTCCTTATCTTCTGTCCATGAGAAGGCTGCAAGAAAGTTACTTTAGCAGTTCAGTTTAATAAAATCTTATAACCTCCACAGGGTAAAATTATAGCCTATTCTTTTCTTACTCATAACAGATCAATTTCCCCATGGTACTATTTCTTGCTAAAATCACTGCTATCGTGTTTCATGCTTTCGTGATTTAGAGTAGAAGATGGCATTTAAAATTTGGATGGGCTGATTAGGAAGATGGTGCGGTTTCATCATTTAAACAATGCCGCTGAATTAAGTTTATCTTTGAGGAGCAATGGCTTGTTTTCTGGACATAGAAGTGAACGGGCTGAAGAGCGTGCAGAGTTTCTAGCTCTGCACTCTGTGATAATCGTCATTAAATTTTGAGTACCTGGAGGTCACTTCTTCATTGCTAGACTTGCTATCAGAAAATGATCAGTTTGGCAAAGGTGGCTGCTACGTCCTGTAATCTGCGCAATACAACACGACTGGGACATAACCAATGGTCTGCCCCCTTGACTGCGTCTGCTATAAACAATGCCGGAAAGAGGAACTGATTTAGACATTTTGCAGACACCTTATACTAAGTTTTAGTTTTAGTTAATTTAATGGTGCGCAAGCTTTTCTTGTCGTCGGATTTGATGTGACGTCATTATGGGGCACCGTGAGGGTACGCCAGTGAGTTGAGTTTTCTAAGTAATATGTCCGGGCGTAACAATCTCTCCTGTTAAAAAAAGCTTGGCATTCAGTCATATTCATTATTCAACGTGAAGATGTATCTGACAGATCGTGATTTAAAAAGCCTCCACGAGACGGACAAAGTTCACCAGTTCACCTCACGTTTTAGCTTCTGCATTGGCGTAGCCCTCAACCACGTACTTCACTTTAGATGTCTACCAAGCAATGTAACAGTAGCCAAGTGGACCGGCAGCCAAAAATTTCCAATCTTTATCACGCTAGTGACAAAAAAACTAAATCAGCTGTTCTAATTCCTTGATGAATTTCACAAGTCAACATGATGTCAGCTTTACAGATGGGAGCTCTTCAACGATAGATCACAGTTTTCTTATGTATCAGTATCGCAATCTTACAACCGCAGTGTGCCCCCGAACTTGATTTGTTTTGCTTTCAATCAAGTTAAAAAACTAACATAAAGTCGTTCAACTATTTTAAATGGAAGTTCCCAATGCAGTTCCTACCTAATGTAATACGGAACACCTAGAAAGCCGAAGATGTCAATCTGGAAAGTCACATCCAGTCAAGAAGCCACCCATTGAAAATAACAGCATCCGTAACCTCCTCTCGCAGCAGCCCAATTGCCACACCAAAAGAAGAAGCCCCCTTGCCTTGTACTTGGGTTCTGAAAAAAGCCTACGCCGGCCTTGATTCCACAGAAACAACGAGGATGATAATGTGACTGAGGTTCCCACAGATCCTTCTTTGTGTGTGGCTGATGGGGAGGTATCGAGTGCTGTGATATCAGAGCACGGTCATTGTCATACAATGTCAGTGAGTTGATGGAAAATCTGATTCCCCTGTGCAAAAGTACGATAAGCAAGCGAGCTGTGTTTCTGGCATCATCTAAACCACAATGAGCACGCCCATGCCAGGTCAAGCCAGCCATCTCAACTGCCTCCCTAAGATTACATCTTAGACCTCCGAAAACTTCACAGAACGGGACTTTTAGGTTAATCCATCTAGTGAAAGGAAGAGAAAGAAAATGTCAGAATTAAGCATAGAAGGATCGAAGTCTGCACGATAGTTACATATCATTACCTCACCTGTTGAAATAAGAAGGCTTTTGAATTTTCTTATACCGACACTCAGATTCCAACATCACGCGGCAATCCCAGTTGGACCAGGTAACAACAGCGAAATTTGTGTTCTTTATGCCCTTCTTCTCTAGCCATTTGTCATGACTAAGAAGAGCCTCACTCAAAGTAACACCTCGATCTACCTAGAATCACCAAAAAGGAAAAACAAAATGGATTTAGAAGCCGTTATAATGATCAGGAAATTGATATGAGAAAGAAGATGCCATAATCCATAAGCATGACTGGAATGAGGGAACTCTCTAGGCAAACATGGGCGGTTTCAGTAAATGTGCATGGCAAGCACTGAAAGACAGTTGACTTGCCAGTTTGGCATGGTTTTGATGTATCATCAAAACTATATGAAAGGTTCTACACTGCCCATGGAATTTTAGCTTTATAAATATCAATGAATCGATCTAGTAACTTGAAATCCTTCGTCATCCCACATACCCGTCTTTACCCTTTCCCAACTTCTTTTAGCAGAAGATATGAAAGACAGACGTGCACTGGTAGCCCTTAAAACTTTCAGCACCACCATCAAGTATTAATTTCGTCTAATGTGCTCCTTTACAGACCAATCCATTTCACGAGACAAATAAATGAACTAAAATCTGTGGCGTCAGACAACACTCATCAACTAGCACAAGAATCCAGAACTGGCGGCATCCCCCATAACCAGCTCATACTGAATAGATCAATCTCACTTCCCTCAACATGCAAATGCATATGCTCCAACACCTTGTGTGCCAATCATCAGATAACACCTGCCATTAGATGCTCTTTTCAGATGTATAATTTGCAGAACATCCAAGCACTAAGCAGCCAAGGTTATAGCAGATAGAAAACTCTATGTCCTCTTTCCTATTTGCACCAGCAGAAATTCTACAGGCTTACGATATATTAAGAGGGAGACGTACAGAAGATGAAGTGGTGAACCCTCTTCCTGACTAAGTAGCAAGACTAACTCCAAGCCCTTTGAACATTGGTGCAATTAGACATGGAGAAAGGCAACACACTTTCATCCATGATTACAGCACTTCATCTATCACATCATAATCTGATACATGTTCCCCCATATAAGGCACACCTAGTAACCTTCCTCTTAATTGCTATTAGGGTTGAAAGTACGCAAAAAGCCATCTTTAGCCAACTGAAAATAAAAACTACAAATGATATAGGAAAATTTAAAAGCTCGCAAAAAAAAAAGCAACTCCTGGTGAGCCATGCTAATATCTACTGGGTAGAGTAAAAGGACTGTCATTCTTGACAGGTTCCGAGATCAACCAACAGAAGCCTCCCTACTAATTAGGACAAAAAGGTCAGGGTATCTGGAAAAAGACAATGCCCCTCATGGTCCCGTCTAGCCACACTAGGTAATACTTTCCCCAGACAAACTGTTGCATAATCAGAATAACAAAAATTTCTTCCATGCCAAGGAAAAGGTAATTCAACACAAACAAGAGATGAGAACCCTGCACTGAGAGTGGAGGAAAGAGCTGAATCCATATCTCGCACAAAGACAGTATTTACAAGCTAAGTTAGTTTATACTTAACATCAATCCCACAACTCTCCGACATTTTCCCTCTGCCTCAATTTTACAAGTAATGCATAAAAGAAAGATGACCTCTCCTCCACCATCTTTAAGCTAATTATAGGAAGCTGCAGAAGGAGTTGGAAGAACGGCCTATTCTTTTTTGCTACGCAATCAGGGGGTTAGAAGATCTTGACACTCGAGAACATAAATTAAGCTTCTCTATACTTCTTCATCCCATCAACCTGAGGGTAACGTGGTAGAAAATATGAACAATGAACAACAGAAAATCCAGCTTTCCCAGACAAAGAAAGAAAGAAAGAGAACGAAGATCGAACACGGAATTGAAAAAATCTGGTCAGTAGCAATGGAAGAGAGAAGAATGAGAGTGCAAGTCTCAACCATTAAAATTGTACTACGATTTTCACAGGCCAGCATCCTTAAGATACCAACCAATAAGTGATTATCAACAAAAGAACGGGCTTAAAATGATCGGGAAAACAGAACTAGATTGATACATACCTGAGATTGCTGGATACCAGTCAAATCTTTGCAAAAATCACTCAGATGCCGATTGCATGTTGGTCAAACATAGGTTTGGAAGCATGCTTCCAATTTGCCAGTCATGCTACTCACAATAACAGATGGGAATTCAATTATCTCTTGAGGATGGGGATTCTTTTCCTTGTCACAGGTTGCCTCGAAGTCTATGACCACAAAATACTGAAAGTCTCGGAACTGGTACTCAGGGAGGTAACGTTGAGAGAGCATATCTGGTGGACAACCATGAAAGCCATTCCCCCCATGGAAAAAGCAAAATTGACCCTTAGAAGAATTCATTTGGTATGGCTCCATCTGATGAGACTCAGGATACCGCCAGCCATAGTAGTAAGGATAATTAGGTCCATTGGGATGTTCACTTCTGCTAATTGACAAAACTTTCTTTGCGACATCTCCATCGGACTGACCACTAATTCCATCCTTAAGCTTGGTTACCCCGGAGAGTGTGTAGCTATTTTCCTGAAGGTTGTAAAGGAATCCATTGCTACAAAAACGTCCAGATGATGCCACGACATTCCTTTGAGCATCTTCTGTAAACCCAAATATATATAAACAAAAAAAAAAATCAGAAAATCACACATTGTTCCCTTTTTACTTACCAACAAAACAGATCCAAATGTACGCAGTTACGAAAGAGTAGTGTCAAATGATGTCACTTGAAGAAAGGAATTGTTGAGTGGAAGAATAGAAGGAAACCTCCTAAAGCACAGAAAACTCGGTAGCATACTCCCTATGATGTCCGATAAAACAAAAACAGGCACATCTTGTATGGCACCGCTCTTTTGTAACTGCAAGCAACACTTGCACTGCTCTTTTCTTGAACCGGGTGATAATTCAAGTGTGGCTGATGAATTTCACAGTTCCAGACAAGACAGCACCAAACCAAGCAATTCCGTCGCTGTCTATGAGCAAGAACGAGGTTATCGATATCACCCAGTCCAAGAAAACCAGGCACGTCCCAGTAAACATCGCATCGACCCATCTCGTCCGAGCTATTCACAACAACCGCAACTTCGTTTACCAGCAGAGCGCTCGGTCTGACTGAATAAAACAGTTCCCCAACACAACACCGAACGTCATCACCACAAGCCAAGCCAGCACCGACTTAAAATCAAACACATTCCTCCGTCCCACTAAACATCCCCAGTTGGCACGTGAAAGTCAACTCGCGCCGAATAAAAAAAAAAAACAACGCCTTACGGTCGTCGTCAAATCAAAGGACTGAGAAGAAAAATCAAGAATCTTGCGGACAGGGAGAGAGAGAGAGCCCGCACCTCTGTGATCAAAGTCCATCGCGGTCTCGTGCTTGATTGCCGTGATCCGCCACCAAACACATTAGATCTTCCTCCAAAGTATGTCCCAACCTGCACGCGCAAATCAAGCACCCTCTGCTCAATTCGCTCTGTTCTCTCTTGCTCGCACGCCAATACCACTGATGATCAACGCACGAAAGCTTCGAACTTTCACCCGGCGCGACTGCGGTTCGAGGATGGAAAGGGCGAGGGAACGCGAGAGAGGAAGTTGGTGTTATATAGTTTGTCGATTAGATCGTGTATGCGCAGAAGCAGCAACGCACTCCGCAGCCAAGGAGCCACTTCGGTGTCACGAGAGAGGAAAGTAGTGAGAGCAAGCTTGGGGCCCACGGCGGGCGAGGGACACCGAGAGAGAGAGAGAGAGAGGTGTCCGGTTTTTTTGTGGATTTGGTGGACACGTGTTCAACGTGGAGTGGTTCTCTTCGTTTGTTGTTTTCCGATGTTCGTGCAACGTGCGGTGGTCCTTGGCTGGTCAACGTAACCGCCGGCCCGAGATATTTTGTTTTTATTTTTATTTTTATGGCGGCCGTGTGGATGCTTGCTTGCTCTTTGTTTTTCTTTTCTTCGTATATTTCTCTTTTCAAATGAGTAAATTGATGTTGATTTTAATATCTTTGAAGATGATGAAATGGGAAGTAAATCGTGATTTTCTGGTGTTTTCCTTCCCTTTCTTGAAAAACATAGGTTAGATTTCATCATGAATTAATAAATTAATATTTTTAAGTCACTTTCGCTTGACTCCTCTCTTCACTTCGATGGAATACGGATTAACCCGACATATAACTTATGTGTATTGTCTTTTGGATTTTCTTTTTTTTTTGAGAAAATCATTCAATTTGAGATCTTAAGTATTAATTGATTTATCAAAGTGTATAATCACATGATGTAATAAGGTAAACGAGATAAACTCAAAAAGATAAATATTTATTAGGGGGTTATATGGAAAAAAACTGAGTTCGTGTAATATAAGATGGATTTTAGCTTACCAAGAAAAAGTCAGTATATTAAATTTTACACATGCATCAAACATTCGAGAAATCGTGATTTAAGAAGTGAGAGATCGAGTTTACCTTTTAGTGGCAAATTTGTTCTTCGTTCAAAATTTTACAGATATTTTGGATCCAAACCCGACCCGAAATAGGGTCCGAGCCCAGTACTACATCCACAAAAGAGGCCCAAAAGCCCATCCAGCAAAACGACGTGCGCTTCGGACATTCTTGTGCAAAACCTTTCATAAACCCTACGACGCACACATCACGGACACGGGGAACACGTTCGAGCTTGTTTGTCGGGGACACAGAGCGAGATAGAGAGAGAGACCGAGCATGGGAGCGACGAAGCCCGATGCGGCCGACTACGGGGCGTTGCGGGAGCTGTTCAGGCACCACATAGAGTCCTTCGACCACCTGTTGGATCGCGGCTTGGATACCATGCTCCTCAAGATCAAGCCCGTCCAAATTTTCGATCCCCTGTCCAACAAGACGCTTAGCAATATCCTTTTTTATCTGTTCGAATTGCTTCATCGCTGCGTTCATGTGAACTGGAAAATATGGCCCTTTGCCGGTTCTTACTAAATCAAATTGAAAGTTCTCATTTTTCTTTTCCATGTATTGTTGTTATTAGTTTTGATTATTGTTCTGGCTGCATACTCTTATACAAGCGCGGTTTTCTTTTATTTGGTGAAATTCTTGGTAGGCATCACAGTCCCCTCTGCATAATGTCTCCTTACTCTCCAGTCTGTTGATCTTTATAAATTTTCTTGCCTCATTGCTATTTCTAGCATATGTTACCCTTTGAAGGATTGGTTTTGAACTTACGGATAAAACCTCTTTCCTACAAGCAATTGTCTCTGCAGTCATGTGCGCTAATATTATATCATGGGCGACATTGGAAAGTTGCTCTTGTGGGTATCTGCAGTATAGTTGCTCGGTAGTATCTACTCGTCTAGTTCTTGCAAGGATTTCTTCAAGACGAATTCCTGTTTTAGGATCAACTGGTGCTCGTGTTTGCTTTTGCTAGAGTTCACTGGTCAACAAGTGGTGGTGAGACCAGTGGAATTATTTTGATAGTTGAAGTAAAGAAAATTTGGATGCTAATGTTCAAATCTTGGAATTGATATTCTAGTTTGCACTCTGTGCGAGCAATTCTTCTCCCCAATTTTGAAGTTTTCCCTCTTTTTTTCAAATTTTGGGACGATAAGGCAATTCCTTTTTTCTCTTATGCACTTGGTGCGAATTTCCAAGTCAATTGTGTGAACAAAGCATACAAGTTTCATCCTTGACAATTTAATCACTCTCGTTTGAGAACCCTCAGGTATATCAACCTCAAAAGGAGGGTGTTTCAAAGACGATCCGTGATACTCTCTTACCCTACGAAGTAAGACTGCTGCGGTTGATTTGAGTCCCGCTTGATTCATTTTTCTACTTGTGCGAATGGTTGGGCTGACTTAAGCTTATTTGTTTTGCATTTCAAATAGTGTAGGCAAGCTAAACTTTCCTACTCTGGGAAGTTCATGGTGGATGTCTGTTTTCAATACGACAATGGACCAGCTGTTATACGCGAAAAATTTAATTTCGGCTATCTTCCAATAATGTTAAAGGTTAGTCTTTTTTTTATTGCCGAAATAAGATTTCCAACATAAGAAATAAGTGGCAATTATGCCACCTTCTGCTGTAATGATGGGATTTTACTCATCCAGTAGCACTTTGCTTCCTCCACCAGACAGATTAAATCTCCCAAAGTGAAGTTCTCTTCTTTATACGGTTCTGCCTTACTTAAGAGCAGTTGTTGAACGAGTAAATCTGCTCTCTACGTGAATGGAGGTTTCACAGTTAGATGATTAAAGCTAATGCATCAGCAATGTCTTGATTGCCTTTTTTGCTTATTTGTGCTTGCACTTGCTTTTCTTGCACAGTTGAGATTCTTTCAGTATGTGTCCTTAATATTATGATCAAGTGATTGATATTTTTCTCCTCTCTAAATTGTGAGGCGGCTTGCATGCATTTTTCTCCTTGTAGAATTCTGTCTTATTATTTGGTGAACCAGCATTTTCCTAAACTTGCTTCATGCTAAGCTCCATAGAAGACACTGATGAGAAACCCGAAAATTGTGCCAGAATTTCCTCATTTTCATGTCTTTTGTCCTGCTTTTGTGATGTATTAGAAGCAGGCAATGGTTCAACTTATCTGCCCGACTATGAAATGTAATCTGGGTAACACCAGCGTATCGTGAATGCTATTCAGTGTGATAATGACTGTACAATCTCTTTAAATATGTCTTATAGCTATTATGCCTACATGCTGTTCTTAATCTAGTATCTTGAATGCTACCGCTCAAGTTGGTTGAGATCATGGATGCACTTGTCATGTTGCTGTGTCTTTTGGATATTGGATGTTATTTTTCTTTAGTTTGTACAGTTTTGCTTTTATGTTCCATCTTAGTTAGAATGCTTTGAATTATGGATAAATAGGTGCATCCTTTCCATACTGAAAACATTAAAGACTATATACATGTCAAGGGAGATGAAGAAGATCGGGAATGGTAGATGGTGATTGAATTAATCTGCATTTCTTCGAGTTAATTGAAGTGATTCTTGATTTTGTGATGATTATGAAAGATCCATACTGCCATGGTAGTTAAGTAATGGTTGAAGATTCATAATTCAATTTTGCTGCAGTCAAAGCTTTGCCACTTGAGTGGCGCTGACCCACAAAAGTTGGTTTCTTGCAAAGAGGAGTCTTCTGAGATGGGTGGGTAAGTTATTTTCTTTCTGTATCTTTAAATAGTGATATGAAGCATCGAATATTTGCTGTAGTAAGTTTGGAGCATTGCATATCCACTGGATAGATTATATGCTATTGTCTTTTGCTTTATTGAAAATGGAGATTAATTAGTTTATGCTGTTGTCTTTTGCGTTATTTAAAACGAGATTAATTATCGTTTATCGACAATCTCTTCTTTTCCTTCCCCCTGACAAGCTCTTCTTTTGCTTTATTGAAAACGGCGTCTTTTTTAATACAAACCCCCCCCCCCCCCCCCAAAAAAAAAAAAAAAAAAAAGGAGAAGAAAGAGAAAGAACGCAACACACACATGCAAACGAAGCAACCGCTGTTGTTTAGTGTGACCGTAGAAACTGCACATTTCTTTAGTTGTTTTGTATGGTGGGTTTGCCGCCATTTCTTTAATGTCGTGCTTGTGATTTTCATTGGTCATCTCGAGCGGAAACATTTATATTCCTTGTTGAATGACTAACTTACTACAGACTGAAATAAAAAATTGTCCTTGTTGAAAGCGGCAAGTATTGTAGAGATGCTTATGTTTAGTCATTCTATCAAAATTTGACAAATTCATTCTTTTGAAGCTATTTCATCTTGAATGGGCTAGAGAGGGTGGTTCGTCTTCTGATATTGCCAAAGCGGAACTATGTAAGCACATTCCTTTGCCAATTGTTGTTCTTCTGCACTAGCACTCCTGATTACATACTATATTTTGGTAGGGGATTGGACACAAATTGACCTCTGCACGCTTTCATTATTTACCTCTTTTTTTTTGGAAAGTTTGTTGTATCCGTCTGTTAGTTTTGCAGTTTTTCATTTCCTTTGACCTGTTTATTTTATTGTGATGATATCTGAGTTCAATCTATATTTCAGCCGATGAGCATGGTGCGGAATTCATTTCGTGACCGACGTGAAGGATATACAGACAAAGCAGTAGTAATAAGGTTTCATTTTTATACACCGTGCATGAAGTTGGTTTTAGTCATTTAAGTGGTTCATTTATTTGTACAGAATTGCATACAAATTTTCTGCTGTTTGACTCTAAAAGCGAGGGGTTAACAATAACACAGCATTGCATGGTAATTGGTAACTATCAATGCAATAGGCTGTTATGTTGGAGATTCACTGTTAAATGCCTTTACTGGTTTTTAGGCAATGATTGACCATTTTTCCGAATAGGTTTTGATTAAATCGTGCATGTTCTTAGTATATTTTATAAGCAGATTACCCTTAACTCGTGTTGGTAAGTCATGATTCTTATTGTTTTTCCTATGAAATTGAAGATGCCATCAGCTCTGACTTCTCTTATGTTGTGAGAAAGCCTAGTTTCCTTGTCCCATTGATCAAGTGTGATGTTTCATATGGCGATTTAAACTGTAACTTCCCTTGCTGTATTGGCCAGTGTGGTGGAAGCAAATACATTATCACTTTATGTGGGCTCCGATTTTGTTAACTTTTTGGTTTCTCTCTCGAATATGGCTGCTATTTTAGGAATATCCATATGATTTTGGACTATAGCGGAAGAGTGATGTTAGAGGAGGGTTGTGTGAATAACTGCTTAGCACAATGTTTTTGCCTGCTGAATTTATTCCGAACTTTGATTTGAGAAAATTAAGTCTTTTGTTTAATTATTAGCCAAATTTGTGTTGTCAAAAGTGGTTTTACCTATGCAAATTCTGTCTTCTATAATGACTTGCCACTTTCATGGGTTAACGCATCCAGGTGATTATGGTGGTTCCAATTCTGATTTAATCGCTTTTCAGGTGTGTCAGAGAAGACCAGTCTTCTGTGACAGTTAAACTATATTACCTTCAAAATGGTAGTGCGAGACTTGGATTTTGGTAAGATATTCTAATTCTTTAACTGGTGAATTAAACCTTTTTCTCTTGAAATGAGATTTTAACTGTTAGCTCTAAATGGTTTTTTGCAGGATTCAGGCTAGAGAGTATTTGCTTCCTGTTGGTGTTGTTTTGAAGGTGCTGTAATTCTTAACCTCCAATAAGAATATTTTTTGCCCTTTTTATCATCTTGGTTGTTTATGGCATGTTGCAAATGGATAGCTGATGCTTCTTTACTTCCTGGTTGTTAGTCACAGTTGACTTAGATATACAGCGGCAGTCTCATTTCATATCTTGTGTAATGGTGAATTGACCCGTCAAACTTTGTGCTAGATCTTTCATCTTGTTTATGAGTGTTGGCACCTTCTGCGATCCAGATGCATCTGAAGAAGAAAGTGGACTTGCGGTACAATCGTAGTGTGCATCTCTTGTATGTAGTAATTCCAATGAGTGCAATCTGTCTGCATTCCAGACTTTAGAAGCTTTTCCTCCTTATCTGGTGCAAGAAGGATGGACATTTGTATGGACCTTCCTTAGTCGATAGCCTTTCACTTTTAGGTTCTTATTTAGATGGCACTCAGGCGCTCAGCTTCCTTCCTTCCTTCGTCTGTCTAATTCCATGGAAGGATTTTTCATATACTTCCTTTTGTTTACTTTATCGCCTTTCATTTAATGATAGCAAATCTTGTTCAGCGCCTCAAATTCTGTTTGAATCTGTGTACTTTCTCGGCCCTTCCAATAACTTATAATAGATCTTATTTAGATGCCTCAAATTTTTTTTGAATACGTGTATCTGCTATGAACTTGTGGAGTGATCATTGGTTGCCGGAAATTTGCCGTGTCATGAATTAATTGGCCTTGGATCAGAGCCAGGATTGGCTTCTTCTGCCATCAAGTTTTTATTGACCCATTTTACCTTGCCCTTATTTGATGGTTGTGGATCTAGGCTTTAAGACTATAGGACAATGTTGTAGTGGAGGTCATTTTTCTGCTTTAGAGCATGAGAAGATGTTATGCAAATTAATACTTTTGCCTCCACTCTTGGCTGGCATGCTATGTATGTTCGTCTATGTTCTTTTCTTTCTCTTTGCTGTACTTCTCCTCATGTTATTGCTAATTGAGATCTTGACTATATTCAACAGGCACTTATCGACACCAATGATCATGAAATTTATGCTAGTTTGACATGTTGCGATAATGAGAAATATGGCAGAGGGAAGGGTGTTGTGGGTACTCAACTTGTGAGTGAAAGGGCTAAGATTATACTTGATGAACTTCGAGATCTGGCTCTTTTTACACGACGCCGATGTCTGCAACATATCGGTACTCTTGACATTTTTCACCATTTCTTTTGCTTAAGTATCTGTTGTATGACTAACAAAGTTTTACCCTATATAGGAGAGCATTTCCAACCTGTTATGGGTGGTCTAGAAAACGAAGGTTATATCTCTGTAAGTTTTATCACATGCATGGCTTTATTAAATTGTTATTGTTTTGTGTCTTCAATGGTGCAGTTTCCACCTTCATTTCTCTCTTCCTTCACAGGTTGCGGATGCTGTTCTTCGGGACTACATTTTTGTCCACCTTGATAACAACTATGACAAGTTCAATCTTCTCATGTTAGCTACTTTCCAACTTGCCTTGTTGTTTTCTAAAGAAATGGCGGCATGATATTCGTTCTAATAGCTCCACTTTTCATTATTGTGAATATGTTTCTGATTGTCTTTATTTTTTGTCCAGCTTTATGGTGCAGAAGCTTTTTTCTCTCATTGACCAGACTTCAGTTCCAGATAACCCAGATTCTTTGCAAAATCAAGAAGTTTTACTGCCTGGTCACCTGATTACAATTTATTTGAAGGTACAAGCTTTGTATCTTCTTTTCTTTTTTCTTTTTTTACTTTAATACACATTACTGAAGGATAATTAAAAATTGAACCAGATAAATGTGAAATTACATATATCTATGCTCTACTTAATGTTAACTTTTTATGAACTGGGATTGTGGATCACTTGTTTCTGCCATAAGCAAGCTTAATACCAGCCTGGTCATTAATGCGGATGCCCTTGGTCAAAACCCACTTTCAATAGGTTTTGACCATGGGTAGACCTGTGAACTCTCAGCTCAGGTAAGGTTTCTGACTGTCTTTGGCCCTAGATGTCCGCAGCTTTCAGGTTTTGGGCCCAGTGCCTCTTTACAGTGACCCAAGTTGTGTTTGCTATCTTGTGAACAAAAAAAGTTAGTGAGCTTGCTGCTAGTAGGTTTTAAAATTGCAGCCTTTTGATCTTTAGCATGTATTCCAAGCAAGAAAGGAACAGATGGTTTTTTTAACAAAAGCAAGGCGCTTAGTCGAACTATTTATCTGCAGTTCAGCCCCCTGATCCACTTAAAGTACAGCTAAATGTAGAGTTTTTTTAGCCTACATTCTCGGGGAACCAAAAATGCATGGTTGAAATTAATTTCTGCACATTTTACCTTATAAATGTAAACTGATGACTTAAAACAGGTAAATCGAAAGATTATGGATATCTAATCGAACTGATTATAATATCTCAATACTTAATGTGCTTTCTCAATGCAGCTGAAACTCAATAATTTCTTGCTTGTTTGTTACTTCTCCAGGACAAATTAGAAGATTGGCTACAAAAGGCAAAAAAGCTTCTTCAAGACGAGATAAAGAACAAAGGAAAAAACTTTGATTTCTGTAGCTGTATGTTTTTGTACTCCTCTCTCTCTCTCTCTCTCTCTCTCTCTCGCTCTCTCTCTCTCTCTCTCTCAAATTTGTGTTTCTTCTTAGGCCCTTGACTATTATTGGAATGAACCAATTTTCCTAAGGAATATTCTGTTCATGTGCTATTGATTGTGCTAATTGTTGAAGGATTTATGATTACCTTAAGTTGTTACTTCTAAACTTCTCTCAAGATGTAGCCCCCTCCCCCTGCGATTCAACTGGGTTGGAGCTATTATTGTGATGACTAATGGAATCACGTGTCGGTTGTTTTTTTCTGGCTTCAGTATCTGAGAAAGTGAGGGATTTTTCTCGTTCATAAATGCTGTTATTTTGTGTCCAATTATTGCCAACATTCTAAAAGTTCTTATGTCTGGTTTGTTTGTCCTACCTTTTGGTTTGTTTCAGAGTTCTTGACTAGGGTTTTTATGACATGTGATTATGTAGTGGCACATGTTAAGAAGGTCATGGACAAAAATCCTGGAAGGCAGATTGGTTCAGCCATAGAAAATATGTTAAAAACTGGAAGGCTCATTACACAATCAGGTCTGGATTTGCAGCAGGTGTGTATAACTTCTGGCACTACACTGGATTCTTTTAATACGAATGAGCTCACAGTTCTCTTGTCAGTGCCTTATCTCTTTCATGATATTTCCTGCAAGCAAAATACTGAGGGAGGTGAAGTGTATCATCTTATCGAACTTTTGGGTGTAATTGTCGAAGCACTTTTTATGACTTGTATCTTGGTTGGGACTTGAATTAATCGCAAGCTACATGTGACTTGCAATTTCTTCCTGCTCTTTAAATGGGTGTCTTTGCATTCATATTTTTGCGCTTCTTACTATTGGGTGAGATGGAACAGCAGTAATTCCATGGTCTTTTTCTGTATTGTCGTCTTTTAACTAGAGTGAGAACTTATTGCCTGTTTCTTGCTGTTTTTAAGGGAGGGTGCAACTGCTTCCAGAGTTCTATGATGGTTCCCATGAATACACTAGAAGCATAATAGGTTCGCTACAGCAGATTAGAAATAGGAAAGCTTACTCCCGAATTGATATCTCACACATGCATCCAACTAACATACATTCCTTTTTCTGTACTTGGGGGATTAATTTTCTTTTCCTTTTAGTCCTTCAAAACTAATGCGTTTCTACATGTTTACATATTTTCCTAGCTTTCATGTGGAGTTGTATGTTCTCTCTTACTAGTCTGAGAATTTGATGGCAATTGCCTTCTGCAGAAATTTCTAGCATGTGACAATTTGTTATCATCTTATGGTTATAGAATGTGGAAATAGGTTGGAAATAACTAAAGGATTTGTTCTTGAGTGGCATCTTGTTACTAACCTTATCACTTTATGTCCAATGTTAATTTATTTAATCTTGTGTCATATTTTTCTGATGTTTTAGCTATATTCTAGTAGTGCTTGACTAATGCTTGTATCCTGGATCTGCTTTATTAGAGGGCAGGCTATACAGTTCAAGCGGAGAGGCTAAACTTCCTGCGTTTTCTTTCACATTTTCGGGCTGTACATAGAGGTGCATCCTTTGCGGGGTTGCGGACAACGAGTGTTCGAAAGTTGTTACCTGAGTATGTGTTGTTTGGTAATCAGTTTGAACGTGTCTTAACTTTACTCTCCAATTCTGATTGCTCTTGACTTGCCCTCTCTCTTTTTCCCCCCTCTTCATCTTTTGGCATTTTGCAGATCTTGGGGTTTTCTTTGCCCTGTACACACTCCTGATGGGGAACCTTGTGGTCTGCTAAACCATATGACTTGCACCTGTAGTAAGTTAACATACCTTTTCCGATTGTTATCAAGAATTTTATTATTCCGTGAGATGGTCTGAATGTTTTCATGTCTTAGGACAAAATTTTCTGGCCTTTGTGTTTTGAAAACTGCTATAGCATCTGGAAGAATAGTTTTCAGAACAAGTTAGTAATATTAGGTTTTCTTAACAAATTGACATTAACCAGTTTTTAAAACGAGTGCCTTTAGCAACCATAGTCATCACCAGGAATGTGGCTTGGCCCCATGGTGGTCCACCTTTTACCAATTTCCAAGACATCTTGGGTTCGATTTTATTCTTCCTCCTTCCGCATCTTACTTGTAAAATCTAAAAAGAAAAAAGAAGTTGCTGGAGCCAACAATTATTTTTAGCTTGCAAAACTAAAGAAGTGCTTTTGTACGCTTCCAACTAGCATATAAAGGCCCTTGACATTCCATATATTTCTGCAACTGTTTTCTTTTACTAATTTATTTATCATATGATGGCAACACGCATCAGTGATGTATATTCTTTTTTCAGGGATCACATCCTTTTTTGATTCAAAAGGAAACATTCGAGATTTTTCCAAGATAAGAATTTCAATTCTAAATGTTCTGATTGGAGTTGGAATGACACCTTCACTCCCCAAAATCGCTGAAGCTGGCCCTCCTGAAGTTCTCTCTGTCCTTCTAGATGGGCGTGTTGTGGGCTCTATTCCCTCTGCTGAAGTTGAAAAGGCTGTTTCTTATTTGCGTAGATTAAAGCTGTCAACTACTTCAGGGGTCCGTGTTTCGTCAAATCTTTCTGCTTTTGTAGTTTCCAACTGCCCCACATCACTGCTCCATTTTTTTTTGTCCTCATTGTGGTACATGAAATTGCAGATTCCTGATGATCTGGAGGTAGGATATGTTCCTCTGAGCTTTGGTGGGGCATATCCTGGTCTTTATCTATTTACAAACCCTTCAAGATTTGCACGCCCAGTTAGAAATATATCTGCTCCTGTAGATGAAAGCCAAAACATTGAACTCATCGGTCCATTTGAGCAGGTTATTTCAGGATGAGTTTTTGTGCTGGATTTTCTTAGGCGGTCGTATTTAAACAGTTTATGCAATTTTTAGGTGTTTATGGAAATTAGATGCCCTGATGGTGGAGATGGGGGAAGAAGAAATGAATTTCCTGCAACTCATGAAGAGATTCTTCCAACTGGAATGCTCAGTGTGGTTGCTAACCTCACACCATGGTCTGATCATAATCAGAGCCCACGAAACATGTACCAGTGCCAGGTTTTCATTATAGCTTCTTCACTTGTTTTCAAAAATCTCTTTTCATTCTCCTGAGGCCCAAAGATGGTCAGTGGGACCCTTAAGTAAATCTGGCTAATATTCTGTTGTTGCTTTTGTTGATTGTAACTTCAGATGGCAAAACAAACAATGGCTTTCTCTTCACAAGCAATTCATTTCCGTGCGGACCAAAAATTGTATCATCTTCAGGTATATATCTAATTCTTCAAATATTTGCAACGGTTCTTTGTATTGAACTTGGTAAATGGATCGTCTGTTCAGAATTTCTGCATGCTAAGTTGTTGATTGACATCCGTGACCAATGGCCATTGCCTTTTGGAACTTATTGAGTGCATGAACGTGTTCAAGTCTGATCTGGAAGTCGGCATGTGCAGCTAATTTTTTTGTTGTTATAATCAATCGATGAATTTTTAGTTTGTATCTGTGGATGCTGCTTGTGTTATTTCTCTTAGTATTGTTTCTCTGAACCTGTACCTTGGGGCTTTGCAGACTCCTCAAACTCCAATAGTACGAACAGGTGCGTACACAAAGTATTGCATAGATGAGTATCCAACCGGGACAAATGCAATTGTTGCTGTGCTGGCTTATTCAGGGTAATGCTTGGAATTAACTCTGTAAAATTCAAGGTGATGGATATATTTGCTACATTATTTTATGCCCTCGAGTATTAACTATATGTTACTATCAGGTATGATATGGAGGATGCTATGATTCTGAATAAGTCATCTGTAGAACGTGGAATGTTCCATGGACAAATATACCAGGTTTTTCTCTTTTTGCTTAATCCATTATTAGACGAACAGACTCCTGCGATTACTCTTCCTACGTCCCACCTCTTTAGCATGTGAGCACATGTATTTACCCTGTGTAACACTTGGCAAATATTCTTTCTCCATGAGCTTTTGAGACGGTGAAAAGCTTTTCCATGTGGAGTGGGTACATTCAACCTTATTTATATGTCTATCAAGTGAAAGTGGGCAAGTTTGTTTGTTGGTATGACCTGTGAAGGAAACATGTCTATGAAAGCTCATTAACATGTGTATCAAATTAAGCAAAATGTCTCGATTCATGTCAACCGTTAATGCTAAAGATCCAAAGAGTAAACTCATCAAAATGTTGACTAAATGGTTGGCTGACCATCAGCATCAACTGACTCCATCCCCTGAAATGCTGTACTGCTCTTTCACAACATTTGAAAGATGTCAAAAGAAATTCCATGGTTTCTTGTAAAGAAGCAAATCATCAAACCTTTGATAGCCATGGCCATTGAATAATTGAATTTGTTCCCATCCTAGCAAATATGAAAGTACTCAAGAATAATTAGGTTGAAGTCATGGTAGAGTAACATGTAAGACATGGTCACCTATAATCTGGTAACGTAAACAGTTCTTGGATGCTCTTTCCATCTAAAATATCAGGTTATTGGTAGGATTGCATGTAATTACTTATGTTTAAAGTATTTTAAAGTTGATAGAGCACTTGGTTATTTTAAAGTGTTTTAATTTTGCCAGTGGTAGCTGGATATATTGTCTTATAAACATGCTGGGTTTTGGTCTTTTTCTCTACTTCTGTATATGGGTTCTCTGATCCCATGAATTTGTTTCTTCCTTTTTGTGGAAGACATTTGCTAAAGACATAAACTGTAAGCAGCAGAACCTGCAATTATGGAATTTGTGCATAAGATTCAATTTGTTACAATCTCTTGAAGTAGACATGTGTGTTTCAAATTTTTTTCTGGGACTTTATGTGCTGGGTTGTTGTTTGAACTGATTGTAATTTTGCTACAGACAGAGACCATTGACTTATCTGAGCTAAGCAGCAAATCTGATCGAGCACAGAGGATGTTTAGGAGAAGTAACACTGATAAATCAGTTCACCCTTGGATTGATTCTGATGGACTTCCATACGTTGGTCAGGTCAACAGTCTATTTCATGCTGTCATCACTCTTTTCATCTGCTGAATCCTTTTTCTTAGAAATTGATAAACTCTTTGACATTTCTCTTTTAGATGATACATCCAAACGAGCCGTATTGCAGTATATATAATGAGGTGACAAATACTACCAAAAACCATCTACGAAAGGGGTCAGAATCTGTGATAGTTGATTATGTGGCTGTTGATGTGAAAAATAAGAAAAGTCTTCAAAAGGTCAGTGGACATGAAGAACCTTTTTGAGTCTTTTCTTCCCTGTTGATTTCTTCTAATTGCAGCATTAACATTTCTTGATATAATAATGTAAGGTTTACTGGAGCAAATTCCCCCAGATAATGTTCTTTTGCCGGCTAAACAGATGAACTGTCGTACTTTCTCTTTGAGTTGATCTTTTGGAAGGTGCTGGAGATAGTGCCAGAGATCCCATTGTCTCTCTCTCCCCCAACCTCGTAGGTCTGGGAATTCAGTCTCTATCTCGAGAGAGCCCTATTCGTGTAGATCAGTACTTATTATGACTGCCATGTGTAGTTCTCCTGGTGTAGCAGTGTGCATAATCTCTCTACCTACCTAAAAACGTGTAACCGCGTCTTTTGCTTGCTGACTGACTTGGAGGAGTTGTGACCATTAACACATCAAATGTGAAAACAAACATACACCAGTTCTGGTTATACTTTGGTCTATGGCAGGATCTGACTTGACCCAAAATTGGGTGTAGAATTGGATAATATGTTGTGATTGTTTTTAAACATAACAGGTCATTGTGGAGATAAAGAAAGAGGACTCTACAAAAATTTAAAGAAAGAAAAGAGGACTTTAAATGTGATTTTATTTGATATTCTGAAAGATGGTTGTCTGAGTACTGAGTAGTGTTCCTTACATTTATATTAGAGATACTGCGTCCAGGAGTTTTGGAACTTTTTTCTGTTGTTACAGGCTCTCATGTTTATGTTGGTATTTCGCGGATATTCAGGCCTACTTGGATTTTAAAATTTTTGTTCAATTCCATTTGATATTTGGAGTTGAATTGGTCTTTTCGCAGTGTAGAATTTCACACACTTGGTGTATGCCAGCAAATAGGCTTTTTGTGAAATAGCTAGTCCTTTCAAAGGTTCTTCTTTGTGCATCGAAATGCTTTTGCAATGCAACATGAATTATAATTGCATGTTATCTTTCTTTCTCCCCCCTTTTCCTTTCTCCTTCACAAACTTTTGGATGTGGAGCGTGGGATGGTCTGTCATTTTACCTTTTCTTATTATCCCCTTTTGAGCAGGCAAATATACGTTTTCGGCATCCAAGGAATCCTGCAATTGGTGACAAATTTAGCAGTAGGCATGGGCAGAAAGGTGTTTGCTCACAGTTGTGGCCAGATGTGGATATGCCTTTTTCAGGAACGACGGGGATGCATCCAGACTTGATAATTAATCCCCATGCATTTCCTTCCAGGATGACAATTGCTATGCTTCTGGAGTCGATTGCTGCTAAGGTACTGCTAACAGTAGAATAGCTTAGATGGAATTTATCATGAATACAACATTTTGTCTTCATGGTGGAACTGAAGTTGTCGCTGTGTTGCTATAATTTATTGCTTAGTAGGGGTAGGGTTCGAGATATGTATAAATATACATATAAAACTTAGAGAATTCAATAACTTGTCTTGCAGGTGGGCAGCTTAGATGGTGAATTTGTCGATGCAACTCCATTTGCTAGCTCTGATAAGAAAAGTAACGGAGAAGAGAAACCTGAATCTGAATCGCTTGTTGATCAAATCGGGACCAAGTTAAGGAAGAAAGGGTTCAATTACCATGGGGTGGAAGTGCTGTACAGTGGTGTTTATGGAACGGAACTCACGTGTGAGATCTTTATTGGACCTGTGTATTATCAACGACTAAGGCACATGGTCTCGGACAAGTTTCAGGCAAGTATCTCTTTCTGTTCCCTCCATGCACACGGGTGATTTCATGACTATTGAAGGATGAACTGACATGAAAACCTGTCGATTTCCACCCAAAACCTTTCTTTTCCTTTTCCTTACTATTTTTCGGAAGAGAGTTGGGTTTTCAGAGGGGAAAAGTTGGGGGGGGGGGGGGGAATACTTTGTACTTCTGATCCATGAAGTGCAGCTCTTGATCCTTGGATGTGCTTATTTGGAGCCCAAATCTTTTCGAAAGAGTTGCTAAATTGGCATTCAATTCCCATTGTCGTATTGTCATCTAGAGCTGCCATTCATTTCCATGCATACCTGCGATAGCAAGGATTACTACTAATTTTTCTCTCTTTCCTTTTTGGGGCTAAACGAATTGGATTTCTATTCTTAATTTGCAGGTTCGCTCCACTGGAACAGTAGACCAGGTCACACGGCAGCCCATCAAAGGAAGAAAGCGAGGTGGAGGCATCCGATTCGGGGAGATGGAAAGAGATTCCATGGTTGCACACGGGGCGGCATATCTATTGCACGACAGGCTACACATGTGTTCCGATCACCATATTGCTGACGTATGCTCCCTGTGCGGGAGCATCCTCACCACAGACTTTGTCCAGCCTCAAAGGCGTCCGGGCCGGGAGATTGGAGGGCTCCCACCTCTCAGGGCTCCTAAAAAGGTCACCTGTCACTCATGCCAGACGAGCAGAGGGATGGAAACCGTCGCAATGCCTTACGTTTTCAGATATTTGGCTGCTGAGCTAGCAGCGATGAACATCAAAATGACCTTGCATATAAGCAATGGAGCTGGGGCCTGATTCTTGTTACCGCATTTTCTAGGCGTCCACCCAATTTTTGAAATGCCAGGAGGCTGGTGCTATGATGGTTGAGCGGGTTCCAATTCATACTCATTTGATCGACGGACAGAATGATCTATCTCCCCAACAGCAGGAGCACGGCAAGCCTGAATCGATTGGCGCAACAGCCTCCATGGAGAACAACTATAGTATAGGTGGAATATCATTTGTTGTTAGTGTAGGAATGAACTTTCTAGTGTCTGCCCAATGGGGGTGAATGACTTAGCAACTTAGTGATCCGTAGCCTTTGTGAAAAGCCTGTTTCATAGGGGAAAACATGCACGAGCAATCCTCTCAAAATAGCAAGTTCTTCTGTTTAAGGTTTCCTGTTCTTGTAATTTTTGACGAAGGAGTTGGGTTTTGAAATAGAATTTGGCAATCCAATTCAACATGTTTATATAAGGATGCGTTTGGTAATTATTTTGTTCTTCGAAATAATTTCGATGAGAGGCAGGTGGCAGCAGGAGATGGTGGCCGGTGGACGGCTGGCAGTGGCCCACGGTGGCCGACAATGGGAGGTAGGTGGCAGCCGGAGACGATAGTTGGTGGACGGCGGGTAGCGGCCCACGGTGGTCGACAAGCGGTAGCGGGGGGAGGGCAATCAGCAGCTAGAGACGGCGAATAGTGAGAGAAAATGGCCGATAGACAACGGGTGGTGGCGTGAGACAGTGATCGGCGAGTGGCAAATGGATGGTGACGGATAGTGATGGACAACAAGTGGGCGACCGGTTAGCAGTGAGGGCGAATGATGGAAATAATTTTTATTTCTTATTTTTGTTCTAGAAATAGAAAAGTAGAAATTTTTTGCTTCTCATTTTTGTTCTAAACCTATTTCTGAAATCAAAATTTGTTTCAGAAATAAAAAAAAATAAAATTACATTACCAAATGGATTTCTATTCCAAACCTGTTTCTGAAATAAAAAAATAAAAATAAAATGATTATCATTCGTAATCTTACTTTAAAGGACATTGTCAACTCGAATCGAGAAATCGGTATTTCTATGTGAAAAATCGTATTCATAAATATTTTGAGTGCTATAGGGAAACTCTAGGATAGATTGCAATTCGGTCAATTTGTTGAATTTAGTGCTTAGACTACGTGAAAATGAAGCAAATGGCATGACTACATTAAACATTTATCAATAGTTTAAGGGCTATATTGAATACATTAAAAGTTTATGGACGTCATTGTAGAATGTGTCAAAATTCATGGACCATGAAGCTTCGGGTTTTAGATAAGAATAATGCGAAAAATTGAATTAAATAATTTTTTTTATAATTCAATCACAATATGATATTCAAAATATTTTAAACAATTATAACAGTTTCTTAGGGTTTTAGGCAGGACGGAGGGTTTTAGAGTTCAGACCGACATTTCTCCTCTCGTTCCACCGCAGCGACAATGGCCACAACTCCCGATCAAGAACCTACGAACTTGGAGCGATATGAATCCATGGAGGATTCGGAGGACGAAGAAGAGATCGGTGGCTGGGATGACGACGAAGACGAAGACGAAGATGAAGAGTCCAGCTCGAGTTTCCTCTGCTTGTTCTGCGAGACCGTGTACGGCTCCTGCGCTTCCCTGTTCGATCACTGCTCTTCGGCCCACCACTTCGATTTCGATGGCATTAGGAAGGCCTTGGGGCTGGACTTCTACGGCTCGTTCAAGCTCGTCAACTATGTCCGCTCGCAGGTCAGTCAAGATTTGGCCTTGGAATTATCATTGCGAGGTTGAGATATAGCAAAGCATTCCCTTTTCTCGAGTATCAATTCTATCTTTTAAGGAAGTAGCAATTTTGTCTTTTGCTTTTGTTTGTGTATAAGCTTTATTGAATCTTGGTTAACGAAGCTGTTTCAGTTTGAGAGAAGCTTCAGTTTGCTTCCCTGAATCTTTGGTGATTGCGAGTTTCTAGCTCCAATCACTGATTTTAGACAGCTTGGCAGGTAATTTTGAGGTCTGAGGCTTCCTTCTCTCTATTTTCTTTCGTGCTAGGTGGCTAAAAACCGGTGTTGGAGCTGCGGGTCGGAATGCACCTCGAATCAAGATTTGCTGAATCATTCACATGAAGCATATTCTGTGGAAGATGTTAAACTTCGTATAGACGACGATGAATATCTCAAACCCTTCCTTGAAGAGGATCCACTCCTGTACAGCTTTGATGAAGACGAAGTGGGAGAAGATGACTCTTCTACGTTGGTCGACAAAGAGGAACTTGTGAAGGACTTGAGGGAACTTGCGAAGGACTGGAGGGAAGTTGAGGGTATCTCCTTGAACTTTGAGTTGCCTGTTGACGAGGCTGCATCTTCTTCTGAACCTACAAAGGGAGGCGGATGTCGAGATGTTGCATCAACTTCCAACGGTAAAACAGAGACAGCTGGTTCTGTGAATTCCTGTAACCCCCTGAGAGGGGCAACTTTTCTGCCGAAGGAAATGGGAAGTGATCTGAAAATAAGAGCAGAAGTCAGATCGTCCAATGGTATTTATGAAAATGGGAAAGAAGGAAATTGGTTGAAAAGGCGCACTGCAAACGATGTCAGGTCTGTGAACGAGAACTATTTTGGGGCTTACAGTTCATTTGGCATCCACAGGGAGATGATTAGTGACAAGGTAATACGGTTTTTTTCTTAATCTCTGGCCGGTAAAGCTTAATAGTCTGTCAAAAAAGTTGGATTTTTATTCCAGCTTATGTTCCCTGAGAAAGTTTTCATTGGGAAAGAGATGGTTTTTTCTTTCATTTTTGTGCCATTTTTTTCCTGGTAAACGAGGAACTTTTTGCTTGATTTAGTGTTTCTGCTATGAGAGTTTAACTTGATGTTCTCTGCATATGCAGGTGAGAATGGATGCGTATAGCCAAGCTATCCTGAGGAATCCTTCTCTCGTGAGTGATGCTGTTGTAATGGATGTAGGATGTGGAACTGGTATTCTAAGGTTAGTTGGCGTTTCTTTTTATCAGATGCCGGCTCCTTATAGACATGCATTTATCTGTAAAAAATTATCTTTAGTATTATGTATGATATAAGTAATGGACATAAATGAACTTTCTTCTATTAGAAAAATTCATGCATTGCTCTTTGCTCTTCATTTCTTCTGTCTGCTTAAATTATGATTCCTCTTGACTTTGGTGATGCTAGTGCTTGGTACGCCCCCCCCCAAACAAAAGAAAACTCCCAAGATTAAAAGCTGTTCTCCTGCATCCTTGTGTGGATATCAATACCTTCGTCAGCTATATTGTGATGGTCATACATAGAAGGCTTGGGCAGAATAGTCCTTACTTGTATAGGTCATGCTGCATTATTAGTTGTTCATCCTTTATTTTAAGCACCATTATGTTCAGTATAAGATTAAAAATATCTCAATATCTCTGTTGTGGTTAGATTGGCTCTTTTGGGTTATAAAACCTTCAACCAGGGTATTCTCATTGCAGGATGAGCTGTGCTGGGACCTTAGTCATGTTTTCTCTTGATTAATGTGTAGCAATTGCATGCACAGCTCACTCAGTTATATTACAAATAAGTTTTCTGCTTCCACTGCTGTTTGCATTCGGTTTTGATCTCTCAGGTCCCCTCTCCCAATGCTTTTGATTTGAACCCATCTTCTAGCAAGCCATTAAGATGCCCGAGTTTGTACCATCTATAAGCCACCCGGTGTTGCTTGCTCAAATCATTTTATCTATTTAAAATGGTCAATTTCAAGTGTCCCTAAGTTTGATAAATTCAAGTTGTGGGTGTTCACTTTATCCCTCACTTATGATGACCTCATATTGGTAATGTGCACCACCATGCTCACTTTCAAATTAATCGCCATTGTTAGCTTATTTGCTGCTCAAGCTGGGGCCTCAAAAGTGATTGCAATTGAAGCCAGTGAGAAGATGGCTGGTGTAGCTACTCAGGTAAAGTTTCTCCTGTCAGTGGATCTCTTGTTGATTTTTGTGCCTCACCTATTAGTTTTTGCAGCACACTTTTTATCTCCCTTGTTGAATTCTCCACTTTCTCCATCCTGCTTGATCACTGCAGATTGCAAAAGACAATGGCCTCTGGCGGAGTGGGAGACCAGATGGATGTAATGATAGTTGCAAAGGCGTCGTGGAAGTTGTTCATAGCATGGTTGAAGAGCTTGATAAATCCATACAAATCCAACCTCATTCCGTGGATGTGCTAATCAGTGAGTGGATGGGATATTGCTTACTATACGAGTCCATGTTAAACTCAGTCCTATATGCACGGGATCGATGGCTGAAGCCAGGAGGTGCCATACTCCCTGACACTGCAACTATAGTAAGTTGGTTTTTCTTTTTTCCGGTCTTAAATCTTTATGCTGATATTTGCAGCTACAGAGGGTTATGAAATTGCCTCCTGTTTCTTTCCAGTTTGCTGCAGGATTTGGAAAAGGTGCGACGAGTATTCCTTTTTGGGAAGATGTCTACAGCTTCAATATGTCTTGCATTGGCAAGGAAATTGTTGAAGATGCTGCTCGATATCCTATAGTTGATGTTGTGAATGATGCTGATCTAGTCACTGATGCAGTTCTTCTTCAGGTTAGTGGTGGATTCCTTCTGTTTATCTATAAGGTTATGTGAAGAGCAGCTTCCTAGTTGATTGTAATATTACCGCATGGGGGAAAGTGGGGTCCATATTTTTGCTTTCTGCTTGGGTGCGTTTATTTCTTCCTAGTCTGTCTCACTAATCCAACTGCAAGCAAGCTGATGGAGTTAGCTATCCACATTCTGTTCATGTTCCATTTAACACGTCCAACAAAGCTAAATAGTCTCCTTATCTCACGAGTCGCAGCGATGCTACTATCCGGGCTGGGGTTGGATATCTTTTATTTGGTGTCCTCTCTCTCTCTCTCTCTCTCTCTCTCTCTCTCTCTCTCTCTCTCTCTCATGTCTTCTGATGTCACTTCAAAGGAAAATCTGGTGATGAGTAGTCCTTTAGGGTGTCTTAGCAGCTTGCATCCAAACAAAGTTTTTGCAGCTGATCAACTATCTTCTGTCTTCCCTCAACTTATTATTGATCTACGGCTTTGCGATGGTGGTTTTTATTTTGCTTCAGGCTTTTGACCTTGTTACAATGAAGCCTGATGAAGTGGATTTTACATCAACTATCGAGATAGTACCAAATTTGGCTGGTCTGGCAGACAAAGATGGCAAACCAACCTGGTGCTATGGAGTTGTTTTGTGGTTTGAGACTGGGTTTACCAGCAGGTTTTGCAAGGATTTTCCAGCCGTATTATCCACTTCCCCAGCTACCCCTAAAACTCATTGGGCGCAGACAATCTTGACGTTTTGTGAACCTATTGCAATGTCATTGACGAGGCCCTGTGCTGACAGGCTTGCTCCAGTTGGTACTGATGCCTGTCCTGCCGAGAAAATTCGCTTAAGAGTAAGCATAGCACGTGCTCCCGAGCATCGCAGCATCGACATATCACTGGAGGCTGTTGGTATTGACCTGGCTGGTAGGAAGAGAAGTTGGCCTGTGCAAATATTTAATCTGTGTTAGGAATTGAATGTACCGATGATGTCCATGATTAAGGCCTTGTTCCCTCTTCTTTGAAGCCTGGAAGGCTTAAAATTTTGTCTTTATAGCATGAAGCACTCAATCATTTTTGTTTTTCTGCTAATTGCTTGAAAAGAGAGTTGTTTCTTGGAAAGATGTGAATGCCTTTCTATTCACGGGCATACAGGACCTTGTCAATTTGAAATTTGAATTTTACCAGCTTATATTGATGATGATCATTCTGGTAAATATCGATCACTTAACCACGAATACAAGTTGGTAACATATTGATCAAATTGTATATCTGCAAAATGATATGATTCCATGGATATTTATTGTGGCTCAATATCGATAGCGGATAAATTTTGATAATTATCTGTCAAGTCGCCAATAAAGTAGACATTGATTAATTCAAGAGTAAGCTGGAAACTTTGTATTAAAAGTAAAGCGCACAATTTTCACGAAATATTTCAATTTAATGTTCGTATATAAGTCTATCTTAATTCAACGACATGGTTGATTAACTCATGATTATATAACATTCTAAATTTTATTATAATTTAGCTAAAATGCTCCAACTCCGGCTGCTCGAAAAAATCAAGTGTTTGCCAATTGACGAATATTTTCCGACCGATGCGTTCGGATAGACCGACTTAGCCATTTCAATCCTGTATTTGATGTAATGTCCCGCACGAGCCGTCTTTTGAAAAAGTGAGTTTACTCCGAGCTTTTGTCTGAAATTTTCCCTAAAGTGAATTTCCGGGTTGGCGGTTCATGATCATTGGGCCAGTTAGCAAATATATGTCAAGTCAAGGGTTCAATTTTGCACGATTGCACTATTTAAACAGAAAAGAAGAGAGAGAGAGAGAGAGAGAGAGAAAGAGGGGGGAATCTGCGTGAGCGAAGTACCTGGCGGAGCGAAGAGAAGTCGAACGCAGGGCGAGTGAGAATGGCGACGGGGGAAGGGAACGGAGGAGGGGGAGTGGAGTGGCACTTGCGGCCTCCGAACCCGAAGAATCCGGTCGTCTTCTTCGACATAACCATCGGCACCATCCCCGCCGGTCGTATCAAGATGGAGCTCTTCGCCGACATCGCCCCCAAAACTGCCGAAAACTTCAGGTCCCCCTCTCTCCCTCTCTCTACGTCAGTCGTGTTTGATGCTTCTTCTTCTTCGTTTTTTTTCTTTCCTTCCCTTTTCAAACTCCGGGTTTGGTTGATTGAACGAGTTTGTGTTGCGATTTTTCCAGGCAGTTATGCACCGGGGAGTACAGGTAATTGGGCAAACTCGAACTACTTCATCGTCCTTACGAGGAAAAAGAAAAATCTTGAGGATTTGTCTAGTTTACTGAAGCTTTCCTACGTAGTTAGCGTCCCATATATTGAATCTGCCTCAGAAGAGATTCGGGTTATTTATTTCGGTCCGATATGGGAGCCGGAGTGCGCAAGTTTGTTTTTCGAGGCTTTAGTCTCCCGCTCTTGACAAGTCTTTGTTGCATGTTATGCGTGTCCTCGGTTGGATTCCTAGATTCGGGGGTCGGTAACTTGTCATGGGTTTTTCAGTCTGCTGGCTTGGGACCCGTGACTTAGAGTGAATAGGCTCCTTTTGCAAATTAGCCCCTTATTTCCGGGCACACGTTTTTTTATTAGCCCAAATGGCTTTTGAACTTGGTGGCTTGGCCAGGTGAAGCTTAGCTCTAGTGACTCGTTTGCTTCAGATGATCGCTGCGGTAGGCACCATTTATCGGTTTTAGTTGGGCAGAGATGCATTGTTAATATTATTTTGGGTTGGCAGATTATTGTCTTTCTGATGCTACTTTGTTGTCGCCACTTGCCATCCCATGTTTGTCTTATAATTTTGTATTAGCCGACTGCTAGTTCAATAACTTCATTCAATGATCAACTTTCTTAGCACTGGCTCAAAATTTTGGCGAATCATCTGCGCATTTATTTGGACGGGCAAACTTGAAATTTTAAGTCCATTTATGTGCTGATGGAGGATTGTGTTTCAGTGGAATTGTCCTTTTACTCATTTATCATCTCCGTGTCTTGTGGATTAAAATTGGCAGAAAAGCTGGTCTTCCTGTCGGGTTTAAGGGATGCCAATTCCATAGGGTTATCAAGGATTTCATGATTCAAGCTGGTGACTTTTTGAAGGTAGACTCAAATATGTTTTAATCTTCAACCTTCAGTTTGACTGATTGAACTGCTTGGCCAAGACTAGTGTAACTTGTTTCTGGGATGGCTTTTTTCATTTGCTTCCTTTGTATATTCCAAGCTGACTATTTAACATTAAAGACCAGCATGATGCTATGGCATTTGGGTGTGTTTGTGTGTGTGGACATGCATAGCGTATTACTCTGAACATTAAGGAAATGGCAAAAGAGATAGTATCCTCAAATTTTTCTTTTTATATATTCTTGTAATTGCTACACATAGAACGTTGTTTAAATTTTTTATGAATTAGTGCTTTGGAGTAGTTCCTTACTGCCATTTTGAGCTTTAGAGGATCCTTGTTATATTTGAATGTATTTCTTCTAACCCTGTGATAAAGAAACATAAACCACTTTTTACCATTTGCAACGAGAGTGGAAGTTTGATTTTCTCTGTAATTCTTTGACAGCCAATGCGTTGCTTTGCAGGGTGATGGAAGCGGATGTGTTTCCATATATGGACACAAGTTTGATGACGAAAATTTTGTCGCCAAGCACACCGGTCCTGGATTATTATCAATGGTACTTCCATGGCTCTAACTGTGTGTTGTATTATTGGCTTGTTTTCTTTTATAGAAGATCCCATGCAATTCTCCTTAGTTTTAGGTGTTTTGCCATTTTAAGCAGATTATGTGTTCGGAATTTCGATCTTGTTGCATATCCAAGAAACTTTTTCTTGTTTTATTTTCTGATTCTGGTGCCTGATCTGAGAAGTTCTGCTCATCAACATCTGGATCTAGCATTCAACACATCATTGTGGTGGCTCTTTCAGTTGCATGGATCTTCTTTCAATAGTAGTCTCTTTTGTAGTCCTTACAGTAGGTTCTCAAGTTTTCTGTCTGAGCACATGCGATAGTCTTTTTGGATAGTGGTAACAGCAAATCAATTTCTTTTTCAGGCTAACAGCGGACCCGACACTAATGGATGTCAGGTAAATCTCTCTCTCTCTCTCTCTCTCTCTCTCTCTCTCTCTCTAGCACTTGCACACCCTTTCTTCGAGTCTTCATAAGGGAAGTAATCGTGACAGTAGTGTATGTTACTTGTCTGTGTATTGTATGAATCTGCACACATTTTCAATGCTTGTTAGGGTAGTAGAAAATTTACAATTGCAACTTAAGCTTATCTTGCTTTTTGTGTGCACTGGATATCATCTTTGACATGTACGTCTTGCTACAGTTTTTCATAACTTGTGCGAAGTGTGATTGGCTCGATAACAAGCATGTCGTCTTTGGGGTATGACCACCAAAACCACCGTTAGTTGTCTTTTATTTCTTTTCCTTGCCAAATTTCCGAGTTATTGATAGGATGCTGAATCTTTTTTGTTTTTGGTCTTGTAGAGAGTGCTCGGCGATGGTCTTTTGGTTGTGAGGAAGATCGAGAATGTAGCTACAGGACCCAACAACAGGCCTAAACTGGCATGTGTTATTGCTGAATGTGGGGAAATGTGAATCTCCAAATCCAGTTTGGTCCATTGTGCATCAGTATCTATAAAAAAGAAGGGGGGTATCTTTATCAGATCCGCACTCGCCTTTGGTGCAGAATGCTTGTTTCCTCTGTGATATTACTGGAATCCTGATGGATGTAAAAATGGACTGCAGATTTACCTCTCTCTCTCTCTCTCTCTCTCTGTCTCTCTCTCTCTCTACCTCGAATCCCTTTGAGACGGGGGGTATTTTGAGAGCTGAGGTGTCGTTAGTAGGTGAATTGAGCTTGCTCACACGCGCTGATCAGGGGTCTGGCCCCGCCCCAGGCTTCCGAGATCGGGGTGCATGTGTGTCGAGGACCTCTAGTCTGATATCGTGGGTTGAGCCTTTTGGAGGCCATGATCTCTCTCGGGGTCGACACCCTTGTGATTCTGAGTCAAGCCATTGCCAGGTCACTTCAGTAGGCCTGAGCTCATGATTGGAAGTGAAAAATTTCTGACTACGACATATACAATCGGAGTTGTTTACTTCCAATTTTCTCTTTTACTACTCCAATTTTCGCTATGAAGTAGTAAAAGTAAGATAAAAACATATTGATGTTTTCTCTTATTTTACACTTCACATTGTCTAACTTCATCTTAATCTCTCAAAGGCCAAGGACTAGACAATACACTTTGGAGTCTAAGGGTGAGAATGGTAACCATTCTGCTCCATAAATTAAATTCTTGTCAGAAATTGATTTTTATAAGAAAAATCTATTTGGTAAAATATGACTAATTCTGCTTCAAAAATTGATTTCTGGAATATAAAGTTTTTTTATTTTTTTATTTTTTTTGGCACCTCAAAAAAATAAATTTCATTTAAAGTGAGTGCCTAAAGGTATTTTAAGCTATTTTGTGAAGTTTTAAAATTTTTGATTTTTTGATTTTTTTTTACACCTCAAAAAAATTAAATTTCACTCAAAATGGGTGTATTTTAAGCCATTTTGTGAAGTTTTGAAATTTTTTTATATTTTTATTTTTTTGGGCACCTCAAAAAAATTAAATTTCACTCATAGTGGGTGTCCAAATGTATTCTAAGCTATTTTGTGAAGTTTTGAAATTTTTAATTTTTTGATCTTTTTAAGCACCTCAAAAAAAATTAAATTTCACTTAAAGTGAGTGCTCAAAGGTTTTTTAAATCATTTTGTTAAGTTTTGAAATTTTTGATTTTTTTTATTTTTTTTGGGCACCTCAAAAAAATTAAATTCCACTTAAAGTGGGTGCCCAAAGGTATTCTAAGTCATTTTGTGAAATTTTGAAATTTTTTATTTTTTTATTTTTTTTGGGCACCTCAAAAAAATTAAATTTCACTCAAAGCGAGTGCCCAAAGGTATTCTAAGTCATTTTGTGAAGTTTTGAAATTTTTGATGTTTTAATTTTTTTTGGGCACCTCAAAAAAATTAAATTTCACTCAAAGCGAATGCCCAAAGGTATTCTAAACCATTTTGTAAAGTTTTGAAATTTTTAATTTTTTTATACTTTTTGAAAAAAATTCACCAAATTTCCTATTTTCTTAAAATCTAACTTTTCTTATTTTCTGAAAATTTTTATGAATTTTCTGGAATTTTTCAATTTTTATGCATTTTTTGAAAAAAAAATTAATGAGAAAAAGAGAAAAAATAGGGATAATGCATTCTGGAAGAGAGAAGCTACAAAAAGTAACTTCTCTTTTTCTTGTCCAAAACTCTTTCTGGGATCAAGAATGCATTATGGAATCAAGAATGCATTCTGGAATCAAGTATTTTTAACAAATGTATTTTTATTCCAATATACAAAAATTTCTCTAAAATGCATTCTAGAAATTTTTTAATAAACGCATTTCTGTTCCGGAATCCATTCTGAAGCAGAATTTCTACTTCAGAATGGATTCCATGCGCACCCTTAACAAACGTATTTTTATTTCAGAATGTAAAAATTGCTCCAAAATGCATTTTGAAAATTTTTTAACAAATGCATTTTTGTTCCGAAATCTATTATGGATCAAAATTTTTACTCCAGAATGGATTCCATACGCGCCCTAAAATACCACGAAAAGAATTCGAAATTGCAGATAGAGAAAATTGGGATTTATTTTTCAAAATAGTATTGTAAAAGAAATTAGATTTTGAGACTATATAATTAGGCAAACATTGATAGAACTCTCCCCCCTTCTCTCTCTCTTCGACCCAGACCCGATGCCCTCACTAGCCACACTTCCTCGCTAGTGACCAATGACTCTTGTCGGCCCTCAGGCAAAAAATTAGAAAAGAAGAAAAACAAAAAGATTATTAAAAGAACTCAAAGACACTACCGAAAAATTTAAAAAAAAAATGTACATATCAAAGCTGGCCGTATCATATAGGATGGCCAACCTCCACGTCAGTAATTTTCGCCCTAAATTGGCTGGATAGACCAAATTGGTATCGATATGAAAATGCTTAGAACTAAATTGATCAAATTGAAATATTTAATACTAAATTGATACTATGATATGTTTAGAATTTTTTTGGTACTTGAACCCAAAACATCCGGTTCAAAAGGCCTAGCCATGACGCTAGCCCAAGCCCGGTTCGATCCGAGTATTAAGCCAAGTCGGGCTCCAACGTGCCCTCCCCCTGTTGTTGTCTTCTGCTGCTGGGGAAGAAACTGAAGAAGCTCAGGTTAAAGAGAGACCGAGCGAGAGAGATTTTGACTCAGTGAGTTCGAGGGGGGAGAGAGAGAGAGGAGGAGGGAAGGTCGCCGGAGAGCCCAAACTCAGGTATGGCGTTCACGTTGAGGGCCGTGAAGGTGCCGCCGAACTCGGCGAGCCTGGAGGAGGCGAGGCACCGGGTGTTCGATTTCTTCAGGGCCGCCTGCCGATCCATCCCCACCGTCATGGACATCTACAACCTCGACGACGTCGTCACCAAGTCCCACCTCCGCTCCGCCATCTCCACCGAGATCCGCAAGAACTCTCACGTCACCAACCCTAAGGTTCCCTCTCCCACTCTTTCTCTCTTTCGCCGATCGTGCACTTTTACATTGCCCTGGACGGGGTGGTGAATGGCGAATTGAAATGCTGCGTACGTATGGTTTTTGGTTGATCGGGCTTATTATATTACGGCGCAAGATTAGAGTTTAGGGGGTGTGGGTTCTGGAACTGTCGAAATGGGTATTCGTAATCGTTATTTTGGAGGCGTTATTAGCTCCGTTCCTACCTTTTTTTTCCATTTGGCACCGGTGTCTAGTTGCGTTTTTCAGCTCTCTGCCACTGGTTCGATTGCTCATAGATCCTGTGTTTTTCGAACGCAGCTGTTATGATGTTATATTGAAATTCGAGTTGCTAGTGGTTTGATAAACCTTTATCGAGTCTTCCTATGAAGGCATAGTCTGCAGCTGACAGGGATTTTCTCGATATACGATACTGTTCTAGAAGTATGAAAACTGTTCCAATTTCAGCCTAAATGCTGTTGCAGAATGCCATTCTTCCTACAAGTATTTCATTTATCTTAGTGTTTATGGAATGGTGTTTGTATAATTCGTCGGCTCAATGTATCTAATTAGCTGGTATATTTACCAATCGTGCATGGATGGGCAGGCTAAAAAAAGCCGGCGATGGTATCTCTTCATTTGATTCTGGTAGTTCCTGATTGGATAACTGCAGAAATTAACAAATTGTCGATCAGGAGCACATATCAGATTTAACGTTCAACATTGAAGCCACAATTTTGAATTTCTAGAAAATGGCTGTCGTGAATAAGTCTTTTCTTAACTGATTGCTTTGGTGCCTGTTGAAGTAAAGCATGTGGTGATAGTACTCTTAGGAATTGTATTGCGAAGTGCATTCAGTCCTTTCTTGACATCTAATATAGTCGTAGAAAGGAGGGGAATTCTCAGTCTTCAATACTTTTAACACAAAGAGTACTTGTTCACAGCACTAATTTCAAAAAACTCCATCAAGACAGGAAGTGAATGATGCTTTAAATTAAGGTAGCATGCAAATTAAGTGCTGCTTGCTGAGTAGTAGTCATATAGTTGGCTATTCACTCAAATGTTCATTCTGATTTTTTTTTATCTTTGATGATGCTGTCGATACTCACATTTCTTATGCGTATCAAATGATTTGGATGACGGTGTGATTTTGTCAAGACTTAGGCTGCAAATTATAAAGCCAAAAGTATTGTCTTTTTGAGAATAGATCATGAATGGACTTTATTGCTTATATAGACTAACAACACTAGCAATAAAACTATCGATTAAAAAGATGATCAATCATGTCGACTGTTTCCTTTTTTGTCAGTTCTATCTCCAACTCTCTCCCCCTTCTCTCTCTCTCTCTCTCTTTCAGACTTTTGCTTTGCCTCTTTGCAGAGTGCGGGAGTTGAACCCTGCACCTATGATACTAGCGTCCCCACCCCCTCAATTCCCTTACCACTGGGCCATGCCCAGTGGGGTATTACCTGTCGATATAAAAGTCAGTCATCGTTACCTATTGCATCCAATTCGGCTATGATAATTGGCTAAGAAAAATGGAGGATGTTTTGGAATAGCATAGTCAAAGTTGGATATGAGCTTCTGGTTGAGCAGGTTGCATATCAAATATTTCATATTGCATAGTGGTGACAGAGTCGCCAGCTTTCTGATAGTAAAAAGCTGCAGGTGATTGATATGCTTCTCTTCAAGGGGATGGAAGAACTCAATAATATTACAGAGCATGCCAAGCAGAGGCACCACATCATTGGCCAGTATGTGGTGGGAAATCTAGGGCTTGTGCAGGATACAGGCACAAAGGAGAAGGGCATGTCTGATTTCCTGAAAAGTTTTTATAAAAGCAACTACTTCTGAGCTTTCATCATGGGTATGTCTCGCTAAAGATTGTGATTTCAGGTGCAAACTTCTGGAATAAAATTTGTACTTGCAATTGCTCTTCTACCTTGGGGGTAGTCACCCTTTGCAGTTGAAAACTCGATTGACTTCATGTGTACTATATTCTTTCGGTTCTATTTTTTAGTCAGTCGATTGAATATGTGAATTATATCAGCTCCAGACGTGCTGGACTAGAACTGAGCGGGGAAGTCAAGCATATTTATGTGTTGCAGTTTTGCTTGGAGAAGCTCGTCGATTAGAGCTCAATATTACCCATCAAAATTGTTTTCTGAGTCTCGAAATAAGAAAATCAGGGAATTGAGGCTATTCTGCTTTTAAGTCTCTGGGAACGGGACCGTTCGTGAATTGGTTTGACACGTAGAAGTCGATACATCAAGTAATTGTTTGAGTATTGAAGGATCTTCTTAGAGCTCGAGTCCAAGAGCCTATCTCCCGCGGCTTCTACTTCTCTGATGACTTCTCATTGAAATTGCCCTGTAGCTTCAAAACCTGACAACATAATTTTGTCTTTCTATATCTTATATAGAAACAGTTCTCAAATTTGGTATCCACCCTTGAAATGAGGAGAATACCCTTCATTTCAATTTTCAATGTAACAAAAAGTGAAGAGTAAATTGATTATTGTTAATGAAAACTCGACATCTTTTAGCGGTTGCTTGTTTTCACTTTTTTGAGTGACATACGAAATATGACGAGAATAGCTGTGAAATATAGGAGCTGGATCTATTTAAGTCTTTACTTATATTTGATCAAATACAATGCTAACAATTTGCAAATTACAAGTAAAATGTCATGTTCAAATGGTTTAGGTAAAATTCCCATTATCCCTTAACGTTTCACTCGCAATTCAGTTTGTGTCCATAGTTTGTCCTTGAGCTCTTTACATAAAAATAAAACCCTCTTTCGCATCTCAGAGAGTAGAGTAGCTGTGAAAGCATTCCGAAAGAAAATTGGCGACTTGAAAGAATCGAACGACACCTTGAATGTTTTACAAGTAACAGGTGAGAAATTAAAGAGGATATTTGCATTTTTTCTATAATTGCAAGGCGTCCTAGAAAGGTGGCTAGGAGGAAAACAGGTTAAAGGCGACACATCAGGAAAATTTGCTGCTTTACCGTTTGTTCTATGAGAGCCATAATGATATGTCGAAAAGAATGTATTATACATATCGTGCATTGCCGGGTACCCACAATGTTTTCATTAACAAACTTGTGATGATTAGAGAGCAATTTTGGATGATCAGAATGATTCAAAATGCTTCCTTTAACAATCTTACCAAATCATTCCAGAAACTACAATGATAGTTGCACCGATTATTAGATGACTAATGAACAGGAGTGCCTACACAATTAGCAGTATCCTCAATGATGACAATCCAATCCCAACCTATGATAGCTTAACATACCATCAACCAATTCTCTGTGACTTCGTGTCTAAGAAAGAAAAAATAATTATAGCCAAAAGTAGGAAAAAAAACTGAAGAAAATTAGAAATCAACAAGTTCTAGGTCCGAAACTACTTCAAAACTGATAGGTTCCTAAAGATCACCAATGTACATGTCAGCCTGCAGGGACCGTGACCTCTTCATTCTCTTGGACGGGCAAGCCAGAGGGAACTAAGGGCCCGAAGTCGGGAGAAATAATCATGAATTGCAAGGAGCGCACGAGCTGATTGACGAGTCGTTAATAAGCGATTCATTTGTTGTAGTGTCTGTTGCCGCAGGTTATCAGCCTGAGGCCAGCAATTGGAAATAATTAAAATTTGATTCAGAATAAAGCAAAAAGCATAGAAAAACAATACCCCAATGAAAATGTTGCAGGAAATACTTGGCAGCGCGAGATACTAAAATCAGTTTCTTAGACCTGGTCAATGGTTCTTTCTGAGGATTATGATAGCTTGCAATTGAATTGAATAGCATGTATCATAAAAAGGCGAAGTTATACTGCAAGTTTATGAGATTTGTCATCCCAATCATTTAAGTGATCATATGTCTTATATGCTGCCACTATCAAATCAAACTAATAGTAGAGAAAAATCCAGAAAACTCGATCCGACTTTCTATTATGAGCTATATGAACATTCTGAAATAGTTAGACATCAATTTGACAGCAAACTACGTAGAAATTCTAGACTTTGAAAACTGACATGTGGTCAAAGATGAAATGTTCTTTCCTTCAATCGATGGAAAATTCATTTTGAAAGGCCAGGAATAAACTTTTCTTGAGTGCGACACCAAAGGCAAACCTATGAAACAACTCTAGCGCCCAAAAAGAATGACCCAATCCAGGTTTGTGGGAATTCAATATGAATATCCAAAGAGATCAGAAGATTGATGTTACATTACCTGGCGGATAAACCCATCAAGCGTCCCTAGCTTTCCCATAGCCATGGCCATTTGACCCATGTAATTTGCCACATTGCCAGATGAACCCGAAGACCCCAGAGATCCGCTGCACAACGTCTCAGCAAGAGATTGCTGCAATGCATCCATCCCCTGAGACAATGCGTCTTCTGCCTGCTGGGAGGATTGCTGCAAGTTTCCAATACCAGTCAGCTGCTGCTCTGTCAGCGGCTCCAACTGGTTTGCGAGAAGCTGCACAAACAATGCCATCAGGATAATTATGCAGGTGGCACATCAAATGCTGAACATGCAAGAACATTCAACCACATTATTCATCTCACCCCACATGCCAGAAGTTAACAAACTACTGTCAGACCAGGGAAACAAAAAGGGTACTGCAGAAGTAAGGCAGCTTAAGTTCTAGTCTTGCTTTCACTTGGGGGAGAAAAGGGCAGCATGCATAGGTGCATGAAGCACCAAGGGAGCGGTTGGCAATGTGCTTCATACACAACGGGTAGACAATTATCTCATCAACCAAGTTTGGCGATGAGTGATCCAAGGGAGTGGTTGGCAAATGCGCTTCATACACAACAGGTAGACAATTGTCTCATCAACCAAGTTTAGCAATGAGTGATCCAAGGGAGTGGTTGGCAAATGCGCTTCATACACAACGGGTAGAGAATTGTCTCATCTACCAAGTTTGCAGATGAGTGATTACTATATTCCAAGAGTGAAAAAGGGGAGACGAGGGCAAGTCATGTACTTTCCCACCGTTGAAGTTACTCGAGACTGATTGCCTATCTTTATTTTCATCTCGGACAAAATTTGATAAGAAAATTTACCAGGTGTGAGACCTCTTATTCCTGTCTACTTGATAGTTGTATATTTGGCTGTGAGATGGTCCGATGAAAGAGTCGACAGTATCAGCAGGAAACTGATTTCCCCGCGAAACAACAATATCTAAACTAATGACATCATAATTTGACCAGAAAAGGGCAATGGAGTGCCGTGTCACAAAACGTTACAACTTCAGAGCATTTGCTAACTAAGTCCCCAGAATATATTTTAGAATCATCCCAATGAGGGAAAGAAAAAGTTCTTACCTTGAGGAGCTCTGATGGACGAAAACCGCCAAGCCACATAAAACATCTCTCAGCTGGTGTTTTCCACATTCCCGACAAGAGATGGAAAACATCATTCTTGGCTGCATTACTCTTCAGCCTGAAGATTTCATCATAGTGTGCCATGATACCATCAACAATGATACGGAGTTCCCCATCGCCGGCATGGGCAGTCACTGCTGACCTCAGCTCATTGATTTGCCGGTTTTGCTCTTCTAACCACCGGGCATATTCTACATCAAATGTCATGGCCCCTTCAAACAATGCAGAAAAAAGAAAGATCAATATTTATAGATGAACTTAACTAAGAAAAAGGTATGAACTAACCCAAAGTAAAAGCATTCCAATTTGGAACTCTAACACTAGAGTAAACATCCTGTCTATACGGCTGGAGCAATATGACAACTAAAATGCATCATCTAGAAAAGGTTAGTAAATTTTTCTCAAATTTCTGTAGAACAAGTCAACCTTCTCCTCAGATTGTCAGAAGAGAAGCCTTCAACATGTACTCCCAGCTTACCAACCAATTTTCCCAAAGCTGTCCGTTGCTCAATGCATGGACGCGTGTATGAATGCAAAGGCATAGCAAAATCCTCATCATTGCAAACCTGATACCTAGACAATCATCTATTCAGCATCCACCCACCCCCAACTATTACCAGCCAGTTTGCATAGCAAAATCCTTGTCACTGCAAACCCGATACCTAGACAATCATCTCTTCGGCCTCCACCCACCCACCACTATTACCAGTGAATAACTGATCTACTGCCCTTTCCACCAAATGGAATGGCATAAGGTTTCATTAACTCTGACCGTGAATCGGTTGAACAAATCATTTGAAACAGCAAGTAAGCTTTCCATCCGACTACTAAGTCTAATCCACCAAGGATATGCCGACTTCATGCTCTCCTTTTCTGTCTTCCATCGTCCGTTCACTGTTCCTCTGTTGCTAAATGCATACTTTTACTACTTGAAATTGTGGGAAAGAGGCAGCAGTCTCATATCGATGGAAAAAAATTATTGGTCCTGCCATCTTCACTAAAGTTTATAAGAGGTATTGACCAGCACAATGTTTTACAGGCATAAGCAACTCAGAGTAACCCTACTGTATCTAATCTGCATACTTCTCTCAATTAACTTGCAAAGCAGTGCGATACTTGTTAACTAGTATCCATGAGCTAGCTATGGAAAAACTGCATCTAAATGACACGTGGATAAAAGAATACCATTTCCACCAGCGGAGTGAGCTTGGTCTCCTGAGCTTGATATGAATATCCCCTAGAGGAAGAAATATCAAGTTGCATTTCGATGTAGAGATGACTTTTACAGGAGAGTCTGAACTGTAGATATCCGTTAATATTACCTGTTGTCTTGCTCGCTGGAGTTCCTGCTCTAGTTGAGTTAGCTTCAAGCGGCTACTCTCCAGTTGTTGGACATACGCCTAAGAGATAGGCAAAAGAAAAGCCTTTGGTGAACAAATAGAAGAACGTAAACAGACAGACACATAACATAACGGACGATAATCGATAAACGTACTTTTTTCCTTAATCGGCTTTTTCTTGCCGCCTCGCGGTTTTGAGCAAGCCTGCGAAGAGTCTGCATGTTGATTTGGTGAAAGAATCAAAGACTTCATCAGCTGGCTAAAACAACAAATTAATCTCATATGCTCAAACCAAATTATGCTGTATGACCTTTTGATCAGTCTTGTCCTTTGATCTGTCGCTGGAATCATAGGCAACAATAGCTGTAGATTTACCCCTGTCGAACTGCACTATGGACAGTTAAATGTTATATCTCCCTATATGCTGGATGACACGGGGACCATTTCCAAAGAAATGAACACTCTTCATGAGACATGTTAAATATACAAAAACACAGACTGAAAACATATAAGAACTATCTATAGTTTCTTTACAATCAGAATGAGCAACTTTGTACATTAAACTTGTACGAAAGAATAAATGATGAAGTGGAAAGAGAGTCACCCTCTGATTCTTCTCATCTGTGTCATCAGTTGAGATGTCGGTTCTCGGACTGCCATCGGCCATTTTGATTTCCACGATTCTTCTGAATACTCTATATTAATGCTGGTCTCAACGCAAGATTTAGGGGCCAATCCTTTTCCAGCAGTGTGCTCCAAGACGTCAACAGAGTAGTGACACGCCTATTGTTAATTGTTGTCTGACTGTTTACACCATAACAGCATATATTAGGAGAACAAAAGGAATCAAGATGATAATTTCTTATCGCCTTTAGTTTGAATTAAGGTCAGACACTTCCAAGAAAGCTGCATCGCATTGCAGTTACGGTAAAATTAGAGAGAGAGAGAGAGAGAGAGAGAGAGAGAGAGAGAGAGAGAGAGAGTATTCCGGCGCAATAGATCAGGAGACAAGAAATTTGGCATATAGGGGACATCTAAGTGAGGAAATTAAAATATGCACATAAATTCACCAATACATGAACAGCTACCTCAACAATAAGAGGAACACAAAAATTGAGATAGATTCTAGATCACTAATTGCAGATCAAAGTCAGCATCCCACTCACTTCAGGCCTTCTCATTCGCTTCACGGAGCTCCGATGTTTCACAACCTCCAAAATAACGTCACTTTCTCATTGCTCGGAAGAAATGTAAAATTTATCAGCTCAATGTCAGCTCAGGATTCTTATTATGGAGAGGACCAAAAATTTGCCTCACAACAACTCAAAAATCACGAGCAGATCCTTTCACTGTGGAGTTGTCCCCTTCTTCTACCGCTTCAAGCAAATGAGAATTTAATGATCAGAAGGGTGACAAATAAGGACATTTTACGAATAGAAACCTATCGTGATTAGATACATAAAAGAAAAACAGATAGATAACAAACTTGTCAGCACCAGAGCAGATGCCAATTTAAGCAAACAAACCAAGAGAAAATTCTCCGAGACTAAACCTACATACCAACCATCCATTAGGATGGCATAAAACAGCAACTCTGTTAGAAAACTTAACAGTGCCTGACTCATTCATGTCAACAGTATCCGATTATCGATAAACAACGAGAGCACAAGAAGTCCTGACACGTCCATTGCTTTGATAGACATCATTACACTCCAAACAAGTCGCAAGTGATATCTATTTCCATCTCAATTGAAGAGCACGAAGATGTAATACATTGGAAATCTCTCTCTGAGACAACTCACAGCCACGACCCACGACACTAGGGCTTAGGAGAGTACTGTTGGGACTTCATAGACAAGTTGAAGGAAAAACGGATACAAACTCTCACATCAAATGAACAAACGATAATCCCATCACAAAGTATTTCGGAACATGTATACAGAGAAAATTGAAGCGGCTCGACAAGAACCAGAAGACAAATGAAAGGACGACCCACGAAGAAAACAAAGTAGGCTTCACCAAGTGCATAACTTTGAGGATCACGCCTGTGTACAGGCAAAGATGGACCAAACCTTAATCTAACGTAGAGCAACTACAACTGAACTAAGAAGAAGATCTGCGAATTGCCCAGATAGAACACAATTTCGAGCATGCAAAATCCATTTTCCAGTATCCACGAATTGATGTAAATGCTGTGCTTCACAAGACGTTTGAAATGAGCAAAGCCGAAGCTGGGACGAAGAAACAAGATTCAAGAAACAGATCTCCAACTCGTGGAGTTAAGAATGCTCTTACCCTCTTGCGAGAATTCGATACTCGAAGAACCCCCGAAGTCAAAATCAACCGGAAAGACAAGCAAAGTCAGATAGATCGGAGTCCAAGTCCTTTGACTACGCCAAGAAATAATTTATAAACTCCCCTCTCTACAAGATGAAATTTTGAGCCAAGACCCACATGGGAAATTGATGTTAGAGGACGATGGAGTGATGATTCGTGTTGGGTTAAGTGAGCGAGCGAAATTGGAGGAAGGGGGGTAAGAGGAAGAAGAAAAGAAAGTGGCGCTGGGCTCAGCTCTACCCAATTTTCTAGGCGTTCTCACTTTCTTCCGTTGTTTCTTTCTCCGCCTTTTTCCGAAGACTGGCGATTTTCTTTTCGTTTTCGCTTTGTTTTTTCTTGCTTACTGGTTGAGTTTTAGTGCTTTGACAATTCGTGGTCGTTTTCTTGCGTGCTTATTCTAATGGTCTTTCCTGTTGGCAGTGCCAGATATCCAGAGGATTCGGACATCCTTGCCACCTGCAAGAATCCAAAAAACGGCCATCATCCACCGTTAATTTTTTCATCTCTCGACCACCGGATCACCACCAATCCCCTCTCTCTCTTTCTCGTTTTACAGTTTACTACTTGTGTAATCACCACTTGCTGTTGCTGCCGAGACGCAACGACATGAATATATATCAAATTTAAACAAAAAGCACGTAAAGGAAAGTAGTTATTCCGACAAAATAGGAAAGAAAAGGGGGCAACTTGGTATTAACTTTCGTCGTTGATAGTATACAGTGCTGCCCTTTTATTAATAGAATTTTCAGCAAAAAAAAATTATCGGCTATTGTTATTTTTCCAAATGCTTGATTTTGAGGGGGGGAAAAAATCAATCTTTGCGTGTTCTAATACCACTTAATGCGATAATTTTTTTTCTTCTAGCTACTTATACGGTTTGTGGCCTTAGACACGTGTTCTTTTCATATGGATTAATATGATGAAGTTCAATGTATATCACGTTGTTGAGCTTCATGGTAATCAAATCAGCAACTAGAATGGAATACTAAAAAGTTTGGACAATATTCTATGTTTTTCAACTATTATATTCAACAAACAGTATTGAACAAAAATACGTAGTTCAATTCTTAGTCCTCTCGAGAAAGAGAGAGGGGAAGAACCGTATCTTTTATTAACATTCTTACGATGCATTATTGACATCTATATAGTTAAAATTTTAATATCGCTATTAAATGCTGAATGTGAATCGAAATTCTCTAAATGTCAATCAAGATTTATGGGCTCCTGTTTTTTTCGAAAGAAAGATCTATACATAGACTTCACGATAGATACGACTCTTTCCAATATCGTTAATTACGCATATCCTCTCTCCTTAAGTAGTCAATTCGGTTGCATTGGAACTCGTTTTCTTTCTCAAACGCTAAACAGAGAAACGGGTAAAACAAACGTAGGTTGCCTAGGAAAGTACCCAAAGAAAGTGGGAGACGACAGACGACGACGACGACGTCCACTCGTAACAAGTCGTGTTTTGTCGTGATCCGCGAAAAAAAAATGGGAAAGAGGTGGTCGGGACTCGAGCCCGAATCTCAAAACGCGAGCTCCGAAAGCGAAGCCCAAAATTGCATCCGTTCGAGGCCTCTTTGTTCGAGACCCGAGCCCAACAAGGCAAGAACTTATATACGACGTCGTTTGACAGGAGCCATGGCCGAGGATCCGACGTCGTTTCGCAGGAGTCGTGACCCACGTATGCGGCACCGTTGTCCAATTCTGCACCGCACACACACGATCCGGCGGTCCGCAAATCCGGGTCAAAGCGTCACTTGCGTGGAAGGAAACGCTCACCCGCCCGCCCTCGATCGACATCGACGCCATCGCCGTTTCGCGAGATTCTCAATTTTTCTCAATTTCCCGGATTCTCTCTCTCTCTCTCCCTCTTTTTGTTTGAAAACGAAGAGAGAGAAAGAGACAACTTTTTGACACGTCACGGGGGGTGGCGTATCCTCCAAACTGCACCGCACTACGCCACCACGTGCGGCCCCACTTGGTGCTTTGATGCTTTTTTTTCTTTGGGGTACGTTTCTAGAGGGAGGGAGGGTGGGAGGGAAGGAGTGACATTGTCAAACCGGCTTCTGGCCTTGTTTTTCAAAACCTTTGCTAGTCCTTGGCATGACAAAAGCTTTTGTCTCATCAAAGAAACAACAATAGATTGCTCTTGCTTTCCTCCCTCCTAGTCCTAATGTCCCCATTGACACCCGTGGCTTCTAGATTGTGGTGTTGTTTCCTCGGCTCCTTCCTTCCTCCCTCCTTTCCTCTTCCCGCGAGGTTAGGATGCCGGCCGGCGCGACACCCCCCCCCCCCCCCCCACGTTTCGTTTTGGATATGAGCACGTTTCGTAAAGTGGCCGCACTCGCGTGGATTCGAAAATCGAGCCTAAAATGTGTTGCTCGCCCGCTCCTCCTCCTCTGATTTTTGTCGTATCTCGAATGTTCATTTTTCGTCATACCGTGTATTGCGCTGGTATATATTGTTACTAGCACGGAGTTAAATACGATTCCTCTTTAAACTTGCCCGGCAAATGCATCAAAAGGCGCCATTGATTACTTACTAGCCTGATCGTAAGCTGATTTTTTGTCCAAGCTAGCTCAAGTCATCGTGCACATGTCAGAGTCGGATTATTTTGTCAAATAAACATGTGACATCAATTTAAATAGAGAGCTACATTCAAGGAATTGACGATATTCAAATCTCTCGCATCCCTTATCTACTAAACTATGGATTTAATTGACATACACCCTTTTCCTTAAATCGAAGCTTATTCAAATAAAACTATAAATAAGACAGAATTCTCAAATGGATTGCCTTTTGTTTTTTCTCCTCTCGATTAGTTAATTCTTAAGCAGATTACTAGCAAGGATTTCTTTTTTTTTCTTTTGTAGTTGTTTATGGCGGATCGTTAAGTTAATTCTTAAGCAGATTACTAGCAAGGATTTCTTTTTTTTTCTTTTGTAGTTGTTTATGGCGGATCGTTAATTAGTGAAAGACGGTGACGAATCGCAAAAACCCGCGAAACAAAATCGGCCAAATCAACAGCGCCATAAACATTTCATAGCCTACCCCATATAGGAAAATGTTAAAACTCCACTTCACTCTCCGATGCGACCATTAACGCCGCAATCTCGACACACAAACGCTCCGCCAACGAAAGCTTAAAAAAATAGAGAGGATGATCGCTCTTGCTTCAATCACGATCATTATTAATCAACGGCATCATAACAAGAGACATCCACGAACGTCCAAATAAAAACCGCGACATCATTTCCGCACACTGTTTCGACGAGGACGACGACGACTCTAATCGAAGAAAAACTTGTAGCCTGCGAAGATAATCTCGGACACGCAGACAAAGAGATTACGATTAAGATTTAAAACAAAACGTCCCGATGCGTCCCCACGTGGCGCAAGTTCAATGTACGAACGGCTCCCCCTTCTTCCTCTCTCGAAAGCGACGTCGGAGAAGGCTCTTTCACGCACGAAAAACCGGGGTCGTGCGGACGACATTGCCCTCCATCGTGTCGTTATCATGGGTAATTGACATAATGAACGAAGAGCTTCTTCCCGGAAGCTGCCCCCCGCGAGCCACACAGCCAATGCGGTCGAGCCACATGCGCCGTCGTTTTTCTTTTTTTTTTCAAAGGCTGCGTTTGGGACTCGAGACCCTCCTGCGGGGGTCGCGTGTGGCTGCGCACGTGCGTTATCCAATAATGTCTGAACGCCAAACCCTAGCTAAGGTTAAAGGTCAGGTGGCACCGAACGAGCCGTGCAGTTCCGGGTCGTTTAAGCATCATGTCTCCCCAGTAGAATCTTCCTCTCCCCTCCCCTCTCGAAACCCATCATCCATCAGCAGCTCCTTCGCCGAAACATCCTTAAAACCTCACTTTTCCACAGCCCTCCATGCCCTTCCATCTTTATATAACCGCTCCATCCACACCCTTTTCTCCTTCCTCAAACACCCCCGCCAAGCACTCATACACCCTTTGTCGTGGGAATTCGAGATTCGGTTGAGAATCAAAATGGACGTGCTCGGTGTCAACCACCACCAGAAGAAGATCCCCGGCGGCCGGAGGCTGGGCGGCAGTGCGGCGCGGAGGAGACCGTCCGCCGATAAGGGGATCAAGGTTGTGTACATATCGAGCCCCATGAAGGTGAAGACGAGCGCGGCCGAGTTCAGGGCCACCGTGCAAGGGCTCACCGGCCGTGACTCGGACGTCGCTAGGCTCATGGACGCCGACGGCAGGGGCGGCGAGAAGGCTCGGGGCCGGGGCGCCGTCGACGAGAGAGGGTTCGTGCCGGCCGGTGATTACTGCATGGGGGGTAATAGTAGCATTGGTAATAACAATTGCGTTTTCGGGATGGGCAGCGGTAATAACGAGAGCTGTGAGTCGCCGACCGAGTCGGACTCGGCGTTCGAACCGTTCAAAGGCGGGTCCGTGCACGGCGGCGGCAGCGGCGAGAGAGGGATGGTGTTTCCGTCCAACTATTTCAATGAATCTACGTTGCTAGAGGTGCTTAGCTGCTATGATCCTATGGCTTGATTTTTTCTTTCTTTCTTTTCTGGATGTTCGTTGGAAGAGTTCGATGCGGGCGATCGCTGCTGCATACACCACCACCACTCACCCTGTGTAATTACTCATATCTGCGTCTGTCTGTATCGCTATTATTTGATTTTTGGGTATCCATGAATAATAATACCGCCGGCGCTACACGTGGAAATATTTCCATTCTGTTTCTTGATCGCTTATATCGAAATCGATCGTGATGAATACAAGCTCGTGGAGTGAACATTTCTATTTTGTTCGTGGTCAGATTTGCTGATTTACCAGATAAGACGTGCGAGTGAACATGCCTGTTCTGTTCGTGGTCAAGATTGCTGGCAAACGGCCTGACCATCGTGCAAGCGAACGGATCGGAAGTTCTAGTTCATGGTTCGCATGAAAGATGGATCTCGAATTCATGAGACGACAAGACTATATTATATATCATGCGTAGGTCCGGGCATCATTTGAACGGCCATGTGATCTTTACGACGCTAAGAAATGGGAAAGACTTCGTGGGCACTTAACCGTCGCTACGCGCCACATATATCTTAAGTACCGTTTTCCTATTTTTTGTCAATGACATCGTTAGTAAAGTGGAGTTTCGGGTTTTTCTTCTTCACATCGCATGTATGGAATTAGTTCAAAGATGAGCGGAGACAGAATCGCCGCCGAACAAGATATTGGCTTTAGATAGCACCGAGGGTTTGCTCTTCTTGAGTTTAAATCTTATTGGGAGTCGAAGACAAGGGAGCACGCCTTCAAATCTCTGTTCATTTCGCGAAAAATGTTACGTTTGTGAAAAATATTTTCGCGAAAGTTATTGTCCTGCAAAATAACATAATTTTCCGGTGTTCGATTGAAATATGAAAAAGTTTTGAAAAATATTTTTTTCTTTTCTTGGAAGTCATAAAAAATATTTTTCATTTTCATTTTCTTGTTTTTTCCTTCTTCTTCTTCCTTATTCTTCTTCTTCATCAGCCGATTACTAGCCACGGCGGTAGCCCGTGACCAGCCAGCTCGAGCCTCACCACAACTCGGCAAGGCGCGACCTCGTTGGCCTGTGGCAAGGCTCTGGCTAGCTTGATCCAGCACGAGCGAGCTCACCTAAGGCCGATCGAGCGAGCTCAAGTCTCACTGAAGCTGGTGAGGTCGACAAATCCGACAAGCTCGAGCTTCGCCAGATTCGACAAGGCCCAAGCTAGCCCGATCGACCTTGGGCAAGCTCACCTACGCGGGATCAGGTGAGCAGGAGCCTTGCCACAGGCCAACAAGGCTTGATGTCGCCGAAATCTGGCAAAGAGCTCGAGCCTCGCTGGCTTGTGGCATGGCTCGAGCAGGGCGGCGAACGGCTGAGAAAGAAGAAAAAAAAAATATTGAAAATAAATGGTGAAAGAAGGAGGAGGAAAAAAGAGGAAATCATTTTCTTCAAAATTAAAGGCATTTTGTTCATAAGAGGGAAAATATTTTTCGTGGGAAGTTATTTTTCATGAAACGAACATCGAAAAATGTTTTTTCGGAAGTTATTTTCTATTAAATGAACAAAGTCTAAGCTAGCCCGGGGAGATGAATTAGTCACGTGTGCAAAAGCCTTACATGTGGCCCGATGAGAGGTGGAGCACCGAATAAAAGTATACAGGCCCGGCCCACTTAGAACAAGCTTGTCTTGGGACAAGCCCAGTTATAAGCCAGGGCGATGAGCTGTGTCTTTGTCAGAAACAATTGGGGTCGTTAATATCAAACGCTGTCGTTGACCACGGTAAATTAATTAAAGTATCTTGAAAATCTGATACCGGAAAAATGACAGAACAGTCAAACTACTTCCCGCGGTATACTCTTTCCTTTTTTTTTTCTTTTTTTTTTTCTATATCTTTTTAACTGATCGCCTTAAAATTAGGATACTTATTGATTTCGAATTTCACTAGCTTAATATATAGTGACTTTTTTCTCTATAATTTACACATATCGTCTCTTAACATGGCTATGCAATCTCAATGATTCAAGGGACAATATTTTGTGAAAAAAGCCTTACTACAAATGCATTGCAGATAAAAATTTACAATTGAAATAGAAAAATGAAGCAAGGGTAGAGAAACATGAAAAATAGATCTGTTTTACAAAACTCACGTCCATAGCCGATGATATCGTTTGACCTGTAATCTAAAGAGGTTTAAATTTTTGAAATTAAATAATTGCATTCACGGTTCTAAGTTGGTATTCAATTCTTCGTGCCCCTTTTCACAATGATAGGTTCATTTATTTATATATCTCGAATGATAATCTTTCGGTTATAAAACTCATGCATCGGGACTCACGCTCAACCTATCAAAATAAACACACCCTTGAAATTAGTTTAAGCTAGTAACTCAAACTTTTAAATCAACTCGGAGCAGTTAACTATTCAAATCAACTGTGATAAAGGCACTTATATAAAAAATCAAGATTTGCGTATCTTGTAAACGTCCAAGAAAATCATCACTTAAATATACACACATCCCATGTCCACATATTCGAATGACCATTTTTTATACCAAAAACATAAGTAGATGCAGTAACTCCTTTTTATTTGAAGTACACACTTTACGAAAGAAGGAACAACAAACTCTAGATTTTTCAAAATGAATGAATCTATTATCCGTTAACAGTTGAATTGTACGATGATCTCATGTATCTTTTATAAATATTCCCATCTCCCAACTGCTCGGATCATTTTCTAGACAACCTGATTAATTTTTTTATTCCTTAATTTATTTTCTCTTTCTAATAGTTACAGTGATTTTTTTGCCAGTGGCAAGCATATACATTTTAATTTAATTAAATCCATGTTTAAGCAAGCGCTGAAAATGAAAATCAGTCGTACTTTACAGGTGGAGGGAGACAGGCTTGGGGGGGCAGCGTGGACTCACGAACAAAACAAGCAGCTTCTGCCAGCCCACCTCTGAAAATCGAAAAAAAGAGGTTCGGCAAAAAATCATTATAAAAATATCCTCCGAACAAACATAACCGGAAAAAGGGGCAACAAAAAAAAAGGGGAAAAAGAAAAAAAAAACTCTCTCTCTCTCTCTAAAACTCTCACACATTCTGTCTCTAGAGCTCTTCTTCTTCTTCTTCTTCTTCTCTCGTCCGATCGATCCCTCGCTTCCTCCTCCTCCTCCTCCTCCTCCGCTCCTCTCCTCCGCCGTCTTCTCCGACGGATCCGTCCATGTCGCCGGCTTCAGGTTCGCTTGTTCCTCTCCTGATCGCTTCGAGCCTCGAACGCAATCCCTAATCTCGCGGCATTCGGGCGCTGTTTCCCCCCCTGCTCGCTTCCGGCTTCCGGGAAGATTCTAGAGAGAGAGAGAGAGAGAGAGGGGAAGAGGGGGAAATCGGAGAGGAGATGAAAGTGCCTTGCTGCTCCGTCTGCCAGACGCGGTACAACGAGGAGGACCGGGTGCCCCTGCTGCTCCAATGCGGCCACGGGTTCTGCAAGGAGTGCCTCTCCAGGATGTTCGCCGCGTCGCTCGACAACACCCTCCCGTGCCCCCGGTGCCGCCACGTCTCCTCCGTCGGCAACTCGGTCTCCTCCCTCCGCAAGAACTACGCCGTCCTCGCCCTAATCCACTCCAACTCCACGATGCCGGCCAACTTCGACGTCGATTTCACCGACGACGAGGAGGACGCCGACGTGGAGGCAGACGGCGAGGACTTGCGGGCGCGGCGCGGGGCCCTGGCCTCGAGCTCTGGCGGATGCGGGCCTGTGATCGAGCTGGGGACCCACCAGGAGCTGAAATGGGTGAGGAAGATTGGGGAGGGGAGGAGGGCTGGAGTGGAGGTGTGGGAAGTGGTGATCGGCAGCGGCAGTGGGGGGCGGTGTAGGCACCGCGTGGCGGTGAAGAAGGTGGCGGTTGGGGACGATGCGGCAGCAATGGATATGGAGTGGGTGCAAGGGCAGCTTGAGAATTTGAGGAGGATGTCAATGTGGTGTAGGAATGTGTGCACTTTTCACGGGGCTGTTAGGAATGAAGACAGTAGCTTATGCCTTTTCTTGGATAGGTGTCACGGGTCGGTGCAGTCAGAGATGCAGCGCAACGAGGGGAGGCTGACATTGGAGCAAATCTTAAGGTTCTGTTCAGACGCTCTTTCATCTGATTCTTCTCTATGCTGTAAACGAATTGGTACTTAAGCGAAAGCGAAAAAATAGTCCTAACCCTCATGCTTGGGGTTCAAAATTGGTACCTCTTTAGTGGGGTGTGGTGAGATCTGGGGATTTCTATCTCCTGATGTTTGATTTGTGTATAATCTTTCTTGGCAGTTCTTTGTTAGTACGTTTTGATGCAATAGGTTATGGAATTTGCGTGATTGATCCTTCTTTTCTCCTTTTGCGCCTGAACTTGATACCTTGATCTTTTTAGTCAAGCAAAAACGTACTACCGTGCTTTCTAGACTCTTAGTATAATTGGGTTCTCTGTGGGAGAAAAGTTAGTCATTGTGCTTCCTTCCATTTGGATTTGGGCTTTGCATGGCAACTCGTCAACATGGGGTTGTGGCATTGTTCTTTCTAGTCATTCTGCTCTCGTGTTGATTGTCCATGGGAAGATAGAACATGCACCTGTGTCTGCAGACCTGCTCATGTGTATGCCTATAGATCTCAAGCTACATCAATTAGGGCTACCTATGAATACAAGTTATAATTCGAAAATGCAGATTGAATTTCAGATTAGTTTCTGTCGACGAGTGATGTGCCAATAGGGCATTACTTAAACGCCCTTCCTGGTTACATCTCGGTGATAAACATCATTGTCATGTTTACCATTTGTACTTTCTGAGCTGTCCACATCCATTGCTGAATATTGGCTAGAGGGGGATCTGAAAATACATATTTGGGACTGCCATGAACTATTAAGAGGAAAAAGGGTGAGAGAGATTCCCAACTGAAAAATTAGCAGCTTGATTTGGGGATTTCAAGGAGTCAAGCTTTCAGTACCTAAATTTTCCTGGAATAAATTGGGTAAAGCCGAAGGATGATGAGTCCACCTCTCTGAAGATAGTAGTTTGCGGATGGAAGATGGCTTTCGTGGTGTCACTATCACGTTTAGGCACATGCACTGGCTTTCATGGCTGTCGCTATCACTATAACCGTTCCTAATTTCAGATGCAAATGATGCCAGGACATCCTAGGAGATTGGGGAAAGTCATCAAAATTGTGAAAAGTATGGAGATGTATCTTTTTGAAGATGGTTTGTTATTGTTGGAATAAACTTGCTTTTGGTTTCGATAAAAAAAAAAATTGCTTTTGGCTCGTGGTGTAATTTGAAAACAAAGGTTGGCATCTCCTGTGAAACCATATGCACGATGCAGAAGAAATGAGGGGGTGAGAACATAGAGAGACTTGATTTGAAGACAGTATATTCTGGAGTTATTTTGTTATCTTTGGATGTAAATTTTCTGGATAGTGACTGGATGAGAGGGGTATTGCATCAACAGACTCGAAATAGCATTCTGGAATTTAAAGAGGTAAAACACACCATCAGGTCCCTTCTATTGTGTGCTATTTGTTGAAATTCAGGAACTAGAGTAAGGATATAATGGTTCTTAAGTTAGATCATTGTGCTCTCTGTAACGACTGAATTATCATTGAAGAATGCTGTAAGCCGCGACTTTTAGTGGTACTTTTTCGTTCTTGGTGAAAATGCTATATCGCATAATGTTATCTGCCAATGAACCCCGTCCTGACTTGGTGTGCTCTCTGCAATTGTAGATATGGTGCGGATATTGCACGTGGCGTGGCTGAACTCCATGCAGCAGGAGTTGTTTGCATGAATTTGAAGCCGTCTAATCTTCTTTTAGATGCAAATGGCCATGCGGTAGTTTCTGACTATGGACTTGCTTCAATCCTGAAAAAACCTTCCTGCCGAAAAGCTCGATCGGAGTGTGATTCAGCCAGAGTCCATTCTTGCATGGATTGTACAATGCTTAGCCCCCAGTATGCTGCTCCAGAGGCATGGGAGCCGGTGAAGAAGTCTTTGAAGTTCTGGGATGATGCCATTGGTATTTCTGGAGAATCGGATGCCTGGAGTTTTGGTTGCACTTTGGTGGAAATGTGCACTGGTTCTGCCCCGTATGTAGATTTCCATGCGTCATTTCCTATTGCTCCCCGTACAAAGATCGCTTTAAATGTTTTCTGAGTTGTAGAAAATGACACTTGCTGTGCAGATGGGCTGGTCTTAGTGCGGAGGAAATATACCGGGCTGTTGTCAAGGGTGGGAGATTGCCTCCGCAATATGCAAGTGTCGTCGGAGTTGGAATACCGAGGGATTTGTGGAAGATGATTGGTGACTGCCTCCAGTTTAAGGCGTCAAGAAGACCATCTTTTAATTCAATGTTGGCAATATTCCTGAAACACTTGCAAGAAATACCACGTAGTCCTCCTGCAAGCCCTGAAAAGTAAGTTTTGCTTTGACCTTTGCTTCTTGTATCTTGTGATTTCACACATTCAGACTGTCCTTTTTTCTTCCTTTGTCATGACGGGTGTCTAATACGAAGAATCAATTTATGAGCTATATCTGGACTGGTCTTCTACTTCTAGCACTTAACAGGATGTCTTTCCTGCACTGTCAATTAACTCGTAACCTTGACAACTCTGATTGGTTTGATCTGTTATCATATATTTTACTCTGTATGTGCCCTTACAGTGATGTCACCAGAACTTCCGGTTCAAGTTTGACAGAACCACTTCGTGGATCTGTTTCTGATCTAGTACAGGATAACACTGGCCTCCTCCACAAGCTGGTATCAGATGGCAATGTGAATGGAGTTAGGTTAGTAAGATGCAGCCTTTTTTGGTCTCTGTCAGACAATTACAGGGACAAGTTTTGACTTTGAGTTCTGTCATCTGTAGGGATCTGCTCACAAAGGCTGCATCAGGAAAGATGAACAACCCTATATCTTCACTTCTGAAAGCACAGAATCCTGATGGCCAAACCGCGCTGCATTTGGCATGTAGGCGTGGTAGTGCAGAATTAGTTGAGGCTATTTTCGAGCATCGTGAAGCATATGTAGATGTTTTGGATAAGGATGGCGACCCTCCTCTTGTTTTTGCTTTAGCTGCGGGATCCCCAGAATGTGTCCATGCTCTCATCAGAAGAGGTGCTAATGTTAGATCGAGGTTGAGGGATGGCTTTGGGCCTTCCATTGCTCATGTATGTGCTTACCATGGCCAACCAGATTGCATGCGTGTAAGTCATTGTTGTTGGTAAACTTTATATTCACATAGCTTTCGGGTTCTTTGGAGATCTAGCTCTGATGGTGTTGTAATACAGGAATTGCTTTTAGCTGGAGCTGATCCCAATGCTGTGGATGATGAAGGTGAATCTGTTCTACACCAGGCTGTGGCAAAGAAATACACTGACTGTGCTGTGGTCATTTTGGAATGTGGGGGCTGTCCATCCATGTCCATTGCGAACTCTAAAAATCTTACGTGAGTAAATTTGCTTTTCTTCTTTGACCACTCGAAATGATTTGTATGAAAAAAGACAGCTAAACGAAACTAGCAATTTAAGCTGAAGAATCTGACTTTAGCGCATCACCTGTTCATAAAGAATTGATGGTTGTGGTGCTTGATATTTGGGTTACTGAAAATGAACTTTCCGATTTGTATCAGTTTGAGTTTGTAGAATCTCTTTTCATTTTAATTTGTGGAGATCTCCCCCCTAGCTCCCTCACCTCCCTTTCCTTCATTTAAAATCTCACATGAATACGTGCGTGCACACCCCCCCTCCTTCCTTTCCTTCCTTCCTTCAAAATCTCACACGAATATGTGTATGCACAACTATCTTTTGGTTAGAACAGCGTGCTAGTACCTTAATGGTTTTTCCTTTAAAATGTCATGTGAATCATGTGTTGAGCAATTCTTGTGACTCTCCTCTCACTTGCAGTCAACCTTCTCTATCTAAAAATCTTTGCCGATTTTCAAGTGTTCAGTAAGGATTTGGAGCCTGAACTCATGTTGGAGTCATTGCTTTTGTTTATATGCTTCATTGTGTCAAAGTGTATTGAATGTGTGGTCAACGAGTACCATCGCCATTCTTTAACTCTCTGTTATGATTCCTTTTTCCTTTTCTATGGTATGCTGTTTGAATCTGAAATCTCCTAGCTCCGTCTCTTTTGTTCAATATATGTTCTCAATGGCCTTGGAATGATTGCAGCATAATTTGTCAGTATAAAACTGTTTCTTCTTTGCTTCATTTGCAGACCATTGCACTTGTGTGTGGCAACGCACAATGTCACCGTGGTGAGACGGTGGGTGGAAGTTTCTAGCACTGAAGATGTTGAAAATGCGATAGATATACCCAGTCCGGTCGGCACTGCAGTATGTATGGCTGCTGCTCTAAAGAAAGACCATGAATTTGGTATGCTAGATTGTATCCTAGCTCATTTTTTATTTATCTTCAATGCCTACTCTTTTTAATATCCTCGGCATTAATATTTATTGTTCCATTTGGAAACATAATTTGTTACAATCTCTCTAGAATTTTCTTGGTACAATTACCTGGCTTTTCACTTGTTGAACATTTCTTCCATTGTAATTGTGCTATAGAAGGGAGGGAGCTTGTTCGATTGTTGCTTGCTGCTGGAGCAGATCCAACTGCTCAAGATGCCCATGGGAGAACAATTCTGCATACAGCTGCTATGGCTGATGATGTTGACTTGGTCAAGGTTACTTGTTTACTTAATACATGAATTTGATTTTTGTCTATTGCTGGGTAATTTCATCCAAATATGGAATTTTGAAGATCTTCTTGATTTGTGGCCACTTGGAGGAACTATTTTGTTACTCTTTTCCTGTAAACATTTTGTAGGCTATTCTTGATGCTGGAGTAGATGTGAACATCCAGGATATGCACAACATGATACCTCTTCATTCAGCCTTAAGTAGCGGGGCCAAGTCTTGTGTCGGATTGCTATTATATGCTGGGGCGAATTATAATTTACAGGTTTCTCTTTTCACTTCCTTATCTATTGTTGTGCCTGCATTGGTGTTGGTCTTGGTCCTTCCTTTGCTGGTGTCAATGCTTCCCTAGCAATGAACTATGGCCTGTGAGTGTATATACTCTTATACTGGCGTGCTTTCCTTTTCTTTTATTGGGTGAAATTCTTGCTGAGTGTCACGGTCCCCTCTGCTTATTGTCTCCTTACTCTCCAGTCTGTTGATCTTTATAAATATTCGTTTATGTATCCATAAGACACTGTTGCCTTATTGCTATTTCTAGCATATGTTACCCTTTGAAGGATTGATTTTGAACTTACGGATAAGATCTCTTTCCTACAAGCAATTGTCTCTTCAGTCTTGTATGCTAATGTCATATCATGGGCGACACTGGAAAAGTGCTCTTGTGGGTATCTGCAGTATATTTGCTCAGAAGTATTTACTCGTCTAGTTCTTGCAAGGATTTCTTCAAGACAAATTCCAGTTTTAGTATCATCTGGTGCTCATGTCTGCTTTTCCTAGAGTTCACTGGTCATCAAGTGGTGGTAAGGCCAGTGGAATTATTTTGATTATTTATATGTGATACTCCCTTGGTGTATGCTTTGGAAAATGATATATGTGATACTCCCTTGGTATAATTCCTGTTTTAATTATTTTGATGCTAATGTTCAAATCTTAGGCCTCGTTTGCTTCCACTGACAAGGCGTCCATTAGTGGATTTCCATTCCAAGTAATCACTTTCCTTATAACAGTATTGTTTTTTTCAGTTGCGTTAATGGCTGAAAACTTTATGATATACGTTTACAAAATTTAGGTTTTTTTTTGGGGAGAATACATTTCAACCATTCAATACTTAATGGCTGAGCTGTATTCTACTTTTTTTTTTTCCTTTTTCTTTAATTTTTAAATTTTTCTATCATTTTCTATCCATCTCTGGTTGTCTTCTTTTAATTTTTAAAGTATTATTGAATGACAATAAGGCGGACAATACTCTATGTCATGGATTGTTGGGCAATTAAATGCAAATATGTCCACTAATTGAATTTGATGATGAGTATGCTTAGTTGGATCTGCTGGCACCCGAGAAAAGACATAGTTGAAAATAAACTTATCCGGGGAAAAGTAGGTGCCTCTCCAAGCAAGGATAAGATAAGCTCGTTGGAGATGGTTGGACAAGTTAAACGAAGGCCTTTAGATTTTCTAGCGTATCTGATTGGGGTTGGGGGCTCGAGGTTGCAGGGGCAGGAGAAGACTTTAAAAATGTGGAAGGTGAAAAATAAAAATATGAAACATGTACAATAGCTTAGAGAAGGCTTCACACAAAATCAAGTGCAATTGGAAAAGATGATTCATATAGCCAACTTAAACTTCTGGTTTGACTTGTCATCGTCATTTTTGTATATACGTAGTATTTGGTGCTGTCCCTAAAAGAGAAGCCTGAAATTGCAGTATAGCTACTATTCTGACCTTCAAATCTGATCTGATGACCCAGTTTAGTTACTGGGATCTTATCAATGCTCTTTTTTCCAGCCAACTTCTTTTTCTTAGCTTTTGACAACCTCTGAGTTCTGGATCTCCATATCAGAGAATCTGAGCGACTCATTCTCATTAATCATTTGAGTAGAGAGGGTTGAATGCAAACTATAGAACACTGGATGCTGACGTTACCTAAAGCTGCATGTGGATGCATGGTTTGATCTCTACAAGCATGTCCAGTGCTGTAGTTAGTTGGATGACCAGGCAATTAGCCTGTTGTGATGTCCACTGGATAATATGTGCACATTTCCTTGAAGAGAAGTGGGAAGGGTGGTAAGTAAATTAGGAGTGATATATTTCATGTTCGCTCTAATGTACTCGGTGACCGTAGGTAAACTACTGCTTGAATCCCTACCATGTTCGAGCATTTCCTTTAATTAGCACAGATAAAGTATTCCCTACTACAAGCATTGTGAGTGCCCAATCCTTCACAAGCTAGAATGGACATACCCCATGAAATGCCCATTCCGGCTTCTAAAGGGTCACTAAGTCCAGAAATGGTAACACCATTTCCGTTCCATTTTTGTAGACAAACACATGTACGTAGCATGATAGTGATTCCCCCCGTAAAAAATGATGAAGAAGAAGTGAAGGACCAAAAACTAGAAGTATTCATTCAGGGTTCTGAAATTTCCTTCTTTGCTTTGCTGACACACCTTGGATAACCACTTCTCTGCACCTAGCAGATTGTATGAATTTAATATATTGAGTTTTCTAGGACATTGGCTTTTCTCCTTTTTTACTTGCTAGAGTAGATAAATCTACTTTGCAATCTTTCTACTTGTCTGATTTCTTTGTATATCCTTCGCAGGATGATGACGGTGACAATGCATTCCACATAGCTGCTGAATCTGCAAAAATGATTCGAGAAAATCTTCAGTGGCTCATAATAATGCTTAGAAGCCCTGATGCTGCTGTTGAAGCGAGAAATCACAGGCAAGTTCCAATACAAACCTACTTCCTCTTTGATTTTACCATATATGTAAACCGATGATCATAATTAGCTATTCTTCTACGTTCTTACATTTTCATTTCTGAGATCTTGCACTTAAATTTGTGAGAAAGTTTGAACCTGATGACCTGAGGATGATATTTGTTCTCTTTATTCTTAACATAGACCTGTCCTTGCTGTTTGTTGGTAGTGGTAAGACATTGCGCGATTTCTTGGAGGCCCTTCCTCGAGAATGGATATCAGAAGATCTTATGGAGGCTCTTGCAAATAGAGGAGTTCATCTATCTCCCACAATGTGAGTTGAAAGGTTCTGCATTTTAAAGCAATAATTATCTATCCTTAGGAACATTTTTTGATTGTTTGCTTGTATATGTTTAGGTATGAAGTGGGAGATTGGGTAAAGTTCAAAAGAAGTGTTAAAAATCCTACATATGGATGGCAAGGTGCAAACAATAAGAGTGTTGGGTTTGTGCAAGGTGTTCCAGACAAAGAGAACCTCATTGTTTCATTTTGTTCTGGAGAGGCTCGTGTATTGGCAAGTGAAGTTGTAAAAGTAATACCCCTGGACAGAGGACAGCATGTGAAACTTAAAGCAGACGTTGAAGAACCCAGGTATGAATGAATTGTTGCTCATCTTCCATATGCACGTTATTAATGGATCATATCACTTGATAGAGCATTCTTTGTAGACATGGAATTTTTCATGCATTAGTAAGAAAATTCTCTCAAACTGCTTCAGGATTGTCCCTAAACTCATCCATAAAAATTTAGCAAGTCTCATTTGTTCAGTCAAACTTAAGCTGTTGCACCTGTCCTCTCAAGTCAAGTTGGTTATTCTGTCTAAAGAAGTAGGAGTTGCCCACTTTTTATGCAGAATTTTGATTTATAATAGGGTAAATGCCACCAAAAATCTCAAATGGCCCTCTTGTGACACATTTAATTGAAACTTTTTTTTGTAACACCGATAATCTCAAAATTTTACCCGCGTGATATCTTCACCCCGAACTTTTACTTGTGTGACATACTCCAAACTCTTGTATTCATTCGACATATTTATCCCAAACTTATTTTTTTGTGACACCAAAAATCCCAAACTTACACCCAGGCCACACATTTATCCTCCGTCTAGATTGTTTTTTTCCTTTTCTTTTTTCCTTCCTCCTTCATCTTCACCACCGCCGTCCTTACTGTTGCCATCGCCACTGTCCTCACCGTTGCCAAATCAAGGAAGAAAACAAAGGAGGAAGTTAAAAAAAAATTAAAAAGAAAACGAGAAAAGAAAAACATACGAGTTGACAAAATTTTTTCCACGAGTGCCACATCAGCACCGTTTGCTTTCCGTCGTCCATGTAGGCAGCCGCATGATATTTTTAGGGGTGTTTGGTTAATGGAATTTTGACGGAAGGTAAATGTGGTGGCAAGAGTACAAGTTTGGGGTAAATGTGTTACACGGGTAAAAGTTTAGGGTTTTTGGTGGCACAAAAAAAATTTTGGGGTAAATATGTCACACGGGTACAAATTTGGGGTATATGGTGTCACAAAAAACAAGTTTAGGGTAAATGTGTCACAGTGGGCATAATTTGGGGCTTTTTAATGGCATTTTTTCTTTATAATAAGAAAATAGCGATATCATTAGGAGAGCAGGAAATTTCTCGTGGAATTGGCTTGATCTGAGAGGATTTGCTATGTTGCTTTGAGAAATGTTATGGTAACATCAGGTAGATTTATGATTTCACTCTTGGTAACTTTACATCATGTAGTATTTTGGACAAATAATGTTGCATATTACTATGCGTATAACAATGGACATATTCTGGCATTGATTGCTAATTGTTGTCACTTTCAGATTCATGTTTAAAGTTCATGATAAGTTGATGAATTGCTTAGAACAAATATGCATGTTCTTCATTGTCTTGGGCTAGTTCTGGAAATTCATTGTTCCAGTATTGTCTAAAGGATGTAGGACCTTGCCTGATATTATTTCTTTATTAGCAAGGCTTGCCCGATATTTGTTGAAGCATTGCTGTTTAGGCATCTGGAACCTTTCAACTCCCATGTAGTCTATCTAGGTGTAGTTACCTTAAAAAACTCCCATGTATAATCTGGTTCAATGCTCAGGTTTGGTTGGCGCGGTCAGTCAAGGGACAGCATTGGCACTGTTTTATGTGTTGATGACGATGGCATTCTGCGTGTTGGGTTTCCTGGAGCATCCAGAGGATGGAAAGCGGACCCAGCAGAGATGGAAAGGGTTGAAGAATTCAAGGTTGGGGATTGGGTTCGCATTCGTCCTGGTCTTACCACTGCTAAGCATGGATTAGGTTCTGTTACACCAGGGAGTGTCGGTATAGTTTACTGTATAAGACCAGATAGTAGCCTTTTTCTGGAATTGAGCTACCTGGGCATTCGATGGCATTGTGAGCCAGAAGAAGTCGAGCATGTTGTCCCTTTTAGGGTGAGCAAAAGTCTTCTCTTCTTTAAGAATGATGGCTTTTTTCGCGTCTTGTGCTTTTTTGTTGTTCTACAGTTCCATTTTCTTAGTTTACTTATGAAAAAATTATATTATGTTTTTGACAGATTGGGGACCGAGTTTGTGTGAAACGGTCTGTTGCAGAACCGCGATATGCCTGGGGTCGTGAGACTCATCACAGTGTTGGGAGGATATGTGAAATAGAGAATGATGGTCTGCTGCTAATCGAGATACCAAATTGCAATATGCCATGGCGAGCCGATCCTTCTGACATGGAAAAGTTGGAGGATTTCATGGTAAGATCGCCGCGTTATTTTTTATCCTATCCCTTCGAATGTCTTTTGCTAAATTGAGCTTTGCTCTTTCCTAGGTTGGTGATTGGGTTCGAGTGAAAGCTTCTGTTCCATTCCCCAAATATGGATGGGACGACATCACACGAGACAGCATTGGCATAGTGCATAGCTTGGAAGAAGACGGCGATATGGGGGTTGCCTTCTGCTTCCGCAGTAAGCCCTTTTGTTGCTCAGTTACAGACGTGGAAAAGGTTCCTCCTTTTGAAGTGGGACAAGGGATTCGGATGAAGCCGTCTGTTACCCAGCCTCGGCTTGGATGGTCAAATGAGACCCCTGCAACTGTTGGAAAAGTTGTGAGAATAGACATGGATGGAGCTTTGAATGTGAGTATATTCCCTTTGCTATATTGGTGCATGCTGCCTCTAGACACAACAATCTAGGAATTATTTGACTGACCAAGGGAAAACCACATATTTACCTTTGAACACTTGTTTTCACTGAGATTAGCGGCGGAGTTTTAATGTCAGCTGGTTAAGTTACTGCGTGTGATCCTCAGTTGTGTCAATTAGCACTAGTGTCTTTGGTATTTTCTTGGCAGTGCATTGTTCTGTTTGTCACTATCAGGCTCCTCATACCTGGGGACATGCTATTGATCACTGTCTGTTGATAGGTTAAAGTGGCCGGTCAACATAGTTTGTGGAAGGTTTCCCCTGGAGATGCAGAACAACTTGCTGGATTTGAAGTTGGTGATTGGGTACGGTCAAAACCCAGTCTTGGGACTAGACCTAGTTATGACTGGAACAGTATTGGGAAGGAAAGCCTCGCTCTTGTGCACAGCGTGCAGGAGACCGGTTACCTAGAATTAGCATGCTGTTTTCGCAAGGGGAGGTGGATTACTCACTATACAGATGCTGAAAAAGTTCCTAGCTTTAAAATTGGCCAGAATGTTCGATTCCGGGCTGGTCTGAGTGAGCCAAGATGGGGATGGAGAGGGGCCCAGCCTGATTCACGAGGTGTTATAACTAGTGTTCATGCTGATGGAGAATTGAGGGTGGCAATTTATGGTTTGCCTGGCTTTTGGAGAGGAGACCCTGCAGATTTTGAGATAGAGCAGACTTTTGAAGTGGGGGAGTGGGTGAGACTCAGAGAAAATGCAAATAGCTGGAAATCCATTGGACCCGGCAGTATAGGGGTCGTGCAAGGATTAGGATATGATGGAGACGAGTGGGATGGGAGCACAATTGTCTCATTTTGTGGGGAGCAAGAAAGATGGGCGGGGTCCACTTCCCATCTGGAAAGGGTTGAAAAGCTGATGGTTGGGCAGAAGGTGAAGGTAAAGCTCTCAGTAAAGCAGCCAAGATTTGGATGGTCGGGCCATGTCCATTCGAGTATTGGAACCATCTCCGCAATTGATGGTGATGGTAAGCTGAGAATATATACCCCGGCAGGCTCAAAAGCTTGGGTGCTAGACCCGTCAGAGGTGGAGATTGTGGAGGAAGAAGAGCTTCGCATTGGAGATTGGGTAAAGGTGAAGGCATCAATATCAACCCCAACCCATCAGTGGGGTGAGGTGAGTCACTCGAGCATTGGGGTAGTGCATAGAATAGATGATGAAAATTTGTGGGTTGCGTTCTGCTTTATGGACAGGCTTTGGCTTTGCAAGGCTTTTGAGATGGAACGGGTTAGGCCGTTTAAATTCGGTGACAAAATACGGATCAGAGGAGGACTGATATCTCCACGATGGGGTTGGGGAATGGAGACACATGCTAGTAAAGGTGAGATCGTGGGGGTGGATGCCAATGGCAAGTTGAGGATCAGATTTCAGTGGAGAGAAGGGAGACCATGGACTGGAGACCCTGCGGATGTTGTTTTGGACGAATGCCCAGTAAGGACTTGTGCATCATGAGACCTCGCGTCATTATAACTCAAAATGCTGTTCTTGGCTGCTCTCTGCCATGACGAAGCCAGTGCTGCTGATGTTATGCATTCTTGCACATGCAAACCGCCGATTCCATTGATGTGGACGGGGGTGGGTGTGGTAATTGCGAAGAATGTACATGATGCAAAGCCGGATAATGTCAGTGCCAAATCAGAATGGGGGGATTCGTCTTCACTTGCACAGCCATAGGAGATCAGGGTTCAGCCCTCACGGCAGAGGTAGTGATAGGAAATTTGTACTCTATGGACTTTCAATTATTGAGCTCTGAGGTATATAATTCTGCTCTCGTTTGTACAAATTGGACTGTTATATATATCTGTGAATTATGAAATTTTGGTCTTTCAGTCGGGGCTCTTCAGATAGCTTTCGCATTTCCCAACCGGTGGAAAGAATTTATTTTGTTCATCCATGCGTATAGTACTCGTAATTAAAGCTTGGATTGGTGGTTGTTTTCATTATGTTCTGTAAATTTCATTGATGAACATTAATAAAAAAGAAAACTCGCGGGCTCGGCCTCAAGATTTACTGGCCTTAAAGGTTGGGCTCAAAGTCGGTCGAAGTTAGACACGGAGTTGGGCTGATAATTGCCTGGGGTTGGGCCTATTCGAAATTCGGGCCCAAACTCTCGACCTTATGTTGACCATGCATGGGTCTCAGTTTGGGCTAATCTAGGCCCATTTTAATTTCAAAATTTGGGCCCAAGGTCGAACGGTTATGGGCCTCAAATAGACCATAATCAAGGTCCACCCTAATCAAGGTCGAACGCTTTTCTGTGTCCATGTTGGACCGAAAGTTGGGCCCTTACGCTGGGCCTACTTATACAGCTCTTTCTGACCCTCGGTTGAAGCTGGTCTGGCTCATACTTGGGCCCTGTTGTGCCCGTTTTAAGCCCAAAAATTTGGGCCATAGGTCGAACTTTGCTGTCTTAAGTTTGGACCCAGGTTGGACAGAAATTGGGCCTTAAGACCGGTTTTTATATGGGGCCCATCGAGTTGGGCTTTTCTGTGACAAATTTGGGCCCATATGCTTGGCCTCTTTTTGAGCCTATCTGGGCCCTTACTTGGGCCTTGTGGGGCCATTTTAAACCTAAAATTTGAGCCGTGGTACAGTTTTGCTCGGCCTCATAATGGGCCCTTAACTGGGCTTTTCTGGGCCCAGGTTGGACTGAGATTTGGGCCCTCTTTGGGCCTCATTTTTGAGCTGATATGGGCCAAAATGGGCCGAATGATGATTTTCTTCTGGGTCTCGGTATGGGCTTTCTAGCCCAGGTTGGACTGAAATGTGGCCATTGAATCTGGGCCTGGGCCCAATCTGGGAACCGATTTGGGCATATCTGGGCTCATACTTGGGCATCGTTAGGCCTATTGTGATCCAGAACGTTGGACCGAGGACGAGTTTTTTAGCTGGGCCATATCTGGGCCACGTTTTGGGCTTTTCTTGGGCAGGTTTGACCTTTGTTGGGCCAAACTTGCAGTTCCAAAAGTGGGACCCAATTAAGCCCAGAATGGTATTGATCTGCGGCCCAAGTTGGGCTCTATAGGGCCACTTTTGCAATCCCAAAAGTGGGTAAGGTTGGCCGATTCTAATCCCAAAGTCGATCTTTGGGCCCACGGTTGGGCCTTAGCTGGACACGATTCGGACCTTTCTGAGCTGAGCTGGGCTGGGCTGGGATGGGACAGAGCTACGTCCTAGTTAAAAATGGTTGCGGATTTTACAATGGTCCGTCATTACAGAGATGTACATGACAAAATGAACATGCGAAATAGGATCTCCCTTCGGTAGATAAATTAATAGCTGCAATCAGTTCTTGATCTAAACCCACAGTCCACAAAATTAGAGTACATCCAAAAAAGCCATTTGACGAAGCTTCTCACCGTGAAGCTTTCACCAACCGAAACTGATGCTGAGCAAAAGAAAAACAAGATAAAGGGTGAACTGCCCTTGGGTGGATAAACGGTAAACTGCTGCAATGAACATCTAAATGAATTGGGCAAGTTGATCAATATGCTATTTAAATGGACTCTGAATAAATGTAATCTGAGATCAGTATGAAGAGACCTACGGGATGGATTCAGACCTCAAATAGAGAGACCTTCTAAAGCGGCAGCAGCAGCAACAACAACAAAAGATTTGCCCAAGGAATTCAAACAGATTCACCGGGTTAGAAGCTGATTTTAATGCGCCTCAACTTTTGTAAATTATGAAGTCACAGGTTCAATCAAAAGCTTCCTCGCTTTTCTCAGCATGCCAATTCAGGAAGCCCTGCACGAGTGCATCTCTCATCCACAGATGCCGACAACTCTCAATAGCTTCAGTAATAGTCAGCCAGCACCTCTGTCTGATACTTTGCTCTGGCCATGATTCAAGCTCCTCCCTTACAAACAATGCAAACATTGCTGCCTTACATAAACCTTCAGGACAAAACTCGTCTTGGTGAGTTTTACTCTTGAAGTCATAATGCCCTAAAAGATCCTGAAAACAACAAAAAAACTTGGTTGCACAATCTAAGAAAGATCACGAATGTATATGCCCTTTTCATTTGTGGAGTAAGAGGATTCAGAGCACAGAACAAACACATAGCAGCTGACCAGAAGGTCTTGACCTAAAAACGAACACATTCACAACAGATGTAGAGAAGATCCACAGTACCAAAGATGCAGAGGAACAGAGTGTAGTGCCCCGAACCTACATGCTACCACATGGCCTCAAAAAAGTATTTTTTATCAAAAGAGCACAACCACCGTACGCATACGTGGCAGAGAGAGAGAGAGAGAGAGAGAGAGAGATGATAACTTTTATTGTCATGATGATCATTTATTTCGCACATTCACATACACTGCAAAACTCGGCTTAAAAAAGATCGGGAATGCTCTTTTTCCCCATTCAGGACAAGAAGAGTTCATGCAGTTAAGAATGACAACATCCACTGTGCACAATATCATATTTACTCATTTATTTTTTTCAATAACTACCCTGCAACAGCCAATGTTATCATTGTAATAAAATAACATGGAATAGATAACACATATGGAATGAAATTATCTCAAGCTACAGTTAATAGTCCAATACAAGTGACCTAGAACTACTCCGCTCTCCAAAATTTTACCAGTGCAAACTGAAAAGAAATCCAACAAGTCACATAATCTTAAGGTAACTCTTAGAATCATAAAGTTGATTTTCACGTAAAATCTTATTAAAGAAATAATGAACAAATGATAAGAAAGATCAACAGAGTCCATAAAATTTAATACCTTCAAATCTCCTTTCACACCAGCTTCTTCAATTGCTTCCCTCACAGCGGCTTCCTCAACAGTTTCATCATTCTCCCAGCCTCCCTTATAGAAATAAAATAAGCTAGTGAAAAAGAGCAAAAACCCAACACAAGTGAACAAGTGATGGAGCTTCGCAGGATGATGAAGAAACATATATATTTTTATAAAGCAATAACTCACAATCCAACAAACAGAGCTTCCCTCAATTCACAACTCACGAGTAACTCTAGTGAGAGCCATAATGACATATTGTGCAAGAATTCCAGTAACCGAAGAGATAAAAGAACATCACTTCCCAGAAGACAGTATGCATGCTCAAGCTATGCTCCCCATCTCCAGGCCTGAAAGCCCCAAACTACATACAAGTAACCTGGAGTAACTATTTGAATTGTAAATGTTAATCTCCCCAAAAACGTGAAGCAATTAAGTGATGAGCCATAAAAATCTATGTAAATCTGTGGCATGCTTGCAGACAAGTCCATTGTCCCCCATACCAAGAAGAAAATCAAGTGACATAACCCATGTACTGTCTTTTCCATATAAACTTCCGTTGTTTATCACTTAAAGATGTTAATGTGGACCACAATTCATGGCTTATGAAACAAAGCTCAAATAATCCAAGAATGGGATTCTAGTGTGACAAGTTCGTTGCCTAAGACGTAACTCCATTTATGGAATGGAGAACAATAGTTGGTTCTTAGTCATTCAAAACTAGGTGTTTGCAGTTCAAAGGGCTTATTGCAAATATTGGGCATGCACTCAAGACCGTGACACCAATCATGGTACATAAAGCTATAAGTCAGAATCAACAGCATGCCCATCAAATTCATCATAATACTAGTCACATAAGGTGATAGAAATGTGCATTTTCAAAACGGATTAGGAAGTCAATAAGTGATCTGTTCAGCAAATTCCAAATTTTGAGCGACGGAAGTTCTGGACACATACATCACACTAGTTATTGACCAGAAGGAACAACTTAAAGTAACTCTGTACAGCAGAAGAAGTGCTTTCCCTTTCAACAAATAGCACACTTGTGTAAATCTGAGTAGTCTATACACATTAAGAGTCTGAACCAACAGAAACAAGAGAAGATGAGGCTATGTATCCTTTTCATTTTAGTCTTACATCAGGTGCAACAAAGAAATTGGAGAAGAAAAAATTAAATACTTTGGCCAGATGACCATTTCAGTTCAGTTTGAGCTTAGCCATTAATGAAGCCTAGAAGGCTTTAAGAGGCATTTAGCCATTTCTCCAGACTTATCGTGTCAAACCAATAAAACCTGTTCTTTTGAGTGAGAAGATGTGGTCAGTAATATTGTGAGTCCCTCACTTGGAATGTTACACAACAAAAGCATCTACACAACCAACAAAAGAACATTGTCCATCTAACACAAAGCTCTAGATACCCTTATCAGGATCAATACACAGGACGACTATATTCAGAAAAGAATATAATTAGCAGTATACCTTTGGAAATAGAAGACCTGGTCCACTAGTTGAATTGATCATGAGCACCTCAACAATCTTTTCATCAGTGTCACTGCTACAGTCTACAGATTGTCTATACCTATAAGGAATACACCTGGAAAAAGAAACCTCCGAGTTAGTTATCCCCTTGGACTGATGCACCCAAAAATAGGAAAAAATCGAAGAAGAATCTCCTCTACGTTTTCTTTTCTTCCTATACAAAACACTGCAGAAGAACGAAGGGCAATCATCCTAGAATTAACGGCAGTGCTGAGTGAGCATATGAGAATTTTGTATGATGAACATATAGTCTCAACAAAAAGGAGTGAAGAGAAAAAACAAAGAAAGCAGGATAAATAACCGCCACCTCAGAAAGAACCTCCTACGTTCGATCCCACCATTATTACTTGATTGAAGTTATGAAAGGTACAGAGTGAGTACAATCTTACATTTCCAAGTAAAATTCCACATAAACGCGAATTAAAAAAAAAAAGAATAATCCTCTTTTCTCTGTTCATGGCACTTATCCACCTTTAATCCAACCTCCAGCGCCAAAAGCCCCACTGGCGAAGTAAAAGGACAAAACAGAAGTCTTATGAAGTGCAAGAAAAAAGTTTAGGAAAAGCAACAAGCGTCCACCACATAAGAACTCATATTCAGTCATGGATCAGTCTTCAGAAGCACACTTAATATGAAACATTTAACCGACCTTCTCCAGCTTCCCATATTCATCCTTTTTCTTTCCTTTTGCAAAAGAAGAATGCGCTTTGCATCAGTCATAAGGATGGTATTTTATGCCTAGAAAGAGGCAGAAGCCGCATTCACTGTGTAAAAAAGGTAGCACTTCCCGATTCCCCGATATATGCTTCATCTAAGCAATAGCCCAACGACCACATGTGAAGCAGTCCACTGTCCATGATATGCACCATAATTCGGTAATAACAAAACCTACCATAACCATCTTTTAACTTTATCACCAAACATAAGATGGTCCATAGACTCGGGTATGTACAGACTAATGCAGCTCACATATTCGCTGTCCTAAGAGTGTCGACCTCAACTAGATCAACCCATGGGGGTGGACTTTTACACACTGATACCAAAGAAGATTTGCTATTAAAAAATATATGTTTCACTGGACCTCTCTTGTAAAGTCAAAGCACATGTTAACCTTACATAAAGGTGGAACGGCATAAATAAAGAATCGCGATACTCCAAAAAAGCCGATAATTCTCTAATCCACAGTTTACTAAACTCGAGGATATTTTGAAAATCCAATTCGTGACTTCTCCACCAAGAAGCTAAATTGAGCAAGCATCAGAGATCCTCAGAAGAAATGTCAGCATCCGTGATGACTGAAACGCTCATCCAATCACAATGAACAGTCTGGCCCAAAAAAAAAAACGAAAAATAAAAAAGAATAACAGCACAAAGGACAGGAAGAAACAAACCCATCACTTGAAACCACGGACCTAGAAGACCACCAATATCCTTCCCCCATCTAAGACGGGCTCAAAAAAGACATCAGGACAATAAAACTGCACAATATCACCATCACGCTTAGGTCTGCTGTTAATTAAAGTAAATCACATCGATCAACACGAATTAACATCAAAAAGTCAAAACAAAGCTTTGCGGGGCGCATCAAATCAAAAGGAATTGAATCTCGACAAAGGCCAAAAAGGCGGGGCAAAACCGAAAACGACCGTCATCGACACGATAAGGGCCCACTCATTCCCAATGACAACGACCACGACACCGAAAAACACAACTACGTAATCGACACCAAAAACACAACCTAATGCAAGAGCTAACGGAAAAAACAATGCGAAAACAAACATCCGCCGTCGTCCGTCGAAACAACACGAAAGCATCACACTCGTACGAGATTCGCGCACATCGAGGGCAAAAAGGCCAAAGAGAAGGGAAATGGAGTGGGCGAGATTCGATCGTACCCGGCGACAAGGCGACAACCGGCCTCGTACCGCTGCTGATGCCGACCCGTCCGCGCCACCAAATCGCACATGCTAAGGATCGGACGAACCACGAGAAGGAACGGTAGAACGTCGCTATCGAATCGACGGGGGGTGCGGGGGGGGGGAGGGATTCTCAGCACCGATCCCAATCCCTGCTGCGCCTAATCGTCGTCCTCATGCTCGCGGCGGGTGGGGCGTACGTGATCCCTGCTGCGCCTCTCGCGACGGTTTCGCTCAACGCGGGCGGACATTATCCGGAAGCTTCGAGGCGTGGATGCTCGCTAGGGTTTGGGAGTCCCGTTGTTCCTGCGAATGGGACGGACGCGAGGGCATGGGAGAGAGCGAGAGAGGGAGAGACAAGGGATGGTCGAGAGAGAGAGGAGGAGGAGAAGAGCGCGCTGGAGGCGAAGATCAGACGGCGGGGGGACGGTCAAAGCCACGTCGGTGGCGGGGGGTGGTGATGGGCCCCGCTTTGGGATCCGTTAACGAGGGGCGCGATCTCGTGGGTCGGAGTGCATCGTGCATTGCGTGAATCTCTCTCGCCTACACTATATTCACGGTACTCCTTAAAAGCGGTGCATTGTGTGATCTGTAGTCATCGCGGCTAATATACAATGTATATTATACATATGGTGGTGCCAAAAGAAATAAAAATAAAGAATTCTATTGTTATGAGATAACAAGTATTCAGAATAAAACTTAATTTTTTTCTTTTATTAACATGACTCGAACTTGTGATCTCGTGGAAAATAATGCCGGTCCTTATTGATTCTTTTCTTGACGATGCTCATACAGGTGAAGTTTGATACACGGAAGTTTCATATATATATATTTTAACAGGTCTTTGAGGAGATATAGAACTCTAAGAGAACGTGATCAAAAGGGGATCCAATTTTCAGTTCTCCAGTTTTTTTGTCGTAAAGAATCTTAAATCGCTTTGGGCCACTGCTGCCTTAGTTCGCGACTTGAGGAATGAACTTAAGCATCGGCCCCTGTGGCGAGTAAAATAGACTTGAAAAGAAGGCAAGCAGGCTGCTCACAATTTAGCTGCTACTTGGTGTTTAATTAAGAACTAATCATGATCACTTTTGGAGATTAAAAAGTTAATACGATATTGTCTTTGACCTTTGTATTTGGATTTAATTCTAAGCAAAGGCCGATCATGAGAAATAAAAGGTTTTCCCTGTAAAAGAAAAAAAAAAAGAGACATCCAACGGTATGAGGCCTGTAGAATTGATATATTAAATAATGCAGTACACATGTATTTAGACAAATAGATCATATTCAGTATCATTATAAAATGAATTATGATTTGAAAATCCTTTTCTTATTTTCTCAAAAGGGGAGTGCATTGACAATTAAGAGGTTCGGAGCTGTATTCACACTATTTTCCAGCTGGAAATACAGATTTTTTCTGAGCTAATCCAACACATTAGCTTTTAACTTTTTCGATAAATTGGCGATTCATGTAATAAATTGTTGTCAATGCGGAATATGTCCTTTTTTTATCGTGAAAAATGAGTTCATTATGATTTCTTCGAAGGATCCAACAAATAGATGTAAAGAGGATGTCCCAAGGTATGCTATGGGTGGACTTACGGTCGTCGATTCGAGCGTTCGTATTAAACCAATCTGGGAGAGGGGAGATCGACGTCTCTAGATCCAATCTCAGCCGTTCGTATGGCGAGTAAAAGGTCGCCACTATCAAGCGTTTCGATTGGGTGGGCGAATGCTGCTCCGTAAACGCGGAAGCAGCAAATCAAGAGCGATTGGTGATTCACAAAAGGCTCGCTTTGTCTGTGCTTGTCTCGCCAAGTGGCGAGCGAGATTTGTCAAAAAAAGAAAAGAAAAAAAAAGAAAACAGAAAACAAAGAGAATGATGATTATATGATTCTAAAGCTAAAGCCCCGTGCCTTTTGAGGACCAATAGCCTAATCTAGCTATTAGGATTTGCAATTCTAGGATCCAACTTCTTTTTGGCTCTATAAGCTTATAATCCCACGGATTGATCTAATATTATCTCAAACGGTTGAATAAATCCTCCCTATTGCGTAATAGAAAAGAGCATCATAAAATCACAAACCCATTCAAAAAAAATCCATAGCTTTAGATACAATTTCAATTCTGCTCCGAACTTTTTTGTGTCTAAAAAAACAAGGAAAAAATCACAAAAAACTCAAAACTTTGCTACCGGTGACATATTTACTCTAAACTTTTTTTTGTGACACAAAAAATCCTAAACTTTGTTATTTGTGATACATTTGCCCCAGTGTACTTTGTCCATGGGTATTTTCGTCTTTTTTGTTTTTTTTAAATTTTTTTTTCCTTTCCGACGAGGACGTAGGCGAGGGTCGCCCTCACCAGATCTGGCGAGGGCAACCCTCGCTCGACGCTGGCGAGGGCCCCCCTCCCCGGATCTGGCGAGGGCAACCCTCGCCCGACGCTGGCGAGGGCAACCCTCGCCCGACGCTGGCGAGGGCCCCCTTCGCTGGAAAGGAAAAAAAAATTAAAAAAAGTAAAAAAGACGAAAATGCCCATGGACAAAGTACATTTGGGTAAACGTGTCACAAATAATAAAGTTTGGGGTTTTTTGTGTCACAAAAAAAGTTCAGGACAAATGTGTCACAGATGGCAAAGTTTGGGATTTTTGGTAATTTTTTTCAAAAAAAAAAAATCACAAACTTTCGCTCCATTCATAAATTTGTCCTAGATCACAAAATCGTCACCAGTTTCTTCAAAATTATTTGCATTAAGAGGCTGCTATTGCTCCATGCTAATGTGAGAGTACCGGTGAAAACGTGGGTTCTAATAATGGACCTGTAACGAGCCATAATATCGATGGTTTTGAAGACACTAATGGCAATTTTTTAAAGACAAGGTAGATTTGGGATTATAGTGAAAGTTAGTGATTTTTTTTTTAGGCAAAAAAAAGTTCGAGAGCAAAATTCATAGTGCACTTGAAGCTTGGGGCTATTTCAGGGAATTATGCCAATAGAAAATGATGCCCCTTTTTAATAATCGTAACTCCGAATGCCCAACTAATCTCTACTGAATCAGACACTCCTCTCATTTTCGCAACGACATATATGCACGCTTGCATACATTAGAAATTACGGTTCCCAATATCAGAAACGAGAGTGACATTTGTGTAGACACGACTAATATTTTAAACTAATTTCTCAGTCTTAAATAAAACTATTAGTAGTGTTTTTGTGCTCCACACGTTTTATTGCGAATTTACGCCTTTAAAAAAAAAATACCTAATGTGAATATAAAAAAATATTTTTGTTGTAATTGGATACTCAAATTTAACTTTTAGATTCCTAAATTCCAATTCTTTCTTCTCGGCAAATTGTCGCGCGTGCGTGCACGTGTTTGCCTTGTCGCTCCGAGGTGGGCCCTGGCAAAACGTTTATTGGGCCTCCATAGAAAGATGGAAAGGAACGTGAACGTCATTTTCCTTCTACGGAGCCCAAATCTAGAGTCCAATGATATTGAGTCGACCTAGTTTTCAAGCAACGGCGAATTTGTATGCATTCTTAAGCAGCAGGATTCATGCTTCTGACAAAAAGAAAGGTAGTGCCTTACCAATCACAAGGAACATATGATGGGTTTAAGTCGGGATAAAGAGAACCGTTTGGGTTATTTCGTATCGTGAGCAAAATCTAATATAACAACCAATTCCTATCGAAAATATATAGTATCGCGTCATGTCGTGTCATGTTGAGATTTGAATTAATTATATTATGGTCAGATTTCTCCGAATAGATCCGTCTAATGCTCGGGGTCGTGATTTGGTAAGGCGTGGAAAGTTCTCACTCTGAGCATTAGATATGCTCGAATCTCGTACGGAAGAGGTCGTTGAGGAAAAAGCATACTTATAGGGGATGCCGTGGACAATGGATGGCATCGAGAACCACGTACTGAGCAAGAAACACGACAAGGGAGAAAATAAAGGGAGCGCGTGAGAAACGTTGAAGACATGCCCACCATAAGAGAAAATGCGCTGGACAAGGATGTTTTACCTTGTCAAATATTGTATGTTTTGTCTTCTCCGTGGGGTTATTTGAACGTGATGCCTCCTGTTTACAAGATGGTTTTGTCTCCGGAGTGGATCGATTCTTTTCACACGGCATCGCATCCACACCCCGTTGTGTGTATCCAAGATACACATGGGCATGTACATACATACATATATACACGCACTAGAAATTAAAGAAACAAATCATTACTAATGTTTGAATGCCTCTTGATCAAGGTCCTGGAGGAAAACAGTGGGCTATTTTACCATGCGGAAATAGTTGCGGAACATGAACCGGGTGCTCGTTAGGTGTATAGTTACGGAATATGAAGCAAGGGGAGTCTATTGCTGTAGGTCCGGTATCCTGTCTTAAATTTAGGTGATACTAGTTCTCATGCAAGCGCAACATTTGTGTTAAATTAGTAATGTGCATTTGATTGTGGAATTTGTTTTGTGCAAGAAAATGAAAGTAGTCACATGTAAATGGAGAAAGAACGAGCAGTAACCAGAAAGGAAGTTACCAAAGGAGAGGTAAAATCAAAGATAGATTAGCAACTCGTCTAATTATTACAATATCCTCGAGTTTTTAGGGGGTAAGAATGGCATTTGCGATGCGTAGATTTCCCGAGCTCCCCTAGGTCGACTTGAACCCCTTATAGCAACTCGAACTGCAAATTACAAACAAAGAAATCTCCTGGGCTTGGTCTGTGAACAACCCTCCAATGCAAGGTGCGTGGCGGCTTGGCCATGATCATCGCCCTACGAGGCTCGAGTCGACTGCACTAGCCTGAAGTTAAGGATATGCAAAATGAATCGCTTGGACCGGATTGGATTGACCGGCTCTAGGCAATTCCTGAGGGCATCAGTTTGGTTCCAAGTATTAATCGCCCACTTGGATAATACCGTTATTATTATTTTTTTTAATTTTTTACAAATCCGTAAAATGTCATAAGCACGCACAACTCTTACCCTTTGCTTGTTTCCTATTGAGTCACTTTCCTTTATCTATGAGTTCATTATGAAACATCAAGATCAATTTTGCACGGGACATGGTCATTTTCATAACCCTCATATTGGGTTCATAGGCATTTTCTTTTAACAAATACGAATTTCTATGAGGGGTTTAACATCCTCCTAGTAAAAATCTTGTCACGAATTATGGACTACATGCTTTAAAAAAAAAAAAAAACAAAACATGCCACCGGTTTCAAGACTAGGTGGTCCGATTTCGGAAATCGGGAACCAATTTTTTGGTTCAGTTTCCAATTCTTAGGTGGCAACCAGACTATTTAGAAACCGTTTACCCCTACTTGAAAGTCACTCTGCGAACCAAGACGCCTTTTGGTTGCGCAATCCCCTCTCGATGGGAATTCCTTCCAAGATCTCTCGCTTTCTAAGGCCTAACGAGATGGACAGAGGCCCAACAGAACAGGCGAAAAATTTTGACCGCAAAAGAAATCTAAATTAAATCGCAATCCGGGTCATGAACTGACCGAGACCCGAATCTCGGAATCTCGGAATTTGAGGGAATTGAATCTGTTTTTGGACTTCTCAACACGATCCCCCACCAAACAGTACCGAGCTGCACTGAGATTTTTTGGGAAGAGAGAAACGTAGGAGCTATGAACAGACTAAAAAGAGGAGAAGATATCGAGATACATTGAACACCAAGCGAAGAGAAAAAGCGTGCCTAAGTGCAGAAAGTGCAGTCGCACCAACTTGCACATGCTCATCTAAAACTCAGCCACAAATTGGCAAACACGGCGTACCAAACTGCCTTTGTTCACTGAATTGGGATGCCATGCGAGCGCCGTCCTATCCGTGAGGGATTTCTTATTCCTACTCCTACTCTAGGCATTCTTGGAATTAGGGACAGAGGGAGAGAGACATTGAATGATCGTTCTTTATTCCCAAATTTTGCAGCCGGAGATTGCATCGATTGCCCATTAATGTAGCTGCTTTTTGGTCGACTGGCAATAAAGTATTGCAGCCTCTGGCCAAGTACATTGAAGTTTAAACCCTTGAGGGAAGTAGTTTTCTAAGCTTATATTTGATTCACCGACCAATCTAGATGCCCAAGATTCAAATGTTCGGAAAGTCAACACAAGAAAACAGAGAACGAGAGGAGAAATCAAATGCATCTGTACATAGTAAAGCCACCGAGGTTTGCAATTGCACTGAACACAAGTCAATCCGATGGAATCTGTAAAAAGTTTGATGGTCCACTCTTTCATAAGAAGTAACAAACGGACAGAGGGCACACGAAATTGTACATTACGCTTTCTCCCGCATGGTTTTTGTGAGAGGTGAAGTTAGGAAAGAAATGCACGACGATGTCGCACGTCTAAACCACCACCCAAAGAGATAGCGCATGGGTTGGAATTTCAGCACCCACCATTTACGATAAAACCCCATCCCGTGTTGCAGCCAAGTAAAATTATTGCTCCTTTTTCCGTTCCTTTGGAAAAGCATCCTAAGCAAGCAAGATCAGAAGTTGTCATTTTTTCCTTCCTGATGTTCCGCAAGTCGTGATCAACTTGTGTACATTTGCATTTCGCACGTAATGTTAGGGTACTCCCATTTCTTTAAACCTCGCTAAGTCCAAAAAAGACCAGTATCAAGTTGCTCTTGTTTTTGTTAGTTTTTTTTCTACAGCACATAACTTTAAAAAAATGATTTCTGCCGCCATAAACACAGCTCTGTCGTTCTCATCTTATCGCTACCGGGACAAGGACCCGGTCCTCTTTTTCTATCTCCATATCGCTGGAGAACAACTTGTCATTACACTCGGTACAAATAAAGAAGAAGAAGAAGAAAAAGAAGAAGAAGAAGAAGCCATGCCGAGAAATATGACAAAACGACAGTACCGTAGAAAGTAGAAGCGAGAGGCGATTACGTTCTCCGATGCACTGATTAAATAAAGCCATCGAAGATATTATTTCTAAAAAAATGAGAGAATCAATACAGGTAAATTATTAAAGTGATGTTGATACGCAACGTATCGCGATCGAGATGGATCCATGGGGATCATGAGCCCCGATCCTGTCCGATTCGCACCATTGCACGATGCCTGGTTTCCTGGCAATTGACCCAACCGATGAATCTCTCCCTCCCCCCCCTTTGGGCCCCACATCCTTTTCCCTTCCCCCTTGCCGTTGATGTGTCTGTGATTCGACAGATCTTAATCGAGATTTTGTCGACAACGTTGCCTGGGCCATCGAATATATTATTTTTTTAATTTTCAAAAAAGGACCATCCTTTTAGGATACAATAGTAATCGTTAGCTCTAAAGCCCGCAAAAAGTTCAATGAAATTCTAAAATTTATTACGAAAGTATAATTAAATTTTTCAAAAAATGCAATCAAGTTGATGTCATTAAGTCCTTCTATTAACTGCATCCAACTTCACAAGCGAAAAATGCTAATAAGTTTGAGGACTCGATTGCACCAACTTGATAAGTTTTAAGACTTAATTACACTTTTTGAAAATTTTAGGACTCTATTGCACTTTCAAAAGTTTTAAGACTTAATTGTAATTTCGTGATAATTTTTGAAACTTATAATACACTTATCCCTTTTTATTTTCAGGTAATAAGAAAGTGGAGAGGAGCTACCGAGATTAGCAACCATGACTTCACTGTTGGACTTTCAAACTCACCACGAAAGCCCAATTTGAATTATTGAACTTGGGTTCTCATAGAAGACAAACGAACATGGGAATCCCTAGATTAATCGCGTTAGGCTGTTCTTAGAAACTATTGGCACATCGTAGGTGCGTTGAACCAACCTGTTTTATTGAGATTTACGTCCTTACATACCAAAATCGAAATATCAAAATGTTGAAGAGTTGTGATGCCAAGCGAGGGTGGAATCAAATATATTATGCACCCGTCCTCTAGAAGATAAACTAAAATACGACATTACATAAATGAGGGAGGCGCAATGGTCCTTTGCGCAATATTCTCTTGGTAAATCAACGGTCAAAATATGTAGAGAAGCATAAATTCCGTGATTGGAAACATTTTTACTTTTGGATTTATACCACGAAATGCCCCAAATTAGTACATTTGTAATAATTTTACCCTAAACTAATTTTTTGATTACTAAAAACCTCAAACTGGTACGTTTGCGATAAATTTACCCACAATTTTTTCCGTTAAATTTTATTATCAAATTACTTTGTTAAATGACACACTACAGTTAACTGATGTACCAATTTTATGTTTTACCTTTCATTTGTCACAAATGTATCAGTTTGTGATTTTTTATGGCATTATTTTAATTTAATGGAAACTAACGAAAGATAAATTTATCAAAGATGTATCAGTTTAAGGTTTTTTATCGTCAATAAATTAGTTTGGGGTGAATTTATTACAAGTATACTAATTTGAGATTTTTTATGATCAAAAAAATAATTTGAGATAAAATTATCATAAATGTATCAATTTGAGATTTTTCGTGATATTATTAATTTACTTTTCATGCAAAAGCGTCACGCCACCATCTATATATACCCAAGCCAAGTCCGTCCCATTTCCACCTAAAAGGCTGCCTACTTCTTCTTCTTGCTTGCTCTGAAGCTCTTCTTCTTCTTCTTCTTCTACTTTCTTGCTTGCTAGTTCTTCTTGTTCTTGATTGCTCTGTCTCTCTCCGTCCTCGACAACTTCGCCGGAAAATTAAACCCATTGCGGAAGGAGAAAGGAGGGGAGACGATTTCAGAGACGGGGCATGGTAGTCGGAGGAGCATGGTAAGGTGCGCGACGGGCTTGGGGACGGTTCTGGTACTGGCGGCTCTCGCGGCGTTCATGGTGGTGCTGCCCCTGGTGTTGCCGCCCCTGCCTCCTCCGCCGCTGATGCTCCTCCTCTTCCCCGTCGGCATCATGGCCGCCCTCGTGTTCTTGGCCTTCTCCCCCGCCGCCACCGCTGTCCACACCATCGTTTGACGAGTCCATCTATAGGAACTCGCCACACAACTTTGTATTTGAGAATACGTCCCTTGACATATCTGCAAGCATTACGCTCAGAATCGACTCTATTTGAGGTTCACTCCACAATTTATGACAGAGAGACTCACAACTGCTATTCCATTTCACTTCGTTATTGAGACCGATCGTTTATATCGTCTTGTACAGAACCAGAATGGCAGAATTTTTTCTTTGCACTTTCTTCCTTTCTTTTTTTTTCTGAATCATCTCCACTCCCACTTGGTCTGTTAATATTCTCATGATAGTCCTTTCGGCTTTCGATGAGAAGAGGCACATGGTCCTCGCTTTCGGCCGCGAAGAGAAAACTCGTCCCTCCCTAACTCGTCCCTCATCAACGTGACAGGAGACGGGACTATCCAATCAATCAATTTAAACAGGAAGAGGAGTGGTTTCGCATCTTTCATGTGTTGGAATCACTCCATGTTCGTTCAGATGCAAGTGGCTTGACTGACGCCCCTCACAACAAAGGGTCTTCAAAAGCATCTATCTTTTCCAGAGAGTAGTGGGGCTGGGTTCGTGTACCGAACGGAAGAATAGCACTGCATCGAGAGTGAGTGCGCACTGTTTCAATGAGTCCCTTCACATCGGGAAACATGGGTGTTCTGGAAGAGAATATGACCACATGCTTGTCCCCGAGCAAAATGCAGCTTCTGTTCGAATGAATGTGAGCGAGATTGTCTGCTGATACTTAGCAAGTATGGACGCCACATTAGTCGTTTATCCACTCTTTCATCATTTAGATGTCAAGTTTCTTTTTTTTTCGGCAGCCCTTTTCTTTCATTTCCCAATGACTTAGGACAGAGCAGCAGGACTCATAATGCAATGGTGACAAAGGTATGCCTTCCTTCATCCTAATCATGGGAAGCATGGCATGCTGTGCCCAGCTGATCGCCAAGAACTAGACTCGTTCCTATTGATTTAAGGCACACATGCACCGTACATCCGATAGACTTTAAATATGGCAACATTTCAATCTAACTAACACTTTGATAAGCAATATAGTAAAATCTACCTCACCGGTTCCTTCATCAGCATCATCAGGTCTGGCACCTGTTGAAATGTGCCATTTCCCCTGCTCAGCATACACCTGATCAGATACTAGATGGAGCAATCCACCTGCCCGGTTGATTCCCCACGGAATATATGGTTGTCTAGTATTATCTGCCGGGATGTAAAAGCAATCTTCCGATTGCATATTAAGCCATCCGAACTACATTAAAGACTATTGCCGTCCCTAGTTACTAAATACATCTTAATGGCCAAATTCAAATTACAACCGACCAAAATTCATGTGCCATGCCTTCCACTGGGCTGAACGCCCAGACCTCCAAGTGCACTATCTAGTTTCAAGTATAACAACAAAAGTTGGCCAACTCCAGACTGAATGGCCTATAACCACCTTCATAGTAAAAGAATACCACGGAGCAAAATCATACATTGGATCTGCAGCCACTGGAGCAGCCCTGTCCTCCAAATCCTGGAAAATTTTTTATCATTTCATTTTTGCAATGCCTTCACATCTCATTGTCCAGGATATCGCGCATCATCTGAATTGGGATAAGACCTTCCGTTCGAATAGCCTCTTTGTTGGGATCTGGACTGATGAAGTACAAAGTCGGCAGGCCACGTACCTGAAACGTAGAGTTTCAAATTTCCATTCATAAGCAGCCAATTTTTTATTTTCTCTAGAGATTAACGGGTTTAACTTGTCCTGAATTTTGATGCATAATAATTTAAATTCATTACTGAAAAACTCCAGCAAAGTTTGATTTCGTTTGACTTAACTGGAAAAGGGGGAGAAAGGAGCAGCTTAAGAGGAGGCTCACGACCGAGCAAGGTTTTAAATTAAAAGCTGTTTCCAGTTGTCATTCACCGGCATTCATGGACCAGGACAAGAGTACCAACATCAAGTGTGTTATGATATCACCGGATGATGGAGATCTCAAGCCAAAAGTTTGAATGCAACAATCATGAGAAAAGGTATCAGGCTAGTATCATGTGCAACAATTACCTGCATATCTCGGGCAAAGTCATACTCATCGTCCGTATCAACTTTCACAATCATGGCATTATTCTCATACTCCACCGCAAGCTGCAATAGGAAATAAACCTAAGTATTTGGTTCTAACCCATGAGGTAACTTGTAGCAAGCATCTTATAAACTATACAGCAAGCTGAAATAGCTTGAGTGTAAATAAGTATACTATCTACATAGCGTCTTGTCCCCAAGGCTGTCAAGGAGAAAAATATGGGGGAAGATAATACAGCAACTAGAGATATCAACAATGTTGCTATACTAATGGGAGCATGTCAATCTTGAGACTGATCAAAAGCAATAATGAAAGCCAATTGACTGATTTCTGATCAGACTGTCTCTCGATTCAGGTCTAGCATGAATGCTTCGAGCTATTAGCAAGCAAGCCTGTTAGAGATCTATATCTTGTACCCCACTTAGGACATGCATTATGGATTTCCGCTAAAACTACGTTATACTTAAATAAGGCAGGCTAGAATACAGGCTGGGGCCTAATGAAAGAAACTCCCAATAGTAATCAGTTCATTGAAGAGCATTTCCATTCTGAAGATCCGGCACTAACATGCTCAAGAGTTAAATACTTGCAGCATCTACATCCATCATCTCCCTTCTTATGGAGCAAACTATTTCCCTCAACAAAGATACCACGCAAACGAGAGAGATTAATCAAAATAAAAACCCAGAAGTGACACCGGATTAAAACCAACCCACAACAAGACATGAGATTTGAGCCTACCATTTCGAGTTCTTGGGCCAACAAAATACAGGGTCCACACCATGTTGCATAGAAATCAATGATGAGGGGCACGTTCCTTTCTCCCCTCACAAGATCCTGCACCTCCTGAGCCGACAACTTTTTCTTCCAAACCAAAAGAAGAAGCATATCAATGTAAAAGATTGTACAGTCTGCGGAAGAGCAGGGACATGAATCGCCTCCAAGGCCAAGCAAAACTAACCACACAATTTGAATGAAAACACCGCGATATACCAGGTCACTAAAGACAAAAACTTTTCCTAGACTTCTTTTCCTCCATTTCCATAGGCTAACAAGGGAGCAATCCGAAGTTCCAAATTCCATCATCAGATAGCTCCCCTACCCACTCGTATTAGCCTAATTCCACATTCAAGAATATCCACTTATCCACTGAAAACATCGAAATTACACAGATTTACGCACGCGTTAGTAGGAACGAAGAAGACCCACAATCGAACATGGCAACATACCACAAGATAGTCTTCTCTGACGTGCTTCCCTTGAGGTGGTGCGCAGAGCAGCTTTCTGGGTACAGTGGATAGCGTCAAGAGCCTGTCCCTAATCCCAGGAGAAGACGAAAAAAGCGAACTCCGTCCAAAATTCTTGGTGGAATCTTGGAACGGAGGAAGACAAGGCGGTTTAGGATGGGAGGACGAGACTGGTTTGCAGAGAAACACCGCGATTGGAGAGTGTATTTGAAGAAGACCCATTTTCTATCTTGTGGAGATAGAGAAGAGAAGGAAGCTGCGGGGGGTTTTGGTGGGGGTTTTCAGTTTTTCATGGTTATCCAATTGGCCGTGTTTGGTTGCAGTGTCTGGTCTATGCCGCGCGAGGAAAAAAGAAAAGTCCCGTCCACTTGTAAAGGTCCCTTGAATGATCAGACAAGTACGATTCTGATAATAACAGCTGCTGGTCTGCTAATGGTTGTTTAGAACTGGATTCGAACAAACCGAAAGCTGTTTTTCATTCTTACCGAAAGCTGTTTTTCATTCTCTCCTTTCGAATCAGAAAATCTTGAAGATTTTTTTCGGACTTTCCCTGTAAAGACCCAGAATTTTGTTTAAAAATATTTAATCTAAAGATTACCAAAATGATAGTCTCAGCAATTTTTGATTCATTTGGTTTTGGTAGATGAAAATTGATGATATACTTTTAATATTGGTTTTGAAGCAATTGAAAAGTCTAATACAGAGCAAGATTAGTAATAGTACCAGCATATTTTCTCATCAAAAACTAGTACGCCTTCCTTTTTATATATATTTGAGAAGTGTTGCATGATACAGGAACTTGTGTGGCGTCAGAAAGCATTAAGCATTAGCTAAAAGTACATTTTCGTCCATCAAGTGCCCTGATTAAGCAAAGAAACGACTTGGCAATTTAATTTCTCCAAGAAGACAGAAGGCTGAAAGGATGGCCTTTGCTCTATCTGAGGCAGAGATACTGAAATTGACTCATAAGACATGTTGAAGCAGTGATCAATCAAAAGGTGAATGAAGTCAATTCATCTGTTAAAGTCCATCCCTGTATCTCTCTCTTCCTAATTCCCTGTTTTATAGAATGCATTTACATCAGTATGACTAGCCAGAGACTCGGAAAGAGGTATTGCAATTTTTATATAGAATGCTTTCTTATAAAACTACATTGCAGATAGGAGAAAATCTAGGTACTTCATTCCTCATCTCTGTCCGTCAATGGTTTAACGCGCAATCCAGAAAATACAAATACAAGCAGAATCTCTATGAAAAAGCAGGAGCATCCAAAAACAACAGAGCAAAGATGAGAAGTGGAAAAATGGAGGCGATATGTTTCATAGCAATTCTTGACAAAATTCATAGACTGTCGCAGTTCAGGAAATTTGCGTGTATCGAGCATGTTTGGCCTTACGTGTGTGTTTCCACATTTTGCTCCCTCTGACTAAATGCGTTACCTTGATTTCACACAGATGCAGGCAAAAGTATCAGTATGAAGTTTCTTCTTTTCTTTTTAGGCTTATGTTGGGTGCTTCTAAATCAGTTTACATAGGGTCTAATATACCCTGCGATATGTCGTTGAAAAGAGAACATGAAGATGAGGCATAGATTTTCTTACACCACAAGAGAGGTACAGTGCTGAGATTTAGGCAATCATCACCTCATCTTCCGGTCCTTCTTGCCATTTTCACAGTGTTAGTACACAAAGTCTAGGTGATCTTTACACACATTACCATAACACAATCATAATTATCTTCATAAGCTTCACATAGTCCACCTTAGTTTCTTCCAATTCTTAGGGAAGAATCAATCCCTTTATTGCTCCCAGCAAAGAGCTTTGCGATTTCCAACTGGGTATTAGCGATGATCTCGGTTCTTTTGAGATCCATCTCGCCTCGCCTCGCCTCGGCCTCGATCCTCATTTTCTCCAACTCCTTCATCGTCTCCATCCTCGATTGCTCGGATCTCACGATGACTTCTGCTAACCACCGGATGCTCTCGGCAATCCCGTACTCTTCTCTCTTTCGCCTCTTCTTGTTCTTTTCCGTCTTCATCACCGTCTTATGTTTCTTCGACCTTGACGACTTCTGTTTATCACTGTAAAGGGCTGGCGTGCTGCTATCTGTCTCCACTGGATTCTTGTCAGATACTTGATCTGATAATTTGGTTCCCGCTCCATCTTCCTACATGGACATTAAAGACAGTGCAACAAGCAATTATCTTAGTCATGTATCAAAACCAATGAGCCTGACTTGAATCCATTTATTAGAGGCAATGCTAGAGAAAACACAATAGTCAAGTGGGCCGATCTCTTCATTTACTCGGTTGCTACCTCAGCATAGTTAATAAGTAAATACTTCAGGCATCAACAGGTTCATTAATTTGCATATATTCAAATATTATCATGTGTACATGTTTTTGCTGCAGACGTTTTGTTCTCGAGACAAGGTTAGATATATATGTGTGCGCGCATAGAAAATAATCTTGCAATTATTCTGGGCCGGGCATTGATCCCCATGATTAATATATTCAAGTCAAATCACGATAGCACTATCCACTGGAAATTGTCATTTGGGTTCTATTTGTCTATTAGCCTACAAGCATGATAAATCATGCAGAGCTAAAATGAATTCAAGTTTCCTGGGGACAACAGATAAAACGATATTCACTCGGACATAATAAAATGAAACGAACACAAGCGAAAATAAAGTGGCCTCGCGCTCTTCTTACCTTGGGCAACTTATCAACTCCATTGGATCCATGAGAATTCTGGGCATTACCAGGCGGCGGCGGACCCGGGAGCGGCAGCAGTTGTGGCACGGCTGCAGCAGAGGACGGCTCTAACAATATCAAAGGTGGTGGATTAGGGGCCAGCGGCAGAGAAAACGTCGGCAGGGGCAAAGGCGTCTGCGGCGGTGCGGTGCCGCGCAGGAGCATATCGAGACGTGGATACAACGGCCAGGAGGACGTGTCTGCGGCGGCGGACTCCGTCCGGTATCTCTTCTTCATGGACTCAATCTTGTTCTTGCATTGCGTTTGAGTCTTGGGCAACTTCGTGCAATTGCCCCGGCACGAAACGAAGCGCGCAACATCTTCCCAGTCGTGACCCTTGAGCTTGGCCCGGTTCCTGAGCACCCATTTGGCTTCGTAGGCCTCGAGAAGGCTGGAAACCGCGCCTTCGCTCCACTCATCCCTCTTCAACCTATCGCCGCCGCCGCCACTGCCGACGCCGAGAACACCGCCAGCGGTGGCTGATTTCCTAGGGGACTCTTCCAACTTGATGGTGCTATTGTTGGGGAGGGGAGATGGGGTTTCTTGGGTAGCTTCTTTATCCTCCATCATCTCTCCCCATGCTAAAATTTCCTCGGGTGTTTTTGACCTTTTACTTAGCTGCTAACATCCTAAAAGCCAGGACCCTCCCCCCCACCCCAGAAAAAAGCAGCCCGGGAGGCTTTTGTATGGTAGTGGAGAATAGAGACATGAGAGACAAGAACCACTAGCATTATTAGAAGTGGGAAAAAGAGAGGCTAGCTCTAGTGGCCAACCACAGGAGGAGAGAGAGAGGAGAGAGAGAGAGGGAAAGGAAGGAACCACTAGCATTAGAGAATAGGGGGGAAGAAAGATCCAGTGTTGAGTGGGCAACCAAAGGGAAAGGGGTTCACTTTTGTCAAATGAGTTAATGATAGTAACCTCTTAACTTTTTTCTTTCTTGCTTTATGGGTGCGTTTGATTTCTCCATATTTCTTCCCCCCCCCCCTTTCCCCTTCATTTTTTTCCCAGATAAGGAGAAATATTATGTACCCACAAATCCATGCAAGTAACTCTTTTTGACAACCGCGGTTAATCGATTGATCAAAGAATTAGTTTTCATTCTGAAAATTATAGATTTGATTTCTCAATCTATCCTTGATTTCAAAAAACCTTGGTTAATCTATAAAAGATGGGCATGGATTTAGATATATCGCGGATATTAAGCTTAGGTGTGATATTGTTCCCTGCTCGCACCTGGATCCGCAATGCCATGGCGGTGACGGACTTACCTAGTGGGCAATTGGTGTTTCGTTGGCTCCTTACCCCGAACAATCTAGCAATGGGATTTCTTTTTTGTTAGTATTGAAAAAGTGACTTGATGTAAACGCGTTGGATGAAAATAGCGAGAAACGCATACATCAAGGGTTGAACTTTACGTTATCTAAACGTGTGAATTTAAAAGACATTATCATTTAAAATTATGGTATAACTGCATAATTACCTTGAGATGTCAGCACATAACTACATGTGTTAAGGATGTGCAAAACGGACCGCCCAAACCAGGTACTGCTTGGATTGGTCGGTTTGGTCCGGTTCCCGAGAGTGTCGGTCCGGTTCTCAATTCCTAAATGTGGAATTGGTGCTCAGGCAGTCCGATTCCCGATTTCAAGAGAGAACCGGACTGACTATATATACTTTTTTTAATTTCTTCAAAAAGATTAGTAAAATATTAACTTAACCCTAAGTGGAGTACTTAAATAAAAATACTTCAATTCTCTCGACTTCTCAAGTCTCGTCAATTCGCCTCCGCAAGGGGGTATTACTTAACACCACCCATTAGAATTAATGTGATGTCCTGGACTTGCCAGTGTACAACTAAACAAGGGGGCAATATTTAACACCAATAAAATTGTTTCTAATGGGTCTCTCTCTCTCCCTTTGTTTTTACTTCCATCATAGACGCTGGTAATATATGTGTAATCGGCGTGTTTTGAACAGTCTACATTGATTCGTTATTGCATTGATTCGAATTGCACGCTTATTTTTGTGATTATATTTAGTCGGGATGAGAAACTAATTCCAGTTTCATGACATATGGCATCAAATAGTGAGAAATAAAAAAGTGACCAGTTCCATTTGATTGGACTGGAAACCAATCACCCTATGCGCAATTTAGGCGACTCAATTTTGTTTTGCATTTCTCTTTCTTTCCGTTTTTTCCCTCATATTTCTCTTTTCTCTTATGCCCTTCGTTCCTTACTTCCCGAGACATGCACCTGCTGTAGCTATCTTACCGTGAAAATTATTCAAAATGTCTTAAACTTATTGTAATTTTGTCAATTCAGTTTTAAACCCTTTAAATTTATCAATTGGGTCCTAAACTTTTTCACGCTTTGCCAATTGAGTTCATCTGATTAATTTTGGTCGAAAATTGCTGACGTGGACACCAACCACCTTATGTGGCATGGCCGGCGTATGCTGACGTGAATATTTTTAAATATTTTTCAATTTTTTATTAATAATTTTCTTTTCTTTAAACCTCTAATCGGTGACTTGCTCGATCGACCATCGCCGGCCACAAGCGAAGACATCAGGCCCTCGCGCAGATCTAGGTGAGCGCACTCACCTATGGCCAACGAGGCAATGGCAGCCCTCGCCTATGGCCAATGAGGGCATCGTGGCCCTCGCCGGCCAAAGTTTTATAAAAAGAAAAGAAAAGAATAAATAAATAAAATATTATTAAAAATTATCTACATTAATGCCAATCATGCTATTTAGTACTGCTGTCGTCCACATTAGTTATTTCCAAATGAATTGAATTAGTTGAAGATTTATGACTGAATTGGCAAAAGTACAGTAAATTTAAGATATTTTGGGCAATTTTTCCCTCTTTTACATGTGGCCACCCCCTTCGTCAATGCTAGCTCGGCCTGAACCACGCAACGATATTGGCCCGTGTTGCTTTGGCCGCTTCAACCCTCTCTTCCTAATCCTCATATCAAGGCCGGTAAGTGGGATCTAAATTGTGACCTTGAATTCGACTTTGCCGGCCTCAGGTGACCTAAGATCTGGAGTCACTTGAGGTCAGGTCGTTACTTGCGGTGTTCACAACCTCAATGGTCACAAAGTCATAGCCATTGCGACCTCCCTCTATCTTCATTGAGAGAGCGAGAGAAGGCACGGAGTGACGAGGATAACAATGACGGAGGCGCCGCGCAACGACAGAAGGCGGATGGAGAGGCGGAGAGAGGAGAGAAGATTAGGGTTCAGGTAAAAGATATATCGACATAAGGCTTAAAATGATAATATGTAACGCATTGTCCTTTTAATTGCAGCGGAGCCACATCACTTCAATTCTTTCACGGCATACTCAATATATTCTTTTGTCGTGGGAAGCCTTCCTTCTCTAAACCTTTTTGCCTTTCCATAATTTCTGTCGCAATTTTTATATTGAGAATCCGCGAAAACGTTGATTCAAAGTCGAAATTAAAAAAGGGGAAGAATAAGCACGCACATTACCAGAGCAAGCGAGGCAACTTTACGGTGTGGATGGTGGCGAGGTGGGAGCTGTTTTGGCAGTTAGCGTTGATATGAAGCGAGGGAAGGAAGGAAGGAAGGAAGCACCTGTGGTGGTGGTGGTGGTGGTGGTGGTGGTGGTGGAGGAGGTGGTTGTGGGCCACTCACGTGGGCGTGTCACCCACTCCCGCCCGTCCATATCACCGCCACCATCGCCCAATCCGGTGCCGCCACTCGCGCTCTCTCTCTCTCTCTCTCTGGCTCATCTGCTGCCTTTTTCCACATCCACCCCGCTTCCTTTTCCTTTTCTTTTTTTTCTTCTTCTCTCTAAGCTCTGCTTTTTTATTTGATTGCCTTTTTGGCACTTTTTTGAATGCTTTTCTTCTTCCCCTTTGCCCTTTTGGTGGACTCATCGCCACTAAGGTTCAACAGGACGTTTTTGAGGGGGTCCGCGTGTGGGAGTGGTGGCTCTCGCCCTCGCCAATTTCTTGAACCGCCATTGGTCGCTTTCATTGGCCAATTGGAAAGCACCATCTCGGCTTTACGTTCTTTAGAGTGTGCGCGCTTGCTGAAGTTCTTCATTAGCAATGTGTTACTTTCCGCTCTTTGGGTCCCAAAAAAACGAATAGTGAAACAAGTTGATTTGAATTGCCCTCCTGGAGACGAAATTAGACCGTCTTTTGGTGGCTTACCTATCATGGAACTTTTTCATCTTTTCGGAACAAGATTTTGCCCGACGAATCTTGGAGTTTAAGGAAGGAGAGACCAAAAAACAAAGAGAAAAACAGAAGAACGCTAGAAGGAGGGCTTGAACCTCCGACCTTGTGGTTAACAGCCACACGCTCTAGCCAACTGAGCTATTCCAGCCTTTGGTCTTGTATTTTCCATATAATAATAAAAATAAAAACACATGAAACGCTGACTTCGAACTTTCTTCAATAAACGTAATATTTTTCTTTGGTGTCAATTTTCTAAAATGGAAATCTAAAGAAAGAAAATTTGCACTGATGCAGCAGCAGAAGAGGTTTTCTTCGCATGGTTCCTTTTCGCCCCACGAAGAAAGACCGTGAGCGATGCTGCCTGGGACTGACCGCCATTGTAAGCGTGCAAGGCGATCAATTAGCAAAAGATCAAGTCAATACAACTGTCCGTTCCCAGACAAAAGGCGACGGAGAATTGAACGGAGCGAGAGTGGGGATTGAGGATGTTGGCATTGGTAAAGCGAGAGGTACTTGAAAAGTCCATTGAAAGGTGGCTGAAAAAAGGAAAAGTGCTTGTGGGGACGCCCTTCCTTGTCAATAATGCAGACAAACATGAGACGGGCAAAGGTAATAATGGGCATCCCCTTCGTGGGGTCTCTCGTTGCGAGAATGATTGATCGATCCCGCCTACGTTTTCAAGCTGTTTTGACAAGAAGCCGAGGGCACTGTACAACTACTGTAGGTCTTTTCCCTGTAATCTTCAACTTCAGGAAGATGGGAAGGGCTTCGTTTGCAGGAGCACCGTTTGTGTTTATCATCTCCTAGTTCCTTTCTTAAAAGGTTCCAGAAACCAGTCTCGCTAACGACTCGAAAGAGTAAAGAAACGATAATTGGTGGTCGCTCATCGCCGCGCCGTGGGTCCAAGCGGCATCAACCACCGCTTCATTTTGAAGGTTTCAAATTCCCAAACCAGAGCATAATAATCAAAGTCAACAACGTGGCTATTCAAAGATAAAACAGCCAATGGGTAGCCAATCTGTTGAATCTGGTGCCAAGTCTTCCACTTGGACCAAGTTGATGGATTCGGCTCCTGTTCTTATTCTGATTCGTGCCCAGCTCGGTCAAGGCCGAGAAAAGTATTAGAGAGAAACAATCTCCCCCGACTCAGCCCAAAGTTCGATTAATCTGCATCTTTAATAGCCACAGGAGGATGAATTGATAGGTAGATTGATATCGTAATCATCCCCCCCACCCTTGTCGACTCATGCCACCAGAACAGCACAGTTGACAGGATGTCACACACAACTCACAGCAGTGGTTTTCCTTTATGGAAGTTAATGCAGGGGAACTAAATAGACGGGCAAATAAGTGGTGCGCGAAGATAAGATGGGTCCGTTCGCAGGAGACCAGCTGTATTGCCTCGTCAAGGATGCGCCCTGAAATACCAATAAAAGTTTGATTTTAAGTAGACAGTCTCCAAGCATATGTTCTTGAAAATTTCCTCTTGACAATTTCCGTCAACTGCTGAGAGGGTCGAATAATCTCATAAAGAGGCTGCTGATCTTCTCGTGACACACACGTGAGTAACCTGAACACAATTCCTGGGGTTTGCAAAGTGGTGATCAGCAGAGGAAGACCCCTATGAAACAATAAGCACCAGCCAGGCTTGTAAGCTGATGCTAGAACAAGCACACTCGAGGTTACAGAGAAGCAAGAGCATCATCATTTAGAAAAAGAACTAAAACCGAGGACCCTATTGGTCTACTTTTGGTAGACATGAACCAAAACCAACGCAAACGATTCAGATGCTGTTCCTAGTCAATACCTGCAAATATTAATAGGACAACGACTTTCCACTGCTCAATTAAAGCGGTTTTCCTCTTTGTCCTTTGCTTATCTCCATGAAAAGGGAAGAGAATAAAATTTTAAGGTTCCTCTCTCTTTTCACTACTAGCCTTATTGATTTCTCATCTTAAACAACGCCCATCACATGAAGAAAGTAAACTATCGACTCTAGAAAATCCTATTTTGTTGAGAATAAAGTTAGAGACCATGCCATCTGCACCGCAAACGCAGAGAATATATCAGAAAAGCATCTGGTGTGCCGAAGGAACATGAGAGACCCATACAGTATGCCAAAATGATGCTAACGTTGACCACAGCAATGAGAAGAAGGACAAAACTAACCTGAACACGTTAACATTATAGCTTTATGCTCCCACCTGATGAAATACCTTTTCTAACACGACAGGTCATCCATGACGATTGAAATTCTCTTTTGAACAGCTTCAGAACAATTGAGCAAGATAAGCAGCCAAATTTTAGAGCTTGTGACATCCATATATATGAGAAGAATATACCCCTGCCAAGTGATGAATAAGCTTCCCGTGATGAACCTCTAGCCCTGCTGCTGCACGTTCCAAGGCCAATCTTTGAGCAATTTATTACATCATGCACGCAATACCGATGTACTGCACCGCCCTCCATCCGGCAATGAAACAAAGAAATCGCATCCACCGTCCTGTCTAACGGCAAAGGAAGTACAACTCACACAAAGTTCTAATAATAGGTTTGCCAAACCGAATCTGTGACATATTATGTATGGTGACAACCACAAGTTGCGAGGGAGAGGAGGGGTTGGGGGTAGGATGGCCTTACCATTTTTATCACATTGACGTATTCCGACTGGATGATCTTCCGATTAGAATTATAATCAGAAATGTAAAAGACTGAGTTAATTGTGCAAATTTTTCAGGGTTGTGGGTACTTAACATAGCAACTAGCCATGGCAAGGAGGGAGTGGCCTCGGCAAATGGAGCATTCTGGAGCCTCAGGCTCCATATTCACTTATGCTGTGGCACGCTGCAATGGACAGGCAAGGCCCGTTCCCCAAACCAAGCAAAATCCCTGCTCAACACATTTGAACAATGAAATTTACCATAGAGAACAGAAGCTGCACAGAATCATCTTGAAGACGTTCGCATGTCTTTAATCTACCCAACGTATCTATGGTCAAACAGTGAAGTAAACCAATACATTCATCAAAAAAAATTAAGAATTTGACTTTCGCGGTATGAAAACGAGCTTTGAAGAACAGACTTACAGTAACAGACGATACTGCATCACAAGCTGCGAGTTTGGAAAAGAACTTTTGAGTCTGACTTGGGAAAGATATTAGGAAGTCAAAGTCAGAATAGTGCAAGCTGAGGATTGAATAAACGGGCGAGAACATCACATCCATTAAAAAACAAAACAAGCTTTTCAGCCCTCAAGTAGACTCGACAAGACTTCCCCGTGGTAAAACCTTACAAACTGAACCGAACTCTACACCCTCGAGCACACACAATTTCTTCATGCTGCATAAAAACCTGTGGTTACCTTAGGAGGGGCTGATCTTCAGTTTCTTGCTGTTGAAACTTCCCCTTATCTGCTCGATAATGGCTGCCTTAACACAAATCAGATTAACACCTTGGGTGGCACGTGGTCGGTCACTACTAGACACCGCCCAGCGTCTACAGTTGCTTTAATGGTACCATTTCGACAGTCGAATCAGAACATGGAGGTTCTTTCATAAAACCTTGAACGAATTCGATCCACAGAAAGAGACATAACTACATAGTATCTAATTCATACAGACATAGAAAGCTCCGTAGCCAAGGGTGGATTCAAGATCAAAGAAAGGCAAGCTGGCTCAAAACTACAGTATGAATTTCATATATTCAGTATCAGAACTATTTACAGAACGAACCGGAGCAACAAGCTAAGTCATCAAGGTGAACAAAATTCAACAATGGCACCGCTCAAGAGCCTCTAATTATCAGCAAACTCCACGGGCTGTGCATTCTTTTTTTTTCCAATATGGCAAACACAAAGGCACACGGGCATCACGGTTCAATTGCATAAGAATCCAAATCACGAAGAATGATGCAGTAGATACTCGAACCGCGAATCTCTGAACAAATTCTCATTGCTTCCCTCGCTGCTGCCGCTGAGACCCCGAGCATCGAGCAAGTTGAGCAGCGCCACGGCCTTGTTCTTCCCTTTGGCGCTCCCCTTCTCGACCACGTCGTTGATCCCATCAAACACACCCAAACCCATCCTCCTCACGTCCTCCACCACTCCCTCTCCTCCGCACCTAGCCAGATTCAACAAAGCCGATACCGAATTCTCCTTTATTCTGATGCTCGAGCCCGTCGCGGCGTCCAGCAGATCCACCAAAACCTCGACCCCCGACACCCTCCGGAAGGCCTCTTCGCTCTCTTCGCACCCCGCGATCTGCGCCACGACCGCCGTCGCGTCCTCCACCAATCCGACCCTCCCGTCCTTCAGGATCAGTCCAAACAGAGTGGCCACGATGCCGAGCTGAATCATGGTGGATCTGTTGAGCGCGTAGAGAGAGGCCCCGAAGAGCGCCTTCAGAGCGTCCTTGATGGACCTGGGGGGCGAGCCGGGGCTCTTGACGATGTCAATGAGGGCGTAGACGATGTCGCGCTTGGCGCCGATGATGGGTCGGTAGGAGTCGACGATGAGGAGGCTGTGGAGGGCGGCGGCGGCGGACTGGACGGCGGCGTCGGGGGCGGAGCCGGGGCCGTGGTGGCGGAGGACGTGGGAGAGGGCGTCGAGGAGGCCGCGGGTGGACATCAGGGCCTCCTTGGCGTTGATGGAGAGGTTGAGGAGGGTGGCGGCGGCGTTCTCCTGCGCGTCGGGAGCGGAGGAGTAGAGGGTCTCGGCCAAGTAGGGGATGGCGCCGGCGTCGGCGATGAGGGGGCGGGCGTCGGGGTCGTGCTTGGAGATGAGGCGGAGCTCGCAGAGGGCCTCGGTGCGGGTGAGGTCGGAGACGGAGCTGAGCTTGGCCACCAGGGACTTGGCCGTCCGGCGTTTGACCTCCATGTGCGCTCGCTCTCACGTCCGGCGATGAAGGATCGATCCCTTCGAGGGGTGGCAGGTGGCGAGCAGGAAAATGAGAGGTCTCCGGCAGAAGATGAAGATGAAGACGAAGAAACCAGAAGAAGCGGGATCGGAGAGAAGAGGTGTGAACGCGGGACAGAAAGGGAATCATGTATCGAGGAAGGATGATGCGGGTCAAAGGGATAATCACCTAACTCTTTGCTTTGTTCCTCCACTTTATTGCTTCTTGCAGTTGGGAGTCGCCATTTTCTCCCGCTTTTCTTTTGTTGTTTTTTCCCGTCGTTATCCGGATCTAAGGACACCAATCGTCCTCTGAGCTATTTTCGTACGATTCACATGCTAAAAATTAAATATTTCATATTATAACTCTCGACAAAATTCACATTTAAAATTAAATATTCCCGTCCTCGGCTTTTATAAACGTGAGAGATTGAACTATCCATCTCTCTTTTTTCAAAATAGAAAGGGTAGCCGTTAAGACAAATCTTAACAGTTTAAAAGTTTAAAAATAACTTTAAATATGAAGTTAAAACTTAGAGGTTATATTAAATAATTTTGACTTTTATGAATCATATTGTCTAGTAAATCAAAATTTAGAGGTTATTAGTTGGCATTATTTTGTTTCGAATTTTTGATTGGGAAAGAAACGTGGGAGGCGGGGTCATGTGGGGGAGGGCGAGGGGGAGGGGGGGGGGAGAGAGCGGCCGTATTTTTTTTATTTTGATCACGTGATCACGGAGGGTTTGACTTTTCAAGCACGTGCTGGGCGGCGGATTGACAATCGTTCCCCCGCTGCCAGGTTGGCCCCGCGCTCAGGGCTGATCAATTTGACCTTTTCTTTTAGGTTCAGAAGGGTCGATGAGCATTATCATCCCCCCGTTCGTTTCCCACGTGAAAGAGACGAGGAATTCATTCATTCCCTTCTTCTTCTTTTGTTTTTTTTATTTATTTATACTACTCTAATTCTCATTTCAACTTATTCTCGGACTTTTGTTCTGAAATTACATATCCCCACCCTTAGCCTCCTGAAAATGTGAGGATTCGAACTTTCCATTTCCTCATTTCCAAGTAGAAATGATAGGAGAATGACGGTCACTGAAGCAATCCCTTCTTTTTCTTCCTCCTTTTTTCTTTAGACTTACTAATCTCAAAGTTGATTGTTTCTAGAACTTAAAAATGGAGACCATTAATCTAAATGTGTTTACAAGATTACTCGGTAAAATTAATTTACTTATAAGCGATGTGGCATGCTATTGTAAGATGTCGACAATGACTCATTCACTTATATGTCCATTTACGACTCATCATATTGTTCATGACGCTTTTCATCGTTAACTAAATCAATTAAAATGTGTGAAAAAAATAAAAGGAGGACTCAGTGTAAATGTTAGGCTGTGTATTTTGTCATACAATAAGGCAATGTGTGGATAGTTGGCCTACTTTCCTGAAAAATTCAAACTTTAGGTCCGATCCCAATTTTTTAGATCCGATTCCAATTTTGCCCGAAATTTCTTTTTATCTTAAAAAAAACCTAAACTTTTGGTCCAACCCCAATTTTGTCTCGGGCTTTATTTTGTTATAAAAAAAATTACTAACTTTAACTTTATTCCAAAATCTACCATGAACTTTTTTTTGTCATTAAAGCTGCCAACTTTCAATCCGATCTAAAATTTTGCCCTAGCTAACCTTTTGTCCAAAAATTGCACTAGTTATATGACATGGGTTTTTCACACCCGTAACAAATCCACGTTAGCAAAGTGAAGTGAAATATTATCTCCAAAACGAAATCATTATTTGATACGAAAAAATAAGGGAAATTAGGGATAATTAATGACAATTTTTGAACAAAGAGCAAACGTGGGCATATTTAGGACTAGAGTCAAAATTAGTGATTTTTTTAAACAAAAAAAAGTCAGGGCAGATTTGAGTTGGACTTAAAGTTTGGAGATTTTTTAGTGGATTAGGCAGATTGATTTTTTTTTAATTTTTCGATTGTTCGTGATGTACGAATGAACGAGTAACTACTGATGATCAATAGCAATTAAATGACGATCAAGTGAAACGGCACGAGTCATATCAACCATGCAGCATCGGTTATTGGACAAGTACGTAACATGAACAATTGACAAAGGGTGGCTTTGCACGGGCCTAGTCCGTGTTATGGGATTTTAGTACCACTGGACCCGATATGCCAAAGCCAGAACCGACGAGTCCAGTCCGGTTTTCGGATTGGACCGGGACCGTTGCACGCCCCTAATTGCATCGATGGACTTTGTACTTTTGGTACTCTAATTTGGCAGGCCCAGTATAATAAACTCAAAAAACACATTTGAAAACCCAGGAGGGAACTTATTAATCTCTCATTTTTCTTGCAGACCGCTCTTTAACGTAACAACGTGCCGCACACATAAACCAAAGCGGTACAGCAAGACGAAATTGGAAGCATCATTGGATGAAATTGAAACCACAACGTTCCGATTCGAAACCCCTACTCCGAAACAATTAATCAATGAACCGCTAGTAAATTCATGGCCCCATCCGAACGACGTGCCCTTACACAAGACAATATCATAACGCCACCAACACATCGAACCTCATATCGCGAATCTAATCAGCTACAGCGCTCGCGGGCCACTCCGAGCCTCGAGTTCGGCACGTCGTAGAGCACCCTGTGGTTCTGCTGTTGCATGTTGGCGATCACGTTGAGCACGGAGTTGAGGTCGCCGGGCGACGCGGCCATGGCCAAGCACGTGATGCTGCCGGCGGTGCTGTGGATGAGCAGGTTGTCGGCGGGGAGCGTCACGTTCATGCCCGAGAACATGAAGGTCAGGGTCGGCACGACGATGGGCACAGAGTAGCAGGTGTCGAAGCCTCCAAGGGAGGTCACGGTCAGGTTCCTGTTCCTGCCTACTCGTCTGCGGAACTCGTCCCTGACGGCGTTGTAGGCCGGCGCCACTAGCCGAGTGAAGACAGTACCTACATTGTTACAATTTTGGAGGAAAAAACATTGAAAAGAGCGTTAGGCAAATCACATAAGAACAGAAAACAAGATACAGTTCAGTGCACAAGCACAGCGTCAACCTGAAGGATTCGTGAATCTTTATCTATCTTTCTAAAGGGTCGCTCATCATCTCGAGTATATGGATTCATGAATCTTTACACTAGGCTACTCGGACGCAAAGACTTAAAAATTTTGACTTTAGTCCAATTTTTCATGTCCCTCTTTGCTGGTCTTCAGGAGAAGACAAATGCCCAACTGGAGGCAACATGCGAGACATTGGAAACATTACAGATCCAATCAGTTACGTCACAGCTGAATACAACAAAATGAACAAGCTACTGAATCCGGAAAGCGAGATGATGCACGTACCGGAATCGAATATGGTCCCTGAGCCGGTGGTGGGGTTGAAAGCGAACGCGCTGGGCGGGATGTCCACGATCTTCCGGCCCACCCGGATCGCGACCAGGTTGACGTAATAGAGGGAGGACCGCCTCGGGTTCTTGAGCAGAGGGGTATACTTGATGCGCAGGGGCTGGCCAGTCGGGCCGAGCCGCAGCGACCCGGAGAAGTTGAGGGACTTGAAGCTGGGCAAGCAGTAGGAGAAGGTGGACTTGTAGAGGTTCTGGGACTGCGACAGCAGCGACAACGGGCCTCGGCCCAGGCCCAGTAGGCCCTGTGGCGGCAGCGAGCTGCCCGTGGCGTTCTGGATGCACCCGAAGGTGTAGTTGGGGATCGGGTCGGAGGCGAGGGTGAAAGTGTCCTGCGAGAGGTTCGCCGCGATGGTGGAGCTCCCGTAAGTCATGTTGAAGAGGCACGCCCAGCCTCCGCAGGTAGGGTTCGACACCTGAAGATGCGCAGTTATTCACGTGAGCTCGTGAAATTTCACATTGAGCGACCGAACACACTTTCGACCGCGGGTTCTTCTGTCCGAAGTGACCGCACGGCAGTGCAATTATATGAAGCCCCACGCGCACCGATCGGGACTGTGGACAGAGAAAAAGGTAAAAGAGAGAGCCTAGACTATGGCGCCTGTCACGGGCTGAAAGAGCGCCGAGTTTAACGTCTTCCCCTAAACTGCAATCCAATTAGTTTTCAATTAACAATCTTGTCTAGGAATGACCGCCCAGGTAACATTCATTCTTCTCCACCATCGATGATGAACTATTGTTTGGTCCACCGTCCCCGCATTTCTGATTTTGTCCTGCTTAGGATGCAAATTCTACCGCGGTGAAAAGTTACTATTTTCCCCCGGTTCATATCGAACCCGTTCTAGTCCTTCGTGGGTACGTAATAAATTCTTCCCTGCACCCTTAAGAAGGCATTCAAGAGAGTGTCCTCTTGAGAAGAAACAAGTGACCGAGACTTTTCATGTCCTGGACGTATATACCAATAGTAGCTACAATACGTAAACCCAAAATGTGAGATATGTACCTGAGAGCACTGAGGAGACTTGCAAGGGAGGTTCTTGTAGGAGGTGGACTTGGCGGAAGCGAACGCCACGGACGACGGGCAGCCGACGCAGCCAGAGCAGGGGACCCAGGCGGCGTCATTGCTGGTGTCCATGGCCATGAGCAGGGTCTGAGGGGGAGTCCCGATCTTGGCCCTCAGGATGTAAGTGGGGCTCTGGACGATCTGCCTCCCCGACGCCACCGGCACCACCGACCTGCGCACCACGAGGCTCGACAGGAACTGGAGCCTGGCCTGGTCCTTCTGCTGCATCTGGAGGATGGACTCTTCCCAGGAGAGGGATGGGGTGGAGGGCCTGAATGGAGAGCAGGGGCTGTATATGTGGAACACTTCCAGGGTTGACCCCTGGTCTTGGACGCTGCATTTTGGGGTTTGGGCTTGTGAGGAGGTGGAGAGCAGGAGGAGGAGGAGGAAGGAGAGGAGGATGGAGAGAGGGAGCTGTGGGGTTTTCATGGCTGGTTTCAGGTTTTGGGGTTTAGAGTGGGAAGTGAGTGTGTTCTTGGGTGATATATATACATGGAATACCTGTGAGATGACATGGAGATCGAGCGGGGCATGTACATGAATACGAATATGGTATCGAGCTTGTTAAGCTGTGAATTAAATTTTCTACTGATTAATCAATAAAGGGTACTCCAACATTTGGCCAAAAGAAGAGGGTACTCATTATTGTCTTTATTTATTTATTTTTGGATCGGTCCTCTCTCACGTACAGTGCTTTGTCTGTTTGTCATTCTCAGTCTAGTGAAATGATACTGGCGATTCTTTTGTAATTTTTTTATGTGAAGCAGTTTGTCTTTTTGTAATGTGCGTATGAGGGTGGCGGAACATGATATGTCTCCACTTCCTCGAGCTTCATCTCTCATGATGAGAATGAGATTCATCCTTTTCTTTTTGGCTGAATTTTTAGCTGATGCACTGTCCAATTGGTTTATATGTCCCAGCAGTGACACCATAATACGTTATCACAAAGTTTTCATCTGCTGCTCAAAATGTGAAATGTTGTAGATGAGGCAAATTGCGGCAGTAGCATGAAGCATCCTGTATGTAGTCGAGTCTCGATGTTGCATTGAGTCTGTCCCAGCCAAAACTCTAGGACGAGAGAGACGAGCGAACTATTGTTCTTCTTGTTGACTGGTCCACCTTATGTGGGGCTCAGCTTGTATAAAGCAAATAAAAAGAAAATAAACAAAAGTCAAAATTAAAAAGAACAAAAAGAAAAGGGGCAGCTTCGTGCGTGAGCCCACAGAGAAGAGAGAGAGAGAAAAAGGTAGAGAGCACCGAGAGCGAGAGTACAGGGAAGAAGAAAAGGGGCGCATCTTCGTGATCCGATTTCAAAGGCCAAATATTGTCGGAATTGGCTCAAATTTTAGTATGTTGTTCGTAAGACTGAGGGCTATGAGTTGATCAGTTTCGTTTGTTGAGAATCTCCTCCAAACTCTTCAATTACGGTTAGGGTTTCTCTCCTTATTTTGTATAAATCCACTTTTATGGTGATGAAATAATGTTGAAATGTTCATGTTGTATCTCTAGAGTGTGACTAGAGAGGAAACTAGTGTGTATCCTACTATTCTTGGTCATTAGTGAAAGTTTTATGTGTGAGGCGGTCCGTGATTTTTCCCTCATTGAATTTTCACGTTAAATCTTAGTGTCGTTGCATTTGTTTCCTTATTATTGCGTGGTTATATTGCTGGAATATCATTGGTTGTTGTTTGAATTAAGTTGATTTTGGTCGGTTTAATTGTAGAGGAGATATTGATCCTGGATTGGTTGAGTTCTTGGCGAATTGTTGCTCGCGATTCTCCCCAACACTTCTTAATAGCATACAAAGTAAAATTGACATCCTGTTTCCCAGTTCTATTCATATTGGAAAAGAAACGAGGTATAGATTCCTTGCTTTTTCTCATCATACACAGTAAACATGCTTATACATGGACCAGAAGAAGATTCACATCCTCTGATATGATTACATTTATGAGAAACTCGCATGTTCACGCCACACTACAATACTTAGTATATTTATCTGACCCCCCACGTGGTATGAAACACATGGGAATGTACTTCTGTCGGCAATGCTAAAAAAAAGTTGCATTATACAACCAAGGTCCATATGTGCAGTAACCCTTCAAGTCATTCCAATGATTACATTCCAACGATATTAAATAATCAAGACACAAATCTTTCATCTTTTTCAAGAACATGCCTTTTTCATTAAACAATCCTCACATGGGATGAGAAGCTGCCAATCATCCAGGAAGCATCTCTATGCGAGCCAGTGAAGATAAAAAGAGAAGGCCACACACTAAATGAGCAACACACCCGTTACAGTCTGCTTTCGTATGTTTGTTGCTGTGCCTTGATTCTTCCAGTCTGAGTGAGATCTTGATCTCATTTCGTTAATTTACTGAATTGCTTTTAAGCACTATCATTATGACTATAATAGTCGTCGAATGGGGGGAGAAAAAGCAGATTCATTTTTCAGCATATTGCTGTAGATTACAAACAGAAACAAAATTTTAAGCTTCAAGGTCAGTGACGAATTGTGAATACAGCGAAGAAATGGAGGGTTTTCTTGTCTCGTAGTCATGCACATCACATCCAGGACTGGGGTTTCATGTGATGGCACCATGTGTTCACCGGCAGAGCGACCTTTCTCCATCTTTCCTTTATATAGCTACAAGACAGAGATGCCTCGACCACAAGGAACGAGGGTGGAAATTCTCCAGGAAAACTCGAATCAAAGAATGACCGGACCAAGAGCATCCGATGTAAAAACAAGGTCCAACTCCAAATAGATATACTGGACATTTTGTTTGTGTCATTCGGCCTCGCAATTAGCGTCACCGATTTCTTGGTAGCCTGCTCAATGTGAGAAATCGCGTGGATCGAACCACCGGAAAAAGATTATCGAAAGGTTTGCATTTGGAGCTGGGTTTCTGACTTGATCTAGCCCATCGGGTACCATGTAGAGAATCCAGTTATATTGTCGTCATCAAGTTCCATGATTGCATGGTTGAACAGACTGCTCGGTCCAATGTTGGATTCCAATACCCAACACACTAGGCCACAATGTCAGTTGCCGTCACCTCTGAGACGGATATGATCGAGATGATAACACTGTACATGACTCATGTATCCATATGATACTCGATGGCACTTCTACCATATGCAATGACGAAATCGAAACTCATATCCCTCTAGTATTGTTATATAACTCTTCTAGGCAATAATTAGAAGCTAATCAAATAAGCTGATGGTGGCCCGATAAAGAACAAGGGAAGCAAACGGAATATATGGGTGAGTACCCGCATATATAAAACAAACGAAAAGGCTGTACATGTGGGAGTGATGCAGCTCACATGCTTTTAAACCTGAGGTTTTGTCGAGTTGTTCTTATGACTTGATTCTTATCCCCCGAAGTGGTTCGGTTCAGATGCGTGCTGCATTGGAATGGTGTCACGGGCGATGATCTTGCACTTTTTACTTGCTTTTTTCTGTGGCCGACACCCCGCTTCTGCACACAGTGCTCCTTCCCATCGCTTGATTGGGATGGTCATCATCTTTCCTCGTACCCATGTTGAACTTGACCCCATAGGCTGTTATATCTTAGCATCTCCATTTCCTTCTTCTTTTCCCAACGAGAGAGCATTGCATTCCCTGCTCAGTAACTTAATAGATTAGGCCTTAGAGGGGATTTGCTGTTGTTATAACTCCGCGAGCGATTGCCTTGTGTGGTGGCGAATACTCCGCGAGTCCTCGAGCACTTGCTGTTTAATTAAACATCAGTGATTAATCAAGGGCATTTGATTAGGACGTATGTAATTTAAAAGCTCAAGGGATAGGGTGGAGGCCACTCATCATTGGGAGAGAGTGGCATATTCTCCGGAGCAAAGGAATGGGAACCGCAATTCATGACGTTAGTGATGTTTTCGTTCCTTCCTTTCCCAAGTGGTCGGACCCAACAAAAGAATATCCCACCATTCTGTGCCGGGATTACTAAATACTTTTCGTCGCGAACCAGTGACCTCGGAGCACCCACCAATCCGTCGGTGCTCCGGTTTAGCTTTACGAGAAGGGCTCGAATGCCCAATTTTCCAAACAATGGCGTCGGCAGCGGGCCACTGCAACCCGTGACCTTGGGGAGGGAGAGAGAGAGAGAGAGAGGTCCATGACGAGTCGTCGTCATTGACGTGAGAGGGGCACTTCGGGATCACGGGCTAGTACTGCTGGCTCGAGAGCCTTTCATACTACTGGATCTTTCGCTCGTAAACCGTGCACGCGAAGTGACTTTTACCCCCTTCGTTTTAAGTCGCTTCCTTTCCTTCCAAGTGCTGTGTGTGTGTGGCCCCGAAGGGAACTTCCTAGATCTCGTCAAGTACATACAGGATATGCCCGACATTTCACTGGGTTCTTTACACCGTTACCTTTTACAGATCGTGTTTGTGTGTGGTGTGGTTAACGTTGGAGCCTTCGACAGAACTGCATGTCGAAGGAACTCCACGAGTGACCCCAAGTTTTATAACTGGTCAGTGTGTCGGAAGGTCAACATCCAAGATAACACCCCAGCCATTTTATCTCCCCGGTTCTGACCAGAAAAGGAGATGAGATTACAGCCAGCCAAGAAGTTGAATCATGCTGTAGGCGGCAAAGCATACAGCTGCTGCCAACGAGCCCTCGTCACTCGTCGTGTTACCAACGGTTGTGTTTAATGTAAAGTCATCTGACTCTGATAGACACCGATATCGGTCGCACTAATTTCACGATCATTTTGTCACCCGATCATGTATAGATATTGCACCTCAATTCTGTGGATTGTTCTCCATTGGATTCTTAATCGACAAGCTTGTACGGACCAGCAAGTATACTTGACCCTTGAGGAAAGGGCACCTTCATTTTGAATTCCTAAACGTATGATGCATCCAACTCATCGCGTAAACTCGAAGCGATATAATTGGTGAATGACAAGCAATTAAGAAGATGCAGAATCTCTAGGAATGACAAAGAAATGGGGATTGACCTTTTTAGTTTACAGTTCTTCATGCTAGGAAATGAGGTGAATCAAACATGACAAGGTTAATAATCACTTTGTACTTTTGTTGGACAAATTTGATTAGTATTCCCGATTTTTCATATTTGCCAACTCGTATTTTGGTACTCCTAGCTTTTATTTTGTTCATTTAAGAAAATTTAGGAAACACAGACAAATACAATTTAGATAAATGTTATTTTTAAAACTACCAAATACATATTTGAATTTTACCTTAGACTACTTTGCACCTTCACGTAATTATCCTTCTGTCACTACTTACGAAAATATCATTTTCTTTCTAGATATACGCCCATTCCATAATCTTTAATTCTCACAATAACCCGAAAGCACTCAAAACCAACTAAACAACAAATCATCCAAACCCTAAAGAAGATGCTAAAATTGAATTTACAAGGAGGGCAATTTGATTTTTTTGATGTGGAACGCCTTAAGGTATGTGAATGGTAGCCGCGAAAATAGAGGTATGTAAGTAGTCATTGAGTAAAAAATAAGGCATGTTTTTAGTATTTTTCCTTCTTTTTAATGAATCGCCGGCCATATATACTTAGGAAGTACAAGAATATACCAATCCTATCTGTTGTGTCATACCGTTGTTCATCGATCTAGAGAACTACGCAAATTTTCATATTCACCTCTCCATCAATTTCTTATAGTCGCGCTCTGGTTACGTCTTGCCTTAATAAAGAGAAAATCCCTAAATGATCATCAAACTCCGATATCTTGAAGCATATGCCAGGAAGAATATTTGTTTATTGAGGTTTCCCATATTGATGCACAGCTAGTTGTATGCAAAGACAGGCAATTCTTTTGGAAGATGCATTCAGAGGCCGGTAAACTGAAACAAAGGTAGCCTCAAGGAGTAGGCTGTTTTCAAAAGGCAAATGTCGTGTATACTAAGAAGATTTACAAAATTTGGTTAACTAAATGGTGTGATTGCCTTGTATTGAGTATTTAAACCAGCCCATACAGAATGGACAAGCTCTGCTCTGGACTCTGCAGTTCTTTTGGGGGAGGTGGGGTTAGTCAACCCTCACTTTGCGCAGAATCCTTTCCAGACGCTTCAATTTAGATCAAAATTTCAAAGTGTTTCCAAAAGGAGTCTCGAGGACATACGCTCGAATCGGAACCTTACTTAGTCCTTAAGATGTATCCCAATTTGGAATATTAGCTGTAGCTTCGTTCACCATCTTGACAAGAGTGACCTGCAAAACCAGGAATGAAGAGCATCGAAATGAAAGAATTAACAATCGATGTTTTCGAGATGGCCACAAATTCTACCTCATGATTGGCAAAACTACCCATGCACAATCCATTCACTCTAAGTAATTATTCTGTTTCCTTGGAAACCTTGCTAATAAGCTCTTCTTCAAAGCCCACATGTGCAAAATGCATTTTAGATGCATCTGCCAGATATGATCTTAAAGAACTGTGATACACAATTATTACCTCCCAAAAGTTCTGTAATTATCCAAGATGGAGGATGATCATACCACTTTACAAAGGCCAGGATCGTGGCAATGGCCTAAAATTTTACAAATAATGCAGTGGTACTGTGCACATCTCTTTTTTTGGTTAGTAAATTTTGTCTGGAGCATCTCGAATTCCTTGACAACAATACATGATTTCATTTGTAAAGGAACATGGCAATGGCCTAAGATTCTAAGAATAATGCAGTAGTACTGTGCGCATCATTATTTTGGTTAGTAAATTTTGCCTTGAGCCATCTCAAATTCCTTGATAACAATACATGATTTCATCAGCTCAAGGTAAACAAGACCCTATGGGGATGGTAGTTAAAGGAACATTTTACATGACCTATAACATCAAATTGTGGACATGGACATTGCAAGCAAACAAGGCATACAAGGGCAATGCGTGACATGAGACGCAATCATATAGGTGTGATGCAAAGAAATGTCTCCTACAAACCAATATGACATTATCCAGGAGTCCGAGGATGTATCTTTAGGACATACCACACTTTCAGGAACTCCAGGTGGAGGCAGAGAGAGGTTTCTTGGTGGAGGTCCTCGAAGATGTGATCTCTTATCAAATCGCCATTCGCCTATCTTCCCATACGTTAGCTCACCCTAGAAGTCTTGAAATGTCAGATATATAGTTGTTTTTATATTTTAGTTCACATAGGAATGTGCACATTCCAGTATCCTAAACTAGAGAAAGTTCACAAATAACCGGCAGCGTCACCTAAGAACATACGTTGTAATCTATAATTGGAGCAGCATATACTTATTGCCTACCGAAGTAGATAGAATAGGCTATACCTTTAAGTTGTAGTCACATCCATAAGTGTAATGGATGATGAACTTCTTTCCAGTTTCCAGATCCCATGGAGGCTGAAACAAAGAAAGAAGAGCTTTACACAAGAAAATTCATAGGGTGCAGCATATAGCCGAAATGGGAACCACGGCGAAAGAGATCAGCAAGCAAGCATAAGAGTAGAGTAGAAGCACAGACCTGCAACATAAAGTCTTTACGTAGAATGTGCTGGACGCCATGCAAAGCAGATGCCACCGCGTACGCATACCTTAGCTCAAAGCAAAAAGCAGAATCATCAGCACATTGCAATGAAGTTGATGATTGATAAAACAAACTTAAATACGAGTGGCATTCATGTGTTTGTGCACGCGCTCAAGTATTTACTTTCGTTGCTCACATTTCTAGCACCCATCCAAATACTTTATCAGTTTCTGGATCCCGCTTCATTTTTAGAGAGACATTCATCCATGTAGGAGCAATCTTTTGCAGTAAATCCTGAAAAGAAAGACAAGTAAACTAATGAGAAGAAGTGTAGGAAGTGAAAACTGTTGGGTGAAGGAAAACTGCAATGATGCAAGGTAATCACCCAATCTTCAACTGTATTTTCTGGCACATCAAGCATAACAATTGTGATTTTCAAATGTCTAAGCATGAATTTACTTCGATCCAAGTCTCATAAGTAAAGCAACAGCAAGAACTCTTACTTTCCTAATGATAACAGGTGAATTTCCAATTGGATCAACATTTGTCACGGGTCCATGTTCCTCAGGATAAAACTTCCTCACAATTTTCTCATTTTGCTCCGGCTTGATGTAGAAAAAGGGGAAGGCAGCTGGATATCTTTCATGAGCCAGATTAGGCAAGGGTCTAATAAATATATGGTCGGGTTCTGCCATAAGTATATATCTGCAGTTGAGAAGGAAAAACAGGGAAAAATCTTTAAAATGTTAAGCATACTTAATTTCATGCCCATGGAAACTTTCTGGCCCAAGGAAGGAAAAAAATCCATGGAAACTCACTCTTCCTCAATTGTTGCCTTCTCCAGCCATTGCACAAAGGCCCACGGTCTATTTAGGACAACGTATCCCTGATCACATTGCACACAAATGGCATAAGGCAATCTCAAAGTAATATTGAATAACCACAACTACTCATCCCAGTATATTACTGAAAGATGGTTATATTATGTTCACAAGGGATGCAACTGCGAAGAAAAGTTGTTCCTTTCTTCTTTTTTTTTTTTTTGATCAGTAAGAAAAGTTGTTCCTTACATGCTGGAAAATTACAATGAAAATCGAGCAATATTCTTCCGACTGTACGAATCACATTTAAACTGCTGCAATTCCAAGATTATGGCACTCGTAACAACAAATCATATTTTGTCAGTTAGATTACGAGGATTTTCTGGACTGACCGTTTGAGAAATCCCACACCAGAAAGCCACTGTAGACCTCCACTATACATTGGTCTGTGAGCAACCTACTTAGCAACTTAAAGAAATACTTGCATCTGACTCCTTGAGGGAGTAGATTACAGGTAGGTTATATCTCCTCACTGTGTGGTCAGACAGCTATGAAGAACATATAGCTAACTCAAATTCCTTTCAGAATGTCCACAATACTGAGAGAAAGCACACCATAACTAGCACAAAAGTTTTATGTGTAAGTACGGTGTGCATATATACAGAACACAAAGCCAACAAACTAGAGTTTTAGTATCTCGCAGGCAAAAAGATTGAATAACTAGCACTATCAGACAAGCATGAGCTATTGGACAATTGACATAGAAAATGACTTACCCTATCCTGGCCTTCTGGAAGAGGATCCACCACCATCGTAGGAATCTCGTCCATCAAGTTATCGGGACTTCCAGAATGCAAAATCCGAGTAAATCCTCCCATCTCTGAATCTGGCGAGTCCTTTTTCTGCTTATACCAGTAATACATAATGCGACACTGCCATTTGCTGTAAGGAGCGTCCGTCGCTGTAAGGGCGACATGGAAGGGTGACCTTACGTGTTTTGGTTTTTTCACATTCTCGGGCATCTCGATGATTGGATCTGGTACTAGCACACCATTTGTATTAGCACCCACCAAATTTTTAATTATTCTGTTGTACTGTATCATGGTTAGGACATTGTATGTAGCAAAGCAAAACAGTAGAGCCAAAAGAAAGAGTAAGACTGGGGATGCCCTTCCCATGGCTGTCCTTCCGCACATAACTCCAAATGACAAAACAGTGGTCGAACTCGCGGATATCAATATCTGGAGTGCCTTCCTATTTGAAGTGGATTAAAAAGCTTCTCAATACTCCTAGTGAATTTCTCCGACTTTCCCAGGTAAATTCATGATGAACGCCTTCCTATGCGGTAGCCAGTAATCAAAATCAGAGCTGCAAAATCAGTTTTATTCACAGAAGACATGATAGAGGGAGAATAACTGCGAGCATATCATGAATTGATAAACTTGAAAACGCCAAAGAAAGGACTGTGAATCACTAAAACATGCTTCAGCCAAGTATTTAAACTTTTCAAGCACGCAGAAGAATGAAAAGAAAAGGCGGTGTTCTGTTTTTAACTGTTTATCGCAAAAATGCAACTCAAGGCAAAAGAATGCGGCGACATGGAGCCACGGTCATGGTTCAAGAAAGCGCAAGACGAGGAAATTCAAATTCAGAATAACCGACATTGTCACCTTATAGCCAAGGCCAGACCAACATATCCCAATGACAGGAACGCAGCAGTAAATCGCAATCATCGCAATCATCGCAATCGTGGAGCAATTAGACGCCAGTTCGACAGTCAAATGAGACGCGCATGACATTCAATGAGGACAGAAAACAGAGAAAACCGCGGGAGGAAGACAACATGACCCATGTAATGAAGTAGTCAGACAGAGCTGTCACTTCTCGGCGACTCACCTCGAATTCGATGTCGATTTCCCAGAAGAAGCGAGCTGAAGATGCGATCTGCACGCATAAACGAAGATATCTTAGGGATTCTCGAGACTCGATCGGGCACGCAGACCCACAATTCGCGCCACGCCAGATGGAAGTCAACGCCAATAAACAAAAGAACGCCGCTAATCACCACCCACCACCACGGATCACATCCGCCAACATTAAATTAAGGAGAAAAACCCAGTCGAGAATCCAAATACAAAACACGGGAAAACGAAATTCTCGGAGAAGAGAGACAGTCGAGTTCGCCGAACCGGAGCGTCGCGAACATAAATTAGCGTTAAAGAAAACCTCCGGCAATGGAAAAGCTCGTCGGAGGAACGGAGGAATGCCGGTCGCGGCGGACGAATTCCGGCGTCAATCCAGCGACGGAGAGGGAGGGAGGGAGGGAGGGAGGGAAAGAAGGGGCCCCGAACATACCGACGGACGGTCAATGAACGAACGCAGCGCGAGGAAAAGCATTACAGGAGTGCGAGCCAATCAAGGAATAAAGCAGCGACAAAGCAAGACGACAGAGGAAACGAAAGTGTCGACACGAGCGCAAGATCCTCCATAGCCGCCGGTCAGGAGGAAGATTCAGAAAGGTGCGAAGAGAGAACTCACGAGATCGACGTGGCCACGACACGACACGACACGATACGGAAGAGACAGAGAAGGATGGTTTTCAGCTCGCGCTCGCTTCTCGCTTTAAGAACTGCACTCCGCTCCGCTGTGCACGCCACGGCTTCATCGTTCCATCAAACGTGACGACGATGTTGTTTCGCAAGTCCATGTCGATTGCCACCTCATCGTAGCGCTCAAGGCTTTGTCTTTTTCCCCCCTCCTTTTCTCCTCCTCCTCCTCCTCCTCCTCCTTTTCCGCGATTTGGGGAGGGGGAAAGAAAATGCGCAAATGGAAAAGAGGGTCCTGAAGAAAATACTCAGTTGATTTATGATCATCGCGTTATGAATTTACGTGAAATGTGCGCACCTAATCGTCTCATGTTGTTTCATAAGTCCAGTCATAGCGCGCAAAAAGAGAAGAGGATCCGTCGTCATTGGAGAAAATATCTAATGATTCATAATCATCGCATTATCAAATCTAATCAGTTTTGTTCAGACGGCGATACATATCAATTGACATGAAATGAAAAATTAGAAACCGGAAGCCTATCTTTTCTATCTCCTCCGACGGTAATGACCGAGCACGAGCACTGATAAATTTTCACATTTTAACTCCCGTTTAAAATAAATGTTAGCTTCGATTAACGCGAGGCTCTCAGGAATCAATCGTGGACTCGTCACGGGAGAAGCTCTTGCATTTGACTAAAGTTCATGGATCCGGAATTTGTTACGATCATCTATCATGCGAACGATCGAAGAGGCCATGCCGATTCGATTCATATGAATCCGGATCTGGGCGAGCTCATGCCATAATCCATAGATTCTATAGACCCACGCCGCCGCCTGCCCAATCACCTAAAAAAAGAGAATCATCCACCTAATCTACCAATAGAGTTGCCCACGGAGAGAAGATAAAAAGTTTGGTATTGCAATTAAATGTAAGGAAGCTTGACATGAAGGAGACTCTAATTAATAGACAGCGCGCGCTTCTTTGTAGAGTGCCCGGACTACAGTAGATCGCACTGAGTTGGTTGGCCATCAGCTCCAAATTTAGGCGGAATTCCGTCTCAACACGCGTGATGCTAGGATCGGGTGTAGCTTTCGTGGTTTCCCCTGGTCTTTTGCCAATGAAACCACCCAATCGTGTTTGGTCCAATTCGCAATAAAAAGAAAGACAAGGGTCGAGGATTTTGTCGAAGAAGTGACTTCCGGAACATTTGTTAACACACCCAATTAAAGAAAATTTATTTATTTCCAGTGCTCGGCCTCCCTCGTGCTACGTGTAACCGGTGCATTAAAAATCGGAATGTTTCTCCCTATCGAGTATGGCTTACGAGTGCTCCGACAAACTCAATCAATAACATATGTATAATAAGTACGTTCAAAATCGAACTTTTCCTTACTGAGCACGTTTACTAAAAACGCCTCCGGTGTGCATTCACCAATCGATGTGGCCGGTTTGTGCGAATTTTACTTATCTATTCGGCGATATGTCTGACTACTTTTAGGTAAAATTTAATGGCATGCTATTCATCGACTTTCCTTTCCAAAAAAAGAGAGACAATTTTGAAAAGGTAATGAAATAATTTCACACGACTTTGGTTCGGACCACGTAAATATTTGTTATTTGGTCATTTGTTAACCTGGATTGGATATCCTTGCAACTTTCAATTGAGTCTTTAGACTCTATTTATTTTGCGAAAATAAATAATTTAGAAAATATTTTCATAAAAAGACGATCACTTGAAATGATTAGTCAATGAAAAATGTTTTCATTACAGATAATAGTAATTGTCTAACTATTTTCGTGGACGATAAAAAATAGATTTCGTCCGTTCATTTTTGTAAGCGAGATAAGTAATTATTATTATTTTTTTAAAAAAGTATTTTTTAAATTATTTGTTTTTAGCGGAACGATATTGACAGTTGGCGAACTTTCAGAGGACAGGACATCATCACTAAAATCTACATCTACGGGAATCGTGAGAGGAACATGGGCGCAAGAGGAGCAGGAATCCGGTGGCGACTGGTTGTGAATGGCGTTCATTAATAATCTTGTCCTTTTTTTTACATATAAAAATTGGAGGGAAGGCAGTCAACGGTCCACCAAAGAACGAGCCCAAAGCCTGATTTCGTAGTTTCGGCCCTAATCCCACGTTGTGGACCGAGAGATGGGTAGTTTGTGATCAGATGTACGGTCGACCAGCAAGATGGATGCGGTATCGAGAGAAAAGGTTTTTAGAATTGCAGGGAGGGGAGATGAATGGAAAATTTGTCAAAGGAGCTTTAAACCTACTGTAATTTTATCAATTCGGTTTTAGACATTTTAATTTTATCGATTAAATTCTAAATATTTTCATATTTTGACAATTGAGTTCATCCGGTTAATTTTGATCGGAAATTGTTGATGTGGACGTTAGCCGTCTTATGTGGCATGACCGATATCGACATGGATAGTTTTTATTACTTTTTTGAATTATTTTTATAAGTTTTCTTCTTCTTCTTTTTTTTTTTCCCTTTCTTGTTCCTTTTGTTGCCTGTGGCCGAGCGAATTGGCCTCGCTTCGGCACATGCTCTCATTGCCTAGGCTAAGGCAGCCCTGCTCCTACTACTACTCCTCACTTTCCCGCAATCCACCTTCCAACAAAACGAGGAATGTTTTGGCCGACTCTAGAAATGGAAGTCAACAACTCGAAGCCGTTGTACCCAAGCAACGTTGGGAGCTCGTCGCATCCTAGAGCCTAGACTTCAACGCCAACCATGCCTTTGAACTCCAAATGTAGGAAGCCATCGGTGCTTCTCTCTCTTCTTCCCAGCCCTTGGCGTCAGGTCCTTCCATAGCACCAGCGGAAGGTGCCGTGTCGGCAGGAAACGACGACGGCGGTGACGGTCGATCGTTGGCGGTTGCTCTCATGCTAGAGGAGATGAAGAGGTACATGCAAGAGCATCACGGTTGCGGGCAGTGTTAGGCGGAGTTTAGAAAAAAGAAATTAAAACATTATTAATTAGGATGGACCTAATTGGCAAAAAAACGAAAATGTTTAAGATTTAATTGGCAAGATTGAAAGATTTACGAATGAATTGGTAAAAGTACAATAAATTTAGGATTTTTTGGACGATTTTCCGCGGAGATGAACAGGATAGCAAGGAAAAGAAAGGGAATTCAGACAGAAAAGGAGACGAATTCAAGGAAGGGAAAATTGAATAGGAATGAGTACTCAATCGGGCAAAAACCCAAGCACAAAAGAGTCGCCAAATCCAGTATTAATTTCACACTTAATAATATGGCATGGGGGGATCGTGCATCGATAAATCTAAGTTAAAAAGTAGTTGCCATCGGCATCGCCAGTAGCAAAACCGCGAGACAATTATTTAAAGATTACAAATTGATCCGTCGACATGCTGGCTTTCGACAATTATTTGTCGTGCACTCCCTCACCGGAGATTCTCCTACAAACAGCAAGGCATCAATTTCCCTCCGGTCGGAATTCCAGAGAGAGAGAGAGAGAGAGAGAGATGGCGGCAGCTGCACCGGCCATCAAAGTTGCAGCTCTCTGCGGCTCTCTTCGCAAAGCTTCCTACAACAGAGGCCTCCTTCGTTCAGGTAAAATCTGTGTCCCCGTGCCTCTCTCGCGCTCCGAGAATGGTGCGGTGAATCGAGGTTGATTCGGTTCTTACATTGGCTGTTTCGATTTGGTTGAAGCCATGGCGATGTGCGAAGAGTCCATCCCCGGTACGCACATCGAGTACGTGGAAGTGTCGCCCCTCCCCATGATCAACACCGACCTCGAGGAAGGCGGCGGATTCCCGGCCGCGGTCGAGGAGTTCCGCCGCAAGATTTCGGGAGCCGATAGCTTCCTCTTTGCCTCTCCCGAGTACAATTACTCCGTTGCTCGTAATTCACTCTGTCCTTTTGTCCTCCTCCTTTTTTGCCTTATTGAATTGCTCCCGTTACAAGCGCTGCGAGTGAGTGAGAGTGAGAAATCGGGGTTTTGTTTGTGGCGGTGATATCTGATATGGTGCTCGATTATCGAGCTCTCGAACTAGTTCTTGATTCAGGAGTATACAGTTGAAAAGACTTGTTATTACGCTGGCCTTCGTTGGGGGTGAGGTCAAAAAAAAATCGCCTTACATTGAGGATGACCAAACTATATGTGAATTTTACGGCCGGGCATTTGACCGAGCACCCGGCGAGTGGTGGCTGTGCGGCGACACAGTGACAGACCGCACTAACTCCTTTAGATCAGCCTGTTTTGACATGATTGAGAAGTCTTCTTTACCAGCTTTGGAACTTTACAGCTACTTAAGACCATGAATGGGCATGGAGTGAAGTAGATATGAGAGTTTAACAAGTGGGCAGCTGCATTTTTCTTGATCAATCTCAGTTCTTGCATGTGGACTGTAGCGGCTATGAATCAGCTGATTAGACGAACGTCTCTTGTGTTTTGCTGAGTTCTGAAAACAAAGGCAAAAAATGAAAAGGAACAATCAAAGTTATGAGGGCAAAATAGATTATTCTCTTTTTGCAGAAAAAAACTTAGTTAATGCATGATGCATCCCATTTATTGAGATAGTTCTATTGCTGTACCAGCGCCTCTCAAGAATGCAATAGATTGGGCATCTAGACCCCCGAATGTTTGGGCCGATAAAGCTGCTGCTATAATAAGCGCGGGAGGAAATTTTGGTGGCGGAAGAGGGCAATATCATCTCCGGCAGACAGGAGTGTACCTCGACCTTCATTTCATTAACAAGCCCGAGCTTTTTGTATATGCATTTCAACCTCCTGCAAAGTTCGATGCCCATGGAAACTTGATCGATGCAGAGGTCAAGGAGAGGCTAAAGCAGGTTCTGCTTTCGCTGCAGAAATTCACATTGCGACTCCGGGGTCAGTGCTGACATGAGATCGCGGATTCTGGCGCTTTGATAATGCTGGTATTGCATATCATCCGTCTGTTGTCCAGTGACTTCAAGTTGATAGTGAATTGGTGATTGTGGAGTAGGGTTTAAAGCTTGTATTGTTGTCTAACAACCTGAGCAAACCATCAATGAATTTATGTGATTGTTACGTAAATGATGCCATGCTGGAGACTTTCGATAGTGTTCTTTATCCCCTTTGTTTCTCAAGACTCAATCGACATTCCACTTTCCAAGAGCAGTTAGATCCAAATCAAACCAACACAAAGTTGCATACTCCTTTAAATCGTCTTTTCTGCACTCTGCTGGTCAGCTGCTGCACCAGAGGAGTCTTCTTACCACCTCAAATCTGATATAACTTGCATTCTCGATTAACTTGTTATTTAGCCTTAATCTGATTATTCTAGAGTTGAGATCACACTCTCTAAAACTGCAAGTCCATAACAGCAACTCGTGCTTGTGATTCGCCTGCGTGCAAAATGAGTTGGCATAAACGTTGCCCTATAGAGATTCACGCTTGTTGCCGGTTGAATCTTTGTCGGTTGTGCCGCGTGTTCACGTTGAACAATATGCATTCTCTCAGAGTTTATACCTAAAATTGTATGTCGATAATCCGCACATTTCTTCTCCTTCTTTTGTATAATTTTCAGCTTCTTATCCTCAACAAAACAAAATACCGTGCCTTTTGCCATTCCTTTATTCCTAAAACAACGATTCCATAGCAAACCTATGTGTATTTGCCCCTGACTCATCATCTGGCCCTCAATCAACAAACCCTTTTAATTCCGTCCCTTCGCGAATTGGATATTCTCAGAGACCGGCTACTTGTCCCCTTCATTTTTATTAACCCGCTCAGGTTCCCTTCATTTATTTTTGCTCTGTTTTATGCTTGGCACATAATCATGTAATGGATTCAGATGAACGATTCCAAGTCGACGACCCAATAATGTGCTGCATTGTTTAAAAAAGGAACAGGGAAAACTCTTGACTGGACTTGGTCCAAGTCCACTAAGACAAAGGTGTGCCAGAAGTGCACAGCATGTTTTTTGTTCCCAACTTCGCTCGCTCATGTTCCTCTTTTGGGTGGAATTAGGGAAACAAGGTATGCTGGAGGTTAGAGCATGCAGATGGAAGCTAAACAAGTAAAGAAAAAAAAGAAAGAAAAAGAATGAGGGGCGGTTTTACCTTTGTCATGGTCTTTACTGTTTTATCCCGAAAGTTCCCATTTTATGTTGGAACAAGATTTAGGAACACTGAAGAAACTATGGACTCTGTCTGTATAAGTAAAGATGAGATGAGATGAGATGGATTCAGTCCAGCATTTTAATGCTCATAGCCAACATAGAATTCAAAATCTGTAAATCTAGCTTAAGTCAGCTACTATATCATGCTGTTGGTAGCTAGATGAGCATTAAGGCAATGGGCAAATTGCGGCTTTCCCGACAAGCAGGCTCCATTATTTGTACCTTTTTCTTAGTGGGAGGTGTCATAATAGCTTTCTCTCTTTAGCATCTGCAAAATTTAATTATAGCGAAGCAATCGACAAGTGGTCATGGACGAGGGAGATGGAATAATCTGGTGGCGCAAGAGGCAGAGAAAGGCTTTCCCATTAGAAGAGCACATCAGCATCAAAGTCTCTGGACTATCATAGGGCGAAGCATCAATTTCACATTTTCAACAGTGCAAAGGAAGATCGGATTGATAGGAAGCTGGAATAGGAATTGAAGACGATCTAACCCAGTGATCATTTTGAAACATAGAGCTGAGGTGCAAGGGAAGAATCTCTGAAAGACCAATATCGAAGAGAAAATGAACGAAAGAGGCGAGAAATGCTAAAGTGAATCGGGGTTGGATCTGCAGCTCTGCAAAGAAAGAAAAGCGAAGACAGATTCTTTTCACAGGCAATTAATAACTGTCCATAATTGGAGAAAATGCCGGGTTGACAGGATCAAGAACCAGCATTGCTTAGCTTGCTTTCGAATACCATTCATCGTTACTCTCCCGTGTGTACGGACCACCAGCCTCATTAATGAATGAGAGAAAGAGAGTGTCGTGGCTGTGGCCGTCTCCGCCGCCTACTGCACCGTCTGATCCGAACACTCAGCGGATGGCAGGTGGGTGGTGGTGGAGGGGTGGACGTGGAAATGTAACGATGAAATGAAGAGAGAGAGAGAGAGAGAGAGAGAGAGAGAGAGAGAGAGAGAGATTCATGGTTTTGGGTACTGATGAAAGCTGAACTTGGGGATCCAAAAGGCCAATGTGGTTTGCCATATTTAGCGTACTTGTCAGCAACCTTTCTTGGCGGCCTCACAAAAGACGCTTTCTTTCAACCCCCCCACACACACTGCTCAAATCGTGTGCTCTTTTCTATACCTCAATTTAATGCTTGGTCACCGTCTCTCTCTCTCTCTCTCTCCCTCCCTCTGCGGCAGATCGAAAAATGTCCTTTTTTTAGGTTTTTCTTACCTACTCAATTCTATTGAATCGGCGAGAAAAAAAAAAATCTATTGAATCGTCTGACCAAAGTATTGATTTTTGTTAATGGATAAAAAGATGGGAAGTCAATAGATGCTGGTGACCTCTTCTTGGCATTGTCATCATCGTTTATATTCCGTACCGAATGTTCAGTTTGAGCTGTAGCTATTTCACATCGTTGGCAAACCAAAATTAGTGAATTTATCACCGCAACCCTGTCAATATGCTAAGTTTCGATGATAAAACTTACCGATACTAAGTTATTGCACATTTTAAGATGAGCCATGTGTTGAATTATCACATTGCGATAGTTTCAATCGTGAAACTATCAAGTTACACAATCTGATTATTGATATGATGCTGCTGCCTACGGAGACTAATGTAGAACTGGAGGAATTTCAATCCGATTTGTGCTTTTGAACTTTTAGAGAAAATCCCACGTGTCTTTTTGGAGGGAAGTTCACAACAAGCTTAATATGTGTGAACATACGAAGTCCTGTGTGATCTCACTCGTGCATTGGAACGAGAACAACCATTTTCCGATGCTTGTTCTTCTTGTCAAACGCTACTACCAATGTAGAGATGGATGGGTACCTTGCATTATACCAGAAAACATCAATTAAATGTTCTCTCTTCGTTCCCAACTTGCGAAAACAAAGCACGGGCGTGTTCAATCACCCGAAGTAGTTGGCCAACCCATGTGCGAGGAGATTGATGTGGAAGGTGAAGGTACCTGAGCAACTGACAACAATGCATGGCATTCTAGATACCATTACATCAACAATGAAGTCAACGACAACATAAGATCATGATGTAGCTCAATATATATGCGTGCATAATTCATATAAATGTACAGATGTAGCTCAATCAATCTTCATTTATGGAAAAAATATATATATTCTATTGATGGTCTAAATTAACAGATTGCCCGTATGAAATCATTTGGCGAACACCCGCCTGCATAGTTAACACAATCATTGCAGAAAAGCCAAGTCAGATCTAATTTCTATTTCGATTTGTTGTTTTTCTAACCTGACCTAAGGAGACACCTAACATTTTCGCAAGATCACAAATTTTTTTTTTTGGCAATGTACGGGAACAGTGTTGCACTTTCAAATATTAGATTACATCTCCAATGAAACGTAGCTTTTCAAATCAATCAATGGTTAGTTTTACAAAACTTCAACACAATATCGAGTCAAGAGACAAGGGACTCAATGACCTTCGATTCTTTCATTTGTCTTTTCAATAACCGATTTCCATTCTTCAATTTTATGCCCAATACTGTTAAGAATTATTTTTTGTGAAATATTTCTAATAGATATCTTTCGAGTGCTACGCAATAAACCCATTTACATTTTAGGCATAACACATTGCAGTCGTTAGCCAAACCTGGTTTACCTCAATGAGTGGAATACGAGCCACGTCAACAAATCAACTTAGGAAAATTTTAATCATACCTAAATGAAAAAGGTTTAATTTTCAAAATATCAAAATCATATATTATGAGAAAAAATCGGTGCACCGAAAGAATTCCAAAACACTTCTCTGATTAATTAGTCCAAAATGAGTGCTTCTTTAGCACTTTCTTAACAAATTGTTTATTTTTCGACCCAAAAAAAAAAACAAAATGCTTATATCATTATTTATTTTTTTTGCTAAAATTTATTTTAGATCGTTATGCTGGGTAATAAAGGGTCGCCCACCCTTGTAATCATGCATTAATGAGTGGCTTTGCTCCGAAGGGGACAAGTGTCGCTACGACATTGAGCCAATGCCACGCTTTTTGTGGATCCCATGATAGTTACGGATTAGGTTTGACCTTGTCTGATTTTATGTAGGCATCCAGGTCCAGGGCGGCACGACGAGGGGCTAAAGCCGCATCGAGCCAATTTATTTTAATCAAAAACTAAGACACTGCTCAATCAATTTAGGGATCTTAGCTCAACGGGACTTTCAATTTCGAGGACGGATCGTTTGAATATTTGCATAAAAGGACATCATCTATCGTTATTGTCGTAATTGCCCCCATCTTCCATCCTACAAATTTTTGTTTAGCCACTTTTAACCCCACCTGCCTCTCAAGATTAAATGGCATTATTATTATTATTATTATTATTATTAATATCATGTCATTAGTATCATAATGCCTTGGATTAGAGTTCATGAGTCAGATTAAATCTTCACTTGCATAATTTCTCTGCGTCCTCGTTATTTCACCTATTCATTAGTCGAGATTGAAAATTGCCCGGCACCTTCGGTTTTGTTTGGCGACTCGGATAATCGAATTTTTCTATTCAACAAATTTCCACGAATGGGCATAAGTTATCTCGCTCACGTATGTATCGAATAGGGAATGCATTCATGAGATTGCATGCTCGACTCTCGTGAATTGAGCCTATGAAACCATTTCTTTCCTTATTGAAATCTATTGGGAGAAATCAAGGGCCATGACTAGAAATGTGACTATATAATCATAAGAACGCGACTGGGGGGGGGGGGGGGGGGGGTGGCCTGAAACATCAAATCACCGAGCGAGAAAATTAAGAGAAGAAAATAAAAGGATATTGCAATCGCATAGCACCAAAACGATGCTATAAGATATTCAAAGAAAAGGGAAAGAGATTAAAGAAACGAGAGAGGGGTCAATGGCGACGAGACACTAAAAATGGCAAAGGCATCATCTCCACCGCCACGCCCCTCCTCCTCCCAAATGGTTGGCCCGTAAGTGGTCTTTTGCGAGCCAAATCCGGAATCAAGAACCAACCCACTGCTCTTTGAATCTCTCTCTTGTCCCGAACGCAACCCTTCAAGAAATATTTCAAGAAAACACAAAGAAAAGAGAAGAGAGAGAGACAGAAGAAAAGAAAACAAATTTCTCGGAAAAACAAAGGAAAAGCCAGACATACGGGGTCATGATACAATCCGGACTTTTGCTTTGCCGTCGTCACTCCGACATTTTCATCGTTTTGTTGTTCAAATCTCACAGCTTCGTTCCAGAAGGGCAATAAAACAGATATCTTCTTTTTTTCTTTGGCGTCTTGTCCTCTTTCCCTTCCCCTGCCCGCGACGTCGATCTTGTTCAAGATTGCCGTCGCCCTGTTCCGAGCTCGTTCTTGAAATGGTTTCTCGGTCTTGAATAGCGAGGACAGGGGAGAGAGAGCTTGATCTTGATCTGGGTGCCGATGGGTGCGGGCGACGGGGAAGAAAGAATGTGAAACGGAGGGTGCCTTTCCTCTCTCTTGCTGGATAGACAAGAGAAATGAGCAAAGAAAATGTCGGCATTGTCAAGGCCTGGGAATTAACCGTGCGCAAATCACAAGCTGCCGCTGCTAACAAAAGAAGGGCAAGCAGCATTTTTGCCGTGATGTCCGTGGCGCACGTCGACGAGGAGGAGGACGGCGGCAATGCCGGCCCCGGCGAGGTCTACCATGCCGAGAAACTCCTCTCCAACGGCGACTTCTACACTGGCCAGTGGGCCGATAACCTCCCCCACGGTCACGGGAAGTACCTATGGACTGACGGGTGTATGTATGTTGGCGAGTGGCACAAAGGCAAGACCAATGGGAAAGGGAAATTTTGTTGGCCTAGTGGAGCCACTTATGAGGGTGATTTCAAGAATGGGTATATGGATGGTAAAGGAACTTACACAGGTCCCTCAGGGGATACCTATAGAGGTTCTTGGACCATGAACTTGAAACATGGACAAGGGACCAAGAGTTATGCCAATGGGGATGGTTACGAAGGAGAATGGCACCGCGGGTTGCAGGATGGTCATGGGAGGTACCGATGGATGAATGGTAACCATTTTGTTGGACAATGGAAAAATGGGGTGATCAATGGAACTGGCACGATGATTTGGAGTAATGGAAACCGGTATGATGGGTTATGGGAAGACGGTTTGCCTAGAGGGAATGGGACTTTTAGATGGGCAGATGGGAGTTTCTACGTGGGCGTTTGGAGTAAAGACCCGAAGGAGCAGAGTGGAACGTACTATCCGTCCGGCTCAATGGCGGGTAATGTTGATTTCGATCCACAAAAGGTTTTTGCAGTGGATTTAAACGATTGTAAAGTATCAACTGGTGAAAAGGTGCCGGTTTTGCCTTCACAGAAGATGCTAAACTGTCCTGTTGTTGAGGGGGTTTTCAAGCCCCCAAAGGGCAATGATGGAAAGTCAAGGCGAGCACTGGTAGATGGAAGGGTCTGTGATTATAGCTGGGATTCTGATGGTGATAGAAATGGCGACACGACACCTAGGAGTATGGTCGAAGGGCTAGAAAGTTTTAAGCTTGATGATTTGAATACGAGGATAGCGCGCACAAGACTACGGGCTTCAAGAATACAGCCAGTCAAGAGACAAGGGGAGACGATAACGAAGGGGCACAAGAACTATGAGCTAATGCTCAATCTTCAACTAGGAATCAGGTATTGGCGAATGCAGATTCCCTTTTTTAAGGCCAAAACGATTTTTGCTTGGTGTGGTCTGTTCTGTGTTTATCATGAAATACATAGTCGATCCGGATCAAGCCAGTAGTTTTCACCTTGGTATATGTAACGACAAGTTGTAATAACCTCTCCAACTTTTGTCTTCCTTGCATTAACGGACTCAGCATCAATTATGCTTAACCCTTTTCAAGGTAAGGTCATGGTTCAGTTCTGTAGATCAATCTGATGCTCCTTTTTTTCTGGACAGTTAGACTAGATTCTAACTTTTCATCGTAAATCTAGTCCTTCCAGTCAAGTTTCTGTTGTAGCTTTCGCAATCTGCAGCCTACTCTATCACCGACAAGAAGCTTCATCTCTATTTTGGCTAGAAATTTTGTAAGACTACCAGCCCAACAAACCAAAGAGTGGGATTCCATGATGGTCTTTTCTAAAAAAATGGACGCAACTAATGGAAAAGGAAATGAACAGACGATTAGATTGGCAACAGGAAATAGTATATTCTAGGAAGATTGATGTGATTATATTAACTGATGTGTAATCTTGTTGACAACGCTATTCGAAACCTGCAGGCATTCTGTTGGGCGGCCTGCTCCAGCTACCTCTCTGGATCTGAAGGCTTCAGCTTTTGATCCTAAAGAGAAGGTGTGGACAAAATTTCCCCCAGAAGGATCTAAGCATACTCCACCTCACCAATCTTGTGAATTCAAGTGGAAGGATTACTGCCCAGTGGTTTTCAGGTTACACCTCATAACATTTTCACTATTAAAATGATTCATTCCTATTAGCTAAATTTTGTGATATGTGTGCCAATCAGTGCTATGGTACACTAGAATTTTGGCAGTACTTCATACAACACGCACTCTGACTTCAGTACATATTTCTTTAGGATGTTGACAATACCTAGATGTACTCTTGACATAAGTTGCAATTTGAGAGAAATGTCTTCTGAATTTCAGATGCATGGACAACAATTTCATGGACAAGTAGCTAGTTGTATTGCCAGCCATTCTGAATTCTCCACTAAATAGAACATTACCAAAGTATATTCAGTGTCACCAACTATGATACAAGTTTAGTTCCAGGTCAACTGCGCTGATACATCATCCTGCATTATTTGTACAGGACTCTCAGAAAGTTGTTCAAGGTGGATGCAGCAGATTACATGATTTCTATATGTGGAAATGATGCTCTTCGTGAACTTTCATCCCCAGGAAAAAGTGGAAGTTTCTTCTACTTAACCAATGATGACCGCTATATGATTAAGACAGTGAAGAAAGCAGAAGTGAAGGTCAGTTTCCGAGCTTGCACGAAAATATGAAATGAATAATCTGTACTCTGTTTGGTTTATTGGGAAAAAAAGAGCTTTATCCAATTTTCATGAAATTATGTTGAATTTGGATGCCTTCCAAAATTTCTAGTGTCTTGGAAGGAAGCTCCTGTAGAAAAAAATGGCAAAACTTCTAAGGTAAAATTAAATGACATCTAAATCTAACTGAGATCATGTCACAATTTGGATTGTTTCCCTAGGAGAGAGACTTCCTTGGCTTAGTTACTTCTTTTTTGCCCGACTATTTATTATTGAAATCAACTCTGCTCTTCTAGGAAGTGTCTTTTTCTTATTGGACAGACTTATTTTAAGTGTCTGGATAGTGCTTTATATAATACTGTGCCTCTTGATGTGATCCAGGTGCTCTTGAGGATGCTACCTGCCTACTATAATCACTTTAGGGCATATGAGAATACTCTAGTTACCAAATTTTTTGGCCTACATTGCGTCAAATTGATAGGGGCTTCCCAAAAGAAGGTAATGTGAGGTACTAAGAACCAGACAGAACCTGCCATTATAATAAGCTTCACTGAATTTTGATATATCTAATGCACAATCCTTAATTCAGGTAAGATTTGTCATAATGGGAAATCTGTTCAGTTCGGAGTACACTATACACAGACGCTTCGACTTAAAAGGTTCTTCACATGGTCGTATCACTGAGAAACCAGAGACAGACATTGATGCAACCACCACCCTAAAAGACCTGGACCTCAACTTTATTTTCAGATTGCAGAAGTTTTGGTTCCAAGAATTTTGCAGGTAAAAATGCCTTTCTGAACAGTTCTCCTTCATTTTTAGCAATCTCTCTCTCTCTGTCTCTATCTCTATCTCTATCTCTATCTCTCTCGACAAATCCTGAGACAGAAGATCTGCAGTCTTTACCTTTGTTGTTCACTTTCTAAATACTGAGATTCAGGTTTAAAAATGCTGTTAATCATGCAATGATCTCTCTAGAAAGTGAGAAAGTGAGATTACGCACGATATATATGATGCTAATTCAGTTAAGTGCTACCCGTGCAATCAGAATAATCAACTTCCACTGGTATATATGTTTGCCAATGCATTCACATATGATGTTTGAATATGCTTCCACCTTCTATATTGATACGAAGAGTTCATTTCTGCAGACAAGTGGACAGAGATTGCGACTTCCTTGAACAGGAGAGGATAATGGACTACAGCCTTCTGATTGGTCTTCACTTTCGGGATATATCTTATAACAAAAATTTGCATGTGGCGGAAGCTCATCCTTCCACAGCTCAAACTCCTAGAGGTTGTCTTTTCTTTCTCATTGCTACTATCATTAAGCAGTTGAGTGTATGTCCATGCCTCTTGATGGAATTAAATTGTTGTGAATGCTTCTTCAGGGAATGGGGACACTGGCAGTGGCAGGGGACGATTTTCTAAAGTAGAGGCAGACCGAAATTTCTTGGATCCTACCAGGTAAATGAAAAACTTTGGGGAAATTCTGAAATTGTAGATGAATAGCATCAAAGGTAGTTTAAGACTATTTACCAGTTGCTTTGTGAATACATAATCCATTCTCATAGTCAATGTCCAGATTAGGGAAAAACGGTTGCAGCTCAATCCCTTTTCTAATGAGATAAGAGTCACATGTGCTGTAAAAAGCATATTTTTCGCTGACTTCACTCTTTAATGATGATAGTTTAGATTCACTTTTTTGAATGAGCTTTGGTAGATATAACTCATGCTCTTATCCAGAAGTGGATTCCCTCTCGCTGCATTATAGCGAATCACCCAATGACCCTAAATCTCCATCCTTGATTTCGTTATTCATTTTTCTTGGATGAAGATATTCTCAGATGTTTGCTATCAATTGATCTTACTCTTTGTTACTCCTAATCAGATGGGCTTCCATTAAATTGGGAGTAAACATGCCTGCTCAGGCCGAGTTAACAGTGAGGGAAACCAATTGCGAATCTCAGCTGATTGGAGATCCTACGGGAGAACTGTATGATGTTATTGTCTACTTCGGCATAATAGACATACTGCAAGATTATGATATTAGCAAGAAGATTGAGCATGCGTACAAGTCGTTCCAATATGATCCGACTTCAATATCAGCCGTTGATCCAAAGCAGTACTCTAGACGCTTCCGTGATTTCATATTCAGAATTTTCGTCGAAGACACCTGAAGGTTCAGATTGACCAAGAGTTTCATCAATCACAAAGTGTACAGCCAATTTTTGTTTGGGAAGGTGATTCTCATCTGCATCAGATCACGGCCCTAAGAAGTTTGAGTTGGAATTTTGAGCAAGACATTCTGACTCTGTGGCAACCTGTGTTTTGTGATCAGCTCGCGATTTTTCAGCAGTGGCTCATTAAGTTAACAGTTCCAAAGGCTCAACGTTCATGTTGAAGCAAAAGCGTTGACTGGAGCCGTGAAGAGAAGTTGCCCCCAAAGCCTATTTCAAATGTAAATGCACTAACCAACAGACAATTGATTATGGGGAATTCGCCACTTTTTTGTACGGAAACATTTCCCGGGAGATGAGGGCGTGTCTCGAAATTCAGGACGAGTTAAGATGTACAGTAGATTAATGAGAAGGAAAGTTCTGTAAGTACTCAGATTCGTGCTGAATGATCTTAGGCTCGTTCTGGTGTGATTTTTTGTAGACTTGGACTGAGAAAAAAATATTACGATAGCCAATATTGAAGCTTCTAAGTCTGCTTTTGAGCCCCAAATGGCTGTAAATACCAGTTTTGGGAAGAACAGGAATGGTCATTATAAAAAATCTTCTGTGAACAACAGTTGATGAACTGATTAGTCCTTCTTCCTTATTATTTATCTAACTTCGCCAACGAAATTAAAAGTATCTAAAATTACGTAAATGAGCAAATATTGTAGCATTGACTTTTATTTCTGTTCTGTTCCACTTCTTTCTTGGACCAGCTGCGATTCTCTTCCATTGAGAAAGATTCCATGCACAGGGCTATTTTGCCTAGGTTCATGCCTAATTGCTAGATGATGTTACCACGTTGGAATATTTTATATGCAAATCCTCTAACCTACCCTTCATCCCCTATATCCTAGGAAGTTGACCTTCGCTTGATTTTTCTTCTTTTCTTTTCTTTTTTATTTTTGGGTTGGGGACTTGGGGAACTATCTTAAAAGAAAAAAGATAGAAAAATAAAGTAAACAGAAGACGTGTTTACTCTTTGGCATTGTGGAGGGCACAGAGCAAGCAGTGGCGACCATGTCATGAAGTCGTAGCAGTGGTGACCACTTTGCTTATATTGTTTATCTTTGAGTTTTGAGGTGGTCTACACACGGAACACATAATATCATGGTTATGTCTTCATGTGCAGATGGAAAAAGGTATGTTCGAGCTTGCCAACACAATAGCAGGTTAAAACCCAGAGGGGCAATCAGTACCATACAGTTAAGGCTACGGCTCTGCTTGATCCAATGGGGAGCAACCCCCTCGTACATCTTCACGAATAAAAAATGAATCCTCTATCCCTACTCCAATAGGCTTGCTGCGACCAACCACGAAGTTGCCGCAAAACACTCTTGCATTCCATTGAAAATTCAGTGATTGAGGATCAGCCACAACCACGAATGATAATGCTCATGTGTCCGACGAAACTCTTTAATGTCACAAATTCATCAAATCACAGAGAGAGATCAGAGCGAAGAGTTAGAATTGACCCGGTCAATTTATTTCCAGACCTAAAATATTTTATATAGCTGAAAAGTTGCCGCTTGAGTTGATTCATATCATACAGCGAAAATAAAGTATCATACATACTACAGCAGATAATCTCGTACCATTTACAAAGGTAAAATCTAAAAGTACTGCCTTCCGTCCCGCGATGCATGTTCCATTACTGTGCTTCACATGCAGACGATGTCCATAGCATTCCTCTACAATGAATATGTTCCAGTTCTGCTCTTCTTGCCCTGTTTGTCATGCCTATCATATCATTCATCACCAGGAACTGCCAAATGAAAGAACTATTTCAACTTAGTCTGAATGGAGAGAGAACAACCAAAATAAGGTAGACGAAAATACCAGATGAACTGACAGTGAATCAGGATAGCATGAGTGTTAATTGGAAGTATAAGCAAAGAGCTTGACTTCACAGGAAATAGCACCTTCCTCAGAAAGAAAGAGACCCAAGCCAACAGATCACACTTCAAAATTTGGTGGTTAGAGAATATCATAAGAATCCTTCTTCAAGCATTAGCTGGAGGCCCCTTTCTAGTTTGTCAACAGCGCAGAAGGGAAAGCAAAAAGGTACACTATCTTCTGGCCACACATTACTCCAGTCTCCAAATATGAAGGGATTAGTAAACCACGCTATGTTCTTTCAGTTAAATGACCAGAAAGAATCTCATTATAGCTACCCTAGATCATGTAACACTTTAGATGGTCCTCGTGGAGAATGTCAAATCACAAATGTGGGATTTTGATGGGACCATAACCAACTGTTCTAAAAGCTTAAACTACTAGATGAAAGTGTGATTAAATATTTAATCGTTCTAACACTCCCCTTACGCTTAGTCTGATCTTTTTGCTTAGTACTAAGTGTGGACATATTTAATCGGAGAGGAAATTGGGGTTTGAAAAGATTTGAACTCAGAACCTCCAGCTCTAAAATACCATATGAGATTTTGGTGGGCTCATATGTTAGGACCACAGCTAATTGTTCTAAAAGTTTAAGCAATAAGATGAAGGTGTAATTAAATATTTAATTGCTCTAACAACAGATAATCCTAAGTGGCTGACGAGCAATTAAAAATTACAGCAGCCACATGAACAAGCCACCACCACCTTGATATAAGACAACTGAGGCCGAATTATGCCCCAAAAAAGAAAAGTGGTGGAGTGAGCTTAGACTGTGACAATATTTAGATGTATTCAGCATTGACTGATTATTCTCAAAACTTGGAAACACGTAGTGACGAATACATGCGGACATACTTTATCATGATGAATACCTCTCAATCGCTGGTTTCTACATGATATGTTAAACATGGAGTCTTAGGCACCATAGGTCGAAAAATGGAAAAAGCACTTCTTAAGGATTGCATAGTTCACATCACACGTGATCTTGTATCATTAGACATACATGAAACAGGCTTGTCCACGACCAATGAAATACAAAAAGATAGAGCTCATCAATGAATTCTCTGCAATCACTTTATGTATAATAGAAGCTCATGTACAGGGGTAATCATCTTAAGAACTGTATGGTAGAATCAATGTGGATTTAATCATGGAAGAGCAGTTGTGTGTAAAAAAATCAAGGAAGGATAGGTACTTACTACTTACAAGGACAATACTTTGTTTTTAAATTTGGAGAGAATTCTATAAGTTGAGAAGGAAGAGGTTATGACTAACATTGCATGCAACCAGATATTACTCTCCATCTCCAATTACTCAATGGCAAGGAGGATCTTCTTAACCCCCTTTCACAGGATATATAGATTTCCAATGAATATCTCCTCTCTTGATGAGGGATCTTTACACGTGTCATAGTCATCCAACTTGAATCATCTTGAAAGGTACTATTATTCATGTGTGAGGCTAACGGTCAGTAGGCAGTTCCATTGAAAAAGGAAACCCCAGCAATTTCCTTATTCGCTTTTTATCCGAATAGTTACAAGAATTGACAAGTTAACTACAAACGGAATCACAGGATACAGAGTGGCACTATAGTTTGAAAATAAGCTTTAACTGATTATGGCATCTCAAGAGACATCTTGAAGGGTAAATACTATATGGTTCTGGCAGGGATTTCATATAGAAACAATTTATATATCATGTCTAGATGCACTTTAAAATGGAGAAGTGACTTAATTCCCAAAGAAAATGCATATGAAATCAGATTGACATTGCGAAACCTAATGGAAGAGACGAGAATAGAGCTCTGATTTTTTAGTAAGTTAGCATCTAGCAGCAACAGCAAGAACAAGGACAAGCGCATGAATCTAATCATGAGCAACTTGCGCAAAACAGATGCACAAATTTATTCAGAAATAGATCATTGGAGTGCTCTGTCTGCTCATACATCTGCCCCTTTGAGACTGATAGTGACATCCACTGCCTTATTCATCAATCTTCAGAACTTCCTTGTTTTCTGTTGATTTTTCATTATATAACGTCCACCAACATATAATAATAGAATGAATTAAGCATCAAATAATGCCCATCATAATATGGGAAAACAAGGTTCGTCCAAAAATACGATGAAGTATGAATTTCAAATTTTCAAGGGCGGAATGGTGCACTAGTTGCCCAACCCCTGCTACGTCCACATTATCCTAAATGAGTAATTGAGGCGACGTGCTAATTCATATGATGTCATGTAATCAATGCCTGAATGACTAGATTAAATTCATGAATTTGCTTGCACGTGACATTAACTAAAGAAGAATGTAGAACACATAGTTGATTAGTCCTACGAGAGGCTATACCTTCAAGCAATCTGCGACAACCAGATGCTTCATAAGCATTTGGCGGGTCGACGATTGGAGAAGAATCCCTGTTCCTCATACCGGCTACTCCTCCGAATCGAAGTTCGGAAATACATGGAAACGCATTCTTCTCATCAATCCCCTGATCATAGAGGAAGCCCCTGAACACATGCCCGCTGATACTAACAGTAGCTTGATAGGCAAATTCAGCTGCATTGTCACTAATTGCAGTGACTCTAATGCACCTGAAAACTGCCGGAGCACGGACTTGGCCAGGTAAGGACTGCTTGAAGCTAGCATCTGGAATCCAAGAAATCACTACATCGATCTTAGAATAAGATCCAATAAGCAGACTAGTCGATCAATCAAGAGGAAAAAAAAATCCCTTTAATTATCCACATTAAGCAGTAAAAGACAACATAAATAAGAAAAATCCAAGCTTTCCATCATCAATTACCACCCTCTGGATCAATCTGCTTTTCCATTTTCAGTGGAACATTCGCTCTTCTAACACATGGGACTTAGATCTTCTGAACTACTTAACTTCAGTCAATTTTAAAATGCCATTTAAAGATGCCCAGATGGCGCCTTCTCTTGGTGGCCCCCTAATACTCCATCTGGAGAGAGAGAGAGAGAGAGAACCTTGATGATGACAAGAACTAGTATCAAAGCTCCTAGGAGTGGTAGCATTCGAGGTGGAAGAAGCATTAGTTGCACCGTGATTCGATGACCCATCAATTAGTTTTGGCCTCTTCACTCCAGAAGACGACCCCGAAGAACCGCCGCCGCCGCCACCACCACCTCCTGCTCCTCCCTCACCGCTGCCGCCAAAGCCAACCCCCACCATGGCCATCTGCCGCTCCCGCCTCCTCGCCGCCGGCACCCACGTGCTCCTTACGTGGGTGGAGCAATCGTACCCTCTACTCTTGCAACAGGTCCTACACCTCCTATAACTACACTCCTTCTTGGCTCTATTCCCACAGTCCCTACACACCCTCAAATTGCTATTGCTCAACCCATTGATCTCCTCCGGTTTCTCGCCTTCATTGCTCTCGTCTTCACCACCGCCCAGAGCGTCCTTCTTGGCAAAGCTGGACTGATCATCGCACCTCCTCCAGAAATTCGCGGTGTTGTTGGCCTCGCTGTTGTGGTTGGCGTTCCCGCAGTCTTCGACCACGTTGTAGGGCGTCGCGGTGAGGACGGGGAATATGCTGACGCCGACGCCCAGGGCGGTCGACGAAGGCAGGTGGAAATTCGGGTGGTGGGGGTGGGGGTGGGCGTGGTGGTCGGAGATGGGGGGCGGTTGCTGGGGTTGCTGGTGGTGCAGGGAGGACGGCGGGGCGATGAAAACGACGTCGCGGAGGCCGAGCATGTTGATGTGGTCGGCCGAGGTGTAGTTGAAGTGGTGAGTGGTGGCCATGCACAGAGATGGAGAGAGAGAGAGAGAGAGAGAGAGACTTCCGGAAGAGGAAGAGTTGAAGGTGGGAGGGTTGATGAGAATCTTTTGAGGTTTGTGTGACAAGTAATAATTGCATGCGCTGCTAAATAATACCAGAGAGAGAGAGAGAGAGAGAGAGAGAGAGAGATGTGTTATTGTCGTGGTTGCTTGCTGGTATTGATGATGGCGCCGGGACGGGAAGTTTCCATCTTTGAAATTTGTTTGGTCTTCTTGTCTTTCTCTTGGGACCAAAAAGAGGAAGGAAACGAAGAAGGGAAGAAAGAAGGAAAACGAACGCCCAGGAATGCAGGATGTGTTCGCAGGAAAATGGGAAAGTGAGGCATGCTGGAAACTGAAATTGAGCCACCCGCTTTCTCCACTTCCTGTCGAATTATCGATCGGCCCCCTTGGCCCCAGAAGTGAAAAACCCACCGGGACTCGATTTTTTTAATCCTTTTTAAGAGGAAATGCTTGGAGATTTTCAAAATGAAAACTGCCTTTCTTTTTCTTATACATATGTTACTTTTTTTTTTTTAAAGAAGGGGGAAAAGTTTTGATGCAAATATTTAAGATCGTCACAACTATAATCCGAACCAGAATTTCACGCCAATCTTTGGCTTGCTTGCCTTGATTCGTCGGGCTAAATGGCTCATATAATAATTAAGCATATTTTCACGTGTAAAAACTTTTTTTTTTCTGTGATATCAAAATGTAGAGTTCACTGGGATTTGATAGTGCTTCTTCGAGTTGTAACCCATTTTTAATAAGCAAAACTTAACTTGCTCGGTGTTACTAATTATATTTGGTCTAAGACATGAACTACCGAGTATTTGTAAGCATTTAGACATTGATCACACGTGCTTGTAAGCATTCTTATTGGTTGACAGTTCATGCCGAATTTGATGAATTGAATTTCTAGTCTTCCTTATATTTTTGTGACCAAACCAATCATATCATTATGTTTTACGTTAGCGACCAAGGTCATTCGTCTCGAGGATATGTTAACTAGGTCTTCATCCCAAAAGTCTTTCAAGTAATTCTCTCTAGCAGCCCACAATCGATCTGTGACCCTTATGCCTATCCATCTTTCGAACTCCTTCGCACAAATAATTTCTTGAAAATCAAGTTTAAGCGTGATAAAAAACAAAAAAAACATGGTACGATACTGCATTATACACCAACTGTCAAAGAAAGCGAGGGGGAGAGAGAGAGAGAGAGAGGGGAGGGGGGGAGCCAATTATATCTCCCCTCAATTTATGAAATGAAATGGATTGATGTACCAAAATAAATCGTAAGGCAAGCAAATCATGGGCGGCTAGTGGCAAAATTGACACAGAGAGAGAGAGAGAGAGAAGAGAGAAGAGAGAGTAGCGGTTAACGAGGAGAAGGGATGAAAAAGTGAGTGCGACGGCGACAGGCGGCCGATAAGGTGGAGAAGAATTGGAGGGTCGTGCAGGCAAATGAGGAAGGCGTAGGCATAGCCCCTCACCACAAAGCCGACCCCCACAATCAAAAACTGCTAGTCACATTGAATTCCTGATGGAGTCACGCTCACACTCACTGCCTCTCTCTCTCTCTCTCTCTCTCTCTGTACTGCACACTAGAGTAAAAGGAGTAGGGTAGTGGGGGTTCTGGGACCAGCCTTTTGCTTGCTGCTAGGTGTCTAGGATCTAAGCCTAGACCTAGAGCTAGACTAGCTGGGCTAGGGCTAGGCCCTACCACATTGGTCCCACTAGCCACCCTAGTGCACATAGGTCGTAGCCCCCTATTGCCTTCCCCCCCCCCCCCCTAATTGGCTGTACGACACAGGTGCTTAGAAAAAGGAGGAGGGAATGCTAATTATCATTTAACTACTTGCCATTATTGGTGTGGCTAAATTGGCGGTGAAGGGTTTGGGTTGGGAGTGTTTTGTGGGGGGATCATTGGCGAAGAGGAATGCTCGGTCAAGGATTGGGATTTTTGCAGGAAAAAATGGCTTACAAGCCACTCTACCACTCCATCTGCTGCTGTTGTTTCTCTTCCTCCAAAGCAAAGCCCCACCAGACAACGAAATGTCAATAACTAACGAAATAATTTTTGACATGTTCGGCGAAGGAATTGGAATCAATCACGAGAGCTTCTGTTTCTGTTCACCTTGTTCATTAGGCGGTGGAGGAGGCTAGGCTGGGGAGCTATAGATGGGCCAAGGAGGTTAAAGAAAACTGTGCCGCTCTAGTCTGCTCATCTGCAGAGCTTTGGACTGACAGTGGAGGTGAAAGAAAGTTCCTTAGGCGGATATTCAACACAAATTCTTTGAGTTATCCAAAACTCGATGATGGTCAATATACAAATAACCTGGAGTTCTAGGAACCGAAATTAGAAGGAAACGAAAAACGGGGGTCAGTGAAAAGTTTTCTGTCTTTGTTTTCATTTTTCTCACGAATCGTGGGAGAGAGTGCTGTTTAATTTGACCAGGGGTGTAATTGAATAGATATTTGAAGCAGACACAATAATGGTTTCTTCAAGAAATAGTGCGCAACATCATCAAACTTTTCTTTTGAAAAATATTATAAAAAAACGGAAGACGACCGAGTTCTAAGAATCAATCCCACTTGCATTAGAGTAAAGTAAATCCATCAAACTTGCATTATGTAATTTTAGGACAACCCAAACTTTGATTGCTCTAAAAATTTTTCGAAATGAGAAATCATGTCACATGGTAGTCGTTTCTTTCGTACTACTTATTATTTGATTTTGTAATTGCGGGTATTTATTTGCACAATTTGAGAACTTTATGACTTTCCAAAGCGTTTATGAACTTTTATTTTTGTTTAGTGAAAGTAAATTAGGAAGGCACCCAGCACAATCAAAAGGTCCAAGAATCTTTCCAACCCTTTTTCTCCAATCCGGCAAGAATGGCAAAAGAGTTGGCTTCTCAAGATCTTTCTTTGCACCCTCCTTTGGGTAAATCGCAGTGCAGATCTACATCACATCGCTTGCCAATTACTGCAGCATCTACGAACAGAGTGACCTTCGAGGACATTGGCCTTAGGGTGCACGCGTGTCGCTTAGCAGTTGGCCTTGGGTCAATCTCACCTCCTTGGATTTGAACAAAACTTCAACATCACAAGGAGTTCAGCAGCTAATCAAGGGTTAGCTAGTAACACCCACAGTCTTAGTGGACAGAGAAAACGAACAGAATTTCGTTATTATCATCTTTAAATGTATTATGTAATTTCCAAAGCAGCAGTAGCCGATGCAATTGGTCTGAAGTTGTCGATCAAAAGGATGTCCTGGCACATCTCCACCGTCCTAGGTTGAACCTGACGTGCAGTGGGCTTGACAGAAGCGCTTCTTAAATGAATCATCACGTGAAATCTATCGTACCATTTACGACTACAATTGGTGGACTTAATTCACCAGGTCAACAATTAACGGGTCTGAAAAGAAAAGAAAGGATAACAACACAACTATTTTCTTAATTTTGACTCAATATGCAATAAGATTTTTAATCTTTTAATTTATTCATTATAATTCATGAATTTTAATTTAATGGTCAATATAGTTCTTGAATTTTTATTTTATTTAATATGATCCCTAAACTTTTGATGCACGTTCATGAATTAATTTCGGGACTATATTAAACATTTTAATATAGTTTAATGACTAAATTAAACATGTACCAAAAGTTTATGAATGAAATTAAACAAATTAAAAGTTTAGGGACCATATTGTACATTGGCTAAAGTTCAGGGATCATATTACATATTGAGTCAAAGTTTAGAAACTATTTACGCCATTTTCCCCTGAGAGAACTAGCAACTACTAACACTTGCTTTGCTTTGCATGAGGCTTCACATCACGTGAAGGCCTCTTAAAGTGAGCGTGACCCACATGATGTTTTATTTCAATGGATAGTTTCAATACCCTACGACTGTTTCTTTCATAATGATATGGTTCATAAGCTAATGTGCTAGGTGATTTGCTTGAGATGGTAGACAGCATCGAGGCATCATTGATTGTTTTTCCGGCGGAGAAATTACCAGACAGCTGCACATCGCTTGACGAGGCCCGAAAGGGACAAAAGGATCAAGACCTTGGCTGATAAGTGATAATGTTCTTCAACTGAAAATGAGTGACCTTCCGTTTGTAGCCCGGACCTGAGTCTCCTAAAAATTAAAGGTAAAAATGAGCCCATCCCACACAATTTTGCTTACCTTTTCCTTTCGTCTAGAATTCATTGATCTGTGATATTTGGAGTTGACTATAGCAGGATAGGATCAGAAACTATACACAAATCTCATAGCACATCCTTTGGATGGGTATGACCAAGCTGTTGCCCTATTAAGTGCTGCCATTTGACAAAAACGAAGACACAGTAATCCGGAAAGCAGTGACGGCGTTAGCAAATGGGGTGGAGCTGTTTCAGTTAAGCGGTTGGTGTCTGGTGAAGTGCTGCCCGTATCGGGAGTGGAGGTGCACGGATGAAGTGGAGGAAAGGGCATCGATGGCAGTAATGTAGACGGAAATGTCAAACGTGATCTTATCGGATATATAGTGGTGGGAGATGGTGGAGAGTGATTGCCTAGCAATGTGGACTGAGCTCGTGGAAGGGGCGAAATGGTAGCTCTGATAGGGATGGAAGTGTTGGAATTCTGTGGCCTGCGGTTACGCCATGACCGGTGTCGAAATGGTAGGTACTGTGGGGCTGAAATTAGAGAGCTTAGCAGCGTCGGTGGTCGTGACTGGTGATTGGCTGTATAAGTAGTGGGAGTAGAGATGGTGGAGATCACACAAGCAGCGGTGTTGGTGATAGGAAAAGAACTGAGATTGACATCTCGAACTCAGAATTCCCATACATCATGTCAGGTGCTCGAAAATGCGTTTCGTACACATGGGAAAAATCTCAAAGCACTATACCAGAATAAGGTACAACTTAGTAGAAAACTGAAAGTGCAGTTATGTGATCGCCGCAATATACTGATGTAATCGTTGCCATAGAGATTACTTGGAATATACAGAACGATTTACCAAAATTTACAAGAGTCGCCAATGACGTGAAGCACACATAATCCACAGCAAGGTACATCAAACGGAAGCTTTTTGAGCTTTTCCACCAGGCTGAACGATCCTTTTTGGACCTGAATTTCGTGAGATTCACATGATGATTGAGCCAATTTTGCTCAACCGAAAGAACCATGCTCCAAAAATCAGTTCAAAAGCATCAATTCCAGCTTAAACAAAGAGCTCTCAGTCCCCTTGACCTCGCTCCTCTTCCCCAAAGACTACAATGCTAATGGTCCTTCCAATCCTTGCAGTTGCATGTTCGACCCTAGTCAGTTGTTCCTGGGGGTTCATTCGAGTTTAATCATTCACAAACCTAAATGGTGACAGAAGCATCTTCCATTGTTACTGTCCCCTAACACTATAGATGAGACTTCACCATGGTTCAGAATTGTTACTGAGAAAATTCCTAGCTTGTGTTGGCCTTCCCCAGCCGTCCTCCATCAATATGAGATTGAGGCGTACCATGAGTTTCTCTTCAGCATCATCCTCCATTATGGTGGATGGATCACTTGGTATGTCTTTTAAAGAGGAATTCTGTAGCAACCAAGATAGCAAAAACTAAATAAGAAGACAAATCACTTACCAGGAAAGTCGTATTGTCTCTTTCAAAATTGAGCATATTTGCCTCCAAATCCAGGTAGGAGCTATCTCTTGCTTCGTACATGGAGATTTTTCGCACTTCTATCTCAGGTTGGAGGCAAATACTTGTATATTGAAAATTTACCTTTGTCTCCTTGTACAACTTGAGAAATTCCAGAGATTGCTCGTATAGACCACAGTGATAGAGAAGAATGCTGTAGTCTCTTAGTTCCCTCAGATCAAACTCAAGAAGAATAAGACGCTCACATGCTGGAACAATGAAAATACCGATTAAATAGCCTTCTTCTAGAGATCAGAAAAGCTAAATAAAAAGACATTGAAGTACACTCAACAATGGCATCACAAAATCCTTGGTTCCCCGATAAGTACAGATGACACAAACTAGTAGAAGCATACAGAAAACACACGAAGTATTTGACTAAAAAGCAAATCCACTGTCAAACATAAAAGACTTCAATGGTGTCCACTCAAATTATGGAAACATATCCAAATAAACCAGTGGTTAAGTTGATGTGCATAGAGAGGAGTCAAAGAACTTGTCTGTTGCCAACATAGGCCACTGCCTCCCCAAAACATTGAAATCAACCAAGAACCTTACAAAGAAGAAAAACTATTTAAGACCCGGATCATGTTCCTAAAGAGTCCAGCCTATGAAATTCATTCCAGAACCTATGGCCTTTCAGGAAGACAAGCCGGAAGCCACAGGGACATGTAGTGTATATCAATAAAATACATATTACTTTCACACTTCCATTGGCAATTTCCAGCAGTAATGATGCAAAAACCAATAAACAAGACAAACTCACCTTTTACGCATGGGCAACTAAAGCAGCACATAGAGTTCTAAATGCGGCAGTTTCAACAGTAAAAACTTTTCATTGCTATTATTTTTTTGGCCAATGATGGTAGGAACTCTTTCAAGATGCACATTACGCACCGGCTAATGCACGCCTGATATCCCCAAGACGAACAGTAGTCCAAACTCCACGATCCAATCTGTATTGAGCTGCCTTGGTAGATGCAAGCTGAAAGCCACTGTAACATGCCCAAAATAGACATAAATAACTAGAACCAACTTAAATTGCAGTTTTATAATTGCAATTAAAAATATATATATAAACTGCACAGAGCAAACTCAATTATCTTCACTAAGATCAAATCCATCAACTTGATTAGCAGCATGTGCTGCCCTAACGAATAAATAAAATGTAAAACCCACAGAAGCACACTCGACTACCTTTCTTCACTAACGTTGGATCTGTCGGAACAATTAGCAGCTTGTGCAGCCCTTAAGAATAAACTCTCATTATGGTTGTGTTGAAATGGCCAGAAAGCACCCTTTAAATCTCTCAAAATCTGCATAAGTTATCAGGCAGAAAGCTCCATAAATATCCCCCTGTAGTTGCAAAGGAATAACCTAATATAAGACACTAGTTATTCAATCAAATCAATCCCATAAATACTATGCCACAAGCCACGCCATGAAGAACCACATCGAGAAGAATGCATCCCGAATTTGTAATACACCCTCAAAGTGATATGAACACAAATATCAAGTGAATATCAATTGGGATTTTAAAACTGACACTGACAAAATTCCTTCTAGTCATTTTTGTTGTTTTATGTGTTCATATCAGCTTTTCCCCCTTCTCTTTCTTTGTGTTAACATTAGAGACCACAGGCCTCATGGCATGGTAAACATAATTCAGCTTTCGTCCTCACAAATTGTCAAAATCAAAGAGGAGCATCTTCAGTCCAAGTAACTAAGGACATGTTTGTTTGCATTTAAACAAAAGCAAAATAGTACTATTCTTTCCCAATAGAATTAAAATATTATTCAAATTTCAGAACATTATTAAAAAATTTATATGTGAATCTATGTGTCAATACTCTAGTGTTGTGAAAGTTTCAAAGAGTTTCAGATTTGAAAAAAGTCAGGTCCTGTGAGCGCAAGGTTTAAATTAAGCAAAAAGCAAAAGTAAAAATCAATCCAAACATGCCCTAAATCATAGAAGATATGTGTTTGAATGACAGATGGGTGAATATGACCTTTTGGCATCATAATTAGAATCGGCATAATCTTTTGTCAAACATTTCCTGACATCATTAAAATAAGCCAAATAATGAGAAGATGAGAGAAATGACCTGCACAAGTAGGGCTTGCGAAGTCATTATGTGTGGTTGATCAGACTCTTTGCTTTGCTGTTTATCATAGCCTCTTGGAAGACCCTCAAGATCATGTGGAAAGAATATTTCCACATCAAAATTCAGTAGACCCCAAAGTCTGAGCATTTTCAAGCTTTCTGAATAGATAAGGGAAAGCATTGCAGCTGACCCTGAGCGGTGCGTTAAAACCTACTCAGAACAGCAAGATATGATGAATTATTTGAAGAAAGGCCCACCTCTGATCCTACTCATTCTCTTCATAAAATGGGCATAAACTCAATAATGAAGTATTTACCGAATGGAGATACAGAGATCGAAAATCTAGCAGACTCCTGGCACTGCTTCTGCGAAATCCCTGGTCAAGACGGTATCATGGTTAGGCAACCCATTATTGTATTAAGAAAAATAAAAGATCTAAAACGTAGCAAAAATTCATATGAAGCGAAGAAAGTAGAGCATCAGATTTTGTCAAAAAATGCCAACACAAGGAGCATCATTAATTTCGGCAGAACGCAATATTTTAGTAGGAAATGCAGAAAAATCAATAAGCCTTTCTCTCAGTTTCTCGTGACCCTCGGAATCAGAAGATGGTGGAGAGAGTACCAAATTTGCAAATTATATATAAAGAAAAGATTAACTATTGGAAGAATAAAACCATCTTATATTATCAGGGTGAAGATCTGTGAAACATTAAATATTCTGGAAATAAACTTTTCTGTGAATGCCTCCACCGATAGACAGAAATAGGGAGATATACAGGACTGTGCGTAATACCATGATAGATGATAATGGAGGACCAAATACTTACATCAGTATTAATTGCAACCAAAATCCCCACCACAACACCTTGGGTTCATTTTCTAATCATCTAAAATCTATGGAAACATATTCCAATGAAAAATTCTTCATTTGATCAAGGAAATATGGAACCCTCTTCCGATAGAGGCATATCGACAATCGAAAACAAAAATAACAAGCACAAAACTGGAAAAAGAATAACTCAACGTAAGTAAAACAAGCTTTGCATTCGGATACCTTCCTGCTGTATAAATACTTATCTAAGCTATCCAAAAAAGTCTGTGGTGATGACTTGAACCGAGAATTGTAGTGCGAGCAGTATCCCATCGAGAGGTCATCCAATCTTTGAATAAATGCCTCCACAGGGAGAGGTACTGAAGAGTGAGAAACAAGGGAATCATCCTCCGCCGCTATATAGAGAGCAGTTTTCCCCAAATCAACACCTCTATTGATGCTAATGCTGGTTTCTCTCTCTATATCAGAAAAGTGTCCAATCTGCGAACGGAATTCCTTCCTTGCCTCCTACGGGACATCAATCAAGCACCAATTACAGTACTGAATACACATCGGCATCAAGTTTACCAGGGAAGCATGCGGGACATCGGTCAAGCACCAATTACAGTACTGAATACGCATCGGCATCAAGTTTACCAGGGAAGCATGCAAACACGAGCGAAAACCACATGTAATCAATTACCATATTGTATAACCCGATCTCTAAAAGGAGCAAGGAACCGACATTCCTATATTTAAACAGATCCACATTTCAAACTGAACTGACTTAAGTCGCCAAAAAAAGGACCTGCCATACCAATCAGTGGGATTCAATCAAAACATTTCTCAAGAATTTCACCTGACTTTCCAACAATAAGCACAATAATATATTCAATTTTCTGTGTAGGAAAAAAAAGTGAAACTTGATATTAAACAGAAACCAAAAACATCCCGTAATCGTAAAGGAGAAACAATTGGAACGCCAGAGACCGTAACCTGGATAAACAATACTATAGTACTTGATTAGCCTAGCCATGCATTGCGCATGCCTCGTCTGACATATCGGTTTCAATTATCAAAAAAACTAAAGAAAAGGAGGAGGACAACTCAAATTCAAACAACGAAGCAAAATAGCACGACCTGAGCATTACAACGAAATCAAAATGGCACAGCCCTGGCCGAGCAAGCTTACATCCGATCAACGCAGTGAATCGTGAGATTTCTCATACACAAGCTACGCTCACAAGCCAATGGTTACTCACTTTGGCGTGGGTCGTCTCGACGCCCAACGAGTCCAAAGCGTCGTGCAACGCGAACTTGAGGTCGCCGGCCACAAACCGAGGTCTCCGCCCGGCGCAGCAAATCACGCGACCACGGCGGCGGCAGCAGGATCGGTGGTGCTGCGGCGGCGATCTCGAGGATTTCGGAGGGGGAAGAGACGTCCTGAACTTGACGCATTGAGAGGGGGAAGAAGGAGAAGGAGAAGGGGTAGGAGCAGCCGTTGCCATGGAATTCATCATTTCCACAGTCGCATCGAGATCGATCGATCGATCGAGAGAGAGAGAGAAATATCCACGGAACGAGAGTGGATGTCGCTGGAGGAGACGGAGAGAGTTTATATTTCGGTTTAGATTTTTTCATTTTTCTTTCATTTTTTTCTTTTTTGTGTAAAAGAGTTCAGATCGTAATATCTCCCAAATACTCGGATTTAATTAATATCATGATTTTTTTTAATTACTATTAAATGAGCCGCTGGCGTCATAATTTCAGCAGGATGAAATTTAATTTTTCCCTATCCATCTAATAAAAATGTTTAACCTCTCCCTACCGACTAGGCTAAGTTGTTGTCAACTTGTGATGGGAGATCGAATCTCAGAAATAGATAAAATAAAAGATACGTATCTTATTTTAGTTTCGTGCTTAACCTTTTTTTTTTGTTTAAAAAGAATATCATAGACTTTCGCTGTAATCACAAATCGGCTTCCCGTCCAGAAATTGCCACTCATTTCTTTAAAACATCAACATAAAGAGGCTATTTTGTTGTTCATACAAAGTTGAGAGTGTTCGTATTGAAGACACGGGTTCTAATAATGAAACCCGAATTATTAGAAGCTCGAATTGGCGCTAATGTTAATAATTTTAAAGAAACTAACGGCGATTTTTGGACAGGAGCACAAATTTAGGACAATAGTGAAAATTTGTAATTTTTTTAGACAAAAAAATTCATGACAAAATTGACATTCAGACCTAAATTTTTTATCTGCTTACCTTCGATCATCACTAGCTTTCCGTGGGTTCGTGCATTAGAGTTCGACAAGGAGAGCATCCGTGACAACGACATTGATATCGCCCATCTATCATCTCATCCTGTTGATGTATTCGGCCAAACAATCAAAGATAACATAGAGAAACAATCCATGTCCACACTAACATCTACTGAGAGCCTGTTTGGCAACTGACCAAATAGTAAAAATTTTTATTCTTTTGTTCCAGAATCAGTTTTGAAACAGAAATTCATTTGTTAAAATTTTTTATTCTAGGCACATATTCTTGTAAATTTGTGTCTAGAATCAGTTTTGGAGCAGAATCAAGAATAAAAAAAAAACTTCTTGATTCTAGGAACAAAAATGATAATCAATTTTTTTTTCTTCTTCTTTTTCTTGGTTTTTAATGTAGCTTCTAATGTCCGGAGGGAGGGCCACCCTCACCGTATCTGGCAAGATTAAAATATTTTAATAAAAAATGTTATTAATAAAAAATATTATTATTAATAAAATATTTTACCAGTGATAAACAAAAAAAAATTATTTTACCAGCCATGACCAGTGACTAGGCCATGAAAAAAAAAATTATCAGCCATGACAAAAAAGAGGAAAAAATATTTTAATAAAAATATTATTAATAAAAAAATGTTAACAAAAAAAATATTTTACCGATCATGGCCTACGGCAAAAAAAATAAAAAAAATATTTATAAAAAAATATTTTACCAGCCATGGCCAAAAAAAAGAAAAATCTATTATTAATAAAAAAAAATTTTACCGGCCATGGCCAAAAATAATAAAAAAATTATTTTTTAATAAAAGTATTATTAATAGAGAAATTTTTTACTGGCCATGGCCAAAAAAGATAAAAAAAAAATTATTTTAAATAAAAGTATTATTAATTAAAAAATATTTTACCGGCTGTAGCTAAGGAGTAGAAGAAAAAAAGAAAAGAAAGAAATTTTTAAATATTTAAAATATTATTAATAAAGAGAAATTTTATGCCGTTACCAAACGCATTTTTGTTCTTTTACTATTTCAAGAATAGAAATTTTTGGTCATTAACAAACGCTTTCAAATGCTTAGAATCAGTTTTCGGGCAAAGAATAGAAAAGAATAATTTATGACCAAAATCTGTTCCTAAGCACAAAATGGTTACTATGCGCAGCCTAAGGTAACAGGTATGATACGGAGCACATCTCGAACATAGAAACATGCGACAACCTGCAGATCACTACAACTTTGAGCGGTTTTACTGCGTATTAGTTTGTACGCGCCTTCTATGTCAAGAGCTCAGTCAAGACCTTCTAAGCGCACTTCCGGCGACCTTCTCCTATACTATGTGGTCCGTGCTCGTGTCAGCTTGGCATAATACAGAGGGTCATTTCTTCTACCTTTGTTCCTCCATCTGAGCTGTCATAGTTTAGACACTCATGGGAATGACCTGACACCGCTGACATATGTTGCAACAACAGACGCGGATACTCCTGCTGCAAGGTGATTCCACGAGTTGGTGGATAATACGACAAAGTCCGCCAGCTTTCCGGGAGCTAAAGAGCCCAAGTCATTGTCGAGGAAGCATGCATGGGCAGCTGAGATGGTGTATCTGCAGAGGCAACATTGTGATCAACAAGCAGAGAAGGGCTTACAATAGAATGCAGAACAGGGCAGAGTGGTGCGAGGAACGAGTATCCATGTGCAGTTGCTCGTGCTCATCACAGAGAGAGATGGCCAATCCGTTGGTAAATAGAAAAACTTTCATTAACAGCTTTCAGATTCATTATGAACAACTTTCAGATTAGTGGGAATCGATTGGTGTAAACAATAAAAGCATCTCCTTTGCACCCAAAAAGTAGAGGAATACAGGGAGTTATGGCACAAGCGAGGTGCCAACTGATAAAAACTGGTAAGAGTCGAGAGAAAGAAATGTTCCCTGAACAAGTATAGCAGCTAATGCTTCCTAGGCAGCCCCTCCCATCAAATCTGAGCAAAATCATCCTCCATTTTATATCCTATAGCCCTCTCCACATATGCCATTGCCAATTAGTCTTTTTCCACCACAGCAATGGCCCTTAACCCGATAGCGGACCCCTCATATAGACTCTTGATTAATATGACTTTGCTGGATAGAACTAAATAAGTGTTCCAGCATATACAGTCACAAGAGGATGATATTGAAAATCGGCAATCTGACCAACCCCTGGAATTCTCCTTGTTGGGCTAGCAGTCCAGCAAAACATACTAACTATGGTACTCATTTCAATTAACTGCTAGATCATTTATCATAATGTGTACGTGAATAGCAGCAAGCATGACAACCCATCAAAAATGGAAAATTGAGCTTACGCATGTATGGCATCTTTCAATGTAAGACATTCCGTTGGACCCCAAGGATCTTCCCAACCAGGTGGTATTCTTTTAATTGCTGTCCTGATACTATGTAAAGGATCAATATCTGCAACCTGAAATCAAATCATCCCAAATGCATCAAAGTAGAATATTCTACTCTTAAGCAACACATACATAGCAGTTGGTAACATAATTCTTACAGGCCAGTCAGAACCAAAAGCCAAGCTTCCGTTGCTGCCTAAAACTGATCGAAATAAATAAGATCCCAGGTCAGCCCTTTCCTTTCCAAGCTTCTTTGATGCAGAATCAGCATCATCAAGTAAGTGGTCTGGCTGTAAAAGGCAAGCATTAATCTGTGCATTGACAATTCATACGTTTAACCAGATCAAAAGGCAGAAAGGTCATTGGACCATTAGTTGCATCCAGCAGAAAGCATCCCATGTAAAATGCTTTACTCCGAAGAGCTTTAGATTGAAATCGAGGTGCATGAAAAGAAATCAGGAAGTTGCAGAAGACATAATTCAGAAACGACCATCTCCAAGATCACCACAAACCTCTACCTGTAAGCATCTCTCAAACAAGGTTTAAAGTGGAAAACCCAAAAGGTAATAGTTTATGTACCTGCACTGAGGCAATGATCCCTTGCTGACTAAATCGAGCTGCTGCTCCCATCGCCAAATGTTGTGCATGTTCAATCTGCAAAAAGCCCACATTACTCATCAATAATATGACGCTACAAAGTCATCAACTAAAGTCAAAACTTAACCCTCCACAATCTGTGACAAAGTCTAATGAGATAGCACAGCTAATTCTGTGCTTTGGCCAAAACATCACCCTGAATCTGCGATCTCTCACTCCATTTATAGAAGCAGTTGACTGATACACATCCAAAACTAAATCATTTGCTTTATCTCCAATAGCATGAATAGCAACCTGAAAACAACAAACCAAAGTTTTCAATTGTCAAACATTAGAGAAGTATATCAATTTCAAGCAGCTTACGTTGAGAAATTACTTGAAGCCCGGATTTATCTGAAGTCACAGTCATGTTGAGAAGCCTCTCATGTTCTATAAGTTGCAAACCGCGATTATGAGGCTCATTTACATAAGGCTGTGAAAACAAAGCACACACATGAGCAATAACAATTACTAGGTTACATGAATAGAATTTATGTTCTTGTCATTCATCAATACAATAGATTGTTGTTACCAACCTACCAACAGGCATGCCTTCGATTGAAGGTAATGAAATAGAGAAGACAAAATTCTACAGCTATCCCACTAAACAAGGGTAAATGCTCCCACATTTCATAGAATATATGCGAATGGTTGTCTCTCACCTCACGAAAAAGTGCACTACTCGAACCCAAAGATCCATCAGCAAAAGCCTTAACACCACCCAAGTAAATCCATTGGCTGAAGGTTCGACCAAATTTGTTAACTTGATCCTAACGAACAAAATCACAGTTTTAATAAGTGAAAGGGAAGGAAAGAGCAGAAGCACACCATCAATTTTACTGACGACCATGTCCACAAACATGTGACCTCGACAGTTGCTTTGATAGAAGAACAAGAAAACAATTGACACGGTTTCTATTGCAAATAAATTATGTAAACGATAATTATGGTGCCCAAGAGCGTGTATATTGATGGAGAGACTTACAGATGATGCCAAATATTATAACAAGTATCAACTGAAAATGCAGAATCTTATAGGAGACTTGTCACTTATATTTGGCAAAAGTTCTCCTAATTGATGCGCAGATACAACATCATGATTTTTTTGCCATATTTTATAGAGAAAATGAAAGAAATAAAAAATTGACAGACCATGCAGAAAATGTGATCAAACAAACTTCAAATTGTCTGCCAAAGTAATATTTTATCATTTACCTACACAATAGCTCATGCACATTTATTAAAAAAATGAATAAAGGTAACATCCACTTGACTGAGAGCATTAAGCAGCACAAATATATAATAAACATGCAGATTTCAGATTATAATTCCTATGACAACGTACAAGCAAAAGCGACCATGTCTCCATTGGAAAAAACAAGCAAACTCTCATTATCATCCTCCCTGATGAATCGGCCCACTGATAAACATCTGCAAGAGACGGCAGGAAGTCATAATCCTGATTACTAACACATGATGGTTCAAATGCATCATCCTTTTTCCTATCATTTACGAGATACCTTATTGATGTCTTAATGAGGGGTGCCTTCCCTCTTATAAATACCAGGTTCGAGAGCATTATTACTCCGATAAAAAGTTGAATCTACAGGAGATAGAAAGAGATAAAAATTTTCCTATGTGTATCATATAAGACTGGTTGAGAAGAAAGCAACTCAAATACAAAACTTTCAACAGGCAGAATCAATAAGGGAACAAAGCATGTCCACATTAGAAGACACAAATCATTCTACTAGGGAGAAAGAAGCGGATAAGTCGAATCTGCTGAGATTTTCAAAGTAGAAGACAGCATTAAAAGATTCACATAGTTTATGACAAGATAATCTTCACTTAATAATCAGTGCCTGCGACAAGTATTATTCCCTGATACCTGAAAAATCCTGCCAAGAGAACTCCACCGGAGCCCCGGGAAAGTATCTTCCAAAATCAACAACTGTTGTTACACCCTTTGTCAAGGCATATTTGCTGGCTCTGAAAAGAGCCTCTCTCCTTTCATCCAAGGAAACTTCCGGTATGGATGCGAGGAGCAGCTTCATTGCAGAATCAATCAGTAACCCAGTAAGTTCTGCATAACGATGCAACACCAGATTCAGAATTGCCCTCATTATCTTTGGATGAAAGTTACATATACAGCACATTTGGTAACAATGAGGAATTCCTGACGATGTAAACCAGAATCAAGTAAAACATGACATGAAATACTTTGACGGAGAATCAGTCTGTTAGTTCCCCACAACAATTTCAAGTGTCTGCTATGGATTTCTCAGGTAACCAGCAACAATCAGAAACCCTGTAAGTTCTGATGCTGTTGCAAGTATAAGGGGAACACTGTTGTAGTTTCAGCTAACTTCTAATTTTGTATCAAAATGATTGATATCCTGCCAACAGACAATGCCGTTTCCAAATACAATAGTAGTTGAGGTACTTCTTAAAGAAACCAAAGCTCTGTAGGGATAATATTAATAGAATCCCAACCCACTCGCCACCCCTGCACCAGGACCAGGAATATACTGGGAATTGCAACCCATACACACTAATAGAGGCATCACCAATTAAATTAGCTGCTCAACTCAACAGCCTCTCTTAACTAGCGACGATTATGTCCATTATGTGCCATCAAAAATCATGTTCTGATCTGATTTGATTCATTGAATCTTAGGAACACTTGGACAGTATCAATATTACCTCCATCAGCAGTTCTAGAAATAGTTCCCCCTTTAGGATCTTCCGACAGCTTAGAAATACCTGCCACTTCCATTGCCACAGAGTTAGCCAAGCCCATGTGACCATCCATCCTTGTTACCCAGACCTGTAACGATGTATACAAAAGGACCACTGAAATTTCAATCTGGTATTTATAATCGTATTACAAGAGCATCTTAATCACACAAAGTATAGCTCCTTACAGGATTTGCAGGTGTAACTTCATCGACCCAGGAGGCTACAGGCAATTCTCCTCCCCAAAGGTCATTGTTCCATCCACCACCCAATATCCAAGAACCAGGTTTGGAATCTGAAATAATTACCATGAAAGAAGCCTTCCAGTAGGTTACAAATCACATGAACGAACACCAGGTATTTGATTTCCAAAATTAAATTGAGCTAGAACTACCAAACTATATAGCCAGTGACAATTCCTTCTTTAAAAGATGTTCAAAAGAAAAAAGTATGCAGGAACAGAAGAAACTCTCGGTGCATGCTGTGGTTGATACAGCTCTAGTAACGTCTGCTTCTAAGAAATAAGTAATTGGACAGAGAAGGAGACAAATGGAAGGAAAGGAGTAACCCTTTGCTGGGCCTACAAGTCTTCATGAACTGAAGTTTTCACTTCATCTGCAGCATCTATTTTCAAACTTCAGGATGCCTTTACTTTTCTATAAGATCACAGACTGAAATAAGACTAGGAGTCTATTTCTGACATGACCATTCACAATCAAAAGATTAGATGCCACTGTGACCTTATTGAGGGATGACATCACAATAAGTCAACAAATCAGTAGCTTGTCAAAGCCACCGAAGAAAAGGAAATGAAAAAGGTTATAGGCGAAACACAAAATTAAGCTGCAGGAAAAGGTATGAAGGAGAATGGAACGGCTGAGCAAGACCTTAGGAATCTTTCCTGGTATAAACCTCAAGTATAAACACACACAGTGAGATCTTCAATGGGAAATCAACCGGCCATTCGAAATATGCACAAAAAATGTGACCTACAGGGCTACAGGTATATGTGTTATTTCACTATTAGTTAGGTGAAAATCAGGATCGGATTTACTTCTTGCAGCTTCTTCAATCTTCCTCACAAACTCTTCTTTACGATTAACACCCCGGAGTTCCACCCGGCAAATCTGTTTTCCATCAACATCAACAAGTACTCACATGAAAATACAGAATGATCAGATTGAAAAACCAAATAGACAATGGAAAAGAAGAATCATTCTTTGTAAGTTTTACAAAACGGACAAACCATTGGGTAAAGTTTTGGTAGATAATGCAAATGGTCATAATTTGTCTAAAAGCCCCATGTTGCATCCTTGTTGGGGGAGGGGTTAGACAAAAGCCTCACACGCAGACGCTCACATATTATATGCAACCACTTAAGTGAAGAATGATGCTGTTCATCTTAATATTAGCGAATGAATAATCCACGCTCAACCTACTACTTTCATAAAGTCTACCAGAAAGGAAGGACGGATTTTGCTAAATTGGAATTTCTCTCTAACTTGGAACGTGATGCATTTTTTCTGTTTAAATGGGGCTTATAGCAGGAATTGGGCTCCAACTGATCAGTGATTGATTGCAGGATAACTATTACTTTGTTCTTTGCATTTTGGCCAGTTAACCACTGCTAAGGTCCATACAAGTTTTTCTAACACACTGTGGAATCTCATCTAAATACCATGGAAAGAGCCTTTAATCCTGTTCATGGGCTAAACAACTCTCAACAAAATGCTGAATACTTATTCTTATTGAGGAATGTCAGAAAAACCCTTTATTTTGGGATAAGGAAGGGGGCTATTGGATAGAAGAACAAAGTACCCTCGACAGCTTTAGCAATCACCAGAGAAGTGTACACAGAACCGTGCTGAACATACACTAAGCCAGAATCTACGGACCATATATAATGTAAACATAACGTCTGCTCAACCCCAAAAGAAAAACCATAAAATTATGGAGCCAACTTGATATGCCTGTTTTTTCTCCTTTTGCTCTTTTCCCTATCTGTGTGATTTGACAGCGTGTCGCAGCACATTCGAATTTATAAAAACAAACCAATGCATTGTAAGCGGGGATGGTTTGTAGACCTGCAGTCCTCCAAAGATCATGTGCACATGGGAATCGATGAACCCGGAGACCACAACTTTTCCTCCAAGATCCAATAGTTCGGTACCGGAGTGTACCAACTCCTGCATTCACACAGTCCATGTATGTAAAGAAGGCATCTATCTGAGCTAACGAAATTATGATAAAGCTAGAGTTAAAGGCAGCCCCTGAGTTTATCGTAACACAACCAGCTCTAAGAGGCTCTCTCCTTATACAAGGAACACACTCCAAGGGATCCCTAACCACTTAACGTGTGCACATACTTAAAGCATGGAAACACCAGCTCATTCAAGCTATTTCTCCAAAAGGAAGGAGAAAAAAAAAACACCAGACCTTGAGAGACGAGTAGCTTCCGACTCGGAGTACCCGACCGCTGCGAACGGCCATGGAGTCGGCGAACGGCACGGACGCATCGCTCGTGTATATCGTGCCGTTCCACACGATCAGGTCCGCGACCGGAGACGACCGGGTGAAGGGGAGCAGCGACCGCACCCTCGACCAGTCTTTCACCAACCAACAAAAATCCAGCTGAGCTCGCAATCAAAAAACGAACAGAGCCCGCGCGTTCTTGCGCGCAAACGAGAAGACGGAGAAGAAGAAGTCGCCGAAACGAGCGGCGGAGACTAACAGTAAGAGTCGAGAAGACGGAGCGAGAGGACCGACAGGAGGACGGCGGCGGCGGCGGAGATGATGGCGGAGAGATTCATGCGTCCGGTTTCAGCTGAGCTCTCACTGCTCACTCGAACACTCTTTCACCCTCCAAAACCAACAATCACCGCCACGGCCACGGGCGGAATTCATCGGCGGTGGAGATTCTTCGACGGTGAAGAGAACATGAGATTTGTGAAATGGGCCCAACAAAGTTATTCATGGCCCAAAAATTGAATGATCGGGGACAGGCCCATGGGAGAATGTCGCTTCCATGAGGCCCAAAATGTCCGACCCGAATTAACACGTCTCGACCCGATTTCTAGACAAATTCTACGAGGTTAGTATGCATAAGTCTTATAGCATGATTATAGGAGGACCAAAAAACTAGCATGCACCCAACATGGTCGCACAACTGATGGCCCCCGACCGAACCTTTCTGGAATGAGCCACTTTTACACAATCCGTTCGATGAAGAAGTTGTGAATGAAATCCTACCTACTCCACTACCAACTACCCCAAAGGAAGACTCGCTCGTGTGGTCACCATATCAGTCCAGTTGCTATTCCGTTAAAGCGGATACAATAAGCTACGAAGGAATGAGACCACACACGGCTTTAGGCATCCCTATGCCCTATTCTTCCTACCATACACCCAGTGCTCTCTGGAGCAAAATTTGGAAGGTGAAAACACTTCCAAAAATCGAACTTTTCACATGGAGCGTCTACCAACATGCATTACCTATCAGGGTAAACTTGTTCAAGAGAAGGGCATTATCTAAGCCGTTCTACCCTTTGTGTCGAAAAAAGCCCGAGATAGTCGAGCATCTATTCATCCTCTATGACAAGTGTGACACTCCAAAACGTCACATGCGATATGCGTCTTTATCAATTTTTTTTTTCTACAATTATAAAAACAGGCGGAAGCATAATAAAGCATTCACACCATTCTGTAACATGTATAATAAAACACATATGCTTCTTTTTATAAATATTAACATCAATTTTACAATACAACATTCGGCAAAAAACAAAATATATCGTTATTGGGAACGGTCAAAGTCGCCTAACTTTGGCACTTAACTACTTCACCAAAAAGCTTGCATGTGCACTAACGGACCATTAACTAAGGGTCGATGACTTCACCCAATGACATGCCATCGTCGCCAAACCCTGGAGAACCATCGAAGCCTTTAAGCGGTCCAACTAACTCAACATCGATATTCACATACCAAGCTACATAACTATGGATTATATATTCTTGTAACCCCACGTTAACCCATAAAACGGTCGTACACCTAGTATAAACCACTGGTGACCAGGTACAATAACGTCTTCATAATTATAATAAAAAAAACATAAGAGCTCCAAAATGCGGCGGCGGAAAGGAATCCATCCTACATATCTGAAAAATAAAAGAATAAGCCGAGGCCCAATAATTGAAATCTCTAAATCTAAGATAGAAGATTCACTCACCACTCAACCTGGTATCAACAATTACAAAATACATTAATAATGATACTACTCTTACAATCATGACATGTCAGTAAAACAACAATAATACTGCATATAATCAATCATTTATGTGAAAATGGATGGCATAATATATATCATATGTGTATCACATAATATTTCATCGATTCATATTCGTCACTGGCCAGGATCATCTCGATTCATGAGGCATCTCGACTAACAAGGCATCGTCACTACCAAATCATGGGGGACAAAATCATTCATATCCTTTGCCACGCCCCAGCCCATTCATCACGGGTGTCCTCTTCATTAGTGAGAATAAATACACCATTGTACATCCACATGATTATGGTCGTTTATTAACATTATACCATGGCAAAGCCATGTCATACCATGATCATAAGAGCCATTTCATCATAGGATTTATATCATTTCAACCTTGTAAATAACCGTTTCACACAGTAGACCATTTGGCTAACTCCAAAGTCTTATCCATAGCTCATACAAGAGAATTCGCTCGGTGACGAATAAGTTGTAGCAATGGTCTTAATTAATTAACATTAAAGACATTCATAATTAATTACAACGCAAAACATGCCGCGTATTTTCATAATTACAATTGCAAATAACGACATGTCAATTTAGACAATCAATTGATTATGCACCTTTCAACATGAGAACTTTCTTTTTCTTTTCACCAAGTCAAAATCAATTTAGAAGAGCACTTTTGCAAGTTCTATAACATTTAAATACTACTACTCCATAATTTAGTATCTCATCTAATTTTTATTTATTTATTTATTTATTAATCTAAACTGCCTTGATCAAGCTCACTTTTACCACATATAAAAGCGATCATTTCTATGATTCCTAATTCTTGAAATTAGAAAATTATCCTAGTAAAATTTCTCATTTTATAATTTTACCCATAATTTTCGATTTTCAACCAATCAAGTCATAATAATTAAAATAAAAACTAAATGATAATATTTTTGTACTTTAAAACACACAAACATTTTAATTACACTATAGACACCACATATTTTACAAAATTTTCAAAACTACCCACTTTTAATTAATTATTACAAAATTGCTCCAATTTTGCATAGTTAAACATATGACCTAATTAAACAATTATCACTTGTCAAAGTGAGATTCCACGTATTGTAATCAATCCCCAGAACTTTCAGTTTTTACAGATTCACCCTTCAACTTTGGCGGAATTATAAATTTGCCCCTAAAGCTTATAAACTCATTTTTTTAACCGGTTTGATTTCCTTTAATAATAATACTCAATAACCCACTAATTAACATTAAAAAAACATAAATTAGCACTGTTCACAGTCCCTCTTTATTCTGTAAAATTCGAAATTCTTCCTTACCAAGACCACAAAATTTACCAAAATACCCTTTTTATGCCTAATTATCATTTTCCCACCTTTCTCATTCAAGATACAACAAAACATACTAATAATCTCTCAAAGACATCTAGGCATGTAGAGAACTCTGTAGTTCAAGCTCAACAATCACAATAATAGAACATACACTATTGAAACTTACTCACACATAACATAAAATCCAAACTAAATAACAAACAATCAACCAACGAAGATCAAGAGCACTAAATAAATCATTCTAGCTTAGCCTTAGAGTTTTCACTTACCCAAAGTGAAATCTTCAACAACTCAAACCTCTAACTACCTTGAAAACAAAAAAGATACTAAAAATTAACAAAACTTACTCTTGTGGAAACAACAAAGCATATTTGATAAAAAAAAATCAATAATATACCTTGTCAAGAAGCTAGGTTGAAAGTGAACTTGAACTTTGATATATATACATATATATATTTTTTTGTTTTTGGAAAGAAAGCCGAAAGGAAAATTTGATCGAGAAGTAGAAGGACAATAAGAAGAAGAAGAAGAAGAAAGTGATTCACGTGAAGAAGAAGAAGAAGAAGAAGAGGGAGTGCTCTAAAGCCTCTTATCTCCCAAAATTTTGCCAAAATTAAAAGCATTTTGGGGTCACATTAATTTACTTGGGTTAAATACTATAATGACAAGTAACTATAGTTATATTTAGATAAAAACTTACTAGGGTTAACATGAAATAGGTCATGCATGATGTCACAATCATGCATGAGATCATAAATTTTGGTTCCAAGCCTTTCAATTAGGCATGTGACAAAATAGGGTGAAAATTTAGGTATATATTATACATTGCGATAAATAAATGGAGAAATCGGTATTCATTTAAAATGCTGGTAATTCAAAAAATTATTTTGGAATCGTTAAAATCATAAATAAAAAGTATAACATAAAAGTAACACCTTAATTCAATAAAATTTGTAATGCTTGAAATTCATTCGATATGTAATTTGGAGCGTATTGGTCCCCGTTAACAATTACTAAACTAATTTTGTTACCTTAATAACTCTCACTATTAAATATCCTAAATATCAGAACTACAAAGAAAATTTCGGATGTCACAACAAGACAAAGCAAGTTTGGTCAAATCCCAAATTCAACATCCACTTATTTCACCAACAAGTCATTAGATTTGATGAGTGATTGCTAAACTACAATGATATGATCTAGAAGAACATATTATTCAATATCATCGCAGTCACCCTCTAGAAAATTTGATTAGTGTGTAACTCCCCTGTCTTCCATCATGAGCAGTTGGACCCAATCAACATAATCGACTCTGCTCTATGCATGCATTGCAATTATGTGAAGTGGAATAGAAGCAACTTAAAGTGCGAAGCAGTATTGCTAAACTTACAGTTGGGATAGAAACCACCGGACCTTGGTTTGTTAAAGATAAACATTGATGGATCTCATCTCTCTGGGACGTGAATCCCTAGCCTTGTTTTTTACTCTCTCTCTCGACTTCAACAATTGCAAGAACCAAATTCCTATAAGCAACCACGTGGTTATGCTTGTATTTGGATTCCCAATTAAGAAGCACTATCCATTTGTTTTGTAAAAAATGAACAAATTTGAAAGTATTTTTATAAAAATAATCATTTATTTCGCTCGAAATAATTAGTTGTTTAAAAATATTTTCATTATTGACAATAATTTACATCTAAGAATTTTTGTGAATTGTGAAAATATTTTTTATCCGTTCATTTTCGCAAGCATTTATCTCGTAGCAAGAAATCATTTTCCAGGAAAATGATTTAATTTTCCAGTATTTGGCTACAACCTAAAAATCAATTAGAAATTATTTTCCGTTGCATGGTGTGGAGAATTTGATTTGATTTTCCAAGGGAAAATTACTAAAAAAATTCAAAATTTTAAATTATTTTTATTTTTAATTACTTTTCTTCACCGTAGGCAAGCCCGAGCTAGATCGGCCAAGTATTGAGCTCGCCAACTTGCTTCTTGGCCAATCATTGAGCTACTAGCTGTTGCCGAGGCATGCGTATGGAGAAGGAAGGAGGAAAGAAAAGAGGAAAGAAGAAAAGAAAAGAAAATTTAAAAAAAGTAAAAAATCAAATTTTTAATATAAAAATAATTAAAAATTTGATTTGTTTATAAAAATATATTTACATAAGAATAAACGTTTCATTAACCAAGGATTTGAGTTTGAGCGCTGAGGACCCACGTATGGTCTTTGTAGACTTGGGCCTTCTAGTTGGGACTAGATTTCGAGCATTGGGGATTAAGCACGGCCTTGATGGACTTAAGTTTGGGTGCCGAAGCATTGGGTACGAGTACAGGCACTAGGGGTTTGGGCTCGCCCTTGATAGACTTAGGCATGAGCGTCGAGGGCTGAGGCCTGAGCACTGCGGTCCTAGGCCCAGCCTCAGGAGATCTAGTCTTGAACGCCAAGACTCGAGAATTAACATTGGGGTTTCCATGTCCAAGTATAGAGTTTCGGATCCAAGTATCGACACCTAGTTATATTTTGAAAAACGTTTTTTTAGTTCTTTTAAAAAGAAAATCATTTTCTTGAATTTAAACTTTGATAGTAAAACTTTTTTTTCAATTGACTCATTCTCCAAAGCGAACCAATCGCCGAAAAATGAGAAAAATGTTCTTTTTTAAATATTATCTGCAGAATAAACCACCCTAAGTGTGTGCTTAAGTTATGGTCCTTAGGAGAGGTCGGTCAAGCTAAGATTACGATAAAGCATTGTTTTTGTTAACCTTCCTCCTTTGAGAACGTATGTTGACTGGTCTTACGAGGGAGAGGCTGGTCAAACTCACTCAAACTAAATTATGAGAGTGGAAAAAGTGTGTGGAATCACTTTTAGCGACCTCGAGTGATGACGGTCCACGGCGGCCATCTCATCCTGGAGAACTAGTTCTATTACTTTTGCCAAGTTTAGAGATTCTTCTAATTTGTACCACAACAAAAGAAAAATTAGACATTTAAAAGATTTCACCGTACCAACTCATTAAGAAATTAAATTTATTAATTAACGAGGAAAATATCTTCGACACAATATGGAAAAATTCTACATATACACGTTTACCAAAAAAAAGAGAATAATATAAATGATTTATGAACTTTCGTCCAATGTATAATGTGTTCCGTGAACTTTTAATTTGTTCAATATAATTCCTGAACTTTAGCCCATTATGTAATGTGATCCATAAACTTTTGATACATGTTTAATTTAGTCTCCGAAAAAGACTAAATTGAACGTGTGGACCGTATTGATTGCACAATGGTTTAAAGTTTAAAAGCCAAATCGAATAGATTACAAGTTTATGGATCACATTGCACATTGAACCAAAGTTTAGGGTTCACAAGTACTATTTTTCTCAAACAAAAATATCCGGATGTGAATTTGCCTTTCTGTAAGATAAGAAAATTATCCAAATTTTCTAAATGCATGGAAAAAATTATTACCTTACGCATCCGTGCATCCATTGAATATTTATAAAATAACTTACCGAGGATATTTCGGGATGGAAAAGGAGGATTATAATTCCATAAACGTAGGAGATCACTCTTCGTTTTCTATGTAATAATACAAAATGGTCTTTTATTAGTTTTCCCACTCTTTCTTTTATCTCTTTGTCCGTGTGATTTTCCCGGTCGATTCATGGGAAAATCCTACCCATTTTCGCGAGAACCATCCAATGCAAGTTCTAGAAAACAAAAGCTAACATCTTTCGACAGCGGTGTGGGGGTGGGTACGTCGCGTGGTCAGAACAAGGAGGAACCCCACGAGAGAAACGTGATGGGAAATTACAGGGGAAAGATCGTGGGACGATTCTTGCCTTCAAAGCTCCCAACTTTTTTCAAACTTCTCTGTTACGAGTCTCCCTGGGGCTGTCCACCTCACGCGGTCAATTGAAGAGATCTTTCCCTTTTGATCTGTATATATCTCGGAGTGGTGGAGGGACCGACGGAAGATTTTCGGCGACCAAGGAAACCACCTCATGGAGGATACAATGTCAGCAAGTCAAGCACGACTTGACTTGGTAGAAAAGTTCGCGTATCTGATCGGATCTGGAGATGGGTCGGCGCTTGCGGACCGCGCTGTGAGCAGTGGAATGAGAAAGATTTGATCTTGAGTTCGAAACGTGGGAATACTCTGTATATCTCCTGTAGTCTGTACAGGGATTGACTCTGTCTCCTGCATCAACAGTCTTGGGTGAAGCTAGGCAGGAGGGTGGAAAGTGAGCACACACCGTCGTGCAGGAGAGTGGGAGGCGACCCTTTTAACTGTAGCTCTAGCTCTGTTCGAAAGGTCATTAGACGCCCCCTTAAAGGGTTGCCGCCATATGTATAAATATAATCAAGAAAAGGTCAATAGAATGTGATGATTGTCTAGACGCGCAAAAGTCGTGAATAGAATAGTGAAGCCAAGCACCTTCTTTGCTTGTTCTCGAATTCAAAGATCAACACCCCCCAAAGAAGATCCTGCGGATTCTGGATGAAATCTGTCGGATCTCGCTTTCCAAACTGTCAAAGATTTTTCCTCCCCCACCAGGGGATTCTTATATCTCTCTCGCACTCCAAAATGGGTTCCCATTTGAATATTGACCCACCATCTTGTTCTCTTCCTTTATCCTTTTCCCCTCCTCCTCCTCCTCCTCCTCCTCCTCCCTGTCGTTCCTCGCCGTTGCTCTTGATCAATCGCCGATCAAAATGGGTGTTACCACCGAGTCGCAATTTCACGTCTTGGCTGTTGATGACAGTCTTATTGACAGAAAGCTGATTGAGAGGCTCCTCAAAACCTCTTCTTATCAAGGTAGTCGTCTTTGACGGGTCAATTTGATCGAATGAATGAGCTTTGGCTCTGATATTGTTCAATCTTTTTCAATTTGATTGGTTCATATGCGTTTGCTCATATCCTTGATGGATGACAGTGACTGCAGTCGATTCTGGAAGTAAGGCTCTGGAGTTTCTGGGTCTGAACGAGGAGCAGCCCAGAAACGCAAACACTACCTGTGTCTCTCCAAACTATCATAATCAGGTGTGCGTCAGAAAAATCGTTGTCTCGTATTTAGTTGTACTTTTTGTTCTGGCAGTATTAAATTTAAAGGGATTTTCTCTTGTTTCCGCAGGAGATAGAAGTGAATTTGATCATAACAGACTATTTCATGCCAGAAATGACAGGCTATGATCTCTTGAGAAAGATCAAGGTAATATGGTTTTTTCCGGTCTGGGTTAAGTTTCTTATGTTTTAAATATTCTATTGTTGATTGGCCACACAAAAGTATTGTGGTTGTGCTCAAGTTTTGCTAGATCCAGTATAAATTTCTCACTTAGTTTGGCAATACTTAATGCAGTATTACTCAAACTCCCAGCAATTAATATGTACTTCCCTGAATCTCAAAATTCTAAACTTTTTAAAATTCTTGGCAATAGTTCGTCCAAGGACATAAGGATTTGAGAACATGTGTTGAACTTGTGGCTAATTTTTTAGTTAACTTCTCGATAGTTAAGATCCTTACAAAAATGTATTTAACGAGCAGGAATCGAAGAGTTACAAAGACGTACCAGTTGTGATCATGTCTTCTGAGAATGTTCCCTCGAGAATCAGCCAGTAAGGGGAAATTATTTGCTTTTCCTTTCATACTTTAAAGCTCAATTATGTTCCATGACCATGGAATTTGACATGACTTCGTGGCAATGCCTGATCAGATGCTTGGAAGATGGGGCTGAAGAGTTCTTTCTCAAACCAGTTCAACTATCGGATGTCAACAAGCTTAGACCCCATTTGTTGAGAGGCAGATCTAAAGAACACCATCCCAACAGCGAAAAGAGGAAGGACAGGGAAGAGATATTTTCACCTGGGAGAACAAGAACAAGATATGATGTCCCTGAAGTGATTTAGTTTAGAACTAGATACAGCTGATGCATGGTTCTTGCGGCGAACACTCACGGGAAAAGGAAATTCATGGTAGTTTGTTGAGATGTGGTCTATGTAGATACTCTTGTCTTCTCTCTCAACTAAAAATCATACAAACTTTATGGTGACAAAGAATTCTGTTTAGAGAGGATTCTCTCTAAACAAAAATTTCAGGGCCTCATCTCTCTCTCTCTCTCTCTCTCTCTTAATTGGGCATTTGAATCTCCTGATGCATTCAAGACTTCTTTTTGAAGAATATAGAAAAACTCGAATGACTATACATATTTGTGGTTTCACTCTTTGTCCAAATTAAGATATTTTGGGAACATTGATAGTTTTAAGTAATCCGAGGCTCTTCACTAGACAAACTGAAACTGATTCGGCATTAACTTTTAGAATTGCATTGGTGACGACTCAAAGAAAAACTTAGTAATTATCGCATCACCAAAAGTGGACAACCTCCTCCCACATGAAAGTGGTTTTGTATGAATGGCGATACATACGTCGTGTTACTGGAAGGATAGACTCCGGAAGCACCTAATAATGTTTCAAATGAATCCATGCTCTTTGAAACCCCAACAAGCCAAACATACTACTTGTTCTTAATACCAGCATTTCTCTACTCTGGACAAGAAGGGAGAAAGCTTTCTCTTGAAACAATAAATTGAGCATCATCTTCAATACATAATTGCAGAATGTCATCGACAGATGTTGAGTAGTTATTGAACAGTTGACGAATCTAATCTGCTGATAAACCATACAATAGACATCTGATAATGTTAAAGGATGCTGCCTAACCGGGCTAATTTTTTTTAACCAGGCTAATTAAGCCAATGGACAAAACGAAACAGAGAAAACGGAGACATTAATGTGGGATAATTAGTATCAGAGTTGATTACTGACCAATCTCAAATTTACGGCACCTGCTCCCCTCACAACCTACATTAGTGACTTAAAAATCTTAGTCGACTCAACCCAACCTATATACTACAAGATTGATAATATGATCCATATTACCAAAAATGAGGGACAAGGCATTAAGGATGCGACCTTTGGACATTTATATAAAGATCTGCGTTTGGTGGGGAGAATCAGCCCGAGACCAGCTTTACCACTATGCTGATAACGTTTAAGATGATAAGCGGAACCCTTAGGTATTGGGTTGCATTGATGAGACCAAGAGCCTGCCCTTTCAGTGACTTGACCTTGCCTCCTGGAAATTCTTGAAAGGTCCACCCTTGCGGAGTGAGGAAACGGTCCTCGTTCAATATTGCCAGTGCGTTCGCAAGAAGCAAAAGGCCTTCAAGCAACGTCCGCAAACCCATTCCCTGTATCAGGATATTTTATGAATCAGATGGTGAAATTGTAGGCTTGCATCAACAAGAAAACTTAACGAATATCAAGGCTATCGAATTAAAGTGACGGGAGTGGCTCCAAATCCAACCTTCCAGCATTGCTTAACATTGTGGTGCCCCACTTTCCAGTTAAATGAGTAGCACCTAATTAAAGTGACGGGAGGGTAACAAAACCACATTAGTCCTGAATTGCTTTTACCAGCAGATACTCTAACATGGTTCCATCCATCGCCACATTGGGAAGAAGGCATTTAATCCGAGATGGCCATCGAATCGCTGTTTTTTGCATATGCCTCTCGTCGAAAAATGAGCACAGCATCACGTAATGGAAAATATCCTCGAGGGGATCAAGGCAAAACGCTGAATTTTTACATCACCGACCGTTTTATCTCTTACAGTCCAACGAATATTACAGGTATCGCCTTATTCACTAAAATATCCGGAATGTTCAGGCGCCAGTGGCAGGATTTATCGAAATTTGCAAAATGTTTCCTTTTCTTGGATGAGTTTCGTGAGATGTTTTCAAACCGATGGCTTAACGATATCTTGTACAGTTGGTTCTATCAAGATCAGACCGAGGGATACTACTACACCATACAAGATCAGAATAAGGAGGCAAACGGGATAGCCAGTTTCATCGACAGATACCACAAAGTCAAGACATCGCATGCAAAAGCACTGGGGTGCCACCTACATTGAATGCAATTAAAAGAAAGCAGAGTTTCAGAATTTCCTGTCAATACCCAAAAAGATTCTGCAAATGACTATAGCTATACGATTTGCGCTGTGATTGAAATGAAAAGGAAGGCGACTCACCCTGATTCTTGAAACCGAAACGCGCGAAGCAAGCAAAAATTGGAATGTCGAAGAAACGAAACAGAGCAAGCTATGACAAACGGAGCAAAATCAGTTTTGATCCGGCGACAAGACAACTGCTTTTGAGTCCGATGGTTAGAGTCGGGACAGTTTTCATCCTTTTTTACAAGGCTGCGCCGATTGGCCCCCGATGTTTCAACTTCTTCAATATCCACCCCTACATTTTGGCATCTGTTCTAATGTGCCCCTGAAATTGAGTCTGATCAAATTCTTGTCAAATTTTAATGGAAGAATGACACAAACAGTTTCTAAACTTTAGCGCAATGCGCAATGTGATCCATAAACTTTTAATTTATTCAATATAATCCCTAAACTTTAGCCCAACGTGTAATGTAGTCCTAAAACTTTTAGTTTATTCAATGTTGTCCCTGAACTTTTGATATAAATTCAATGTAGTCTCTGAACTACGTGAAAATGCTCGATATGGTCCTTAAACTTGAATTAATAGAAGAACTAAATTGAATATTTTTATATAGTTCCGAGACTAAATTGAATATATGCAAAAAATTCATGAACAACATTAAATAAATTAAAAGTTTAAGGACCACATTACACATTAAGTTAAAGTTTAGGGACCGTATTGAACGAATTAAAAATTTAAATATCACATTACACGTTGAACCAAAACCCACGAATTATTTGCGTCATTTTCCCAACTTTAATTGCATGCCCTCACATGACCTTTATGATGGTGCCAGCTATGAAGGGCAAGGATGTGCAGGAAATTCAGGCGAGTTACATTTTGCCCCTAGGCTTTGCGATTATTACAGATTATCCCAATACTCGGAAACATTTTGTCGAGGGTAACTTTGTCCTGAAGTTGATGAATAAGACAGGTACTTTGTTTCGGGGCAGGATCGCATGGACGGTCCTTCCGAATAACCACGAATTTCTCAATAAAGTGCCCAAGTAAAGACTCAGCATAGTCGGCGAATCGGTAGGGGAGCCAAGATGCATGCAAGTTTCACGCAACTTGGTCTTAGGAAAAAAGAAAGTAACAGAAAGTTCTAATCTAATAGCTTCATTCCATCATATTCTAAAAAAGTTTAAAAACATCTTTCATAGTAAAACAACAATCTATAAACTTATTTTTTGTATCTATCACTTGGCCAATAGTTACGAGAAATTAATTAGTAAGTGAACATTATTTTTATTACCCCTTTTTTTCAACTGCGCAAATATAAAACTACCTAATCCTAGGAGTGTGCAAAAGAACCGAAACCCGCCCGGACCGCCCGGAATCGGTGGTTCCCAAAGGAACCAGTCCGGTTCCCGACCGATGGGTACCGGTCCGGTTCCCGGTTCCTAGTGTGGAACCGCCCACCCGAACCGGACCGATAATATAATAATAATATATTTTATTTTTTAAATTTTTAACTAAAAAAAATTTAAAAAAGAAGAAAATTTGTTATCATGTCTAAAGGTCTTGTGTAATTGAGATAACCTTAGTCATTTTTCCCAATAATTGATGGGTACCCACTTGATTTATGGATGATGTGGTTAATATAACCAATCATAGTGTATGAATTGTATGAAAAGTTATGTTATTTTCTTTTTGTTCTGTTGATCCGATGTTGGTCCATAGATTTTTTCTTTTATTTGTCCAAGGATCTATACTGAGAACCAGGGAAAATCAGGTCAGCTTACAGCAGGTATGCTATTCCACATGGGCGAACCTCTTGTTCAAGCCCTTCAGGAACTGCCTTTTAGCTGCAAAACTACCCAGAGATTTAGCTCAGAGGACCAGATCGATGGTCCGGTTCTCGGGTGGATCCATGGAACCGATAGGTGGGTCTCGGTTGGGGTGTGGTTGGGTTTTCTTGAGGTTGTGATCCTTTCCAATGTGAGTTGAATTAGAAAAAGAAAAGTTGAAAAGGCACCCTCGTTACGCTCGATCAGTATGGCTTTCTCCAGATTCTCTTCCATATATAATAAACACACACACATATATATCATGGCCAAAAATCAATTTTTCCAAGAGTTCCCATAAAAAAACATGCACGCCATAAGATGCATAATAACCTGCTTCCGAAACAGTCCATAGGAAGGCAAAAGGCTTTTTGAACATATTACAGTAATAATATGAACTTTGCAGATATTCAAAAAGGTTTGAACAAGTCTATCAATTAATTCACAAATCTCTTATCAATTCTAAATTTAAACTCGACATATGTACATTTGAAAGATCCAATGCACGAGCCTTCACTGTTCGAAAAAAGTATCACATAAAATTTGGTCCGAACAGATCTTAACTTGGATTTCTTTTATATACAATGACTGACTGATATGACCCATTTTAGTATTGCAAACCACACTTTTTGAGGGGATTACCATGCGCAAACAAACCTAGAATATGGCATTAAAATGCATTATACAAACCAAATTAATGTTCATCCCCCCACGTTTACGTCTCTCACCTAAAATCAAAACTCTTAAGAAGCCATGAACATTCAAGAAATTTTTTCGTTGGACTATTATTTGCACTGCAATAAAACATCTTCAGAATCACTGTCCCATGCCAACAGATCATGCAACTAAGAACCAAGAAGATATAAATAGTGTTTTCTGATGCATTGCCACATAAAAGAGCTGGATACATGTTTTACAGAAAGGAATAAAGAAAGAGAAATAAAAAAGAGAGACGCCAGAACTACAACACTAGAAGGGAATAAAAAATTAATGAAGGCCCTTCAGAATGCGACAGACTTCGACACGGCAAGGAAGTCATTGAGGTGCTTGACCATGTGGTGGACCGGGAGGTGGTGGGGGAGGCATACCAGATTGACTTCCAGGCTGCAAAGAAAATACAGGTCAGCTTCTGCCGAATTAGAATGCTGTGCTTCTTATCATGGGGATCACTATTTAAGAAAAAGACCAAATGCATCTAAGTCAAGGCGAAAAATAATACTACTGATAACAGAATGAGATGATTATCTAGCCACCCAGCTAATTGTTGAAAGAATAGGAGTGAAAATACAAGCTTATGGAAGGAAGTGCTTCAAAAGAGAAATAAAATGTTCTCGCAGCAGCAGCAGCGCCAACAAAAACCAAGCATTTTTGCATCATAGCCTTCTGTCTTGTATCGAATCTTACGACTCGAGACTCTTAAGTACTTTAGAGTTATTTGGTCTAATAAACTGAGAAAGCTCACTCATGTGTTTTTAGAATGTAATCAGCACTGAAGTTCTAACCTAGCTTCTCTCATGAGAAGGCCTCGAGTCCTTTCACCACTACATGGAAGTATCTGAGCTCATGGAAGTGCATCCTCAAGTCACTAACTAAAACTCTCTCTTACAATGAATATTAGATTCAGCCAATGACAGAAAATTCTGAAAGGCATCCCAGTCATGAATCAGAAACCACCGAGAATAGTTCAACAACTTAATAGCGACTCGGCCTTTTTCTAATGGCAGATTCAATTATCATACCTGAAAAGGATTGAAACCTGGCATCATAGGCATTTGTCCACCTTGTGGACGGTTAAATGGACCACCTGCTGGATACATTTGGGCCCCACCTCCACTCGATGGCCCTTGCATATTTGGCAAACTACCAGGAAAACCCCCAACTGGAGGAGGTCCGCCACTTGAAGGTAACGATCCCGAGTGCATTGGGTTCATGCCCATATAATGGCCTTGTGGCATAGGAGGAACCATCTGATTCATCGTACCTTGCATGCCCTTCAATTAAAAAATAAATACACTCGCCTATTAATGCTTCCGGGAGCAAACATCTAAACCAACAATACAACTCTTGCGCAATATCCTTTTTCCTATATATGCATTCGCAATGGACATGAGGTGGCTCCTGAGGACAGAACAAGTAAAGACGCAGGCATTGAAGAAGATACCTGTGAGGGCATATTAAGCGGAGGCAGCTGGGGTGGAGGTCGAGGTAAATGAGGATGAGGAAGCAAAGGTAAATGTGATGGAGGTTGTAATTGTGGCATATTCGGAGGTGGCATAGGCAAAGGAGCCATTTGCTGTGGGAATGGCTTATGTTGTTGCTGTTGCTGGATTTGCTGGGGATTTTGTTGATAAGGTTGCTGCTGATTAACAGCAAGAAGGGAGGGATGAGGACCAGGTGGTAGAGGAGGAGCTCCTACAGGCATTGAACCTAGTGGCTGCTTCTGCTCTCCCTGAGAAGAAAAATCTAACGAAGGAATTGACAGCGGCATGGCAACTCCAACACCTGGAATGGTCCCATCATTTCGAGACAAGCCCCCGCCAAACGGTCCTGGAGTTGTTGGGGTTTCAGGTACAGGAAAATTGCCAGGCATGCGGCCAGGAAGAGCAGGGTTTTGTTCACCATAACCTGCTATAGATCAATCAATGCTTAGTTTCAAGAGAATATCTAACAACAGCTACATGCTAAATCATGCCTAAAATAATTTGCATTTTCTTGTCTCTATATGATAAATGCAGCAAGTCCACTGTATTCAAGAAGTGTTCGACTAAATTTAATACAGTGGGTCCACAAAACAGAGTAGAAACTAACCTTGGTTGGGTCCCACGTTAAATTTATCACGAGGAGTATCACCTGGCCTATTTCTGCACCAAAACCTGGTTGTATGATCATTGCTACCACTGCAGTAAGAACAAAACACATTTAGTAGTTGAGAGCAGAAGTCAGTTACATTTAGATACTACTGACGAGATCATACAAAATCCAGGTGATTTGCAGACAATATAGCACCAGATAGCAGATCACCCACTTACACCTTTTCTAGCAAATGAAAGGAAGTAAAGGTTTGTTTACTACGACCCAAAATTATTAGTTTTAGCTGTCCTGCCTCTTAAAAGTTTACAGTTTTTTGTTTTGCTAAAAAGACAAATTAAAGGATTTTGAATGTTTATGTCCATGTGTTTTTAAAGATTTGAGGTTTTCAATATCACACAATTTACAGATGCTAGAAGCACAGGAAAAAGCAAAAGGCCAGAAGTATAAACCACCCAAACCACACCCATAAAAATAACTCAGATTTACCTGCAGAGCAAATAGCCAATGGGATGCCATGCAAGGTCCCATACACTGTTTTCATGTACATTGGATATTTCAATCTGAGGAGTTTCATGCCTGATAAATTGTTTCTGACAGTTAGAAGACACTAAAGACAGCCAAAAACTGAAAGTACAAAAGAAAATAAAACAAATAATAATCGTTGGAATTAGCCAAGCAACAGGACTGACTAATTAATTAATGTATCCATGCAGTCCATAGAAGAGTGGCAAGAAAGTGAATTACACGTAATTTATAGAGTGACCCCAGATCAAGTCTCACTAAATATCTCACATTTATCTTGATCCAACTATCAACTTCAGTCCGTCCAACAAAACCCTATCTTTTCCTCTTCCTGTTCAAGGTAAGTGTATTTTAAAGGACATGGTAAATTCCATTTCTACCTTGCTTCCAGATGTCAACTTTAGTCCATTTGCAAGTATCTTTTTCTTTCTCATTCATGGTAAGTGTACTTTGGATCTTCATGTGCAAGTAGAAGAAACCCTCATATATCTACTAGACATACAATCTACAGAGGAAATATTTCCTCAGATGGCATGGAAAATGATGTTCCAATTTTTCACACCTGCTTAAAAGTGTTTAGTTTAAGCCTTCCCTACTTAACCTCACAGAGAGCCCCTACGGACCTCCAGGAAAGGGCAAGTCCATTACTAAATGTTGAGTCTTGTAAACAATGATATCAAAAGCTACTATTCGACCAATCACCTTTTCCATTTCAACTTTGTCTTCTACAACAAAATTATGTTAATCTAATGGTGATGCTATGTATACTAAGACTAGCTTACAAAATTAGTTTGCAAAGTGATATAGCAAGCTGTGAAAGGATATTTGACAAGGTGGGCCACATGCTATTAAATATGTACCCGACAAGCCAATGGAAGATGGATCCATCGAAGCTCCCACTAACAAAGTACTCCTCATGGAATGGATGCCAAGCCAATGCTATAAAAGTTTGAAAAGTAAATGTTTCAATATGAATATCAAACGTAGCAATGTGGTTAAATAAGAGACATTAACTTTAGTCCAACACACTGAGAAGCTAAGAGTGGATCTTACTCAACTAACTCTAACTAATAATTGTAACTACAGCAAGCAACAAAATATTTGGTCATCACTCACCAGTGACATCCTTCCGATGACCACGGAAAGATTCAAGCTCCTTCATAGCCCTGATGTCATAGAGCTGCACTCACAAGGTACTATCTTAGACTATAATCGACGGTGGACAAACCAAAAAAATCTATCAAAAACAATGAAAGGACAATGCTTGATAACAATCAAGTATCAAGCCCAATCCTGCCATTTAATGACAGCCAAATTGAAAAAGTAAGCACCTTGATGATTTGATCCTTAGCAGCAGTTAACACCCAGTTTCCATTCTGGTTCCACTTGACACAAAGCACTGTGTTCTTGTGACCATGACTTCAAGAGACATGTATTATATCTCAGAAAGTATGAGGATAAACTAACCCTTCAAAAGTTCAAAGATATAGAGCACTTACAATGAACAAAGCTCCCTTCCTGATTTAGCATCCCATAGTTTTACAAGATTGTCCTTACCGCCTAATAAGCGACAAAAAAATGTGATGATGGTGCCCGAGAAACTTATGAATCTTAGGGAACAAATTATGGCAAAACTTTGTAAACCTGAAACCAGCAACGATTTGGTAGGGTGCCAATCAACGCTCTTCACATCCCAACCATGACCTGCCTGAGTTCAACCCACACATAAAAAGAAGTCTTGGTTCATTGTCAGCAAAGCTGGCATGACAAATATACACACAGACTATTCATATTTCACAGCAAAGGATATAAAAGACAAGTCTTCCAGCCATATAATCTATACAAGATGTAAGTGACATTACCACTGGGAAAAAAAGGAAACATAGACATCTGGTCATTTCCAAGCACAAAACAGGGAGAAATACGTCACATGCGTGAAAGCTAGTAAATAGGGAATCATCCTTAAATTCACACGAAAAATTCTAATGCTCTGTGGTTATGTGACTTTATTGTCTCAAAGTTTTAAAAAACAAAACGTCAACAACAATCTGTAGATTCACCCGAGTAGGCATGACCACTGTCGCAAAACTAACAACCGACAATTGTCTTAAGAGCCATAACTTCCTCGGTGACAGTAGCCTCCAAAACAAGACCACTGATAAATAAGCACACCAGGTTAGTTAATTTCCAAGGGAAGTCAAACTGTTACTTGAAAGTTATTCAATTGATGGAAACACTTCTACATCCTACTTGATGGAAACACTTCTACATCCTACTGACTCATAATTGGAATGCACTCCCTCAAACTGATTCTTTCAAGGGACTGATTATTTTCAAATTATTTCCTTTTCATGACTGAAGGATGAACTTATTCAATAAACACTGAAGATCTTGGAAAAAAATACACAGTTTTCGGAACTAAATGGCTTGGATGCACAAAAGTTTTTTAAATATTGTGCTCTTCAAAACCTATGTCGTCTTGCACTACTGTTGCAACAAATTAAAAGATGCTATGCCATTTAACTCTCCTTTTTGGACCTAAATTAGTCAAACACTAAACAAACTATCGATCTCCATGAACATGATGTTAGACATAACAAGACAGTTAAAATATTGACCAGGTAAAAGAATATAAGCAGTAAGCTTTGTACAGCTTGAAGACACCCCCAGCAAAATTCAACACTGACATTTTAAGTGAATCACTATCTCTTTTTTTTTTGTATGTCCTAAAGAACTCCAGAAATTTAATGTATCTAAAACCAACAAAAGGTGCAGATAAATTCATGCAACTTCACCAAAGGTCAAATTTAAAATGAATCATGCGAATTCTCGTGACTAGTGTAATATGAAAAGGCAAAGGAGCTCCATGCTGACTATACAGCAAAAGTGACACAATCTTGCAATAGAGTTTGGTCACATTACCAGATAACGAACTCTCTTCTTGGCATCGAGCAAAGTCCCAGACTTTAACAGTAGTATCATCAGAGCAGGAACAGAACTTCAAGTCTGTCCTACAGAAGCTGTTGCAAAAGTTCAATCATGACATGCCCCATATAGCTAGGGTGCAGGCATAAATAACGGCGTTCGTAAGGCTCACCTTAAGTCTCGAACTGATTCTTTATGAGCAGATTTATTAGCCTTCACATTGTTCATGTTGTTCTGCCAATACCTGAGAGATATTCCCAGCAAACACAATAACATGAGCAATAAAAGAAAATGCTGAGATCAACACGTTCGTGCATCCATGAGAGGATTTTTTTTTTTTGGGGGGGAGGGGGGGGGGGAATTATAATTTTAATGTGAAAATTTGTCCTCTAAAAAAGGGAAATATTGAATGATGTACTTTATAGATCCTCCATCATCGCCAGAAACCATCCAATTGTCATTGTGGCTCCACACCATTGACCTAATTGCTTGATCATGTGCCTGGAAATCAGACAGTGCACCAAACCCTATTAACTAAACATTCCTCCCAGTTCCTCAAAAACAAGGAATAAGGATTTGGCCACTTATTATACCTGAAGAATCATTTCAAAATTGAAGGACTGTCCATTCCAAAGAGTGAATTCGCCACTATGAGAGCCTGTAATGAGACGCCGCCCCGTAGGAGTCCACTTAGAAAGACAAAGAAAAGGTCAGCAAACACTTAAATGAACTTAAATGACATGGAAAAGAACTTAAATGACAAGTACTGGTCAAGTTTGGCAGTGCTGTAGAATTTTATATGCTAGGGCCACAAGATGTATAAACTCAAGAAGCTGGTTCTTTCTCTCTTTAGAAAAGATATTATGTTGCTCCTTTAAAGAGAAAGAGCAACCCATTCTAAAAGATGGTTCCTCTCACCAAAACTCGATTGATTGAACAACGATTCTTGTTTACTGACGTATGAACAAACTTCGCAGCAAAGCTTGTGGAAGGATTATCTGAATATGCGACAGCTGGTAACATCTGCATGAAGGATAGGTAGATAATAAAAGATCCTCAAACAGTATCAATTCAGTATATAATAGGGCATGATTAAAAAAGCACAGATGATGCTCACATCAATGGCTGCAGCTGGTGTAGGCTGCAACACCGTCCTGTCTCTAGAATCCCTCTGCCACATACGAATCTGCAAAACACAATTACAAGCTTCACAACCAAACTCAAACAGACTTGCACAGCATCACAACTAGCTAACAGCTTCAGAAAATTGAAAGCATCCAAAGGTAGGTCGGAAATAAATATACAACCAGTTCTAAGAAAAGAAATCTATAGCATGCAATTTCCTGTGAAAACCAAAAAGTAACAATGCCACAAGCAGATGTTGAACCGCCTTCATTTAGTGGAGCATGCACAAGATGGTATGAAAGATACCTGCATATACCGCACAACAGTGCTAGTGTAGTCAACTGCCCTCCTTTGTGTAAGCTTTCTCATTCTTTTCGCAGCAAAATTATCAGTATGAGCTGCATATAAAGACAGAAAGAAGAAACTGAATGGGGATTCTCCTATCATTCTCCTGAGCATACAACATAATTCATAACAGTACAAGGACCCAATTGATCGATCCAAAATTAACTAATATTAACCTAGTCATTTCTTACGAAAATTTGTCATTCGTGGTATTGTACCTGGCTACAATGCATAGCTCCATGAAAATATCAGCAATCAATATCTCAATCTATTTTTTATAATATTGCAGAAGAACTTCTAAATTGTCCGTGCCAGTGTGAAGAAGAGGCAAGGCAACTTTTTAGCAATGGGTCAAACTCTCCAAAGTTTCGGACACAGACAGGCACATGCTACTAGCCAGGTAAAATAGAAGCTTCTAATAAAAGATGTGATAAAAAAGTCGTGATCTCAGTAATTCCTGCAAAAGGGAAGCTAAAAGAGGTACAGGAATGGTGAGGAAGCTGAACTAGATTTACACTTGCCATTTCTAAAATGAGATGGTCCGCAAGTCGTTAATTATGCTCTGTTATGATTTGATAAACTGCAAAATCTCGATTGCCAATTGGTGAAGCGGAAGACAATACTATACCCAGTACAAACAGTACCGAAAGAAATTTGAATTGTCGCCTCCCGACACCAGTGATTCTTTGCTCTGTACCACTAACTCTTTCTACACATAAGACATTTCACACACAAGCATCCTAACTTAAATGCCTCGGAAAAAGCGCTACGACTAACGTCAAGGACGGCACCCTAATTCGGACTTATGAGCAAGAATGCCGACAGCTCGATAGCCAAATCCAATACTAAGTGAATACAGCATAGCCTTGGCCAAGCCCTAGGACAAGACATTTCTCGACGATATCATGCCACGAACGTACATATTGGTGCAGACACCGTACCGTCGTAAGGATGAGCTTGATGCGGAGGAGGCGGGCCCGGCTGGTGGTGCTGATAATCCGGAGGGGCGAGGTTGGTGGAGGAAGCGGAGGGTTGCCTCATCATCATCGGCGGCGGCGGCGGGGGGGGGCCCCGGTGAAACTCGCCACCCGGTTGCTGCTGCTGGGGATCGCCGTACATCATGCTTGCGGACGAGCCGCGAACTCCGATCTCCGGCGACGGAGAGAGCAACGGTGGTTCTCCGGCGGAGCGTGGCTCGCTCAGGTGGACCAGAGACCAGGGGATCGGGGACCTTCGAAACCCTAGTTCACTTCCGTTCTTCGACGCAGCAGAAGAGGAAGAAAAAGAGGAAGAAGAGCGGGAAAGGAAAAGGAGAGCGGATAAGAATTAGGCCCATATAGGATCCCGTTTTGGGCCCGGGAAGAGAGTTTCCCCCCTTTTATTCGGGGATATTCTTTCTTTGCTTTTTGACAAAAATTAGGATTTTATTCTCTCTTTCTTTTGACATGAGAGTCCATTTATTTCGCAAAAAATATACCATTTCTAACAAATATTTTCCATAAGTCATTTTTCAAGTAAATGATTTTATTTTCTGATATTTAGTTAAAACCTGAAAATAAATTAAAAAATATTTTCTATTATTTGATAAGGAAAATCTGATTTGATTGTCCATAAGACAATTATTGAAAACAATTGAACTTTTTTATTTGTTATTTTTTCATTTTCTTTTTTCCTTCTTCGTCTCCATCGCTCCTTTGCTTCCTCGCCACTATCCTTGTCTCCTTTCCTCTAGCGACAACGACCACGAGCAAGCTCTAGCTCGTTGGCCTTGCATGAGCCCAAGCTTCCCTGGATCTAGTGAGTCGCAAGCTTGTTAGGCTCAATCAATCCTTGTGCTCGCCGACCTGTGTCTTGGCCAATCACCAAGGCACGCTGCCAGCAGAGGAGGAAGGAGGATGGAAAAAAAAATGAAAAGGATTAAAATAATAATATAAATTTTTTTTGAAAAAATTATATGAACAAACATTCTATTAACCAAGTATTGACCTTAAGTAGGGGCGTGCAAAACAAACTATTCAAATCAAAAACCGCATAGATCAAACCAGCTGGTTTGATCTGGTTCCTGGGAGTATTGATTCTCCCGATCCAGTTCTCAATTTCATATTGGAATTGGACTAGATCGAGAACCAATCATCCCTAAGCCTAAGCACCAGTAACCCACGGACGGCTTTTGTGGACTCAAGCCTAAGGGTTGGGATTTGAGCATCAAGAACCGAGCATGGCCTTTCTGAACCCGAGTTCGGGTGTCAAAGTATCGAGTACAGGCACTAGGGGTTTGGCCCTGCCTTGGATGGACCCAGGCATGGGCATCGAGGGCCTAGGCTGAGCACCGTGGTCCCGGGGCCGATCTTGATAGATCCGAGCTCGGCCGCTGAAGACATGATTCTGAATGTTGGGGATTAGGAATTAATGTTGCAATTTTTGTGCCCAATTATTGAGTTTCAAGTCAAAGTGTCGATATCTAATCATATTTTGAAAAAAATATTTTTAGGGTTCTTTTGAAAATGAAATTATTTTCCCAAATTTAAGCTTTGGTAAGAAAATATTTTCCGTTAACTCATTTTTCTAAATGCAATAAACATTGGAAAATAAGGGTTAAAGCCATCACTAGCCCCTTTAAGTCGCCACTCCGCTAAACACGTGCCAAAACAGTAATAAAGTATTTATAATTGTAATTGCGGATGCAGTTTCATTTTTTTATTGGCCACGGACAAAGTTTTGTAATTTTTTTTTTTTTTGATAGGTTTTGACAGTGATGTTCGAGCCAATTTTTATAAGCCTCAACTAGTCTATCATTTCAAACAATCTTAAGCATGCACTCTCTCAAATGAAGCTAGTATATATAGGAATTTACATTAGGATAACTTCACAGAATACTAATCCATCTTGATGACCATTTTTTTCTTAAATCTTTTGATCTCTTACGATATAGATATTTTTTTTTGGCTTCGACTGTTAAATAAAATCATTACACAAGACTTCAATATGCTGTCCTACTCAAAAACCAATTGCAATCTAAAAAAATCAAAATTTTCAATCGATTCCCCTCTTCTCCTTCCCTTCGACCAGATCTTGGAAGGTGTAATTCTTGTAGGACTTTTTTTTTTATATCTGTTTTATTATTTACAGATCATAGGAGTCAAAATCTACATTTAAAACTAACACGTCCCCACCCTAACTTCCGATAAGATGGTGAATCAAACTCCTCGCTTTCCCCTTCCCAGGTATGAAGGGTGGCCACAAAGGCAAACCCCAGTAAGACTTCAATTATAGAATTTGACTCGCGAGACCTTTTGGTAAAGCTTCCCTTGCGTTGGTGAAGCTTTGCCGGCCTCCCCCCGACCCTCAATGAAGTTATGCCGATGTTCCTCGACCTCCACTGGGGAACTTCCTAGCCACAATTGACCACGGCTTTCTCACTATCTCCATTTGAGGTCGAGGGGCAATATATATTAGTGAAGATAAGGTCGAAAGAAAAAATTTCATTAAATCTCTTATTTGAAAATGCTAAAGCTCAAATAAAGAAGATTTGTGTCGAGCTTTTAGCAATTGGAGAAACTTTGAAAAATTAGGCCACTTCAATTCAAGGATTTCTTCGACCAAAAAAAAAATTGGGGTATTTTTGGTCCGACAAAAAAAATATCAAGCATTTTCGGAATTTTCTGAAAAAAAAAAATTATTAATAGATTCGCATATACTTTTTCTTTAGCAATTTTGTATTATTTTCTGCTTTTTCCAAAGAAAATCAAAAGCGCAACCGGAGAGAGGCAGAGCCGCAGAGGCAGGGAAGAAGAGGAGGAGTGCCCGAAAGGGAAGGCGCGTTAGGGTTTCTCCATCTTCTCCGATCCTCCTGTCCCTCTTCCAAGTTCGCTCTGAATTCCAAAGCGGGACCGAACAGCGAAAGCGATCGCTTCGGTACGAGGAAGAGGAAGAGGACTCCATTGCAGAACGTGACCACGAGCTTGAGCTCGACAGCAATTTTCCATCCCTCGGATCCGGATCAAAACGCTCTCTCCTCTCCTGAATCGAAGGTAACTGCAAAAATTCGCCACTGCAAAAATTCTCGCCGCAGCGCTCGAGTCTTCCGGTCTTGATCTTAGCGCCAACGCCAGTGTATCAGTTTCGTGTTTGCTGTTCAGATCGGTTCTTCTATGATGCATCGCGTCTTTCGCGTCGGGGTAGTTCGTAATTGTTCGAGACGGGAAGAGTCGATTTCGCTCTGCCTCGGCAATGGGGAGAGTTTCGTTAAGTCCCGTGTAAGATTCTAGTGCTGATATCATCAGGTTGGATCTGGCGATAGCATTTTTAGTTTGAGCTATCTGTTTCTGTCTTGTGTATTGAAAGATCACTTTCGGTTCGATTCAAGCTAGAGGCGATTTTATTATGGCAAAGAAGAAAAGGAGGTTGGAGCATACGTGGACCATGTGGCTATAGCCGAGAACGAGTGAACTGCTCATAGTTTTCGAGTTTTGGTTCCTTTATCCAACTTGCAATTCTTGCATAGGATAGACATGAAACTGATTTAGAAGCATTTTCGAGCAAACTAGCCATACCCCTTCCTTCTCGTTGAGGGAGCCGTCCATCTCTCTTGGTTGCTTTGATTTTTAATTGGTGTTGATCACTATTTATTATGTCGACTGCAGCGACGTGTAGATGGTCAGGAAGTTTTGTTTGTTGCTTTGAAACTGAAAGGCATAGTTGCGGGGGACATGTGTGCCATTCTCACTGTCTTACATCCTGTTCTGTTTGTGCAAACTGAAACTACTTTTCGACTGATTTAAAAGCAAGTGCTTTTTTGAAAGAATGAGCATACCTGGGCGTCATTTGGATATTTGAGCTGATTGGAAGAGTATTATTCGTGTACTCAATTAACTTCTTACTTGGACTCCACGAGCTTCCTTGACTATTAAACACAGTTGTTGCGTAAAATAGAGAAGGATTCATAATAAAGCGGCATCTTTTCTGCTCTTTCCATCCTCGAAATCAATGTATAATGCCTAGATTCCTCCTTGGGTCGTCAACACGGCATTGATGCTGTTGTCTGTTGAAGAAGAAATGATTAGATTCCTTGATTATTAAACGCAGATCCCATCTGTGATGTTTAGGGAATGAGTAATGAGAACATGCCTGTGCTAGTCTATGTTTTTGGATGACGTCTAACTGTACTTTGAAGGATAGAGTTCTGCAGATAGATAGTTTTGGTCATGCGCATGTCATCTTGGCTGACAATTCATTTTTAAAGATGGCTGATGATGACTACCTAAGTTTTGTAGTCAACCTTTCTGTTGCTGTCTATGTCGTCTTTAAGGTACCTAACAACATGGGAGATAAGAAAACAGAAGTACATGGAATGTATATGGCAGAATCAAAGCATTCCTTTGTTGAATTTTTGTGTTGCTTTCCGCATGCCGTGTACATGCTTGTCTTGCTTTCTCTGTTTTCTACCCCACACGGTCATTTTATGGATCACCCTGTTGACTTTCCATACTCGAGCAGGATCAAAATCAGGATAGAAGATCTTGCATGACATGGCTGCTTCTGCCAAACCTCTTACCGTTGGAAATTGTTCCTTAAACGGAGAATGGACTGTTGTTGGACGACGGCGTGGCAAACAAAGAAGATATGTCCCGAGGATCAAACTTCCAGAAGTAAGAGGAGCATGGACTCCAGCAGATGCCAACATTGATACTGAAAGAGTCTCAAAATTGTTGCAGAAGCTGGAGATATGTATGAAGAGGATGGAGACCTCTCAGTTCTACCAGTGTTTTGTGGAGCAAATTGAAAATTCGGAAACTTTTAATTGCTTTCGCCAGGTTTTGGGCTCTGAATCGGAGATGCAGGTGGTTGTTTATGGTATCGGCAGCATTGACTCATATGAAACCCCAAGGTTGCAGCTGAGCCTCTTATTATTGATGAAGAGAAAGTTCAGTTGGATGGGAGGCATAGAAGTTTTTGATCCCGTACTTTCTGCAACAGAATCTCAAGTGTTACAAGCTCTCGGTTGCTCTGTCCTCTCAGTTAATGAGCAAGGTCGTCGCTGTGCTCTAAAGCCCACGCTTTTTTACATGCCTCATTGCGAGGCTGAGTTATACGACAATCTTCTGCATGCCAATCAGGAGGCGGCAACGCTGAAGAACGTAGTACTGTTTGGAAATAGCTTTGAAACGTATGAGGAGTATGCATCTGCTATTAGAAATTCGTCCATAATGCATTCTGCAGGGCATATATTGGCTCTGAAGAAGTTCACATGTGAGTACAAGATCCAGATTGTGTCCGATGATTCTTTTAAAGCCTTCCATGATTCAAGTTGGCATTTTTTCAGCAATGCGCGTGACGCATAGCTGCTATTTGTGTTGCCCCGATCAATTATTGTTGGATCAGCATTGTGAAAAACTATGTGCTGGTGGAAATAGAATGGCTTTGGCGTTAAGTTATTGTGGGAAATTCATCTACGAATGAAATGGACTTCAACGAATCGTCCCTTATGAGATAAGTTGTCATTTATCTTTTCCCCAATTCTCATTAACTTCCTAATGAGCATTAGCATTCGGAAATAAGTAGTCTTACTCTTCATGTTTCTCTTTTTCTTGGTGGCCAAAATTTCTGTGCTGTTGCACAAATTGAAAGCTTAAGACGCTCGTAACATAAGCAACAAAATTGAAGGCCCTATTATAAGTATTCCCTTCGGGGCCCTCTATAGTCCGGTATTCCCCGACTCCCAACTTGCCCACGTTAACGATCCATCTTCGGCGCTCGGCAATGCGGCTCTATCAATGAAATCCCCAGCTCTCCTCTCACAAGAACTGAACTGGCTATTCACCTCAAAACATTATTATTTCTAGAAAAGGGAAATGGGGGTGCGGTCATCATCATCGGCAATGCCTTGAAACTTTTTAGTTCCACGGTTGGCCCAACACGGGGCTTTGGGAGGACGAAACCGGTTCCTCTGACTTTTTAGTTCCACGGTTGGACCAACACGGGCTTAGGACGACGAAACTGGTTCCTTTTTCCGTTACGCTCCGGCTCCCGTTCGTAACGAAAAAGGAAGGAAAAGCAAAAGGGTGGCCGATGTGGGACGACGGACGAGTCAATCACGCTCCAGATCATCGGATTCAAACCAAAAGCTTTTGAACCGCGTCGCCTTTCCGAGCAGGCGGTGCTGCGTCCGGTCGTATCAGCCCCCACCTCCCAAATTGAACGAAAAATCGAAAATCCTCAAACGATGTTCTTTTCATCATCTTCTTCGTCCTGCCTTCGTGCCTACGCCTCCCAAAGCCAGCTCCTCCACAAACTTTTCCTCCTACTTCCTTCCTTCCTTCCTCCGCCTCCTCCTCCACCATTTCGTACCTCCCCCATTTTGCTTCGATCGCACGTCGGCCCCCGCGAGGTGAGCTGTCAAAACAGCCGATTTGCCGAACCTGCTCGGTCATTTCCCCGCGCTTCCTGCGATCTTCGATGGCGAATTGCGATGCCAATTTCGATCTCTCCGCCAAGCGGAGATCGCCTCCGCTCAACCGGTCGGTCACCATGCGCGCGGAGCCCGCGGAGAAGCCCTGCGGCGGTAAGCCCTCTTTCGAGCGAGCTGGTTCCGTCAAGAGCATCTACAGCTCGATCGAATCCTTCATGCCCACCGGCGATTCCATCAAAGGTAAGGTCCGGAGGCTCCGCAGCTTGTTCGAATCCGCCAAGCCCCCGTCTCGGGGCGCTGATGAGGCCCAGACCGTGGCTGCTCATGCCCCTTCCAAGCTGAAACCCGCTAGGTCGGTCGATTGTGGGTATGATCACGGCTGCTCGTTTAGGTTGCCGGGCACGGAGGATAGGATCGTGGTGTATTTCACCAGTTTGCGTGGGGTTCGGAGGACGTTCGAGGATTGTTACGCGGTGAGGATGATATTAAGGGGATTCAGGGTTTGGGTCGACGAGCGGGATGTGTCGATGGACTCGGCGTATAGGAAGGAGCTGCTGAGCGTGTTGGGGGAGAAAAATGTTAGCTTGCCGCAGGTTTTCGTTGGGGGCACGTATGTGGGCGGAGTTGATGTGATCAAGCAGCTTTATGAAGTCGGCGAATTGGGGAAAATTCTCGAGCGGTTTCCGAAACGGGCGCCTGGGTTCGTGTGCGATTGTTGTGGGGATGCGAGGTTTGTCCCGTGCACGAATTGCAGCGGCAGTAGGAAGGTGTTCGATGAAGATGAAGGAGCATTGAAGAGGTGCTTGGAGTGCAATGAGAATGGGTTGATTCGTTGCCCCGATTGCTGTTCTTGAAGGGCCAAAGAAGTTTCCGCACTGTTTTTCTGCAAATATTCAATGCTGATTTCTCCATTAAGACTGTCTACTGTTGAGTCAGTCACAACGTGGACGTGTCTTTGGATTTGGGATGTGAATCCACATAGGGTTCATGTTGGGTTTTCTTTGTTAACTAATATTTAGTTGGGATTGGTGTTCATCATCTCTCTGGACAGGGGTCAAGGGGGATTGTACGTACTACTTTTATAGTGAAGACAACAACTGTCTTCTTCGTCAGAATGTAAATATGTAGTCCATAACATGGACAAGGATGCAAATATTGTCACGGATGGTTGTCGAGAAAAGAGGTTTATTGATCCTCAAATTCTCAATGATTGACTACCGGGAAGGGGCATTTCCTGGTATCCTTGTTTTCGTTAAAGCTCATGCTTTGAGTTCTTGATTTACAGTGGTTTCCACTTTCCTCCACTGCTTTACATTTCTTTAGACAACTGCATTGTATGAGGAGGTTGTATATCATAGGAATTATTTCGATGAGAATTTACAGGAAAATGGGACACAATTTGCCGCAATTAGTTGGATTCTAACACAAGGTGCTGCTTAACTTATTAGATCGTGAGTGGCCTGATTCTTTCTGTTTATTTTCTCTGGTAGGACTTGTATAGATAATACGTGAGCATTTCTGTTGATACCCAGAAAAAAAGTATGACTTTCTTTTGCCTATGCGTCATGGTGTCATCTTTAATTTCTCCATGTATCTGATTCCGGTGGATGGTTGCTATTGTCGAAAACCCTCTTTCTGAAGAATAGATAGATCGTTGCTCTTAATGAAACCCCTCTTTTGGACCAACTGATCCACTTGAACTGAAAGGCTGAAAGCTCATATCAAGCTTCTTCAAATCAAAAGTTGTTGGCACCTTTAATCATATATGTTTAGGGCTATCCGTACGTACAGCAATAGATTTGCATGTAATGGACAATGCACTTTCTTGAATATTTTATCGAGCAGTAATATGTCAATGTTTTTGGATTCCTTGAGGCTTTCTTTTAAGGACTTGTGAGTTCATGTGATGTTAGATGAAATCTTGTCGGAGAAGGATTTTTTTTTTTTTTTTCGATTTGATCCCAGACTCTCTGACTACCTTTTGTGAATTGTTCTTCCAGATGGGGACCATTATAGTTAATAGTGTACTAGAAGAAACTGTTGATTGAGATGACATCTTGATATCCACTATGGAGGTTTCAGCGCTTACTGCTGTTGTGCGGTGCTTTTAACTTGGCTTTATGAGGAATTAGCAGACGATGGAATGGTTCTAAGGGATACAAAAACATAGTAAGTATAGTCATGATGTTGGGAATGCCGTGGTATCCAAGATCCTTACAACTTTTATACCGAAAACACGGGCTAACCAGCAGCTGTTCTCTCAGTAACAATGCAGAGTTTATCCTTCGGCATACTTGTCTTCTATATATTTTATCATTTCGCTCTATGTATTCTTTGATGAGATTTGGTCGTGGAAGTAAAATGACAAGGTCACCTTCCATTTTTGCTTGTGTCAGCATCTCCATCAGTTCAAACACGGCGCTCTGCTGCTGATCTCTCGTGATGAAAGTTGGGTTCTGCTACATGGCCCAACATGATGAAAAATTCGAATTTTGATACACAAACAATGTATTAAATAAGCATGCCGTCAGCAAACAACGGACAGACAGAATTCGAAAATATTGGATGGTCCGGGACCTCCACGTCACGTGGGGGGGAGGGGGGGCTTGGGATAGAGGCCGGCGGTGACGAGACCGAGAGAGATGAGGGAAAAATAAGCTTTTCTTTGGTATGGATGTTGGTGTAAAATAATCCGATAAGTGAAGACTAATCGCGCAAACAAGTGTGAGGCCATATTGTTTGGCTCTTATTTTTGGTCGCTTCACTTTGCCGGCGAATCATGTCCGAAAATTGAATGGATTTTGGGCAATTTTAGCAAAAACCCCTCGGGCCGTGGCCCTGAAAAAGAAAGAAAGAGAGAGAAAGGAAAAGGGGAAAAGAATCAGATGCTCGCTTCACTCTTCCCAGCGCCACTCCATCTCTCTCCCCCCCGCACGCTCCTCAAGCACCACTCTCTCTCCTCCTCCCTCCTCTTCCTCGCCGCCACCGCCACTACAAAAGCAAACGCACTCCCACCTCGCCACCAAGATACCCTCCCCCTCGCCATCGCATCGCAGCGCGACAAGCCCTGCAGCCCGCCTTCTTCCTCCTCCTCCCCGCCGCCGCCGCCGCCGCCGCCGCCGTCGATGGAGTCGCTGGTCCTCCGGCTCCACGAGATCTCCGCCGTCAAGTTCGGCAGCTTCAAGCTCAAGTCCGGCATCTCGTCCCCCGTCTATATCGACCTCCGCCTCATCGTCTCCTACCCCGACCTCCTCCGCGACATCTCCCAGGCGCTCATCTCCTCCGTCGCCTCCACCGCCTTCGACATCGTCTGCGGCGTCCCGTACACCGCGCTGCCGATAGCGACGTGCGTCTCCGTCTACAATGGCATTCCGATGGTCATGCGCCGCAAGGAAATCAAGGACTACGGTACTTCCAAAGCGATTGAAGGTAGTGCGGTAGCTTGTCTGTACATAGAGAACGTTGCTTTTAAATCTATCTAATTGAGGACGACAGTCATTGATTTTACTGGCGATCCAATGCGATCAACAGAGGTTGCTGTTTTCTTGCCTAGCTGTTTGGTCAGCTTGGATTTTGCATCGTGTTATTTTGATGCGTCATTCATTCTGTGTTGATTAGGTGAATTCAAGAAGGATCAAGTGTGCTTGATCTTCGAGGATTTGGTTACCAGTGGCGCGTCGGTGCTGGAAACGGCTGCGCCGCTGCGTGCTGTGGGGTTGAAGGTGACCGACGCGGTGGTTTTGATCGATAGAGAGCAAGGAGGGCGAGAGAATCTGGAAGAGAATGGGATCAAGCTGCACGCGATGATAAAACTGACAGAAATGGTGAGGATTTTGAAGGAGAATGGGAAGCTAGGGGATGATATGGAGGCCACTGTGCTGAAGTTTCTTGAGGAGAACAAGAGGGTGGCTGTGCCTGCGAAGGAAGTGAAGGAGAAACCTAGGTTTTTGGGGTATGGGGACAGGGCAAAGTTGTCAAAGAACGCCACTGGGAAGAGGCTATATGAGGTGATGGTGGAAAAGGAAAGTAATTTATGTGTTGCCGCTGATGTGGGGACTGCTGCCGAGTTGCTTGATGTTGCTGAGAAGGTCGAGAGTTTGATACTCCCTTCTTCTTTCTTGATATTTGCAGATTAGTTTAATGAAACGTGCAGAGATATCTTTTTCTATAAATGAACCTTCATAAAGATATATAAACTAAGGGCATCATTATTTTGATTTTGAGTTGCAAACATTACTTAGACTTGTCATTTTTATATCCATCTGGCATTTGTTTCTGTTCTTTAGATTTTCTCAGACAAAAAGGGGGTCACGACATTATTATAACTTCTGGTACTGTCATTGTTATCATTGTTCTGCCCACTTGGGTTAAAGTTCTGTCAATAGTGGACATATTATATTGAATTCCCATAAACTGCCCTTTGCATCTGCTATCCTATGGCATGATTTGAAAGCTTACACTATCTCCGAACAGGAGTTATAGTCATTGTTCAGCAGTATCATTCCATGGACTGGCATTGCTGTTTATAATTCCTTTTCTGATGTCTAATGACACATTCCATTCGGTGAAAATGCCTTAGATTTAGTAGTCCCTATGTTCACATTTTTTGTCTGGACTTTTTTCAGGTTGGGCCAGAAATATGTTTATTGAAAACCCATGTAGACATATTACCCGATTTCACCCTGGATTTTGGTTCCAGACTGCGCATGGTATGTGCCAATACCATACTCTGCTATTTTGATGCCATTATCGGATTCTTCTTTTCTCTTTTGTTGATATAGGTAAGTGTTTTCTTTGGTTTGTCGATCATATGTAACTCAAGTAATGCGAAAAATTGGTTTCTCTTTGATGACAACTTTTAAGAGCCATGCGCTCAGAAAATCTTTAAGAACCTTGTGCATATGCAGATCTGTTGGTTTTATAAATCTCAAGTTCCTGCTATTTTTAAACCATCGACGGCTGTGAATTTCTTGCTGATGGTACTGAATGGCATAACAGATTGCGGAGAAGTATAACTTTTTGATATTTGAGGATCGCAAATTTGCTGATATTGGTAATACAGTGACAATGCAGTATGAAGGGTATGACTCACTCAACAGTAGCTGTTTCCTCTCCATCTTTATTGTTCTATGGACTGAACTCTAGAATGTTGCGCTTGCAGTGGTATATTCCGAATAGCAGATTGGGCTGATATAACTAATGCTCACATTATCTCTGGTCCTGGAATTGTTGATGGACTGAAGCTAAAGGTTTGTTCTGTGAAAGGACTGCTTTTAGTAAACCTTTTGAAACAAATCTTCTTTTTTATCATGTTGATCATTATGATGATCCTTGAACAATACAGGGTTTGCCTCGAGGTAGAGGCCTATTGCTTCTTGCTGAAATGAGCTCAGCTGGTAACCTAGCCAAAGGGGATTACACTGCAGCGGCAGTAAAAATTGCAGAGGATCATTCTGATTTTGTTATCGGGTTCATCTCAGTTAATCCAGCATCTTGGCCAGGGGCACCAGTGAATCCAGCATTTATTCAGGCTACCCCTGGTGTTCAATTGGTAACTGGTGGTGACAATCTTGGGCAACAATACAACACTCCACATTCTGTAAGTCTACACATTGTCTTCAAATGTTGAAATCAATTTGCTACTTCTAGTGGCCATTAAATTTTCAGCTTCACCGATGTGGATGGGTTGTATGTTGGTATTACTAGGTTAGTGTGCACAATTTTCTCAAAATGATTCTCTGTGGGCTGCTGAACTGGCATTTGTCTCTTTGCTTGCTAACACAAAGAGGAAGAAAATATTTTTTCGCTTATAAAATTAGGAGATGGGCGTTAGTTTGGGACCTTTCTATAAAGCATCTCTATTGTGCATATGAATTTTCCTGATCTATGCATAATGTCTCCAGTATTGGCTTTAACTTGTCATCTATTTGTTGGTAGAAAATTGTTCTATAGTAAGAATAGCTGGCCATATTGGCAAAGACTGTTTCAAAAGTAAGTGGCTGTCCTGTGGAATGTGTTGTTTAAGGTCCATTTCATATGATCAAATGCTACCGAATTGCAATAGAACAGTATTGAGTCTGGTCTGACTTAGGCTTAAGATAATTAGTACAAGAATGTCTCGCTTTCACTTGGCAATTTCTGTTTATGCTTTTTTCATTCGGAGGCCAGATGGATGAACGCCTTAGAGTTGGTTGCTTGCTTGCAGACAAAGTTCAAGCATATCAAACTTGAACTGCATATTATGTATCCTTTTGTCGGCTGAAACTGACTTCATGCGATTGAAAATGTACTTCCAGGTGATCCATGACAGAGGCAGTGATATCATAATAGTTGGTCGCGGAATCATAAAGGCTCTGAATCCGGCAGAGGCAGCTCGGGAATACCGCCTTCAAGGATGGAATGCATATGTGGGCCGGTGTTCATGAGACTAGAAGGCTCTCAAGTTCTGATCCGAGTCGAAGTCTATACCTTCTGGGGCTATAAGTTGGCGGATTCTTAAGCATATGCAGCTGATTTATCATGCGCTCTTTCATTGTGCTTTCTTGTATCTTTCTCATCAGATGTTGTCGCGTGTATAAAGTTCCCAGATCATCTGACCGGGGAGCCCCTTTGTGCTGCTATCAACACCGTTTCGAATTCGGATTGTGGACGCATTTTCGGGATAGTATGGTGCCGGATCTTAACCTTATATCTCATAAAGAAATGGCATAATTTGTTATCTCTCTCACATTGAGACATCCTACGTAATGGACAGTAGATTGAGTCCCGAGAATAATCTCATAGTCACGCCCCATCAATTATTGTGGGAAACCATACGATAAAGGGAGGACTTCCTATTCATAAATAGGAGGCAAATTAAGCTAACATCAAATACAGAACTTTGAAAATAGAATAGAACTTACTGAAATAAGACTTAAAATAAGACGCGATTGGAATCAGATGTAAGATGAAAGCATAAAACTATAGATATATCGCGGTGAAGATTTCTGAGTGATCCTAATTTTGTCGAGTTAGAGAAAATTATCGCCAAAATAAAAGGCAGAATTCAAAACCAAAGAACATGTTATGGACAAAGAAATGCCAGCTTTTCATGAATGGTGGTAAACTTGATATTGCAATGGTAATATCTAGCTAGTGATTGTACATTTTTCAAGTGTTTTCTTTGAAACTTTCATTTATTTCCCCCCTTTAGTAACTTCCTAGTCATGCAGAGAGATATGGATTTTTCAATTGTTAATCTCCATAAATAATGGTAGTCTTTCCAATGTGATAGATTTTCATAAGTGGTGGTAATTACTCGATTTTCTCGATAATTTATCAAGTGTTAATACTTCCATGTCAGTTTTATTCTATGGCGTCCTTTTTGAACATTTGACTGATCATTTCGTGATTGACAAGCAATGGTAAATGTTCGAATATTTTGGCAATTTTCATATAATATTTCACAAATGACGGTAAAATTTCATTAGAAATGGATAAACTTCGAAATATATTCTTAATGTCATATTAGTTTATTTCGATGGACTGTTGAACATCCGACTAATCATGAACTTTTCCTTCATCATTGATTATCTTTCCTAAGTGATCTTAATTTTGTCAAATATGTGGGTTCCTTTTCATAAGTGATGTTTTTTGTTTCTATTAATGATGAAAATTTTTTAAATGCGTTCGTAATTGCTCTTTAAGTGAATAACTTCCTAAACATAATGATGAATCATGATTTCTCAGTCAAGTTCGATAGATCTTTCTTATAAAGTACTGGCAATTCTTTCGAATGTTTTGATAATTTTTTGCTAGCGATTGTAATATTTCCAATGCTGTGTTCGTTTTTCCAAATGGACAAAACATTTTCCAATGAGATGGTAAATTTCCAAAGGGATACATATAAGTCAAAGGTCATATTTTCTCTCTTTTTCCCCTCCTAAGCAAAAGAAGTAAAGGGCATTCACTTCATTTCACGTATGACAACTATAACAGTGATGGGATCAGGAGACAGATCTGCTTGAAGGTAAACATTATAGAACTTTTCTAGGATCTTTCCCAGAATGTTCAATTCCTAGGAATTCCGAAATCAATCCCTTAGATAGGAAGGATAGACATATAGATAAGTTGACTTCGTGCATGAAAAAGATCCTTTCAGCCGCTGTCGCGACCTAAGAATCAGGTTTTCCTATCTTAGGCTAATGGATTACTAGATCAATTAAATTAACTAACCTAGCTCGAGTTCTCCCAAACTCTATCAATTCGCAACTTAGATCCAATTATGACCATGCAAATATTTTCAATAGGAGCCGCCACTAATCATTTAAGGTAGGTTGATTAGAAACCTAAATAAAATAGCGGGAGTACTATTTTATTTCTACGAATCATAAATTATAAATCCGGAGACTTGGTTACGTTAGATTACCCTAATGTCCTTTCGGTACCAATCTCAAGAAAAATACTAAATTCGGCAATTTTGATGAATTTTGACTTAGAGTTTTTTTTTTTGGTAAGGAATTTTGACTTAGAGTTCAAAGATGCAATTTTTCTTTTTCATGACATATTTTCGAATTTAAATCCAAGTCGCAAATCTTTTAGTAGAAAGATTATATCTGCTAAATCTTTCGAATTAAGTTTCGATCCGAAGCCTGATGGATCGACCCTAAAGATTCGAAATACCCGCTATGGAAACAATTCTATCTAAAACTCGATAGATAGACTTATTCCCATTTGTACGGTTGCGGATTAGGAAATTTTCCTAACCGATCACGTCTTAAAAAGATTTTGCTATCTTGAAAATCTCGGATATATTCAGAAAAATTTGAGATCTTCAAATTCTATCAAAATTCGGTTTTCACAAAGGACTCAACTGCAAATCGAATTTTAACCCGAGAAGACCTCATATGAAATTTTTAGCAAATTGACCTTCTAAAAATTGCTATTAGGCCCTCAAAATTTCCTGTCAACATAATGAGACCCCACGGAACAATTTTGTAGTTTTGAGTTTTCACATAGGAGGAATCTAACTTTATCAAATTCGGAGAAATATCTTTTGGATTCCAAAAGAATGAAAATCAGATCTGAACACAGATATGATTAGATAATAAAAATTCATTTTGAAAATCCAAATGAATTCCGATTTTGATGAAATTAGTATCATTGGAAAGATCTCGATCTCAGTATGAACTTTTGTGAAGAAACTTTTTTCATATTTTGAACACATGAATTTATAAAAATTGAAGAACATGAAGGTCAGTCCGAAACTAGTCTGTCACCAGATCAATGCATAAATGGCGTTGCAAATTGTTCAATCCTAACATGCTTGGAATTTTATGAAAATTTTATGATGAACAAATTAAGATGTGTTCTACGACTTTCATGAAGAAAGTTTTTTCAAACAACGATCATAGAAAATCAGAAAAATCATAGAACAGCACAACGTCAATCAGGAAATCATCAAAACAGACTTGAACATCACATTCTAGATTCTGATCCTAATTTCCGAAAGAGTTTTGATCTAGTAAACTAAGTTTGATTGAGGCATACAATATATCAAATCGAAGCTTGAGACGTGATTTACGACTTTCTAGTTTATCATTTCGCAAAATTTCGATATTAACGAGCTGAAATTAGCATCTCAAACATGCAGGTTTTTCTGTACACGAATTTACAAAATAACATTCAAGTGTACTTACCTTGTTCAGTAGCGTTGCTGTGCTCAAACGAGCTATTTTGGCCACCGATAAACTCTAGAACGGCGCCAAATATAGCTCTCGATATCTGATTTGACAAATTTAAATGTCAAGCTTCGTAGGAGTATTGCTGAACGGCAACAATAAGAATCTGTACTGGATCAACAAAACACTGGCAATCTGGTATGCTGTAGCAACATTGCCTGATTGATGAGACGGTGGAACCGATATAGTGTGGGCCGCGAGATGTAGCAAGTGGAGCAACAGACCAACATCTTCGTTGGCAAAGATGTCAACAAAGTTAGATTCATGATTCAGCAAGGCTTGTCACGGCAAGGGCAACAAGTGGGGACTTGAAGCAGCAACGACGGGCGGCAGCAGGGTCGTTGTTGCGGAGGGTGAAGCTCGACGAGATGTGCTCGCTCTCTTCACTCACCGATGACTCTCTTTCTGGCCTTATATTAAATTGTGTGCCCTCCTCAAAATTCTAATCTCTCTCCGAACGTGTGTTCTTCCCCCTATGCTTCTTTTCTGACGCTTTTTCTATTCTCTTAATTGTGTCCAATCAAGCTTCCTCACATGCTTCTTTTTTGACGCTTTTTCTATTCTCTTATTGTGTCTAGTCAAGCCCCTTACGATTTCTCACTGAATGTATTTATAGGCAAAATTTAGGGTTTTGCTTGCAATTACTTCCTATTTTGATTCAAAGAAAATATTGTAATATCTCTATGATAATATCAATTCATTCAATTTGAATCGTGATAATATCAAGATTGACAAACAAATATTTTCCAACTCAATATTTTCCAATGAAAATTTTAGCTCTTATAATGTTCATGGGCTTAGCCAAGAATTTTCTTGAACACGGACTTAGTCCAATTTCATGAAGTTCAGAGCCGTTTACTCAAGTCTATCTACCGCCGGTCCAATGCAAATGCAACTATATGAGCCGATTACTATAAATGAAATGCTCCTAATATCTATATGCAATTTAACTAATTTTTTTTTTCTTTTCTAGGGACTTGGATCGATCCCTAATTTTTATGCAATGAATGACTAATTGGATTTTCAAAATTTAGATGTCAACAGCCGCTATACGAGAAAGGCCGGCCACGACAAACATGGAACAAGTAGGGGGGAGCGGTGGACACGAAACAGAAGAGAAAGAAGACAACACAACACGCTTTCATTCTGCTTGGAATATACGACATTTGCTGTCTTCCCATTCATGTATTTGATGCATAGTCAAGCAAAGAGACATTGCCCCCTAAAATTCCAAAAAATACATGCCCAAGAAGACTTGCTGATCACTACTACGCGAACAAACTAATCTAAACTTTTAAGAGCAGGATAATCTAAACAGCATCAGATGGAAATAACCCTGTCATCACTGTTCTTTCCAGATCCGTCCGGTCACCCTAAGCTTCAATTCCTTCCGGTCGCCACCAGAGAAGAAGAGAGCCATGTTGCGTTGGATGATGAGGCCATCGAAACTATCACGGACTTTGCGGTGGCTGTCCCTTATGCTCCGAGGCACACCTTGCCAGATCATCTTTCTCCCATTCCCACCGACCTCAAGACTGTAACTGTAGTTTTTCGCCTCGTTGTCATCACCCATAAACCGCAGGAATGCTATGTAGACTGGAGCCATTCCAAGCTGAAAGGCCTCGAAATGCAGGCAGAAATACTGACCAAAGCAACTAAAAACCTGGAGATTCACCAAAACTTGATTACTATTGTGCCCTTTGAAAAACTTAGAACGATAACGCGACTTGCAAGCGTAGTCTCCTATGGGCAACACAGAGACTTGTCCCAGCTAATCTGGTGTGTCCCATGGCATATTAATGACAATTATTAACCATTTAATTCACTGACACGAGTAATCTCAAAAGAAACCTTGCTAAAACTTAGAAGGAAGCTCCATTGACAACTAACTTAGATCCTTCTTAAAGTCTTAAAGCCCCATTTTAGCTCCACATCTTTACAAACTTAAATCAGCTAATATGTCATTGCCTGGGCTTCCAGCATTCGGCTAATGCAAAAAACTAAATGATAAAACCACGTAAAAATTTAGAATGAAGAAAGAACAGGGCAAAGATAAGCAGCACTGATCAGAAAATCAAATGATCTGATGCCTGAGATATATCAATTTAACAACTTAGACCTTTATTCCATAGAACTTATCAAGAAAATAACAGCTTTAATCCAAATTTCACACAATTTCACATTCATGGGGATTCAAACTAAAACAATTCTGATGAGCAGATGCTTACGTTTGACAGTTTGACGATTAATAAACTGCTGGATAACTAAAGAGAGCCCAACATATGCCTTTGATAACTGAAACAAGGAAAGAGGGGAAAAAGTACCGTTAGCATCCACGTGGCATTCTCAACCTCATGTGGATTTGATTTGACATATCGGTGGTTAAAGGTACTGCCGTTATGCATGTCAACTTTGTGATCATCTTTGAGATGCGCAACCAGACAGGGAATGTCACCGATGACTGTGCATTCTGATCCAGCATAGGGGCAACTATAGGGTATAAAGGCGCATTGTGATTCATGCTTCAGCTTGCTGTAGTAAGGATATATGCCTACACACCCAAAACTCTGATATTTACATGGAAGTTCAAGAGAGGCAGCCACCTTCTCCAACGCAAGGCATCTGATGTTCCCGAGTTCATGCCTGCAAGTAGGACATCTGTTGTGCACCCTTGGCTTGCAACCAGAACACAGAGTGTGGCCATTCGAACACTGATGCAGAGAGAATCCCAAATGTCAACTTTTGCGTCTTCATTACCAAATAACCATAGGGATGTGCAGGTGTCTAACGTCGAGAAGTTGCGGTGATGTGTAACAAATAGGCGACTTCGGCCAAAAGAGGTTATAAAAAAAAAAACAAACAAGTCCCATGATGTTCATGTGCTTTAAAGGAAGAATCAATAAAAATCGAAATAAGGGAAAATCGAAAAAAAAGGGTTAAATGCAAGATTAGAAATCCAAACCTGATGGATAGGAGGGTACATTGCATTTAAGCACACAGGGCACTCTAATAGCTCTCGGACACTGCTAGAGACAGTTAAATTAGGTTTAACAGCATTTTGTGTTGGATCATTCACACTTTCACCGATGTCCAACATGTCTTCGCTTTGAGGAGGATCAATAACCTCAGGTTTGTTTCGGATCTCATCAAAGAATGAATTTGCAGAAGCCATTTCGCTCGTAGAGATTTCCTAGCCTATGTAACTAAAGATGAAAAAGAGAAAAAAACACATGAATTATTGATTAAATACAAAAGAAACAAGACTCTGGAAACAAAGACAACTTAAACAAGTGATATCTGGCATGATAGATGTAGCTGCATAAGCATCGGCCATAGACAATGCAATCAGAATACTGAGCACTCTTTCCTCGAGAGAAAAAGAAGGGACAGAAAAAGGGCACCTTAAAAACCAGATGTCCATGCATGTATCTTAACAGGAGTACGACAAACAATACGGTCTGAGGATTGAAAGGCTCTATTTTTCGATTTCAACATATGTACCGACAGCATGAACTCTCGATGGCATCATCACAGGCCAGCTAGAAAAAAACAACCCGTCTTCAATTGAAATTACACCCACTTAGAATTGTCTTTCTGAAATCCAGAGTAGCATTATTCCCAAGTCAAACCAGCTTCAACAAGGCTAAAACTAGAATGTAATTTGCTCTAGAATGCTGAATCATGCAGTGTGAGGAAACATTTAAAAGCTGGATGCACAGCGAGACAAGCCCTTCAGATTTTCTTTATTTTCATTTTTACCTTTTATCTTTTTGGCTTTTCGGCCATCACCCCTTTTGATTATTGATGATGCAAATAAATCTCACAGAGCCATCACAAGAACTGCAGCATTCCCTCTTCTCTCCAAGTACCATGCAAAGTGAGTTCAATAACAGACTTATCCTGAACACCACATCAACGTACACTGCACGTGATGCTTGCATAGGTAAAGAAGACGCATTACCTGATCATAAAAGCAATTTACTTTCAGCTTGACAAAATTCGGAACCCCGATTTCACAGAGTTTTACAAGGAGCCCACCACTCTGCCCTCGGCAAATCTACACAACGACATAAACGATCAACAAGAAACTAGGTCAGCCAGCAGTTAAGATATTGGGCGACCACTGATCACGACAGATCAAATCTTCAATCCCCAGAAGGAAGAGATTGAAATAATCTACGGACCCCGACCCAAAGCAGATCTATGACGTTCCCAAAACACTGACCGGAAAGATCAAAACTTTTGGCTCTTGGGAGCCCCGAGGAACACGCGAATCGAGATAAGAAAAATCAAACTTCGCGACGGACACCATGCGAGAGGATGAAGCGCGGATGGAACAGAGATGGAAACTCACCAGGAATCGCGGAAAGATTTAGGAGGGTCGATTCAAAAACCCCACTTTGACGAAGTGGGCCGAAGGAAAAGAACCAACCGAACCCCGAGGAAGAGCGAGAGAGAGATTCGAGGCGAGGCCGGCTGGCTAGTAGCGGATGGGGGGAGACAGATTGGTATAATAAATGAAGGGGAAGGAGAATAATATAAGCGAGAAAGACACGGAGTTGCGCGTATAATTTCAAATTAAAGCCGCTCGAGACAGAGGCAGATATAGAGAGAGAAGAGAGGAGAGAGAGAGAGAGAGACAGAGAGGAGCGTCGTTTGGGGGCGACGAGGGAGAGAAAGAGAGAGAGAGGGAGATGTCTCGAGAAAATACAAAAAGGGCAGTGGTGAAGCGTGCTGGCCCCACTTCCCCAGGCTTGCTGTTTCTCTTTCTCCGCTCTCGCTGTTGTCTGCGCCTTCGTTTTTTGACTCTCTTCGGTTTTCAAAATCTCTTCGTGTTTCCTGTTTTCTCTCTTGTCGTCTTCTTCTTCTTCTTCTCCTTCTTCTTCTCCTTCTTCTTCGCACGCACGCACGCAAGCAATTGACAGGTGACATCGGCCCTGTGGTGCGCGCGCACCTCTCACGGGCCATTTGGCTCCCGAGAAAGCTTTTCCTGAGTTCCGTTTCCATTGAAGAATACAAACGAAAGCAACGTTCTGTCTATTAACAGTTCATTTTCGCGAAAACATGCTTGGTTTTGTGAAACTAAAAAGATTCCGAAAAAAATTGAAATTCGAAAAAGATGGTTCATTTCGTTGTCGTCGAATTTGAGAAATATGCGAAAAAGATGGAATTTTTCTTTCTATTTTTCACCCCTTGGATGATTATATCTTCGAGCAAATTCATATTCAATCGACTACTAATGGAGGAAGGGAAGGAAAGAAAAGTTTGCTATGGCCGATGTTGTGTTGGCTACTAAAGACTGCTGTTGAGGCACTTCTTCGGGAGGGGAAAGAGAGAGAGTCCTGCCTGCTGAAGTTCAAGCCTTTTTATGTGCTAACTGGAGAATCGATGATGTTTGTCTGAACGATAGTTGAGGAAGCCAACCGAGGCATAGCTGCTGTGGTTGGCAGTGGCAACATTGCTAAAGACGAATCTGCACGGGTTCTGATCTGGGATTGTCTTTGGGTGTGAATTGGTAAAATTTTTGGGCATTGTTGATGGGTGTGGGTTGGGCCTGCTGGCTCTTGGGTCTTGAGAGTTGGGTCAGGTCTTGTTCGGGTTGAATTGGTTCCTGGGCTTTGTACAGGGATGTGGTCTACCTTTATTTTCTGGTTCTTGTGCTCAATGACAATTTAATTACAGGAAAAGGGGGAAAAATCATAAAAAAAAACGCCAAATTATGCATATTGCGACACATTCAATCTAATTTTTTTCGGAAAAAAGATCCCAAAAGCTTGTACACGCACGGTGCATTTACCTTTCATCGTTTGTTATACGATAAAAGGTAAACGGTGTTAGAATGACTCCCATATGACTTAAACGAAACAATAAAGACGTTATTTTATCCGGAAAATCATGTCACGAAATCTTGCTGGAGTCACGGGTATAAGTTTAGGGTTTTTTAGGCTAAACGTGTTATAGTGTGCATAATTTGAGGTTTTGATGTCACGTAAAAACAAAAACGTTCATTTTATCAATTAAATGTTCACAATCACTCGTCCCAACAGGATTATAAATTTGTAATAACGTTGCTAATTACTCATGCTTATAATTCGAGAAAAAAGGATGGCATTTGGGCCTGAACCAAGCCCATGACAATCCACTCGAGACAGCTCCATGTCGAGAAAACCAGAAGAATCGAAAAAGAGTAAAAAAAACACGAAAGAAGGAGTTGGGGGCGTCGGAAGCCGGGAAGAAAATATTGGAAACCAGCAACTGACGAAGCTAAGCTTCAAAGCTTTCACCTTGCAAAAGAAACCCACGAAGCCCCGTAATCGAACCTGTCCGAGAAAATCCTCGCGCTTCTGATTGGCGTGCCGTTTCGTCGATCCGCCGCCGCCGTCGAATTCGTAAGTGAATGTTGGCCCATGTTTTCGTTGTCCGAACCGCTCCTTTTCGCGTGATTCTCAATTGCTCGTTGCTACTTTTCATCATCATCATCATCATCATCATCATCATCTTCTTCTCCTTCTTTTCCTGTCCAATTAAGGAGTGTGCTTGCTTTCGGCAGAATGCGAGGAAGTGTTGGAGATTGTTTGTTTTTCACTGCCAGATTGATTTTGTCTTTCGCGATGCATAGATTTTTAGGACTTCTATTCGGGTGTGCTTGTATTTGCACGTGCTTCGCAATCAAAGAAATCGTAGCTTGAATTTCGAGTCGGCGCGTTGTTGGAAGGCTTGCCGGGTTGAATTTCGAAGGGAATTGTTAGCATGAAAAAGGAAGTAAATCAGATGCCTGAAAGGTGAACAGGAAGAGTGTTTAATGTCTGCTTGCCTTAGTATCGGTTTGTTGATATGACTGAACTAATGGAATGGGGATAAAAGAAAGAACTTTGTTCCATCGGGCTGACTTTTCGGTATGGGATATGGTTTTGGAGAAGGGAGGAACAACACGGGTGGTTTTTTTAGAATGGAGGAACAATAAAGAGGAAAAAAGAATGAACTTGAAATTGGAAGGAAATTATAAAGCACGTGTGGGGACAGAGTTGCTTACGCTCATTGTTTATAGAGCATTTGGCTGCAATTACAGTTTGTCAATGGTACCCGTTTCACTCACTGTTGGAGTTTGTAATGGTACGGAGTGTAACTAGAGAGTACAAGACTCCGGTCTTAAGGTGGTTACAGCAGCTCTTACATTGAAACTTACCAATTAGTGTCTCCTCAATGGCATTCGGTCATATGGGTTCAAGGAAACTTAGCTCTAGGTCATGTTTCGTTTTTTGCGCATGAAAAAAATTCTGAGCAATCTATATCTTTGCTGTTCAATTGAATGGATCAAACTTTTTGGGTACTCCAGACTGATCTTTGCTATCACTTAGGTGAAAGTGGTGGTGGTAGATCGGTAATCATGCCAGACGTGCAAGCCCTCGTGAATGAGTTCCTTTTCAAGCTCAAAAAACGGTGAGATCCTGTCAAGCGACAATTTGTAGTTGTGAAGTTCCTTTAGCATGCTTGAAGGCGAGAAAATGAATTCATGTTCTCTATGCGGTGGCAGCAAGATTGAGGGCTCACAAGCAACTGCAAGGCAGACAGCAATACTCCTTCGATCGGTTATTTCTCAGCAGCGAATTCCATATACCCACCAGGCAGCTGCTTTGATTGATGCTGTAAAAGTGGTAGGAGAGCAGCTGGTTGCAGCAAATCCAGTTGGTATGCTACTTTTGTAGTTTCGTTTTTGGTTGCTGCTAGTTGAATATCATCGAAGTGTCTGTCATTGCTTGATATCAGCTTGCAGTTTGAAATTGGACCATATGTCCCAATACTTTATCCGGTGTTGACAGTAACGAAATTTTCTTCTGCTTTAAAATAGCCACTGTTGCTGTGTCCTAGTTTCTGAAATTCTTCTTCCTGGTGTCGAATAAAGGCTAGAGATGATGCTGCAGCTTTCATTACCATAACAGGGCACTTATATTGCACTATTTTCTTTTGTTGACACTGGCAAGAGAATGTAGCAGCACCATGCTCAAGCTATATCTGTCCATCGGAAAACTCACCTCTTTTCTTTTGGAAAACTTACCTTTTTAAAAAGTACGAATTGTGGATACTCCTGTTGTCAATATTATCACTAGATAGTGGCCGTCCACATCCTCTTCTTGCTGAAGTTTTTGGATTGTTTGATTTCTTTGTGGACTTCATAATAATGCTATCCTACAGAAGAATGATTAGTTTTGATTTTTTGAAGTTATGCTCAATAATATTGTGTTGCAAGTTCTCTTTTAAGCTTTTGGAAAGAACCATTGTGATGATTCATGTTTAAGCATCTCTTTACAGATATTGTGGGTTCTTTGCTATATGTATTGACAAGGTTGTACTTATGAATGCAGAGCTTGCCGTCGGTAATATCGTCAGACGTGTTCTACATATTATTAGGGAGGAGGATCTTTCTCTCACGGCAGTTGCTATGGCTGGGTTGAATTTATCTGCTGTAAGTGACGACGAAGGTGAAACAGACCAAGATGATCATCCTGTGTTGTCTGCTGCTGCGGTAGCTGCTGCTTCAAGAAACACTTTGCGCCCACCTTCCTTGCAAACCCTTCTCGAGGATCTGCCTGATTCGGCGGCTGTTCCTCATACATCTTCATCAGGGGGTGATTCTGAAGGAAAAAGCAAATGTGAGCTTCCTTCATCTTTCAATGGTCTGTTTGTTGATGCATGCTAGCAATGCGAAAGATAGCTGGTGTTGTGATAAAGTATAGAGTCCTATCCAGTGAATAGCAAATTGCCATTGACGGCACGTGGAGATTTCTTTTCCGTTCACAAAAGCGCTTGCCAATTTGATAAATCAATTTTGTAGTATTGTGTGAAGAATTGTAAGCAGGATTATGAAGGAAATATCAGTTTCTTGTCTAGCTTTTAGAGACTTACTAGTTTGTGCTAAGAAACTCTTTCCTTCGCAGCTGCTGACAAGAGTTCAAGAAGCCGGAAGCTGAAGCATGATGTTATTGAGGCAGTGAATGAACTCATTGGAGATATTGACACTTGCCACGAACAGATTGCCGAGCAAGCAGTGGAGCATATTCATCAAAAGTACTTCTTTTGCCTTGTTGACATTTGCTTGTTCCACTGTTATTAGTTTGCTTCTTGTTTTAATGGTTATTTGCATCAGTTTGCCCTTAATTGAGTGTTAGGGAACTTGAGATGGGTGTCTTTTCCATTATATTTTGGAGTTTATGCGTGGTAATGTTGATTTTATTCATTTTTTATTTTTTACTTCTTTTCATTTAATAAACTCCTTCACAATTTAAGTAACCAAGCTCGCATGAAATGAGAAAAATGATGTGATGTTTTGTCCTTTTCTCCATCCATAAATCTTTTAAATTTGTCTTATAATTTGTAGTTTCCATGATAATTTTTGTTGCATGAGGTCGTTGCTTCCATATGCCGAGTTTTGGCATATTTTGGTATGTTATGCAAAATGGAATATTATGTGCTTGTGCTTGTATACTTTCAATTTGGAAATGTGTCAGTACTTTTCTTTCATGAGTAAAAGCTGCTTTATGAACTCTTTTTTGGTATCAGAGGTCAAGCATCATTTGCTAGCAAATTCAGACATATTAAAGCATGTGCCGGATTTCCTTATCTTAACTTTGCCTATGGGTTCCTTTTAGGTGAATCCATGTGGTTTTTCTCGCTAATGGCATGAATTCTCCTCTAACTTGTTGGGCAGGGTCATATCTCCATGTGATTGATAATTATATTAGGAAATTCTTAACCTCTGTTTGGTCTGATGGAGCCATCACCCTCAGACCAATGGTGCAGTGTTGAGACACTGGTTATCTGAAAATGAACTGGGGCATATTAGGACACAAAAGTATTCATGTGAACACATGCATTGGCAGAGTCCAGGATTTGAGGTAGGGCTTCCATAGGAACTGGGCCTGGCTTCAGGTGTCATCATCCCCTTCTCCCCTCAAGAGAAAACCAATATGTGCATCCTTATGAATTTGGGTTTGTTTCTCTTGAGTGGTGAGCATGATCTGTCATGCTTTGAAATCTCAATGAGTTATTTATGCATTATTGACTTATTTGATTGTTCTTCCAATTAATTTATTGATAGTTCGTGATGATACTGGTACGCCACATTCTTATTGCTTAATTTGTTGCAAACAATGTCTGAGATGACTTTCCAGTTTTGCTGATTGTTATTTGCTGATTATATTCGTATATAACACTGTTATGTGTTTTCAGTGAGGTAATATTAACTTTAGGAAGCTCAAGAACAGTACTAGAATTTCTCTGCGCAGCAAAGGAGAAAAAAAGATCATTCCGTGTATTTGTTACTGAGGGAGCTCCCAGGTGAGTTGGTCATGGGTCTTCGGTCAGTCTAGTATGTTTTCGTCTCTTGCTGAGCTGTTCTAATCATGTGGTCCTGATCAGGTATCAGGGACATCTACTTGCAAAAGAGCTGGTTGCAAGAGGTTTACAAACCACGCTCATTACTGATTCTGCTGTCTTTGCCATGATTTCACGTGTGAACATGGTACACACGATTTTTTAGCAATTTTTTTTTCTCCTTGGCACCTGATTTACTGCACTGACTGTTTGAACTAAATTTATGTGAAAAGGTAATTGTTGGAGCTCATGCTGTAATGGCTAATGGTGGAGTTATAGCACCTGTGGGGTTGAATATGGTTGCTCTTGCTGCTCAAAGACATGCTGTTCCTTTTGTTGTACTCGCAGGCAGCCATAAGGTAAACTGGTGGATAACATGCTGCTTGCTTTAGTTAGTGTCCAAAGTAAGCTGTGACAAGCATTGTAATAATTATGTGTTTGCAGTATATTCTGTAGTTACAGTGGTTGCACGATGTGAGGAGGGCTAGACAAATGAATTATGGAGCAGGAGTAAGAACGAATTGACATGTTTCTGTTATTTAGGCTAATCATATGCATCTTAGACTTGGACTGAGTTGACGACATAGTGTGGGTTGGTTGTACCTTGAATGCATGTTTAGTGTATTGCTGGAAATGTTTGATGACCTTTGATAAGCGTGCTGGTGCTATACTGATTACACAGATTTTGGATTGCAGTTGTGCCCCTTGTATCCTCACAATCCAGAGGTCTTACTTAATGAGCTGAGATCACCTTCTGAACTGCTTGATTTTGGAGAATTCTCAGATTGCATGGACTTTGGAAGTGGAACAGGCTCTCCACTTCTTCATGTTGTCAACCCAACGTTTGATTATGTACCACCAAAACTGGTCAGCTTGTTTATCACAGACACGTGAGTACCTTTGATATGCCTATCTCGCCAGAATTCTTTCTTATATGTAAATGCAAGGTTAGAAATGAATTTATTTACAGGAGCATTAAGTAGAAGGTCATGGCAAATAGCAACAAAAACTTAAGTAGATAATACAAAGCCTTTAAACTTGTTCTCATCTCTTCGACATATTAGCAATTAACTTGGAACCTCTGAGAATTCATATAATCTTTTAGAAGAGTTCTAGCAATTCTCAATTTGCTGACATTGCATTATCTGGATTATTTCTATCTGCGTTTTACCAGGTCAGGCTATTGTGATAGTCACATTGCTCAATTGTGGACTCAATTACTTCTAGTGGTATCATCTTTTGAGTTTCACTTTTTTTTTCCTAATGTTTCCAGTGGAGGACACAATCCATCGTATGTGTACCGGCTAATAGCAGATTATTATTCGACTGTTGACTTGGTGCTGCAGAGGAAACCTGTTCCGGTCAATTGAGTTCAGACCTGAGCATTGGCAAGTAAGTAGTGTCACAATTCTTTAGTGTGATCTTTTCATTTTGGATTGCTTGAAAGTTTTGGAAGGTCACTAGCGCTGATGACCAAAGCTAATGCATGGAGATCTTAATGTTAATTTAGATAGCGAGTTATTAGGCGTAACCTTCCATCAGCTTCTATGATTTTTTTTTTTTTGGGTCGGGATCAGCTTCTATGATTGAGCAGCTGCTGATGTGATCATTTTCATTGCTTAAGTATACATATATACATGTTTGACTGCATCTATGGGATCCTGTGGTAAGAGCAAAAGAACACGGGAAACATTCATATCTTGTTCACTTGCTGAAAGAATGACCTTCGAGACGTGATGTTCCCAAGAAGGCAAGAAAGCTGTGATAGGCTGGTAGACTCCTCTGTGATTGATCCGTTTCTTTATCTCTCGTACATAAATAAAATTAAGCAGTTCTCCAGTAGCTTGCTATGCAGAAAATTGACCGCATCTTTAGTTGCTGTCTTATTTCTTGAGTTTAGATGCTGGTGTTTGAGGACGGACCCACAGGAACAAGAAAAATCTTAGCTTTGATGAATTTTGGAATCTTGTCATCATCTTCGTTTCAAATATACGTTTATTGAATTGAAATCAGCATATAACTTTTCTTCATAATTTTGTTTCAGCTATTATCTAATTGTCTTCAAGCCTAATAAACGCAGTTGTAATTTCCTGCAAAAGCCTCTCCCTGAAGAACCGGTTCTGGCAAAATCACCAGCCTTTAAGCTCACGCATTATCATCTTTGAGTGACGTATCCATGTTCGGTCCGTTGACCCATGCCCAATTTGGGGGATCAGTGTGACAATATCTTTTGAGTGTTTCCTTTTCTCATGTCAGGGTTTGTAACTTCCTCATCTGTTTGTAATCCTCTCGTACTCTGGTCATCACTCAAAAACATAAGAAACTTGTGAATATGTGGTTTGATCTTTCTGCCCCTAAATAGGCAGTCAACGGTCAGAATTTCCACCACGGTAGCCCTAAAGTATCAAAAAGGAGAGGTCTGCCTTCTATTTTTTCAAATAATCCTTAAGTGGGAGGGGCATTGGTCCCATCCCACTGCCATATATGTATTGACCGTGACAACCCAATGTAGAGATGTAGAAAATTTGTATTATTCTTCGTACCTAGACGGCGAGCTTCTTTTTGTGTTAATTTCATTGATTATGGACTTGGCATGAGAGAGTGGCTGCTATTTTGATGTAACAAGTTACTTGCAAAATCCAAATCCTCCTTCAGAATGCTTTTCTTTGATATATGATAGTTGCTTCTTGTGGACTACTAACGTTTGCATTTGCTCGCCTTTGAAATTCATCCAGGAAGATACTGCGTAAGTGGGGGACATGGAGAATATGAAGAGTTTAGTGCTGGTATATACCATCTCTTCAAGTCGCCAAAGACTCCGGAAATTCAAGAAAGAAAGGGAAAAGAGGTGTACCAAAGAAAAGAGTATATGGTGTAATGATTTAAAACCTCGAGGAAGGTGTATCTCAATTTTGTGATCATTATTGGTTGGCAGCTGAAATCTTTATCGAGATATTAATGGGGAAGAATAATCAAAAGTCACTGCTTTCTTTACATGGTAGGGAACTGAGGGTTGTAATTTGGAAGAGAATAAGCCAAATAGCTGAGAGTTTGCTTGTCGAGAAATGTGTCGTCTCATCTTGCATATAGTGATCGTGCCTTATTCATAGTTCATAGGGATTTCTAGCAAGACGTTATTATGCCTGAGAACTCTTTATTTGATCCATGTTTGAGGCTTGTATGGATTATCTTTTTCTGGCCCAAGCTCGCACGGATGCAAAGATGCGTGTAAACTCGGATTAAGTCGCCGTGTTACGTGTAACTGAATGTTTGAAAAGTGCATGCGCCGTATTCTACTTGCGAACTCATTTCGAGCTCAACATGATCTTTCCGAGCAATCGAACCACCTTGGCAACTTACGATCAGCAATTGGATGCTCCTTGATTTGCTCAAGTTACATTAATTCTGGACTATTCCATCTCGACGTATAATGATCATAGATCTTGTTTACGGGAAAACAGAGCCCTGATGTGTTCGTCTTGTCCTATTGGTGTCAAAACGATTACTTTTCATACGATCGCGAACTTGGTGATGCCTGTTACCCAAAAAAAAATGGAATTGGTGCAGGACTTGGTCGAGTCCGAACAATGGTTTGCTTGAGTGTGAAGATTTCACCTTCGTAGGTTTGCAAACGTTCACTGTAATGGGTCCACTGTAGAAAAATATTCCAGCTTTATACAAACAAGTCCACACGTCCATGCCCGAAGCGCCTTTGGAAAAAAGAGAACAAGGGTTTGGATGACTATGATACCATGAAATTTCCATACTAAGACGACCATATTCGATGCCATCTTTGAAGCAATGATACAATTAAAAGATAAAACTAACCGGTGCTAGTACATACTACAGACAACAGCACAAAGATAATGAGTCAAGAGGGACACTCAATGTCGAACCAGAAGAATAGATTAGTACGAGCACACATGACCCGAACACGCTGCAATGCCAGGTCCCCACTAGTCAATACTGCTTTGGCACCGCCTTCAATTCGTGTCTGAGAGACAGAAACGCCATTTCCATGATAGCCAATAGGAGAGGAAACGACCTTGCTGCCTGTGGCTGTGCTCACAATCGGGCATGAGAGGTAGTCCAAAGGATCTGACTCGCACTGGAGAATACAACCATCGATAATCAGCCTTCCGCTCCTATGAAGCAGGCAGCATCCAAGCTCCGCTTTCACAGTTAGATTCGACAGTTTGCAGGTGGAAAGGAACTCCAGAGCACTGCTTAAACAAAAGAAAACATGTCCAACCTCGTTCCTTGTAATTGCCAAAAATGAAATTGCAACAATCAAATCTGAGCTGCAGAACACCAATTCTGAAGCAGTTGACTAAGAACAAAAATCTCAATACTCTTGCAACTGCAGTACGATTTCAAGGTAAAGTTAAGACACATGAAGTTACTGAAAATTATTTTGGGAAGGTTATATTGACAAGTGCTTCACAGCAAATTAAAAGTGACCTAAAATTTCATTAATTGGCAAAAAGAGGGAATCAATTCACCAAGCAGTAACCAACGAGTGAAGGAATGCAGCATCTCTCAGAGACCATCTGTAAGAAGAACTACCGACATTCACACTTCAATGCATCTGAAAAATGTGCTTTCGCAGAGAGAAGGGGAAGGCAAAATTTTTGCAAACCTGTCTGAACCTCGCGAACAGAGAAGCATAGTCTCATCTGGAAGTTCACCTCCACCAATCTGAGAAAAGAAGGTAGACAAGAGAATAAGGTAAGCATAAAAGTAGTTAGGAGACGAAATCTATGGTCAACTTAACTAGCGTGCACTTATCAACAACTGTCGACTACCAAAACGTGCAGGCAATATAAGCAAATTAGAGTTTTCGTCATAATGACTTATGAAAAGAATTCTGAAACCAACGTTGCAATTTTCAATTATTTCAACATTTACGCATTTTAAGACCAACAAATCCCACTAATGCTGCAGCCATATATTCCTGTTAACTCTTTATATTCACATTGTAAATCTCCTGTCACTGAGACCCACTTAATTCACATACACAAGAAACATCTAAATGCCATTTGCCCCTAAAACAATAATTTTACCCTAAGACAGGTTGAAAGTAGAACTAAGAACTAGCCAAGTAAGTAATGAAACAATTGTCAAGTGGCTTCTCTTAGTCCACCTACTGTCTATCGAACAACTTTTTCTCCCTCAACTATTACTTACATTTCTTTCTCAAAAAGGGCTAGTTCTGCCTATAATACTAGTCAGAGACTCGAAGCCCCTAGGACATGCTCTAACAACAGTGTAATGGGAATAACTGAAAGTTCACGCTAGAAAATGATAGGATTATACAATAATAACATTTTCTTTATCAGTAAAAGATAATCACGCATAAATTGTCCATCCATGGCACAAGCTCCGAAAACAACAGCAATTTTGAGTTAAAGCAAGTCGTGTATATACCAGGCAAAGTGGTTTGTTTATCTGAATATTAGAGGCAACATGACTTCCACCTGCTGCAATGAGAATGGTATCTCCAGGTCTATGAGGGAAAAACAGCATCAGATTTCCATAACTCATTAAGTGATCCAATAAACTACACAGAGGATGTTTATAGACCTTGCAGCAGAGACAGCTGACTCAATATTGGGGAAAACTCCTGGCTCTGATGAATCATTTACAGACCGATCTACTCGTAGCCACAGCTGAGGGTGACATGCCAGGTAACACCATCTGTGGCAAACGAGGGCGGTGTTATAACGATCTGCAAACTCAACAGCAATTTGTGACAGACAACGCAATAAAATAGTATCAAGCATGCATCAGTGGTGTATTTCTTCTTGGAGAACAGGGTGGAGTTAAATATGTTGGCCCTTATAAGTATTAAATTCATGTACTTTAGAACATCATATAAAATACTAGATATTGCACAAGCAAACGATATCAGATAATATGAAGAGAGATGCTCCACCAAAGTATCAAACTATTACTAAGTGCTAACAGGTCTGTGGCACTCCCACAAAACCAAAAAAGAAAAAGAGAGAGAGGCATTCAAGCTACAGAAATAAGAAAAAGATCCTACACACCCCAAATGAGAAATTGATTGAGTATCTACAAACCCAATTTAGCAAGTCTATAGTACAATTATGGGACTAGGTCATCCTCTCCTTCTCATCCCTTAGATGGTCTTGATGGATAAACTATACTATATGATATCAAATGAGGAGGGAGAGGAGACTATAGCACGTTTATAGTTTGCATTCTGATAGGCCAATTCATCACAAGTTACAGTTAAAATACTTGCACACGCTGATTGTCCAGCCATATTTTATTACGGGACGAAGATGTGCTGAGCCCACATTTTAGGCACATATGTATCCCATAAGAAAATTTCACCTGTCACTGTCAATAGCTGCTTTGGCAGCTAGGGCATCCACGACACACTATGACATTTCTCATATTAGGGTGTATGCAAGAGAAAATCTCCAATGTTATTGTATTAAGGAGAGTGAATACCGAAATTACTTTTCTCATGTATTAAAGTAATTTTGTAGCACCTTGCATCCAAAAAACTAAGGATGTAAAAAATTTGCCCGCTATTGTACTAAAAGAAAATGTACCATGAATACTTTTTATACTGTAATACATTTCTAAAAAATTATACTAAAATAGAGAACAGCGTGTGGATCTCCACGCAAAAAACTGCATTGAAAAAGAACACTGAATGCCAACTCACTCGCTGCCCACGTGTGCGCATAGTGCCTTGTTCTTTACCCAACTGGTTCTTGCGGCCCAGTTTAAAAAATGTGCTTAATTACGTCTATTCGAGCGCATTTTAGCCTCATTAGTTGATGGGAATTATAATTGAATAACTCAGATAGACCAACCCCTTGAAAAAGCAATTTTGCTTGGGAAATTAGTGAAAAAAAGGGTTTTCAACTGAGTGTATAGTCCGCAGCCCATAACTACCTACCCATAATTGATATGGCTAAAGTGGTGACAAGTATATAATAAAGAGAAGTACACCCTGCGAAACAAATTGGGAGTGACGCCAAGCAGAACAAGGATTCCTAGAATCCTAGTTTACACCCGTACCCTGAAAAAGCCAAATGTAGAAGAAAGTGCAAGGTAAATCTCCGATGGGATGGGAAGGTCACTAAACTATCATGTGAAATGCTCGAATTGTCGCCGGTCGCCTAAACTATGGGAACGCCTCAGTAACCCTCCAATTCCAAGCATCATTCTCGTGAAGTTCGTCATTTTCAGGGAAAAGTCGATCAGCCTGCCCTGAAATGTCGTGCTCCCCGAAGTTCTAATCAGTCAAAGCTTTCGATGGACTACCCAGTCAACATGGCTATACGGAAAGACCCCAACTTTCGACGTCAGTAGATAACAGCACATGTACATTCGAACTATACATGAAGACAGGAGTCCTAACACAAATTTTTAGCGAAAATCAAGAATCCGGAGAGCTACAAGGAAGTTCCCGAAACTACATGTGCGGAGAGAAATCCAAATGATGAAAATTAGGGCAAAAGAGAAGTCGAAAGGGGATGGAACCAAAGAGTATACCTGGGATAGGAGATAGGAAGCTGAAGATGTGCATGAGACACCCATCATCAAGATTGTTAATTGGAGCGAATGAAGGAGCCCCTGATCTCGATTTCCTCCTCTTGCTGCTGCTGAAGCATGGCCTCATCGCCGGCTTCTGCTCTTCTTCTTCTTCCATGAGCAAAAAGCCGCGAGCATCAGCTCCGATGGCGATTGACGACGGCTTCCAAGTTCGCAACTTCCTTCACACAACGCAACCTCCCATCGAGTTTTGACCACACGCCATGGTCTAAACCAACCGACACGCCATACCGCATGAACTGACGAGGAATGCAGAAAATGCCCCGAATCCGAAACTTGGGTTGTGGGCTCTCGTGTGGAAGATTGGGCCGGAGGACACGGTAATCTCATGTTTTTCTCGACATTTGAGCGTATGTCTTTCTCTGCTAAGGCTGTCGTGTCTGCAAGGTACAAGACATTACAAATTCGATTTTATGAACAGAAAATTTTTTTTGACTAGCAGTGAACACATGTTGGTTTGCGTCGATCCACGAGGTTATCCACGTCGTGACGTGTAATATTCGAATTTTATCTTTATCAAATGTATTTTGCCGTCTATTATTATGGTGTGTAAACCTAGCCCTATCCAATACGTTGCACGAGTAATCGTTTGAGCAAATGAGCAATTACAATAGAACTTAAAGGAATGTGTGAGGTGTGGTAACCTGATGGAAATCTTGCCCAAAATTCTGAGAATTGTCAGAATAATTGCTAGGAAGAAAGTGTGGTAAAAACTAAGGGTTAATATCACAAACAACCCTAAACTGGTACAGTTGTAATAATTCTACTCAAAATTATTTTTTTGACTACAAAAAATCTCAAACTGGTACACTTGTGACAAATTTACTCCGAATTATTTTTTTGACCTCCAAAAATCCCAAACTAGTATACTTGTGACAATTTTACCCAAATTAAAATTTTAATATTATTATTTTTTATTTTTTCAATTTTTTTTAATTTTTTCTTTTCTTTTTTTCCTTAATCTTTTTCACCTTCAATTTTTGGCCGGTCACCGGAGTGGCAATTGGCCAGTGGCGGAAGCTAGCAAGGTTGGCCCTGCCGACTGCTGGCGAGGCTTGACCTCGCTGGCCAATGGCGAGGTGGCGAGGCTGACCTCGCCTAGCGCCAGCGAGGTCGTGCCTTGCCAACGACCGATAGGGCTGACCTTGTTGGCTTCCGCCTCTAGCCGGTCGCCGGTCCAGCGACCGGTCAGAAATTGAAGATGAAGAAGATTAAGGAAAAAAAGAAGAGAAAAGAAAAGAAAAAATAAAAAAAATTAATTAAAAAATTCAAAAAATAATATTAAAAAATTAATTGGGGTAAAATTGTCACAAGTATACTAGTTCGGGGTTTTTGGTGATTAAAAAAATAATTCAGGATAAATTTGTTACAAATGTACCGATTTTGGATTTTTTGTAGCAAAAAAAATAGTTTGGAGTAAAATTGTTATAATTGTACCAGTTTAAGATTTTTCGCGGTATTAACCCAAAAACTAATAAAGCGCTAAGGATAGATCTCTCCGTTTGTAATTTGCAAATTGAAAATAGCTGAGAGTTGCCAGTGAAGAATAAGAAGAAGGGGGTTGGACCTGATATCCAAAAAGTAAACGAACTTTCAAGAACTCTTCGCAAGCCCAAGCCAAAAATTCAGAAAGTGCCTCAATAACATTAGAGGTGGTGAAACATCGTGTGATTCTTGATGGTGCATCTAACCATTGATTTGTCATAGAACAATTCTTCTTACTTCTACATCTCTACAAAGATACCATCAAGAAGAAGATGCCATCGACTTGGTTTGACGATAGCATAACCCACGGTTATGGATCAACTACTCCTCCGCTTTGTCGTTTGGTCTTTTCTATTTGGGTTGCTTCCTCAACCGCGACAAACATGTTTTCCTTAATGTTGAAAAACAGCTCTATTTGGGTTGCTTCCTCAACCGCGACAAACATGTTTTCCTTAATGTCGAAAAACAGCAGGCAACTGTCGTCGTCGGTAGTCACATTCAGGAGGAAGCCAAATGAGAAGGTAGTAGGACTCTTTATATAGGATCAAGGGTAGCCAAAAAGAGAAGCTAAACAGAACACTGAGGCATTAATCAAACTAACAGGCACATGCATACATCCACTTAAATGAAGCACGTTCCGATTAAGGTATGGTACTCCGAATGATGGACGTACGATAATACAGTAGATTATTTGAATGAGAACATTGATCTGGAAATGCATCTTAAGAATCAGGTCAAGAAAAGAAGGTGACGTAACCGATCGAGGGTTGATAAATTACTCGGAGGTCACCTGCTATTTGCTGCAACTCTGCAATATAAGAACTTTTGACGGACACCATCACTGACGGTCTGTCCTAATGAGTTTTTTCAGTCACAAGAGATCAGGTTCAGTCATAATGGCTTAAGTATCACATAGAATTAAGTTCCACATATTAGACATAATCAAGATGATGCTAATGAAGTTGCTCCTTTCCCGGACTTGTCACCTTAAGCAAATGATTCTGACTCCGCAAATCGCGCTCAATGAAAAGCTTCAGCAAGCTAAACAAAAGAGAACCTCCAAATTAGCAGCATCATACCCGAGTAGTGGAAGAGTCTAAATGATCATGGATGAGACGAGAAATAAATTACCATCACGAATTTAACTGCTCTTGTGATGATTCAAAAGCTCCAGCTCCACACCCTGTTGGCACATAGGCATTTTCGGACGTGTCCATGCAAGGGCTGCTTTTCAACTTATTAATCTGATGGGTATCTATCATCTGGTCCGTACTTTCTGATCCTTGAAGAGAGGACTGCAGCTCAGTTTTTGAGATCTTGGAAAGTCCCTCCTTTTGCACATTTGCCACCTCTTGTGCTTTGTGTTTGTGGGGGAGCTTCAGAGAAATTGATGATCCGGGTGTTCCAGGAAGTTTAGTGGAAAAGGGCAAATGAAAGAGCAAATGGGCAACTGCTCGGTCTATTGGATTGGTGTCTGTTTCAACATCAGCTGGCTTAACCTCCCTGTAACACCGAGCAATACAAAATGGACAGTGAACTTATCATTGGTGCCAGAGATTCAACTTGAAGAAAGTTATGCCAGTGATTTGAACAAGTTTCTACTTCAATTGAAGACAGTTTGTCAAGTTTCAAGGTCCTATAACTGACACTTCGTTTTGTGAAAATTTGGGCACAAGTATAGATGAAATCAAGAAAGGAGTTGATCGTAAAACATGTTGATTTTCTATGAACCCAAAGCAAGTTATTGCCCCTGATCTGCTGCGTTTTTTGTCTTCTCTATTTTCCCCTTCGTCCTTTCTCATTTTTTTTTTTGGTCAGGACCTTTGTCCTTTCTTGTTAACGGGTAATTTATGTTACCCAGTGGCTTTATGATCAAGATGACAGATAATGAGCTAAACAATTGTTACAATACTTCCGGATATGAACATAATACTCAGGGCATCGAGGACTGCTTGATTAATTGCAATAGAAAAACAAAAGCATCCATCTTGCAGTAATTAAGTTTCTTAAAATAGGAACCCATTTGCTTCTTTGGTTGATCTAAGAATTTCATCAAGGACAGGAAGTAAAATGTTACTCGACGGTTGAAACACAGAGGTAGAATACCATCCTCACACCAACAAGTGCTGTTCAAACTCGATCAACCTAAGAAGGGTTAATCTATTGTCAATCAATTTGCATACGTTCCACAGAATTACGCTTGAAATTGGATGCTACCACTCATACCAGATGAACTGTCCTATATGAAGTCACCTTGACAATATAACTCTTTGCAAAAGCATTACGTAACTAAGGCAACCACCTGTAGGTTTGTTAACCAACCTGTTACTAGCCACTGCTTCCTCCTTTGCCAAAACTTCATGCTCATCTTGTGGATTAACAACAGTGCCGATCACATTACCAGTGTGTTGCCTATTCATGGCACTTTTAGCCAGGCGATACAAGCTGTCCCGTATACAGATTCTTGTCCCATTGTCCAACTGCACTACTCCACTTTATCATTCTAGAGAAATTAAAACCCACTTGGAAAAGAAGCCACTCAAAAAATAACCATACCTTTGCAATTGCATCCTGAAGCCGATTAAGCACCACATCCTCAATTGAACACCCATCAACAGCTGCTGAGACAAAAGTAGAACCATCCTGCTCTATAGAAGAACTTGTATCAATGGACGGAAGACTGCTCAGATCATCAACTTCCAAACGGGCTCCCTTGCTATGCTGATTCGGACTTTCCAGAGTAAGCTTTTGAGCATCAGAAGGACTGGAGACTTGATCACCAAACTGCTGTAGCTGTTTCTTTATAGCAAGCATTGCTTGCATTTGCTGGCGCCGCCTAAGCTTTTCAATTTTCTCCTGGGGTGTCATTGTAGGAGGTTTTCCTGGGGAATCAAGCCTCTTTTCTGTAGAGTTGACATAAGCAGAAGACACCTCGTACCCTGGAAACATGATCGAACACTTGACCTCCCCAGATTGGAAGCTCGTTGGTGAAAGTATTCCTGGAAATGATTCTGTATAGTTACTGAATGCAGCAGCTTGTGCATATGGATCAAAGATCTGCAAGAAATGGGCAGGCTCAGGTCCTCTAATCCCACTTAGTTGATCGATAGATGATGGAAAAGGCGATAACTGGTGGCTGTACTGTCCCCCCAAATACACATGCGAAGACCAGGACCCATAAATATCTTGTGATAATTCCTTTTCAGCTTTCTCTCGGGACTTCTTCTGGCTTTTATGGAGTGTTTTGTGCCTGTAAACCTGCATAACGTGGAGAGAACATGAAGAGACGGAAAACATCTCAACGGAGGGGACTGTGAAACTCAATCGACATAAACATGTACAAGTAGCGGTCCTAGCAGTCAAATTAGGTGGTTTTACACAGGAAGATGAAGAATGCTGACCTGTCAGGACAACTGGAACTTAGAAAATTTAAATGCTCAATCTACATGAAGCAACCATCAGAAAATATTTTAAGCTTTCTATCTTGCATGGACATATTACAATTTGGGAAGCAGAATTTATTACTGATATTGGCAAATTAGACTAGGCAATTTCAATGTTTTCCACGAGAAGAGTGAATACGTTATCAGCACGTTCATTCAGGGTAAAAGAACTATCAACAAAAAGACAAGAATTTTCTGCATAGGTCTTTCCTACCATGGCCATGTTCTTCTACAGAGAAGAAGGAAAGTGCTTTACTTCACTCGTATAATGGGAGGAGAAAATAGTCTAATTCAGATTGCACATTCAGTGATGTGATTTACAGTACCTGATCCTTCGCAACCGGTTCAACAATTGCATTTCTTTGCTGAAAACTAATGGATGCGGGCTCATTCATTTTGTCATAGCCAAGGTTGAAAGACTGCTCATCTTGATGGTCATATTCTGTTTTCACTTGCAGAATCTCTGATGAAGTCGTCAATGCTCCAGAAATCAAAACGGGCGAAACCGCAGAAAGGGAAAATGATCTTACTGGACTGCTTGTTGCATCTTTAGAAGAAGACCATATCTCATCAGCTTTATCAAGATTTACTTGGCCAAATATTGGCTCATCATTGCTGCAAAATCATCACTTGTGAGGACATTCAGTCAGATGGATACCCAAGAAATGCGAACTAAGAATCTCAGAAGAAAAGGAGAGAGTGAGCTGAGTAGAAAGTAGGGATTTTCAGAGTCAAGAAAGCCCACCACATTTCTTGAGAAAGGAGGATATTTTCGTTAACTATTCTACAAGGCTGCCTTCTCGTTCAACAGAAAATAGGCATGAGCACAACAAAGAGTCTTAGCGGCAGAATTATAGGAGTAGTTATTTCTCATCAATCATCCACAATTGAGAAGCGTTTTCTAGGCCTTAATACATATGCCAGCCCAAATAAGCATCACTACCAAGTAGCGAACTACACAAATGCCACAAGAGATATAGGTGGTACGTTACACTTTCAGGTAAATGAGTCATGCATTACCTAAAGATTCGATCAAGGTCATCAAAGCTGCTGATATTCTCCCATCCATAGTCAGAAAAGTCGGAATTCTCTTCACCTTGGGTATTTCCAAATATATCAGTATCTGCATCATGTTGGGCTGTCTCCACTGGAGGAATTGATGTTTGGCAAGAAGTAATAGAAATATCACAAGTCAACTCAAAATGTGCTGTGTGCTTCATGTCATAAGAAATAGCATTTTCACCACCTTTAGACAAATTGCATTCATTAATTTCTGTCACATTATCGGACACTCCAGCGCCAACAGATCCTTGCTCATCTTTAGCAGCTTCCGATGAAGACAGATTTCGCCATGAGTCCAAGCTTGATACAGTAATCCCTCCATTTTTGTTGCTTCTGTTGAAGCATTCCGGCTTCATGCCATGGAGATCGAGTTTTGCCCCGAGCGGCTTCTGTTCACTAGGCTTAAGGGTCGCGATGTCATCATTTTGTATTTTCTTGGGCTGATCATCTTCCTTTCCGGCTGGATAAGGGACTATATGTTCGCCATTTTCACCAGCCTCACCCCATATGATGCTTGTGAGCTGAAACAGCAAATTGTCAAATATTGAGATGAACCGGTATATAAAACTAAGGACACCTCAGTTCTACGAATAACTGAAATGAAAATATTTCCAATTGCAAGGGATGCTGCAAATTACATTCGCAGCATGCACACAAGTGCGGGAGGGAGTAACGCGATGGCATTTACAAAGCACAATCCACAAACCAGCCAAGAACCAATGAAAATCATGCCATTTTCAGCTAAGTTATTCTGCTCACAAGTACATGGAGAGGTCCACCGCCTTACACGATGTATAAAAACAAAACACGAGACAAGAAATTAAATTCGGATGACACGGTCTTGTGCTTCAATCAAACGGTCACTCATAATTCTTGCCGAAATGCTTTGGCCCCAAACTTTTTATTGGGCAATCACCCATACAGATTGCGTTTTTTTCATTCGTCATTCCAAAAGAATCGGTCCAGCCGCTTCTTCGATCATTATGGCTCCACTACGAAGGACTTTTGAGGCAGAAAAAGATTCAAAAACAACAGAATCGCCCTTCCGTATATTCTGTATTAGAACTTCTACAATAGTTGGTATTTAACGTTAACATTATGTATTTCTCCTGCTCAATGAGCAAAACTCTGAAGAGAATCATACCTTCAGTCGACAGGCTATACAATGAAATCTACCAAACCAAGAGCAACCAAAGCCCAAACCTTCAAATTCAAGAACTCAAGCACAAAAGCTGAAGCAAGAAAGAAGATGATGCTCCGAAGGGGCCAAAAAACAAACGAACGAGCAAACTTACCTCTTCGTCGTTCCAATCAAACATATCTAGCGAAACAACACCAAATCTCTACATGAAAATCCAGTTGAGGGACACACTGGTAAATAACTCCAAACATGGCCAATTTCCTAACGGATCACCAGAACAATAAAAAAAAAAAACACATTAATTCGTCAAACCCAGGAAATAACAGGCCACAAAGACACTCAGAAAGAGAGAGAGAGAGAGAGAGAGAGAGACTGACCTTTAGAGAGAGAAACAGGACATACATACAATGATACATGACTAGTCTTCTCTACAGAGCACACACAATTCTTTCCCCCAAGAGAGTTAGAGAGAGAGAGGAACTGGGGGTGGTGCGAGGGAGGGGCCTAGAGTCCACGTGACGTCACGTGCGAGCAGTGATGGTAATTCCTCCGAGGGGCTGGTGGTTCTTCTGGGTCGCCGACACGTGTGAGCGGGGCCGTATCTGAACTTGTGGCCAGGAAGAGGCGGATCTAGTCCCGCCACGTGATTGGCGGAGTCTCATTTGGGCTTGGCTCCTTGCATTCGGGTTTCATTTTTGTCTGGAGCGCCGCGGGTGGGGCCCACGCGGCTCGTCAAGCTGGTGGTGCACTTGGTTCCGGACGTCGCTTTCCATTTCTGGGGACGGCCCAACAAAAAAAAAAAAAAAAAACCAGACGAAACCTTTCCTTGTTTTTCCATTGGTCTTATCAACATATTAGGAATACAAAAAAATGGTTTTCATATTGGCATTTTTGTGGTGGATTTGCTAATTCCATTCGCCAATGCCTCCAATAGAAAAACCACTATCGTTGCAATGTAAGTAGTTTAACCCGTGCTATTTATACACGACAGTTCTTGTGATATTATTAAATGAGCAAATAAAGCTACAATCTTGTCTAAAAAGTAGGCATGTACGAGCACATTTGGGTACATCCAAGCTCTTGCTTCACCCATTAGTGGGTACCTTAGCGAGTAATGCTAACGAGACAAACACTTGCGTCGATACTATCTCTTTCCATCCTGTGATAGATAGATGAGCAGTTCAACTTAGGGTGCGTTTGGTTTAATATTCTCAAAAGACTTTCGGCCTCCAAACTCTTTTGGATAAAAGTTTAGGTGTTTGGTTTAACATTCCTAAAGACCTTTGAGTTAAAGTTAGCATTTTCATGGTCTCTTAGTCAAATGTAAGTACCAGCCAACACTGGCATTTAACACTTTTCTGGAATGCTGTTTTTCATATTTTTTTAGATCTTTCCTTCTAACTTTGTGCTCACTAATATTTTCATATTCTAATTTTGCCCTCAATATCACTGTTCATATTCTCCCTCCTCGAATCAAACATTATGGATCTAGATTTGATCACTAGTCTAACGCCTCATCGACGGGCACCGTGGGATTGGGTTCGTGCGTCCATGCCAATGATTGCAGGACTGGGTCGCTGAGGGTTTAGGTCTGTGTGGATCTAGGTCACTAAGGTTGCACAACCCTCGGCATCGCCTCGCTTGGCCCCTTCAACAGTTCGATTGTCTTTGGCAGTGGACTTGCATTGGCCAAATTTGCTTCAACGATGGGATATCTCTATTCTCCAATAGCCATACCTTATGTTTTTCCTATTTATTTATTTTTTACTTCAAAGTACTTTGCAAAATGTGTATCAAGATTCACTGAACCAAACGGTACTTGTGTTGAACAAATGGACCTTGAATATGAGTTTATGAGGAAAATGACTTTGCATTATTGTGCATGCAAATTTTTTTTTTTTTTTTGGTAAAGGTGCATGCAAATTTTTTAATCCACACACGTACAAAACTTGGCCAGTGATGACCTTTTTGAACGTCCGACGTCCGATTTTTGGGGCTTTCGCACAATTTTTTCCAAGCGTAAGGATCATTTTGAGAAAAAAATAAAATGAAGTCCAGAGGATACTTTGAAAATTGTCTATCGATGCGGGCCGGTAATTACGTTTTTCTCCGTTGACTCCACTGGCATTGACCGTCGCTAACTATGGAAAATACTAGCAGATGCAGAACCCATCAAGAAAAAGTCAATAGATTCAGGGACCTAATTGAAGAAAAAGAAAAAGTTCACACCATCAGATTGGGAGAACGTAACAAATTCAAGACCCAACCGGCAATCACAAAGCTTCTGGGCAGAAAAACCCAAGAAAGGAGACGGGGCAATCACTCAAAAGCTTCCCCAATATTCGCCAGCATCCGTCGGATCAGGTAACCAACGACCGAATCCTCAGGCAACGGCTCCGATGGGACCGCGAATCCTGGAGCCGTCCGCACCGGATCAAGCAAAGGAAGGGCAGCGCGCTGACAGTTGCAGAAGCACCCTACCGCAACGTAACGTCCCCTCGCGCCACCGTCACGTCGACACTCATGCAAAGGTGGCACCTGTACATCGCCCGACGCGCGCTCTCTGCAACTCCAACCTCCGTTTTCTCTCTCTACACTCCGCAGTGCTTCTCTCTCTCTCTCTCTAGCCATGAATCCGCAGAGCCTCCTCGCGTCGGCCGCCATCAACATCGGCCTGGCCTTGGTGGTCCTCTCCCTCTTCTCCGTCCTCAAGAAGCAGCCGTCGAGCGCCGCCATCTACCACGCGCGGCGCCTCACGGAACGCCGCCGCGTCCCCTTCGACCCGCCACTCGCGCTCCGCCGCTTCCTCCCTTCCGTCTCGTGGATCCCGCGCGCCTTCCGCGTCACGGAGGACGAGATCCTCGAGTCCAGCGGCCTCGACGCCCTCATCATCATCCGGCTCTTCAAGTTCGGGTTCGATCGGTTCCTCCGGTGCGGTCGTTTAATCGCGATTTAGGCGCTTGTGATTGCCTTTAACGGACTTCGTTGTGCGATGGATCTGGTTGCAGAATCAAGTTCTTCCTGCCTTGCTCTCTCGTTGGATTGGTGCTGCTTCTGCCGGTGAACTATAATGGCCAGGATGGACCGCCTGTGGATTACCTGTCCATGGACTCTCTTGCGATATCTAATATCAGAAGAGGCTCTGACAGGTGAGGGTGAGGCTATCTCCTTACGCTAATATTTGTTGTGTTCATGTCATCGAGAGAACTGAGTGACGTACATGTTCTGAGTACATGGGAACACTATGGGCTTATTGCAACTGACATGTCCATCGACCAAATCAAACATTCGACACGCCATTACGCGCTTGTACCGTCACGCATAAGCAGACGGATGTTCTCTCTTTTTGGTTGAGGTTTAACTGGGAGGATACGAAGATGCTGGATCATATGGTAACTTGTGATGTCTTTGGTGGTGAAGAGTTAATGGAAGGATCCGGAGCTCAAACTAATGTGTCACTATGTAGTTCCTGGGAGGATTTCTCAAACGTATGATGAAATCGATGGTAATTTGGTAGCATAGGTTGTCTGCACAAGCTCATGCCAATGCAACCTCAGATCATCATGCAAAGGAAGATTGCCTGTTACACGTCATCTTTGTGCATTCTTTTCTGTCTGATGTTCAATCGATGCATGATAGCTTTTAGCTAAATAAATGACAAATGAATTGATGAACTGGGTCGGCTGGTATTCTGAAGGTGCTTATTCGTTTTTATCTCATTATTGCCAGGCTTTGGGTGCATTTCACTTGCTTGTGGTTGATGTCTTTCTATGGGCTATACCTTCTTTACAAGGTGGGTCTATGGTTGCAAATCTGGAGCATGACTAAAGTCCTCTCTAGATGAATTCAAGGCATCTTGCTTTTGATCCAGCTCACTTAACTGAAAATTTAGAGTCCTTGGATTGATGGAACGGCCTTTCCACATCGCTTTTGAACATCAATTCAAACTGTTGCAGTGATGGCTGACCATTTTCCCTTCAGGAATACAAAGAGATCTTGGGTAAAAGGATCCATCGACTTCAGATTATTAGACTTCGGCCAGACCAATTTACTGTTTTAGTTCGAGGAATTCCTCTTTGTACTGATCACAAGGCGCGTGGTTGTTCTCTGGACCACTTTTTCTCCAAGCATCATCCTTACAGTTATCATTCTTACCAAATGATGTACGATGGAAGCCATCTCGAGAATCTTTTGGTAAGACAAGGTTGTACAAGGTCACTCGTTTTTATGCCATTCATTTGGACTTTGCATGTTCGCCACTACAAAAGAACTCGAGCAAGTTTACTTATTATGAATTTATCTTTGATTTGACAATGGTAGATCGCGTTATCCTTTTTCTTGGTATCACCTTTTGAAAATCCTACACTTCACATTGACGAGAGACATCTCTGATTGGAGCATCATAGTTGGTGGAGTTTTCAAGCCTTCATAAGATTTGGTCTTGGGTTGCTTATCAATTGTCTTGGGGGATCAAACTCTGCAATAAATGATAGGCATGCAACATTTAGAATTCCTCTCTCTCTCTCTCTCTCTCTCTCTCATTGTGATGTCTTCTCTTTCCTCCTTAGTAGAGTCAAAAAAGATTGAATTTGGAAGTGTCCTGGCCTTTCTGTTTGACAATAAGACCATGGTTCTTTATTCTTTTTTTTTTTAATAAATATGCTTATGGTTATAGAGAGCCTTTCTTTGCCTAGCATACTTTTAGAGTACTCTTTCTGCTTTATGAGCGATGCATCTCATTTCTGGTTTATTTCCTTCAACATCGAGAAGCATGTTTGTGCAGGACCAGGCAAAATCTACTGCGAGGAAGATAGAGAATCTTAGAAAGAGATCCAGTGTGGAGAAACATAAGAGAAAGTTCCTTCTCTTGTGCACTAACGGAGAAGATTCCGCTAAAATAACCTTGCAAGAGGAGAAGCTTCAGGAACTTTCTCATAGGATCCATCAGTTACAGTGTGAAGATATGCTTCAAGATAAGGTGCTTTACTTTCTGGCAACAATCACATTTATTGACACTCATTTTGTCTCGATACACTTTTTGTAATATGTTGATAACTGGGGGAGTGGTACATATTTCTGACTTCAAATGCAATTTAATGTTGTGGACAGATTTGTATCCTTAACTTTCTCTCCTCTTTCTGCAAAATGTACGTGCTCTGTCACTGCATTATTGTCCTAGTATTTCCATAAAATGACTGGAATTCTGATAACAGTTAAAGCATTGTCCCCATGTTGAAGATTTAAGTGCTGCAAATTTTTTGTGGTAATGAATGAAGAAAAGTTTTGGGTGATGCATCAAAATTATGATTTTGTAATGTCAGATAATCAGGGGATTGACTATAATGTGCCAGACTAGAAGAAATGGGAGATTGTTCTCTGTTTAAAAGAATTTTTTCCCCATCCCATCTCTTGGCCATGAAAGGGAGAGAAGGAATATTAAATGTATATGATCCCTTAGCATGCCTTTTTCTTCAGGTAAAATTAATTTTGATCAAGAGCTAACTGAGAGGATTTTGAATTTCCTCTGAGGCCAAAGAAGGAATCTGGTGAACCTAGAAAGCATACGGATAGATGAATGCCAATGTGGTTTGTTATATACCTTTTGTGTTTGTCTTGATTGCATATAGTTCATGAATGCCAATGTGGTTTGTTATATACCTTTTGTGTTTGTCTTGATTGCATATAGTTCATCAGATGAAGGTCTTCATATTATATTTGCAGCTCCTTGCAGACCAAAATATCTAGTTTTCTGAGTTTTCCAATCTTGCAGGAGTTGCCCGTTGCTTTTGTCATATTCAAATCCCGATGGGGTGCTGCCCTAGCTGCGCAATCCCAGCAACATTCACATCCGCTCTTATGGACCACTGAAGTGGCTCCAGAACCAAGAGATGTATCATGGAAGAATCTGGCCATTCCAAATAGAGTTTTGCCACTTTACAAAATTGGAGTCATTCTTGCAGCAACACTCCTTACTATTTTCTTTGCTGTTCCAGTGACTGCTGTTCAAGGAATAGCCAGATTTGAGAAGCTTAAGAAGTGGTTTCCTCCAGCCATGGCTGTGCAATTGATGTAAGGTTCTTGTCTTCATCAAGCTCTTACAACATATGAGTTCATGAAGCGCACTTGAATAGTTTCACTAAGTGATTATTGTGAGAGGAAATCTAAAAGAGAGCAGTGTACGTTTTCTTATCACCGGTAAAGGGAACGACATTGTGGTTTGCTAAATCTTTAACCATCAGGATGCAGCAAATTGGCTTCTTATTGAAATATCTCCATGTGTGCAAGCCGAAATTGCAACAAACACAGTTATGGACTATGGATGCTGCCATTATACAGTAGCAGCAGCTTATGTACAAAATAAAGCATGAAGTCCTTTTGATTTTTAATCTGGTGAAGACAACTCTCTTTTATTACCAATTGATGATTTCACCAATTTTCTCTTCGTATTCCTTTGGTAATTTTTTGATTAGATGGTTAGGGTTAGTATAGTACTGCAACATATTAGCCCAAACGAGGGACTACACCTGGCCTGCTAACTTGCAACAGGTTAGGTAGTGCACCATCTGCCCAGTTGATGAGCATGTAGCTTCCAGGTCTCTGAGTGCTCTGTTACATGCTAGACAGGATCTAAAGACCATGCGCCTCTAAACTCAAGATATAAATTGAGTTTAAACAGCCATGTTAATGACGTATATGACTGCCAATTCTCGTGAATGTATGGATTAGGCATGGTCTTTTGCAATATCCCTAAGATCAGTGTATGGAGTTGCTTGACGTTCTTATCGTGCTTTACATGTCAAATGTACAGCTTCTCTCTGTGATACCTACTTGGTTGTCCTTCTGATGTGCTGATTGGTTTGCAGACCAGGTTTGAGTTCCATTGTGACGGGGTATCTGCCAAGTGTTATCCTTAATGGATTTATATACGCCATTCCCTTTGCAATGCTTGGAATGGCTAAACTAGCAGGTTATGTATCAAAGAGCAAGGAAGAGTTAAAAGCTTGTGACATGGTTTTCTACTTTCTAGTGGGAAATGTTTTCTTTTTGAGTTTGTTGTCCGGATCTTTGCTCGATGAAATAGGAGAATCAGTTACTCATCCAAAGAACGTCCCAAGTCATCTTGCTAGGGCTGTTTCTGCTCAAGTAAGGATAGCTCAATTCACTCATGCCCCTTTTTGCGTTTCCCTGGAGTTAGATTTCTTCTTATTGGCCAAAACCTGATAAATAATGAGGGAAAAACTGTTAATAAACTATAAAGCAAGCTACACTATTTTCCGTGGGCACATGGATATCCACTTAGTCATGATGTACAATTTTTACAGTGAAACATTGCACAACGTGTTGAAATTTAACATTAAGAAGTATTAAAAAAACCATAGAAGTCAAACTGGTCAAAGAAACCAACATGAAAGTAATGTTTCTTGTGAAAGATATCTGGGATTAGAGTTACACTGCATCTTCTCTTATTTACTAGTTGATTTGCCTAATCTGCACGAGTGTTGGTACTTTCATTTGTTTTATCAGCATTACGTGGCATCTGTTCTGTGGATGATGCACACAGCTAAATCCTTTCCTTCTCTTTCAGGGAGATTTTTTCATTACATACATGTTGACAGATGGGCTGTCAGGTTTTTCGTTGGAGATTCTTCAGCCTGGATTACTTCTGTGGGATTTAATTAAGTCACTCACCTATAGGCATGGGAAGGAGAAAGAACCATATCTTTATTCTCTACCTTACTTTAGAGTTATCCCTGTGGTCTCATTGGCGATGTTAATTGGAATGGTGTATGCCCTAGTTGTACCGTTGCTAGTGCCATTTCTCATTTGCTACTTCTGCTTGGGATATGTCGTGTATATAAACCAGGTTTGTTTTCTAATCATCCTCGTGTCCAATAGTTCATTATGGATTAATTGGTACTCCATCCACCCACTCACCCTTACACACGCACACTTATTCTACATGCTTATTCAAGCATGGGGATTCCTTGGTTGCAGCAACAAGAAAGTTTCACGTATGGTAAGTAATATCGTGAAGAGACTGGACTAAGTCTCAGTAGGCTTCATTTCTATGTGGGTAGTTTTCTCAATGAATTTGTTCTTCTGAAAGTTTTTGTCAAAATTAATGCTCAAATCTAGCTAGGCCTTCTGCATACAGAGTGGGTAGAATAAGAATCAATCGGTAGAGCTTTTGCTTGCTTTTACTTACGACCAGATGGCAAATCGGAGTTCGAACTGTGAAGTGTTTGAAAAGGTTCATATGCTGTTTAAAATATAGATTGTCCAGAATCGAAGAGTGGGTAGACAACATTGCAAACTTATGCTGTGATATATGTGCATGATTATGTGCACTTCCTTTCTTTCTCTGCTCTTTTGGGCCATCCATGTTATGCGTCATTAAAAGGTGTGGTTACTTTTGCACTGAGTGATTTTGTAGGTCTGGCTTATCAGTCGAGTGGGATAAGCTATCCTAAAATTAGAAAATGAAACAACAATTAGCTCCAGCAGTACTTTATTTGTGTATGAGAAGAGTATTTGATTTGTTCTAATTTCATGCTGCTCGCATATTGTAATCATTAGCATTTGCTTATCATTTTGCTTGGTATAATTGTTACTTGAGTTCTTTGTGATTCAGTTTGGCTTGATTTGTTGGTGTAAAGAATTGTAGATACGAATAATGAAACTCTTATCGCATACATGTGTTTCATGGCTTTGCAGATTACAGATGTGTATGCAGTTACATATGAGACCTGCGGAAAGTATTGGCCATACATTCATCACTACATTCTCATCGCAATAATTCTTATGCAAATCACGATGATTGGTCTTTTCGGACTAAAGTCAAAGCCGGCTGCTTCTATATGCACAGTTCCACTTTTGTTGTTCTCTTTGTTGTTCCATGGGTATTGCAAGCTTCGTTTCTATCCTACATTCCGCAACTACTCCATACAGGTGTTCATGCAGCTTTGCTGTTGCTATTTTTTTTATTATTCTGGTCTTCCTAATGTTCTGAACATGGATTTTCTAGATGTTTGTGCTAGCTTCACAAATTGGCTTTCCCTTGTTGTTTTTGGCCTTTTTATGCACTGGAGACTATCTATGTCTACTTGGTCCTTCAGTCCTATCTTATTAGTCTGCTACAGTTTGACTAGAAATGCTTTCGGATTCTGGATGCTTGTCAAAGTAGGAACTTGGACAGAAAATAAAGGAAAATATCTCATTAACGAGCAGCAATGGCTTACATGATCGCAGGAGTAAATCGGTGCAGTAGATTGGAATACTTTACATGTCGCTTTTCCTTATCTGCGGTTTCTATATAGCCTATCAGAGAAGATGATCAAACAGCCTGTTTGAGTTCTGTATCTTCTACAGGATATGTGCATATACCTTCGCATGAACATATGCATACATTATATAAAATTTCAGCTTTCCAACTATTTTGTTGACTATGGCTCCTGTTTATGGGTAATAGCTGGTTTTGTCATTACATTCGAGTTTCACACACGTCTTCCTGATATATCGGGTTATCACATGACTAGTTTTCTCGTGTTAGTTGCTTCACGCCCTAATTAGGACTCTTTCAATTCGTCTGTCGATGTTGACCGAAAAAACAAAAAAAATCGCCTGTGCACTATATTTACATGTATTTGCAGTGACATTGGCTCTCTTTTCTGAGTTATGCACACTATGGTTGTCCTGTGAGTTATTTACAAGTAGGATTCCCCACCCACACCTTACAAGGATTATTTTCTGCCCTTGCAATGGACAGGATGCTACTGAAACTGATGAATTTGATAAGAAGAGCAACCAGTTGGAACTGAGTTCAGAGATTGCAAAAGATTCATATTGTCCGCCATTTTTACGACCCATGAACCTTGCGGCATCAGAGTCAAGCTCAACGGAGCCGCTAGTGTCTACTTCTCGGTCTCCAGCTTGAGTATTTTCACTCTGCCTTTTCAATATAGCATTTTTTAGATCAAAAGAAGTTTTTTTTAAGTAGATTTCCTTTACGGAACTCTCCTTGTAGGCTGCACTCTATCCTGTTCCACTTGTTCTCATAGTAGTGACTGTTGGGGCGTCAGTTGGCAGAAAAATTAGGCGCCTAGATTGCACATAGATATAAAAGTTATTGTTTTCACCCTGAGTATTCGATTCAGACATTTCTTTTGCTTTGTGTTGCAATTCCATGCGAATCGGTAGATTTTTGGGGCCATATCCATATGCACTTGACCTCCACCCTATGCAAAAGATTTTTGGGGCCATATCCATATCCATATCCATATCCATATCCATATGCTACTGAAACTGATGAATTTGATAAGAAGAGCAACCAGTTGGAACTGAGTTCAGAGATTGCAAAAGATTCATATTGTCCGCCATTTTTACGACCCATGAACCTTGCGGCATCAGAGTCAAGCTCAACGGAGCCGCTAGTGTCTACTTCTCGGTCTCCAGCTTGAGTATTTTCACTCTGCCTTTTCAATATAGCATTTTTTAGATCAAAAGAAGTTTTTTTTAAGTAGATTTCCTTTACGGAACTCTCCTTGTAGGCTGCACTCTATCCTGTTCCACTTGTTCTCATAGTAGTGACTGTTGGGGCGTCAGTTGGCAGAAAAATTAGGCGCCTAGATTGCACATAGATATAAAAGTTATTGTTTTCACCCTGAGTATTCGATTCAGACATTTCTTTTGCTTTGTGTTGCAATTCCATGCGAATCGGTAGATTTTTGGGGCCATATCCATATGCACTTGACCTCCACCCTGTTATATGATATCTTCCATGCGGATTTGGCGACTGGTAGGATCTGGCATTAGTCAGGTTAAACTGCAGATTTAAAGCCTCGAATTATGAACAAACTCGAAGTACTGGCATTCAAAATTTAAGTGCCCTAATGACAGTTGTACACAACGTCTGACTTCTTGGAAGGGGCGAACACCAGAGCATTGGGTGGAGATAGTCTTTCGCCTCGACGTTCCTCGGAGTAACTTTCTGAAATATTTTGCACTTGTGGCTACATTTATTAGAATTTCTCCATGAGAAAATTGAGGAATGTCTTTTGCCAGATCTGGTTTCTTGGAATTCTCTCGTTTAGTTTGGTACAACGGAACAGGATGTAGAGATGGACTATATAGATCGATGCATTAGAAATTAGCTGTCTGGTGATGCCATGGCTAAACAGATATAATGATGACAGACACGAGAACTTGATTAGATGATAATGGCACAACGAATTAGGAGTTATGCACATGGCACAACGAATTAGGAGTTATGCACAAACAATTGCTTCGAGCACCCTGCAGAAGGTGGTGCGTAAATACATGAGCAAGTTTTCATATCAAAACAAGCACACACTTGGACAAGCGAGCACACAAGCAGCGAAGAATGAAACTTATATTTTCCCTCCAAGCAATGTCAACAAGAAATCTTTGTAATCTCCCGATGTATCGCCGATAACGGCGCTGTCTAGGCTGCCTTTGTATAAGTTATTGTATTCCCCTCTGACCTTCATCATGTCAATTTCAGCTCGGGTTATGATGGCTCTGGAGAGCGAATCTTCGTCTGTGCCGAGCCCTATTATTGAAGTTCTGACCACCTGGTGATATTTAAGGATCAAAGAACAAAACTTTTTGAGCACAAGCCTATTGAAGTATGCAGAGCCATTACACAAAAGGCACGCAAAGCTTCATACTAGAAAATCTAGCAGACATATTTAAAATATTCACAGGCTTTTTTTCACATTCCATGGCCTAAAATCGTTCAAAAGCCACAGGTCGTTATAAAAGCGTAAGCCGTTGTGGTTTTAGACATAACAGGAATACAGGGTGTAGTGGTTTACTGGCTTCTAAGAATTCCCATTTAACATAAAACCGCACCCATATTCAACACTCATGGGAACGTGAACTGACCTCAAAGCCAATGGATAATGCCTTTAATTATCATTATCAAATCTCACCCGATCATGTCTTTTAAGTCTTATGATTGGATTATATTCTCTTTTATGTCATCATAAATGATTGTCGTATCAGTAACACACTGACATCGGACGATTGGCAGCGGATTACCGCACTGACCTCTGCGAAGTGTCTCTCGGGGCAATCTAAGCAACATATTACCACTCTTAGCAGAGATTCTAGATCACCCTTCCCGCAGCTCTTGATATCCTGAATGATGCAAGACATCCTGATAAACTCCTCAAAACAAAAAAGGAAAAAGAAACAAAGGATTATGTGATAAGTTAGAAATGCAAATACTAGACCTGGTCAATAGGAGTCCCATAGTTCTGCTCGTAGCATTGGAAAGTTGCTCGGAGCTGAAAAATGTTCCTAGTGCCAAGAACCCACAAAACAGAATCTTGGTCCAATTGCTTGTTTTCGATTGCTTCATGCAGCAATGCTGCTTCTGAATTAGCAACATCCATATTTACCACTTCCTTATCATATCTAAAGGAGCTCACCAATCCTACAAGGATCTGCAGAAGCAGAGACATTGCAAATTATGAGGAAACTCTGAAATTGGAGCTGCCAGATGGAGGTAAACAGATACGAAGTCATATCGAGATGTAGAGTGTTGTCAATGCGAAAAACTTCCCACTTTTACTATACCCTTCAGTATGTACCGGACGCGCTCTTGGTAAGACTTAGTAGAACAATTCAAAGTTTGACTCAAACATCAGCTGAAGGCCATGGACATGCACCAGAAATGAAGCATTCACTAGATCAAACAGAACTAGTATTTCATATGTACTAAATTATATCTTCTAGACTAGAAGTTAGAATTATTTTGGGACCAGATAACAACTTTTAAGGTCTGTAATCAAGTTAAAAACAGCTAGCAACTGAATATCAGTTTACCATATCCCCTTCAGTTGTACGTTAACATTATGAATACAGTGATCTGACATTATTTTAGGATTATAGCTTTTCATATGGTTACTTGATGGCGATTTCAAAACAACATGCCAAACTGCTGCAGGTTTATACTTTTCCCTGAAAATGGCCAATGAATACAAATTTCTTCTGGCAAACGTGTTGTGCATGAAAGAAAAAAAGTTCGTTTCGACTGCAAAACCTACATAAAGATATTTAGCACCATCCTAAAGAGGCAGTGTCACCGCTAATCTAAGCATTTACCTTTCTGAAGGGCAAAGATATCGCCGACAAGATGTCTTCCTCGAGCGAGCAATCATAGAGTGCACAGTAGGCCTGCCTTACGGCAATCAGATGGTGGGGAGATGTCGCACATGCGATCTCAACAATCGGAAGTAAGTGGTTTAAGCCTTTCCTTTTAGTCTGCATGGCCTCCTTTGCCAATCTGGCGTCCCTCTCCGGAGGATCATATGTCCAGAAGATCACTGCTTTCTGAAAGAAACCAACCAATTCTCAACAGTCAATTTGCCACATCGGCAAACATCACTTCCAACATAAAACATGCTTGTCTTTAGTCACCATACTTATATTTTAGTCACTATTCAGAACCCGGCATCTATATCTTGGTGAAGGAGGTAAAGACATGAAGCCGGGTGGGTCGCTTGAGCATATCAAGTTATATGTATATATGAAAACGAACAATGCAAAGGACATGATTAGCGTACTCTGAAATCCCCAGAGAGCTCGGAATAAAGACTGTCGACGAGGGATTTGTTATAAAGCTGCTGATAAGTCTCCCTGATTAGCCTCCTCTGACTCGCATTCCTGTGTCCTAATATCCATATGATCGCCTTCTCATCGGTTCCCCATCCTACATCCACCAGCCAATCCTCAACAACGAATCGCACATAAACGCGTAAGCTAGGTCGAGAAGAAGCGCTTATCTCTGGGAACTATCACCGGAATCAATAAAGGAATGCAAGTCAAAGGAGGAACAATGCTAATCAGTGCACACCAGGGACGGCACGACACGCAAACACCCCAAACGGAAATACTTATCCGGTTGTTTTCTATCACTGCATGAAGTCAAAACTCACTAAGGAACAGTCGACGATGCAAAAACCACCTCAACCTCAACCTCAACCGGAAAAAAACGACAAGCAAATCAGGAAACACCGGAGCCGGAGAAGAACGAGAAAAAACACGCAACACGTCGGCCCAAAAAAAAAAACATATCGCCAGCGATGGAGGGAGAACCTTCGAAGGCCTTCCGGAGCCTCGCGCAGTCGTCGGACGGGGACGGGACGACGTCCGGCACCCTGAGCGTGGCCATCCCCGTCGCCGGCGAGAACCTCACCGGGGGACCTCTCGGGAAACAGCTGAAGAGGCAAGAGCAGCGGCTCCCGATCGAAGGGTTCAGCTTCGCTAGGGACGCACTGAGGCTCCTTCGCCGTCGCCGCCGTCGCCTCCTCCTGGCGCTCTTGTGCCGCAGCGTTTCGTTTTCGGTTTCGGTTTCGTCGTCTTCGCGAGCTGTTTCCTTCTTCATAGGCCTAACCGTCGCTGGAATTAAGGAGCTTTCTCCTCTCCTCTGAGCTGTTTCCTCTCTCTCTCTCTCTCTCTCTCTCTCTCTCACTTTTGATTTTTTTTATTCCGATTTCACTCCCCTTAAATGTGTGATCTTTTCGTCACGAAGGCCGCGATTACTTGATATTTGCGCTTTCCTCCCCCCCACCCCCACCGAGACTTTTGCAACGATGACCCTTCCTTTTGTGTTTATCCGAAAATCATCCTCTGGAGTTCGGTGCCTTTCTATTTCGCGCCACAGTTCGGGAATTTTGACGTCACGCAACTCCATCCTCGAGCAATGTGCAATTCTTTCGACCCATCTTTTATAATTCTCTCTTAGTATGTATTAATGGCGTTCCGTTGATGAATATCATGTGCTAAAATCGGTGACAGTGGCGGCGCGGTAGGCGATAGAATTCAGATCGTGAATAGGAATAACGCGCGCGTACATCATTTGCATTCGATGATGGGTCAAATACGCGATGATTATCTGCTTCAACATCACCAACGCATGTCAACTACCGAACGGTGTCAGCGTCGGATGTAATGTGGGTCGACTATTCGAGATAACGTAAGCTATGGTTCACTGGAGAGAAGATAATATGAGTTACAAGTCGGACATGGTGACGGAAGAACTATAATAAGGGTCGATGATGATGTGTTGGTTCACGCTTAATTTCATATTCATTAGATGTAAATATCTCGATCGACTAAATTACAGAGAAGGCGGTCGTCCCTATACTCATGGACGAGCCATCGTTGATGCACATTTGAATGTAAGTAAGTAACACCAAACGAGAGGATCCAACGCGACGATGATCATTGAAAGCTTCATTCTTCTGAGCTGTGTGTGAATGGATTCACCCCTTCGCCAAACTTAAATGCACGACCCAGAACCGACATGTTCGTATCCTCGTGTTTCAGCTGCGCTGCCGCTTATTCTGATAAAACCCTAAAAACAAGATCGTGTTCCACAACAACGGCCCCCACACGTTACATCTGTCCCACGAAGGGTGAAAGAAGTTATAGCTGAAAACGACAGTACAGATTGAATGCCCTGCAAATTTAGGTAGCATCCGCATCCACATCCACATCCACATCCGAGTGAAATCAATCCTGAGAATGAACCGAGCACTGTCCATGTCTGTGTTCACTCATCTCCTTCCCCATCTTGAGGCATGCAGTCCATGCACGTGAAAGACTTCATCAAATTACCCAAGTCTTGCTTTCTGCAACTATTGCGATGATGGGCACATCTGAAAGCTTGGTATGCATGCGTGTCCAGATATGCTTTGATTTTGTTGCTGGTCAGTGCTCGGATCAGCAATGAATCGTCTCCACATGGCCGGCCATGATTCTGCAGATTATCATCAGCTTGGTGGGCTCTCAAAGGGTCCCCCTTTTGTTTCCTTTCTTTCTTTGAAGTTATCAAAACAATGCTGCACAACACGTATTGCTCCATGATCACAAAGAATGATCCGGAAAGTAAATCTTTACGACCCATCTTTATACCCTAATATTTCATTAATCAGATTGGATTTGATCCTGATTTCATGACTTGGACAACGATGCTAACCTGTTTCATTCTCAGTTATTGCTCTTCCTTAGCTTTCTGGAAAGTTGGAACCCTCCATGCTCTTCTTTTTCTTTTCTTCCACATCTGGTTTGGCTAGCTCCCTGTATGGACAGGGTCATCAGACATCACTCGCTAGGCCCAGTACAATGAATTACACATTAAAGGGACAACCATGCGTGGATCACGCTTATCAGTTGACAGGACAAACCTCCTAGATGGGTTTTCACACCATCATCTGAACCAGATGTCACGCATCAAGAAACTTTCTATAGTTAACTAATTTGGTTTCGCAGTAGAAACGTATCATGTCTGCAATGTCTAGTTCAGACACAGCTCATATCAATCAACCTTAGCTGTAGAGAAACCAGTTCCATTCAAAACTCATCCTAGTCAGTACTTGTCTTCTGCAGATGCAACGACAATAGGACGAGGTATAGGAACTTTTACTGAATCTTTGGGTATTGCAAATGGCAATGTGCATGGAACTTTGGTGATACTAGTTGGTCTCTATGTTCACCAGGAAAGAACGGCCTAGCCTATTCATATGGGTTCAATCACCAATATATGGGATAATTACCAAAAGAGTTATAAATTTATCGTACCGATGTCATCTCTACTTTTTTATTAAGATAATTTAATTATAAACCTTTTAACGATTTGCCTTAGTAGTTCTTTCAACTAATTTTGATCAGAAATTGTTGATGTAGATGCTGACTATCATACATGATATGGTTATTGTTCATGTGTATAATTTTTGTAATTTTTTCCTTTTAAAAAGGAATTTTAAAAAATGTAAAAAGTTATCCACGTCAGCATTGGCAATACCACGTAGGACAGCCGACGTCCACGTCAACGATTCCGGCTAAAAATGGCTGGAAAAATTACATTGACAACTAGTCAAAAAATTTAGGACTAAATTAGTTAAATTGAAAAGTTTATGATCGAATTGGCATTCATGCAACATGCTCAGGACTTTTTTGGTAATTTTCTCACCGATTTATGCATGAAATGTATCTTTGCCTCTGTCAGAGACATTGTACTTCTTTTTAACCTCAGCCAAACTACCTCCTTACTAAACTACAGACTCTTACAACGTTAACCCCTAGACGGGTCCAGGCTACATTCTAGAAAGTTGGGTCCATACATCAACGACCGTCGATGTCACATTTATCTAAAGATAATTATAACGTGAGACACGTGGTGCCCAACCCATTTCCATAATGTCGGCTCAACCAACATCTCAGCTATTATTGCACGAGAGAAGATAGGCGTGGTGGACAAGGCATGGTCGTACGGTGGGCCATTTCCATCGTTTAATTCGCATCTTCCTTCGTCATAAGAAGACAAGGAAAAATCTGGTACCATACATTGGGCCCCCTGATCTTGATGTGCCTCCAAATGCAGGCCACACGTTCCATCAGGAACAAAACAAATAGAAGTGTGGACTTATGAGGCTCGAGTTTCCCATCTTAGCGATATTTATACGTCGTTTCTCCGAAATGTAAATAAAAAGAAAGATTGAATCGAACGGTGTCAATTGACTAATACGGGTACTTCGACATTGAGAATTGAATGCTGCCGTTCATTATCTTGCTGTGCACAGTTAATGCACCGGCGTTACTCATTGTTCTTCCCACAAAATCAAAAATTGCCTTGCGTTGATTGTGCCCATTATCAACGAGTACGTGAGAGGAAATTAAGACACGTGAACTGAAGGTCCTAGCTACGTAAAATTCAATCGATAGCAAGAGAAGTAAGTTTTACTTAGACAGAAGTGCACCATCGAGTTTGAGGGTCCACATGAATCGGAATCTTCATTTCGGGTGCACATTAGCAACGATATAAAAGACGAGGGGGGCAAACCGCAAAATTCGCCAACCCGGGGGGCCGAACTGCGAATTCGCTGAAGTACGGGGTGGGGGGGGGGGGCATCACCACAGCCCATTCAACTAGTCCCATTAATCCCTAGCCTTTTCGTGCTAAGAAGCAACCTTCATTAACAATATCTCAATCTCAACAAATTTTGCAACTCCCTCGCTCATTTAATAACCTCTTAATTAAACATACAACATCGGTTTCATCTTTCGCTGCTGTAAAAAAAAATAAAAAAATATCAAATCCCAAAAATTGGAAATTCCTTTTTTCGGGATGACGAAAATGACCTTGTGGGACCCTATAAATGTAGCAGCGAGCCAGCATGAAGATGATCGTCATTGCATGATCAAAATTCGGACCCCGGGCACCACCAAGAAAGCAAAGCAAGGGAGACACGATGGCTCAGTCCGATGAACTCGAAGCTCTCACCAGAGCCTTCTCAGGTCTCGTCCGTTCCCCGCTCTTCGCATTCGAATTCTCGGCAGATGTTCGAATGTTCAAAGGATCGATCGCCGAAATGATCGCTTTTCCGCTTGCGGTTTGATCCGTTGTTCTTGCCGGGTGTTTGTCCAATGTGTTCAATTTGTCCGATGTTGTTCTTCCTGGTTTTTTCAGGACATGGAGTTGATGAGGGGACCCTGATCGCGGTGCTGGGGAAGTCGCACCCCGAGACGAGGAAATCCTTCAGGAAGGGGAACCCGCACTTCTTCAAAGAGGACGAGAGGAGCTTCGAGAGGTGGGATGATCACAGGATCAGGCTCCTCAAGCGCGAATTCATGCGATTCAAGGTACTCGAGTTCTTGGTGATGCCATCACTTTCCCGTGGCATCTCTTTCTATGCATTTGCTTCGTATGATCGCGCGGCATCCTAGAGTCCCACTTCTGTCCTAGTGAAATCTTTATTGGCCGCAACGGCGATGAGATTCAATTGTTCGAACAATTGAATGTCTGTAAAAGGATGACTTGATAGCTTTTCTTGTTTCTGAGAGATGGGAGTACATTGAGAATGCTGGGGATAACTTGAAAACATGATTTGATTATTTTCTGGGATGGGAAAAGAGCACAGTAGCGGCAAATTCAGAATTTTGACATGTGCTCTGGCAAATTTGTGCCCGAATATAGCTGCAAGAAAAGGTATACGGATGATTTGCTCTGGCCATGAATTGCTTGAGAAACTAACTGCTGTTAATTGATTTGATGGTTGCTTCGATGAATCTCAGAATGCCGTGGTGCTCTGGGCCATGCATCCTTGGGAAAGAGATGCGCGTCTCATGAAGGAAGCCTTGACAGAAGGTCCAGATTCTTATAATGTCCTTATAGAGGTCGCCTGCACGAGATCGTCGGAAGAGCTGCTGGGAGCAAGAAGGGCTTACCACTCCCTCTTTGAGCACTCGATCGAGGAAGACATCGCTTCCCAAGTCCACGGCCCCGATTGCAAGGTGAGCAAATGCTTGGACCTGTGAAAATTGGAACATGTTCATAGCATCTAGCTGAATCTGAGTTGTTTCTGATAAAAAAAAAAAAAAAAGCAGCTATTAGTGGCACTAGTCAGTGCATATCGATATGAAGGGTCATGGCTCAAGGAAGATACCGCGAAATCCGAGGCAAAGACACTTTTGAATGCCGTCAAGAGCGGTGAAAAGAGTACCCAGGATGAAGAGGTCATAAGAATACTAACGACGAGAAGCAAGCCCCATCTCAAGGCAGCCTATAAATATTACCAGGAGATCGGCGGCAGTAACCTTGATGAAGTAAGATATTCGAGTCTTAGCAACGTAAGCACTTTTGAAAGGGTTGTTTGTTTGATAAAAGTACTGAATTTCACACCCTGTTCTTCTCTGTCTCAGGATCTTAAATCTGACTCAAGACTACAAGAGACGGTGCAATGCCTATGCACTCCTGAAAAATATTTCAGCCAGGTTATAGTTCGCCCGAGGCAATTGCCACTGCAGTTATGTGTCCACATATGCATTGAATTGAACCTCCTGCTTTTGATTTCAGGTTTTGGATTTGGCATTAAGACCTGATGCAGACAAAAGTACGAAGAAGGCAGTGACTAGAGTAATCGTCACCCGAGCCGATGTCGATGTAAAGGAGATCGATGAAGAGTTCAGCAAGATGTACGGAGTTCACTTGTCCAAAAAGATTGAGGATACAGCTAATGGGAACTACAAGGAATTCTTGCTCACCTTGATAGCTAAAGGAGACTGATCCTGATAAAAAGAAATCTACTGGATTGATTGAGAATGACTCGACTTTCAGTCCTGAGATGTCGATGTGGTCGGGATGTTCCCCGATCTTGCTTTGTTCCCTTCTTGTGCTTCCATGTGCTTGTACCTGTCTTTTGTATCCTGACGAAGAGCCTAATAAAGTCCGGAGCCGGAAACCCTTTTGAGTAGGTTTTCAGTTTTCACTGAAAAGTGCGTGAATTTGCTTGGACAACTTCGTCTGCAAAAGACTTATTGCCCTGCAACTGCAACTTGTGTCCCTAATACACATGCAAAATTGCAAGCTGCATCGTAGGAGTCCAAGACAAGAAACAAGAAGAGAGTTTGGCAATCCGCTACGTACCTTTCCTGGTCGGAAAAGGGAAAGAGTGAACCACTTCCTTAGTAACCTTTGAGAGTCAATGGCAAGGTCAGCTTGAGATTGTGATCACAACTTCCTCACCATTCTACTTCTACCATGAAGAAAAAAGTTGATTTAGATCATAGTCTCAGATCTCAGAGTAAGTGGATGAAAAATCAAAGATATGCTCGAAATTTTCCTCTGCGAAATAACGGGTGTTTGAAAGTGAAGTAGGTGTAATGAGCTTAAGCGTTCGTTTTGCCAATCAGGAAATAAAAAGAGAGTAGAAAGCGCAAAGGAAAGAACAAATGGCAAGCGATATTTAACGATTGAAACTTAGATATTTAGAGGAAAAAAAACTTGGATATTTATTTCGGAAAAGACCCGATAAGGTCAAGATCCGTTGGATTGAAATTGAATTTTCGACTTTGAAATATGGTTTCAGTCAAATAATTTGAACAAGAAATCCATAATCAAATATGTATTCACGGGTCGTCGTACATCGAAATTCTAAATATATTCTCATATTTATGATTCAATAGAGAAGATATAATATTTTCTCAAGATAATATCTTCTTGGTCAACATGGTAAAAAGTAACAAGAAGTTAAAAGGCAGGGTCGATGACTAAGAAATTGAATATTTTAAAAGGGGTGGAAATAGTGCCAACAATCATCTCTCTTGGCCTCTCCTGTTTCCTCGTGCATAGTTCCCACTTCTCAAAGATATCAGGACAACAATTAAGCGACAAAAAAAAAAAACACACTTGTAATAAGCCATTTTTGTTTTTTTAATTGTTGCATGTTAAACACATGTAATATGACACACATTATCAAAGTAAAAAAAAAAAAAAGGAATGAGAGATAGGATATAAACATATGGAAACCTATTCCTCTCACTTGGACGCAGTGTAAAATGATTTCTTTCGTGCCAGAAGGAAAATTCGTTTTTCCAAATCTAAGCTTATAGTTTATAGTTAATGAAAAATACTTTTTGTCAACCGACTAGTTTTTCGTGAGTCATAAATCTGCCGCGTTAACCCATCGTTTAAAATTTTTCTCGACAACCGAAAGATGAGAAACTCTCAAGTGTGAGTTGCTCGAGCTGAGTGTCTCGAGTGAGATTTCTCCAACCGATGGAAGACTTCGGAGGACGAGAGACTGAAGACCAAGCGCAAAATCAAAGATCCTCGAGTGAAATAAAAGGAAGACTTTTTTAAGAGTAAGAGTAATTGAAGAACGTCAACCCTAATTACTACAATTTGTACCCAAATTTCAAATTCTGTGAGATATCATTTGAGCTGACATGAAAATTCATTTCTAAAAGATGTCTTCTTGGATATGAAATTGGAGGAAAAAACTGTAACATTCCGAATTTTGACCCATTTTTGAGATTTATAAAACGTGTAATTCGTCAGTGTGCTCGTAATAAAAATCTCGTCCAGGAACTGATCACTCATGGTTATTGTTTTTAAATTAGAGATTTCGCTAGAATCGCACTCGATCGAATTTGGCAGTTATTTAGAGCGCAAACTTCGATGTCAAATTTCTCGGGTTTCGGGACAAAATAAATTGGGCGATGTCGATATTATCATGGCCAACGTCGATATTGCTAGGAATAGAGGAAAAGTGAAATTTTGACCGGGTACAAATTTGGACTAGTAGACCTTCCTCAGGGTAGTTTGTTTTAATTATTTTGCCAATTGTTCCTTATTACATTCTAGGATTAATTTGGACCATATGATCGTTTTCAGATTTGAAATCGGACCGTTGGATCGCGCTCAAGTGCGCGTTGACTCTCTCTCTTTCTCTCTCTCTCCCCTTCTGCCGCGCCGAGTTTCCTCTGTCTCGCACGTTCCCCCTTGCGTCTGCTCTCTCTCTCTCTCTCTTCCTCCTCATGCAAACGTTCACTCACGCACTCATGCACGTACGCCCTCTCTAACCATGCAGACCTGACCTTCTCTCTCCTCTTCTTTCTCCCTTTCTTCTTCCTCTCTCTCTCTCTCCCTCCTTTCCTTCTCTTCTTCTTCTTCGTCGGTCCTCCCTACGCCTGACTGCCACCCTTGCGCCTCCCCAGCTCGCTCGTCCGCCACTCACCAGACTGACCTCCACTAGCCACCGCCGCGTTGCCGCCTCGCTAGCCACCACGCCGTTCACCCCACCGCTCGCCCCCGACCAACTGCCTCTCTCCTTCGCGCCAACCCAGCTCGCTTGACCGCCGCCTCACCTGTCACCGTCCGCTCGCCCCCGATGCCGCTGTGCCGCCTCGCAGCTGCTGGTCTAAGCCTCGCCACCCCCAGCTCTCTCCCTCTCCTTTGCGCCAGCTTGTCGCGCCCGTTTGTCGCCGTGCCAGCCATGGTCTGGCACTGCCTAGCCGGCTTGGCTCCCCTCAGCCACCACCTCTGCTGCCCAGCCACGCCGCCTCCACTGAAGCCCCAACATAAACCTCCCCCCTTACTCTCCTCCTCCTCCCCCTCCGCAGCTCTTTCGGCCTTCGTTTGACGCCACCCACCCCGACCGTTGCTGCGTCAAACAGTCGCTCGCCGTCACGTCGTCGTTGCCACCAGCTCGCTGGGGGCCAGCCTAGCCCGCTAGTTCGTTGCCCCCAGCCGACCAGTCGGCCAGCTCGCCCAGGCCATGCCTGGGTCGTGGTTGCGTCACCCGGGGCGTGCCCACCGCTACGCCCATGGCTGAGCCGTGGCTGAGGACTGTGCCCATGGCCGAGCCCCGCACCCTCGTTTGTGCCGAGTTCAACACTGTTCACTCGAGCCATTTTAGGCCCGAGTCGATTTTTCCCAGGCCAAAACTTTGTAAGTGATATTCTAATCCCTATTTAGTATAATTGGTACTATTAGACTCGTTTAGAGATTAATTAGAATTAATTTAATGACTAAATTAGAAAATAGATTAGTCGGTTAGAATATGATTAGTGTGTGGATTATATGGTGAGCGGTAAATTAAATTATAGTGATCACGTGGCTAATTAGGGCGTGCTAAATGACCGGATTGTTGTGGTCCGTGTGGGTGAAATTGAGGATCGTATATGATCGGTTTAGATGTCAGATGTGTGAATTAGTGTGACAGGCTCGTGGCGTGACTGGAATTGGCATGATGTGTTGATTTGCGAATTATGATGAGGTGAGTGTGTCTTGAGTGTGATTGGCATGATTGTGAGAATGACATATTGTGTTGTAGTGCATGTGCATGTGAAAAAGCCCGAATTGATTGGAGGGCTGCCAACTTGAAGCGTGGTTACGCGGGTGTGGCGAAAAATGCATGACTAGACCTGAGGCATAGTTACACAGATCATTGGAAGGAGAGAAATGTCCTGAGGTGTGGTTACACGAGACCGAGCCCGACTTGATTTGAGGACTAAGCCTGAGGCGTAGTGGTGCGGGCTGTGAAATGGGGCCTGAGACGCCGTGGCGCGGGTCGTATGAAAAGACCTGGGAGATTGTGGAAAGTTGTTCGGCCACGCTTGCAATTTAAGTGTCATTAAATTGATTAAATTGACTGATTGATTGGATGATTGAATTGGTTGAATTAATCGAGTGCTATTGTGGCTGGCGTTTGAACGATTGCAATATGTTATTGAATTATTGTTACATTACTATATTTGACTGATGTGCAGAGCCGGCATGCGTTTGATGGCGAGATAAGTATTATGAGATCAATTTTTTATGTTAGGAGTTAGATTGCATGTATTATTTGTCTGGGTACGCATTGGCCTACGTGGGGTTTAGGGTATTACTTATTGAGACTCGTTATTACGGTTATTATATAACCATTTCAGACCCCGACCGTGAGGATGGCAGGAGCGCCCATGCGTTTTGGGATCCCGCATTGCATAGAGCGATCGGTGATCGATACCTCATAGGGAACGGAGAGACTTACATTAGGTATCTTACTACTGTCTGCGTCGACGTAGGCGAGTATCATTTTCAAGCCCATCAGTACTTGGGTTGGTGTTTCCGAGACTCGTCCGGTTTTACGGACCTCTTTGATCCTTGACATCCTGTTTAACAGGTTAGGGCAGTGAGACCCTCAGCCAGCCGACGGGGAATTGGCGAGCTCCGAAGCCTCATTCGGGGCGAGTTCTAGTTTAGGTCGTAGGCCGACCATTTGGGAGATGGACGAGCCGAACCCGATGGATGAGGAGCTAATGGACTGGAATTCCAACCCGGAGTCGATGGAGTTGGATGGAGAACTAAAACCTATGGAGCAAGATTCGGAGCCAAAGGAGGACGAGCCCGCGGGGGAGCCCACAGATGCCAAGTCCGAGCCAGATTCCATGGACTCTGAGGACGAGCCCTCAGACAGCTCTTCCTAGTCTTCGGGATCCGACTTGGACTGGGTGCCGTAGGGTTGAGCCAGCCGTAATCCTAACTTAGTGGGACTGACACTTTTTGATAGGAGTTCTCCTTAGTTTTAACACCCGACCGTTTGAGTCACGTGCCTCTTTTAATGTTAGTGGCTTCCTGACCCGCTTTTGGTTTATATATATTTATGTATTGAATATTGTAAGTCTTCCCTGATTTTATTGTAAGAATATCTGTTTATGACGTTATGGCTATCCTTGGTCATTATTTTTATTATGTACGAGTGTCGATTGCTTCCGCATGTGTATTATCCTTTAATTTGGGCTTGGGTCTGCGACGCGTTCTGGGATGTCGCGTTCACTACGATCGTGGGTGGGATGTCGCAGGCTCGGCGGGATCCGGGGCGTGACAAAAACTAGAGCAATGATATGGAAATGCCACATCACTAATGATGATTTTGGACTAAGGGTTCGAAGACAAATATGGAATCAACTAAAAGTTGGTGATTTTTTTTTATGAGACCAAAAAAAGTTTAAATATAATTAAGATTGGATCTTAAGTTGGTAGTTTTTTTATGAGATAAAGAAAAGTTAATAATAGAATTGGGATTTGACTAAAGTTGGAGGGCTTTTTTCAAGACCAAAAAAAATTAAGGGTAAAATTGGAATTGGAACTAAGTTGGGGGTTTTTTTTTTTTTAGGGTTTTAGGCCCATAAAAAGTGAAAAAGGTGTAATGAGCTTGGATCTGTGTTTCGTAATTCAGGAAGAGAAACATAAAATGCTCCTGGGAAAGAACAAATGACGAGCAATATATAGTAATTGAAACCTGCAAGTTTATTTAGGAAAAGACCCAATAAGGTCAAGATCGATTAGATTGAAATTTAACTTTGGACTTTAAAAAATGGTTTCGCTTAAATTATTTGAATAAAAAAATATGCAATTAATGGGATATCTATAAGGCTGCGTATGACAACCATTCTATATCCAGAATCTGATTCTGGGCAGAAATGATTCTCTTTTATTTTGTAACTAGAAATAATTTCTAAGCATTTGAAAGCGTTTGGTAACTACCCAAAATTTTTGTTCTTAGAATAAAAAAAAAATAAAAATGCGTTTAGTAATTACACAAAATTTCTTTTTATTAATAACATTTTGAATTTTTTAATATTTATTTCTTTTATTTCTTTTTATTTCTTTCTTTCCCCTTCCTTTGTTGGCCATGGTCGGCCGCCGGTGCCGGCGACTGGCCACAGGCAAGGGCGGCAAAGGGCCGGCGAGGGTGTCGCCGCCCTTGCCGGTGGCGATGGCGAGGTCGGCCTCGCCACCTAGATTCGTCGCCTGGGTGGCTACGGCGAGGCCGGCCTCGCATTGGCTGGGCGAGGTTGCGAGTCGCCTTCGTCCAGGCGGCGAGGGCCACGACGCCCTCGCTGGCCTTGGCCTGTGGCCGGTCGTCGGCGGCTGTTGGCAATGCTCGACGGGTGGTGGGGCCGAAGAACAATAACAACCAAAAAAAAGGAAAAAACCAAGAACAATCGGTTTTGAAAAAGTTGTTCCCGAATCAAGAAGTTACTTTTTTTTTTATTCTTGATTCTATTTCAAAACTGATTATAGGTACAATTTTTTGCAAAATTATGCCCGGACACAAAAAATTTAACAAACAGATTTCTGTTCACAAACTGATTTTAGGAACAAAAGAACAGAACCAATCATTATTTAGCAAGTTGCCAAACACGCCCTAAATTGCCTTCAATAGGAAGTCTCCAATCTCCTCTGTAGCCTTTTGTCATTCAAAAGATCGTAGCATTGATAACGATGGACAACCGTCCCTCCTATCAAAGCGATAAAGAAGACGGAGAAGAAGATGACATCTTGTTGGGCAGCGATGATGACATTTATGTTATGAAGCCGATGAGAAAGACCGTAGAAACAACGGCATTACCCTTGATTAGGATGGTAAGACAAGGCAACAATCAAGTGAATAGAGAGACAAACTTGTAACCTCAACTATTAAAAGGTGGAAGTGCCTCTTTCTTATTCTGTACGTGTATTGTGCAACATTGTCAAAAGGTATATATAAACAGCAACTTAAATACTAGGAAAGGGAATGGAGTAAATAGAAAGAGAATGGAGTCGATGAATTGCTGGTGGTTGTGGACGCTGCTTAAGTCCAGGTCCTCTCCAGGGGGGCTTATTTTATATCAACAAGTGCTTCCCCGATTACTTCGTCGGTTGTTTATTCCTATCCAATACACGTATTTTCGACTTTCAAGATATCGATCGGTTACACATGACACAAGAAAAATTAATGCATTCGGCGCAACATGATATACCCTTTTTTCCGATTACTCATCGGATGCCGCCCTTCTTATTATTTGAGTAATTCACGATTTTAAATATTCGATATACTTTTCTTTTGGATTAAGTATGTATAAAGGGATTACCTTTAACATTTCTTTACCAAACGATGATGGTCGAAGATTCGAACGAGATGTGCAAGTGCAAACACCAAATCCCAAAGCGAAAAAAAGTTGAGATTTGGACTACCGTTGCTTTTTCGCATGACTAGTCAGAAAGCATTAAAGGCAAAAGAAGAGCATTATTGATTCGTCAAATTGTCCGCGCATGTGCTTATTGACTAAGACTTGCGATCCTTCCTGCCATTCTGCCCACTCTCCTTTGGCTACCAACTTTGTCTTCGTCAACAAAAAATTGCGAAGAACGCAACGTTCAACCGCATGGATTCCATTCACTGGTTAGGCACCCTGATTCGAATGCGGCAGATCCCGTGCTCGAATCACGCATTTCAACGGAGTTTGGGATTTTTGCGATTTGGGAAACGCGATATCCCGCCTTCCGTTGTGGTCTTACGCGGCTTAAGTAACGTTGAGAGAAAATGTTTTCCGTGGGTCCTTTGGTATGAACAAATCGGACGAGAAAAAGTGATTTAACATGGTTCGCACGAGTTAATGCCTATATGAATATGACGAATCCCAACACACTGGAAGACAGAAAATAAGAAAGAGCACAAAACGGGGAGCACTGTCTATTTAGAAAAGCGTTAAGGCCTGTTAAGACCGATTCGCAAAATTGATTCATATCGAGTGATGTGTCGGGTTACTGTTAACATTTGCGCATGTCTCATTTATTTAAATGGTCGCTTAGAGATGGGCGATTATTTAGTAACTCGATCGGATTTGAATAACACCAATTGATTTTGTGCCCTTATATTTCCTTCGCAATAAACTCACCACTAGTACCGCCGAGTCGTCTTTTCTCGTGGACTCCGATTTGCGTTTCTTTTAGGTAAAATCCAAAAAGAAAAGAAAAGGAAAGGAAAAGACATCCCCCGAAAAACATTTAATCAAGAGAAAATTTCAATTAAGGACCCCAAGTGGGGTCAAATTCTCAAAAAAGGACCCAAAGTAAACAAGGTGTTAAATAAGGGCCCGAAGTGCTCAATCAGTCTAAAATAAGGACCTGAAGTACCCAAAAAATCTCAAATAAGGACCTGGGTCCCCGGCCGGCGAAAAAGCTACTGTTCCGGTGCCGAAACAGTAGCTTTTTATTTATTTTTTAACTTTTTCGTTTTTTCTTTTCTGTTTTTTTTTTTATTTTCCTTTTTATTTTTTTTTTCTTCCTCCGCCCGCCATAGTCGAGGCCGGCGGAGGTCGCCGGCCTCAGGCGAGGGCTCGACCTTGCCGGCGTCGGGCGAGGTCACCCTCGCCTGGATCCGGCGAGGTCGAGACCTCACCGGCGTCGGGCGAGGTCGCCCTCGCCTGGATCCGGCGAGGCTCGACCTCGCCGGCGTCGGGCGAGGTCGAGCCCTCGCCCGATCTGGCGAGGCCGACCTCACCCGACGCCGGCGAGGTCGAGCCCTCGCCTGGATCCGGCGAGGCTCGACCTCGCCGGCGTCGGGCAAGGTCGCCCTCGCCGCACCGGCGAGGGCGACCTCGCCCGACGCCGGCGAGGTCGAGCCTCGCCAAATCTAGGCGAGGGCGACCTCGCTCGACGCCGGCGAGGTCGAGCCCTCGCCTGAGGCCGGCAACCTCCGCCGGCCCCGGCTATGGCCGGCGGAGGAAGAAAAAAAAATAAAAAGGAAAATAAAAAAAAAAGAAAAGAAAAAACAAAAAAGTTAAAAAAAAATAAAAAGTTACTGTTCCGGCACCGGAACAGTAGCTTTTTCGCCGGCCGGCGGATATTTTGGCCGGCCGGGGACCCAGGTCCTTATTTGAGATTTTTTGGGCACTTCAGGTCCTTATTTGAGACTGATTGAGCACTTCAGGCCCTTATTTAACACCTTGTTCACTTTGGGTCCTCTTTTGAGAATTTGACCTCACTTGGGATCCTTAATTGGAATTTTCCCTTTAATCAAACCAGCACATATTAAACTCTGCTTAGCAAGAAATTGATATTCTTCAACCATAAAACCAATGAAATAGTCAACAATTTGTCGAGCCGTTCCTCGTTACCCTAAAAAATTAAAGAAAGACTCAAAAAAAAAAAAGAGAGAAAGTACCATATAATATAATATGAACAAAGTTGAATTAGTTAATTAAAAAGAAATAAAGAAAAGAAGAAAATTCAAAAGCAAAAAAAAAAAGGGGAAAAAGCCCACGTCACGCACGGAGGGCGAAGATGCAAAGCAAAGAAAAAGCCAGAGAGAGCGAGAGAGAGAGAGAGGGAGAGAGAGAGAGAGGTAACCACGATGATGTGAGAAATTCGAGCCTCAGCAAACGTAATTTGTTCGGGGTGTGGTTTATACTCCTTATCGATAGCAGGTACATGGGTCTCGCTCTCCGGTGAGCTGGTGGGGGTCGAGAGCTGCTTTGGTGGGGTTGGAGGGGCAGTGCCTCTGCGATGCCAGAAAACTTTTATAGTTTGGGTCCATATTTTATTAGTAGTTTTGATTTTGATTCGTGAATAGTTACCGAGTGTGTATATATAACATATTTTCGTTGTAGTTGAGAGTCGTAGCAGGGAGCTGGGATGTGCTAAATGTAGCGGAATGCTTTTATGAATGTAGCCCTAATTTACGAGTAAATCCAGATAAAATCTCGTGTCTCGATTTTTTCTCTTTGCTTGCATTTATTCTCTATCTTGTTGTTTTTGTGGGTATAATCTTAACGATAAAGTCCGGAGCCAAAAACTGATTTTCATTTCTGAGAATTTGTTTGGACAACTTCATCTGCAAAAGACTTCTTAATTGTCCTGCAACCCGCAACTTTTGCGCCCGGAACACATGCGAAAATTGCGAGTTGCATCCAAGGAGTCCAAATTCCGCAGCCAAATGAAGCTTCCGTGTCCCACAAGCTAATTCATCCACTTTGGCCCAAGACAAAGAAACACGAAGAGATTTTAGCCATCCGCTGCCTTTCCTGGCCAGCAAAGGAGAAAGGGAGAACCAGCCACTTCCCCTAGCAACCTTTGAGAGTCAATGGCAAGGTCAGCTTGAGATTAGTGCAGATAAGCTCCGGGGTAGTTCAATTGTTCCGCAACTTGTCGATGAGACTCATTCAATTGGTCTCGGCATAATCTTGACCGAAACGGTCGATCCGGATAAGCAACCATCTGCAAACTTTCCTTAATGTTCTCGGAAAAGTGAGGAGCGAGCCTAAACTTCCTCGCTTCGAGCCTCCCTTCTTCCTATCGTGCGGAGAAGCTCGAGAAACAATCCGCGGCCATTTAGTTTGTCGACGGGCGGGCAGACCAAACGGTATCGATGGCTCGTCAAGAGCAGACATGGCATTATTCGACTGTCTTTTCTTCTGCTTAAGAAGTTGAAAAGGCAAGCATTGATTATTGAGAAAGATGTGTAGTGGTTGTGGTGGTGCTTCATCTTTAGCTTCGATCGCTTCTAATGGGTTAGAGCAATAGGTAGAATTAAATATAATCTTTCGGAACTCGAATACTTTCGTTCCCCAATTTGGAGAAAATCTACAACTTATTGTGTATTCATAAATGGTCATAGATCCAAATTCCCAATATTCTCTATTAGCCTTTGTGATACAAAAGACGAGAGCATCGACAAAATTAACAACCATCTTCTCCGGGCAACGCGACGAGGAAGTGGAGGACAGGATGACATCTTGGTGGAAAGTGGCGAGAGCATTTATATTATGAAACCGATAAAAGAGACGGTAGAAACGTCGCGATTGCTCTTGGTTAGCAATCGACATGGTCAGATAAGGCGGCGATAAACCAAAGAGAAAACTTGTAACCTTGACTATTAAAATGCGAAGGAGCCCTGTTTTTTGTTTTTCTGGTAACTCCGAGGGGGTCGTATTGACAAGTGCTTCCTCAACCACTCGCCGGATGTTATTTGTAATTTGTAAGAAAATATTTCCTCTACATGCATTCGGCATCTGATAATACGTCCTTTTCTTGATTACTCAACGAATGCCCTCCTCCTTATCATACGTGTAATCTGCGACATTCTAAATATTAAGGTTGTTCTCTTGATGAAGTACACGCACGAAAGGGGACACTTCCAACGTTATTCTTCACCGAGCGACGATGGTCGAAGGTTAGAGCGAGGGAGGGACAAGTGACGGTATCGAGAATCCAAAAGTGAAAAGAGGTAGAGATTGGGACTACTGCTGCTTTATCGCATGGGACTCCACAGAAAGCATTAAAGGCAAAACGAGAGCATCATTATGGATTCGTCAAAATGTCCGCGCATGTGTTTGCTGACTAAACCCCCTGCGATCCCGCCAGCCATCCCGTTCTGTCCACTCTCCTTTTGCTACCCCGTCTCGATCTGTCTTCGTCAACAGATTATTGCGAAGAATGTAACGTCCAACCGCATGGATTCGGTTCAATGGTTAGGCATCCACTTCGAATGCGGCGGATCTTGTGCTCCGATCACGCATTTCGGTTGGGGGATCGGGATTTCGCGATCCGGGAAACGCGACGCCCCCGCCTTCCGTTATGGTTTTACGTGGGTCAAGTAACGTCGAAAGAAAACGTTCTCCGTGACTCCTACGGTACGAAGAAAGGCCGATAGCTCTAAAGTTCTCCGGCGAGAAGCTTGGCGGGCCCCCAATGAGTCCACCCGAAGAAAACCCGACATAAACCCCCTTATCGAGGGGAATTTCGAGCTCCCTACTTTATTACTTAATGAAACGCCGCCCTCCTTGTCATATGTGTACTTCACGATTTCAAAGATTGGGATATACTTTTCTGTTGGGTGAAGTATGTGTAAAGGGGGATACTTTTTGACATTCTTCACCCAACGACGATGCTTATAGGTTCGAACGAAATGGGGCAAAGTACAATGTTCAGAATCCAAAAGCGAGATTGGTGAGACGGATACTCCTGCTGCTTTTCGGCATGACCACTTAAGATAGCATCAACAGCAAAAGAAGATCATCATTATTGAATGATTCGCCAAAACGTCCGCGCATGTGTTTGCTGACTAAAACTTGCGATCCTTGCTACCATTTTCTCCACTCTCCTTTTACTTTACCACCTTTTGTCTTCGTCCGCAAAAGGGTATTTGATCTCCCCCTCTCCTCCATTTTGTCGCAAGGCATGGATAGCACTAGCACAGACCGGCCATTTCTACTTTGGCATCTTTTCTCTCTCGTTTGACTTCCCACCTTTGTCGTCCGCATGGATTCGACACCGATGGTTAGGCACCCGATCCGAATGCGGCGGATCCCGTGCTCGAATCGCGCATTTCGAAGGGCGATTTGGGATTTAGCGGCTCGGGAAATGGGATCTCCCCCCCGCCTTCCATTATGGTTTTGCTCGACTTGAGTAATGCCGGAAAGAAAATGTTCTTCGTGACTCCTTTAGTATGAACAGAAACCGATAGCTTATCATGGGTGGGTCGGACGAAAAAGGCGACTTAAAATGGTTGACATAAGTTAATGCCGATGTATAGACACATAGAAGAAAGAAAAATAAGGTCACGAAACCGATGCACTGCCGATTTAGAAAAGTGATAAGGATTATTAAAATTGATTTATCAAGTGACGCGTTGTGTTGTTATTATTATTGTTATTGGAGTTTAGATACGACTCATTCGAGAAATGGTCACTTATAGCCGAAACAATTTATTTAGTAACATGACGAGGTCTAAATAGTATCTATTGCTTGTGTGCCCTTAATCCCTCGTTTTCAATAACCTTGGCTCCGGTACAACCAAGTCATCTTTTCTTTGTAAACTCCAACTTGCGGAGAAAATATCCCGTAGGCCGGCCCCTCCACGTCACCATATATGCGGCCGACCACATGTCGTCCTGGTCCCACTTTCTCTCTCAAATTTGCGTTTCTTGTAGGTAAAATCCAAATACACATCCCAAGAACACAATTACTTAATCGGCATATAATATAAAGGCAATTTCCTAACGATTTTTTTGGTGAGATAACTGGCAAGCTCCCCGTCGCGCTTAGCCTGGTATTTTTAGAACTCGGGACTTGCTATGACACCACGTGAGATCGATTTTGTAAACACAGCTGTTCTAAAAGTTTAAGCTGTTACAGGGAAGTCTGGCTCGATATTTAAATATCATGACATTTCCATTATTTTTTTAAAAAGAAGTCATCCTTCCTTTAAATATGGTCACCAATTATTTGGCCGGTCCCCATGTTTAATCAATGAAAAAACCCCTGCTTCGCAGGTAATTGACTATTTCATCCCCCGCCCCCCCAAAAAAAAAAAAAACCATGAATTAGTCAACGGATTTGTCGGAGTCGTTCGTTCGTCATTACTCGGAAAATTAAAGAAAGACTAAAAACTTTGCTTGGTTAACCCCTCCCCTCTCCCGGTGGTGACCGTTATACTAAGCATCAAATTATACAAATATTAAATAAGGCCAACTTGGTTAAGAAATTAATAAAAAAAAAAGAGAAGGGGAGAATTTAAAAGAAAACTCGAAAGCGAAAAAGCAAACAGTTCAAAAAAAAAAAAAAAAAAAAGAAAAGGAGGAAGGGAGAGGGGAAATGCCACGTCACGCATGGCGGTGGCCAAGATGCAAAGCCAAAAAGCCCAAGGCACGCACACAGAGAGTTCGATGGCGACCTTCGAGTGGGGGAGCGCAGAGGGGTTAACGATGGCCGACGATGCCGACGCGGCACGAATCGGTTTCTTTATTGGCGAGTCAAGAGACGACGACCGACGCTGACTCCGGGGAGATCCGACTCCCCCGCAAAGCCACAACCGCAAGCCTCCAAAAAGAAAAATCTCCTCTCCCGCCCCCGCCTCCTTCGCAGCCATCCCCGACGCTGATGAGGCGGCCCCGCCAGAGCGAACGCGTCGTCTCGGTCGTGTGAAGACGGGACCGGTCGTACCGGGCTGTGGCAACACGACAGGCGAGTGGGTACGACAACAGTTGGTAGCCACTACTAGCCTATGAATCGGTCAGTGCGTGGCTCGTAGCTGTGCGCCCGCGCGTGTCGGTCTCGGTCGTCTTCCGGGTTTACTCGCGCCCGTCTAGGACGGTGTGATCGTGAGGGAGATGACATCCGTTTGCTTCCCTGCGATTGCTCGCTCCTTTGAATCTTCTCCTGTTCAATTCCTTGTGAATTCCGTTGAATTCCTCCTCCTTATTTAATATATATATATATATATTTGCTTTGTCTTTCAGCTTCACCAGCAGACGAGCCTGCTCTCTGAATCCCCTCGTCATTCTCTCTCTCTCTCTCTCTCTCTCTCTCTCGCTCTTGCTGTCTAGAGATACATGGACGAGAGAGATAGGAGCTTCGGCGAGCTCGTATCGAAGCTTCAGGCATCTATCCGGGATGTTGCTTCGATGGTTAAGGGCTCTGGAGCCGAGAGCGAGGTTCTGGTGGAGTTCGGAGCTCTGGCGGAGAAGTTCGTGCCCATTCTCGATGATCTGAGCGGTAATGCTACGGCGAAAGGCTCGTCTCCCATGCGAAGGGCGGTCGAGTCGCTCGACAAGGAGTTCGGGCGGGCCAAGGCTTTGATCAGGGGCCCCAACTCGAGAGAGCCCCTGAAACAGATTGAGGGCTTGACTCACGATCTCGGTCGATCCTTGGGCCTCGTGCTCTTCGCCAGGCTCGACATCTCGACGGAAATCAAGCACAAAATTGGTGCTCTGCACAGAGAGTTGATGAACACCAATTTCCGCGCCGGCCAAATTACCTGTTCGAGCGGCAGCAGCGAGCTGGGATTCGATAGTGAATCGGAGGTGGTGGAGGAGGATATCATAGAAGAGGAGAGAATTAATCTCGACATCAACGACGTGGTTTTGCAACTCAAGTATGGCAATGATGACCAGCTCAAATCGGCCCTTCTCGGGTTGCAAGGTATGGTGACAGGTAAGGTGGTGAACGAAGAATGGATTAGTGATCAGGCCATTGTTCCTATCCTAGTTAACCGATTGAGTGAGGGTCAGCAGAATAGCCGGCTGACCGTCATACGTATATTGAGAACCCTTGCTTCACAGGATGCCAAAAACAAGGTACGCTCGCACATGCCGATTACGATTTAGCCCCGCGAATAGAACCTTGGTGTTGTCTTTGAGATTCCTTCGTCTACAGTTGATAACGTAACCGTGATTTACAGGAGAAAATGGCAGATGTTGATTCTTTGTCGGTGCTAGTAAAGTCTTTGGCACGGGATTTGGAAGAGAAACGGGAAGCGGTGGGATTGTTGCTTAGTCTCTCAGATCTTAACACAGTCAGGAGGCGAATTGGCAGAACACAAGGCTGTATTGTTATGTTGGTGGCTATGCTTAACTGCGAAGATTCGATTGCGTCAGATGATGCGCACAAATTGTTAAATGCTCTGTCCAGCAACACGCAGAATGCACTTCATATGGCTGAAGCTGGATATTTCAAGCCACTCGTGCATTACCTGAAAGAAGGTATTGTCTCCATCAAGTTTCCTTTCCACGTATTTTTGAGCGGTTGCAAAATCTCCAATGACTGCAGTAGCAGCCAAGCCTGTCTTGACTTTCACGGTATATCATGTGTTGGTTTCATGAGTCACTGTGCATGTACCTTTGAGCGGATCAAACGGTGGGTTCTATTGATTAGTGTATAATTGCCTGTTATTAACTCCCGTTTAGTGGCTATGCCTAATAGTGCCTAGCTGGCCCCGATTTCCCTTCACTTAATTAATGTGCAATTGGATTGCTGAGGGTAGATATGCGCAGTTAAAATCGATGATGAAGGCATTTGATATCTGAAACGCATTTATCTTTTTTGATCCTTGGTGCTGATATCAGAGTTTCTAGAATATGCCTCGTCAAAGAGTAAATCAGTGCTTTTGGAATACGAAGAGAGTGATCGCAACATACATACAACGATTAGTTTGTGTTGCGCGTCAAATAAATGGTTGAGCTTTGACATGTTTTTTTTTTTCAAGGCAGACAACCATCAAACTCTGTCAAAGATCTCGCAAGATGTCAGAGCCTTATCTGATGTCATCTATTGACAAAATGTCTTTGCAGGTTCTGACATGAGCAAAATTCTTATGGCTTCTGCACTTTTGCGGATGGAGCTGACCGATCAAAGTAAAGCTTCTCTTGGGGAAGATGGGGCAATAAATCCCCTCGTCAAAATGTTCAGTACGGGGAAGCTTGAAGCTAAGCTGTCTGCATTGAGTGCACTGCATGACCTATCCAGCTTGGCGGAGAATATCCAGCGTTTAGTCGGCTCTGGTATTGTGGGCTATCTGCTTCAGCTACTTTTCTCTGTCACGTCGGTTCTGATGACTCTCCGGGAGCCTGCATCAGCTATTCTTGCACGAATTGCTCAATCAGAATCAGTTTTAGTCGATCCAGAAGCGGCTCAACAGATGCTCTCACTTTTGAATCTGTCGAGTCCAACAATCCAGCGTCACCTGTTACAAGCTCTCAACTCCATTGCAGCCCATCCAAGTGCATCCAAAGTTAAAAGGAAAATGAGGGAGAAGGGTGCATTTCAACTTCTCCTACCCTTTCTTACTGAAAGTAACGGTAAAATAAGAACCGATGCATTGAAATTACTTTACGCTCTTTCTAAAGATTCACCAGAAGAGTTGGGAGAGCAGCTAGGAGAATCCCGCTTATTCACTCTGGTCAGCATTACAGCAACCTCCACAAGTACGATTGAAAAAGCTGCAGCAGTTGGCATACTGAGCAATCTCCCTACTGCTGATAAGAAAGCGACGGATACGATGAAGAGGGCAAATTTGCTGCCCATTTTGTTGTCAACAAAGAGTTGTAGTTCTGCGACTTCAACATCCACAGATCAGGCCGAGCTCTGGTTGGAAGAGAGCATTGCAGGCATACTGATTCGATTTACTATTCCATCTGACAAGAAACTGCAACATTTCTCTGCAGAACATGGGGCTATTCTTTCCCTTGTGCAGTTGCTGTCCAGTGGTTCACAACTTGCAAGAGCCAGAGCTGCGACCGCACTGGCTCAATTATCACAAAGCTCATTCTCCCTTGCAAAATTTAAAAGATCGAGGTGGCTGTGTGTGTCCCCTTCCTCCAATGCACTTTGTGAAGTTCACGATAGCTTCTGCGGAGTCAAATGCACATTTTGCATCGTCAAAGCAGGTGCCGTCGCTCCTATGATTCATGCGCTGCATGGCAAGGAGAGAGAAGCTGATGAAGCCGTTCTGGACGCACTCGCAACTCTCACCCAAGACAAGAATTTCGAGAGCGGAAGCAATTACTTGGCTAAAATGTCGGTTGTCCCGGCCCTGATAAAAGTTCTGGAATCAGGAAATACGAAGGCTCAGGAGAAAGCATTAACAATGCTAGAGAATATCTTCAGAATTGATGAGCACAGGCTGAAGTATGGAGCATCTGCTCAGATGGTGCTCATCGATCTGGCCCAGAGCGCGAATTCCAGATTGAAATCAACCGTCGCGAGAATTCTGGCACAGCTCGAACTCTTGCAAATCCAGTCTAGCTACTTCTTAGCGTGACGCAATTGCGAGTGTATTTTCATCACCTATTAGCTCCTTTTTGAGGAGAAAATTGTTTGTTAGCTTCGCCTGGCTGTGATTGGTTTCAGCTGGTAGGTTACTTTGGTGGGAGAATCATGACAACTCCTCGCTGTGTAAATATACAGTACACAACCTAAAGATTATTATTATTTTTCAAAATAATATTGGGTATTGTAAATTTTGACAGGGAGAGAAGTGCGTATGTAATGATAATAAAGCTTACTACGGGTTCCACAAAAGAGTGAGAGTGCTTGCAATTTTAAAGCACCTCGAGTATGATTGAATGCATCGGCAGCTCGCCATTTTCGATTTCTATTGGTTTTTGAGTTGGGAGTGTCATGGTTTTCCCTTTAGAGAAGAGAAAATCTTTACCTGGACCTTTAGCTTCGGAGGCAAACGCGATTGAGTGATTTCATGAAGATTTGGGATAATGACGGGTTTGGCAAGCCACTAGGCATTAGACACATGCCCAGATTGACCCTAGGGAACGAAAGCATTGTAAACCAATGGGAACGACTAAAGAAGGACACAATCTGATTCCTAAGTCGAGATGGGATAACCTGACGGGAAAGCTATCTGGATGGAGAAAATAGAGACGACACCGCAACTTGCGAGATCAACTACCCATTGGCCTTGTGGATGGTTTGACCGTTACATATTAAGGTTTATCAACACCTGTCGCGATGAGTCGCCATTTACCGTGACCAACCGACACTTGCCATAGCTCAGTTATTGCCTTCGATACTAACCCAATGAGCGGAGTAAAAAGACCTACGAATAACCCTTCAGAAGCTGGAAAACGGGTCTGGAACTCACGCCGCTAATCAGAATCCTTATATTTTCCTCCTCCTTCAATCTTAGACTTAAGGATCGGAGGGCTAATCCGCATGAAAAGTCCGGACATCCTACCCTGTGTTCATTGTCGCATATTCAATTAGAGGTGAGAGTTTTAAGCATATCCTTAAATGACTAAGTTGTGCATCAACAATTTGGATGAATTCGACTTGACGGCTTGAGTACATGACGCTGGGCTCGCATCGAGGACAAGCTACACTCATATATCACTTCAGCCAATCATTTATATAAATCTCTCGAACTTGATTTATGAAAAATAGAAAATCCGAGTCCCTATTCTTAAGTCAACGTTGCATTCAATTATCTTTAACAAGATCGATATTTATTTTAACTATATAATCTCCAAGTAAGGAGTATCGTGATCAATAGAACAGGCAAAATGATACAACCAGCATTTAGACAAAGGCAAACATTATGTAGTAAATTTGATGTTATAAAAATATTTATCATTTGGCGTAACCAAGCATTATAAGTGAGAAATGTTTAAAAAACTACTAACAAGTTAAATGATTCTACGCGTGATTCTGCTGTATTCTATGGCGTCTAATAATGAGGATATAATTTGGAACCACTAATTTGAGTTTTTATTTTATAACTGGAACTTTTGCTTTGTTAATACTTTATATTATTCGCGTGTCCAAACATAAGTTGTGGTCAGGGAATTATATCAGCAAGTTGTTATCATTAAAGGTGAATCAATTAATAATACATGTGGAATCTAAGTAGACCTAGGAACCGACTCTCCTAGAACCTGTGATAAGATAGGTTTAGGTTTCACAATATGGATGATAGTTTTCAGATTTTAAAAAATGAGGAACCTGTTTCAACGTGTAGATTTAAGTTTCAAGTGGACCATGTAAGGAATATGGAACTGTTCACCCTTAGATAACGACCGTGTGATTTTAGGAGCAAATTCAAGATGCTATTGGGATAATATGTAACATGCTACGGTTACAATTTCGGAAACAAATTACTCGCGAAATTCATGGGAGTTTTGTATAATTTCCCCATTGTTTACGGATTTCGTTAACACACTTAATAAAGAAATGACCCTCTCGTATTATTTAGAATCAATGTATTAAAATCAGAAAAAAAATTTTCTATTAAATAGAATTAACAATCGCGCGCACGAACTTCTATTATGCGCTTTTTAGCGGGGTTCAAGATGACATGCAATGCGGTGTCCTATTAGGACGAATGGTCAACCGTCCGTCGTCAACGGCTCCGAGCGCGAGCGGCAACAGAGCAACCTAAAAACCCCGCCTCTCTTCTTCTTCTTCTTCTTCTTCGCAAAAACCCTAACTTTATCTGCTCGCGACACCTTCCGCTAAATCCGGGCGACTCTCGGAGTCGATTTCGTGCGTCGCATTCGACAGGCGAAGAGATGCTGCGCAGGAACATCAGGTTGCGGAGGGAGTACCTGTACCGGAAGAACTTGGAGGGCAAGGAGCGGTTGCTCTACGAGAAGAAGCGGAAGATCAAGCAAGCCCTCGAAGGTAAATGCAAAACCCATTCGATCTGTTCGAAGAATTTGTCTGTAATCTCGTGTGTACGTGTCGATTCATCTCGGTGGTTGTTCCCGTGTTTTTGTTTCGTTGTTTCCAGAGGGAAAGCCGATTCCGACTGAGCTGAGGAACGAGGAGGCCGCGCTCCGGCAAGAGATTGACCTCGAGGATGAGAACACTACTGGTACTGAGCCGTCTATTACCTGCTTCTCCCATGAGAACGTGGAAACATGAGTTTTGAATGGTGCGAACTGGTTCTGGAGGATTCTGATCCTAGTGTTACGGATGCTTTACGGATGCGGAATCCGATACTGATGTCATAAGCCGTGAAAATTTAGTTGTTTTGGGGTTTGGGTACCGCACATTTTCTGAGATGAAGTCTTTGTATAAAGACGGAATTTTCCACCATAGTTTTTGTATTTGAAGAAGAGGTGTCTGAATTATTCATTTGACGTCGACGGCCTCTGATGGTTTTCCTTTTCAATTTATGAAGCTGATTTTTTTTTTTTGTTCATGAAATACAATGTTACTGATATGCCTTTTGTGTTGCTCAAATGTAGTCCCGAAAACACACATTGATGATGAGTATGCACATGCCATGGAGAGAGATCCAAAAATACTACTCACTACATCGAGGAATCCTAGTGCTCCTCTTAAACAGTTTATAAAGGTGGGTTTTGTCTTCAAGGAAACCATTGGCTATTTGATTGATTTGAGGTGTACATTAGATGGCCACTTTGATAATGTAGTGGCAGCTGACGTTTCCCTCCCAATTGCTGTTTGTATGGTGCTACTTACAGGAACTGACAATTGTTTTCCCTAATGCACAGCGTATGAATCGTGGTGGTCAGGTTGGTGGAATGTTCTTTCTCTAACCGTGATATCGTTCCATATGGTTCTGTTTTGTTTGGGAATTACTGACACAAAATGAGGGCTGGGGCGCTTATTTGTTCTTTTGGAGGTATTATATGATGTAAAACAAATGTAACTTTTTGTGATGCAAACGAGTCTGAAGTTTAGTTTCATTATCTTCAGGGGAGAGAATATAGGCGTGAGTGAAATTTGGGGTTTGGAGACTGTTAACTCATGCATTAACATGCCTAAGAGAAGTTGGTAACTTAGCTAAATTAGATCCTCAATGCAGGTTATATCTGAAATTATTGAAACTTGCCGAGCACATGACTTCACTGATGTGATCTTGGTTCATGAACATCGTGGTGTGCCAGATGGTTTGATAATAAGCCATCTACCTTTTGGTCCAACTGCATATTTTGGATTACTCAATGTGGTGAGTAAATCAGATTATCTATTTTCCTCTTGATTTTTGCCTTGAGCTTTTTCTTGAGAACTAAGTGCGCTCATTTAATTTTTATTTAGGTTACAAGGCATGATATTAAGGACAAGAAGGCGATTGGCACTATGCCTGAGGCCTATCCTCATTTGATTCTTAACAACTTCTCGACCAAGGTAAACTTTAATCAGTGAAATCTCTGTTTTTCTGTTATTTATGCTTTGTTTATCATAAATTGTCCCTTGACATTCCAGTGGTGGATTGCCACTTAAGTTAATGTCATATACTGAGCAATATAACTTTTGTGCGGCTTACATGCCCTCCGAGCACTTTCGGTGATTTATTATTGAACTTTTGTGTCTTTCTTTTCTTTTCGAAATTTGTGACAATTCGGAGTATACTTGGGAGTAGAGAACTGATTGATATTTTTGGAAATAAGGAATGCGCTAACTAAACTTTTGTATGAGATGAGCCAATATGATGTGACAAGAGTTTCACTGTGAGCTGTTGGGATGTCTACATATTCTAAAGCAGTTATGTGGTATCATGAGATTGAGTTCTGTTGTAGTAGCTCTCTCTGGCAATGTAAAGTAATTTTTTTTTTTGGGTCAAAATGTAAAGTAAATTTAGTCATTAATATTGTACAGATGAAGGCACCTGGTCGAACGTAGGTATATAGAATAAGTCGATCTTATCTGATCAAGGTTTTCATTTCTTTTATATGTTAATGGATCTTCCTCTCAGTCCAACCATACATGTATCCCTGAATTGTGATGATGTAAAGTAGTTGTTGTTTGATATTTATCCTTTGTAATTGGTGCAAATAAGCGTATTCATCTTGGTTTGGCTTATGGGAAGTTTTCGTGAACTGATATCCATTTGTATACAGTTGGGACAAAGAACGGCCAATGTTTTAAAGCATCTATTTCCAGTGCCTAAGCCCGATACCAAACGCATTGTTACTTTTGCTAATCGGTCAGATTACATTTCCTTCAGGTTTGTTCTGTGTTACCCCCTGGATATTTTCTGTTTACATGGTTAATATGCCTTAGATAATTTAAGTAATGTCTCTGTCATCCCCTCTTTTATTTGATGAGTCTTTCCTTTCTTCAAAGGCGTTTTTGATATAATGGTTCTGAGTGGAGCATCCTTCGCATCTACACCCTAATGCAGGCATAAATCTGTGTGAATGTGCTAGATTATGGATGATTGCAGATATATACTGGTTATTTTTTTCATGTCTTTTGATAAGGACTAGGTTTCTGCATCTGCAGCTTTCCAGAGAAAGCCTTTGTCTTGCAGCTAAAGCTTGTTAGAATTGATACTTCTCAAATCGGCTTCATCTGTAAATAAGTAATTCAACATAGACCTACATCCTCTAGTATGATTCCGTGAGAAATGATGGACCTGATATTTAACCGTATTAATGATCTTATTGGTGCCATAATGCATATGTGCAATGCTTTTCCCATGTAGATCCTTTCCTCCTACTATCTTATGGAGAATGAGTGTGTTATAGGGCATCCATTTAATTTTAATTCCAAGTAAAGAAAATCTTTGCTTTTTCTTCTTCTGCCAGCAAAATCGAGGGTTATGAGTTCTTACCCGAAGGAGTTTAGTCAAGATATTAACCAAAAGATTTGTCCTTGCTGTTAATCTCTTGGAGACCTCAAGAAGAAAGTGAATTGAGAGAAGAACTATTCAGGAAACTGCATGACTTTACCATAATTGGCTATTGTTGACTATGTTCAACCTCCAAGAACTGAAGTGTCATTACTGGACTGCGAGATTCATTGATGTGAAACATGTTTGAACAATATAAAAAAGTTTGAAGCATTACTTCTGCATCATAAAAACCTAAAGGGCCAGAGATTACAAATGTTGAAACTCCTCTCAACATTGAATAGGTTATGATTTGCAAAATTCAAAGTTTTTGCGTGGTTCTTATGTATTGCAGCTTTTCAGTTAGAAGCAATTTCTTTCCATGAGAGAGACCCTGGTCATCTAGGCTCACCATCCTTTAAAATGTGATAGCATTTTCTGATTGGTCTATTTGTTAATGTCATATGACTCATGCTTCATGTGCCATAGCATTTTCTTTCCTAACTTTTGCCCATTTCATTCATGCAGGCATCATCTTTATGAGAGGCATGGCGGTCCCAAAAGTGTCGAGCTCAAGGAAATAGGCCCTCGGTTTGAATTACGCCTATATCAGGTAATTTGGCAGAGTCAGGTTGGGTGAGGCATGGAGAGTTGGTCTATTTGTTATCCCTTGTTTTATCTTCTACTAGAAGAATATGTTCTCCTAGCGCTATGGCCCATGAAGCACAGATATATGCATCTCACTGATGTTGATCACAGATTTCTGTAATTCCCCCTCTTCTGTGGAGTATTTTTGGAAATTTAGTGCTTTTTGTGTTATTCTTGTCAGGATAGCTGAACCTTTTTTGTTTGTTCTCAAGCTTTTAAAGTAACTGTGAATTTTAGGTTCTTGAAAACTTAGGTGTCGGTTTTTGGTTTTTTATGTAATTTATATTCTCTGGGTGGCCTGCATAATGTATCCTGGCTCCCATCTTTCTCTCTCTTATCCTCCTTGGATGTTGCAGGTAAAATTGGGCACAGTGGATCAGACTGAAGCTCAAATAGAATGGGTCATCAGGCCGTATATGAACACATCCAAGAAAAGGAAGTTCATTGGAGACTGATGGGTAAAGCAAATCTTTTGTTGCATTTGTCTCTTAAGAAATTCGCCCATATAGCTTGTGACCATCTTCAGCTGGGGACGCTCTGCTTATGAGAAGAATGTGGTGGAATGTGCACTCTGGAGTCCTCTTTATTTCACCTTTGGTCATTAAATGCTTTCTAGGGCCACATGAATGTAACCACTGGCGCTGTGATTCGAATTTCCTTTGCTGGAAGTGAGAATTTGTAGTGTGCTCCTGTTATAGGAGGGCCACTTGGACATTTAATTCTTGTTTGGACTATCATCAATGCAGCATCCTACCTTAGATTTGTTTTTCTACAAAACATTGAGATGTATTATATCTCGATCTGAAAGTAAGATGTTGCCCCTTAGGCAAAACGGATTTCCTCTCCTTTATATCGTAGCTTATGAAGTTGGGGATTCTGCTGCATGTGCGATTCTTGCAAATATCGACTATGTTCACTTTGTCTTAACACTTAATTGGGTTCGAGTGATGATTGGTTTTGGCACTGCCATTTGAGCCAACTTCAAAGTTTTCCCAAATGGCTTAGACGATATTGATGTCCTGTCTTGTCCCCATCACTATTCACGAGAATCACCATAACTCGAGTTGAATCAGCTGCTTGTGAGTGGCCATGGTTCTAGTATTTCCAGAGGTTGGAAGGTAGCTCTTCACAGGAAGATCTGTGCAGGTTTTCGCTTTTGTGTGACTGAAATTACTAAGATTTTCTTTGATATACAAACACAAAATTAACTTAAAAAGTGCTGTATTTTGAGGGCCTTAATGAGGAAATTCCGGTAGTCAAATAGTGTCTTGCCGCAGTAGTCATACAGTGAGACATACTGGTTGTTTCTTTTTTCTTTTTTAGCATAAGTTAACTCATCAATAAATTTGAACTGTATTCGTGAGTCTCCGTGACTCGGACTGTAGTAGTTAACAAGTCTCCTAAATTTCCTCTTCAGAATGAATGTATTCAAGATTGGTTTCAGATATGCAAAGATGAGTCTATTGAATAGTATATACATTATCCTCCCACCTAATGGGAATCATTTGACTTTCTTATCAGCCGGTTAATGAAGATGAGAAAAACTAATATGTACGGGGTTTGTGTTCTTAGTTCTTGATAAATTCAAGTTTGGCCAATTATCTTCACAGAAAATATCTGATTGCGAACACGTCGTTTCGCTGCCTGAAAACATGTGGACCCAGTTTCCATCACTTCAGTACTTACATCTATGTGATTGTCCAGGAGTTGGATCATTTCCACAGGGATGTTTGCCCCTGGGCTTGAAATCTCTTGGAGTTTGGAACTGCAGCAACTGGCTACAAACATAATGGAGTGGAATTTGGTAAGTCTACCTTCTCTTAGCTACATGTGTATCCATGGCAAGTGCGACGAGGTGACATCATTTCCAGAGGGGCTATTACCACCCACCATTACGTCTCTATACATCTGGAATTTTGGAAATTTGAAGTCTCTGAAGGGTGAGGGGCTACTACAATACTTGACATCTCTTAAAATGTTGAGCATCCTAGGATGCGGTCAGCTTCAGAGTATGTCTCTCCAGAGGCTTCCGGACTCTCTTAATCTTATTCTTGTCCTTCGCCGAAAGAGAGGTGCCAAAAGGAGAAAGGGAAAGATTTGTTGAAGATTGCTCCCATCTTTTGTATTCAGCTTGATGATGAAATCAACATCTAACCAGAAACAGGAGAGCAGATGTCGTTGTGCGTTGTCCAGTTTTATCAGGTAACCAATTCAGGCTCCACGGCTTCCAAGAGAGAGTTTAGTCTAGTCTTCTCATTAGATTGTTGGTGACCTTCTTGATGAATTTCTCCTTCCTTCCTTTTTTCCCAGCCCGGAGGGTGATTATATCTGCTTAATGAATCCCGTACTGCCGTCTGCTTTTTGATGGTTATCTCCTGTTGGATGTCACCAATGTGCTGCTTGCTCATGTTACTTCATGCCGACAGAAGATTATGTCCCGTGCATCTACTGGTCTCTCTGCTCGTCATTTCATGAGAAGACTACAAACAAAACGGTTTTCGACATTCAATAATGTGTATAGTCGTTAGTTCAAAAACGGGAACACATAGGTGCTGCTCGAATTTGCTTGATTTGTGAAGATGGTGTTGTAGTTTATTTAGAGAGTCTAATACTAACAATAGCCCACTTCTTCTTACGTGATTAATAGATAAATGAAAAGGTAGATAACAGCAAGTTGCTACAAACTCGAGAAGTATACGATTAGGCTACATCGCATATGTTAATCTCGTCCTCTTTCAATACTCCAAGAACATGATTATATCTCAATGAAACTCAGCCAGATTTCATCAATTTACGGACTTGCCAGGATTCGCCTAGATCAACTCACAACCCTAGCATCATGCAGGATCAGCTCATATGACTGCATCGTTTTGCCATTCAGCTTAATTGATGCAGTTAGCAGTTCCAAGGTGAACCGAAGATGCACGACAGAGAAAGAAAAATCTTCCATATGGACAAAAAAGGGGAAGAAAATATTGAATTCTTCAGACGTTTAATGGCGAAACTTTGGAAACAAAGCCACGGAGAAGCAGAACTTGAAAGAAAAAACATTGTCAAAACTTCGAGATTGGCTGCATCAAATATTACCAAGATCAATAATTAGGCACTGTACAGCAGAAACTATGCTACAATTTGTACCCCGGACCCCGAGGATGCACTTAACAATATCTTCCAGTACAGTATTTCAAAATCTCAACTTTCACGTGGCTCCCCTGGGAACACAGAGCATTAGATATCTTACAATTTGATAGTACTCTTGAGAAACTGCTCATCTCGTCTACAAGTGGAGCTGACTATGAGAAAGAGGCTCAACTGCATCACTCCAATCCTCCGGGAACTGCTCCTTGCCAAATAAAAAGGGCAGCGGATCTTCAATCATAGATGCATTCATACAACAGACTACTCCTGCATCTCTGTCTCTTTGTTTGAGCTCTCTAGCATGTCACCATTTCCGTCAGATTTATGGACTTCTGGCTCAGTTTTCCCTTTCTGTTGACTCCGAAGAGGCAAATCTCCATTCTCATCATTTACAGAATCATGGACTGCTGCACTATCCTCTTCATTATCAGTAAGCATATTTCTGGATGTGTTACCCGTAGGCACAGGCGTGCTAGCATTCTCGGTTTCCTGTGAAGATGTTGAAATCATATGGTCATTTGGAACTTCATTGTCACTCACGGCACCAGCTACTTGTTCTGAATAAGCCATATATTGATCCCATTGGGGGTTCCTCATCTGCACCCAGGAAAATGGAGATCATGTTTAGCTTGTCTGCGATAAACGCTAAATAAGAACCAGCTCATGAGAAACAGAATATCCTAAAACTAAGTTCTGCAAATCTTCCATTGGAATGAAAACTAAAGCATTTGACCCAAAAAAATAAAATAAAGCAAGAAGCAGTAGTTGATTTCAAGCTTGCTTCAATTTTCCAACTAAATTTTCTATGCCAGTCATTTGTCTAATGCTATTCACCAATTAGTCTCACCAATACTCGAAGCGTCACAGCTTGCATTAGTTTATATTTCCCTAAACTGCATAATATTTAAATCTAAGGAGTTCTCCAATAAATCATAGAAATGTCAGTTGGTAGCACCGGTTCTCTCTTTCCGAAATAAAAAGTTAGTTTAAGTGTGCTCCCATATAATCACAAAAAAATACAAAAAAGAAATCTATAGCCACAAAATGCTCCATTGTGGCAACTTGAAGCAAATCAACTTCTTTCGTATTAAGGCACCAAAAAATGCCCACACTTCATTTGTTAAATTGCTATGTTGTGAAGGAAGAGATAAATACCTGATAAGTCCGATATATCTTATCCATGACAATGCTGCTCATCTCCTCAAGACCACTGACTAGATACCTATCTGTTGTGTCTTCAACGTGCCGATCAGTATATGATGTATCCTCATAGAGATTTAGAGCAAGATGATCAGGCCTTTGAAGTAATAGCCGGAATGTTGGCTGTAGCTCGTAGCATTGCTCAAACAAAGAGCGGCGACAAAAAACATACAATCCAAGTCGGGCACGAGACATGGCGACAACCAATCGTCTAACATCACGAAGGTGTCCAACAAAGCGCGTACGCACAAGAGACAGCAAGATGAAATCATTTTGCTGACCTTGGAACTTATCAACTGTAGTGACCTATTGAAAATGGGAGAGAAAGGATAATTATCATTTCAGGGATTTATTTATATCTGAACAGAGAAATAGAATAGAATTTAAATACCGATGCCTTTGTAAGTTTGTATCACATTCATTGATCAATCCTACATGGTGCTTTGAGTAAAGTGATGAGGAAAGTATATTCATGCTATTGACCCAAGTTTACCAACTCATCCCAAGCTTCCGTAGATATACTTGACTAATCGAGATTTCAATGCATATGACGGGAGAAAACAAGAGAGTTAAACATGGAGGACAAAAATCACTGTACGTCCCTATCCAGAAATCTTAACAAAAGCACAGTGAGCACGAAATTTATAAGGTCATAGACTCGCTAACAGAGTACTGCCACTGAAAATAGTTTGGTATAGTAAACAAGCTTTTCACAGATAAGTTCATCAAATCTGTTATTATACAAGCAAATCTGACGAAAATATGCAGTCTACTGCAAAATTCTAACAGCATTCCATGAATCTAACTTAAAAGAAATCATCACACAGAACCATCAAACAAGTTTTTTTGTCACTAAAAGAAAATCTAGTATCAAGGACCAAACTTAACAATTTTAATTAGTTCATAGAAACCCGGGAATAAACCATCAACGAAGTCACAGCCAGTCATAGCTTACCTTGCTGGGAGGACCGATGAAGTCATAAGGAACACATCGTCTGTTGATAACATCGCGGATCAAAAGTTTCTGGCCATTGTAAGTTGTCAAGATGGAAATCTTATTTGCTGGGTACCCTAGTAAGCGCATGTACATATAGATACTAACTACATATTCAGCCTCTCCTTCATTCTGATAGAACCAGGGGGAAGGGGCACTCTCACCTCTCCCATTGTAATCAGGCACATCAATTAATTGATAATCATAAGTGAACCCAGCATTTGCTTTGTGGAAGATGGCAGCCTCCTTCAGGAAAGGAAGATCTCCCAAATCACGGTACCTCCAGTTATAAAGCTTGGCAATACTTGGCCTGGCTCTACCCTGCGCATTAAGCTCAATGTAGGGTATACCCAGACGAACAAACCTAGTGAAGAGGCTCTGATCCATGTGGCTGTACTTCTGGAAAGCCATATTCTTTACAACTGGAGGCAACTGATGGTGATCGCCAATCAATATACAGCGTTTAAGGCGTGCGTAACCATCTTCCTGCCTCTGAAGCAACATTGGGATGAAAGTCTCAATTTCTAGTATTTGGGCGCTTTCTTCCATCAATAAGTTGTCATACTTGAAACCTAATTGAAGAAAATCTTTCCTTTTAAGGGCTGCATGAGTGCAAGTCATTGCCACAATCTTTGCCTGCTTGGTCATCAAGTAATTTGCTCGATCAGCCGTTGACTTGAGCAATTCAAATGCCCTACACTCTTCAAGCTCCTGAAACATGGTTTTAAGATGGCGAAAACACCCTTTAGCGGCTCGCATGTCCTTTTCAAATGACTGACCAGTGAAAACAGGCTGAGGAGTGTCAGAGAAGAACTCCTTAAAGGGGAAACGATCTTGAACAAATGATGGTTTATCTTCATTATCAACACAAGCAGCAAGAAATTGCTCCCAACGTGAATATACATGGAGCAACCAAAAGTAACCAGCTGTTTCACAAGTGTAACCCACATCCTCAGGCAGTCCGAGAGATCTTGCGAGCCTTTCCACTTCACTAAGCAATTCTAATCGCCGAACAAGCATCGCATTGACGCGACCTTGCCTGCTGAAGTCCAGATCAGTTGCCAGTTCTTGTTCTCCTTGACCTAGCCGAAGAAGATAGCGAGCAGGCACATCCCTCTGTAATCAACAAGGATGCCAATTTAAATCAATTTATATTTCGGCAATAGAAGTCAATTTATAACTTCATTGAGGTCACAGTTGGAAATATCCAAAGCACAAATAAAATGAAAAATGCCACTATCTGTACTAGACACCAAGAATAGGAATCTCCAATTTTGACGAGATGTGATTGCACAGTCCGGCAGCAAGCACCTTGGGTCTATTTGCACCACTGAATAGTAGGTCCCATAATGCGAAACATACCATGTTGAGAGACAAAAAACTGAACCGAATGCTTGGTTAGGTCGATGTGACCCCAAGCTATCTATTTATAATAAAGCCAAAAGGCCAAAATTACAATATTACCCTCATTGCTGCCATACATATAAAATAATAAAAGAAATAGACAAATATGCCCCTATCGGCCACATACTCTCAACACATGCGCCCACCAAATTTAACTGTTAAAATGGAAGCAGTGCATGTACTCGGGCCATAGAAGACACCTTCCATCTAGACATGGTTGTGAAAGCTTACCTCCATTATCTTCTCAAAAAGGTCATTAAGAGCCTGATTTGAATGAGTAATTATCAACGTTCTCTGAGAAGGACAATTGTGATAAAGAACGTTCAATATCTGCACTGCTGTATCAGTCTTTCCAGTACCGGGTGGACCAACAACCATCGTCAGTCCTGGTTGGATGCCTGAGATAATTGCCCCAACCTGCAAAAACAATATGACTTGAATCAATCAGCATACCATTCCTCTGACTTTTGGACTTTAGAATCTTGGGTAAGAAGAAAAATTCACTACCTGTGTAGGTGTGAATCTAACAGAATTTTGCTTCGGCTGATCTTGGGGATAAGGACCTGGATCAGGGGGAATATAAGCTTCAACAATGAGATTTTCCTTTTCAGAACCAGCATCCACCACATTAAAAGTATCAGATTTCCTGTTCCCAGGAAGAGCATGGGTATTGGCTTTCAAAGTCCTTGGAAGTCTTATGCGAAAAGGGGGTTTTGGTAGGGAGTTTTCCGAGCCATCTGGATTCACAAAGGACACCTAAAGCCATGATGAAAAAACTGTTACTAGATGACATTAGAAAATGTTTCACAGAAAACAAGTAGAAAAGATCATCACAATAACTAACCTCATATTCCGAGAAACACTCTTTTAAATGGTTTGTGTCAAGGAAAGTATCTTTAAAATCTACAACGTCAAGAAGATCAGGCATATTAGTCCACTGTGCTGCAGAAGGATTCCCGTAGCCCAGAAATATGTTGTGCAACCAGTCAGGAACAATGCAATATTCATTCATAAGGTCCCTTATTGATTCCAATATTGCCTTGAAGTTGTTTTCCTTGGGTTTTCTCCTCATCAATATATTAAATGTGCCATAAACATCCTCCGAACCTTTCTCTGCAATATCAGTGACATCCATATGGTACTGTGCTGCATCCAGAGCAATAGTAACAGTCCTCAATTCACCCTTTGGAGGCTTCCACTCATCACGTTTGATTCTTCCCGTAAAATCATTCATTAGAGTTCCCTCTTCATCACGGATCTCAATAATTTCACATCCCCTCACAAACTGAAGGCCAAGCCTCTGTGGCACACTAGCTTTTGATGCTTCCTCTGCACTAAGAGGCTCAAATGAGGGGCGGATGGAGAGCAATAATAGGACATCATGCTCTTTGAGGGCATTCCACTCTGATCTTACTTGAGCTCTATAACTGGAAATGCTAAAAGTTACTTCGGCCGTCACAGACGCAGGCTTAACCTCACCAATATTTGGCTGCTTTACCTCCGTGATCTTAAATTCTTTGATTGGCACAGCCATCCTCGACCAACCACGGAATGCAGTATCTCCTTCATTATTGATGTATGCAAGGAGGTGCGGTACAGCCTCCTGAATATCCTCGCGAATCTCATATGTGGACTCAAGACGAAAGAGATTAAAATTTCTTAGAAGATAGTCATGGAGTGTCAGGAATTGTAAATTGAGTTTGGGAAGAGCCAGACAACCTTCCCCTGAATAATTTATGCTGGGTACAAGACTTTCATCCCACATGATCTGCTCATTAGGGTAGAGTGGAAGTGCATTTACAGCTTCTTTCTGAGACTGTTGTTTTCCAAAGTAGGATACCATGACTTCAACAAGAAAATCCACCCTATCTGACCATGCATCTTCCTTAGAGACCAGCTTAAGCTGCATATAAAAAAGGAACATGATCAGAGCATGGTTTTCCAGTACAAATACCCCAAGAGGAAGATAAGTGTATGAGAACATGGCCAAATATCCCAACCAGAAAAGATATAAAAATGTAAGGTAGGCAAGTGATATTTTTTTTTATGTTCTATATGTGTATCAACGCCAAGCAAAGTACAAGTACGCCCAAAAAAAGTGAGAAGGATGACTAACACGACGTGCATATGAAGCGTTTAGCATTGGAAAATTCAACTAATTGTAACAACTAAATAAACCTCAAGTCTCAATGTTTTCAGCAGTTGCATAACGCCTGTGATGATGAAGTGCCCTGGACCCTCTGTATAATGACTGTTAAGATCTATTTATTCGATATTTCTATAACTATTTTCCAGAGGATGAACCCATTTACCACACTATATAGAACCACCATAAAGCTGCTTAAACATGAATTATTTTTGGTGATCAAGCTGCATTTTTTGGAAAAAAAAGAAAACATCATAGTACATAATCAGAAGTTTTACAATTCAAACTCTACCAACTTCTAAAATCTTTCTTATATGCCTTTTTTTTCTAATTTCCTGCAAGAACTCATACTCTGATACTCATACACATGCATAGACAAAGGTTATAAAAGCACTTCGGATGCATCACATATATATATATATTTCATAAAACACTTTTTTCTTCATATGCCGATTAATTCTCTTCATTAGCTTCACCTAATTAGCTGATGCACTCTATTGCAGCATACTTCATGGAACTGGGATCATCATCAATTTGACAAACAAATATTTCCTGGAATGGCCAATACAAATATAACTATGTAAGTGCTGCATTATTATTTGCTTGATTCCGCTCACTTGTGTTACTCTAACACTTAGTCCTCATATAAAGTAACATACAAGATCTAGCCAAGGGACTGCATAGCACAGGCAATTGTCAGCAGTCAACAATTCATCTTGGAGAAAAAGAAGTGAATGCGATGCAATTATGGACAAGTAGTATGAACCACACCAGATGCCCAGTAAAGTTGATCATTAGATGACAGGAAAGATCAGTACAGGGTAAAGTCGAAGACATTGCCAAAACAAGAAAGACCGCAATAAGGTTAACAAAGTAATACTGACAAACCTTGTGGCAGACTAAGTCCCTTAACTCATCTATAGTAAGTACAGACAATTTTTTTGAGAGATCGTTCCTCTTGTGAATTGCACCAATGTTAGCCAATGCAAGTTCTCGCAGCTATGGGAACAACAAAGAATCAGATAAAAGTCAGTTAATGAAGAGGAGATTAAAAGAAAGGAAGGAGATGCATATCCATTATTCTCAGGATCCATGAACATTTTACATAACTGTGGCCACAACAAACCTTGGGGACCTTCTTAAAAGCGAGTAGCTGGAAAGACTGGAGGCGGTCATAATGAGACTGAACCACCTCATCATCTGTCAATTGTGTGCCCACATGGTCATTAATTTCAAAGCCTTCGTAGAACTGTAGTAAGTCAACAAGTTGTGCAAAGAGTTTTCCTTTTTCATGTCTATACAAAGCACTTAAATGGCATTTGGCGACGATGGCCACGTCAGCCACAAGAGGCCTTAGGTACCTGTTCATCCAAAATGAAAAGAAGGGTGAGGAATGCCGAAGCATGGGAGTGGTAGTAGCATAGTGGTGTCAGCACAAGGCTAACAACATTATTCAGATGAATTTTTCAGAAGAACCCCATGTAACCACCATAAAGAGCCGACAATAAGAGAGAAGAAAGCCCTCCAACTGTACTTTAATAAAATTTGCGTACTGTACTCATATTAAGTTCTTTTGCAACTATCAAACTCAATTATTTGCATTGCGATATAAAAAGCTTTCAATAAAACATCCTAGGCAGGTGACAAAAGCAACCACTTATAATTCTGTCAGCAGACTTAGATGAAGCAATACGAAGTAGAAAAACACCCAATACCTTCTTGTTGGCAGCTGGCTCAGAAGATCGATGAGGAATTCTATAAACCTCTCACAATACAGGACGGAAGCATCATCAACTTGTCCAAGACTGTAGGCAACAACTGTTTCATCATTCCCATTATCACCATCTGGTTGGGGGAAAACCTTGAAGTCGAGTACCTACAATTACCAAACAGAATATAATTTATGTACATTATTTTAATTGTGGAGTAAAAGGGCAGGTGTCCAGCTAAAATTAGCTATAGATATACAAGCTCTATTACTCCGCAGACAGTACCTCCAAAAACTCATCCATGAGATTCCTCAAGAACTTCGACTCCACCTTACAAGAGGGATCAAACTGCTTGCCACGTTTTGTGGCCTCCTTACTCTCTCTCTTTATCATCCGTTTCCATTTTTTAATCAAATCAGGGTTCAGGCAAAGCTCCATCTACAATTGCACGAAACTACGAGTCAGCTTCTTAAGATGCCCATCATAATTTCACACACACACACACTCACTTATCCCAAACGGAATAGAACTTGTAAGTACATAACATAATTATAGAAGAATCACATGGAGCATAGCCAATATCACCTGGAAACGACCAAACGACAAACTGTGCCAGGATTGCAGACTTGCTAATCTCAAAACAGTCTCACTGACAATTTCATCTTCCAAACTCTGCCAGGTGAAATAGCAGGTCAACCAGATACAATGGCAAGTAACAAGGGCAGTTCTAATCACGCAGCTTATTCAAAGAAGGAATAGAGGGGATACAACAAAATTTCTTACTAAATGAAGTGAAGTAAGAAATTATAACCTAATGCCAATATTTCAAACATCCATGAGAAATGTAACATACCTGAAAAGCATTAATCATGAAAACCAAGTAATTAGTTTTCTCTGGAATACTTAACTCCCTTCCCTGGAAAGGAAAAAGAAAAATAGGCATTCAGGCAGCAGCAAAAATGCAAGAAAATTATTAAACACAGAATACCAACCAATATTCCTAAATTATATTGCGAAACACACAGTGAAGTCACTTTGCATATTACTAGTACAGGGCAAAAATCCCCTCAGTGAAGAAAAAGGTTAATTACACATTACCAGTGAATAGAAGGATACAAACCTCCTTAAGACGGAGAACCCTGTCAAGAAATCCCGTGAACTCATCCTTTCGGTCATAAAAGCATGTCCAAGCTGCCACATTCTCTCGAAACTGCAGGAGTCATATATGCATAAATTTATTCAAGATCAAAGGCATAATTTCTTCAAACAAATGGTTTTTTTCCTACATAACAAGGGCAGTGCATGAACAAAAGAAAATCATCCTTGCTGTCTCATCACATTCCCAGCCATTGTCCAAAGAAGTTAACCTTAATTAACTTATTAACTTGGGATTCAGACAAGCGAAGAGAAAAGGCTTGAAGTTGTATTGCCGTTGTTTATCAACGCCACTTACCAAATTCACAATTAGACGTTTTCAACAGAAAAATCTAAAATCAAAAGTTGCTGCTCTTCCTCGTTGCCTCAAACTAACCTGAGCAATTATTGAATCTATCACTGAAAACTGAAAAACCTAGTAATGGGAATGAAAGAACCAATGTCTATATCAATGCCACGATCTTAGCCCACCAGCTCACGGCTGTGGAAAAACTTACTCGATACCACACATCATAGCGCAACTACTCAAAAACTTAGTAAAGTAAATTGCAATACTCAAATCAGCAAAACCTCTAAAGCTCCAGCAAGTTCTTCCTCGCGGACTCACCTTTTCATTGACCATGAGGATCATCGACATGACATGCTCGAAAGTCGCGGTCCGCGGGTCGAAATTCGGCCACAGGTAGTTCTCCAAGTACTGGCTCACCTCGAGGATCATAACCCTCTGCAAGGGCACCGGCTTCCTCCCGCCCTTCACCACCAGCTCCGTCTCGTAGATTTCCCCCACCAGCTCCGAATCGAGCGGCCTCCTGCCCCCGCCCGCCTCGCCATCGCCGTGGCCGGAGACGAGCCAATTGGCCGCCGCGATCTTGGTGAGGCGGTCGCGCTGGATCTCCGACAGGGTGATGGAGCCCGGAAGGGACGCGCCGGGCTTCGGGTCGGCCGGCTGGTGGGACGACGGCGGCGGCGGCTCGACGGGGTACTCGGCGACGCGGTGGCGCTTGAAGTCGTACGTGCCGGTTCCGTACACTCTGGTCATTTTGGTCCGGCGAGAGAGAGATAGAGAAGAAGAAGGGTGAGGGTTTATGGCGGAGGGGAAGAGCTGTCCTCCCTCTCAAAGGCGGCGAAAGGAGCCGCTTGAATTCTGAGGACGGTTTGGGTCCTCGAAGTTGGCGGTATTTACGTCAATGCCATTGATTTCAAGTGCGATTTTTTTTTTTTCCATTTCTCTTATTAATAGTTATTCCTTTTACCCCGGGATAAATAAAATTAATCTGCTAGGGGGAGCAAACAATAGTAAATGACGAGAGGCTTTGTCAAAAGTCTCAAGTTACAAAAACATTCCTCGCCTCTTTAGTATTTGATTCAGATGTAACATCGTCAATAACAAAAATTTTTCGCTACTACGAGAGCCTCGATGGCCTATCCCTAATATATAGTAGACTTCATAAATGCATTCCTTATTTTAATATGTTGGTATCCGTATACTTTGTATCCTTCAATTCCCTTTGAATCTTTATTTTTTATAGGAAGAAGGAATACCATTAAATTGTTTTACGTCTTCGTAATTCCGGACGAAAACTGAGATGAAATCTTAAAAGGACATGCTTAGGTTCTAAAACAAATGGCTTCACCACATTTGGTGCCATAAATACTTCACTCGTTAACCGACATTTTGACATTTAATCATGGGGACAAAAAATTCCACTTGCACTATATATCATTAATTGTATTAACTGACTTTTAACATAATTTGTAGTCATAGACTAGTCGAGTTGTGCGAAAAGTTGATCCAAACTATGAGTGATCGGTTCCTAGGTTGGCCCGGTTCCTCGCTTGGACTGGTCCGCTTTAGGATTTTGGCAATTTCCCTTCCTTTACTTAAAAAAAAAAATCAATCTGGTACAGATAGTTCACTTCCGCACCTGGAATCGAACTTAGACAAATTATTCCCTATTTCAAAAATTTAGAATTGGTACCTCTTAGAACGGCCAATTCAGCCGGTCGATTGGGTTCAGTTCCGTGCACACTCCTAATCTGGACACTAATGATGGCTAGAAAGAAAGAACTACACAGTTTTACACAGTCTTTTGTTGATGCATAGCCAACAACAAAATGCAAAAATCTTGTACAAGGCAGGAAAAGTGATGAATGAGATGATCAACGAAAAGTTTTCACTTTTAGGCTCCGTTCATTTTACGGAAAATAACTTTCGAGAAAACATTTTTCGGATTTTTCGGTGTTCATTTCATAGAAAATAATTTCCCACAAAAACCATTTTCCTTCCTATGGACAAAATGCCTTCACTTTTTTGGGAATTGATTGCCACTTTTCAAAAAGAGGAAATCATTTTCCTTCCTCTTTCACCATTTATTTTTAATATTTTCTTTTTCTTTTTTTTCCCTTTCTTTTTCCTCAGCTGATCACCGGCTACAGCGATGGCTAGCGACCGGCTAAGGAATAAGAAGAACGAGGAAGAAGAAGAAGAAGGAAAACGAAAAAAACAGAAGAAAAAAAAAGAAAAAAGAAAAATAATTTTTAATGACTTTCGGGAAAATTAAAAATTATTTTCTGAAACATTTTCAGATTTCAGTTGAATAATGGAAAATTGTGTCATTTTCTTGGAAAATAACTTCCGAAAAAATATTTTCAATAAACGTAACATTTTTCGCGAAACGAACAAAGCCATTATTGTAATAATAAAAAAAGTGGAGTACAATGATGATATTGTGGATGTCATTTATCAAAAATAAATAATGATATTATTTATTGATTAATTATTTTTTTAAAAAATATTTTTTAAATTATTTATTTTTCTCGTGGACAGATGATTGAAGTACGGAAGGAAGTGAGAGTGGAATGATGGTATGGTCAATGTCATCTATAAAAGAACAAATTTGATGATGTGCGGATAGGGATGGAATCTACTCATCATGTGGGCCGTATTGCGTTTCGAACGGCTGCCTTAGATTAATTCGCAGTCATTAAAGCGTGAGAAAATATTGGGTGCTACTAGGGATTCCACCGTGGAGAAATAAAAACTCCGGTACGGCGACACATGTTTGAGAGGACCCACATGTCAGGAAAACTCTCCCATGGCACGGCATTGAGTTGAGCTAAAGCCGGGAGAAAATTTTTAAAAAACAGCCCCCTCTCTCTTTCACGCTCTCCATCTGCTCTCCAAACTCTCTCTCTCTTTCGCGCTCCCCATCTGCTCTCTGCTCTGCGCTCCGTCTCCCTCACCCACTTAGGCACCCCATCCACGAGCGCTCCAATCCCATCCTACGCTTCTTGCTGGCCACTCGCCGTGCTTCCTTCGCCGCTCGTTGCTCGCCGCCTTGGTTGCTTGCCACGCTTCGCCACTGCTTGCTGTGCTTTGCTGCTCGTCACTCACCGCCTTGGCTGTTCGTCGCTCGCCGCGTTTCGCCACCACTCGTCACTCGCCGCCCCTCGTCGCCACTTGTCGCTCGCCGCCCCAGCCACTCGCCGCCCTTCACCGCTCGTCGCTCGTTGCTTGTCACGCTTCACTTCGTCCCCCTTATCCTCATCTTCACCATAGGAAGGAAGAACTTACTTCAAGCGTTAGGGTTTCGGCATATTCACGAAGGTAATGTATTTATTTGGATTTTCATGATTTTTCTTGGAGGTTTTTGTGTTTGTGTCTGCTCGTTGCCCTGCCACCATGTTGTATGATGATAGTTTTTGAAAATAACTGAGAGGGTTGATTGTGGTAGAACGGAGGGTGGTTCATAGCTGCATCTTGAGTAGTGCATCTTGTTGGTTTTTCATTGACGTGGTATGAGCTATACACATGTTGCGCGACTTAAGTCAGATTCAGGGGAAGCTCAATTGATTGACTCATTTGCCTGTGACTTCATATATGATTAGATGCTATGCTTATTTGGTTTATCTTCTTGTCTGCACACTATGTTTCATCCTATCCAATGCTAGGTTATCAGTCTCATGTCTTTTCTAAGACTAGAAGAAATAAACTGGTGAAATCTACCCTATGCTGTATTACTATTATCAGGAGTAAGCTCGTTTGACGTATGAGGAACTTAACATTTTCACGTTAGATCACCTGTCATTTATGTGACCATACTGCTTAATGTTATCAAAAAGATCTTCTAGTAAAGGAAAATGTTCAATGCTTTAGTTGGACAATACTGCTGCAAAACTTTGTTGATTTTAGAGGAGTTGGTTCTTCAATAGTTGAGGAATTGTACATTTTAATGGTAGCACCTGATGTGAAATGATTGTCATACAAATATGCAAGCAAACACTGCCAAATTTCGGTTGTCAAAGAGAGTTGCCAAGAAAATCAAGTTTTGCTATTTTAGACTCTTTTGTTCAAGGATATTGCCGTTAGACTGTGCCGGCTTTGGCTCTTTCTTGCATTACAAATTTCCAAATAAATTCACATCCATTTTTTCAGGACCACTAGAAAGAGCCACACATGTATAGGATTGTTTGATTTTTAATTATTCCAAAAATGACATGCTTCCGTAATTAAGGTATTGTGTAAGAAAGGAAGTTGTCAAGAAAGTAAGTGCTTGGCAAATTTTGTATTGTCATTAACTTTATTAATGGAAATAGAATATACATCCTGTTCGTTTGGTTACTAGATGATCTAATGCTTGTCGAAAATATGTGTAAGAAGCGAAAGTGCGTAAGAAACCTTATCCTTCTTCCAATGGGATAAACAATTGTGGATTAAAAAGAGTAAATTAGAAGACAGAGCACACAGCGAGTATGAAGGGCGTCTCCTTCATAATTGAATGATTCTCTTGAAGTCTCTATACTCACTTTATAAATGACCTAGCAAATTAAGGTTTTGCGCTGTAGTTAATGAAAATTTTGTAATTATTTGGCATGGCGCTTGCACTAATAATTACAAGGAGATTGAAAATCTAACTTATTTAATTATGTTTGTTGGGATACAGGGCGGACAGTTGGCTGCTATAAATCTTGTATCTCGTGCGACCTTGCTTGCTGCAAAGAAGGTGATGGCATTTGAATTTGCAGACACACTAGAAAGTTATCATAGTGCAACAACGCATGATCATTTACTCCATAGATATTTTATCAAATGCGAACTCATCATTATGTTTTTGCGTGATTGGTTTTGGCAAATACTAGCAAGGCACGTAGCAATAGAAATTTTACTTTTGGCTGGTAAAAGAGAATTTATGTATAGGTTGTACTACTGCATCGACTATTCGGAAAGAGTTAGCTTCTTCCACTGACCATAAATCATCGAAGGTTATGCGTGTAAACAATAGCTCACCAAGGAGGTATTACTCGATGTAATTCACATCGTGTTCTGAGAGAGAGCTTGCTTTTGTTACTATCTGGGTCTTTGTTAAAGGTAAAATAAGGAAGGAAGTTTTCTTTTTTCGAGGTCAAGTATAGAAGATGAGCTACATTATGTTTAGTGGTGCGAGTGTGTTGAGGTTGTTCTATTCTGTGTTTGCCTCAGGATTCTGAAGAAGAATGGTTTTTTCGGGTTCTGCTCTTGTTGGATTCCTTTGCCTGAGGTGGAGTTGAAGTGTATTGCTTGGTGGGTGTTTGTTTACCCACGATTTGAGGTTGAGCTTGGATTTACAAATTACAAAATAGGTGGATTTGAGGTTGAGAACCAATTTGCCTAGGCGTTGACTCCCACCTAGCAGACACTAACGCCGCCTTCGACGAGCAAGGTCCGCCGCTACCCACAAGCAACGTCCGTCACCTCCCACGAGCGAGGTACATTTTAGATCGTGATGTCTTTTTTCCTCATGAATATTTTCATTCACAACATTTAGTTAACATGAGTGTGCTTGTCAAAGGGCTTCTCAGTAGTATAGGTTGGGATGAGCTTATTTATGTTTAGCAACATGGGACTGATCCTAGAGCTCCTTCAATTAGTATAAAAATTTCATTTTTTGGGGTCCCCTCATTGAACTGTGTCAACTTTGGATCACGATTTTGAATGGCCAAATTTGAAAGTGTAATTGTCGTTCTGCGGTTGATCTTGGTAAATGACTCGCAAATAATTAGATTGTAAATTAGATTCAATAAAGCAAGGAAAATTTCTATTTGCATTATCAAAATGGTAAGTTTGCGCTTGTTATGTTCACCTTGTATGGTATAGCATTAGTGATGGTTTTCCTGTGTTTGCTTATTGCTGTGATTGTTTAAACTGAGCTTTCTAGTCTTATTATAAGGATCTGGTTGCTATTGCTGTAGTGAAATTTGTGTCTTGATTATGAATTTTCCGTGTTACTCGGTTTGATCAGGGAAAGACCATGTAGTTGCCTCTTCTTTGTCATGCAAGAATGAGGTTGACTTTCAATATTATAGTTCCTTTGTTTGGTTAGTGCGGCATTCTTTAATCTTCTTACTTTATGGTCGCTCTTTCCAACCTGTAAATCACCTATTCCGGGCATGGGAGTTCCAACTTCTTTGACAAAATAGTTCTAGTGCTTGTCTCAAAACATTGTTTCTTTGTTAATTGTGTTTTCTGAGCATTTGAAACGATCTGAAAGTGTCATTTTAATGCCTCTATCTGAGATGCATATTATCCCATCAAATAAAAGAAGTATTTTTGTTAGTGTGTGAAAGATCGTGAGTTAGTATAGGTAGATGTCTCGACATTCCTTTCAATAAGTCGGCATGGACTAAGCCGCCAATAACTAGTACTTATTTATACTTTCTTGGTGTTGAATGGATCGATATTTGCCCTTTACCTTGCTGCTCACCTTGTGTTTGAAAAAATGCCTAAGCCAAATCTGTTGAGTGTTTGAGGTTTTTACGTTGCTAGATCGAATGGATCGAATGAATAGGGTAGTGCTAGCGTAACTCAATACATCACAAAGAATGACGTGCTGTACTTTATCTAGTGGCTTCCGAATGAATAGTATGCTGCGGCTAGAATTTATTGTTGTGCGCGGGGGGGGGCGAATGCTCATTAAAATTCCCCAGAGAAAATTGAGTTGAATATCTCACCGGATAATCATCTTTTGTGAATGTGTACTAGAGATGACGACAGTATATTAGAGATGATGTGCAGAGGACCTTGAATGAGTGGACTAATTCTGTACCTACACTGATGTTGCATAGGGTCCTACTTCATTCATGGTTGAATATAATTTGTGAGAGTGCTTTTCCTACTTTATATTGGTGAGTGATGACGTACTGCTAGTTTGGTGCATCAACTAGACTTTATATCTAATTGTGACTCGCATTGAAACAAAATTTTTTGCCGTTTGAGCAGTTCATGGTAATTTTGTCTGGAGAATTCTGTGGTCTCCTATTGATAATGTGTCCTCACTTGAGTGCGTATACTTGAAAAATTCCTTGTTTTACTTGGTCATCCATCAAAACACTTGGGTAAGAATAGTCCTCCTTACTTTTTTGGAATATGACTTTCACTTTTTAAATTAGGAAGTTGTTTTCCTTAGTTTTGAACTTGGCAGTATCGCATGAATTGTCATTCGTTGTTCAGTGTTTGAGCTCCTTAGAATGAATGGTAGTGCATCACATTTCAGCCCCTTACATTTAATCGATGTCACACTTCATGCTCATTTTATCATGATGGCAATTTTTTTGAATACTGTCATCTCTAACTTTACATATATGGTAGTGACTTGCTCATGTACATAAATTTTCCATGGATGACAACCTCTATTTTTTTTTATGATTTGTTTGTAAATCTTGAAATACTCAACTTTTTGAAGTTGATTGCAAATATCCGTTGTTTCCATCTGCTGGAGTTCAAGTGCAGTCATCTGCTTACAATGCTATTTAACTCTGTCGAACTAAAAAGTGGTGGCTATGAAACCAAATGACTAGACGATGTTGCAAAGAGTTAAGATGAGTAACATTAAGCTCTCATTATTGCAGCACTCACTGTCAAATGCAATTCAATTACAAGATCCATAATTGGTTGCTCTGGCTGCTGCTCACTGTCAAATGCAATTCAATTACAAGATCCATAATTGGTTGCTCTGGCTTCGGCTAAGATATTCTTATACTATATCTCAGATAGAAAACCTCCTAACTTGGAAGAGTAGTTTTTAAAGTTGTTTTTATTGAACAAGTTGAGCCTATAATGCCGCTCAAAGATCTAACATCAGATATGACTATAATCTCAAGAAAAAGTACTACTCTGGTAAGGGAGATTCATGAAAAACAGAGTATGAATAAATCACGCCATCGCTTTTGAGAGCTTAGTGGCTCAAAACTTGGAGATATTCTTGGTGTTGAGAAATCATAAGCGATGTAATGTGTTTTGCAAGTTTGAATGACAATGTCCTCTCTCTCTTTCTCTTTCTTTTCAGATTTAGGGTTTAAATTCAGAATTTTGGGAAATTTTTCACTGTGAAGTCTGATTTTTGAGTCGTTGAACTGCGCATTTTTATAGAATTGGTAGTTTAGGATGTCATGGAGTCGTGAGATTTTACGGATCTTGATTTTAACTTACCGTTTACTTGAAACGAATTTTTGAAGTTTTCCGCGTGGGGGGAATAGTGCACGTCCAGCAGCCTTCAGGCCATATTTCGCTACGAAATCCGATTTTTGAGTCATTGAGCTGCACATTTTTGTAGAATTGGTAGTTTAAAGTGTCATGAAACCGTAAGATTTTACGGATCTTAATTTAGACTTACCGTTTACCCAAAATGAATTTTTGAAGTTTTCCGCATGAAGCGAACAGTGCACGTCCGGCAGCCTTCAGGCCATATTTCGTTGCAAAGTCCGATTTTTGAGTCATTGAGGTGTGCATTTTTGTAGAATTAGTAGTTTAAGGTGTCGTGGAGCCATGAGATTTTACGGATCTTGCCCGAAATGAATTTTTGAAGTTTTACGCGCGAAGTGAACAGTACACATCCGGCAACCTTCAGGCTATATTTCACTATGAAATCCGATTTTTGAGTCATTGAGCTGTGCATTTTTGTAGAATTGGTAGTTTAGGGTGTCGTAGAGCCATGGGATTTTACGGATCTTGATTTGGACTTACTGTTTGCCCGAAACGAATTTTTGAAGTTTTTCGCGCGAAGTGAGCAGTGCACATTCGGCAGCCTTTGGGCCATATTTCGCTGCGAAATCCGATTTTTGAGTTGTTGAGCTGTGTAGTTTTGTAGAATTGGTAGTTTAGGGTGTCGTGGAGTCATAGGATTTTACGGATCTTGATTTGGACTTACCGTTTGCCCGAAATGAATTTTTGAAGTTTTACACGCAAAGTAAACAATACATGTCCGCCAGCCTTCAGGCCATATTTTGCCGTGAAGTCTGATTTTTGAGTCGTTGAACTACGTATTTTTGTAGAATTAGTAGTTTAGGGTGTCGTGGAGCTATGAGATTTTACGGATCTTGATTTGGACTTACCGTTTGTCTGAAACAAAATTTTGAAGTTTTCAGCGCGAAGTGAACAGTACACGTCCGGCAGCCTTTAGGCCATATTTCGCTGCGAAATCCGATTTTTGAGTCATTGAGCTGTGCATTTTTGTAGAATTGATAGTTTAGGGTGTCGTAGAGCCATGGGATTTTACGGATCTTGATTTGGACTTACTGTTTGCCCGAAACGAATTTTTGAAGTTTTTCGTGCAAATCTAACAGTGCACGTTCGGCAGCCTTGGGGCCATATTTCGCTGCGAAATCCGATTTTTGAGTTCTTGAATTGCGTAGTTTTGTAGAATTGATAGTTTAGGGTGTCGTGGAGCCATAAGATTTTACGGATCTTGATTTGGACTTACCATTTGCCGGAAACGAATTTTTGAAGTTTTCAGGGTGAAGCAAACAGTGCACGTCCGACAGCCTTAAGTCCATATTTCACTGTGAAATCCGATTTTTGAGTCGTTGAGCTGTGCATTTTTGTAGAATTGGTAGTTTAAGGTGTTGTGGAGCCATGAGATTTTACGAATCTTGATTTGAACTTACCATTTGCTCGAAATGAATTTTTGAAGTTTTACATGCAAAGTGAACAGTATACATCCGGCAACCTTCAGGTCATATTTCGCCGCGAAATCCAATTTTTGAGTCGTTGAGCTGTGTATTTTTGTAGAATTAGTAGTTTAGGGTGTCGTGGAGCCGTGGGATTTTACGGATCTTGATTTGAACTTACTATTTGCCCGAAACGAATTTTTAAAGTTTTCCGTGTGAAGTGAACAGTACACATTCAGCAGTTTTCAAGTCATTTTGCTGCGAAATCCGATTTTTGAGTCGTTGAGCTACGCATTTTTGTAGAATTAATAGTTTAGGATGTTGTAGAGCCGTCAAATTTTACGGATCTTGATTTGAATTTATCGTTTGCCCAAAACGAATTTTTGAAGTTTTCCGCATAAGATTTTACAGTAATCAATAAACTTAGAGAGAGAGGCACAGGGAGAAAGAGAGTAAATGGCTATAAGATCAAAATAATGTGCCAAAATCAGCATTAACTCCATAGAACGACATGGAGTTGGAGAAACACTACACGAGAAAATGTGAGTGAAAAAGAAGAAAAAAAATCTAAGCTAAGACAATGCTTCATAGGGTCGACTTCATGTAACTCGCATCAGAGTCTCAATTTGGTCCTCCATGTCTCCAATGACCATCTTAGGTTGCAGATTATCTGGCCCTCAATCCCGCTGTCCCAATGTAAAGTACAACCAGCCGTCACAAAAGCTTGCGATTGCGGTTTTGACGTGGTAAGGAAGCTTCCTGATCACCATCCATTTCATGCCACAAGCATAAAGACATCGCCGTAGATTACCTGAAATAAGAAAGTTCCAAGTTTGAAGAATCAACTCGAATGAAACATCATATGACACAAGCATGCATCTTTTGATAAGTTAATAGAATCAATGACCAGATGATGAGTAGCATGATCGGCAAAGAATGTATCTAAACATGTGAATGCCCCATTCTACTTGGTTCTGTAAGTAACATGCGAACGCCCCATTCTACTCGAACTAATTATCTCATATCTCAGCTCATATATATTAAAAGATTAACGCAAAATGCTAGAGCTGCCTCAAGAAACCACTAGTCCAAACAAATTGCTGACAAAGATAACAAAGTTGATCAACCTATCATATCTTAACCTTCGGCTTTGACTTATGGAATCAGCCTAAAAATGTTAAAGCTTTGCGGAGTCTATATTGGGACTTCTGGTTGCCATTACCTGCAATAGATCAGCTGCATAGTGGCAACTTCATTGACTTAGAGACCTCCTGCTTGTGATAAAAAAGTGAAGATGCTAATATTCAGTACCCGACTACTAAACGTAGCATTTTAGCTTACATTGCCGGCTTACAATGTAATATGATGTACTCATCTAATCGAACAGTAACCAAATGAAACCACTGCAAGATGCTAACTCACCCAACATCCACAGAAGAGGCAGTAGTTATGATGAAATACGCCATTGACCATGGAAATCTCCTCTTACCAACGACAAAACAAAATCACCTCATAGCATCCAAACTGCCTATGCACATAAGGCGCACAAGCCCATCTGACTAAGGTACGGAACCAAACAAGAACGAGCCTTTGTAGCTAAGAAAGAACAGAGCAGCTCGAAACAAAAAACCTAACCACGATCCCAATGCTCCTAACTCCACATCCGCAAAACCGCAGCATCAAAACGAAACTAATCTGCTCTATCAGATCGCTAAGGCCTGGTCTTTTCCAACACAATTAAAAGCTAGGACCTATAATCCAAAACCGAAGACAGACACATCAAAAAACCTCAAAAAAGCTCGAAACACCATCGAACCGAAAGCAACTGCAAGGCTGCGTAATCAGAAAGATATCGAAAGCCAAGCAAGCTTACCTCCTTTGATTCCCTAGTGAACCACGACCTCCATTCCCGAGGTCCAATGTAGCAGCGGAAGAGGACCTAGATCAGCACCACCACCATGGAAGAAACGGATACATCAATCCACCATCTGAAGCTCGGAGCACGAATTCTAGAGGCGAAACGACCTGCAAATCAATCACTCTGCGCGAGCTACTTAATTGTGCGTTCGAGAAGGAACTTCAGCGAGGGAGAGAGTGAGTTTGACTGGTGGTGGAGATTGCGAACGAGCTTGGGACCCAGCTGCTCTTGGGCGGGCAGAGGCAACGGCGGAGGTTGGGGCAAGAAACCCAACTCCACAAGCTCCTCTTTCTGCTATTATGTCCTCCAATTGTGCAACCTGCTCAAAGGAAAAGTCATCCAAACTATTAAATCCTATGCTTTTTTAAAGACAGAAGCATAAAAACACTAAAGGTGATAAAATGACAAAATTGATCGTTCACAGAAGAATTCCCGGACAGGTATTGATGCTTCATTTTGGACCACTCCTGACGTATCTAATTTAACAGAATATTCGAAGTAACATGAATCTAGACTTGTGAATCTGCCAAAAGTGTAAGAAACCAAGAAACTAAGCATCAATATCCTTTGGGATGGTCTTATGAATGATGTTATATTCCGGCGCAGCAAGCCAGTCCGCCTCTGGATTGACCTCCCCAAGGACGAGCTAACTCGATAGGAAGGCTTCTAATTAGAGAAATTCACAGTAACCTTCAGCTAAAGGAATTTTACAGGACCAAGGCATGAAAGATGTGGCGGAACGGATTGTAAATGCAGCATATGCTGAGGTCTTTCGGTGCTTTGTCCAATCCAACTCAAATTCCATACCAGAACCTCTGCTTTTAGAGAATTCTGTTCTTGCAGATTGATGTGCCACTGAGAGTTTAAGCCCACACTTAAAGGGATGCCCTGCAATTTATTCGGCAACCAGTAAAACCAACTCTTGTTAGTCACTAAATTAAACGGATTTTGTCAATACAAATTGTGAGGACATTGGTTATGATATGTTCCTGTTAAATTGACTACCAACTATCTGGATAATGTTCACATCTTTGTTTTGCACGTAAGCTGAATTTGAAAATGTCGACCCCTCTGCCCCCATGAGTTCTTTCAGTCCTTGCGCATCATAAACAGAACACAATCCAGCCATAGAGATTCAAAAGTGTTTTCGATATTTCTTCAATGCTAAAGCTTGGCTAAATAAGAGTAGTCGAGTCTTAATCACCAAACTCTTTCCGGACAACCCCCAACAACCCCCAAAAGAGAAAAAAACAGCAAGAATTTGATGGAACCATCGAAGTACGAAGGACGTGCCACCTGCATGTAGCTCAAACCGCATATCTCTTCGAAGCAAAAACAAACAGTGGCAGGATTAGGAAGTCAAGAATATTCAAACAGCACAAGCAATCAGACGAAGCACATATTCGAAGCAAAAGCAAACGATGGCAGGACTAGGAAGTCAAGAACATTGAAACAGCAAAAGTAATTACACGAAGAATATGCTCTGAAGCGGCAAAAAACGAAGTTGTAACGAGAGAAAAGCACGAAAGATGATGAAGGGTCGTTACCTCCTCCAATGGAAAAACCCGCGGGCTTGGATTAGAGGCACGATGTGCTTAGAAAGAAAATGCACGGCCTGCCCACTATTCAGCGAACATTCAGAAGGCGTGAACTCGTGAAACCTCAATGAGTTTGGAAATTGAACTCTTGTGGGTTGGCGTCTGAGGCTAGCGCGTCGGCGTCAGGCTTCGTCCGAGGTGTCGTCGGTATCGGCGTCGGCGTCTACGGCGTCGCTCGTCGAAGGCTATGGGTCGGCGTTGGCGCGAGGAGACGGACCTCGCTCATCGGAGGCAGCGGACCTCCCTCGTGGGAGGCGACGGCTCGTGGGCAACGGCGGACCTCGCTCGTCGTAGGCGTCGTCGGCGTCGGCGTCGGGCTTCGTCGGAGGCGTCTTCGGCATGGGCGTCGGGGGCTAGGGAGGAGGCGGGGGCTAGGGCGTCGCTCGTCGGAGGCGGCGTCGGCGTGGGCGCGGCGTGAGGGAGACGGAGCGCAGGGATCGAGATTGGGAGCGCGAAAGAGAGAGAGAGAGACTGGACAGAGAGGGCGCTTGAGTTTATTCAAAAATTTTCTCTCTCCAGATCTCTCGGCTCTGTGCTGTGCCCTGGGAGGGGAGAAAATATTGGGTGTGGGAGACGGAGCGCAGAGCAGAGAGCAGCTGGGGAGCGCGAAAGAGAGAGAGAGAGGGAGTCTGGAGAAAGAGGGCTGTTTTTTAAAAATTTCCTCCCAGCTTCAGCTTCAGCTCAGCTCAGTGCCGTGCCGTGGGAGAGCCTTCCTGACATGTGGGTCCTTTCAGACATGTGTCGCCACGCCAGACTTGTTATTTCTCCACGGTGAAATCCCAGTGGCACCCATTATTTTCTCACCGTCCGTAGGTCTTCTCCTTTTGACTCGCAGTGGATCTTTCACTCTGTCTCACTCCGCCTAACACGAACACAGAGCAGAAAGAACGACAGAAGCTCAGAACCATGTCCATCTCCGACTCTGGCCACTCTTCGCTCTCATGCAATAGGTAATTCGTATGAATATCTCTCTCTGGGAATGGGAGTTTCTGGTTTTGGGTCTGGTTGACCTTACGCTCTTGAGGCTAGAATCAAGATCCCCATGTTGAAAACTCTCGGCCTCGTGCGTGGGTTTTTCTCACTGGGTGTCGTTTCTCGTGAATGGATCCGGGTCTTTGGCTTTTAATATGCAATCCCGCGGCTTGTTGACTTTTGATCTGCATCTTCTCTCATCATCTTGAGGATGGATCTTTAGTTTTAACTCCAAGCCCAACCTTATGTTCAGGTTCATGGGTAGCTTTCATGTTGTATCTAGTCCTTTTTTAGCATTTGATTTGTATCAGCAGAGATCCTGTCTGGACTTTGCAATATCAAATTGCTTCATCAGTAGCTGGAGCCGCTGCTGTGATCGGTCTGCTTTTGATGTTGTTGACTAGAACTGGCGGTAGGAGTACATTTGCTGACATCGTGTATTGACGTTCTGTCTTTTCTGTGTTGCTGATAACAATGAAGTTTTGGTCTCGATGTCTTGCTGTTTTAACCGTTATCGTGTGCGCTGAACATGTCATGCCCGTCATGCCCCCATAATATTTTCATCAACGAGAGCTGTTTAAGCTCTCATTATCAAAAAAACTGTCTACCAGTGTAGCTATTGACTGCTTCTTATGCCTTGTGAATCGGTTTCTGTTGTTAATAGGAAAGAAGAAGATCTAATTCAGTTGTTGTGAGCATGTCAGTCTCGCCTGGCAGATGAGTGCTACTGTATTGTGTGTTTGTACCCAACGATGGATTCAATCGGTGGACTGTCTACTGCGCAATTATCCAGTACCTACGCACATTTCCTACTTTCTGCCTTCTGTTCTAGGTGCTAAGATGTATTGTAGGAGTAAAACGTTGCCTTGAAGCATCAACTCCGCTTAATAAACTTACGTTTGCCATGTGTTTAACGGTCATCAATTGGTTACAATTTTCTCTGCAAGGTCAATAAGCATATTATGTTCATGCTACTACAGCCAAAAGTCAAGAATCAGGGCCAGATTTTTTTTCCCTATATTGGCCGATCAGTTCCAACTGGAAAGGAGTAATAAGAGTAGAAAAGAGATGATCTTGTTTCCTCCATTGAGGCAAGAAGTTTCTTTATTAGCTTAAAGTCCTCAAAGGCAACCGTATCTCAGTTATAATTCATGAAGTTGAATCCTATTGCTCCTTTGGGGTTCATGTAGATGGGAAAACTGTTCTCCTTTTCTGATGTTTAGCTGTCCTTCGAAAGGTTCTTTCTCTCATTTTGCTCCTCTGTTTCCTTGGTCCCCATAACTGAACAGGAATTGACACAATTTTGCTTCATTACTGATGCCTTTACATTCTCAGATTACAAGGGAAGGTTGCCTTGGTCACTGGTGGAGCAACTGGGATTGGAGAGAGCATCGTGCGTCTATTCCACAAGCATGGTGCGAAGGTTTGTGTCGCTGACGTGCAAGATAACCTGGGTCATCAGGTCCTGGAGTCTCTCGGTGGGGAACCTACTGTTTCCTATGTGCACTGTGATGTCACCCTTGAAGATGATGTACGCCGTGCAGTCGATGAAACAGTCAGTAAATTCGGTACACTCGATGTGATGGTCAACAATGCCGGGACATCTGGCCCGCCTTGTTCGGACATCCGTAATGTAGAACTGTCCGATTTCGAGAAGGTGTTTGATATAAATGTGAGAGGGGTTTTCATCGGAATGAAGCATGCCGCCCGCATCATGATCCCGCAGAAGAGCGGTGTCATAATTTCTCTAAGCAGTGTTACCAGTGTCGTGGGGGGCTTGGGCCCACATGCGTACGCTGGGTCCAAGCATGCCGTTCTGGGGCTGACTAAGAATGTCGCGGCCGAACTGGGAAAGCATGGGATACGCGTGAACTGCGTCTCTCCCTATGCAGTCGCGACGGGCCTGGCATTGGCTCATTTGCCCGAGGATGAGCGAACTGAGGATGCCATGATGGGTTTTCGCTCCTTCGTTGCTAGGAATGCCAACTTGGAGGGAGTCGAACTGACGGCCGGGGATGTGGCAAATGCGGTCCTCTTTTTGGCCAGCGACGACTCGAGGTACGTCAGCGGGCTTAATCTCGTGGTAGATGGGGGTTTCACATGTTCTAATCACACCCTCCGAGTCTTCAGATGATCAAATTTGGGACTTGTGTGCTGTACACACCATGCTGTACCTGCCTCAATTGTTATTGCTTGGATCTTGGTGGGTTGTGTCGTCAGATGTGGATCAAGAACAACTTAGTACCAATGGATTTTACCATAACTCAGGGACATTATTAGGCTTGTGCTTCTGCTCTTGTTGAAGATATATTCGAATTATTTCCTTTTACTATCTGCACATTTCTCTAATAAAGTCAACTATCATATCACTATTGGCGGCACCCATGTAATAATATGTAGTTGTATTTAGTGTAGTTTTACTATTGGCGATCCCTTTTATATATTATCATAATGGTTTTGCACCCATTACAAAATATTCAATTTGAGACATAATTACTCCACAATGCTTGTGATTAAACATGCGAGATTAGGGAGCCGTCACTGCAGTCTCATCAAAATGTTAACAATTAGGAAGTCTTTTTCAATGAGGTACGATGTATTTAGGCAACTGCAGCACGAGCCGTTCATAGGCTCGCCCGGAACATGAATTGATCTTGTTACCCGTGGAAGACAGGTGGCCCTTTACCATTAAGCGAGCTACCTTGGTGGTGATATGTCCTTTAATATGGTGTATGTCTATGTATATGCACGTCTAACATGAAAGTATATGCTATAGCTGGCCATGCACAAGACAACACAAAGCCCAGAATAAGCAAAACGGCCGACGCAAAGGCCCGCTAGAATATACACACATGCAACATATGAGCCCAAGTAAGACTATGTAACACTGGTAAGTAAGTACATATCCCCGTAAAACACAAACGTATAATCACAGTACTAACACCGGACAGCACTCGGATCAGTCCACCATACCAATCACTTCAACAGTCACTCATCTTATCATCTAGAGAATCCTCGAAAAACGACCCTTCATTGACGTCGCACAGCCTTCCAAGAAATCACATTGACCCGATCCTGATTTCCTATTCGCATCTCCGGGTCTACAAAATGATATGGACATCTATAAAAGCTCCTGAAATGACTATGGTCCCCCCAAAAAATAAGATTCAGACTAAACAGGACATGAGAACCTTGTCTCCATATAAGGCTTATGTGTGGGAATCCAGTTAAGCTAAGAGAAATCAACAAGTTCTTGAGTAACAATTTAACTGCGCCCGATGCTTCGATATCAGTGGGAAAGAAAGTTCAAAGAACCCTTTTCATATTATACGTGCGCGGCAAAGGAAATCGTGCGCGCATAAAAGTAGAAAAAGCACGACTGCATCACTGAAAGGCGAAGGGAGACGTTCAAGTGTCGGTCGAAAACAAAGGGAAGATGAGCAAAATTTGAAATACTGCGTGGGACATGTATACGCAATGTATACGAGCACCCCGATGTGGCAATCAAGAATTTTGACGAAGGACGTCCTCTGGTCTGAATTCCGTTGCTATACGTGTCCATTCCATCACTAAAGAAGGTTTCTTTCTTCTCTTTTCTCAAGTGACAAGGGATGCCCAAGGAGAAAGCTTAATTTTTTTTGAATATGATAGGAGGAAAGAGGAGCTGAATTTAAAATCGTATTTTTCAGTATTTAAAGATCTTATCGACTAGTAATGAAGATTGCGCGTACGAACTCAAAACGCCAAGTATTGTAATTCCGTCTCTTATGAGCGGTGCATGCGAATTTCCTAGATAACGCATAATTGACGGAGCTAATCTCAGATCGACCCCAAGGATTCTCAAATTTGAATAGCAAAAAGGATGAGATTGGAAAGGTTGACGTCCAAGATGTGATCGGTGGAAGAAGTTCGTTAAGCAAGAGATAGCGAAATGTTTTTAACTTTCAATGGCCTAACTCATGACCAATCGTTTTGAAAAATGGGGTCGGGGGCCGGTGGGCGTTCCTGATATGGGACATTGAAATTGAAAAAGAGGAAGTGGGTCAATTTGATTTTCCTCCTCTTCTGTTTTTTTATGCGTGGCTCAGGCTTTAGAGACGATGAAAGTTGAAAAACATGTTGCAGAGAGAAGGGGAGAGGAGCGTCTGTCTGCATTTGGAGCTTTATCGCGGTGGATCCCACCACCGCCGACCGCCACCACCACCGCCCTTCTTTTCTCTTTGGAAATTGCCGCCCACCCATTTGCTTACGCCTCCGGCTTCCCCAGTCAACAGTGACGATTCGCATTAAAAATCAAGAAGAGGGGAGCTTTGCCGAGTCTTTTTAACATACAGTATCAAGGCTTCATACATCTATCATGTGGTTGAACTGATGTTCGAGAAACAAGTGCATCTGATGTGATCTCGGCAAGACAAGCCCTGGACCTACTGAAAATGAAGATCTCAAACCACCATTCCCGTACCCAAGTGCAACATTTAATAATACACAGTGGACCATAAGAGTACTCTAGAACTATTTCATGCGTGACACAAGGTTCATGAGGGGGGCATATGTGTAATTATAAGGACATGGATTAATCTAGGGCCTCTGTAAGGTGAACCCCACCGATACAAAAGATCCCTTCATAAATAAGAAAAAGAGTGATTGCGATTTTGCAGATTTCCCAGGGCACACGCACATATCCAAAAGCAATTGAATCCAAAAGATGCCCTTGTTGAAAGGGTCCCCATTGAGACCCGGATGTATGTTAGTGCATGTCAGCATCAGACTATTATCTCAACCTTATTCAAACCCACCATGCATTGCTCACAGATAAGACACAAAAAAGCCAACCCACCTCAAACACCTAAACTTAACCACACCAACAAGGAATCTTTTCCTTGTTTGGTTTCCTGGAATTCCAATGTGGAAACTCACCTTTGGCTTTCTTTTCGGAAGCTTCACCTCCCTGGTACCGAAGTAAAGAACACCCACCTCGTTTTCTTATTCCCTCTGGTTTGTTTGTCCTAGTGGTTTTCTTTCCTTTGAAGATGGTCCAAAGAAAGGTTGCTGATAAGCTTGGAATCCAAGCTGATCAAATAAAGTCCGAGAAGCTATCAGCGACCCTCAGACCCTCTTCTCATCAGAACCACGATGGCAAAGCCAGAGGGACCGACCTGAAAAAGAAGATGAAGAGATCAAGATCGATGAAGCTCTCCAGCTTCGATGGCTCGAGATCATCTCCCTTCGGGAAGGAAGTACCGCAACCTGGAAGACCGCCGCCCCGCGTTGTTCCAACTTCCGCAGCAACTTCGCAGAAGCAGTCTCCCGTCCAGCTAAAGGGTGCTGTGCCTAACTATATGAAGTCCACCAGCTGTTCAGTTGCAAGAAAGGAGTGTTCTCAGGTAATTTCGCAGACAACTAAAACTGGTTCTGATACTAAGAATCTGCATAGAAGAACTTCCGGTTCTTCAAAACTGAGCCCTGCTTCATCTGATGATACATCCCCGAAGAACCCAAAAAGGTCATCCAGTTTGAAACTCGTTAGGACTCTAACGAAGACCCCTAGTTTTAAGCCTGCAAGGTCATCAGTCAAAAGGTGTTCCAAAGTAGTTCTCTGTGCAGACATGGATGCACAGAGAGCTACCTGTTCTTCGACTCTTAAGGACTCCAAGTTTCCTGAATACCTCATGCTTAATCCTGGTGGGACCGAAGCAGAGGGAACTTCAGCGATGAAGGTCTGTCCCTACACTTACTGCTCTCTCAATGGTCATCACCATGCTCGATCACCTCCTCTCAAGTGCTTCCTCTCGGCACGGAGGCGATTGATGAAGACCCAAAAGGATGCAAAAGTAATGCCTCTAAGCCCAAACAATGAGAGTCTTGACAGTAATCCAGCCAGTGAGGAGGAAAAAATTGGACCGGAATTTTTTGTGGAAATTTATGCTAAAAATGAAGATGAAGACCCTTCCTCCATGGGAAGGGTCGATATCAAGGAAGAAATGGTTGAGTTAGACAGGGGAAGCAAAGAAGATGATACCGTGACTTTTGGGGTAAGTGCAGATGAAGAAAAAGCAGAATGTGCAGATGATGAGCACTGTGATGAGAGACCATCTGGTGTATCCTCACGTCACGAAGATGATCTTAGGCAAAACCTAGAAGGGTATAACGATGAGAGTGACAAAATGGTGGAACGTGAGTGCTTTTGCAAAGAAAGTGTCGAAATCCTGGACCCCTGTTCAGAAGATTCAGGTATGGAGTGGGATGCGGGAGAGTATGCTGATTCGGTGCTTGATGGAGAAGAGATTTACTCAACAGAAGAGGATAATCTATCTTGTTCAGATTTTGAGTATATATCAGAAATGCAAGATCCTACTTTGCATGAGATTGCTGCTGTCGCTTGTGAGAATATTGACAGCAATTGGAAGGAAATTTCCAATAATCAAGTACCAAACGAAGGAAAGCATGCAAGCTTTGAGGTCCAAATGCCAAGCCTTCTTGATATGGAAGTTGAAGGCGTGGATGAGGAGCCGCAGGGTTCTGAAGCCAGCCATGTCTTTGACTACTTAGACTATAGCGATGATTCATCTCCAGAGGATGAATTTGAAGAAGTGAAAAACCCCATTGGAAGTGGACGAGCTTCAATAGAGGAGGTCATCACAGAAGTAAAGTCATCCTTTGAAGAGGCTGAAGAAGAAAACATTCCTGGTGCTGACAATGTTAATGCCAATATGCTTTTGAATGCTGTTGGCAATGAATCCAACAGCTTGGACATGATAGGCAGTGCCCCATATGATGAGAAGAATAACGATATTTCTGAAACATCCAAGTTTGATGCTCATCCAGGTTTGACAGATGGAGATTGCGTAAATGAGGAGGCACAAGTTCATACGGATCTTACCACCAAGTTTAGCAGCCTAAATGAGGAAATCACTCACAATGATGTCGGAGAGAGAATAAAAGAAACAGAGGATAATTATGAATTTGAGTCGGTGGCTACACTCCTGATTTCTGATCAGCCTTCCGAACATTCCTGCATAGCTGATGAAGACACTCCAACACTTGCAGTGGATGATGCTGAGGAGCAGGAAGATCCAAGAACTAAAAGATCTTACCAAGAGGAATACTCTGGTGGAGAACCTGATGAAACGGAAGGGGAGAAAACTACAGAGCCTGATTCAGCAGATTCAATCCTCAAAGAGGACAGTTCCACTGAAATGAAGTTGATGAGGATATACTCCGCATTGAAGTGCAATCCTGACGAAGAGCCCTTTGATTCCTGTAAGAATTTGAAGGGCACGATCAGATGTAAAAGATCCGGTGAGCCGACTGAGGACCTACGGGATTTTAACCCAAAAGAACCGAACTATCTGCCACTACCTCCTGATCCAGACGGTGAAAGAGTGGATTTGAGGCATCGGATGATGGATGATAGGAAAAATTCAGAGGAATGGATGCTTGACTATGCACTCAGACAAACTGTAACAAAGCTAGCTCCTGCTAGGAAGAGGAAGGTAGCACTTCTGGTCGAGGCTTTTGAGAGAGTCATGCCAACTTCGAAGTATGAAACCCATCTTCAAAGCACTTCAGCAAGCTTGCCTCATGCAAGGCCCATTCAAGCTTGCAGCTGAAAAAGATCCTAAAGCAAGGTAAAAACCTCCTAGTATTCCTTCCACTTTTTTCCCACTTTCAGAAATATCCTTCTAATTCATCTCTATCACTAATTCCTGCTGCAGGTTATAAGCAACGGCGCGCATTTCAAGCAGATTGAGAGGTCTGGCAGGCATCACAAGCTTGGCAGAGCATAACCAGTTCAGCTCTTACATTTCGGATGGGGCAGCTTGGTGAAAGGATCATGGGACGAACATCAAACTTTTCCGAAGGCAGGCAAACTACGAGTATCTACTTGATGGCAAACAAAAAACACAAACTATTTCTTTTTTTGGTAAGAAAAAAAAAAACTATTGAGTGTGAAGCTTAAACATATGCACTGCCAGTGCAATATATGGCGTTCGAATTTCCTTTTGAATGGATATCCATATAGCCTCAGTTGTAGGGGCACTTAGCTCCAAACTCCCGTGACTTATCCTAGTTGATGTTTGTCTGAAACAACATATTGCAAGATCATGGTTATGCTCTAAATTGGTATGGCAGTTGTTTTGCATTCGCTTACAGTCATGAAAACTTCGGTTCTGAACACCCCCACAAGGACTTCGTGCACTAACAGGAAACACTTGAGTTGAAAAATTGCATCTTGTTAGCTATACTCCCTATGAAAATAGGAAATACATAAACCTATTTAACTTCATACAAGAACTTTAGAGGGTAATGTCACAAAATGTTTTAGGAATCAACGACCAGAATTAGCCCATCATTAACCATACAAGCAACTCAGAGAGTTCAGCGCTACATGAGGTGTTCTCATCACCTAGCAATCAATACCGAGCCTATGCAAGGGCATGCATACTATTACTGTTACCTTAGAGCAGTTCTTTAGCCTTCTTCAAGATGGAAGAAGTTTGTGTATATCCATTACTAATAAGAGGCGGAACACCACCACAATATCATGTAATAAAAGCTCGTGAACTTTTATCTTCTGCCAACTAGTCGTTTGTCTTGGAAAGAATGTAAAGCAAAAATTCTTACAAAATGGCATGTAGGCCGTCAACAAACATAAATTTACAGTGTAATTGCTGGTAATATAAACAATTTTCGTAGTTACCTATAAAATAAATCCTCGTAAAGGTACAAAAATAACACATCACTGAGAAAGCTATCCCCAACAGGCTAGGGAGACATATCTAATCTAACTTCAATTGCATGACACTCGATAAGGAGTGATCTTAGTTCTGCAAAATAACTTCCCAAACGACTAGATTCTGAACTTTTCACCTGTGAACCCACAGTAAGGCCACTAGCTTCTGCCGCTTTACTTTCTTGTGTTGTTTTGTCGGACAGGATTTCATCACTAAATAATTTGAGAGCATCTGATGTAGAGAGAGAATTAACAGACTTGTACAAGTCTTGAAACTTGTCTCTGTGTCCTTGATCTTCCACTAGCCTCTCTTTCAACTCATCAGGAAGGCAAGCGAATGCACTTAACAGGTGTTGCAGATGGTCAAGACAAAAATTTCACACGTCAGCTATCAATCTCCCAGAATTTAGTTCGTCAAAACAAATCTCAATGTAATCTAAAAACATGTCATCATTAATTTTCTTAACTGTTTCTTTTACCTGGTGGCACCTCTAACAAGACCCCAGTTGTATCCGATGGGCGCTGATTGCTTAAAACCAAGATTGAATCCCTCTTGTGCAGAAGCCTCTTTTCCGGCTATTACTCCATCACGATATCCAATCTAGCATTCCACAGATAAAGATTAGTCTTATCCAAGAAAGAGAAACCCAAAAACCTACAAATTCAAAATTCCATATTACTGTGTAAAATTGATCATGCCTCCTTTGCCACTCTCTGTCCAAATCAGATGATTCACCGAATACCTCATCCGAATCATCCCATGCCAATCCATCTTTGTCCAGCAAATCGGTCTCATCAATGCCTGAAGCAAAACATAAAAGACTCATACTTCTAAAGATCGATCTTCCAAGTCTCACTCCAGAGAAAATGCCTATAAAGGGAAGTGATACTTCTAAGACATTAGAAATAAACTCATGAAGGTAATGTAAACATATATTGATGCCAAACTGACTAGCAGTTAAAAACAACTCTTACCAGGAAATTGGTGGTCATTAAGGGCAGCGGAACTAGAACTTAATTCTAGTTGCGAGAATCGCAAACTCTCAGAATAGAGCTCTTCAGCAATGTTATGCTCCATCTACAGAAGAAAAAGCAATCATTTTATTCAATTCTCTGATCCTACAAGAAAATAGAAAAATTTCTGAATGGCTCGCACAAATATTACATTTTCAAAAAAAAAAAAGTGTGACTAATTATCAAAACTTCCAAACTCATCATCCACTGACCATGCTGAATTGTAAAGAAAGGCTAATGGATTTCTAATTGGCAAACACGAATTATGAATTAATTAGATAATGAATGCCATATTTTTCCAGTATTTTGCGCAAGCTGCTGCCCAAATTCGAGCAAGGCGTAAAGCCAATGAATAACAACAGAAAACCAAAGACTGAATAAAATGATGAGGATAATACCTGGATTCCAATATAAATAACCTCAAGCACAAACCAAGTAATTCCAGAAAAATTCATGGCTTGCCCATCAGAAATCAGTTCAAGGAGGACACTTTTTGAACATTCAAGAAGGAGGAGAAGAGAAGAAGAGGAAGAAGACACCAGAGAGAGAGAAAAAGAGAGAGAGAGAGAGAGTGGTTTTAATCAGTTCAGTTGGGGGAAATTGAAGGAGATTAGGGATTCCGCCACTTTTTTGCTTCTTCCGAATAACCTTTCCTACTACTTCTTTTTTCGATAATTGCTCCAAATCCCCTTGCTTTGGCACCATTGCACTATATAGCCCCGAATTTTGAAAAATTTCAGATTATCACCCTCAACTTTGGCACCATTGCACAATGACCTCCAAACTTTGAAAAGTTATAGATTACTCCTTGAAATTTGATTGTGTTGCAGTGGCTAGTTTTTCTATCTGGATAGCAATTAAACATTACCTGAAGATGGACCTATTCATATTTTTGACGGAAAAAACCTCTAATACATGGTTAAGAAAATTAAAAATATATATAGAGGAAATGCATGGTTGATGAAGTTAAGAAAATTTAACACGTGTTATGTTTCGGTCAATAAAATGAGTTATCCATTTTTAGGTATCGCTCAACACTATGCAGATGGAACAACTAGCAACTTCAACAAAACTCAAGGTTCAAAGGCCAAATCTGAAACTTTTCAAAGTTTAGAGGCCATTGTGCTACAGTGCCAAAGTATGAGGGAGGGTAATCTGTAACTTATTACAGTTCAAGAACTATTGCGCGACAGTGCCAAAGGTCAGGGAGGATTTAAGCAATTACCCCTTTTGCTTTTTTGGCTTAATTCCCTAAGCCCCCCAACTTAAGCTCCAATCCCAATTCTACCCCAATCTTGTCTAAAGAGAATATAAAACTTTCATTTTAGCCCTAAATCTGCCCCACCTTCAAAAATCACTGATTTCTTCAAAATTATCAACTTAGGATTGGACCTAAAGTTGGGGGTTTTTAAAGAATTAGGCCTTAGTTTTTTTTATGAGCATTGTCACCACGGGTGTTAGTCTGTCACAACGCCCTTTTGCGCTGCTTGCTAATTAGTAGGGCTGTCAAATTGGTGGGTCCAGTCAAGTCAAAAATGGTCCGACCCATATTGACCCATTTCCGTGTAATGTAAATTTAATAGCCTATACCCAACCTATACCCGACCCATATTACCAAGACACATGTACATTTAAGTCTAGGAAAACCCATACCCACCCATTTAACCCACTTTTACATGTTACTTGGATAAAAACTTCACATCAAATTAAAAAAGTACATTAAACAATAAAAAAATTAGTAAATAAAATAAAGAACGTAAAAAACCTATACATTGAAATACTTATAAAGAAATTTTGATAAGAGAAAGTCCGATCAACCAACCATTCACTTGAAAATAACATTTGCTTATAAGAATCTTCTAACATGCACCGAGCTCATTGTCAGTCAAGTATTGGACAAGAATGTTTTCTGATGATAAGAGACGTGAAAGCTGAACTGCTAATGTTGACAAGTTCCTAAGGTTGTCCTATTTTGAAAATATATTGCATCTAGAATGTTGCACACCGAAGTATATAACAATGTCCCCTTGGAGTCGCTGTTTTGAATTACAGCAAGTCTAATTCTTTTTGCTATATGAGATTCTTTATAATAATTATCTTCTCCATAACTCCTGTCAGCTATGAAACACAATAAGGGGGTGCGAAATGCCTACATTGCGATATGGCAATTCTGGCAAATTTGATGACGCTACAATAGGATATAACTAGGATAAGTGAACAGGAGAGATGTAGAAAAAGCAAGTAACATAGAATGAATACGCATCAGTCTCTTATTGATATAACTAAATGTGGAAAGAGCTCTCTATCCTGTGGATAACCAGAGTCTAAGGATCAACATATATTCTGTTCTGTGATGAGTGGAAGGTGAGAGTATTGCATGTTTGAATATGATATTCATGAATTGGTTCTGTGGTGTGAAGTAGCAGTTGGAGAGCCAGCTTAGAGCAGTATAATCCTCTTTGTCTATGAGACTTTTTGTTTGGTTCATATTGGACATATTTGTCACTTCCGATTATATTAGTAGATTGTGTGAAAGTCTTATCTATCAAAAGTGTTTTTCTATAAGCATATCTTCTCACTTATTTTGATATGTCGTATTATATTTTTTGTCTAAAAGCAAAAAAGGTATTGTTCTATTTGTTGCTTCTTGCATTGAATGCTTTTTTCTTTTTTTGCGAACAGAGTTGTATGTCCTCCTGTTTATCTTCTTGGTGGCAATGACCTTTTTCCTGGGCCTGGGGCTGGAATGTACCCACCCAGGTTCCTTGCTGATCTTTGCTTATTGTTCGTTTTTTTGTTTTTTACTCTGCCTTCGCAAAACACAAAGTTCAGTTTGAGTAGCTTCAAACGCTATAAACTCCAGAAGATCTTGAGTTACTCAATTTCTGTTCACAATTTTCAACCACTCGCAAGCCGCAACCTCTTATGATGATCAACTCAAAATGCTAACTTATCCAGCCGCTCGCTAAGGCACAGAGTTATCTACAAGTCAAAACAATTATCACTTGCTAGGAACTTCACGGGACGCAGTAAATTCAAAACCATATGCGAGCCCTCATCCCGATTCGCTCTCATGAGAATATCATCAAACAGGTTGTGACTAATCAGCGCAGCCACACAACAGGACAATCAAGCATATACCGTTCAAGATCAAGAACCGCACAACCAAAAAGGAGAGGTTCAAACTTTGTAAGCCAAAATTATATAGAAACTAAGAGATTACAAGGTGGTATTGAGGTCCAGCCTCCTTCAAAGTACTCCACGAGATGCACCTTCGAGTGACGATTGTCCGATCGGGGACGAAATCTGGCGGCGAAGGCGGGGACGAGTGGAACCGGGAGAGGATCGGTGGCGGAGGGCGGAAGAAGCGGAGAGGGGCGGCGAGATTCGAGGGGGTAGAGAGGGTGACGAGCAGCGTTAAGAGTTAGAGAGAGAGTGGTGGAAGGAGTCAAGACACCTTGATTTCTCAGCTTGGGTTGAAAATTCTCTTGTTGTTTAACCCACTATAATCCAAGTGATTTATTAAGTACCAAATCTAAATATTTTTTTACTTCTCGCCATATTTATTATTTGCCGTGATGTCATATCAGTGTAAATGAATTTAAAGATTACACAAACAGAGATGGTAAAAATCTTTCAACATACTTTCATCTACTTCATTTTTATTTGCTTGTTTTTTTTACTATTTTTCTCTCTTGTTTAATTCTTTTTTCCCCTTCCATCATCCTTTAATAAAATTTTATTAAATGATAAACTATAATAATATAATAAAATATGTAATAAATATAAATGCTAAATTTATTTTTATTTATATGTATGAAATTTATATCATAAGATAGATAGAAATTAAATATATAGATAGAAATAAGAATAAATGAAAACAAAATTATTGCTATTTTGAATTTTTATATTAAAATTAAAGTATTATTTTAATTTTATTAATTTAACGAGTTTGTTATTCGAGAAAATAACTTTGAAATCCTATCCACCTTTATCTCACCTTCTTATGTAATAATTTTATTCGGGTTATATCCCTTTTATATCCAATTTTATCCTGTCTTGGACAGATACCAAATATAGGACAAAATAAAATTTATCATATTCTGAATTTTATCCTAACTGCCAAGCATAGCCTTATGGATTAAAAGTCTCTGTGATGAGGCCTAAATGTATGTCAACACAGACAAAGTGTCATGGTCTTGAGAACCGTGAACCATTCGAGAAAAACGAGCGATCCTCTTCAGTATTCTCTTTAATGTTCTTGAGGACGGGCAATAATGTAATTGTACATTATTCTAGAGTCTTTTGTTATAAATGCGCGTAGATAGTAGTTGGGGAGATGTAATATCTACCGTTAGATCGAGGAGAGATCTATAGATATGGTAAGTCATGTACTTTTATGTAAAGAGATCTTCTCCCCATTATTTATACATCTCATTCTCATAAGAACAATACACATCCAAAATTTCTTGTGAGCGAAAAGCTGACTTGAGATGATCATGATAACAATTTATATGGAATTTTTATTCCATAACAGGTCATGCAATTGACTTCCAAAGATATTGAGACTCCAAGATTGGATTTTTTTGAAGTTCTTTATAAAGGGAATCGCCCACAACCAAATCCAACATTCAATGGGTGCTCAGCACCGCAACTGAAAATGCCCAAATCGAGCAAAACGAGCTTGAAATTAGCAGCTATGATCATCCAAGTAGAGACTCTAGTAGCCTTGCCAGGTGACGATTGTCCGATCAGAAACAGAGTCTCATGGCGGCGGTGGCGACAACTGAGAGGGATAGCAAGATTCGAGGTAGAGAGAGAGGATAGAGTGAGGGTTATGGATTCAAAGTGAGTCCTAAATGCATTTGGAATTTTCATTGCATGTCATGTAATTGACTTCCAAAAATATTAAGACTCCAAAATCAATTCAAGATTAGATTTTTTCAAAGTTCGGAATTGGCCACAAATTTTTATATGCAGCTCATAGCGGCATATCATCAAACAATTGTGTGAAGATAGGAGCAACAGCAGATGCATTTCATCTATATGGAAGAACAGATCAATCCAAACAAAAACAGAAAGAGGAAGAGAAATGCCATTCACCTCTTTTATAGTGATAATGAAGGAAAAGGTTTGCTTTCCATGGACGACATTAGGGAATTCTTGATTAATCATTACCTTGATTAACAGATTATGTTGGGACTGACCATCGATTTCTCTTAGGCCAGCAAGTAAGGATTTCACTATTTTATATTGCGATTGGTTAATTTAATAAGTTCAATTGAGATGAGTGGCTGAGTTATCAACCTCAGTCAGGAAATATGGATGCAATGAAGATGCAGTCCTAGAAATTTCGCAGCTAATAAATGCATCTGCACCATGGGAAGAATTCTAAAGAAAGAGAGCAATAGCAACCTTTTTTAATATACGATCAAAATTTATGTGGGCACAAAAAATTTAAGGAAAAAACCGGATTTGTAGAAAAATCGGATTTGTACTATCAAATTTTTTAATATACCATGAGAAATATCTTTTGATTTTTTTTAGAAAAATCGTATTTGTTTATTAGATGATATGAAATTGTGTTGACTTCTTCAAATTATCACTTTTTGCTAATTGCTTAAACATTATTGTATTGAAAATGCCCCAGAAAAAATTTGAAATTGAAATATGTTTAGAGTTAATATTTTTTTTGGTCGAAATTTTGAGTTAATATGAAGATTAACCTTCATATACACCGACATCCAATAGTTACAAGCTTCCTTTTTGTCTTTTTGTCATCATTGGATACAAAATCTATGTCACATGTTAACCCAAATTTTGGACTCCGTCTGGTTCTTTCTACAGCCAATTGTTTTGCTTTTCTTTTTCAGCGGTTGCTTGGTTGTCATCATCTACTCATACCATCAATGTCTTCATCTTCATCTTGACTCCACAGCATGATTCCATTTCAAACCATTTTGCTTCTTCATCAATCAGTGGTTGCACATGAATGATCACATCCCTTTCTCACTACAATCATCAGAGCTGAAGCGGGGCTTCAGCACTTTGGCAATTAGATGGATGAAACTATCAAAGAAAGAGAAAATGCCAAAATAAAAACAATGATAGGTGCTTCTTTGTCTCACAGTGATTCCAGAGATTCCACCATGTCCCTTCTCGTGTCTGCAAGTGCCATGCAAGACAAATCCAAGCTACTATCCGTTCTCTCACCGCAAAAACAAGCATTCCAAAACTATTCTCTCTCTCTCTCTCTCTCTCTCTCTCCTTCTCACTCTCACATGACATGACATGCCTGACGCAATATGGAATCCAATATGAACTTTCGGGAGTGGTTCCTTTTCCTCGTATGAGTTGTTTGTCATGTGTTCTGCATGTGAAGACCCCCAGATTTGCAAACGCACAACATGGATCCATAACTAAGCAATTTTGGTACTGCCTACCTCTCATGCTCTTGTTCTTTGTGTGTTTCCGTGATCTGGGTCGGTCGTGCCCACATCTCTGTACTGAAGTCTTTCCGTGATTTTTCTTTTTTCCAGGAAAGGAAAAACAACAAAGACCAAATATTTTCTGTTACCGTGACCCGGAAAGGTAGTTTCTCTGGATGTGCTCGGTGACCCAATTAGGCAGTCATCTAAATTTCTGCATCCAGCCCAATAAAGGCAACTACATTGCCAACTTATCTACTTTTGTTACCTCCAATTTATCACACAATTTACCATCGGATCAAGCCAAAAGGCTTATTTTTTGGCAATGTATCTTCTTTTGTTAATCCAATTTATCACACAATCCCTCATTGGCTCAAGCCTATTAAGTTACCACCAACCTCCAATCGAACCTCCTCGTCTTCTGTATGCAATGCACGTATATTGACTTTAAAAACTCTCTCTCTCTCTCTCTGAGTGAAGAGTGGAGTGAAGATTCAGTGGTGAGACAGAGATGGCTACAGGGTGTCAGAGAATTGTCTTGGGTATCTTGGTTGCCATGTCTGGGACACTTGATTCGTGTATTGGTTCTGCGGAAGCAGGACTACTGCAGAGTGAGAGTGCAAGTGGAAGGAAGGGGAAGAAACAAGAGCAAGAGAAGTGTGACATGTATGAAGGGAGTTGGGCGTATGACACTTCTTACCCTCTGTATGACCCCTCGGCCTGTCCTTTCATTCGCAAGGAGTTCGACTGCTTCAAGTACGGCCGACCCGATCGGCTCTACCTTAAGTACAGATGGCAGCCCAAAGACTGTGACTTGCCTAGGTACATCTCTCCCTCTCTCTTTGTTTGCACGCGGGCATGTCTGTGCGTCATTCGTCCCATGTTGTCGTCGTGTTCATATCATTATTCAGAATGTTCATAGGCTAGCGCGTGTTAATCTTGCTGTGTCTCAAGTCTTCTTGCTCACGAAAAGATGGGGAGCTTTGGAAAACTCTCACCTTCTCTTGAACGAACGACAATATTTAATCAAGATTTTGCCAGTCCGTGAAAACTTTTTACTTGAGCGGCTGGGCTTTAGGAGTGCACAGGAGTCAAAAAAGTATTGAGTTCTTTTTGAGACCTAACGCTGGTGTTTGGTAAAAGTGGTTTCTGCAAGAGAAGGAAAAAGAGCCTCCTCAAAGTTGCGAACCACTTGGTTCCTTTCCTCTGCCGGCATTGATTTTTTTTTTTGATTCATGGTAGTTGGGCAATAATTGTCGGAAGAAAGTTGGAACTGCCTTTCGGTAAATTTTGTGCCTTTGTTCATCACGATAACTCACAACCTCGTGACATATGGAGACAATTTTAAGGAGACATGAGTGGATACTCGCACAGAATTTTCATAACGTATGCATCCAACTGTTGCCAATGAAATACATGTTTCTAAATGATGCTACAGATTTGATGCTCAAGGTTTCCTAAGAAGGTTTCAAGGCAAGAAGATTATGTACATTGGAGACTCCTTAAGCCTCAACAACTGGCAATCTTTAATATGCTTGCTTCATGCTGGCGCGCCGAATTCGAGCATCTTGCAGGAGACGGAGGGCTCAATTTCTAAAGTCACATTCCAGGTGAGTCAAAAAATTTTACTTCCTCAAAGAGTTAGATCAAAATATCTGGATGATTAACATAATAATGGACAACATGCAATAAGTAAGAGGTGAATGAGGAGTTCGTAGATCTTATGATTACGCTATCGTGCAGGATTATGGAGTATCCGTAATGCTATTTCACTCTCTATACCTGGTTGACATTGAAGTGGAAAGCATTGATAGAGTCTTGAAGCTAGATTCGCTTAAGAGCGGTGGTATATGGAAGGACATGGATGTGTTGATCTTCAATACTTGGCAATGGTGGAACCGGAGAGGAGATAAGCAGCAGTACGTTGTATTTTCTACAGAAGTTGTGTTGTCTTCAACTGGTTGAAAGATGCATAAACAGACCTCCTTTTTTTGGTCACCTGCAGATGGGATTACATACAAGAAGGCAATAGCACATACAAAGACATGGATCGGATGGTTGCATTTCGCAAAGCATTGATGACATGGGCGAAGTGGGTGGACTCGGATGTAGACACAATTAAAACTAGAGTCATCTTTCAAGGAATTTCGCCCTCTCACTACAAGTAAGTCCTTTTCTTTTCAATCCAACTTCAGCAGAACAATGAATCAAAAGGTACTGACTGCTTCGACAATTTGATGAGTTTAGCGGGACAGATTGGCAAGAGCCGGGAGTGAAGGACTGCTCGAAGGAGAAGCTACCGATGACTGGATCGACATACCCACCCGGGTTGCCAGCTGCAGCATATGTGGTGAAAGAAGTGATAAGTAGCATCAGAAAGCCTGTTCATTTGCTGGATATTACCACTCTTTCTCAGCTGAGGAAAGATGCACATCCTAGCATTTACAGTGGTCTCAAGGTTATGGACTGCACGCACTGGTGTATTGCAGGACTTCCAGATACATGGAACGAACTCCTATCCGTGACGCTCGCAGGTTGAACAGAAATACAATTGAAACGTGAGAACAGAGATTAGATGATGGAGTCAGGAGTAGCCAGATTGATCCAATACATCAATAGGATGAATACGTCCTCCCGAAATAAGAATAATGCTCATTCTTTTTTGTATTAAGGACAAAAAAGACATGTCATTACTTTCATTTTTGCGAGTCATAACTTTGTCTAAGTAGGGGAGTGGTGCTGCAATATTGGCAAAAAGAATGGTGACAGTAAGACCTTCGTACTCATTTATCGAATAAGAGATCACTTTGAATAGGGAGTACAAGATATCCTCCGCCAAAACTAATGAAATGGCAGCAGGTCAACGGAATGAATCACTCTCTCGACCTAAAAAAAAGAAACAGAATAAATCACTCGAAAGACATGAAATTCCCCATGTTATCCACTTCCCACTCCAAAGCTGTCATTTCTACTCTTCTTCATCGCACTTCTCATATTTCTCAATCATTTTCTGAGCCAATAAAATATCATCACATAACAGTCCGGCATAAGCATACCTTCATACTGGGAAGAAAAAAAAGCGAACTTATGTTCATTTGTCTATGACATCCCAGGACACAAGTTATGTAAGCTGGAAGACATGGTGGCTTAGGACTGACCAATAATAAATCGTCTGAGAGTGTGCTTAGCAACTTCCAGATAAAAACAATAATTCATGTGATCATGAAGTTTCCTCCCATAGTGAGCATGCAACAATGAGAACGCAGATAGCACTCTTCAGGAAATAACACCATGTCTGTTTCTTAACCAGAGAAATAACACCATGTCCTAGCACATTAGAAAACAAGCTGCAGATATGATCTAACACCACAATTTACCAAGAAAACGTCTGCTTGACAAGTAGGGAGGAAGGAGAAGGATGGCACAGGATTCAGTATGCATTGTCATGCCAACATTAGACAACTAAGTAGATTCAAAAGAAATAGAGAGGAAGAAAGTCGAGTGACTAAGTTGAAATGAATATTTGGCTAGACGCCACCAAGGGGAAAAAAAAGTTAAAGATACCATCAAAAGGGGCAAAAATAATTTAAAGCAGTTACGGCAGAGAGGTGAGTAAATTGGAATCTCTCCGTCAGCTCACTATGCACGTGCTGAGAAAGAAGAGCTTCAGTTTCTTTATACAAAACATGAAAGAAAATTGGAAAATAGAAGAAAAGAGAATAACACAACTCCCACACGATCCACAATATTATTTTCTACCTCCTAAATCTCCAGGCTGAAACTGAAAACAGGGGTCTGTCATGCCAACATAGAAAGAAGCACCCATTCTCTTCTTTTAGGTTGTACCCGTCATAACCATAGCTCTGCAGCAACATCCCTGCTTGCATCAATCCATTGTAACTCAAGGACACCTTTCCAAACCCAGCTAGCTCAAGCCTCAAAATCCACTTTTCAAGCTTCTCATGTCTCTCCTTCCTCTGGATGCCCTCGCAAGCAATGATATTCTTAATTTCCTCTCCGAACAGCATCTTCTCAACCTTTTGTCGCTCTACCGATGCCCTCGGAACAGTAGACTCCAGACAATCAAACAGGGCACAATAGAAATGCAATGCTTCCAGATATCTCTCCATTAAGGTACAACCATTATGGTTTGATTCTTGCTCCGTAATCACCATTAGCTTAGGAGACAATCCCCAAAGAGAAGTCAAAAAGCTCCCCATCTTCGGTGATAGGTTAGAAGACAATGGCGAAGATGCCGAAGCTGAGTCAGGACTAGCGCAATATAAATGGACCACATCTTTCTCAAGCCACTCTCCTAGAGTGCGCTGCTTCATAAGCAACACTCTCTGTTGATGATTAGAATTTGAACTGTTGGATGCAGAAGGTGAGGTCCTTCGCTGCGTCTCATCATCAACAGCCAAGACAGTATGCAGCTGGAGTACAGAGCTTATTGCAAGTGCTTCACCAGTCTTGACGCGCAAACTTTCTAGATCGAGATTCTCCAGCTTGCAGACAATAGGAATGAACTGAAATGGGATATCTAATTTTTCAGCTTCTTCATTCAATTGAAAAGCCATTTGATCTAAAACTTCTTTCTGTTCATTAATACCCGTAATTCTCAAGTGAGGCGGGCCTTCTGGCCTAGCACTTAGTGACTGAAGAAGATTGATCCACTGAGCAGGCACAAATGCGTTGAGGTCGATAATGTGAACCATCTTCTCCCCATCCATTGCTTCTAGTATGGCCTGATTAGTGATTACATATGCGAGCTTCAAGAAGGGGCAAAGCTCAAAAAATAATCGTTTGACAAGAATTTCCTCAGACATTGGGGATATTTTTGTGGAATTGAGGGCTTTATGAAGGCCTGGCCAACCTTTCAGTATCCGGTCAGCAAGTGCTTCAGTGAAGTAAGCAGCGATTCGCTGCATTGTATCTCCATCAGGAGAAGCAAGATGGGAGATTTGCTCGAGACAAAGATTAGCATTCTCTACACTACCAGCAGCAACATGGTTAGCACAGCCAGTAAGATAACGGATTAACCACAAACCCCTGTCTTCAGGATTAACTTCCCTGAGCAATGGGTATGGTGATCCGACGCCAGGAGAAAGTGACATCAACGAAAACATCTGAAGGGGAGATGGAGTTACGGGTGATGATCCCTCATCGTGAACCATACCCGCCATTGATGATGGGAAAACCAGGGATTACGACCTCACCTGCACCACTACAATGAAATCAGATCGTGCAAGAAAAGTCAACCTCAATGTCAAGCAGTCACACCAAAGTTCCTTTATTTTGGAAAAAGATGGAAGGACACGATAACAAATGCAAGCAGGACTCCTTATTGCAGAGCTCAATTTCAGTGAGAAGCTCAACCTAGAAAGGCAAAACAGTCATAGTAAACTCCAGTAATGAATAAAAAAAAAAACTCCAGTAGTGAACAACATTAAACGACCTACCAAATGAAGTCGAGCATCTCACCACTGATAGAACATATTAATAAAAGGTAGTCATCTAACTTCATCAACTTCCAACCTCTTACACTGAGACGGTTAGAGTTACATACAAATTGATTCCTCAATGAAACACTTCCTCATTTAGTTGCCAATAAAGAACACAGCAGCTAAAACAGATTTTGGCAGAAGTCTCTTCTACTGCATCTGTCCGGTTTCTCACAAAGACCTGAAGAATTCACACCATTTGTTGCTCAATCTAGTCACTGACTGTAATCTCTTGGTTCATCAAGTAGTTTGAGCTTTCCAAGATTAAGAAAGTAATTACTTTCATTCCCAAAAAAATGAACCACATCATTTACTTAAGAAATTCAAGCACATGCTATGCTATTGTCTTTTTCCAAAAAGATTCAACCCCAAACCTTACTCAAAGAAATGAGCAGGATCTAAAGAATTACCCGATAAAATTTTGTGGATGCTTGCTTCTTGAATCAGTGCTCCAGCAGAGCAGCAGATAAATGTTACTGAGCTGGGAATTTTGATGAGTCACAAACCCAGAAAAGACTCCAAGAAAATTTCTGCACCTGATAACCCAGTACACCTCATCCGTCTAGCTCTTGGTCCGGAGGTCCATTAAGAGCTATGCGGGTGTCTAGGGTTTTATTGCAGAGCGAGCCAATTGGGTTAAAAGCTATTGTCTTGATGAACTTTTCCATGGCTGCGTTGGCGACAAATCACGAGGTTGTGTTTGTCGTCATTGTTTTGTTGTCTTTTGTTAGGATCAGAGGAATATGGAATTTCTGAAATCCAGAGCCCCCCCTCCTCTCTCTGTCTGTTCCAAAAAATTGTTTGTTCTCTCTCTCTCACTAGGTAGAGCATTGTCTGGACATAAAGTGGATGGGAATAAAAGCTGGCCATAGTTTGGGGCTATTCTCAAGAAAACTGTTGATCCAAGCATGTCATAACAAAACAACACCTTTTCTTGTTGCTTAGTGGGGGATAGTGGGGATTGCAAGGAAAGCCTCACAAGGCAAGTGCCTCCAAAATCTGCATTTGGATTCTTTTCCAAAGGCAAGTGAGAAGAGACCATCCACTTGGTACTTTGTTTTATTTCTTCCTTTTAAGATGTTAGGACTCTAAGGACAATGAGACAAGGAGATTGTGGAACAAGCCAAAAGTAGATATAAAACATTGCAACTTTACTGGTGGAGTCTTTGGGTGGGAGTTCTTGGAATTTGTTAATTCCATTCCTTAAAATTCCTATGCAAATTCTATCAAAGAGGGCAAAAGAAATAAATAAAAAAAAACCCACAGGCAATTTGTCTGAAGCAATCAAAAAGTTGGGCATATAATCTTGAATATTGGGATATGCAACCCAAGAGAAAAACCTTTGAATATTGGATTAAGAGGAGTGGAACACCACATCATGGGTACTTAAACAAATCGATATGTTTCCTTAGTGGAAGGAACTGCAAGGACTTATGTTTATGTCCAATCCATCACCATCCGTTTTACCGGTCGCATGCTGGAGTTCTGATAAGGTATCTTCATTATAATTTGGCAAAAAAGAAAACAGGACTTGTGGTTTTGGTGGTGATTTGGTGTCGGCATTATTGGTTGCTAAATGTCTTCAACACTAAAAAAATGGTACTAGCACTGCTATATACACCAAGTGATTCATCTTCTTTTACAAGCAATCCTTTCTGTTGTTGATATTTCAAGTGAAATTCGACCGTCCCTTACAAGATTCTATTTGTCTTCCAGCAAACAAATATGAGGATACATCCTTCATGGGGGCATGATTTCCTTTTGACATGACTGGTTAATCCTTCTGTTCTGTTCTCTCTGAACCTACAAAACCCTAATCTTCTCTCTCTCTCCCTCTTTCTCTCTCTCTTCTTTCTGGCTTTGGGTTGTGAAGACAAAAGCTATGGTTTCTTGCTTGTTATAATTCGGTCAACAAAAACGTCCTACTCAGATACGCCAAATTCGCATGTGCACAAACGAAAGCATCTGTCTTTGCTTTACACGCTCCCACAAAAGAGGATACAAACTAGAAAGAGACGTTAATAAAGCAAGGATCCAGAATTTCTCTCTGACCATCTTTAGTTTATGTGGCAGGTTTTTCCCATTTGCCAAAAAGCAAACAAGCTCATTAGCAAACCATCGATTGATTTGTTGCTTCCTAGTATTGGAATCACAAGAACCCTCTCTAGACAAAGAATCAAAATAGACATGCCTTCAAACTACGCAGGTTAATTAGTATAAACTCAATAAAGATTGTTCTTGTTTGTGGTCTAAACTCCATGTTTGACCGGATATTATGTTTGATTACTTTAAAGCGTCTTCGTTGGTGAGAGATTTGGTGAACTTAGGTAGGCATTTTCAAAGAGTTAGATACAATCATTGAACATTGAAAGGGAGAGGTGAATGGAGAGGATGTCATTGCTTTTGGAAATTTCCAAGATATGCTTGTGTTACTAAGAAAGATGATTTGTCCTCACGTCATGAAAGCCAACTTCTTGTCCTAAACGGTAAGATAACGGTCCTAACGATGTTCGTAGTGAGGGTGTTTTCAAAGGAACGACATCTTGTAGCTTTGTAGGCATCGGTAGCGAATTTTTCTAAGTCAGCCAAGCACATATTTAAAGCGCTCGTACCCTGGAGTCAGGCTAAATGATAAGGATGTCCTCGTGAAATCGAAAGAAAAACAAATGAACGGAAGGCCTCATGAGTAATAATTAGAAATAGGGAGGATGAAGTTAGAGAGGAGCCGTTTTGACCCCTCTAAGATAAAGACAATCTCGACGAAAGACAAATTTCATAGTGCCATTTTACCGGCGTGGTGATAGGAAAGATCAAATCATCATATGGAAATGTATAAACAGCGTGGAACGGGCTTTCCATATGGCGCATCGGTGTTGGTGTTGGCTTGAGTGTAACTTATTATATGATTCGATTGATCCGATGAAATTTCACGACTTTTATTTGCTTCGTTGTGTTGTTTACTTCTACTGGGTAACTGTCACTCGTGCGAATTTGACATGGGATCGACATGACCAAGCTGGCGATAAAAATTATACTATTGAAAGAAAGGAGAAGGATCCTAGGAGCATGCTATAAATTAAAGATAACGAGTGCGTCGTTGTGCTATGATTTTTCCCACATTATTAAATTGTTCTAACCTCTGTTTTTCCTGCATCATCTCGACTAACCGAATCAAAGGGAATCCTATGCCAGACGAGACAACTTGTTAGTGTCTTTTGAGGATGATCACTTCATCACTTCACAAGTGACGAAGATCATTACATGAAATTAACGAGGAACCACAGGTTTGTACGGATAGAAAATTCTTACTCTTGAAAGATGGGTATCCTAGGAGCATCGTTTCTCTTTTGTGCCGAAGAGAAATATAGCCCACAAGACGAAAAACTAAACAAGGAAATGGATCGTTAAGCACGCACGGACATAGTATAGAAGATGGCAAAACGAAAAAGAAAGATTAACGTATATAATATAAGCGTAATGATAGTCCAAATAATCATAAACCTATTACGATTATCAATTCAATTATAAACCTTTCAATGTGGCCAATTTAATACTTCCATCCAAATTTTGCAGAAAATCTAAGACATGGACGTTGGCCTTTTCTTCCCCGAAGGGCTAGCGAGGGTTGCCGGTGTAGGGCGACAACCCTCGCCTCTCACATATCTGGCTCGTCGAGGGTTGCCACCATTGCCGAGCCCCAGCAAGCCCCTTTGGCCCTTCGAGGAAGAAGGACAGTAGAAAAAAAAAACATAAAAGAAAGAAAATTAAAAATTATAAAAAGTCAGATAATTATTTTGAAAAAATTACGAAAATTGTCCACATCAGTGTAGACAGTTCTATATTGGACAACCGATAGCGCAGACCGTTCTATATAGGACAACCGTCATCCACGTCATCAATTTCCGGCTAAAATTAGTTAATCGCCAAAAGATTTAGGACTAAATTTGTTGAATTAAAATGTTTAGAAATGAATCAGTCATCGCATAATAGATTTAGGACAATTTCCCTAATACACATAAAAATTATACATCATTGATACGAGAGATCGATAGTTACAATTCTCAAATCAAAGGTTGCTAAGGCTATTTGTGTAAGAAAATCTTTCACACTAAACATCATTTAGTTTATTTATTTATTTTCGATGTAAAGTATATTTGATAAAAACTAAGCGCCACATGATGGGGATTGGCGGCTCCCACTGGCCTCCTAGGTTCATCGTTGGACTCAAGCAGGGAAAGGGCAACGGTGGCCCAGGATGACACACACAGGAAACCTCGTTGTCTTTTCCATGTAACGAGTACGTTTCCAAACTATTGGCTCACGGAAAAGGGGCAAATGGTTGTTCACATAAATGCACTTGGCGATCCTTTCTCGAGGGGCTTGTTTCACACAGTGTAAGCTCAAAAGCAGATACCTCACCCTCTTCTTAGTTCTTTCCCCTTGTATTTAGTCAGTTGTCCTTCAGCGAAATCGCGATGGCGAGCCACGTTCCCTGCCAAGCATCCGACATTTACCATCAAACTTTTTTGGGAGTGAAAAACCCAAGAAAAGTTGAAATGGACCACAACCGCCAAAGACGCAAGTTTTCACCATTTTTGTAATGCATCTTTTCACTGCAGTCCTACCAATTCGGCCTGCTTCTTGGTTGCAGCAAGCTCGTGTCTTGTCTCGCTGCGTGGTTTATGAAGGATCGACGACGAGGAAAACACTGGACATTTTCTTGGGGGATAAAATGCGTGCAGTGACATGGGTTCGAGACGATTAAACCAAAGTAACGCGCAATAATTTACAGTTGAGGGTGAAGACTAGACTATAGTCGGATAGATGGAAAAAGATGCAAAATGGATTAACATCATGCTTTCACCTTCCATTCTTCAAAAGTTAAAACTAACCTGTGCGCTCTAGAGCAGCATCTATCGATCTTGGAACAGGTGTTCCGTAGATGAATCTTCTGTAACATAACTCTGCGAACTCAAATTTAGCTCCAAACAAGCAAGCCATGCCATCATTTTAGCATTTGACCAAGACAGGGGAGACTTAAAAGGATGTCTCGCCTTCAGCTATGTCAGCTCAAGATTTCCAGTGGTTTCCAGTCCTTAGTGATATCTTTAAGATGCTAGGTCGTAAAACCGAGTCCAACCCGAGTTCCAGATTTAGATCGACCCCACAGCACGCCGTGACCAACAGCTATGCCACACGTTAACAAACATTCAATTGATGAATATCCAACAAAGTAGGGCATACTGCTGCCCTCGAGAGCACTTGATTAATATTGAAATAACAAAATCATATTCCTGTACACATCCTAATGCCCACAGCGTTATTACAAAAAGTTTTTTTCATTCACATTTTCCTCCTCTCTTTTTTTGGGTGTAGATGCGTAAATCTTTTGACCAGCATCATATTGTCAAGCTTTAAGAGGTAGCAGAAATCAATCACCCCAGACCAATCGGAAGATGTTTTTACTAGCAAGCTTGTTGACAACATTGTTGGTCTGCCTCGCGAGCATTTCTTCTTGGGCACATAGGTCACCATCCTTCCCAGATATGGAACAGACAAGGAATCAGGATTATAGTGAAAGAAAAGAAATCAAAAAACTGTTCTGTTTCAATTGCATGAGGAAAACATTGCTTCAATTACACATGGTGCTATTCACTCTTTGCATGCTCTGCATTTAGAGAAGCCAACTATTTCATAAAATAATTCTCAGAACTGAGCTCCCATAGGACAGAATAGACATGGGCAGGAGATAGACTGGTTACAAACATGTCAAGAACAGGAACCAATGCATAGAACCAAAAGTGTCCAAGAAATGCAGGAATGGCTTTAGAAGCTTCTTCTGTCCTACAATGGTTACTGTGACCTTTTATCCACCATATCCTATTCCTGTCATATGAGCTAATATATTTTGTACTTGCGCTTTCTAAACTATATATACTCAAGGATTATTTACATGTTTTACACTGGAGAGAGCTGCCATTCTTGTAAAATCATGTAATATAATATTCACAATGTGCATATGAATAACTTCACGTACATCAGCACTCACCAGAAGAGCATAGGCACGGGCAAGAGAGAGAAGGGTTGGGTACATGTCAATAACAGCTATAGCAGCTTCTTCGGTCACTTGTGGAACCTGCAGACAGAATCTCACATAATTCGATCATCCAATTGTGGCAGATTTTATAAACAATTCCAGCCATTAGACGTAAGAATCACTACTATTCCTGAAGAATCCAGGACACTGGACACCCAAATCCACTGTTAATACTTCAAGGAGTTTCTCAGTAAAAAATGAACATGTTTAGGAAAAGCAGATTCCGGAGTAAAGGTCATAGAACTCAACATTTATCTAGTACGTAATAACCAGAGAGAAAAAAGGGAAACATAATTCCATTAAAAAAAAAACCTAAATATAATTCCAAAGCAACAGAAAGATCTCCCTTAATTGTTAACGGACACTTTGTTGAGTAATCTTTCACAGTTTTAAAATATAACCAAATCTATCCTTGCTATGAAAAGACCAAGTACCTGCATGAGTTGGATGGCAAAGACATCACTCACGGTCATTTTCTCCGCATCTTGGCATCTTTTGATAAACTCATCGAAAGGGGGGCAAACCCCAGTGCTTTTGGACTGGTCATCTTGCAATTGTGATGTGTAATAATGAACAATCGCTTGAGTCAGATGACCATACTTCTTAAGTGTATCGGCTAGACCGCTTGTTCTCTGCACGTCAAAACCCTCCAGAATCTCTGTCGTGAAACAACTGTATGTGATAAAATTACTTACAGTTTAAGAAAACTCGTTATTAACTGATCAGACAACAAGTCATCAACACGAGAATAGGAAACCTGCTGTAGGAAAGCTTACTACCAAAAAAAAGAGAACATCCTACATATATAAATCCACTAACCAGCAATTACACCAACGTCACATTATGCAGAAAAATCAAATATCGTATGCCCCAAGCATCTATGCAACTGCATTATTTTACTTCACAACGGAAACTGGCAAATCATAACATTACAGAATTTTCCATCTTGCAAACTCATCTGCATATAAAGGATTTCACAATTTTTAAAAAAGGTGCAAGGAAACTACACCTATCCATGCCCAAGAAACTTCAGGGAAAACAACAAATTAAAAGAAGGGAATCTAAGAGACATTTCACAACCGTTCTACCCCACTTTATCATTCCTTAGTCTATCCTTGTCTTCTTCATCAAGCATTCTCTATCCTTCTCTTCTTCCCACTTTCTAGTCTCTACCCACCGACCCCCCTCCTCCTTCTGTCTGTGTCCTTCCCTCCCTCCCTCTCTCCCTCTCCCCATAGCCAGCTTAATGATGATAGCCTTCATTGTTTTAACATTCCATAATTTCATTAATTTACAGAATGGCTAGAAAGAATCAAGATATGGTACCTCAGACAAGAAACTTACGCTGTCTTGATGCTTTCGGCAGCTTCACACTGATTTGGATCACCTTCCACAAGGTAAATCAGCTTCTTAAGCCCACACCTCTAAAACATTTGTAATACCCAGTGTCAGCTTAATCATCGAATCACATCAAAAAGCTATTACACAGTGCACGATAATGGGAATCTCATCGGATTCTGAAGCCACGATTTCGTCAGTTTACTCCAACAGAACAAAAACATGATAGGTCACACCTATACTGGATGTCAAGTAAATTCTGCAGGAACCATAAGTTCTCCTACTAAGCTTTGCTCTCCTGCTTATTTTAATCACATTAGCTGATCAACGTCGGTGAAAAATTCTTTATAGTTGTTACAAACTATTGATACTAATATCAATGGCAAATTTTTTTTGGTATGGATACAGTAACAGACAGCATCTTTTTGTCCTAAATACCTCTACATGTCAAAACATGAAAGAATGCTTTGCCTACACTGCTAAGACACCAAATCAAGATAAAACAACGAATACAAGGTCTAACTTCAGGCTGCATAGTGCAAAATTTTGTAAAAGACTGTCAAAACAAAATAAGAAATGACAACTCTGCAGGTGACTATCAGCGACATTATTACACAGGTAAAACAAATTATAACATGCAAATGAGCAGCCAAATATTCGCCATCAGGGATTTACACAGTTATTAGATGATTTAAATAACTGTAACTGTAAGTACCAGTAGCTTGAATTTCTGATCCTTATAGCGATTATCTCTGATGGAAGAACGCAAATCCTCAACCTTCTTTCTCTCTACTATAAAATCAAGAACATATTCAGAATCATGATATTTATGACGAGCTATCCAGATTCCATCTCCAACTGGCAGCCGCCTGACCTGCAAATAATTTTGGTGAAAGAAATACAAGGGCAGTCAGGCAAGTTCAAGAGCAGGCACCCGTTAAACTATCCAATACCGCTTGCCGACGGAATCTATATAGGCCTCATGTACATGTAGTCCACCTCCACCTAATAGCTTACATTTTTATATTGGACTCTCTCACAGCCTTTACACAAAATCTAAGACATTATCCTTGGCACACTTTGTTGACTCAATGTGTGTTAATAACAACTTCAATTTTTTTTATGGCATGAATGCTAACTTGACTAGTAGAATTAACTTCCTGCTCTTCTACTTTACTTGATATTCCTGAAGAGTAAGCACTAACTTGTCCTATCACACGACACAGGTGGAACTCCCTTCATCTGCATGATATGACTCCTGCATGAAAGGCCTTCACTTCAAATTTTCTAAAGCATTAGGACGTTCACTTTCATGAAACTCATGCTTCTTCCATCATAGTGGAGAAAATACTATCAATATGACCACAAGTTGAGCATTGTTTGCACAATTCCAGGATCAAGAACATAACTTAAGACGTGCAACATGGAAATAAAGCCAGCAGAGGATCGCAAGAATTCTCCAGATACATTTCACAAAAAGGTTATTCCATATTGCACATAAATAAGATCATCTTCAATTTCAGAGTTTTTTTTTTTTTATGTTAAGACAAAAAACACATGAAAACCATATTATTCTACTGACAAACCTCACGGAGAAAGAATAAAAAGTCTTTTGTCTTGTGAAAGTGGTGAATTACTCGTGAGCACTAACCTCTACTTTGATGTTAAATTGGCTGCAAATGTTGTCAATTATTCTCCGAGAACGTGACCTGGCAATATCACAATAGCAGCATCAATCGATAGCTAACATTAATGATAGACTCAATGGAAAAGAACCACATTTGTGAAGCCAGAAATTGAGAAAAATAACTTAAGTTTGGTAAGAGCTGAAAATTTTTGAGCAAAATTATATTGTGAAGTTTCCTCAACACAACCAACCACTTGGAATCATCTGATAGATTCTACTATAACGGTGACTACTTTTGTACAATTCATACCATAAAAATCCATCACCTCACCAAATAAAGCATCCCATATACTGCACATATTGAAATTCAATAAAATAAAATAAAAACTGTTAACTGACTCTAAGAACCACAGAAGTTGCTCAAAATGCCATCAAAATAAATGTTAATATGCATCTACCAAAATAAATAGACATGTTAAATCTTAAAAACAAAGTAGAGCAAAATGCATAGTACAACTTGCCAAACTGGAGAGAAGAAGATAGCTAGGAGAATCAAACTCAAAACTTACTGACCCACGAGTAGCAAATTGCTCTCGGTCATCCAATATTAAGATTACTTCATATACATCCTGGAACCTCTCTCCGAAATTGAGAGGCGGCTTGCTTAAAACATTCATACTGCCCTCGACACTACTCGCTGGATAATCCTAAGAATTCAGGTGTAAAAGAAAATAAGAAATTGTATCACCACAAACTGATCTACAAATATTTGTGGAAAAAGATATCCAATCAATAGTGTTAAAGCTGATATCTTATATTGATGCAGAAACAAAAGAGGGATAAACATATAACAACTAGCAAAAACCTTGCAAACCTGAAATAGAATGTCAGATATTTAGCTCAAAAAATATAGGTTGTCCTTATCATGGTATCACAAAAATGAAAACAAAGGATATTGAGAGCACTTAAATTTTCCCAAATCAAGGGTCAACATCATTTGGTAAAAGGGAATACATGAAGAGAAGCAGTATTCTCTAGAATTGTATGTGAAAGTACAATTGTAGATTGCAAATTCATGAAAAAATGTGAAATTTGTCTATTACCCAGCACAAACATACATTTGTGGAGCAAGGTTTCATGGTAAAAGAGTTCTGTGATGATTCCATGAAGGAGTATTTTGTGCTGGTTACATCATCACAGACAGGCTTCTCCCTTGTACTCTGACTTCCTTCAATGTCTACTTGACCTGATTGTAGAAAAACAAGAAACTCCCCACTTAGAATGTTTATAATCCAAAAATGTATGGCAATATATGTGGTAAATTATTGCAATAGTGATTATTTCAGAGAAAGTGATTACCATGTGCCACTGCAGATCTGGTTGAAGTTGAACAACGTTCCATGGCAAATGTGGTTGAGGGGGAACAACCATATACTTGATCCTCTCTGAGGCGACATAGAATTGCTGGCCATAGAGTTGAAATATCCCTTCCATCAGAAGTTTTTGAAACTTCAGCAACAGCACAAAGAACTTGCTCCTCCGCATACCCCATGCCCAAAAACTGGAAGATGAAAATACAATATTCCATATTAGACAAAATATGAAGCATCCATCAAGCAAAAAATGCTACCTTCATAGTACAAAGATCGTTTTCATAGTTTTGGATTCATAACAGTACGAGCACTTTTTAGATCAAATAATGCAGATATCAACAAGAAGTCTATTTTCCTTACCAAAAAAAAAAAAAAACAAGAAGTCTATTTTCAAAATCGACTTCAGCAAAATGAGAATGTCTCCTCACCTCAGGTCATGAATGACATTGTTCATGAGAATAACGTATGGACAGTTTTTGGTCATTTTAAAGCCTTCTCTATAACACAGCTTCTCCAGCTAAAATGTTCGAGGACATGGATGTCTTTTTTCCAATTTCAGCATTATAGACACAAGATCAACGATTTTTCCTAGAAAATTACACTGCTGCATTGCTATCCCATACCAAGAACATGAAGACAAGACAAGCACTCAATTAGTAAGACCAGTTAAGCCAAAGATAGCACACTTTGTATTGTATGTCACAAGTGTAAAAGGAGATATAACTACACATACCCATAAGCATCCCTAAGGAAACAAAAAATTGCACTGATAGCATGAGTAAGGTTTTGACAGTACATAGAAAAATTTCATTCTCAACAAATTCAAAAAAGGAAAAAAAATAAAAAAAAAAGGCGCAAAAGCGCTGCATTCCACATATGTGATAGCAAGAAGTTAAAACAAATCTAGAACTAATAAAAACATCATGACCAAGCCCAAGAGCAACTCAAAATTAATTGATGACTGCTGAATAATCAACGGCTGCAAGACCAATATGTTTGAACTGTTTGTGCAAGTGCTCGTTCATCGTGGTATCCGACATATGTCCACTCTGTAATTTTCTTAACCAAGCAACATTGAGAAGAAATAATTTACTCTCTCGAGAGTTTGAGGGGGAATATCGGTTGGGTTTTGCCGCCTTCTCATGCAAATAGGTTGGACTGTCAAATCTTCAGAAGATTCAGGGCTCATAGTCTCCAGATTCACCCCACTGACCATGTCCAGGTCAAGAGACCCTTCTTCGCAATGAGATGAGTCCGCCAAACCAGACCTCAGCAGACAGTCTCGTGCTGCATCCTTGCCTTCCTGAGAAAGCATGTATCTGTTTATGGACAAACTCTCATCAACCACCGAGCAAACTACAAAGCAATCACATGATAAATATCTGTCCAGATCTGGATCCCTCAACTAATTAATTAACTGTATGCTAGGTACTAACCGACGATTGAGAGAACATGATCTGCAAGGTCATTAAACGAGATGCTTCTACATCTATCTGTTTAGGAGATACCGCAATTAACAAAAATAGCAGATTCTCATTACAACTAGTGCATCTTCATCCTTTATTTCTTACTCCATGAAATGCAATTTTTTATAACAAATAAGATGCCTTAGCCATTGTGGACATAGGCAGTCATTCATGAACAAAAAGTAGACTTTTCACATGGTTGCTCTATGGTTGAATAATCACTAATATCAGAAATTGACTACATTTGCATAATCCACTGGAAATGGAAGCTCCCACATCCCCATCATCATTTCATTTCAACAACAAAGATAGCTTTGAATAGCAGCAGATTGAATGTTATTAATCATCCAAATATATATTGTGCTGAGAAGTTACAAATGGGAGTGCAATGAAGGATAGTCATCCAACATTCTGAAGGCCACAAACCAATGAAAGAAAGTGCAAGATAAGCAGATCTTAGCAAAAGACATTCACGAAACTGCAAGATAAAAGAAGTGCTATACTTTGCTGGACAGCTAGATTTCATAACTAATCCCTTAGTTATCAGTGTCTTCATGCAGCTCCATCCACTGTACCAGTCCCTTGGAGAACTTCCAAATTGACCAGGTTTCCCTTTTCCTTTTTCTGGACTAAGAATAGAGTGATGTGGTTACAGAATGAACAGTTAACTACCAATTCATAGAAAAAAGAAATTTGATGAACAAAGGACCTACACAATTGGGGCCCGAGAAAGTCCACTAGCTTCAGCTGCGTCAATGAGCTCTTGCTTATGCATGTATTCATTCCCGTTTGAGATTCCCCTGAAGAAAAACCGACTTAAAAATTTAATTCGCAGTCACTAAAAAAAATAAAGCTGAGAAGACGACATATTCTCTACCTATAAAGAGTAATCAGCAATGCGTAGGTAACAGAATTCTTTTTGGGAAGATAACGCTTGGTTCCTTTGGCATTCTTACCTGTGACAAAAAGAACTTGCTTATTTCTTGGAGATAACCAAATGAATTGAACATCTCAATCCGCGTGAATCACTTTTGATCACTATGCTAAGTGAAATATAGAGTTTTAGTTCGAGAAGAATGCATTCAGACTACCCAGAGGATACCAATATACGGACAGCTCAGTTCCTGATAAGAATTGCTATATGTTACAGCAAAACATAAACTTGCAAGCAACATTAAGAACATGAATCGAGGACAAATTTAGCTATAAGAATCAGAAAGAGAAGGGACTGATAGTACCCTTGGTGGTCAAGTCTTCATTTTCAGAATCGGGCGCATCGTTCTCAAAATATCGTCGCACGAGCTTCAGAATCCACTTCCCAACGCCCCTGATCCAAAACGCCCACACGAAATGCACAAGTAAACATCGCACTCGAACTTTCGAACGTATTCACAATGTCCAGGATGCTTCAGCAAGGGAATTCTATCCCGAAGAACGATTGAGACTCCCCGAGAGAAGGCGAAAAACTCACTTCACTTGCGATAACTCCTTGAGGGAGCTTATCGGCGACTGGGACCGGGAAACGTTGTGAATCGCCCTGGCGAGAGTGGCCTCCGCGTTCTCCGACAAGCCCTTGGGGGTCTGCGAGAGCTCGACCTTCGTCTGCAGCATGAAATGCACGAGCCCTTCGTTCGGCGGGCACGCCGCTCCGGTCGGGCCCTCCATCCGAGACGGCGACGGCGACGGCGGGGGGCTCCCCTCCGATTTTCCGATCGGCGTTGGCGAAGCTGAGCGATCTCTTGCTTGGCTTGCTTGAGAGAGGATTTTGAACACTGAGGAAGAGACGAAGAGAAATAGCGGTTAATTCGAAAGACTGAAAGGCCATGGGTCGGGTGTGGGTCGGGTCCGGCGAATCTGGAATCGCTGATGGGCCTTCGGACTCGGGTAAGGCCCTACGGGTCGAAATCGGTGGACCCGTTGTTGCCGGGCAATGTCTGCAGTCCGCACGTCTCGTGAGCTCAACACTGTGCATAGCCCAAAGGTGTTGGGTCGGGTTTTTAAACTAGTCGGATCTCACTTCTTTTATTTTTGGGTTTGAACGATCTCGCATCTTAAAAATTTGAGATTTTACATCCGATCCTTACTGAGAGTAGTTATCTGGTGTTTAGGTCGCGAGAAGGTGATTTTTAGTAAATTCTATGGAAGTAAAAAATGAACCGAAAAAAAATTAATTTGTGTTATGTTATATAATGTGATGCCATGCTAATTTCACTCCTATATTGACTCTATTCATTATTTGTACCGATCTATGCTCGGTGACACAGGTTATAGCCAAGAACTCACAATCTCAGTCCTAGTTCAATATGAGATTAACCACCTCAATCGGCCTCAATCCTAGCGTCCATGATGGCATGCGCTTGGAGCTAAAAGCAGCGATAGGTGGTAGCCGAGGGCAAAGGCATACGCACTTGTGAGCTGGGGCCGAAGCAAGTGATGAATGACGTACGATGGCGATAGTGTGTGAAGGCTAACAATAGCAATGTCACGCTACCGACTGGCAAGTCTTAGCGGGCTGATTGATAGAGAAAGAGGTGAAGGACTTACGATGATACTTTTGTCATCTCTTTTTTACAATGTTTTTCGGAGCTAATTGGGGTGGAATTAGCGTCCTTGAGCACGACCAACGAACACTATTCTCATGAGCGTGAAGTCACGTTCGTTTGCGGTCCAAATAGCGGGTCCCATGAAAACATCTTCCTTAAAAGAGCCTCACCTGTAGCATCACCAATTGCATGTCCCGTCAAGATGACTGTTTTTAAGGAACAATGCAAGAGGACGTCCGTCGGGGGGGGGGGGGGGGGCTCCCTTTCGATGTGCTACATAAACCCCACAAATTTCACTCCCAAGACACACAACATACACAAGCTCACACCAAGAGAGAAGCAAAAAGAAATGGCGAGGTTTGAGCTTGGTCTCGCTGCGGTGGTAGTTTTGGCTGTGGCGGCCGGTATCGTGACCACAGGCGAAAGCAAGGCGCTGGTCATGGCTCAACAGTCATGCCAAGGCGACATGCAGGGGCTGTCGACTCAATGCATGCCCTTTATCCGGAAGGGGACACCGCGAACGCAGCCTTCGCAAGGGTGCTGCGAGATGGTCAAGAACACCGACGTGTGGTGCATGTGCGAGCACCTGTCCCACGATGTCGAGCAGCAGCTCAACATGGAGAACGTTGTGTACGTCTCGGGATACTGTGGGAAGCCGCTCAGCCACGGCATGCAATGCGGAGGTAATCAGAACAGAAGAAGATAACTCGTTTCTGTTGCTCCTGCATGTTTGCTTAACATTCAGATTCAAGAACCTAAGTTATCAACCTTATCCTAAAACGACTCTTTTTCGCAGGCTATACGGTCCCATGAAGTCGATGGATGTTGAAGAGAGCTAGCTCAGACATGGGGCGACGAACCCTATATAGACGAAGAATAATCTGTCCGTTTTCGTTGTAACTTTAAGCTATGCATTCCATGTTGCTCGAGGGAAAAGTTATAGTGAGAATAATACATGGAAAAATAACGTTCGCCATGTTTCTGGACATCTCCAAATTGTAGAGGATCATCCTTTGATGTGCGTGCATCTATGTATGTTGAATTTATAAGCATGTGTTGGAGATGCGACTGAAAGCATTTTATCTAAGTCTCTATCTATCGATCTTCTCATTAGTTGGAAAGATGTGTTCCATGATTTTTCATTTTGCTTTGCATACTTGCTAGCTCGTTGGTTGGTTCACCAACTCACGACCAGCTCACTGAGTCAAGGAGAGTGAGGGTAGGTTTCGATGCTGCTCTCACCTTCACTCACTCCCACCTCCTACTTCAACTTTGATGCTTTTTTTTATATAGTTTTACATGCATTTGTGCCTTATTTTATGCGTTCTTTCCAAAGATTGTGGAATTAATATGTACATGACATTCGTTAACTCGACAATATACTACTTTATTGCGCTATGCGATAATACAACTTGATGTCGATACAGAATTAACATATTTGAGTTCACATAAATCCTATTAGTGAAAAAGAAAACATATATATATATATATATATATAACTGTAAATATATATGTATCTAAACTAGATAAGGCGCATAGATTATTAATTTCTTGACATGAAATAAGTGAAGTGCCTTCCATAATATATTTTGTTGCGAAAATGGTGTGCATTGATCCAATGTTAATTTAGTGTCTCTCAAGTCATCTATATAAGTCCAAACTCAAAATAAAAGAAAGCAGTGATTTTGGTTTCATGAGAAAGGGTTATTAGCAACATCTGTTGTGCAAATTATCAATTTAAACGAACGTCATCTTAAATTTTTCAAAGATGTCTTATGCAATAGAATATTTTTGTTCAAAAGATTATCGTATTTGTCTAAAATTTTGGTATTTTTGGAATTATCTATCACGAAAATGCGCTCATTGTCTCTATTAGTAAGTTGAGTGGATATGTCAATATTGTCTGTTTAAGATAAAATTAAATTTACCAAATCGCTTTCTCTTTAGTACCTCCCATCATCTCTCTTAAAATTCGCACAAATCTCGAGATCATAGCAAGGTTATTACTAAATAAGGTTATTGAATAAGATCATTAATTTTGATTGAGCCATGCCAATTGTGAAATACAATGGACTTTTTCAACAATCAACTAAAATTGTTGCATCACGTGATAAACACATTTTAGTAAGAAGAATTCAATATTTCATGCCTTATTTCGGCGGGGAAGAAGACAATTTTATAGATTGAGGTATGAAGCAATTTCAGAAAATAAGTAAGGGGTGACATTTGCTTCAAACCCCTAATTTGGGTATTTTCCTTACTCTATATATATATATATATATTTATTTATTTATTTATTTATTTATTTATTTATATATGTGTGTGTGTGTATAGCTTCTGATGCTTTACATTCGATTATTAGGGCATGCTTGTTTCGGCTTAACCTAAAGCTTAAAAGGCAAAAAGTAATTATTTATTTTCCCATCAAAATTTAATATATTAGTTTAGTTCAAAAATCATTTGCAAATAACATATGTGACTAGAGTTGGAAGTTTTTTATTAAAAAAAAGTGAAATTATGTCTAATATCTCAAAATATCAAAAAGTCGTGATGTAATTAGTATGTTGGCATTGTGCATGTACATTTTCGGTTAAGTTTGCATGTTGGTAATATCTAAATTTATTAAATAAAGTCATTTAAATCTTTTTTCTTTTTTTTTCTATACTTGTTGAAAACTTAATTTTTTGGGTTCGCAAGCAAAACGAACAAACTCGAACCCGAAGGAAGAGCTGCAAGCCGACGGTCGGCCCAATCCCGAGTCTTTCCCGACCGTTGTCAACTCCGACCTAGGTAACTGATCTTCCTTCGTAATCCCAATCACACTTTCTTGCTTCTCTCTCTCTCTCTCTCTCTCTCCAAACTCTTCTGAAATCAAATTGTTCCAATCCCAAAAAGATCTTTTCTTTTTGCGCGCAGGATCGCTTGCTCTTGAATCTCCGATATTGGGTGATCTCGAATTTTGTATTTTTGTCTTCTTTTTTTACGGGGCCTTCCGTTTGGGGATAAAGAGAAGGCGAGAGATGGAGTACAGATGCGTGCAGTGTGGATTTAGGATCAAGAAACTGTACGTGCAGTACTCACCCGGGAACATTCGCCTCACGAAATGCGTAAAGCTTTTGACTTTAATCTCATCTCTTTCGAAACAAGCTCTCTTAGGTCGGATGAGCTGATGGGTCATCGATTTATGGTCTTTTAGGAGAACTGTAAAGCGGTTGCTGATGAGTATATTGAATGCGAACTCATGGTGAGAACTCTTTCCGGTGATTTTCTTTTTCTTTTTTCTGCTGCTGATTTCGGTTTCTTAGTCTCTGTAAAATGAGTGAATTTCAAGGTTTCTGTGTGCTTAGATTCTGCTGATTGATTTGATTCTGCACAAGCCGAAAGCATACAGACATCTCCTTTACAATGTACTCAATCAAGAAACAGGGGAGTGCAAGGTACGCCCACCTGCTTTTACTAGCTCTGGTTTCTTGTGCTTAGTGCAATTGAAATCATTTCGTTGACATGGGTTTGGAAATCTTTTGATGGACTTGGCAGGTCTTGTTGTGGAAATCAGCCTTGGGTTTTCTTGCTTTGGATGCTTGTATCTTTTTATCTTGAAGATTTTAATCATTTAACCAGGTTGTTCCTCGTAATGTGTTTAGTATCCTTGTCCATGAGCTATGCATACAAAGAACAAAGTGCCTTAGCGAACTCAAGACAGGTGTCTGTTACTGGAAATGGCTCGAGAAGAATGGGATTCATCAATGAGCTTCAGTTCTGTTACTTGGACGTGTGTAAAGGTCTTTTTTTTACTTGTGTTAGATGGATAGATTAGTTTTTGAGTTGTTTCGAGATCTTAACAAGTGGCATTGTCAAAGCTGCAGATACTGGTGGATGTCTTTCTTGGGAACTTTTTGCTTTTTTATCTCCTTCCGCTCATGACAAGAATCTCTTTCACAATACCAGTTGAATTCTCCAGGTGAACTTCGATGTTAGTTTTGTATACTTCACCTAGGTAATAGTCAAGACTAAAACACTTCTAGTTCTGCTGTAAAATTAATCCACTTTCTATTTAAGGCACGGTTGCTTTTGTTTGAATGGACTTAGCCCATTGAAGATGTGTCATTGGTGGATTACTCGAAATGATAAATGTGATATGAACAGCCCTCTATCTCAGGAAGAAGATGCTATAACCTTGTCTTAGAGTGGATTGACCAGAAGTCTTTGTTGTATTGTGGCCAGAGGATACACAGCAAAAGGCTACTGGTCCTCTACGTAGTGTTTAAATGGGATGAAGAAAACTTTTACTCATTTAATTGGATTGACAATTGTTAAATATAACATTTACTCCTCTTAAACTATGTAATATTATCCAAGGATGTAGAGAAAGGTAGTATTTTTTATTTGGCCTATAGCATGCATTAGGTACTCTCTTTTTCTAATCAAAACTTGCACTATGCTCTTATTGATATGTTCTTAGTTTGAGATTTTGATGTGCATTTTATTTCCCAACCACATAGGCACAAGGACTTTACACTTGCAATCCTTGTTTCAAGCTACTTCAAGCTTTTACTATTAGCCATGATGGTAAGACTTGGTCTTGGCAAGTCTCCAGGGAGCACTATCATTTCAGCTTATATATATTACATCTTCGCTCCCCAGTCTACAGGTTCCCACCACCCCCTCCTCCCTTTAAGTTCTCTGATGTTTGGATTCGTGATGCTACAGATCTGGGAATTTCCATCATCAGTGGCTTTCATCATTGACCTATTTGTCTTGTCCTCCAATGCAATGGCTTTGAAAGGTTAGATAATTAGACAGTTGCACAGATGATCTATGTACTCGTTCAAATTTGCATGGCTCTGATAAATGAAACTCAATACTAGATTCTGCTCCGTTAGCCCCCATTTTCTTCCATTTTTCCTTGATCAGTGTCTTTGCCTTGTAAAGCAGTGATCACTGAGTCAGCCACGGAAAAATGCATAGGGGCTTGTTTCACTGCACATGCTGCCAAATTTTTTGCCAGTCATGTAAGTCCATTTATTCAGATCCTTGCTAATCAAACTTATAACTAGCTTTCTTAGCTTCTAGCGATGGAAGATCAATTAGTTTTTAAATTTTTCTTATCTGATTGATTTTGGTTCCAGCTTTTGAAATGGTGCTTTGCTTGACAACCCCGTGAGGTATGCAGCAATCTCAACGTCATGCATTATGCTATGTTCACAAATGAGTTCGACACATTGGGAAACTGTTTCAGGATCACCGCTTCTCCTTTTCATGGCTTCCATTTGGTGGAGGAAGAACGAGGAGGAAAGGCCTCGGTTGATGTGTCGCGACTTACTTTGACTTGTCGGCCTTCTGATGTCACATATGGTAGAGCAGCTTCAGATGAATGCTTCAAAGATATTGCAAATTGCTGGCATCTCAAGTTCTGAAGCAGTATTTTGGACAACCAAAGTCATTGTACATTGATAGGTCTCCATCGCAGCCTATCGCACGACTTCACTGCCTGTTCAAAGCAATGGTAAATTTTAAGTGAATATTTTCACTTTTTGCTGTGTCGTGTATCCAGCTTTGGTTCCAATTGTTTTCTCATCAGCAGAAGTCGTTAGTGAGGTTAATCTGACCAATGACCCGGTGCTTGCTTCAAGAATATTTAAGTGTTAATAAAGCTAATTACCGAAGTTGGCTAGGTTACTTCTGTGTTGATATGGTATCCAATGTAAAGAAGAGAGAGAGTAGTGTAAAAAACTCGAGTGTTGAAATGGGCCGGGTTGAGCCCTTCTATCTTGCTGGCCGTTTTTCTCGTCCATTAACACGGCCTAGACCGGAGAGTGATGGTTATTACTAGAATCCACGTGATCTAACGGATGTGATTGTATTGGATTCGTTTATCCTCGATTCCGGTAAGTTGTCCTGTGTAAGGGCACTTGGTAGCTGCCCCAAATCTACCGAACCAAGACAGATGCACATGTTATAATTGTGATAGGGGTCACTGTGGGAGTGGAAGATGGTTAAAGCAATGGGAGAAAAGAAATGAGACTTTGCTTATGCTAACTGGTAACGAGTGGTTCTGGGTAACTAAAAAAAATGCTAATAATTGTTCTATACTGTTGATACAATTACATTCCGGACAAGGTTTCTGTCGTTACAAACCACCGACATGACTACGCAATGTCCGCTGACTAAATGCGACTCTCTGCATGCATTGAATCTTATGTTCGTTCTAGTGCATAAACACCAAATCTGTGCGGCCAGCTACAAAGAAAACGGTCATATTCTATTGCCGTCTTTGCTAGTCCTGATTTAGAGAAAACCCGACCAACGCCAATCTTGGAACACGGAAAACCTTCAAGATACGCATTCTGGATAGCGTGAATTGCCCAAATTTTTGAATAGGTTGACGTTCATGAATACTCTGTCACCAAAGTAGCTCGAAGCTACCCCGAACAAGAGAGGCGAACGCATGACATGCTTGCTTAAAACAAGTTTCATAGTTTCTTTCATAGTTTCTTAACCGAATATAATAGTATTTTCGGATTGAAAAGGCGATCCAAAGCCACCGCGCACGCCTCGTTGGAAGAAGATTCAACAGCTTTTTTCTTTAGTTGATGATCACACGCGGCTGTGTTATTAATAATCAGAACCGTAAAATGATTCTTTCATGTGCCTTCTTCATGTTGCAAAACTCAAATTAGTTCTTCATGGTCTAAGACAACTTTTGGAATTATAATAGACAGCCGGCCACCATGTTCCGAGGACGAATGTTTTGAATACTGTGGAGCACAAGGTAAGGGATAGACATTAGTTTAATGAAATTTCTTTAGTGGAACAACTTTACTTTTATGCAGGTGTCCTCATGTTGAAAAGTCAAAAGCCCTCTCATGTAATTTCTGAGCCTGAATAATCTTCACAATCCATGCCAATTTATTCAACAAAATTATAATACATATACAAAAAAAAGGAAATAAAAGTAAGGTTAATACCACAAAAAATCTTAAATCTATACACATGTAATAAATTTACATCAAACTAATTTTTTGAATACCAAAAACTCTAAACTAATACATTTGTGACAAATACACCCTCCGTTAGTTTAAGCTAAATTGGATTAATATCAAGAAAAACTCCAAACTTGTACACTTTTGACAAACGGAGGTAAAACTCTAAACCGATATATCCGTCAACTGTCATGAGCCATCCATCTTAGCAATTTAACGGTAAAAGTCAATGAAAATTAACGGAAGGTAAATTTATCACAAGTGTATAAATTTGGGGTTTTTTATGGTATTAACTCATAAAAGTAATTGAGATGTCAGTCACCACAATTATTGAATCTGTTTTTTTTTCTGGGGTGAATGGTATCTATTACTATAAGTACCAACTGTATTCCTGATTAGCAGGAGAGAATGGTCCAAGGGGGGAACAGAGAGCAAAATAGGTCTATGATTAGGAATATAAAAACTAAATTAAGTGCCTAATTGGGTAGAAGAAAGAGAATGCCTTTTGTACTAGAGGATGTGAACCGTGTGGAAAATTAATAAATTAGTTAGGTCACTATTCACTAACTTGTAATCCGGTGTCGAGTACTATAGTCTCCGACTAAGATTCCCACATAAAATTTAGAGGATCATCAAGAGTCGATGGATGAGACGAAGCTTCGAAAAATTTATGAATATTTTAGGGAAGAAAATGTTAGGATTAGGTGCATAAACATAGCAAAATAGAGAGTAAAAGCAGGAATAAGAAATCGAGACACAAGATTTTATCATGGTTCACTCTTAAACTCGAGCTACATCTAATAGATGATTCAACTATAATTAGCACATCTCACCTCTTTGTTATAACTCTCAATTATAAAAATATATATATATATATATATATATATATATATATATAATTAGCAGCTATTTATGGACCTAAGCCCAAACTACCAATAAAATATAAGCCGAGACTATAAAAGCCATACAGTGACTCAAGGGAACTGCCCCAACGACACCTATTGAGATGGCTCCCTTTAACTCCCGCCTACTCGCCTCAAAGCGGAAACTCCCGCGCCTTCCTATCGATGGAGAGTATAACCACGCTCCAACAAGAAACCCCACGCATTTTTTTCTTCTCACTAAATTGGTCTAATTTGGGTAATTAAACTAAAAGGGTGAAAGTCATTCAGATTTTTTTTTTTCGGTCAGAAAAGTCGTCCAGTTTGCCAAGTGCAAGTTCATGGGTAACTTTCACTTGACGTGCGGGTGAATGAGCTAACCCATAAAAAGATAAGCCTTGATAAAACTAAAATGAAATCAAGAGATAGGTCATGTTCAATGTCTTTCTGTCTGGTCAAATTATAAAACCTTAGCTCGAACAACCTAACCCTAAATAGTTTATGGACGTAGAGGAGATGGTAGGAGGCTTCAAACTCGGGGGTTCATATCATATGCGAGAATTGCAGTAAAGAGTTTGACTTATGTCTTATTCTTTATTTATCTTTATTTCTGCCGTATTCGAAGAAAAGTGTTTGGCACGGTTTGGATCTTTGAACCTTCCCACCGTCAATTCGTTTGAAGATGCCAATTAATCAACCAAGGAATTACAAAGATTGAACGAGTGCAAGGAACTACGAAACTTCATGCCCCAAATGTTGAATGGAGCAGCGATGTCGCAGCGGCGCCGACGTAGGCCCCTCTTCTGAATTTGTTTAAGGGCAACATTTGACTCTTAAATGTCAGCATGTTGTCGCCTAAACGGCGATTTTCATCCCTACCAAATCACTCTTATGCTTGCCTATATGCGTTCTTTGCTTTACATTAGTCAATCGCGATTTAAAGCGGAAAGCCAAAAACATTTCCTTTGCATCAGTACGAATTCTGCATATCGATTCTTCTGAAATATTTAATATTTTCAATGTTGTGTCGTTGCTTTTGCCATGCCATGGTCCATGGTAGGCTTGAAAGCACTGTTTCACCAAACGGGTCCAACGAGGCCTCGAATTCTTGGCATACTCTGAGCAATTAGTAACGAGGGAGAGGAGGTGGCGGTGGTCCCTCTTGATAACCTAATTTGCGTGGAGTAAAGTAACGATTTTTCAAAGTAGCCGTTGCACCCACACCTGGAATTAATAATTTAAAAGAAGAGAAATTATGCAAACCCTGTCCCTCAAGGAATCCGTGTGTCCTACTTTACAACTCCGCTCCACTTTAGGAAATTCCTCTTTATAACACACAACCATCATCGTCCATCACAGTAAACGTCTCTCAAAACTGCCCCCTCCCATCTTCTATGTTCTGTTCCTTGATATCTCCATTAAGACATCAAGAAAGCAAGTTCTTTATTGCTTTGGCTTCCGATGGATCTTCTTCATGTCCCAGATGTTGCAGTCTCCATTCCGTTGTTGTCTGCAACGATAACAAGCAGTAGCTGCAGCAGCAGCAGCAGCAGCCTGGGCAGCGAAACCGACGATAGCCCTGTGAATTCGCACCAGTTCGAGCTCCGAGGAGTGAAATATCAGCTCCCTTGCAGGCCCTTTTCTGGGTTTCAGTCGCACAAGCCATTGGCAGTTTTGTCTGGCCACGTGGGTTCAGTTTCTTGCTTGGCCTTGTGTGGGGAGTTCATCTTGAGTGCCTCACAAGGCAAGGACATCATAGTGTGGCAACAGCCTGATTTGAGGCTATTCACAAAGTTTGGCCAAGGGGATGGCACTGTGAAAGCCCTTGTGACTGTGGGCAACAAGGTGTTCACAGCACATCAAGATAGCAGAATCAGAGTTTGGAAGGTCTCAAGGAGATCGGAGAATGTTTTCAGGCTTGTCGATACGCTTCCCACCACGAAGGACTACTTGGGGAAGTTCATGAAGCAGAGCAATTATGTGCAGACAAGGAGGCATCACAAGAGGTTGTGGATTGAGCATGCAGATAGCATCTCTTGCTTGGCTGTGTATCATGACTTCATCTATTCAGGGTCTTGGGACAAAACCCTCAAAGTGTGGAGGATATCGGATCTGAAGTGCTTGGAGTCCATAAAGGCACATGATGATGCTATCAATGGGTTGGTGGCATGCAGAGGGATTGTGTATTCAGCTTCTGCAGACGGGAAAATCAAAGCTTGGGGCAAGGAGGGAACCAAGTGCTCGCACTCCTTGAAGGGCATTTTGGAAGGCCACAAGGATGTTTCTCTAAATTCGGTGATTGTTTCGGAAGATGGGAAGTGGGTTTATGGAGGAGGGTCAGATGGGTATGTTATGGGGTGGGAGGGAAGTAGTAATTTTGTGAGCTGGAAGTTGGTGTGTGAGAAAAAGGCACATCAGATGGCTGTTTTGTGTATGTGCATGATGGGAGAGTACTTGTGCAGTGGTTCTGCTGATAAAAGCATAGCCATATGGAAGAGAGAGGCTTTTGGTCAGATTTGTAAGGTTGGCCTGATAAGTGGCCATGAAGGGCCAGTGAAGTGTCTGCAAGCATCACCTCTCAGAGTTGGCGAAGGGTTCATGCTCTATAGTGGCGGTCTTGACAAAAGTGTGAGGGTATGGTGGGTTCCCAAGTACTCTGCCCAGAAAGAGGACACAGCTTGAACACCAATGAGTGCAGAGAAAAGCTCTATTTTGTGTTAGAAAAAGTTTCGGATTTCTGAGAGTCATGAGGCACTGCTGCTGCCTTTTTTCAATGCCTGCAGTGCTTCAAATCAGTTTCGAGACTTCCATAGTACTTTGAAGGAAGAAGAAGAGTCGCAATTCATTTTGTTCAGAGTCTGAAGCTGGGTCTTGGAGGTCTTGATTTTTTTTTTCCTTGTACAACAGTTAATGATAGATAGGGTTCAAGAAGATAGATTCGTTGCTATTCTTTTTTTGATTTCTCTCTTTGTTTGGGACAAAGTTTAGAACATACCAGTGAAGTGTGGATTGTTTGTTGTTTCTCGTTTCAGGCGTCACAGAATTCTGAAATACTCTGTATATGAAACCGGTGTGATTTAAGGATATGTTCAAAGTATGAATAACATCCTTTCTTTAGTTACATGATCAAGTTGCAGCTTTTCCTTAAGTTATGCTGCTGATTCTTCTTCTCCAACCAAGCTTTTTCATTTGGAGTTGGGGCAAAATATAATACCAGAACAAACAGGCATCTGGAACATGCTTTGCTTCCTCCTACAATGACAACGAGACCCCACCATAACATAAAGAAAAGATATTGATGCTAAAAAACCTCAAGCGAACACAATTTAGAGGTGTGACCAAAAGAATATTGCCTTATTCTCGGTCTAACAAGACTTCCCTATCATTTGTCAGATTTTCCTCAGCAGATATACCAACTTAAGGCGAATTTATGCCGAGTATAACTGGTGTTATTTCGACACTGTTCATAATTGTGGAGACTAGATTGCTAGCCTTACTCACTTCTGACAATTTCTTCAATATGACATTGATATTGCCTGGCTTGCGAGCTTATTTGATTCAATCACGAACTCAAATTATTAAAAATCCCAGGGAACGTATGATTCCTCTTTGCATAGTCACATGGACGAGGTTAGATGACTAAACAAGAATAAGTCGTGGAAGCTGAAGAGGCATTACAGTTAGATCTCTGATCCCTTCCCCCTATTTAGTACATTATTGTCATGATTTCATCACGCGGAACAATAAAATGAATGGAGGGAGTTGCCGACCTCAAACCTAGGAAACGGTTTCCTTTTCTCTTCATTTCCGGTCAAATCCCTCCCCTTCCAATCAGGACGACAATAGTCTTAAAAGTTGAAGAACCTAAATCCTTTATCTTTAAGCAATCACAGGATTGCTGAAACCCCAAGTAGTGAACCGGCAGGGTTCAACAGCCACTTAAGGTTTTCTAGCTGCCTGGACTTTGCTTTTTAGCCACACCATTATACCGTAAAATATGTCCTGTAGGAAGGGAGGGAATGCTAGGTACTTAAAGTTTAGACTGGTTCTTTGATTCCCATAAAAGAAAACAAGCCAAGCACATAAAGTCCCAAATTTGCCCGTTCTCTTTATGCAGTTCACATATATAAGTACTCCGAAGACATACTTAATAATGATTCTTTGATACATGTCAAAGTAAGAAGCTACCAAACAAAAGCCGTGCTCTAAAAAGTTTCTTATTTCTACTATTATAGGGGTGACGGGCTTATTGGAAGTCTATTCAATTGTTCATGAGAAGCTTCTGATTTTCTTACCAAAGAAAGTAAACAAAAGAGGTCCAACTCGAACCACCCTTTTGCCTTTTTTCCCAAGAAAGAACAGTTCTTTGAAATATCTAAGAGAAAAGCAAGCATACGCTGAGAAACATCAAAAGGAATTCAGCTACTGGCTTGCATGGGCTACTAAAAATCTGGGGGGACCATTCAAAAAGTTCAAGCAATAATCTTAGCTCTCAAGGGAAAATGAAAATTTCATTTCTCAACTGTGATGAGCTGACTTGACCTCCACTTAGATCAGCCGGCATTGGCTCTACAAGAAATTCGATTCACATAATGCAGTGTGCAATGCATATCTAGATCATAACGCAAGTGGCAAGGAAAACAGCAAGAGTGAAATGGCTCTAAACTCATTTTTACTCCAATTTAAGGGCATGTTATATGAAAGCAAAATTAAGGTTTCACTGCAATCTTAATGATTACTTGAAAATGTTAAAAGAAAGAAATAGATACCAGATAACAAAATTGAAGAAGCGGGCTTCCGTTAAAATTCCAACGAATGAGAAAATTGATGCCTAGAACAGGTGTGCCAAAATTGCCCGAACCAACCCAAACCGACCCAAAATTTTCAGGTCTTTTTGGGCTGGGTCTTCTTAACGTTCAGGTAACAGGTAAACAAACGGGCATCGTAAAGGTTTCAGTTCAGTTCGGGTCATATACCCGACACCGGACCGAAACACATTTCACTGAGTTCAAACCCAACATCGAATCGTACTGGTGAGCGCCTAGAAGGCTAAGATTGACACTATCAAACAGTCCTCAACCTCAATTATCATCCAACCTCGAGGACTCAATATAGTCTGTTAACAACCTTTCAAGCACAAAAAATTCATCCTATCTCATTTATCCACAACACCACTTTTATGAAAAGAGAAAATTTACCATATCAAAATTGAGTATTAATTTACTCTCGAGTAGCAGAAATTTCGTCCACGATCAATTCATTAACAATATGTCAAACCCCCCCAAAAAAATTTACAACTTACCCTAAAGACCATCAGAAAAGGGAGGCCAACAAGTACCTCAAGTTTCCCAACATAAATGGACAACGATACACAGCCATGGCATCTGGCTTTTGGCCAGTGATACATAGTAATAACTTTGTTATCAACTGATAAGTTACTCGAATCAGCAGGCCTCTTTCTTTTCACAAAGGTGCAGACATCCATAAACATTCTCCGCATTTATACTCGCTTGTAGAAGAGGACATATGCCTGGTCGTGCAATACCTTATTTGTCCCAATAACAGTCACAGATGCATCATCAAACCGCAACCACTGGCCATTAGCATGCAGAGCATCAGTAGTATAGTGACCCTTTGTGGGTTCCCTGCCATGGTGGGTTACCGTAGCAATGAGCTTGTATTTGCGGCCCTGTAGAGGCAAAGCACAACAATTTCACTTGATAGAGATCATAATAACCCCAACTAAAAAAAGCAACTTCCAGCAGTCAGGTCCTTAAGTTGATTTGCAAGACATACAGCAGCTATATCTCATATATACATCTATGCACCTAAATAAAAATTCTGGAAAAACAGTGACGACAAAACATGTAGTCAGGAATCAGGAAAAAACATGAAAGCAGGAGTCAGGAAAATAGATCGCGACAATGATTGCAAGAACAGATATAGTTTCGAGTTGCGCAGCCATCAGAAGGCATTTTCTAAGGGCACTCTTAACGCTTTATGACAACCAGATGATGCCAACACAGAATAGGGACCATAATTTACCAATTCAAAACCTCAAAAGTAGACAAGACTGCAGCACATGACATATTGCAGAATAAATGGTTAAGACATGCGATTATTAGAGAAAAGCATCACCTCTGTAGATGAAGATACAAGCAGCTCACGACCCAAAACCAATTCAAGAGGAAAATGCACTGCTTTATGCAACTTGGTGCTCCCTTGGCTTCCATACCCAAACCGCATCAGGTGCAGAATCAATACATTGGACAGTTTTTGAATTTTGATTGCTTTCCTTGCAGCCACCACACTGGCCTGCAAAATGATGGTATTGATTAAAATGTTTAGATGCATATCCTATGACATTTGAAGGTCATTGAATTTATTTCATCAAAGTAAAATTTCAGGAATGCTACCTAATAGCTGATTAGTTTGCAAGGACTGCTATACCAATGATAACTAATAATTATCACTACCCTAAAGACAGTACAAGAAATAGCGAGACAATCATACTCGTACTCCAGTCTGAAAATTTGTAATGTCATTAAGGAGAAAACAATATGCAGAAAGGAACAGAAAGCAGAGACGCAATAATGTTAACATAACGCGATATTAAAGAGTTACATATACATCACAAGAAACATGCATAACCAAAGCAATATGGTTTCAACATCTAATGACCATAAAAAGTTCAGTCAATCAAAATATCATGTTCCACAATAAAAATTAAAACAGTAGTACGTAATGAATTGTCGGTTCAGACTACCTTTCCGCTTGCTGATGGTTTATATCCCTCGAGGGTTTCTGGTGCTGAGAACAATTGAAGTGCATCCTCAATAGTATGAACAGCCTCTGGGTAAATATCTAGATGTAGCAAGAGAAAGGGTTGAACAGTTGCAGAAGCTTTATTCCCTGAACCAGAGACACGGAGATCCGCAAATTATCACCTTGAGAGTGCTTTATTGCCCAAGACAAAATAATGATCCGCTAGATTACAAATTCAGTATGTAGAAGCAGCTCTTCCATCCATAGTTTAAATATTGCCAACACCTTTAAATTCAAACTCAGCTTGGCCAAGCAGATAGAAGGCTAAAATGCCCAACAAGCCCGCAGTTCAACAGTTATGGGATGGAATCAAATTAAAGAACAAAATCAAGTTTCTTTTTTTCTGAACAAAAAGTCAAATCTCTTACAGCACTACCGTGGTAGAAAGCAGTAACCAATGCATTCAATGAATATACGAGGACCTAGAGAAAGCACCTAAGTACTTTAAACCAGTAACATCAGTAACTTTATCATCTTATAACTATAGTACCTCTTGCCTTCACCACACTTCTCAGTTGTCCACCAAAGATATCACTTAGTTCTGACGGGACAAAACTTTGTGTTCTAGTCACTGCCGATTTGTTCTTTGGGCCAACCGTCTCCCATTCATCATCTTCCACAGAAGAAACTAAAGATGATTTTCCCCCGTCAAGTAACAAAGAATTCCCACCAAGCTTAAGTAATTCGCCATGCATTTGATCCATGATAAAGCTTAGAAATTCCTGTGCATCTTCTTGCCTACAGCAACAATAACAATAGAAATCACCTTAGAGATTTTTTTTACATCGCTAACGCAATGCTAGAAAAAATTAGAAATGGATTTATTATAATAAAAGTATTTCATTCCATTTTCAGCAAGATAATAGCTGCCATTTTCTTGCATCGTCAGGATGTCCAAGCTCATGCTTTCCTTTGCTAAATTAGCCATGGCATTCAGCAATCCATCAATACAATAAAAAGGAAATTGCAAACACTTTGATTGCTTAAACATGCTGTTGAAGTCTTGCAGAAACGAGTGGGCCAACCAACATAAGCCACTCATGACAAGGAAGATCTTACAAAGTAAGAGAATCTTGGGGCATTAACATATCCAATTCAGTCATCTAAAAAGCACTAGCACCGAGATTAATGCATCTTCATTGAACGTATTCCTTTACCTGTGTTTCAAGCACAGTGTTCAGATATGTACATTGAAGACAGCAACCGACAGAACTCACGGCAACATGAATGTCAAGCAATAGTTACAGGCTTAAAACCGATCAGTTTTGCTAAAAAAAAGTTAAACAAATAATAAAATAACAAACAAACCTCGGCCTTGCCGACATGCTATTTGGCACATCCGGAGTAAAATTCTTCAGCACGGCTCCAAACATAGCAGGGTTCAACGGCCTTCCACTCTCCAGAGAATTGAGGTCCTTTCTGTTTGAGCTTGAGGCAGCAGGCATCTCGAATTCAGAGATGAACTCAGTGAATGCAACTAAAGTGGGATAACTAACCTGGTTAAACCAAGGGCAAGGACAGCACAGTCGGGTGAATTGAAGCAATGAGAAGTTAATAAAAATTGAGGTATGAAATCATCATCATGTTAATGCTCTGCAACAGCTCCAATAAATGTAAACAAGTAAGATGAGTGCAACAAACCTTTGGGATGTCTCGCTGCTTAAGGTCATGCAAGAGTTGCACAAAAGGAGCACAGGAGAGAAGAGCTTGTAGAGTCGCATTAAGAAAACACAAGTTACCAGAATTAATTAAGCCTCGTGAAAGTATGTCCTTCAAACGTGGGACAGACCCATTTGATTCCTTTAAAATTACCGCCTTAGACACCATCTGTGGCAAATCCCCAATCCCACAATTCAGGTCGCCATCTTTGGCTTCTCCGTCATCGAGGATATGAAACATTGACTTTTGAGAGTGATTAGAGGGACTGTCTCCATTTAGGGATCCACTTATGGGTGTTGAACTGATACCATCTACTTCTATTTCTTTCACCCCATCACTACTTGAAGAAACATGGATGTGATTGAGGTTTCCATTTTCTTTTGGAATATCCGAAGCTATCAGCGCATGGCTCTTTGCCTTTGCTACATCTGATTCTGCATGTTTCTTTAAAGGTTCTAAGCTTCCAAAAGTTATCGACCCCTTTGAAGAATCCACATATCGGGGGGATTGATCGTCATTATTAACAATGGGAAATGAGCCTCTTCGTAGTTCAATCTTATCAGCAGCCTTTTCAGCACTCTTGGGAGACTGACTTAGCAGCAATGACTTAGTCTCGTCTTCAGTGAATGAACCAAAGAGAACTATCTGCTTAAGCATTATGAAAAGAAGAAAACATAATGTCGAGATTAAAATAAGTGAACTACAAAGTTCACGAAGAAAATTATACCTACAAAGTTCTTATGTGTGTGTGCGCACGTGATCTTTGTGATAGGATCACGTGGATATACACACTATTAAAGCAGAAATTAATGATTTTTCAAGATAGTGACATATTTTCCCAATATCATGAAAGCAGAAGCCTTTCCTGGTTCTTTCCACAAAACAGACTCTGTCGAAAGGAAGCATCTCAAAGACCAAAATACATTATGCATCGAAATAATGCCTCCTATCGATATGGGGACAAAGCAAGAAAATGAAATTACTACCCACGGGAATTCGATAACGTAATAAGATCACCAAGCAACTAGCCTAGAGCAAAAAGACTGCATAGAGATCCGGGGTCCTCACATTAATTGAGTTTAATCACCAATATACAGCTCAGAACTCATGTTCAATGAGGTCAACCGTACACCACGACCGCAAAAGCCACGCATCTTCATCCGTCATCGACCCCGCTCGAAATTGACCGAAAGATCGCCACCGACTTGGACCGACAAGCAGCAACAAGAGACACGAATTTTCCCAAAAAAATAAGAAAGAACTCACAAACAAGGAACAAAATGGAACTCCCCAGACCAGAAAAACTCAGAAAAGCCCCAACCCTTTCACGACAACTACCGTACCGACACTGTCCCGCGATCGCGATCAACTCACACCCAGTACCGAAACTACCCATCAATCAAGCTCGCGATGTCACGGGGGAAACGCACCTTGGAATTGCTCATGTCTCCGGGGCGCAGACGCCTCTATATATGCCGAGCGATTTCAGGTCACCCCAGCACTTCCGGCAATGCCCGAATCGTATGCGAAAGGAAAGGGGGATCAGGAGTCGTTGTGCGAGCCCAGGAGGAGAGAGGGAGGGGGCATAGAAGGAGCCGATGGTAGACATGAAATTGGGGAGGAGGCGGAGGGAGGAGGAGGAGGAGGAGAAGGAGGAGGAGGAGGAGGGGAGGAGAGGGAGAGGGAGAGGGAGCATTTAACGGCGGAGCCCTCTCTTTGGCCCTTCACTGGCTCGCCGCGACGGAGCATCGACCGACTATGGAGGGACAGAGAGAGCGAGAGAGAGACGGAACCAAGAAGCTAGGGTTTGGCAGGATTCCAGAGGAAATGGGGGATTTTGGGGGGAGAGAGAGAAGGAGAGAGAAAGAGAGAGCAGCTTATTCCTAGAAATTCTTTGTGCTCTTTATATTATATTAATACTAAGATTGATATTTTTCTTTAGCTAAGGTATAACTGGAGATGCGCATCACGGACTGACCCAATGAATCGTCCGGATCAGCCTGTTCTGGGCGGCTCCCAGATACATCTGTCCGGTTCCTGCTTTCATAAAATTGGAATCGGTAATTTTCGATCCGATTCCCAATTCTCGAGGGAAATCATACTGTCCGAACCGAACTGATATTTTTTTTTATTTTTTTTATTTATCACGCGAATTTCTTTCTCTTCCCTTCCCTTCTCACATGTCCCGCCAGCTCTCTCCTCTTTCCCCGGTGCCCCTCGCTTGAGCTCCGCCTATGCCGACTCTTAGCTTGGCGAGACGACTTGGAAGAGCTCTACCTATCACGCCTCTCGACATCTCGTCGTCTCTTTCCTTTTTAGATTTGATCATGTTGTGGGTCTTCCCCTTTTTCCGAGAGCCCTCGAGCATTGCATCTCTTCTTTGTTCTTACATGCCAGCATCTTTAAGGACCGGATGCCTTTCTTCCTTCGCTTCGCTTCAGCTTCTTCCCTTCGATCCACACGAGATAAAGACAAAAGGCCAAGAAATCAAAAGAGCAAAAAGCCGATAACTAATAGCTTCCCACATCGGATATGGCAAGCACCAGTTATTATGATGCCTCGGATATGGCCAAGTGTGCACTGAACGGGGCTCTTTTGTTCTTACGTAGTCCTTGTATTTACCCTTGGAAGTTACTTTCACCGCTCAAAGGTGCTTCTGTCTGCTCGGCGCTTCAGGAAGCCGAGCGTCATCATCTCAGCGGTAAAGCTATAAGTGACATTATCGATGGGTTTTTTTTTTTTTTTGAAAAGCAATGGCTACGTTCCTTGGGAAATATTTGTAACTCAATTAATTCTATTCGATCGCCCGGGAAACAGACCATCCCAGGATCAGACACGATTTGATCCTCGGCTCCCGATTCTAAAATGAGACCGGACCGGACCAGAAACCGATCACCTTAGGTATAATCCTTCTTGGAAATATAGAATTCCTATTTGAAATATGCTTGACCATATGAAATTTAATATACAAATGTCTAGTTACCAAAAATATATCTTGACCAAGTAAAATTTAAAAAAAGATGCATATTTGATTATCAAAAATATATGTAGTTATCCGTACTCTATAAAAAGCAAAAAAAAAAAAAATCAAATTAGGGCTCCACTTGTTTCGTAGACAATGAATAATTTGAAAAACATTTTCCTACAAATAATTGCTTATATCACATAAAATAATTAGTTAATGAAAAATGTTTTAATTATCAACAGTAATTCATGTCTAAATATTTTTATGAAATATGATAATATTTTTCATTCATTTATTTTTGTAAGCAATACAAGTGATAATTTTTAGGAAAATGTGTTTTATGGAACAGTCATTTGCCCCGAAATAAACGCACCTCGGGATTTTAACTTTTTTCAACTCTCGCATAAATCCTATACGAGCCCGCACAGCTGCTTGAGATGCATTTTTAGTTTTTATTATTAAGCAATAGATCGGATCACCAATTAAGATAAATTATGATAATAAAAAATGTGATTCCCCAAATCTCGCTTGCTTTTTGAAATTTAACGGCAACCCCTTTCGCTTTTGCTGAAAAGTCAATTTTTTTACATTTTAAAATTAAAATAGTGTCTGAAGCACGTTACGTGCGCGAGGCGAGATGATTATCCAAAGAAGAAAATGGGTAATTATATTATTATGTTAGATGATGATAGGAATATGTGCCAATACGCCTTTTTTATTATTTTGTTCGGGATAATTTTAATAAGATTGAAAAGTGAGCCTACATTCACTTTTCCAATTATATAAATAAGATTTTTTTTGGTCGGACAATTATATATAAGATTAAATCCTTCGGAGTAACTTATTGACGAGTTTGTTTTGTAATTTTTATTTGCACACGGGCTTTATGGCTCTAGAAAAGCTAGTCAAAAGAAAGGAGAATGAGGATACTAACTTCTGAAATATGCTTCACCATGTAAAACTAACGCGTAATTTAAGTATTTATCGAAAGGAAATACAACAAAAAAGCAACGGAAAAATAGGAGTAATGGAAATAGGGATTGTTATGTGATTATTATGATTTTCCATTCCCTTTTTGGAAATTTTGCAATTTCAATTTTTGTCAACAAATTAATCAACCTATCTCTATTAATTCATAAAGGGAACAGGTTGGTGCTTTTTGAGAATCTATTATTAATCCCGTTTCATTCTATTCTTAAATAATCAATTGCACGAATTAGATATTTGAGAGTAAATTTGACCTTATAAGGCATTAGGAAATTCCTATTTTTTTCAAATATCATTAGTTTTATCTTTTTTATTGAGAACACGTTAGTAATCCCTTTTCATTTTTATCCATAAATAATCATTTTACATAGATAATATATTTGGAAGTAAATTTTTTGTCTCTATATTTTATGAAGCAGACCCAACATCACAAGAAATAACGATATAATAGATAAAATGAAAACTCAAAATTCCCTCAATAATATATAATTACGTAAAATCTCTCAAATTTGTTATTTATACTATTACATAAATCGTAGAGAACCTCCTACTTTAAAAATCATAATTTTTTCATTTTCCTCAAAACACCATCAATTGGTTATTTATAAGTACCCTATCACTAGACAGGTGTGAAAATCAATTATTTCCTAATGTATTTTAGTTCTGAATATTGAACCTGCTTTATCTTATAAAAATCTTACAAAATGAGTCGAGCTTTAAAATGCTTCTCTCCTTTTGTCTATATAATAGATACAAGTGAATAACCTCTTTATATTATGTCAATAATTTTCCCACTTATTAATAACTTTAATATTATGTACAAAGATGATTTTATGTAATCTTTTAAATGTTTATTTTTTCCTCACATGCAAAGTTGTGTGCTTTTGCTAGTTTGAAATTAAATCTTCCACATTCTCAACAATCTTAAGGTTTCTTTCCTCAAATAAGACAAATCACCTTTTGTTTCTCTATTTTTTTTTCCGAAAATAAATTTGGAACGAAAATGAAAAGTATATATATTTTTTACTTTTAAGAAATAATAACTCTCTTTATTGCTCGCCCTTGCCGCCCACAACCATCACCCACCGGCCGGCCGCTCGCCCCCAGCCATTCGCCTCCGCTTGCTGCCATCAACTGACCGTTAGGAATAGAAATTTAAAAAAAACCTATCAAATGGATTTCTATTTTGAAAATTGAAATTTTATATTATTATCAAGCTATTTTTTGGTAAAGAAACTCGTTCATGGAATAGAAATAGAAATAGATAACTAGAAAGAGGGTCAAGTAAGATAATGATTATCATTCGTGTCCTATTTTTGCTAGATTTCCAATATACATAATAGACATGCAAACTACTGACAAGTTGGAGAGAACTAAAAATATTAATAAAAGAATTAACTTGATTAGCTCATATAAATTTCCCAACCAAACCAAATCATTTGTGCCGCTCAAATAAATAAAAAGAACAAAAAAAAAAACAGAGTCTCCTCTCTCTCTAGCTCGGTCGCTCGCTCTCTGCGTCCGCCATGCCGAGCCACCTCCACACTTCCCTCCGGCCAAATGCACCGTCCTACTACTCCAACTCGTCGTCGTCGTCGGCGGTGGCGTCGCCGTCCTTCGCCGCGAAGCTCCTCCTCCTGCTGACCCTCCTCCCGCTCTCCCTCGCCCTGCTGGCCTTCGCCCTCCAATGGCGCGGCGGCGTCACCGACCCCACCACCCGGTGGGCCCCTCCCGGATCCAGCCACCTCTTCCCCGGCATGGACAACGCCTCCCCTCTCTCCTCCGTCTCCCGCCACTCTTCCCCTTCCTCCTCGTCTCCATCCGATTGCGCCCATCTCGCTCGCAGCGCCTCTCCTTCCTTCCCGTACTACCGGGATTGGAAGCTCGATTTCGGATCTAGTTTGAGGCCAAAGGTTCGTTTTTTTTTTTTCCTTCTTTTCCCGCCTCGTTTCGTGTAATTGCGTGGATCTTGGCGTTGATTGTGCTCCGGAGGTTCAGTTTTTAAATTTCGAGGGCGAACCGAGCTCGGATTGGACATTTTCAAGATTTTCGTTCCAGTGTGAAGGCGAAAGTTTGATCCTTTTTTTTTTTTTTTGGCTTCCCGCTGGTTGTGTTGATCCCGATCTGGGTTCTGTTTTTGTCTGTGCGTGCGTGTGCTTTTTCTTAGGTCCAGTACGTTTGTTGTATTTGGCAGTCTGGACGTTCGGTAATGTCGATCTTGGGGTGGTTGGCTTTGGTTGCCTGAACGAGTATTGGGGACTCCTAGTCCTAGTTATTGGTCTCATTGCTGTAAGAGTATCTTGACATCACTGATCGATAGGTTTCAAATTATACGTCTGATCTAGGGTCATAGGGTGCATCTGATGATAATTAGTAGTGATATTCTTTTTTCTATGTATAGAACTGAAATGAAAGGAAAAAAAATTATATTTATCGATGAACTTGTCATATATGGTTGATTTCGAGAAAAAAATAAAAATAAAATCTGAACAGTTTCCAGAAGATCCTCATGAAAATGAAAGATAGAAACTTTCATCAGCTCAATTCGCCCATATTTTTCTGCGTGTGCACACCTTTTGGACTTTGTGCGTTGCATGTGTACCAAAACCGTCGGTGCAATTAATTAGTCAGGGTGATTGGCAGACGTTGTAAGGGAACACAGAGAACTGAGAGGGAAATGTGCTGGTTACTGATCTTCAGGTTGTGAATATTCTGGCCAGTTTAAATGTGGCGGAGAGTCAAACAGGGGAGGATAAGAGTTGGTGCAAGTATTTCTATCATTTTGTTTGATCGTGTGGTAGAGTCCATTCTCTGTTAAATGATTGCAGATATACGGACAATGTGCTGTCATCAGTAGACATAGTGGCTCTTTTGGGTTTTCAACTTGCATATGACAACCTTCTCAGATTCTCTTTTTACTGTGTAGATATGCGTAACAACAAGCACCTCAGCTGGTTTGGATCAGATTCTGCCATGGATGTTTTACCATAAGGTTATTGGAGTCACAAGCTTCTTTTTATTTGTTGAAGGGAAGGCTGCATCTCCTAGCATATCCAAAGTTCTCGAATCTATTCCAGTAAGTAAACACTTACTTTAATTTGGTTGGCTTTTCGCTCTCTTCCCCTTTTCTTCAGGATCTATATCATTTGGATTTTAAGATTCACATGAAGCATTGAAAAGTGTGCTTATAGAAAGATATGATCTCAGGGGCAAAAGTGTTGTTTTATTACAACATAAATAAAACCCAACATTCAGTCGAACCATGGGGTGAAGGGAATCTTGACAGAATCCTGGACTTGTTACGGTTCTATTTTTTCAGTTTTTGGTTTGGCAGGTCTGCTTGAACATTTATTAATTGCCGCTTTGCAGGGTGTAAAAGTGATATACAGAACAAGAGAGCTAGAGGAGCAGCAAGCTAAAAGGTGCAATTTGCCATTTAAATGTTGGATTATGTCACACCGCTCTAACTGGCTGACTGATATGATTATTGGCAGATAAACGACCTTCCTCTGTTGTTATTTCTTTTTCATTATAGCATACTTTGATCATATTTTGGTTTGGTGTAGTGCAATTGGCTTTTCAATTGAGATACGTTGACTATGAAATTAATGTATTTTCTGTGGTCTATGTACATGACATGGGCAGCCCTCAGCTGTTGAAAGTTTATGTATGGTAATTATTTTCTTAATTACCTTTCTAAACCTAATCGTCTTTTATGTTCTTATTTTTCTTTGGATCCATCAGTCGAATCTGGAATGAGACTTGGCTATCAAGTTTCTTTTACAAACCATGCAATTACGAGCTATTTGTGAAGCAATCTCTCAATATGGAGATGGCCATCGTCATGGCAAGGGTATTGATTTACAGTCACCGTGTTGCATAAATTTTATCACAAGAACCAAATCTGACTCTGCTTGTATAATGTCAGGATGCTGGAATGGACTGGATAATTCATCTTGATACAGACGAGCTGATGCACCCTGCTGGTGCACGAGAATATTCTCTGAGGCAATTACTGATGGATGTTCCTGATAATGTGGACATGGTTGTATTTCCAAACTACGTAAGTGAAGGGTTTATGGTCTTGTAGGTGCTTCTTTCAGTTCATTTTATTATTTTATTACAAACTTATTCATAGCCTTCTCCTGAAGGTGGTTGGTTTTTCCATGTGGACTTTGATTTCCATTTGTGTTGTGAGATAATGAAAGACGGAGATTTTAAAGTTTCACCTTTCTCAGCTCTGGCACATAATATAATTGATATTTCGTCTGATTGTCTTTTAGGAGAGCAGTGTAGAGCGTGACGACATCAAAGATCCTTTCAGTGAGGTAAATGCTTCTATCACACTCAAAAGTTTTTGATGTTGGCTTCATTTTTTATCTTGAAAGTCAGTGTTCACCGAAACAAAGTTTAGGCCATTGTTGTGCCTAAATTCCTACTCTTCTGTCTTTTTTTACTGTGGCATTATAATTTTTTTTTGGGTAAAGGTGGCACTATAATCTTATGACTGCTGTTAGTCAGAATGCTGCTAAACTTGTTTATTGCTGTCAAATCTATGATTTTTGTCTTCATTAGTTTACGTTGTATAGTTTCAAACATTATTCCCTTTTTTTTCCCATGAAGACACGAGTTTTCAACTTTGCAGTTATACCAAGTTTAGGCCATTGTCGTGCCTAAATTCCTACTCTTCTGTCTTTTTAGACTGTGGCATTATAATTTTACGACTGCTGTCAGTCGGAATGCTGCTCGTTCATTACCGTCAAATCTATGATGTCTTCATTAGTTTACGTTATCTAGTTTCAAACATTATGCCCTTTTTTTTTCATGAAGACATGAGTGTTTGACTTCACAATCATAATTGTTCTGGTTTGTCATTGCTCATTAGACAGAATTTAAAGCATATTTCCAGCTAATTCTGGATGTTCGGGAAAGCTATGCACTTCTTTTGATTTGTATATGGACTCTGCTAAGCAGGTCTCAATGTTCAAGAAGAATTATGACCATCTTCCGAAAGATACTTACTTTGGAATGTACAAAGAATCGACTCGTGGTAATCCAAACTACTTCTTGACTTATGGAAATGGGAAATCAGCTGCCCGAATTCAGGATCATCTCCGACCTAATGGAGCACACAGATGGCACAATTACATGAAAACCCCCAAGTATGACGCTCTTATCTGTGAATGTTAGTCTTTTGATTAGCAGTCTACTTCATAGGCCGCAAATAATGCATCTCGCTTTTTTTATTTCCTTCTAGATGTTAGTACAGTTGTTTGGGTGCTTTATTTGCAAATCCCTCTCTTTGAGTATCAGTAGGCTAATATTACTAGAGTCCATTTTTATATGAAGGAAGTTTGCTGGTTTTATTTATGCTATTTTTCCATAAATCTTTAGCATAAAGTCTTGGTATCAGTTCGGGTAGATTTCAACTATGACATGTGCTTTGGCTGTTAGTGAGGTCAAGTTGGAAGAGGCTGCTGTTCTACATTACACATACGCCAAGTTCTCAGATTTGACATCTAGGCGTGATAGGTGCGGCTGCAAGCCCACAAAGGAAGATGTTAAAAGATGCTTCATGTTAGAATTTGACAGATCAGTGAGTGATCTCTCTCTCTCTCTCTCTCTCTACATGTATGTTTTCCCATATCGACATTTCTTTCCCTCTTCTTCTTTTGTTGGGTTGAGAAGTGGATTGCGGGTGGCTTTGAGGAAGGAAGAGGTGGTTGCTAGATAAACTGAGCTGCATTTAGATGTAACTGGCTCTTATCTACTTTTGGGGAGACCGCAAGTTGTAGGAGGCCATTGCATTGATTTTGATTTAAATTGGACCTGTGGAGCAACATATAAGCTTCCATTATGATGAGCTATGTCTTGCCTAAGTGTCAAGGCTTGTACACACACATCAATTCAGTAGAGAAAGTACTGGAAATTTTGCGGTGTATATATACACACACAAGTGATGTGGGATTTTCAGCAAGGTATGAACTTTTCTGAAGAATGGAAAATCACCTGTCTTGTCTTTTGATGATGCTAGGTAAAAAGTGCTCTCGATAACTTGGAAACATCTGGGAGTCCAATGCAGTCACAAGTCTTTATTTCTCATCCTAATTTGCATGTTTTATGAAAAATTATCCAGTGGTTGAGCTGTGGAGTCCATGTTTATGCTATAATCATCTGTTTGTGAATTTCCTTTTGATTAAATGAAGCAAATGTAAATGTTGCAGGCATTCATAATCGCTTCAACAGTTACTGAGGATGAAATGCTAAACTGGTAACACCTGGATGCTATGCAGTTATTTTCTTGTCTCGTTTCTTTTAATGATGCTTCATGTTTGGTATGATGAGAATCGGTTAGCTCAATGGTATTGGCTCACATAAAGTGGCTCTTTTTGGCAAATTATGTGATTTTTGCTTTTCTTTTGGTTTAGGTATCGTGAACATGTTGTCTGGGGTGACAAAGACGTAAAAATGAAACTCCTAAGGAAAGGCGTTCTAACTCGTATATATGCTCCCATGGTAAGCATCATTTCTAGTACTTTCTCTACTGAATTGTACTATCGACAAGGCTTTCTGCCCTTATCTCTAATTGTACTTTGTCAAGATTTCACCTTTTTCTCGGACATGGGTACAGGAAGATAGAGTGAGTTTGGATTTTGTAATGCTGGACTCATTTAAATGCTCTTACAACTAATTTCTAGTAGGTGGATCATATACTAGATGAAGTGTAGTTGCATAGATGCATCTCTGAACCCTTACCCCACTTTTGGGGGAAAAAAACGTGCTTTCTACTTTTGGAGTCCAAATTGACAGTCTTTTTTCTCCTAAATTCTTTGTTCTCTCAATTGAATCCATTGGGTGCAATCTCTTTTACATCAGGCTATTATACAAGGCCTGAGGGAGTCTGGTGTCTTCAGCTCTGTCATCGCATCCGCCCCATCTATTCTATCAAGAGACAAGTTCTTATCTATGATTGGTGGCGGTAATTCATCTAGAGCAGTTGCCTCAGAATCCCTCCCATCGAGAAAGGCTGGAAGAAGCAAGGAACACCACTCAACTGCAAGGAAGATCTTGGATGTTGAAGCCAATGCTGCTGCTTCTCATGCATCAGCCATCCCACCGCTATCGCCCCCAGGAATAAGGGGATACATCTCGGATGAAGTATATTAGTATATACCCAGGTCCACGACGATTGTTGCCATCGCTGCCGCCACAGCTTCTCGTCGTTGCGTGTAAAGTTGAAAGGAAGAATCAAGAGACAAAATTTGCTAGTTTTTAGTTCAGGCGGGTGTGACGCGATCTACTTGTGTCCTGTCTCTTTTGGTTCTTCCCGATCATTATCTTAGTGGCCTTGTGAGTCGCGCATTGTTTTGAGCTGAGATTCAGTGATCTCAGTGGAAACCGAAGCGATGTTGTACTTACATTCGTTACACGTAAAAGAAGATGCTCAGGTTGTTTCCCTTGTAATTATTGGGTGCCTCTTTGGCTTTGCTGTGATGTACTAGTGACAAGAAAAAGACACTGGAAGCATTTCAGTCTTACAAAATTTTGCATCTGGAGACTGTGCATTACCGTGTAATATCTCTGTATCACCCACGTGAGATTAAAGCAGGACCAACTTATTGAAAACCGAAATGTGACCATAACCATCTTCTGCCAAATTACAATTTGTGACCAGAGTGGCATTAATTGATAAGACAAGCGAAAGGAACTCCAGTTAACCCTTTTCCAGCTATCAAAATCATTAAAGATTGGCCTCATTTTAGGTTCTGAACCAAATAAATAAATAAATAAATATATTTTTTGTCTTCAAAATTTAAAAGAAATCCAGTTTGAAGCATTCAACCATCTAGCGGTCAGAGGAGGCATGAGGCATCACAGTTTGACTTGACTTTGTCTGCATTTAGCAATTTGGGTGAACGAGTCAAAAGTGGGTAGATAGGAACACTGGAAAGGGCATGGCGAGTGGCGGAGGAGGGTCATTGGAAAGTTGAAAAGCTTGTCTACTTCTAGCCACAATTGTTTTACTGTTTATCTTTGAATGATTTAAAGTCACCTTTCAGCAAAAGTTGGGGATATCAAGAAGTCACCAACTTATCACCCTGCTTTCTCTCGTCTCAGTTCTGCATCTGCAGCCAAAGCAAAACATGGTTTGGTGGGAAGCAGTTCTCTCTCCGGCCTTGCAGGTGGTTTTTGACAAGTTAACGTCTGGAGATATCACAGAGTTTCTTCGTCGCGCAAACATCGACGAATTCCTCCTTGAAAAGCTAAAGATTACATATTTTACAAATATTGCTGTACTTGATGATGCAGAGGAAAAGCAGTACGATAATCTGGCCATCGAGACCTGGCTAGACATGCTTAAAGAAACGACTTATGAAGCTGAGGACATATTGGATGTGTTGGCCACAGAAGCATTGAGATGCAAGTTGCAAGCCGGCTCTCAAAACATGGGGAATCAGGTGCGCAAATGGAACTTGGTACCTCCTTTTAGATCATTTGATGACACGATCAAGTCAAAGATAACGGAAATTGTCGATAAATTAGAATACATTGCAAAACAAAAAGATTTGCTTGGACTAAAAGGTGAAGGTGGGAGGAAGTTTAGAATCATGCGAAGAATGCCAACAACTCCACTACTCGTTGAGTCTCGTGTTTTTGGTAGGGATGATGACAAAGAAGAAATAATTAGGTTACTTTTGGATAGTGACAGTGAAAGGCAAACTAGTGAGTTCTCTGTAGTCCCTGTCTTGGGGATGGGTGGAATTGGTAAGACTCTGCTTGCTCAATTTGTCTTCAATGACAGAAGGGTGGATGAGTTTTTTGATGTGAAAGCATGGGCCTGTGTGTCGGATCAATTTGATATGTTAAGGGTAACAAAGGTGATTCTTGAATCGGCCACTCATAAGTCATGGGAAACCATGAACTTGGAGCTACTGCAGAATAGCTTAGCAAAGGAGCTAAGCAAAAAGAAGTTTCTCGTCGTCTTAGATGACTTATGGGATGACAACTATGAGAATTGGCATGAGCTGATGTTACCTTTGCTTGCTGGTGCTCGTGGAAGTAAAATAATGGTCACAACACGCAATGAAGCTGCTTTGTCATTTATGAATGCCTGCGCGCCTTATCGTCTCAGGGAATTGTCAGATGATGCTTGTTGGTCATTGTTTTCTCGACATGCTTTTCCAAATGCTGACTCAGGAACTCATCATCAGCTGGAAGTTATCGGTAGAGAAATCGTGAAGAAGTGCAGAGGCGTGCCTTTGGCTGCAAAATCTTTGGGAAGCCTTCTTGGCTCTAAGTTAGGGATTGACCACTGGCAAGAGATCTTGAATAGTAATCTCTGGGATTTGCCAACCAGAAGAAATGGCATACTTCCTGCTTTGCAGTTGAGCTATCATCACCTTCCTGCAAATCTAAAGCGATGTTTTGCATATTGTTCATTATTCCCGAAGGGCTATAAATATGACAAAGACAAGCTAGTCTTGCTATGGATGGCTGAAGGGTTTGTTCAGCAAGGAGAAGATGATAAAAGAATGGAAGATCTAGGTGGAGATTACTTTAATGATCTATTATCAAGATCATTTTTCCAGGAGTCAACTGCGGATAAATCACAGTACATCATGCATGACCTGATTAATGATTTGGCTCAGCTAGTGTCAAGAAAGATGCGCCTAAGCTTTGAGAGTAGATCAGGGCTGCAAAAGCCAACTGGTTTTTCAGGAAAGGCTCGTCACTTCTCCTATCTTCGTGGTAGATACGACGTGTATAAGAAATTCGAATCATTAATTGAAGTCGAGTGGTTACGGACATTCCTGCCATTGTCTCCATATGAGACCGGATTTTGTTACTTAAGCAATAAGGTGGTCACAGATCTTTTACCTAGGTTGAGATGCCTGAGGGTGCTTTCTTTGAGTGGCTATTGCATCACTGAGCTACCCAACTTGATTGGTGATTTGAAAAATCTCCGTTACCTGAATCTCTCACACACTGCCATTAAATCTCTACCTCAATCTGTGTGTACTCTATACAACCTACAAACATTGATGTTGAATGATTGTGATTCTCTTGAAGAGTTGCCTACAGATTTGACAGGTCTAATTAACTTGCAGTATTTAGACATAAGTAGGAGTATAATACCGCGCATGCCTTCGCATATGAGTAGACTGAGAAATCTTCGCACTTTGCCTGAATTTGTTGTGGGCCCTAAAAGCGGTTCTGACATAGGAGAGTTGCGCGATATGGTGCATCTCCATGGAGCACTTACCTTATCAAGGTTGGAGAACGTTGAAGATGCTTGGGATGCAAGGAAGGCCAATTTGACAAATAAGAAGCACCTGACCACTTTGACATTGGAATGGAGCAGCAACTTCGAATTACAAGACGAAATTGTCCAGATAACCGTCCTAGAGATGCTACAACCTCATTCAAAAGTAAAGAAGGTTGACATAAGATGGTATGGAGGCGCAAGGTTTTCGTCTTGGTTGGGGGACCCTTCCTTCTCTAAGATGGTGTCTCTCAGCCTCACGGATTGTCGAAGATGCGTGTTCTTACCCCCATTGGCTCAGCTATCCTCGCTGAAACATCTCCACGTCAAGGGACTTTATGCTGTGAAGAGTGTCGGTCTGGAAATTTTTGGGTATGCCTTATCTCGTGGCAAGCCTTTTCCCTCGCTGGAGACTCTTATTTTCAGAGACATGTTGGAGTGGGAGGACTGGTCTTGTTCTCTAGATGATAAAGGAATTGCAGCTTTCCCGAGCCTTCGCGAGCTTTATATTGAGAGATGTCAGAATCTAAGGGGAAAACTACCCGACCATCTTCCTTGCTTGGAGAAACTTGTGATTCATGAATGCAAGCAGTGGGCATCCCCACTCCCAAGGCTTCCTCTGCTCCGTCAACTAGACATTAGGGGATGTGACGCGCTATCACTTGGAACTGCCCTCGATATGAGCTCACTTCTCTCCTTGCAAATTAGTGAGATCTCAAATTTCACTCATTTTAGCCCTGGTCTGATGCAACATTTGACACAGCTCAAGCATTTAAATATCACGGATTGCACTGATCTTAACTATTTGTGCGGAGATGATGGCGGGTTTCAACAGTTGACTTCTCTTCGGAGAATGGTAATTCGCTATTGTCCACAATTGATTGCTTTGACCAAGAAAGAGCAACATCTTCCGAAGGACATTGAGTATTTGGAGTTCGAGCATTGTCATAGTCTGCAGACACTACCAACCGCACTTCACAGTCTCACATCTCTTCAAGAGTTGACGATCAAGGACTGCCCTGCAATTATATCATTCACCGAGACAAATGTTCCGTCCATGCTAAGGGGACTGGCAATTCGCGGATGCAATCTGGAGTCCCTACCTAAAGGGATAATTTGTAACAGGCATTCATCGCTCGAGTATCTGTACATAAGCGGATGCTATTCCCTCGCCTCCTTTCCGAGCACAAGTGAACTCATTCCCACCTCTTTCCAGCAGTTGTCTATTGACCTTTGTCCGGATTTGGAGTCGCTTCCCGATGGAATAATGCTACACGACAACGTGTTTCTCAAGGTCTTGGAGATCTTCGACTGCTCCTCTCTAATATCCTTCCCGAGTGGGCAATTACCGCTCACACTGAAGACACTGACCATCTGTAGTTGTTCGAATCTGGAGTCAATAGCCGACATCCTAAGTCAAGATGGCGAAATGGTTCTCGAATCTTTTCGTGTTGGCAACTGCACAAGTCTCAAGGCCTTACCCTATGGCCTGCACAAGCTCGCTTTTCTCGATTATCTGGAAATCGAACGGTGTCCAAGTCTGACATCCTTCCCTGAAGGAGGACTTCCCATGGCCAATCTCAAAAGGGTCCATGTCATGAACTGCGAGAACCTCAGGGCATTGCCCGAGCAAATGCAGAATCTGACTGCTCTTCAGGAACTGTGCATTTCAGACTGTCCAGGAATTGAGTCCTTCCCAGAAGGCGGTTTGCCCATCAACCTAGTATCCCTAGAGATCAAAGATTGCGAGAGCATTAGCCCCCTGACCGACTGGGGCTTGCATAGACTGAACTCGCTCGACAAATTATCAGTAACCGGTGGATGCTCGACTCCTTCGACTTTCCCCGAGTGGATGCTTCCTCCCACTCTCACCAGCCTTCACCTGGGAAGGCTCCCGAACCTCGAGTTTCAAACTAACTGGTTGCAGAACCTGACATCCCTGGAAGATCTTAGGCTTAAAGATTGTCGGAAGCTCCACTCTTTGCCTGTCGAGGGGCTTCCCGCCGCTCTCTCTCGCCTGGAGGTCAGCGGTTGCCCCCTGATCGAGCAACAATGCGAAAGAGAATGGACAAAGATCGACCACATCCCGTGCATACTAATGTAGACTCTGCCGCGAAAACTGATGCCAGCACAAACAATGAAGCTCCACGGTTTTTGCAGTCCCGAAGCAGTCATACGAGCGAACTGAGGTGTTGATTCAGCCCATCTCTTTTTCTTGTTCAAGAAGGGCACTGTGTATTTTGGGTAGTTGCCAGTCAGTCAGTCACTACCGGAAGTGGTAAGCTAACTTGCTACTATTATCACACAACATGCTTGGCTCATCAAACACAAGCAGTAGATTGGTGGCAACGAGACGAAGGTCAGCGGGAGGGCTGCGTGGGCGGCGGCGGCCACGGGTGGGTAGAGGGGATAGAGAAGGGATTCAATTAGGATAAAATTTATCATATCTCGACTTTCATCGGCCACCAAATTTGGTGTCTTTCTAAATGTCTTGCTTTTGCTTGCGGCCTCTATACAGATCATGTGGAACGGGGTCGGGCATGGTCAGGGGCAGTTTGGTAAAATGCCATCGCGGCGCGCGCGCGCGTGGTGAAAAACGAAGAAAGGCGAAGGGATAAGGCGACACGCCATGGCGAGTCTCCTCCCCTGCTTCAACTGCCGCTCCCCCTCCCGCCCCCTCCCCGCCGCACGCGCGCGGGTCTCGCCGCCGGTCGGGCTCCCCGGCTGGGCGGCACCCCGCCGCCGCCGCCTCGGCTTCGTCGGCGGCGGCGGCAGGGGCGTACGGCTGGTGGCCCGCGCCGGCCCGAGCGCGAGCAGCTACGTGTTCGCGTTCGTGTTCCCGCTCTCCCTCCTCGTCGTCACCGTCTTCGCCTCCATAAAGATCGCCGATAAGCTCGACAGGGACTTCCTCGAGGAGGTTAGATATCTCCATCTTCTTCCTCGATTCTTAACCTCGTTTTTCTCCGGATTTCCTGCTGTTCTTTTTTCCCGGTTTTGTGGAGGGTGATGACATTCGATACTGCATCAAAGGCGATGCTTGTTCTTCGCTCGATTGTTGTAGTACTTGTGGACAGAATGAGAGAATCAGTGTGTTAAAAATGGTAAATTTTGTTAATTGGCTTAACAAGTGACCTCGAGGAGCATCGTTCTCTAAGCTTAATTATTTGAAGCCCGCTTTGGAGTTCGATTTCCAAGGTATGAAATCCGCTTTCTGAAATCGCGATTCCTGTGAGTAAAATCGTGGCCTTTCGGGGTGCGGTGCCCCTTGAAGCTGGTTGTGTTTTAACTAGTGTAAGACTCCAGTTTGCACAAATACATGTATGTAATTTTTCAGATTTTCTCTAATATTTGAGAGCTGGTGGGATGCTGATGGATGACATCCATTTCTTGTAGAGAATTGGAAACAGAAGATTTTCTCTTCTTGCAGTGTAAAATTCAATGGGCAATTCGAGTTTGCTAGGGAATGGCGCAACTCTTGTTTCTTATCTTTTAGCTTTAGCTGATTAGTCGACGGCTTCGCACCGCTTGCCACGAGGATGCAATGTTACCCACATGACAAAACTCCTCGCTCTTCTTTGTTTGGCGGATGTTCTAGCCATTCATAGCTAAGTCTGCTGTATTCTAAGAGCATGAGTATTGCTATCACCTTGATTTGCATGTCGAAGGACAGTAAGTTGCCAGCTAAGAAAAGGACCGATAAGGATACACTGGAGTTTGTGAAATGAGCGACATAGTCTGCTTTCCTTTTCTCTGTTGCGAGTTTGCAACCTCAAGATAGAGAAGTTCTTCTTTGCAGACAGGGTTGCGTACATACACCGTGCCATTTTCTTGTCTGTGCTCTCGTTACTTTTTGGATGTCTGTCTGCTCGTTTCTGTATGGCAATTGCAATAGGAATCATACCTCTCTCAGATTTTTGGAGAAGCCTCAGATGAAATTTTTGCCTTCACAATTTTAATGCCAGATAAAGTCTGCGACCACTTCTTTCTTCCATGTTTTTAGACGGTTCTTTTTCCTTGTACTGGGTATTTTTTGCATTTGCCTTCATGCGAATGAACGCTTGCATTACGTAGAAATGTGGGTTTTCATATCTTTGATGGTTGGAGACCAGCATGTTGATTTGATCTGCCACTTGGAACAAACCATTCAAAGAACTTGGTTAGATAGTCTGTTGATGTTTCTACCTGTTTGTGAAGAGGGTCACCCTAGCGTAACTGATTTTACATTTCTCTAATTCAGCTTGCAATTAATCAAGCGATAAAGGATGCGGATGAAGGTGATGATGCTGAGGTCTCTTTAGAAGAGAAACCCGTTCTTTCCCGCACTCGCAACCGGCCAAAACGAGAAGCGTAGGCTGCAGCGGCATTGTGTGCAGTTTTGACTCTAGTTGATAGACCAACACACCATTGGGAAGACCAATCTGGAGAGAGAAGCGGCATGCTTGTAGTTTCATGTGATTCATCTTGGCTTTGAATGCGTGTAATTTGGGTTCGATAGAATGCACAGGCTTGGTATATTTCTTGAGGATAATGTGATGGGATTTGAAATGACTTATTATGAAAAAGATAATCAGATCACTGCAATCCGAATGTAATTGATTGAACTGCGACTTTAGTATATATGGGTTAAAATATGGGCTTATAACCCATTTTGCAGGTGGTGCCAGTTTTTAAAGAGGTTTAGCAGTTTTAGTGGAGGCAATCTTTGTTTTAGGCACTTCTTGTATCTTAGTTCCTCTCTATGAACACCATTTTAATATATCAACATAGGAATGGCCGTCATTTCTTATATACATAATTCTGATTCGGCCGTAACATGGATTCATTTTGAAAATTGGTGTTCTCACATGATTCGATGCTGATGAACTGAATTTTTTTTCTTGGTTCATGACATATGTGGAACATTTCTCTTTAGTTGGGCAAAGTTTCGAATTAAAAATCCCAACCTATTTCCTGGATGGAAGAGAACATTTTCAATCAAACCTAGAACGAGACTGTCAGGGACTAGTACATCGGAAAACAATAGTGAGGAAGTTTTGCAAACCTGAGCCACAACGAGGGGCATCTCAAGTACGCTGTTCGCACCGGGAATGTCATAGACCAGCTTCCCGAGTATCTCTGGATCGGGCCTTGTCATGTCCCCAAGCTCTTGCAACACGCGATTCACTTCGGCCCCAACAAAAACTGTACTTTCTCCATTGCAATGTACCATAAGCCTTCTTTCAGAGCTAATTGCAAGCCGACCTGCAAGGGGGTAGTAATGCCCAAGAACCTTCGGCAATGCGGTCTTGATCGCTTCACCAGCCAGTTCATCACGTTCTGGTTCAACTTGAAGTAATAGACAGTTCGGACTATGGAAGCAAGGACGATGTCTCGGCTTCCTAAGGAAGTATTGTCCTTTCTTAGTTACTTCTGCAGGAGAAATCAGTGATTGTTCACCTTGCTTCATACCCAGTTGATTGGAAGAGCAGTTCTCCATCAAAAAAAAGTTCGTCAAGGCTTCAACTTTATTCAGAACCCGATGCACGACTTCAATAAACAAGATCAATGGTCTATGCACAGGAATATGTGTGCCGTGCTACTTTCTCAGTCTATGCGCTTGTTATACATATTTTCCTTCATCCAGAAGAGCGCTTACATTACGAGAATTGTGGATTTTCCCGTATCTGTGATGGTCAGAGACTGGCATGTGTGGAGTTGGTCTGTCAATTGGAACAAACCATACAGAAAACTTGCACATTAGGTAGTCTGATGGATGTCTCTTAACTGTGTTTGTCAAAGGGACTCACCTTCGCATAACGGAATTTATGTTACGACTAATCAAGCAATGAAGGACGAGGATGAAGGCGACACGCTGAGGTCTCTTTAGAAGAGAAGCCTGTTATTTCCCACGCTCACGGCGGTTTGAAACAAGAAGTGTAAACTGCAGCTAATTTTGACTGTACTTGAGAGATTGAAACACACCATGGCGAAAACCAATTTTAAGAGAGCTGTAACGTGCTTATAGTTTCATGTGATTCTATCTTGGCTCTGAATGTTTGCAGCATGGATTCTATAGTTTCATTTGTCTGTATTCATGTTTGATAGGATGCGCGAAAGAAAAGAATTTGTGATATTCCTTAAAGATAATATGACACGATGCAAATGACAGTAAAGAGGTCAATCAAATCACTGCAAACCAAATGTAATCGATTAGTCTGCAATGGGAACGACCTGAATGTCAACTTCACCAGTCATCATTGTTCCACGTTGCAGTGTTGCTCATCCATCAAATTGATCTTTCACACACATTAGACTAGTTCGTGAGATGGGTTAATTGCTAATAAATCACTAAACATCACCTTTATTTATTGATCCTTATGCACCCTATAGAAGGAAAACCGAAGGATTTACTTTGCAAATGTCTCAAAGCAGATCCATAAGAAATCACATCAAAAATTTAAGATCGAATGCAGAAAATAATGTTGGGATTTTAGTATCCAAATCCCATAGAATTGAATGAAAAGTGTGTGGATGAAAGTGTCACACATATGATAGAAGAGGTAATGGGAGAGGGTTTATTTTAAGGAGTCTCTCAAATGGATTTGGACCCCAAGGGGTACCCCACTTTTGTGGAAGGGAGAGGACCTACGCCGAGTTAGGTGAGGTTCTGTTCAAGTGAACCTTTGCTACTGTTTACGAACCGAACGAGAACCGCCAGCGAGCTTTCATTACGCACAACTCTTCAATTTTCGCCATATACATTCATCCGAACGGTTTAGTTCGAAAAGTGACACTTCGTGGCATTTTACACTCCCGCAAGATATTTTCTTGACGCACTAGAGACATTTTTCACTTCATCGTTATCATTTTGTGCTATTATTCTGCGAAATTGCATTCGAATAAGTCCTCTAAATACGTACCACTTCGGAGGAACAAGATCCGTTCTATCCTAGAAGACGATTATTCAATATCCTCGGGTATTGATTGAGGGGCCAAATTCGTCTTAAGGACATGACGTTATTTAGTTGGACTTGGATGACCATTTTACTTATTTATTTGTACCGCTTTCGGATTAGTTTTCCCGATATTTGATTTCAATTTCTGATATACGAACTTAACTGATAACAATCTTAAGACGAATTTGATTCGGTTCTGTTTGTATATTCTTATGCGCTGTTCATTTTGTCAAATATCTAGATTGTCGTTCCTTTAAGTTGAACTTTTGTGTAGTTCATATGTTCCTTGTCATAGTCGTATAGGAATACGATTCTGTTCATACATTCTGTTCCTGTTACAATTTTTTTTCCAATTCTGTTCGTGAACAAATATTTCGTTTCTGTTCATATTAAAATTTCCAATTCTGTTCGTGAACAAGTTTTTCGTTTCTGTTCATATTAGAAATTTTCTATTCTGTTCATGAACAAATGATTCTGTTCGTAGTTATATATTTCTGATTCTATTCGTGGATATGTTTTGTTTTTATATTTCAAAAATGGGGAAATGGCTTCGACTTCAACTCCGGTCAACCGTATTCTAAATCACGGAGAAAAGCCAGAAAAGTTCAATGGTACGGATTTCAAGAGATGGCAACAAAAGATATTGTTTTATCTCATGACCTTGAACTTGGCTAGATTCCTCAATGAGGATGGTCCTAAATTGGACGTTGGAGAGATAAATAAAGAAAAGGTTACTGTTGTAAATGCATGGAAGCATTCTGACTTCCTGTGTTGTAACTATGTTCTCAATGGTCTAAACAATACTCTCTATAACGTCTATAGTCCGCTGAAAACGGCTAATGAGTTATGGGATAGTCTAGATAAGAAGTACAAAACCGAAGATACCGGATTGAAGAAATTCATTGTCGGTAAATTTCTAGACTTCAAGATGGTTGATTCAAAGACTGTTTTAAGTTAGGTTCAAGAGCTTCAAGTGATTATGCATGATATTCATGCTGAAGGAATGACTCTAAGTGACACATTTCAAGTGGCTGCATTCATTGAAAAACTGCTACCATTCTGGAGAGATTTCAAAAATTATCTTAAACACAAGAGAAAGGAGTTGTCACTTGAAGACTTGATTATTCGGTTGAGAATTGAGGAAGACAATAGGCTCTCTGAGAAGAAAGTTAGGAAGAACTTAGAGGTTTCAAAGGCCAATGTTGTTGAAAAAAGATCGAAACCCAACAAGAAGAGGAAAACGCCTAGTAAGTCTGGAGAGGGATTCACTCAAGGCCTGAAGAAGTTCATTGGCAAGTGCTTCAACTGTGGCAAGTCTGGACATCGAGTCAAAGACTGCAGGGCCAAGAAAAGACAGAAAACTCAGGCTAATGTGGTGGAAGAAATTTCCAATGGTGTTGATGATATCAATCTGACTGCTATGATATCCGAGTGTAATATGGTGAGAAACCCCAAGAAGTGGTGGATTGATACTAGAGCAACTCGTCATATCTGTGCAAACAGATCGATGTTCTCGTTCTACACAACTGTGGGAGGTGATGAAAAACTTTATATGGGAAATTCATCAACTTCTAAGGTTGTGATTCATAAGCCTAAAAACGTTAAAATAGGACCAAAGACTGTTGACTGCGTTTTTATCGGATATGCTCAGAATAGTAATGCATATCGGTTTCTTGTTCACAAGTCAGAAATCCTAGATATACATGTTAATATGATTGTTGAATCAAGGGACGCTTCGTTCTTTGAAAATATATTTCCGTATAACATAATATATGAGCCAATTGATAATAATAAGAGGCCTCGAAATACTATATCTAGAAGTGATTCAATGGAGGATGAACCTAGACGTAGAAAAAGACAAAGGACTTCTACGTCTTTTGGACCTGATTTCTTAACGTGTCTGTTAGAGAATGAGCCTCGAACATTCAAACAAGCTGCAACATCGCCAGAAGCCCCGTTCTGGAAAGAAGCTGTCAGTAGTGAAGTTGAATCCGTTTTGTCAAACTATACATGAGAATTGGTTGACCTTCCTCCTGGTAATAAACCACTACAATGTAAGTGGATTTTCAAGAGAAAAATGAAAGCGGATAGTATTATTGATAAATATAAGGCTGGGCTTGTAGTAAAAGGATACAATCAACGAGAATGCCTGGATTATTTTGATACTTACTCACTTGTTACTAGAATTACATTTATAAGGATGATAATTGCCATAGCAGCTGTGTATAGGCTTGAAATCCATCAAATGGATGTTAAAACGGCTTTCTTAAACGGTGATTTGGAAGAAGAAATATATTTGGAACAACCCGAAGGGTTTGTTGTTCCAGGACAAGAGAAGAAAATTTGTTGACTTATTAAGTCACTCTATGGTTTAAAACAAGCGCCAAAACAATGGTATGCTAAATTCGATCAAGTCATGTTGTCGAATGGTTTTAAAATTAATGAGTGTGATAAATGTGTTTATGTTAAGGACACCGATAATGGTTTTGCCATTTTGTACGTATATGTAAACGATATGCTTATAATGGGCAGCGATAGTGAAGTTGTTAAGGCAACCAAAAGCATGCTCGCAAGTAAATTTGATATGAAAGATATGAGGGTTGTAGATGTTTTTTTAGGAGTTAAAATCTATAAGACATCTAGAGGATTAGCTCTATCGCAATCCCATTATATTGAGACGATTCTTGGAAAGTGCAAGAATCTAGATATTATACTAGTAAAGACTCCGATAGATGTTAATTTACATCTTTCAAAGAATACTGGTGAAAGTAAAGTTTAAAATGAGTATGCTAGTATACTAGGCAGTCTAATGTATGTCATGAATTGTACTAGGCCAGACATAGCTTGTGCTGTGAGCAAGCTAAGTCGATTTACAATTAGTCCAAATGAAAATCATTGGAAAGCTATAAAACATTTATTGGGCTATTTAAAGCATACTCAAGATTATGCTTTGCATTACACAGAATATTCGGCGGTACTTGAAGGACACTGTGATGCAAATTAGATAACTGGCACCAAAGACACAAAATCGACAAGTGGATATGTATTCACACTTGGTGGGGCGGCAATATCTTGGAAATCATCCAAACAAACTTGTATTGCAAGATCCACTATGAAATCAAAATTTATTGCTTTGGTGAAGAAGCAGAGTAACTTCGAAATTTCTTGGAAAATATTCCTAATTGGCCTAAACTATTGTCCGTTGTTTGTATACATTGTGACAGTCGAGTGGCAATAAGAAGGGCAAGGAATGTCATGTATAACGGTAAGTCTCGACACATACGTCGAAGACATGACACAATAAGACAATTTCTTTCTAGTGGAATTATCACCATTGACTATGTGAAGTCAAAAAAAAATGTTGCGGATCCATTGATTAAAGACCTAACTAGAGAGATGGTTGTGACAACATCAAGGGGAATGGGTTTAAGGCCTATAAACAAGTCATCATAGCGGAAACCCTACCTAATTAACTGGAGATTCCAAGATCTAGGTTCAAAGAGACAACCAAGTTATGAAGACAGTGTAGAGTACTGTCAAATTTTTTACATATTCCCGGATGAAGACAGTACTAATATGTGAAGGTTAAGCAAAATCTTTTAATGATTCTGAATTGAGTATGTGATATAATATATGTTCAGAAATCACCTATATGAGTGTGAAGTGAAGGCCGCTTTTGTGAGAATTGAAAAGGTCGAATTCTCTAAAACGCTCATGAGACAAGGCGGTGTTCATGGCCAAAACGAACACAACAGTGAGAACCAATTTTGTTCGAGAAATAGTTGTGTGATTTCTATTGTTTAGACTTTTACCAAAGGCCGACTGCTTAAAAACATCAAGTCTATTGATTGACCGAATAAGTCCGATAGGTTTTACTAAGGAAAGTTCAAAGTCTCGAACTACTTATCCTGATTCAATGTTTTCTCATGGAATAGTCGCACTTTGCATCTCATGCATACACGAAGAGTCATGATATCAATACTTTTCATTCATGTGGGAGATTGTTGGGATTTTGGTATCCAAATCTCATAGAATTGAATGAAAAGTGTATGGATGAAAGTGTCCCACATAGGATAGAAGAGGTAATGGGGAAAGGTTTAATTTGATGAGTCTCTCAAATGAATTTAGGCCTCAAGGGGTACTCCATTTTTATAGAAGGGAGGGGACCTATGTCAAGCTAGGTCTGTCCCCGCGTGCGCATGCTGCCGCAGCCGCCCGTCCGGTTCGGTCCGGGTCTCTATTGGTTTTTTATTTTCTCCGAATCTTGGGAAACGATTGTCCAATATCTTCGGGTACTAATTGAGGGGTCAAATTCGTCTTAAGGACACGACGTTACTTCGTTTTTCTCTGAATCCTGAGAAACGATTGTCCAATATCCTTAGGTACTGATTGAGGGGACAAATTCGTCTTAAGGACACGACGTTACTTCGTTGGGCTCAGATCAACATTCTGCTTAGTTATTTGTACTACTTTTAGGTTAGTTTTCCCGATATTTGATTTCAATTTCTGATATACGAACTTAGCCGACAACAAATAATAGCATCAAGTGAAAGGGTCTTAGCCTTTTATATCTGCATCATCTCCTCCTGGAAAATCTTCATAGCAGGGGCAGGCAAACCTAGAACTACACTGATGCCTTTCGGATCCTTCCCATGAGGAAGGAACAATATAACTTCTTTCTCAGGCAAGTTCACGGGCCCCGAAATAAGCGGGTCTCCCCAGCCAAAATCTATCTTGTGAAATGATAACCTTGACCAGGTACAAATCAAGGCGGTGCAAGCAAGGAAGGTCGCGATCGTTTTGTTTCAAAGTAATCAATGGTTGACCTGACATAACTCTCGGTGATCTTCTTGATTGCATCTTGAATTAGCCCCACAGTGAACGATAGTGGCTTCTCCACAATTTCTCCTGCCCGGCGGATCAAATGGGCTAACATTATTCCATTTCCAAAATACCCTGTCGGAAGTGGGGGATCAAATTTGGCACGCATGTCGACAGTGAATAGCAGCTTGGTTTGTCGGTCAGGCAGCATACTGAGTGCTTTGGTTCTAGCAATCCATAAAAATGCAGAGAGAGTTTCGGAAGTGGTGCATTTCTTCAATAGTCCATCTCCCATCGCCTAGGCCTTTAATTTCTCGATCTTGTCAGCATCGAAGCAGAAGGAATTATACAGCAGCTCATTATTCGGAGTTAGACCTGTCTTCGATTTCGGCGAGTTCCTGGCGTGGGTATTCGACCTTTGGCGGGTTCCTGGATTTGAGAATGGTTCTGCCTAGGAACGGTGGGATCGATAGAGGCAAGCCCCTCGCTGTTTCAGCCCATGAATTGACGAATTCCATTGCCACAATCCCATCAAACATGCAATGGTTCTTGCACAGCCCCCAGAGTAAATCCTCCGCATTTGAACTTTGTCACCTGTTGGATATGAAAATCAGAACTCGAAGTTTTCGCGAATTACCTTCAAAATCCAATCCTATCTGGAGTATATGAGTCTTGTTTAAGAGATGATGCATACACAAATGCACGTGCTCTCCTGCAGATAAGCGAAACAGCTGAATGTCTAACACTTAATGGCAGAGTGAACATTCTTGGAGGGATCTTCGTATCAAGTCGAGTCTGGGTACCTTATCTCAATCATATCCTAGCCATGATACAGTAATACTCCGCAACAAGATGCGCGCAGTTGCACTACGAGACTCAAAACTAGCAAATGCTCGGACAAGAACATTTTCAATAAAACACAGACCGACATTGTAGGGACAGGTATCAGAAAACAATAGTGAGGAAAGTTTCACAAACTTGAGCCACAACAAGAGGCATCTCAAGTATGCTGTTTGCACCAGGAATGTCATAGACCAACTTCCCAAGTCTCTCAGGATCAGGCTTTGTCATGTCCCCAAGCTCACTCAGCGTGCAATTTGCTTCGGCCACGACAAAAACTGCACCTTCTCCTTTGCAATCCACCATCAGCCTCCCTTCAGAGTTGATGGTGAGCCTCCCTGCAAGAGGGTAGTAATGCACAAGAACCTTTGCCAATGCATTCTTGATCACCTCACCAGCCTGTTCGTTCCCTTTTCCATTTGACTTGAAGCAATTGATGGTTCGGACTACTGAAATGAGGACGATGTCCCAGTTTGTGAGGAAGTACAGTCCTCTCTTTGTTTCTTCTGCAGGAGAAATGAGTATTGGCTCAACTTGCATTATACCAAGTTGAAGCACTTGGCCACTGGAGTAATAATTCTCCATCAAAGAAGAATGTTTAGGCTAATTTCAGAAACTAAGGCACAAGCTCAATAAACAAGATGGGATCATATATAGTTTAGAACTTGGCATTGTTCATCTTGATGTAAAAAGAATGTGATTTGAATGAATTATGGGTATGAATGCGTAGAACAATGCTAAGAAAAAGTCTGACCATGTGAAAGGTTTGAGACAGATCCATAAGAACTTCTTTTATGTTTTTTCCCTTTTTCCAAAAAAGAAAGAGGCACCCAAGATTCGTGTTCCCTTTACGCTACCTCACTTCACCGCAAGAGGTTGATATATCTGGACAATGGATCAATAATTTGTTGGATTAGCAACGTAATTTCATGCATTTGTGATATTAAATTGGGCAATCCAAATGTGATATACATGAAAAAGGAGATGAATGATTTCTTTCGTGAAGCCATCTTGACATTGATTTTCTTCCACTGTTATCTTATTTTACTCTAATTGCTTCTTTCATGAATATAATTCCTTGCTATGATTCCTTGGATTTGAAAACTCTTGTTTCAGGCACGGCATGAAGGATTCTGAATGACTGGGAAAATCCGTTATTTCTTTCCTCAGAAAATGTCCATCTTGACATTCGTTTTCTTCCAGCGTTATCTTATTTTATTATAATTACTTCTTTCATGAATATAATTGCTTGGTATGATTCCATGGAGTTGAAGAACTCTTGTTTCAGGCACGGCATGACAGATTCTGAATGACTGGGAAAACCTGATATTCAAACTTTCTATGCAAATTTTCAAACTACTTTCTCTGTTTTCTTCAGGTCATGTGGCTGGAGTTGGTCATGACAAATGAGATATCTCTAGGAGTTTTGCAGAGGCAGTCCATTTTGAGAGGCTATCTCATGAACCCAACAACAGTTTTATGATGGTATCAAAGCCTATCCATGTTTATAGAACTAACGATGTGTTCTATAATTAAATTTCATAAATTGGGTGCTTTTTTCCAGGAAATATGTAAAACTTGATTGGCTTGCCGCATCGAGGGTGAAATTGCCCCCATTGAATCCAGCTTTGATTCAGTCGGGCCGCCCATACGGAATTCGCTCACCGATGCATTCTGACCTCATTTACTTTTTACTCCAGCATGATGTGAATCCCCAAATTTAAATATCTTCCTATTTTAATCTAATAAGCAACAATAGATGTGAATGAACCCAGATCTTGGATCTATATGTTTATTTTTCTAATGTCGATAATGCTCTTTTTTTTTTATTTTTTCAAGTTGTTGGATTGACTACTAACCAAGGCGGCAAATGAACAAGTTGCTCGACTCCTCCAAATTCGAAGATCTCTTGTTTCCACATCAAAATGCTAGTAAGTAATAGTAGCCACATCAAAATCCTGGCTTTCATTGATGGACAAAGCCAGTAAGCATATATGTTCAGGCACTTAGTACATACCGAGATTAATAGGGCAAAACCAAAGAACATTGTCAGTGATGGAAATGATTCTCCTGCTTATATATCTTTGCTTCTGTTGAAACAACAACAGTTTGAGGCACTGTATACAGAAACTTTTCTGTTGCAACAAGCAACTTTCTACTACTAAAACATTGATAAAACCATCAGTCCTTGAAGAGCCCACCAAAATTGGACGTGCAATTCTCAGTTCCAAAAAAAAAAATGAATGAATATAATTCCTGATTGCACAAATCTCTAACTAGGGACTCTCTATACAAACAACTTCATGAAACCAAAGATTCAAAAAGCAGTAACCCACACCAAAAAACGGCTATAGATTACTGAAGTGCGAAACTGACCCTCTTGTTATCTCTTTCGCTGCTCCAATATTGATTAGCTTGTTTATTGTCCCCCCGGAAACCAGGGCTCCTGTACCTTGATGTGTGCGGATGAGAACTTCCCCTCTTGCGTGAGCCCTCTCCATCTCTGGGAACCCAGGTCCTTCTGCTACTTTTTCGCTCATCCTTGTGGTCGTCCCAGTTTTTCCAACCCCTTGAAGTGGTGCGCACATTCTCTCTCCATCTTCCATCTTTCGAAGCTCTATCTTCTCTACTATGGCCATAGTCCATAGCATCAGGATTGGAACCGAACTTCCTTGACTTTGCAGCATTCCAGTCTGCAGAGTTAAGGGCAGTTTTGGCCCATTTCTCATCGTTCTGAGAATTCCCACTGTTCAGCTGATTAGAATCGCCTCCCCACTGGTTCCAACCTGATAAGTTGACCCTGTCGGCCCACACATTTTCTTTCCTCACCCTATTGCCCTGAGAGTAGCTTTGTTCCCATGGATTGTCATCACTATGCAGATGTCCTGGTTCACAAATTTCATTATCCCATGAATTTGTGCTCCATGCTGAATCCTTCACATCCTCGCCATGATGTAAATTGTTTATTTCCCAAGGATTTTCTATGTTTTTTGGATTAACATCGCATCTATCAGATGGTAAGCCAACTAGGTTCCCGATCCTTTTCTTTTTACTCGCCATCTCTTCGTCTTCTTCAACATTGTCCGGATTAAAATACTGCTTATCAAGGTCCTTGATAAGTTCTGGGTCAATGGCCTGATTCCAATTTATCTTGTCCATATAAATATCTGGATCAGGTGGAGAGATATCACAAGGGAGACCATTGATCTCTGCCCAAAACCGTTTCTTGGCATTTTGGAATGCCTCTTCGGCAGCGGAATCATCCCAGTGGAAGATATTGTCATGGTAGTTCAGAAGCGTCTTCGAATAAACAATCTTCCCCCATGGAATTGTTCCAACCAATCTACAGAATCTCTTCTCCCATGAAGGCACGTTATCTTGCCAAACAACATTAAAAAATTAAACCAATTGGTGAGAAGCCATAACATTAAAAAATTAAACCAATTGGTAGGAAGCCATAAAAGCTATGAAGCATCAGATTCTAGAGGATTGCTAACAAGCAATCTTCTAAAAACAGAACCCAAGAAAATAAAAGCAATGGCTATAGAATATTGTTTCAGTTGTTTGGAAATATATTACAAGCATACTGCAGGACTTTTGGAACGTAAAAAGCTTTTCCAATCAATCTACCAAGTACAGCACACTGCTGTTATATGATTGCAGGGCATTTCTGCAACACCAAGTGCACATAAGAATTCACTATTAGAATCCAATCTAAAAGAGACACTTCAATTAACTTCTACTCCAAAAACTATCTGCTAGCGTTCTTCCTTTTTCTTTAACAATGTACATAACCACGAAAATCCTCTATCAAGATCAAAGAACATAGTTAATTGAGGCAAGGGGGATAAGTAGTACTAAAAAATCAAACAGCCATGTTATATTTCTTTACTAATCAGAGAACCTGCACCAACTCGCTTTTGTGAGTCTCAAACACGAGAAAAGAAAGACTTTCCCTCACCACAATACCCTACTCAATCGCATGCATATGAGGAATTCAACTGTAAGAAATAGAGACAATATGATCGACAATTCTGAACTGCGCTACAGGAAGTTTATTCACAAATGCCAGACAGGAGTAACTCAAAACAGTGAGATCTAGCCATCATGATTGTCCATATCGTAGATAGATCAAGCCTATTAAGTAAAAACAGCAATGTCCACCGGTTGTAGAAACCACTGGAGAGCAGACGAGAGCGCGCGGGTGTTTCTCTTGCCACACGCATTCTCTATAAGCAGCACTATCTTTGGACAGACAGATAACTAGCACTCACAAAAACTTGAACAAGTTGAACTTCAGGATCACACCATAGCTAAAACTAACATCACAAAAGAGCCTTTTGAAACCTCAGTTCTTGAGACACAATCATGAGGAAAACGAATTGGCGCAATCAATTGAGAGGAATGTATGCATAACATAATCAAACCCCAATGCCTGTCTCATTCCACCACCCAAAATTACAACACTTTCCTTTGCCAAAACTATGAAGTGGGAGCACATATAGCTACATATACATAAAGACGGCAACCATAAAGAATTTTAGATGACAAAGCAATTTTTCACAACATTGAAAACACTAAATTCATTTTCGTTGGCAATGCAACCGAACAACACCAGCTCCACAAAGAAAATGACCCACATTTCGGACTAAGAACCGAAAGCACCACCATACACAAAGGAGTCACCTAAATCTGATCGTGAACAGTTAACGAGTTCCTCAAATGAAGAATTCCTCGCACGGACAAGCGACAAGAGCCTCAATTCTCTCCTAGCATAATCAGTAAAAACATTAGGAATTGAAAGACAGAGAAGTTGGGTCAATCCAAAAATCGAGAGAAAAGAAATCTTGCCCCACACAGAGATCATGATCGAAGAGCAACCCAGCAATGTTAAGCTAGTTTCTCACCCACCTTTCCAGTTTCCAAGAAGACATCCAAAGGCGACTCAGACGGCGCAACTAACAAACAAAAAAGAGGGAAAAAGAGCAGAAGGATTCTTGCTTTCTCTTCCGCAATGTACCTGGAGTGGATTGGTCGTGGTAGGAACGGTGAGCGCCTTCTTGGTAAAGATAACGATTGGGGTCGTATTTCCTCCGATGAGGGCGGTTTCTCCAACTGCCCATCGGACCCAGAAACCAAAGACCACCTCAAAGTTCACTGTTGCATCGAGGGAGCACCCTTCACTCCGGGTATCTGTCTCCTCCGATATATAGAGAGAGAGAGAGAGAGAGAGAGAGAGAAAGAGAGGTTTGGTGTCGATCAGAAGCAAGGTCAAACGTGGTTACGTGGGCATGTGTAGCGTCCGTACTCGGAGCTGTTGGGGGGTTTTCCAAGCCTTCGGCTTACAGAGCTAGTGGGCCTTAAAGGCGCTCCCTTTTCTCAGCTTCTTGCAGAGGTTAAAACGAAGACCCCTCTGGATGGAGAAAGGTTCTTGCCGGATCGAAAGGATTAACCATTTCAGCTTTTCCTTTACTGATCTTTGCCTCAAAATACTCGAAAACGGTCATCTCAATGTCGCACGATAAGAGATCGAACGTGACATATCCTTATAATTAACTTTAATTTGTCCAATCTTTAAATAACGTTCCTAATTTTCCTTTTCCTATAGTTCGGAGATCTCGGATAACGTACTGTTGGAGCTCAAATTATCGCATCCAATGTTTGTAACTTACACCGTTCATATCTGCTGTCAACCGTGTTCTCCTTACGCATAATTCGCTTAGGATAAAGATTTTCTCTTCTTTCATTTTGGGCAAGTGTTCAAATTTTTCTTTGCTTTATGGATGCATTCGAGAAATACATGAATGTTCTTTTTACCCTTTTTCAGGTCCCATGATTATATTGGCGCTGGCCTTTTTGTAAACAAAGTAAGAAAAAAACGAAGAAGCAGAAGAAGAAGAAGCAAATGGGCCCAGAAGCAGGAAGGGTTTGGGCCTAGACACGTATTGGCAGCCTCGTCCCAAAAAGAATATTAATTGAACTAAGTTGTGGCCCAATTTGAAGACAAATGGTCTTATAAGGCCCACCAACTGCCATTCAGCCTAGTTACTATACTGTCGGTAAATATAGTGTTATCCTTTTTCTCCATTTCGTTATTGACGAGAAAGCCGATAAAACATCTCACTAACCTCACTCGTCCGGTGAGAGCATGCGAGAAAGCTCAAGTGGATAGGTCAAAGTTAGAATCATTTTTTATGGGAATTGAATGTTACAAAGAATTGAACATGTGTCGTACTTCGAGACCCATCTCTTTTTTCTCACTACTGAATCAGTTCGCGGACTAGAATCAGCTTTAATGATCCAAATTGCAAGATTCTGTCAATGAAAATATGCAAAAGCTTTTTTTTATCTGTTTTAGGATCTTTTACACATGGAGTACCGATATGTTTAGCCCCGATTTCGATTTTAATTAGGTAATGATCAGCTTGCTAAGTTATTATTGTTTCACATGTAAAGACTCAACTTCTCTCTTGGCCCGCTCTAACTCTCAACCATATGCAAAAAATTAACATATCTTTCCGCATAAGGGAACTGAAACTCCTTAGCCCCGTCAAAGAGAAGTAGCATTTGAAGGAATTGAACATGAAGCAAGGGAGATGATTAGAGCTTCCAAAAGGCTATAATTGGTATTTCAATTACCGTCCTAGCAAAGCAAGTGCTAATGGTAGATGTCTTATGTCATAAGTTTTTTGCAAACGTGGCAACTTTATTGACTACTCAAAAGCTTATTCTCAATGATATGATAAAGTCGGCACCGGAGGTATTGGTGAGATACAATCAACCATAAAATTATGTTTTTAAACCATGAAACATCGGTCTTTCTTATCGGCTCGGATCATAATTGGGGGTTTAGAACCGTAAATTATTGCCCACAGATTTCGATATGATTAAAATGATCATTATTCTGTTAATGGGGGTAAGCATCACATTATGTTGTTTTAGAGAATGCCAAAGTCCACACCAATCTCTCATTCGTGAAAGCAAAGGGTTGTCTCCCACCACGACCTGTAACCATCACAAAGTGTCCTCACTCCCAACGCACGCATTTTCCTTTGGAATTAGACCTAACCCATCCACGACAGGCACATGGTTTGCTCCATGGAAATTGCAAGAAACCACACTGAATTGACTGAGATAGATTGGTCAAGCCCACTTGAGAAGAGGCAACGTCCGTCCAAAAAGTCATTCAACGAGCTGCCTTTATGTAATTATTAGTGCTTTGTCTCGTTCTCCAAGATGGACTCGGCATTCTTGTGCCAACATAATGTCGAAAGCTAAAGACAACGTCGTTTGTGCTTGGAAATTTCATGCTTGTAGATCACTCCTTCTTCATGCATGAACGCAGACTAAGAAATTGACACCATGTCTCTTTTGATGTAGGGAAAGCTTCGTGGTAGACCATCAGAAGTTAAAGTTCTGCAGAGACCCAGAACAGAACTCGTGCGCAAGTTCCATGTGGCAGTGAAAATGAGAAGCCTTATAGTTATTGGTAGTAACTATCATTGAATTGGAGGAGAGCAGATTCATATGGTCACCACCTTTTTCAAGGTACATTTTGGATTTATATGGAAAGGGGATTTGCTCTTGTGTCAAAGGCACGCCATTAGGCAAGAAAAGTACTGACAAAACCAATGGGAATGGAAGCAACTGAGATGTGGCCATAGTATAGTTGGCTAATTAGTTCCTCTTGAATGGTATAATCTTTGTGAATTTCGAATTTCCTAGAAAAAAAGCAATAGCTTCCTTCTAATTCCAATGGTGAACAAGATTTAATTCAACTTGGCATGCACCCCTCCCTCCCTCCCTCCCTCTCTGAGTGAAGAAAGCATTTTCCATGAGTAGGTTATGATAAATGTGGCCTAAAGAATGAAGTCAAGATAGAGGATTCGCTCGTGTCAATGGCACGCCGTTAGGCAAGAAAAGCACTAAGAAACCAATGGAAGTGGAAGCAACTGTATGCCAATGAGTTTGCAGTTTCCATGAGTAGGTTATGATAAGTGTGACTCAAAAAATGAAGTCCAATTCTCCAGTTGCATCTCGTCAGAAATAACGATATCACAAGTGCCATAATTATCGTACGATATTTACTTGAATGCCATAAGCCGTAATTTTTTTTTTCATCACTTGAGTGTCATGACTTTTTAAATTACGTTACTCAAATTCCATAACTTTTAAAAAAACGTTCACTCAAGTATTAGAAATCTGACGTGCATGACACTTGTGATGAATACTATAAAAAAGTTATGACACTTAAGTGATCAATTGAAAAGTTATAAGACATTCAAGCGAACGTCGTACGAAAATTATGGCGCTTATAGTATATTTATCTCCATCCGTCACCATAAACGTTGCGATGAGTGGGACTTGAGAGGGAACAAAAGCTGCATTATTTGGAGCAAGAAAGGGACTGTAGATGCGAACATCTTTCGGGAGGTTCTTATATTGTTTGACCTCATAAATAGTGGACGAGAGAAGTTGGCAGGAGGAAAAGAGAGGGTTGATAGGCCCGTGGGAATAGAAAAGGATCACACACATTCTCCCATAAAGATATTCCCATTCAATTCTTTCTTTCTCGTCGACACGTTCGCAACGAGGAATAGAATAGAGTGGACTGTACGTGGAAAGTATATGGTAATAAAGCGAAACTAGCACCTTCCAATGCTTGGTGGTGATGTAGAAATAATGTGGTCATCCAGAAAACATTAGAATCAAATGTCAAATGTATCGTTAAATACACTTGACAATAAGTGAGACTTTTCACCGAATGCATATTGTAGCTAAGAAAAATTTCACCAAACAAACGAAAATGATTAAAGATCGGAATTGAGATTTCATTGTGATTTAATTCGGCATCCTTCAGGGTAACTTTTATTTTAACTTTGATTTTTTGTGAATTTTGCAAACTTAACCCGATATACTATAAGCTTTTCAAATATTAGAACAATAATACGTACAATTTTATATAGCAAAGATATTCTTTTGAAGCTTGAATTATATTTTTTTCATTTTCAAAATTCGAAGGAAAGTAAGGAGTAGAGGTAACAAAAATGCCCCAAATAAGAAGTCGATGTGGCTTATTCTCACTGCTCATGCTCAAAGTACACATTTTTGATGCGAAGAAGCTTATCTTATTATCTTGAATGGATTTTCGTAACATAAAGGTTTGAATAAAATGGATATTCATTATTCTCTCATGTGGATTAAACTCTTTTACCAATTCTTTTGTCAACCCTTTTGCAAAATCTAGAAGATTGATTCATGGATGGGGCTTGTGAGGTTTCTTTGAGAATGGGTATGAAGTGGTATTTCACGTACTTTTGTTTTTTGGGTCAGATTCTTCATGTACTTAGGAAGTGGGTCGACCTCTTTAGTTAAAGTTCAAACACCGCTAATTACATCCACATTTAATCATAGTATAATAGTCCTAGGGCATAAAGAAGGGATTCTTGATTCATCTTAAAAAAATGTGATTAGTGCAATTCACTTGAAAAGCAAAAGATGCACTGTCCACGGCACAAGATCTGCTTTAGACGTCAACGTATTCGTGGTCTGCTTCCCCCCGTTCCAAAGCCTTTGCATTTGCCATCCTTGGTAAGCAAGCAACTACATGTAAGGAAACCCTTTTTTCTTCTTCCTCTTTAGCTTGGCCTTAATGGAATTTGTCATCCCAAGAGGGGAGATTTACAGTCCCACCAGAAAGATGGGGTAGGGACACGCAAATCTTGTATCCTATCATGTTTGTTCTGTTTTCTTACAATTTTCAGACAGCTGGATCTTTTCCACGAAGAGACACTCGCGCACGCGGACGCTTGCATGCATGCATTCGGTTTGCCATGGCGACTACAGATGATGTGCGCGTAACAAATGGTCTGTCTAAAGTAATGTTTTCCATAGACATAAAACCTTCATTTCCATAGCATGTATCGTCAGATGTGACCTGATTGAACTAGGATTGTTTTAACCCGTTTCGTGATTAGCTAACTGTTCATGTATTTTGAGTTGACACAAATGTACGTTGATCCATTTCGAATTCGAAATCAAGCACCGCCATGACAAGAAAGGTAATTTCCTTTCCTTCCCCTTGTGGTCAAAGAAGGACCCCAAATCGCATCTCTGGATTATATCCTGAGGACGGATCTTTCTGTTGCATGTCATGAGTGATCCGTGCTTCGACAGCAGAGATGGATCACGACAAAACATGTTTAAAACACGAACAAGGAAAAGTTCAAGCTTTCAAAGATTTCACAGCATAAATGCGAGAGGACAATCAGACATTGATTAGGGTCGAATAAAGAGATGTATAGGGAACATGATAAGAACGCTTTCATCTCTAACCCAAAATTGTTTTTTCTCAGCACCCTCCAAGTCAATTCTGCGCCCTACCCACCCTTTTTGTCACGCCCTGAACTCCGCGAGCGCACAACATTTTGCAGTGATCTTTATGATGCGACGTCTCAGGACGCGTCGCCGATCCAATATTTTCTCTTTTGATTACGCATGCGGAAGCTAAACAAAGATTCACTCAGACAATAACAATAAATAAGGATAGATAAGAAAACGGATTACAACATTGAAATCAAAATACCATTTTAACATTTACTTGATTAACCCCTAGGAATATTTTTGCAAGCCCACTTCGGGCATTTTCATAAAAGTCTACAAAAAGATGTCAGGCTGGAGTTAATTTACTTCATAAAAAGTCAGCTTCCAGGCACCCCGAATCATACTGGGTGCGTCAACATGCTAAGGGCCTGAAAAATATTTAACAACCACAAATGAGATAAAAATCTCAACAAGTTAACGCCTAAGCCCCGTTTAGAAGGCCAACTCACCTCGAGGGTCCCTAAACACACGACCATGCACTGGACCCAAATCATTAACCAACCACAAGCATCCATACCTTTCCTTGGCACACATATTATGCATAACATAGATAGTCATATGTCACAACGATGCATCAAACGTATCACATACCCAGAACGTATAATGAGATTTCCCTTGCATCAATGCATTACAGTCGCGTGTGTCTCGATTATAAGGCAAAATCCATTTGGGCATGTCCCATACCATGCCTAACAATTTTTACTCCATAATCAAGCACTATGCATCACATGTATTTCATTTATTACGCCCCATCGAGGCCATTATACATCAAGCGATCTGTAGAAAGACGGCAGTCTTCTAGACCTATCCGGGCATCATCCCACCCCGTTAGGCACGGCATCGTCAAACGATCTATAGTAAGATGGCGTTTCAATACGGTAACATCGAACGATCTACAGTAAGATGGTATCCCGTAAGGAGCATCGAGTCCGGCCTCAGGCTGCGACAAGGTATCCGGAGTATCGGCAATCCAGATAATCTCCAAGCATCTGATAAATCGAGTATTGCCAAGCGATCTACAGTAAGACCCAATAAATTAGGCATCGTCAAGCGATTTACAGCAAAACGGCTCCAACGTGTGACCAAACGATCACACAAGCATTCAGGTCAATTCTTATCTTTTCATTTAGCCCATGCATCCATGAATCATGCTCACATCAATACTACACAACAATAACAAGTAATTACATATGCAAATGGTCAATCGACTTTGTGAATCTCATTTTAAAACATGAATTGACAAAAGCATTCAACATCGGATCAAGCCAAATAAACATTATCGAAAAGCTAGGTAATTGTGGTTACTGTCTCTATTAGGCCGGAAATCGAAAGCTAAAGATTTCAAGTAAAGACCGGCAGATTATGGAATTCTAGTAAAATTGGACAGATTTGCATGATTTGGGAAATCAATTTCAAAAGCATAGTAAATGGTTTATAAAAATTATAAAATTCGAATATGTTATGAATAAGACCTTCACAAATATTTTCCATGAAGAACACAGTTCCAAAATCCTTATACAAAGATCACTTTTGATGGCTTGAAAACAACCCAGAATTGGTCCTCCAGAACAAGGGAATTGAACCACAAGAAATACTCGTTTTACAAATCAAATCCTTTCAAAACATTTTGAAATTTTTATACGTTGTAGACATGGGTTTCGTTTACAAATCTTGTGAGGGAAGTGTGATCAAAATAAAACTGGAAATTTTTATAAAAATCTGAGAAAGCACGAAGGTCACGGAATCCACATTATAAAACAGTTCTGAATCGGTAAGAAATTGGACCCTCGTGTAACCCATTTGAGCTCAGAAAAATATGAAATTTAAGTATGTTATAAATCAAGATCTTGTGAACAAATTTTATGAGGAACACTTTTCAAGATTCTAACCACAAAATGCTCTATAAAAATGGAAAACCAGGGACGTACAGTAAAATCAGTTCTGAAATCAAGATAAAAACTCTAAGAAACGCTTTCAACTTTGAGATCCACCACTTCTCAGCCATGAAAATATCACACCAAGAGTTCAAATCGACATCCAACATCTATTTCAACTTAGTCTAGCAATCAAGACTCGCCAACGCTCATTCTAGAAGTTCAAACACACTAAAACAATAACTAGCTAAACTACCCTATGCAAATTAAACATCATAAATAAGGGATTAGATGTTAACTTACTCATCTAAAAACGACGATAGCGTGAGGACGACGGCAATGATACGAGTTGTCCGTGGCAGCCTCGGCTTGACACGGCAAGTGGCAAACGGTGGTGAACAGCACATGGCAATCTACGGGGCTCAAGGATGGTGGTGTAAGGGTGTTATTGGGTGAATGGCAGTGGTGAGGTGATTTGGCCGAGAGAGAGGGAGAGAGAGAGAATAAGAAAGAAAGTGGGGAGAGAAAGAAAGAGGGTTTAAATTTAAATCAAGATCAATGGTTGAGATATGTTCTTGATGTCCACACAAAGATCAAGGGCTAGGATGTGTTCTTGATACCCAAGCAAAGATCAAGGGTCAAGATTAAGCCTTGCTCTCCAAGTTCCATCCAACGATTAAAATTTAATCTAACAAAGAGATTTCTAGAAGGGCAAGTTAGCAAATAATTTTTAATGGCTAATTCATAAAAATTATGAGGCTATGTCCTATAGTTCGGGTGTAATATCCTTGAGCATTCGACACGTAAAATCGGATCATAATTCGTGGCTGAAATCGATCAATCGCAACTATAGTTTATTTCGAACTAACGGGCGGCTATTCAAAATAAATTCTTCAATAGCTTTTCCCTTTTGATTAACGTTCCCTAGGTGATCATACCAGAGCGAGAATTAACTAATAGAGCGTCGATAAAATCATCACTTCATAAATCACCAAATTTGGTCAAATTTTTAGGATATCACAATTTTTCCTCCCTTACAAAAATTTCGTCCTCGAAATTTGAATTTACATCTAATTCCTCAAAAAGAAAGGGATATTGACGCCTCATTATCTCTTCACTTTCCCACGTGGCTTTCTCGTTTCCATAATGTTGCCACACAACCTTGACTAGAAGAATAGTCTTGTTTTGTAGTACCTGCTCCTTCCGATCCTCAATTCTCATTGGTCTTTCCACGTATGATACTCTGTCGTTGTTGACGCCTATTTTTAATTTGCCCAAAAATTAATTCCACAAAATTTAATAATTAACTTTGTTTAATCCTTAAAACAAAAAATATTTCTATTAAATGCATTGCATATAGAAATTAGGCACATTTGCATTAATAGGGTATGTTAAAATGTTAAAAAAAATTTAATTTAAAAAAATGTAATTTAAAAAAAAAATCCACGCTGGGTCAGGTCGGAGCCGGGCCGACCTGGCCCTTTTCTTTTTTTCATTTTTTCTCTCCCCCTGCGTAGGCCCAACCCGCCTCTCTTTTTCTTTCTTTTCCTTCCCACGCGGCTGGGCCTGGCCCAGCCTAGCCCCTTCCTCTCCCTTCCTTCTCTCCGACGTGCTGGCTGTCCCTTTCTCTTCCCCTATTCTCCTCTGTTTGTAACGTTCGGAGTGACGAACGCCGGAGCAGCTCCGCATCATCGCAGCAAGCCAGAGGAAGGCCAGGGGAGCACACTACCGGGACTAGGATTGATGGTCAGTCCCGTCCTCCCCAGTTTCCCGGGCTTTCCTTTCCCCCCTTTCTCTCTCTGCCTTCACTGAACCGACCCCCCCTTTCTGCACCGGCCTAAACGGCCGCGGAATTTGCGGGGCAGCATAGGTCGATGCAGGCCGTTGTCAGCTGACATAGGGGAGTAGAAGCGATGGCTCTCGGCCACTATAAAAATCAGAGAGAGAGAGACGAAGAGGGGGTCAGCAATTTTAAGAGAAAACAGAGAAGCAGAGAGAGAGAACAGAGAGAGAATAGAGAGAGGGTGAGAGCAAACCGAGGGTTCCCCGGCTGTGATAAGGAAGCCCGTCACCTTGCCAACACCCCTAGACTAACCGGAAGCTCCCCCCAGAAGTGTCGCCAACCGATGAGTTCTCACGGCCGACAATCCCTTCTGTTTTCCCCTGTTTTTTGGCGTGGTTTGGTCGGGACTCGCGCCGTCCATTTCGCGCGAATCTCGGCCCATACCGTCGTCCCCCTACCGTTCATACGTCGTCACTAAAGGTAATTTAGGCCATCGAAGTCAACCAAGTCACCGAAACAGGTCAATTTCTCTCACTTTTATCTCTGTACGCCAGATGTTCGACAAAATGCTTCAAAGAGGCCGATTTTGATTTGGTCACCGGCCGGCGAGTAGGTGGTCGGACGGCGACCTAGACAGGTGGCAAAGCTCGGTGATGGTCCAGGGAGCGAATTTAGGGGCGATGCCGGTCTGGGTCGGCCTATGGAAGGCCAATTTTGGCTCCGCCGATGTCCCTACGTGTCTGTACACACGGGTGCGACCCAACCTAGATCAGCCAATCCAACCCAGGTCAACAATCGAGTCAGATCCGTTGGCCCGGGTCAGTTCCGACTCGATCCGGATCAATTGATCTAATCCGGGTCAAAACCTTGGGTAGGATCCGTTGACCCGGGTCGGATCCGACTGACCTAGATCCGCTGGCCCGACCCGGCTTTTAATATTATATTATATTATAATTTTATTTTTTTAAATAAAAAATTTTAAAATTTTTTTCTTTTTTTTTCTTTTCTTCTTCTATCATATATATATATATATTCATTTCGAAAAAAATTATTTAAAATAAAAGGTTTTTTTATTATGTTTTTTTAATATGAATGTATTAATTTATTGTTGTATCATTATGCATGTTGTTTTAATTACATAAGTCGTCATGTTGTAATTAGATAAGCCTATAGGATCATGTACTGTTGTATTGTTTTCATGCATATTTTTAATTAGATTATAATGGCATGGTTTATTGTATTTTAAATGTTGGTCACCTTAGCTAAGGTTAGAACCTTACGCTGCATATTTATTTTGACGGTTAATCGTTTCTGATTATACACTCGTTTGATCACTTCACATGTTAGGAGAAAGGTTATAAAATCAATCCAAATTGCTTGACAAATGTTTTCAGAAATGAATCAGATAAAAAGGTACCGAAAGGACATTAGTTATCCAACTAGTGTAACTAAGTCCCCGAACTCAGTTAATCTCTGGTTCGTAGGAATAGGGTAATTCTCCAATCACCCTATTTGGGTTTTTAATCGACCCAACCCAAATCGATTAGTGGCGACTCCTTGATGTAAACCACTTGCATATTAAACATTTAAATCTGAAGTCGCGATATGGTATGGATTTGGGAGAGCCAGAGTTAAGTCCCTAACCTAAACTTAGCACGTACCAGACGAGCCCTCCTCTTTTTGCATGCTTGATAAAAAGAGCAGGAAGTCGGTCGCGACAGACTAGCGACTCCGCTAGGGACTTGCTTTTTTTTAAACAAAGTGGACTTAAGCCAAAAATTTTTGTCCTGCTCAAAAATAAATTTTGTTTGGCACCGAGGATTCTAGGTATGATCATAACGTTAAGGTGTTATTTGTTCTTGCAGGTTCAAATTGATTATTTATGATTTGTTGTGCATGCTTTAATGATTTAGCATTACACTGTTGCACACACTACCACGCTGCTGGACCTGGGCCGCGATAGGGCAATTTAGGATGGTGTTAAGAAAGATACGACCTTGAACGCAAACTCGCGATGTAGAGATTGCCTTTTTTTTCCCCAAAATTTATTTCTAAAAAAATCGTAAAGAAATATCTTTAGCCTCTATTCGCGTGACTATAAGATATTCCTTTTAATTTGGCCGAGGTTAAAAGGACTTGACACCAACGTGACATTGCGACGGTCAGGCACCCTTTTAATTTCATTTTGCTGAACCAGTCTAAATAGAAATCAAACCTCACTCTTTATGTGTATGTTGTTGTGATTATCATGGTTCAAGGAAAGATATATGTTATATCCCTTCTTATTTTATTATGCGGCCTACTTATTCGATTGATTTGTTACTGTTAAGCCACCCGTTGATTGCATTCTATACACGATGGGAAGAGTTAATGTTCAATTCGTCCCCATTCCTAAAAAAGAACTTCTGGCATTGTAGGACCGGCTTGATCAGAATGGCCAACAATATGTCAAAGCAAGAATTAGCTGCCTTCTCCCACTACTCAAAATCAACGTTCATTCTGGCATGATGCAAGTATTAGCACATTTCTGGTGCCCATAGACATCCACTTTCATATTTGGTAAGTTTGAGATGACCCCGACTCTGGAAGAATATAGTGTTGTCATTGGAAAACCTTTGGGATTTGATCTCATTAAACCACTTTTGGGTGTGTCCCTTCTACCCAAATTATCCCAGTTTTTGTGAACCAAGAGTAATACCATGAAGAGAGTCGTTAAAGTTCATTGTAACACATGCCCCTGGTTTTTCTTAAATGAATGTTTTGAAAGTCAACCTATAAGCCAAAAAGCAAAGATTTTTATCCTTGCTTTTATCGGGTTTGTCCTTTTTTCCCATCACAGAAATTCAATAAACCCCTCGATTGCGTATGTGGCTAAACAAATTTGCACCGGTTTGAGTTATGTTAATTCAGTTCTGGTAGAAATATTTTTGTCTCTAAATCATTTTAAACAAAATGATAATAAAATCATGCGGGCTACCCAAAAATTTTGCAAATCTGGTTTCTATCTCATTTGAGAGGATTTGGGCACCTCATGCAGCTTTTTTAAATCGACGACTGTATGCATCCGATACAAAGATTTGATATCTTAAAAAAATAATTCCTCTGATAAGGATTATGCTACATGAATAAACTTTTTGAAAGACCCCGATTTTAAGGCATTCTTATGGCATACTAAAAGGTTCCATAAAGGTCAAGCTCATTATGCCCACAGTTATACAACCCCGTTCCATTACTTGATTTATCCAGTGTCACCTCATACTACTCCTACCGGGTAGCTTGCCAATACATGGCCCTTCAGGAGATCCCGCCACTCCTCAAGACAGACATGTTTTGAATTCGATTCACCCGCTTGACCTATAATTACGTTGATGAAATTCATGTCATCCAAGAAGTATGGACTGAATGTCAGCCTGAGAACATTCTGGTGCCTAGGCTATTGAAGGGGCAGGAAAAGGTCCACAATGTCTCTATGTTCTACATTTTGCATCAACAAATCCCGGCAGATCTACAGCCAAAGGTCCCGGATGTAACCAACAAGCCTAGTCGCTAAGCACAGATCGATCATCTCGAAAGTACTATGGGAACGAAGGATACGCTTATTGTAGAGCTTGTCTAAGAAAATAAGCGGCTCCAAAAGACTGTAACTTCCCCATCGTTTATAAAATGAGCATTCAAGAAGGGCACCTTTTTGTTAGAAGGCCCTGTCTTTCATATTTTCGTAGTATTTATGTTTAGGGGTTTTAGTTTTCTTTTTTATGAGTGTTTGTGGGTTGTACTAATGTTAATATAACTCAGACCATTTTTTATTCTATAAATAAATTTTTTTTGCGCTTCAACAACACCATTGTTGTCTGCGGCCCAGTGGTATCTGGGAATGAGCGAAGCGATCCGAGGTGACCGGGGTTCGAACCCCGGGGACGCCGCCTGTAATGTTAATATTAATAAAAACCTTTTTTCTCGTTTTTTTTTCTTTGGAAATAAAGAAAATATATAATAATATTATGATTAGGTCATTAAATTATTATTTATTAGAGATTATATTCATTCATTTCAACGTTTTTATAGGTAGTTACAAAAAATGGCCGAAGAAAACGTCCGTCTCGATAATATGGAAAATGAAATGAAGATGGTTTTCAATGCGTTTGAAAACCTCACCAAGCAAATAGAATCCATCAATGGCAAGCTCACGCCCACGCTTGCAGCAATTGAGGTGATGTTACCACTACCATCTACTGAAAAAGACAAAGCCTTCGCCAGCAACAGTAAAATGCTCCTGCTAGCGAACGATCCACTTCCTCTGGCTGTCAGGAAGGCTAAACCTAAAAATGCACTGATAACAGAACATGATAAACGCCTTGCAAAGGTCAAAGAGATGCTGAAACAGCTACAAGACCCGCAACGTGCTGTCCCACTTGACCTGTCTATATACAAACGGGTCAAAGTACCATAAAAGTTTAAAATGCCAGAATTTAAGAAATATGACAGCACCTCATGCCCCAGATATCATTTGCACATGTATCATGTGCGGATGACTCAGTACGTTGACAATGAACCCCTCATGATTAAGACTTTTCAAACGAGTCTAACGGGGCCAGCTTTAATATGGTATATGTCAAAAGATGTGGATGCTTTTAAATCTTGAGATGATGCCGTTGATGCATTCATCAAGCAGTATCAATTCAACCTCGACGTCACCTTTACTCGTGACGATCTAGAGCGCACTGAAAAGAAGAAGAGTGAGTTTTTCAAGGAGTATGCCACCAGATGAAGAAACTTGGCCGCTTAGGTTACCCCACAACTCACTGATCATGAACAAGTGAAATTGTTCATTAAATCTCTTCCGTATGAATACAGACACCGCTTGGTTGGTGGCATTACTGAATCTCTTAATCGTTTTGTTCCTATAGGTGAACGAATTGAAATAGGATTGCGTGACGGATGGTTCACAGACCTCACTTCCACAAGCAAGAGACTCAACACGAGAAAAGAGAAGGAATCCCTGACGGATGGGAACATCACATATACCAAGACTGTTCATCCTCCCCGGACAGTCCAAATGAGTAGTGAGCAGCAGCCGACTTCAAATCGCTAGCCTTTGAAGCGATATAAGAAAAGGCAATTCACTCCACTGCATGGATCCCTTTCTCAAGTCATGGCCATACTTCAGAAGAAAAACCTGCTTTCTACAGAACCAAAACGTCCCAACTCAGAAAGTTTTTTGAATTACGATCCATCCAAGAAATGTGACTATCACATGGGCGAGATAGGACATTCGACGGACGACTATTATACCTTTAAACACCGACTCCAAAACTTGCTTGACACCAAAGCCTTTTCGTTTCAGACATCCAAGCCAAATGTCCAAAACAACTTGCTGCCCGAACATGAAAACAGAATCAATGCCATATCCATTTTCGACGCTTGTCGAATCAAAAGTGAAAGGGTATACACTGTTGACGTTTATCACGCCCTAGTGAAAGCGGGGTATTATCTTACTGGTGAAGTACTGTCCTTGTCCCTAATGAAAGAAAGGGTTGCCAACATGGCGAAAGCAGGTTTGATTGTGTATGCCGACAATACCGGCATAGTGGCCATCATCTCTGAAGTTATCATTGATTGGGACAAAGAACTTTCAGCATTGAATGCCAAAACAAGTGAATCCATCCCCACACTTGTGAACAAACCTTTGTCTGATAGCCCAAATGAGGAGGAGGAGTTGACGATTAAAGTACCCCTAACCAAGGAGCACATAGTGATTGAGATATCTCAACTTTACTAGTACGAGAATGACAAAGCAGTCCTATGGTCCTACGAATTGGATGTTGACCTGGTTACTAGGTCCGGACAAACGTATGCCCAAGCTCACGCGCCGCCTCCAAAGCCTATCACTGATGAAGAAGCCAAAGAATTTCTGGCCATTGTCAAAGCCAGTGAATACAATGTGGTGGACCAGTTACGCAAATTGCCCGCCCAGATTTTTTTGTTAGAACTACTCCAAACGTCTATGAAGCATCAGAAATCTCTGATGAAGGTACTCAGTGAAGTAAATGTCCCAGAGATAATTGAGTATGACAAGTTAGAAGCATTTGTGGGGTCCATCCTTTTGAAGGAACAGATAACATTCTCGAAAGATGAATTTCCTACTGAAGGTAAGGGACATGCCAAGGCTTTCTACATCTCCGTTAAATGTAGAAACTCCCATGTAGCTCGAGTTCTGATAAACAATGGGTCTGCGTTGAACATCTGCCTGCTGGCAACCTTACACCGTCTCAATGTGGACACGTCTAAATTTCGTGCCTCCAAAACATCCGTCCAAGCATTTGATAGGATAAAGAAAGACACCGTGGGTGAGATCGACCTTGATGTCCATATTAGCCCTATAATATTCAACATTCTGTTTCAGGTAATAGACATGCCCACTGCGTTTAGCTTTCTGCTAAGCCGTCCCTAGATTCACTTTACTGGAGCCGTACCCTCAAGTCTTCACCAAAGCGTGAAGTTAGTAGATCAAGGGAAACTGATCACAGTTCTTAGAGAAGAAGACCATCGAATCTACCACGAAACCGTCATTCCGTATGTCAAGCTAAGTGGCAATGTGGAATTTAGTTATCAGTCCATCGAGCTTATGTCAACCGTGCATGGACATTGAGGAATTTCCCCTCTCGTCCTTGATATGTCAAAAACTTCAATCATGGTAGGGAAAGTTATGGTCAGAAATGGCTTCACCCCAGGCTAAGGACTCGGTAGAGGAGGTCGGGGCATCCGAGAGCCTATTTAGGCCGCCAGGAATCATCGTACAGCTGGTCTAGGATATCGCGGAGGAAACCCACAGGTTAACAAAAGGCGCATGAAGAGTCAAGTTGATTTGTTACTTCCCTATATCTGGGAGACCTTCCCGCCACCTGCTAAATTATTGCAGGATGAAAAAATTTACTTTAACCTCTCGGGATAATCTGGTGAGGGGTTTAAATAGCCTATCGAATGTTCAAATCATCCGAGTTCCTCGTCACTTCCTGTAAATATTACTGTTGACCGACACCAGAACCCAGACAAGCTACCAATTGAAGAAGATTGTGGACGAGAAGAAATGCTGGATAATATGGTCTCCCTATTTTACGACATCTTCATATGGGCTATACACAAAAACTCGACTTTAGAAACGAGTGCAAATCCGCCTGATTTGTTTACACGTTTGCAGTATCAGTTAAGCGAGTTACAAGATTTGCTCATCTCCTTAATGGATACCATCGGCCAAATCGTGCACATGTCACCGCTGATGCCCGATCAGGAACAAGTAACCCAAGTAAGCGGTCCGGAAGGAAACCCGCCATCAGGAGTTCTTCCCAACATGATTTGGCGAGATGTCCAGCTCTTACAATGGCAAGACAATGTACGATGATAATCGCTAGTTCCTAAATCCATGAATGCGATATTCCTTATCCTCTTGAAGAAGGGGCTGATCACAAGAAGGTCCAAACACCCTACTCATGAGTACTTCATTAACTATGATCCTTCCAAATCTTGTGACTACTATTCAGGGGAGATCGGGCACTCGCTGGATGATTGCAATACTCTGAAGAATAGAGTTCAAGACCTACTAGATGCCAGGGCATTCACTTTTCGTGCCCCATGACTGTGTCATGGTGAATACGACCTCTTGGTGGTACCTAACATTCGTGCCGCTGCTCCTAAGCTTTCTGATAAAACACGTAAAGGGAAGGCAATTATGGATACCCTGGGCTAACCCAGTGGTAAGTTTGACTATTACGTCGACTACTAGATGCCATTGAGTTTTTTATGAAGACCAGCAAAATAGCATTCCTAGTGGATGGGACGACATGGAAAAGCTGACACCACTAAAGAGAGGAGCCGATGAGCTGAATTCCTGGAACAATACTTTCGAAAATTTCTTTGTCGGCGCAATAAATAAAGGACCGGTGGAGAGAATGGGCGCAAGCCCGCTTGAGTAGAATTTCTCTCCTCTTTTTTGCATGAATCCCTGGAAAATGGGCTATCCTTATATTTTGTTTTTTGTCGTCATTTCTGTTTGAAGAATTGTCTTTTTGAACTCTCCCTCTTTTGAGGTTGTAAATCCACGTGTTGTAAATAAATAATATTTTAAGGGCATGAGGTAGTATCCCAAACCGGTCCGTTGATGATATCTAGCAAAAAAAGGAAAGTATTCTGAGGCCCGGGCTATCTCATGCTTCCTCGCTCCTAAAATTTTTCAAAAATTGAAGACATTTTACTATTTCTTCAAAAATGTTTTAAAAGGAAAATGACAATAAAAATCTTTATCCCCTCATTTGTTTTTCTAATCGATTTACCCTATGTTTCAGGCATAATCTTGCGACTTGTGAGGGCGTTAGTGCGGTCCAGCCTGATGATGTAGATACTGACAATAGCGATTCTGATGATTCAAGTGATGACCCCGCTGAAATCCGAAAAAATTGGAAGCAGTATGAACAATTCAAGCCCCTTACAATTGAAGATACTGTTACCATCAATTTGAGCGGTACTCAAGACCCAAAAGAAGTGAAGATTGGAGCCAATCTTCCCAAAGAGAAAGTTATACGTCTAGTTACTCTTTTCAAGGATTATCAAGACGTCTTCGCATGGTCTTATTCTAATCTGCCAGGATTAAACCCTCGGATTGTTGAGCACAATCTGCCTACGAATCTTGACATGTCTCCTAAGAAGCAAAGGTTACGAAGGACCAAACTCGAGCTATTGAAGAAGATCGAAGAAGAAGTGATGAAGCTGTTGAAAGTAGGGTTTATTGAGGTTTTGTAATACCTTGATTGGGTAGCAAACATCGTGCCAATAAAGAAGAAGGACGGTCGAATTCGAATTTGTGTTGATTATCGTGACTTGAATAAGGCCAATCCAAAAGACTACTTTCCGCTCACCCACATAGATGTCCTTGTGGATAGCACAGCTGGATTCAAATTATTTTCTTTTATGGACAGATTCTCCGGATACAACCAGATAAGGATGAATAAGGAAGATAAGGAGAAGACGGCATTCATCACTCCATGGGGGACCTTTCACTATAGGGTTATGCCTTTTGGTTTGAAGAATACCAACGCAACATACCAACGTGCTATGGTCACTCTCTTTTATGACCTGATGCACAAAGAAATTAAAGTCTATGTCGATGACCTGATAGCCAAGACCAGATGCGGAAAGGACCATATTGAAGCTTTGAAGAAGCTATTTAGCCGGTTGCGTGAATTCAAACTACGCCCGAATCCTGCAAAGTGCGTGTTTAGGGCGACCTCTGAGAAGTTACTCGGCTTCATCGTGAGTAGCAAGGGAATCGAGGTCGACCCCTCAAAAGTCAAAACAATATGTGAACTGCAACCCCCATCCATAGCAAGGAAAGTCAGAAGCCTCTTAGGAAGGTTAAATTACATCGCTTGGTTCATCTCCCAACTCTCTGAGACTGCACGGCCTTTCTTCAAACTACTCAAGAAAGACGTTCAGATTAATTGGGATGAGGATTGTTGGAAAGCATTTGAAAAGCTAAAGCAATATTTGATGAATCCTCCTATACTAGTTCCACCGATCCCAGGACATCCCCTAACTCTCTATTTAACGATTCACAGTGAATCGTTAAAAGCCCTGTTGGCCTAGAGCCACCCTGACGATGGAAAAGAACAAGCCATCTATTATCTGTAAGAAATTTACCATTTCGGAATAGAATTATTCTGATTCAGAAAAAACATGTGTCGCATTGGTGTGGGTGTTGCATAGGCTCCGATAATATACTTTGCACCACTAGATGTTTCTTGTAATCGAAAACGACCCTACCCAGTATTTGCTTAACCAACTGGCATTAGTGGGAAAATTAGCCAAATGGCAAATTCTAATTTCAGAATTTGACATCCAAACATCATCACAAAAATTAGTGAAGAGTTGAATGATCGCTGATATGCTAACTGAATGCTGCGAGGAAACACATGGAGATGACCTCCCAGATGATCGCATTTTATCAACAGAGGAACACACATGGACTATGTTTTTCGACGGAACAGTAAACTTGTCTGGCTCTGGCACTGGGGCAGTTTTGATATCCCCATATGAGAAGCATTATCTTGTAGCTACAAAATTGGTGTTTCCTTGCACCAATAATATAGCCGAGTATGAAGCATGTATTTTCGGTCTACAAGCCACAATTGATATGAAAATAGCAAAACTAAAAGTGTTCGCCGATTCTGCCTTAATCATACTCTAGACTGTGGGTGAATGGAAGACTAGAGACACTAAACTAGTACCATATCATGACTATATGGAAGAATTGATTTCAGAATTCAATGAGATCTCGTTTGAATACCTATCTAGATCTCATAACCAATTTGCCGATACACTAGCTACACTATCATCCATGTTACAAGTTACCAATGGTTTCGAAATAGAACCTCTAAAGATCGAAGTCTTAACTAGACCGGCCTATTGCATGATCGTGATCAAGGAGCCCGATAGTAAACCATGGTATCACGATATCATGAACTATATCAAGGAATAGTAGTTCCCTGAAGGGATTAGCTCTGCAGACAGAAGATACATAATGAACATGACAATGAAGTTCTTTGTCGATGGTAAAAACTTATACAAGAGGTCTTATGACTCTGTTTTGCTAAGATACGTGGATGCAACAGAAGCGACACGAATTATGCAGGAATTGCATGAAGGAGTATGTGGTTCACACACGAATGAACACATGTTGGCTAGGAAAATAACAAGACTAGGTTATTACTGGTTTTCCTTAGAAAGTGATTGCATCTGACACGTTTGAATCATGGCCATTTTCAATGTGGGGCATTGATGTGATCGGCCCAATTAATTCGAAAGCATCAAATGGACGTCGCTTCATCTTGGTCGCAATTGATTATTTTTCCAAGTGGATCGAGACCGCGTCATATACCCATGTCACTGCTCTGAATGTGATGAAATTCATTAAGCGAGATATAATTGCCCGTTATAGCGTCCCTAAAGCCATCGTTACAGATAACGGGACAAATCTGAATAACAAGTTTGTTGATGATTTACTCAGTAGATTCAAAATCTGTCATCTGAATTCATCTCCTTACCGTCCCCAAATGAACGGAGCTGTTAAGGTTTCCAACAAAAATATCAAGAAGATCTTAGACAAAACTGCTGAGAACTACCGAAATTGACATGAAATATTGCCTTTTGCATTAATAGTATATCGAACATCAATTCGGACATCTACCGGCGTAACCCCTTTTTTCCTTGGTATATGGCATGAAAGCAGTCTTGCCTGTTAAGGTAAAAATCCCTTCACTACGGGTATTGTCTTAAGTGAAACTGTCTGATGCAGAGTAGAAGCAGCAAAGACTGGAGCAGCTGAATATAATCGATGAAAAGCGGTTGAAGGCTCTTTGTCACGGGCAATGCTATCAGCAAAGGGTAGCCAGATCATTCAACCGAAAGGTACGCCAAAGACACTTCGAAGCAGGCGATCTTGTCTTGAGAAAAGTACTACTACCACCCCCTGAACTTGGAGGTAAGTTCGCTCTAAACTACAAAAGTCCCTATGTCATGAAAAAGACACTCCTTGGAGGGGCTCTGATTTTGACTGAGATAGATGGATGTCAATTCTCTAACCAGGTCAACTCTGATGCTGTGAAGAAGTACTATCCTTGAAATGATTTCTATGCTCCTATTGATAACAAGGGAATTGGCAGAAAAGTTATTGATGAGAACACTCTTAGCGGCAAGTTTAACCGGAAAGGATTTCGCACATGACAAAATTGCATCAAGGCTGATCCTTTCAACCACGGAAGTATCGATGGTAGTCATGTCCACATCCGTCGAAGACCTTTAAAGTAGAAATTAGCTTTGCTACGAAATTTCTCATGCAAGCGATTGCGTATGTCTTGTGCAGTCAGGAATCGCAGGATTTGCGAGAAACACCTCAACATGCCAAGACCGCGTTGATGCGGCATGTACTGATAGTAGGATCATCTATTCGGAAGCACCCCTAATTGTAAAGGATTTCATTCGAGCTTCGTGCCCAACCATGAAAAGAGAAAAGACTCTGCTAGCTTTGAAGACAAAATAGAAGAAGGGTAATTTGTATCGTTCTCAATTTACCCTCAATCATATCATTTCTAACATAAGCTCATATTTTTGTCAGAAAGAAATTATCGACATCCGAGAAAACTCAAAGAGTTGTCATATAAAGGGAATCACGAAGGGTAATGTTGTATCGTTCTCAATTTCTGTCCCCTAAAGAGCCGTTCATTAACACGGTCTTTCTTATTACCTTGCAAGTTTGCATCACTATTATAGTATAGGTAAGTATCCCTTTCCCTACAAACTTTTCTCATAAGAGTACAGAGAAATAAAGAAGGAGGAAACATGCTAAAACAAATGAATGCTTAACCTTCCTCCGAGTGCATCACATACCTTTTGAAAAGAATTTTGTATGGTAATTTTACCTGTTTACTTCACCAATTCCCTGTGAAAATCTTGACAATTCGACGAATGATGTTGAACTTCTCCGATGTTTTAAACGAGATGTGTCAGGAGGATGGGAGGCAATCCTTAGTTTATACACATTCTCATGTACCAAACCCTTGCAAGATGAGCGAAAATGTTTTATTTCTACGAGGTAAAGGGATTTCTCGCATAAGGTACGGTAGCCAAGATGACGAGAGGCAGTTCATTTCTTTGCCTCATACACTATCATTGATATTTTGCTTGACTATTTTTGAACCCATACACTCGGAGATTCCCTTAAATTACCCATGTCAAGAACCACCCCACATTGGGGCAGCTTGAGATAAATTAGCATCACAGGAAGGATTCAAACTCAGAGGAAACAACAAAACATCCCTTCCCTTCGATCACCACCCTTGTGACTTCAACCTCGTCGCCTTCACGGAGTTGGCGGTCCTCGACAGTGTCCTCCAAGACAAGCACATCATCGATGACCGGACGGTCGAAGTTAATAGGGCTTTGTCAAGAGAGGAGCAACAAACTAATTATAACATATCCAAAATGCCAACATGTAATTGATAACAATGATGTTCTTACCTAGGAACTAAACAAGACAAGAAGGATGAGAAGTTTGTAATATCTAAAATTTTCTATGATCATCAGCCGCAGCAACTCCCACAAGATGAATAGAAATTTTCTTGCTCTCAGTTGCATTAATCTTCGAGTGTTATTTACACAGATGAACTCTCACGATGATTTCAGTGTCCTAAAATGACGAAGAGCAATTCTTTTTCTATCCCATACACTTATATCCCTTGCTAGCCCAATTGAGCCGGCGACTTCATTTTGTACAAACCCAGTTAGTGATCATCCCCCACACCGGGGCAAAGCAAAAGTCACCATAGTTTGAACATTATGGTCCAAAGTACCAAGTGAAGATGAAGACTCCAAGAGCCTAATAATACTCATTTAGGCTAGTCTTGACAACACCAAAAGATTAGCAAAAAATGATGAAATCATTGAAGACTAGGGGCATGAAAAAGTAATGTGCTTGATAAAAGCAAGGCCAATGCCCATGAATAAAAAACAAAGAAAAAGAAAAAGAGAAGAAGAAAAACGATGAAAGAGATAAAGAGAAAGGAGTCTCTAATTTCTTGGTAACTACTGTGAAAAATAATGAGGTTTTAGCTGAGAAGATCTCTGAGCGTGATGAAAGTACTCTCAAATATCTCAAAGACATTAAGCAATGTAGAATAGATAACTCCAAATGGTTTAAACTTGAGTTCTTTTTCGATACAAACCTCTACTTCAAGAACTATGTCTTGACGAATATCTGTCATGATAGATGAAGACGAACCTATTCTGGAGAAAGCAATTGGGACAGAGATCGAATAGTATCCAAGAAAATGCTTGATACAGAAGCCCCTCAAGAAAAAGCTGTTCAAGAAGCCTAAGCATGGAATTACCTAGGGAGTTTTCCAAAGGGATCTTGACGGTGGAGAAAAGACTAGTGACAATACCAAGATGATCACCAATTCTTACCCCTTACACACTTTTTTGAGCCCAACGATCATTTCGTTCCTCAACCTGTGAACTAAGCCTACGTTATATCCTTCATGAAGTTTTTTTTTACTAGAGCACTTAAATTAATGTGAAATTTCAAATGTTAATAAACGACACTCGAGAAAGTGCGAGCAAGACTACTTTTATCTCGTTTTGCAGGGTTCTTGACTTGTAAACCTGGAGATAATTGTAAAATATTTTCTTTCATAGCCTTGACTTGGACAGTCTATTTTGTTAAGCCATTAACCAAGCTAGCATTACGACCATGAAGAAGACCTCTCAGACTAGCAGCGTCATACCACTAGCGAGAAAACTCATACCCTGTTGATATGATAACAATCAGGATTGAGTATTTTCGATGTTCCCGCCTTAATGGATGGGACAAACAACCTTTTTTAATGAGAGTGAGCGAAAAGTCCTTTCTGACTAAAGGTCCCTCGTTCAGCATTTCGAGAAGTCCACCTTGCGAGCGAAAATTGTCTTGATTGATAATTACCCTTGGTGGATATTTGGTGATGTAAATATGGCAAATTCATTATGCATGAACTTTCAAATATACATTCTGGAATAGCCTAGTCTATCTATCCTTAATGAATGCATGCATATTTGCGCTAATCGTCTTTGACAAGTAAAATATCCTCAAAGACTCAAAGAACATATGATCTCTAGAGCTTCTCCAAAGATGTCACAAAAATTTTCTTCTATTCCCCGAGTGGAATTGACACGGCATGCTTATTATAGCTCAGAGTTTTTAACCCCAGTGATAGGACACGAAAATTCAGGCACTAGAGAAGCCCTCATTATCATCCCAAGAGAGATATCCCGAAAAAGGTCAGTTATTCAGTAGATGATACATCAAACCTCCACGTAAGAAACATTGGGTATTTCATCAGAATTCTTTTCAAACTACCCGGAAAGTAAACCGGGTGTTTCTTTGAAAAAGAAAAGCATATTGACTTGCGATCAAGATATTTCATATGATATTCCAGAATAACTTTAGTTGTCTATATCTCCGATGAATACGTATGTCATTGCACAAAAAAAACTTGTCTGATAGGAGACATGCCCTTAAGAGGCAGGAACGTGCCCAGGTAAGTATATTCTACCCATGCGTGGTTCCAAAAATCCTTGTACCTACGATTATTATGGTACCATTTGAAAATTGGACTGACTCCTCTGTTCACCAACTGAACATTGGATTGACCCTCTATTCACCATGTACCTACAATTGTTATGGTACCCCTCCTGATCATGGTATTAACCACCTTTGTTCACATCAAGTCTTTTCAAGTACCCCTCATAAGATGCAGGTACTTTGGTAAAGCAAAATCCAGTCAAGGCGACCGAAGAAAGGTTCGGGACCTAGACAAAGTCAAGGCAACCGAAGGTAGGTTTGGGTCTGAGACAAATGAAATCTAGTCAAGGCGACCGAAGATAAGTTCGGATCCTTTGCTAGCGATTTCCCCAATCTAAGCAATCGAAGAAAGGTTCGAGTTCCAAACAATCGAAATCCAGTCAAGGCGACCGAATATAAGTTCGGGTCCTGTGCAAATGATTTCCCCAATCCAGGCGTCCGAAGAAAGGTTTGGGTTCTAGACAAACGAAATCCAGTCAAGGCGACCGAAGATAAATTCGAGTCATGTGCAAGTGATTTCCCCAATCCAGGCGACCGAAAAAAGGTTCGAGTCCTAAACAAACGAAATCCAGTCAAGTGACCGAAGATAAGTTCGGGTCTTGTGCAAGCGATTTTCCCAGTCAAGGCGACCGAAGAAAGGTTCGGGTCCTAGACAAACGAAATCCAATCAAGGCGATCAAAGATAAGTTCGGGTCATGTGCAAGCGATTTCCCCAATTTAGGCAACCGAAGATGTGACATTCCGAAATTCCACTAATTGGAATTTATTGAATAGTTAAGTTTTATGAAATGTGCTCGCAATAAATTCTCGCCCGGAACTGATCATTCATGGGAATGCTAACCATTAGGGAAAGGATATTAGGGGAAATTAAATTCGCGCTACTAAATAAAATTCGATAATGAATGGATTTCGACCATTAAATCGCAGAAGTGATATTTTGAGCCACTGTTGGCCGATCCAATGATAGTTAGGGGTCAGTTTGCCACTGTCCTAGTAGTGAATCGCGGGTGATTCCGTAAAACCACGAAACGACTTGACGAATAATTCTGAAATTATACTGAACGATCGTACCCCTCGGATCAAGTGATTGATCTTCGCGATTTTAATGACAACCAAAGTCATCACGTACCGAACGGACTTGCACGTGACTCGATTCAGTATCAGTCATGAGTCGATTCTACGAATTTCCCCAGCAAGCCGCCCGTTAGCTTGAGAAACGTTCGAGTTGCGTTTAATAGAATTTAATTATTGGATTTTTGCCCAAATTGGATACCGGAAAAATTACGATTTTGCCCCTCTGGACCCCAATGTCGATTCTGATGCTGTATGAGATTATTTTTTGAGACCAATGCCATTTTAGGGTGGCTACGCACATTTAGAATTGTTACTGTCAAAAATTAGAATTTTGGCTCGGAAGTGAAAAATAATATTTTTTTATTCCCCAGGACTTTGCAGTCAATTTTCGAGGGCTTAAGAAGCTATTTTCACGATTCCGACGTCATATTATGTTGGTTACACCCATTTGGGGTTGGTACGGGCGAAAAATGAAATTTCGAACCGGAACCGGAAAAATAACCGTTTTGCCCCTGGGCTATTTTCAGTTCTAAAATTTTGGGGATATTTTATGGATAACCATTAGCCCAATAATGCATATTTCACTTGGACCATAATGCCCTCAATTATTGGACTTTGGAGTAATATGAACCAAGTGTTAAAAGGGCAATTTGGTCATTAAAGGAAAATTTGACTAAATAGTCAACCCTCCACTCTCTCTCCTCATTCTCATCATTATCATCTTCGGCCATCCCCTTCTCTCTTTCATTCCACGATCAGCCCCCTCCCCCATTTATTTATTTATTTTTCTCTCCACCGTGGGCTTTCTTTGGCCGTGAGCTCCACTGCCGGTGCCGCCGCTCACCGCTGCACGCCACATCGCTGGACCGCCACCTTGCCGTCGCCGTGCCGCCCTCCAACCTCACCATCTCTCTCTCTTTCCCCTCTCTTTCTCTCTGTCTCCCCGTGACCCATTTCCGGCCGTGCAAGACCACGCCACCGCCGGACCACCGCCGTGCAAGTCAGAAGCCACCGTGAGTCGTTCACTTTCGCCGTAGAGCGCCACCGCTTTCCGTTCTAGCCGTTTTAGCCTAGAACGTGATAAGTCGCTTCTTAATCCCGATTTAGGATTTTGGGTATCGCCGAATAATTCGATTTTGGGTGAAATTGGACTCGTGCGGGTGCGAAATGTTGGGGCTTTAGATCGGGAATGTATGGCGGGCCTTAAGGAATTAATTCAGAATTTTCAGAGGACGATTTGAGGGAATTTCAAGCTAAGAATCACTATTCACGAGGCTGTGATGCTCAGTTCGAAACACAAGTTAGATTTTTAGAATCGGTATTTATTGGCGAGAAAGCCCCGTGAAGGATCGAAATTAATTCGATACCATTTGGTTGGAGAAAAATAGCAATTACCGTATTTGAGGCGTGGTTGATTTATTTATAAATTGTGGTGATTTAATTGACAGTGTTGTTGTGCAATTGAATGACTAGTTATGCTTGTCGAGTGCACACATGAGTTGATTAAATTAATTGTTGATATTGCTCATGTGAATTGTTGAGTGCGTCCTATCTGCGTGTGACTCAATGCGTGCACAGATCGTGTGTGATGGACTAGTCGCGTGTGGTAAATGCATATCGAGCATGTGCATGAGTAAGGAGAAGTGTGGTGTGACAAGTGATTGTGGAAAAGTATGTGAAGGTGTGATAGAACGAGAATGGGATCGGGCCGAGTATCGTAAACTCGGGCAGCGATCACGTAGGTTTGTTGCATTTGGCACAGGCTGAGGCTTGGAAAGCATGTATGAGAGTCGGTCCGAGGCATGATCAGCTCGGGTGAGACTGGGATTGGACCGAGGTATCATAAGCTCGGGTTCCAATTATGTAGGCCTGTCGCATTTGGCGTGAGCTGAGTTGGGTTTCAATCATGTAGGCATGTCGCATTTGGCGCGGGCTGAGTTTGGATCGAGCCTAGGGCGTGTGATGCTCAGGTCGCGATTGGGGCCTGAGGTGTGAACGAGTACGCGGGCCAGAGGTGATATGATGAATGATCGCAGTGTGCCTGAGGCGTGTACTTCAACGCGGGCCACTGGCGAGGATTGAGAAAGTGAAAAATGAGAATGGAAGGAAGAAGAGGATGAGAATTGGCACATACGCATGTTGCATACGACGTGATCGTGACTGAGTGCGAATGCGTGTATTATTGAGCCTGACAGTCTTAATTGATGTGCCTGTTTTGTGATATCGGTGTATGTGAATGTGTGTGATTGCGTAAATATTTGGAGGTACGTGATAACTTAGGTTGGGTTTAGGGGTATACTTGCTCAAATTTATTCTCATGGTTATGTAAACCAAACGATTTTCAGAACCCAACCCTGAGACATGAATCCTCCACTGCCACCACAGCCAGTATGTTTTGGAGTTCCAGTGCACTCAGAGTGTGAGACAGCAGAGTTTCAGATGGGAGACGGGATGACTTGGATAAGGTATACGACGACCGTGTTTATAGGAGTGGGAAAGCTTGCCTTGGATGATAACCATTTTTGAGGTTGAATGTTAGGTCATCGACTCCTTTTTCATTTTGGTAGTTTTAGTGAAGTATGCACTGGTAGACAGAGGTTTGTTTTATTGTATATATGGTGGTACAAGTTTCATTGAGAATGCAAATGTATATTCTCCCAATTCTCCCTAGTACATTTTGTCAGGGTATTTATGGTTTCCGTTTGCGCAAATAAACCTTTGATGTTTAGATGAGGTCGGCGACCACCTGGGACGTCACAACTCATCAACCGGAGGCGGGATGTCATGGGCTCGAAGGAAGCTCGGGGCATGATAGAAGAAAGGTTTGGGTCTTGGACAAACGAAATCCAGTCAATGCAACCGAAGATAAGTTCGGGTCCTAGGCAAGCAATTTCCCCCAGTCAAGGCAACCGAAGAAAGGTTCGGGTCTTAGACAAACAGTTTCTCTCATCAAAGCGATCAAAGATAGGTTCAAGTCCTAAACGAAGGAAATTTAGTCGAGGCGACCGAAGATAGGTTCGAGTCCTCAACATATGATACCAACTATCTGGAATTACTCTACTCTTCGGCAAGGTAAGTAGCCCCAAGTATGTTTTTATTTGCTTTAACATGCATCATCTTATCGCATAAAAAATGAGACTCATAGTTTTGCCAAAAACACCATTTATTGAGTATGCATGGGCCAAATTTATGTGTCATTTATCTTTAAACGTAATCTCTGCGAGCTCAACCTCTACGAGCTCACCTTCAAAAAGGGGCAGCTGTTAACACCTATTTTTAATTTGTCCAAAATTTAATTCCAGAAAATTTAGGAATTAATTTTGTTTAATCCCTAAAACAAAAAATATTTCTATTAAATGCATTGCATATAGAAATTAGGCACATTTGCATTAACAGGGTCTGGTAAAATGTTAAAAAAATTTTAATTTAAAAAAATGAAATTTTAAAAAAAAATCCACGCTGGGTCAGGTCGGAGCCGAGCCGACCCAGCCCTTTTCTTTTTTTCCTTTTTTCTCTCCCTCCTGCGTGGACCCAGCCTGCCTCTCTTTTTCTTTCTTTTCCCCCTTGCGTGGCTGGGCTTAGCCCGGCCCAACCCCTTCCTCTCCCTTTCTTCTCCCCCACGCACCAGCTGTCCTTTTCTCTTCCCTTGTTCTTCTCTGTTTCTAACGTTCGGAGTGACGAACGCCAAAGCAACTCCGCGTCGTCGTCAGTAGGCCAGAGGAAGGCTAGGGGAGCATGCCACCGGGACTGGCATTGATGGCCAGTCCCGTCCTCCCCGGTTTTCCAGGTTTTCCTTTCCCCCCTTTCTCTCTCTGCTCTCATTGAACCAGCCTCCCCTCTCTGCACCGGCCTAAATGGCTGCAGAATTCACGGGGTAGCATAGGTTGGTGTAGCCATTGTCAGCCAACGTAAGGGAGCAGAAGCGGTGGCTCTCAGCCACTATAAAAATCAAAGAGAGAGACAGAGAGGGGGTCGGCAATTTTGAGAGAAAACAGAGAAGCGGAGAGAGAATAGAGAGAGGATGAGAGCAAACTGAGGGTTCCCTGGCCGTAATAAGAAAGCCCGCCGCCTCGCCAATGCCCCTAGACCAACTAAAAGCTCCCCCCAGAAGCGTCATCAACCGGTGAGCTCTCCCGGCCGACAATCCCCTCTGTTTTCCCCTGTTTTTTGGCATGGTTTGGTCAGGACTTGCGCTAGCCATTTCACGCGAATCCCGACCGATACCGTCGTCATCCTGCCGTTTATACATCGTCACTAAAGGTAATCTAAGCCATCAGAACCGACCAGGTCACTGGAACAGGTCAATTTCTCTCATTTTTGTCTCTGTACGCCAGATGTTCGACAAAATGCTTCAAAGAGGTCGGTTTTGATTTGGTTGCCGGCCGGCAAGCAAGCAATCGGACACCGACTTAGGCAGGTGGTGAAGCTTAGTGATGGTCCAGGAAGCGGATTTGGGGGCGATGCCGGTCTAAGTCAGCCGGCGAAAGGCTAATTTTGGCTCTGCCGGCGTCCCCGTGTGTCTGTACACGCAGGTGCGACCCAACCCGGATCAGCCGATCCGACTCGGGTCAACGACCGGGTCGGATCTGTTGACCCAGGTCGGTTCCGACCTAATCCGGATCAATTAATCCGATTCGGGTCAAAGCCCTGGGTCGAATCCGACCGACCCGAATCCGTTGATCCGACCCGGCTTTTAATATTATTTTATTTTATATTTTTTTAAATAAATTTTTTTAAAAAAAAATTTCTTTTTTTTTCTTTTCTTCTTCTACCATATATATATTTTTTAATTCCAAAAAAAATTATTTTTTAAAAAAAAGGTTTTTTTTATTATGTTTTTTTTTATTTTGAATGTGTTAATTTATTGTTGTATCATTATACATATTGTTTTAATTACATAAGTTGTTATGTTTTAATTAGATAAGCCTATAGGATCGTGTACTATTATATTGTTTTCATGCATGTTTTTAATTAGATTATAATGGCATGGTTTGTTGTGTTTTAAATGTTGGTCGCCTTAGTTAGGGTTTGAACCTTAGGCTGCATATTTATTTTGACTGTTAATCGTTTCTGATTGAGCACTCATTTGCTTACCTCACATGTTAGGAGAAAGGTCCTAAAATCAATCCAAATTGCTTGAAAAATATTTTCAGAAATGAACCGAATAAAAAGGTACCGAAAGGGTATTAGTTATCCAACTAGTATAACCAAGTCCCCGAACATAGTTAATCTCTGATTCGTAGAAATAGAGTAATTCTCTCGTCACCCTATTTGGGTTTCTAATCGACTCACCCCAAATCGATTAGTGATGACTCTTTGATGTAAACTACTTGCATGTTAAATACTTAAACCCTAAGTCGCGATATGATATAAGTTTGGGAGAGTCGGAGTTAAGTCCCGAGCCTAGATTTAGCACGTACTAGACAAGCCCCCCTCTTTTTGCATGCTCGATAAAAAGAGCGGGAAGTCAGTCATGACAGTCATCCACGTCTTTCTCTTCATAATTTAGAACGTGGGTCGGATCCGGCTTATATTTCCTTAGCATAGACACGTGGAATATATCATATACTTGAGCCAACTTTGGTGGCAAGGCTAGATGATATGCCAATAATCCAATTCGTTCCAAGATCTTGAACGGTCCTACATATCTTGGGCTTAGCTTGCCTTTTCTACCAAAACACGAAGTTCCTCGAATTGGTGATACCTTAAAGAATACGTGATCTCCCACTTGAAACTCCAATGGTCTACGTCGCTTATCGGCATAACTTTTTTGACAACTTTGGGCCTTTTATAGCCTATCTATGATAACTTTAACAGCATCCGACGACTATTGCACCAATTCCGGTCCTGTGATCTTTCGTTCACCAACCTCATTCCAACAAATAGGGGTCCTATAGGGTCTACCATACAACGCTTCGAAATGTGCCATTTTAATACTTTGCTGATAATTGTTGTTGTACGCGAACTCAACAAGATATAGCTATTCCTCCCAACTTCCTTTGAAATTCAGAATGCAGGCTCGCAATATATTCTCGAGAGTCTGAATTGTTCTCTCGGATTGGACATCTGTTTGTGGGTGTGCTGTACTGTAATTTTGTTCCCATGGCGTTTTGAAGACTCTTCCAAAATGTGGTGGTGAATTTGGGATCTCGATCAGACGTGATCGTCACTAGCACACCATGAAGACGAACTATATGTCTTATGTACAACTCAGCATGCTTGTCCATGGCAAAGTCCTTTCGCACCGGAATGAAGTGAACAAACTTTGTGAATCTATCCACTACAACCCAGATAGAGTCATTACCTCTTTGGCTCCTTAGTAAACCCATCACAAAATCCATCGTAATATACTTCCATTTCCATTCTGGGATTTCTAGCGGTTGCAGTAATCCACCGGGCTTACAATGCTGCGCTTTTACCTATTGACATATTAAGCATCTAGCCACATACTTGGCAATATCTCCCTTCATGCCATTCCACCAATAATATTGACGTAGGTTCTAATACATCTTTGTGCTGCCCGGATGGATACTATAGTTACTGCGATGAGCTTCCACCAATATTTCCTCCTTAAGTCTTTTGTCATTAGGCATGCACAACTGTCCACGAAATTTTAAAATCCCATCTTCGGATATTTGAAAGTCAGGTTTTCTCTTAGCTACGTCTATTTGCAAAATCTTTTGAAGTTCGAGATCGGAAGGTTGCGCTGCTTTAATCTTAGTTTGCATTTCGGGCTCAATCCTGAGAGTAGCCATTAAACTCGAGAGGTGACTTACTTCAAACTTGAAATCCGAGTCTCGAATTCCTTCAAATAAAAGCCATTCTTGAACCATCATATGTGCAATTGAAGACTTCTGACTTAGTGCATCAGTTACCCTGTTTGCCTTACCAAGATGGTATAGAATTTCGCAGTCATAATCATTAAGCAATTCCATCCACCTGCATTGTCTCATGTTTAATTCCTTTTGCGAGAACAAAAATATTTTAGGCTCTGATGATCCGTATAAATATGAAACCTTTCCTCGCACAAATAATGCCTCCAGATCTTTAGCGCAAAAATGATTGCCGCTAATTCTAGGTCGTGCGTCGGATAATTCAACTTATGCGGTCTCAATTGCCATAATACATATGCCACAACTCTTCCATGTTGCATTATGACGCATCCTAATCCTTTGTATGATGCATCACTGTAAACTTCATAACCTCTTAATCCAAATGGTAATGTCAAAACAGGCGCAGTAGTTAGCTTCTGTTTAAGCTCTTAAAAACTACGCTCACACTTATCTGTCCATTCAAACTTTGTATCCTTTTTCAGCAATCACGTCAAGGGCATGGCTATCGCAAAAAACTTTTCCACGAACCTTCTATATTGGCTAGCCAATCCCAAGAAATTTCGAACTTCAGTTACCGTCATTAGCCTTAGCCAATTCATAACTGCTTCAATCTTAGCTGAATTCACTGAAATCCCTTCTCCAGAAATCACATGTCCAAGAAAAGCCACTCGAGTTAGCCAAAACTCACACTTACTAAACTTAGCATACAACTCATGATCTCAAAGAGTTTGCAACAATATCCTCAAGTGCTGTTCGTGTTCCTCATAACTCTTCGAATACACCAAAATGTCATCAATGAACACGATCACAAACTTGTCCAAATACTCTTTGAACACCTGTTCATCAAATCCATAAAAGTTGCAGGTGCATTTGTAAGACCAAATGACATTACAGTAAACTCATAATGGCCATAGCGCATTTGAAATGTCATTTTCGGTATATCGTCCTTCTTGATCCTCAGTTGGTGATAACCTGTCCTCAAGTCTATCTTTGAAAATATTGAAACTTTTTGAAGTTGGTCAAATAAATCATCTATCCTTGGTAACAGATATTTATTCTTAATCATCACATGATTGAGTTGTTGGTAGTCGATGCAAAGGCGTAACGACCCATCCTTCTTTTTTACAAATAGAATTGGCGTTCCCCAATGTAATGCACTATGACAAATAAATCCTTTGTCCAATAACTCTTGCATCTGAACCTTTAACTCCTTCAGTTCCGATAGCGCCATCCTGTAAGGTGCCTTAGAAATTGGCTCCGTACCAAAAGCCAACTCAATTACGAATTCTATTTCCCTTTCTGTGGTTAATCCAGGTAATTCTTGAGGAAAAACATCCGAAAACTCATGTACTACAGCAATGTTTTGCATTCTCTGCTCCTCGACTAAGGTGTCAACTACAGTTGCCAAATAGCCTTAACAACCCTCGTCCAACAACTGAGTAACTTCAAGTGACGAAATTAAAGGAATCGATGGTCCTCCTTGACTTCCGACAAACTCAAAACCAACACTCCCTAAAGGCTCAAACTAAATCATCTTGCGGTAACAATTTACCGTAGCTCATTGCTTAGTAAGTCAATCCATCCCAATAATCACATCGAAGTCAAACATCGTCAAGACAATTAAATCTATGTTGTCCTCATGACCGTCAATAAATAACTTACAACCAGTACAACATAGTACGGAAACTACGCTATCTTTTAAAGAGGTAGAAATACTATAAACCACTCCCAACGGTTTCGGACTTAACCCCACTAATTCCACAAATTGCTTAGCCACAAATGAATGCGTAGCCCCAAGATCAAATAAAGCATAAGCAGCATGGTTGTGTAACGATACCATACCTGTAATAACGGCAGGCAAATTCTCCGCCTCCTTTCTTGTGACAGCATGACCCTTCTTTGTACTTGGGGTTGGTTCAACTGATTTGGCGGGGCATTCCTTGCATGTTGTCCTACTTGCTGTCTTGGTTCTTGTGCTCCCATGACTTGGCGTAAACAATCTCTTACGTGGTGACTGTGCTAGCCATATCGAAAGCAAGCTCCCATCCTAGCAGGACATGGGGCTGATCCGTGGCGCCTTCCACAAAATCGACAAGGGTCATTATTGTTGTTATACACTGGCTTTCTCACGCCATTCTTCTTGTTACGAGGGACGGGAAACCTACCCCCAGTCGTCGGTTTCTTCCCAAACTGCTAATTATCCTTATTCGGCACAAACCGCGATCCAAACACGATTGCCCTCTCATAAAGTTCGTCATAATCCTTCAGATTCAGAGGCACTAACTAATCTTTGATTTCAGGCTTCAATCCATCTCTAAACCTCCTTGCTTTATCAACCGGATCTTCAATCAACCTCGGCGCATACTTGGACAATTCAGCAAACTTTGCCTTATACTGGTCTGTCGACAATTGGTTCTGTCAAAGATGCTGAAATTCATTCATCTTCTGTTCTTTGGCACAATCCGAAAAGTACTTGTTGTTAAAAGCTTCCATAAAGATACCCCACACCTAGGCCGTACCCTCGAGAAATACCCTCCTTTGGGTAGCTTCCCACTAAGTACTAACATTACCTTGCAACTGATAAACTGCCAACATCACTTTATCTTCATCTAAGCATCTCAGAAAAGCAAACACGTTCTCCAACTCTCTGATCCAAAGGGTTGTATTCTCAGGATCACCCGCACCGGTAAACTTGGGTGATTTGAGTTTTAGAAACTGCTCCACCAACTTATGCATAGGCTGATTCCCATTTTCGTTTCCAGCCAACGGAACATCTATAAGTGCAGGTACAGCTACAGCAGCAGCAGCGGCTTAGTTCTGAGCTTGATGCCATACCAAAGTCTTTAAAGCCTGCATAGTCCGATCCAATCTAAGATCCTCTGGTGCTATCCCTCTAGCACCAATCTGATTTGGTACAGTCCTTCTCCTAGGAGCCCTTGGGTCAGGATTATTCATTTTGCAAGATCTTTACAGAAACATTCGTTCCAATTCCAATAAGGAATTAGAAATCATGAACAACCTGCTTAAAAAAGAAGAAGAAGCTAACAACCAAACATAGACACAGAGTGTTTTCCGAATTTGCTATCCCAAAACCCTTCGCACCTTATCATTTCAGGTCTCGACCAAACTTAGATTCGAGCTGACCTTACTCCGATACCAATTAACTAGGATGTCACACCCCGAAACCCATGAGCGCGCAACATCCTGCAATGGTCATTATGATGCGATGTCTTAGGACACATCGCCGACCCAATATTTTCTCTTTTGATTACGCATGCGAAAGCTAAACAAAGATTCACCTAGACAATAACAATAAATAAAGATAGATAGGAAAACGATTTACAACATTGAAATCAAAACATCATTTTAACATTTACTTGATTAACCCCCGAGAATATTTTTTCAAGCCCACTTCGAGTATTTCCATAAAAGTCTACAAAAAGATGTCAGGTTGGAGTCAATCTATTTCACCAAAAGTCAGCTTCCAAGCACCCCGAACCATACTAGATGCGTCAACATGCTAAAGGCCTGAAAAATGTTTAACAACCACAAATGAGATAAAATCTCAATAAGTTAATGTCTAAGCCCCGTTTAGAAGGCCAACTCACCTCGGAGGTCCCTAAACACGCGACTATGCACTGGACACAAATCATTAACCAACCACAGGCATCCATACCTTTCCTTGGCACACATATTATGCATAACATAAATAGTCATATGTCACAACGATGCAGCAAACATATCACATACCCAGAACGTATAATGAGATTTCCCATGCATCAATGCATTACAGTCGCACGTGTCTCAATTATAAGGCAAAATCCATTTGGGCACGTTCCATACCATGCTTAATAGTTTTTACCCCATAATCAAGCACTATGCATCACACGTATTCCATTTATTACGCTCCCTCGGGGCCACTATATATCAAGCGATCTGCAGCAAGACGATAGTCTTCCGGACCTATCCGAGCATCATCCCATCCCGTTGGGCACGACATCGTCAAATGATCTACAGTAGGATGGCATTCCAATACGGCAACATCGAACGATCTATAGTAAGATGGTATCCCGTAAGGAGCATCAAGTCCAGCCTCGGGCCGCGACAAGGCATTTGGAGTATCGGCAATCTAGATAATCTCTAGGCATCCGATAAATCGAGTATTGTCAAGCGATCTACAGCAAGACCCCGATAAATAAGGCATCGTCAAGCGATCTACAACAAGACGGTTCCAACGTGTGACCACACGAGCACACAAGCATTCAGGCCAATTCTTATATTTTCATTTAGCTCATGCATTCATGAATCGTGCTCACATCAATGCTACATAACAATAACAAGTGGTCACACATGCAAACGGTCAATTGACTTTGTGAACCTCATTTTAAAACATGAATTGACAAAAGCATTCAACATCGGATCAAGCCAAATAAACATTATTGAAAAGCTAGGTCATTGTGGTTACTGTCTTTATTCAGTTGGAAATCAAAAGCCAAAGATTTCAAGTAAAGACCTGCAGATTATGGAATTCTAGTAAAACTGGACAGATTTGCATGATTTGGGAAATCAACTTCAAAAGCATAGCAAATGGTTTCTAAAAATTATAAAATTCGAATATGTTATGAATAAGACCTTCACAAAAATTTTTCATGAAGAACACAGTTCCAAAATCCTTATACAAAGATCACTTTTGATGGCTCGGAAACAACCTAGAACTGGTCCGTCGGAGCAGGGGAACTGAACCACAAGAAATACTCGTTTTACAAACCAAATCCTTTCATAACACTTTGAAATTTTTATACGTTGTAGACATGGGTTTCATTTAAAAATCTTGTGAAGGAAGTGTGGTCGAAATCAAACTGGAAATTTTTATAAAAATTTGAGAAGGCACGAAGGTCACGGAATCCATAGTATAAAACAGTTCTCATTCAGTAAGAAATTGGACCTCGTGTAACCCATTTGAGCTCAGAAAAATCTGAAATTTAAGTATGTTATAAATCAAAATCTTGTGAACAACTTTTATGAATAACACTTTTCAAGATTCTAACCACAAAATGATCTATAAAAATAGAAAACTAGGGACGTACAGTAAAATCAGTTCTGAAATCAAGATAAAAACTCCAAAAAATGCCTTCAACTTTGAGATCCACCACTTCTCAGCCATGAAAATACCACACTAAGAGTTCAAATCGACATCCAACATCTATTTCAACTTAGTCTAGCAATTAAGACTCACCAACACTCATTTTAGAAGTTCAAATACATTAAAACAATAACTAGCTAAACTACCATACGCAAGTTAAACATCATAAACAAGAGATTAGATGTTAACTTACTCGTCTAAAAACAACGACAACGCGAGGACAACGGTAGCAATATGAGTTGTCTGTGGCAGCCTCGGCTTGACACGGCAAGCGGTAAACGGCGGTGAACGGCACAAGGCAATCTATAGGGCTCAAGGATGGTGGCGTGAGGGTGTTGGTGGGTGAACGGCGGTGGTGGGGTGATTCGGCTAAGAGAGAGGGAGAGAGAGAATAAGAGAGAATAAGAGAGAAAGTGAGGAGAGAGAGAAAGAGGGTTTAAATTTAAATCAAGATCAATGGTTGAGATATATTCTTAATGACCAAGCAAAGATCAAGGGCTAGGATGTGTTCTTGATGCCCAAGCAAAGATCAAGGGCTAAGATCAAGCCTTACTCTCCAAGTTCCATCCAACGGTCAAGATTTAATCTAACAAAGAGGTTTCTAGAAGGGCAAATTAGCAAATAATTTTCGATGGTCAATTCGTAAAAATTATGAGGCGACGTCCTATAGTTTGGGTGTAATATCCTTGAGCATTTGACACGTAAAATCGGATCATAATTCGCGGCCGAAATCGATCATTCGCAACTATAGTTTATCTCGAACTAACGGGCGATTGCTCAAGATAAATTCTTCGATAGCCTTTCCCCTTTAGTTAGTATTCCCTTGGTGATCAAGCCAGAGCGAAAATTAACTAATAGAGCGTCGATGAAATCATCATTTCATAAATCACCAAATTTGATCAAATTTTCAGGATATCACACTTCTAACTCCCATTACTTCATTTTCACCATAATCCTGATCAAAATCGAACTGACATCACATGCGGCACAGGACTAAACGACCTTTTGAATGTAATGGCCCTCGAAATGACGCTAGATGATGCGTTATCTTTGTATCTTGATCCGCCCAATCGAGTGGCTCGCATCGTGATCGACATGGCACATTGGTGTCGCTTTGATTTGATGATTTGATGAGGCGTGTTTTTTGAAAAAGGTCGATGGAGCCCCCTTGGTTCGCCGCCCCTTCCATTCACTAATGACAATTGGAGTGGTATTAGTTTCTAATGTTTTGGACTTCATGACCCTTTTTAGGTTCCACAAACATGGCATTATGGAGACATTAGGCCCTTTTTAGGTTCCACAAACATGGCATTATGGAGACATTAGGCCCACGAATGGGCCAACCCTAGTACGTGTAAGGAGATGCTCCAACAAAATAATTACTCTTAGGAAACAGATCTAGGATTTAAATATTATGGTCGGTCTCCTTCTAGAAAGCATGCAATCACAATTAGGTTTTTCACCACAAACGGGGGGGGGGGGGGGTGTTCCAAGTTCACACCTAGACACCATGATGGCCCATTACCCCCCCTAAAGAGAATATGAGAACGCCATATCCACTCCATAGTATTACTTTGATTATTTAAAACCTAATGAAAGGTGAGTCCAGATTTGGACAGTCCACAATAATTAACTGTTAAGTTTCCATGATCCTAGTGAAGATGAAAACTCATTTGGACGCATTAACCCACTACGGAACGGAAGGAATCGTCGCGTACATGGAGAAGTCATCCAAGTTTTTGTCAAAAGTGCAGTAATTGAGAGAAACCCATCAGTGCAGCAATGGAGATAAAAAAAAACAGATGCAGACATACCAGTTGATCAGTACTTGTCTAAGAGTGATTAATGGTCAATACTAAGCCCTCCCCACCAATATGGACATGTCAACACCGCAATCAGACAAAGATTAAGAGGAAAAGAGAATATTTCAAGGAGCTCAACTGCATACTACCATTATGATTCACGAACATCTACTTTTACCAAACAAAAAGAAGAGGTCAGATGCATTTAGACATGTAACAAGAGAATCATTCACAACTTCAGACATTTGTGAAGTGAGCCTTCTAAAAGGCAAAGAGGAAGGGCATAGGGAATATAGGGAACTGTACTTACAAGCCGTTTCACTCTCTTCTCCTTCCTTTTCCAGGCCATAGCATTGGGCCCCATTCAGGTCCCAGGCGCAACCAATCATATCCCTTCGCCCCACAAAGTCCACAGCCATTTGAAAATTCACGTGCCGGTCGGACCCATGGACCTCCCACACTGGTCATCCCACAAGCTTGCAAAAAGAAGCATGGAAGGCCCCGGCAGTCTCTGTCATCAGATCTGCAATTAGATACGCAATTTGTACACTAGGACAACAATAGGATTCAGAAAGAACAAACAACTCAGCACACATCATACATATGAATAAAGACTTGACTAGGGGGGGTGCCCGTCAGCTGGAACAGGGGAATGTTAATTCCATCCCAAGCTTATTTTTTGCTATAAATGGCAAATGTATCCTTAACATGATTAACAGGAAACTATAGGAGATAAAACCCCTTTGATTTAAAAGGTGATGATGGGTTACAACTGTTTGAAAAAGGGAAAAGATTTGTAAGATCTTCCTTTCTTGTGACTTTCTCCTCCTCAACTTGGCATATTTGTGATGGCTTCTCTCATAAATGAACGCCCCCAAAAAAGAAGAGCTAAAAGCAAGCTCCCAAGACTCTCCCACTCAAGTCGGCAGTCTTCATACGTATTCTTGCCAATGTTGATAGGTTGACTCTGCCACCAAATTCCTCCCTTTAAATTCCAGCCTTCGACCATTCTTTCCTGCCTCGGTTCTGCTGAACCTCTCCTTTGTTCTTTCTCACGACAAACAATATATCTGGAAGTAAAAGTCTTCCATCTTCCACTGCTTCTGACTCGTCCAGTGAGAAAAATGAGAAAGCCGGCAGCAAGTTCCCCCCAGCCAAAGAACTTTTTTGTAATAAGAAGCTTCTTGCTCTTATTACTGAGCTGTATAGCTGCTAAACTGAGCCTTTGCTTTTCAAATATCCCCTCTTCACTACTAACGCTCTCCCTTGATGGGCATCTCAATTTTGATGAAGTCCAGCATGTAGCAAAAGATTTCGGCAATCAATACCAGTTGCTGCCTTCTGCAGTATTGCACCCTAAGACAGTTACGGATATTGCCATCACCATTAAGCATATCTGGCAAATGGGTCCTCACTCCGAACTCACCGTTGCAGCCAGAGGACACGGTCATTCACTTCAGGGTCAGGCACAAGCCTACCGAGGGGTTGTGGTCAATATGAAATGTCTTTGGAGCCCAATAATGCAGGTCCATGGGGGGAAATTCCCGTATGTTGACGTTTCTGGTGGAGAGTTGTGGATAAACATACTGCATGAGAGCATGAAATATGGTTTAGCACCAAAATCATGGACAGACTACTTACATCTAACGGTTGGCGGTACGCTGTCAAATGCCGGGATCAGTGGGCAAGCATTTCGACATGGACCCCAGATTAGTAATGTCCATCAGATGGAGGTTATTACAGGTACTGCTGATGCAAAAGTCAAACGGCCAACATACTTCATCATCACTGCCTTTGTTTGCCAAACGCCACCACCCCCAACCCACCCCCCCTCCCCCCCCCCAAACAAAAGAAAAGGCCTTTTGTCCTATCTGCACTATTTATTTATCCTAGTTCATCTTAGCCTGCTAGGCTCTCCATGAAAAATCGCCAAATTCTCTTTCTTATTGAAGAACTCCATGTCAAAGTGAAAACATGATAATTTTGGTCATTTTGTAAACTAAATGCAGGAAAAGGGGAGGTCGTAAAGTGCTCAGCGAATCAGAATGAAGACCTCTTCCATGGTGTCCTTGGAGGACTCGGACAATTTGGTATCATCACCCAAGCTAGAATATCTCTGGAACCAGCACCTGACAAGGTAAACACACAAAAACACACACCCCCATGTACCTGTATCTACATAACACGGCATACTTGTTTACACTATATGCCCCCATTGAGGATTAGATGTAAATATAAGATCACGAGCTCCTCGGAACGCAGATAAATCCAGACATACTCATACTTCAGACATATAATTGCAAGATCTAATGCAGTGGAGTTACAAAGTATTCTAATGTGGTTACCAATTTGAACAGGTGAAATGGATTCGGATGCTCTACTCAGATTTCAACACATTTACCAGAGATCAAGAGCATTTGATATCTTCAGAGAATACATTTGACTACATTGAAGGATTTGTGATAATTAACAGAACTGGCCTTCTAAATAACTGGAGGTCATCCTTTAGTCCACAAGACCCACTTCAAGCAAGCCAGTTTGAATCTGATGGACGAACTCTCTTCTGCCTTGAGGTGGCCAAGTACTTCAACCTGGGGCAGACAGATACAATAATTGAAGTAAGATATCGGAGTCAAGATTTAAATTTCATCCTGAACATAAGAGCCATCATTAGTTGAAAAAAGAAGATTTTAACAAGTTATTTTACATTTCAGGAGGTTGAGAGGCTATTATCTCCGTTGAATTATATCTCCTCAACGCTTTTCCTATCAGAAGTATCATACATAAATTTCTTGGACAGAGTTCACGTATCTGAGGTCAAACTCAGGTCAAAAGGTCTGTGGGAAGTTCCGCATCCTTGGCTTAATCTTCTCATACCCAGAAGCAAAATTCATCGATTTGCTGAAGAAGTCTTTGGCAATATTCTCACCGACACGAGCAATGGTCCCATTCTCATCTACCCAGTCAACAAATCAAAGTAATGGCATGCAGGAATAATAGTTTAATCCTCCAAGTTTCAAGAAATTGCCAATCTAGACTGATAAATTTGTCAATTCATTGCAGGTGGGACAATAGGACTTCTGTAGTGATTCCTGAGGAAGATATTTTCTATTTGGTGGCATTTCTTTCCTCTGCAGTTCCTTCTTCCACGGGAACTGACGGCTTGGATCACATACTATATCAGAACAAAAGAATACTAAATTTTTGTGAATCAGCCCATCTAGGGGTGAAGCAGTATTTGCCTCACTATACTAGACAGGAAGACTGGAAGGCGCACTTTGGCCCACGCTGGGAAGCTTTTGTAAGGAGAAAATCTGCATATGACCCCTCGAGAATACTTGCACCTGGCCAAAGAATATTTCAGAAGGCAGTGCCCTTCTCACGATACTCACCTTTTCAATTTCTCAAGTTCCTTTAGAGAAGCAAAGCAAAAGAGGAAGACCCATGCCAAAGGCAAGGGGGAATGCCTTACTTACATATACTATAAAGTGTTGATTATACTATTTATTCTAATTCCTTGTATCTTCTCATATATTATAAGTAATGAGGAGGAGAAGCCTGTGTTAAATATGTTTAAGAAATCAAAATGCTTGCTTAACTATGAAAAGGTAGAGAGAAAAAAAATAACATGCCCCAAACCCCCTAGAAATGATGTATATGACAAATCGACACGAAAGCAAATCGTGATAACTTAAGACATGTTAACTATGAAGGCCATTCTGGCCTAAAAATAACAATAAGGCCACTGATACACCCTTTACTAACGAGAGACATAATGAGTGGCATCTCAAACAGAAATACCTTTGTGCCGGATAAAGGCTAAGTACAATTGCACCAGCAAGTGAGTGTGTGTGTGTGTGTGAGAGAGAGAGAGAGAGAGATACATTATTTCCCATCTGCAAAAATGAACAATCTATTGCTCATGCAGCATACACTAATGCAATTCATCTCCAAAAAAATTTCAGTGCTCATGACATGAATGGTATGGACAGATACTAGAAGTTGATCTCCTGCATGACTTTTCTTCTACATTCTGAATAATTGCATCCATAAAAGCTTTCGAACAAGTAACAATGTTATATTAACGAGTGATAATTGCTATTATCAACAACATTGAAAATTTCAAATATATCATTTCCCTGATTATAGGAGCATCTTCGAGACAAGCACTCTGTATGCAGGGGAACCGCGGCAATAAATATTGTTTAAATGCACCGGTGCAGTATGAGACTGGGAGGAGTTCCACATCAGATAATTAAAGTTTAAATAGATAGCTAATTAAATAAGATTGCTCATTGATCGAACTCTAGGTTCCCACTAGCGATCTCCCGTTATGAGGTGCAGACTTTTGTCATTGAGTCTTAAAGGTCACATTAAAGCCACTAATCTGAGTATAGCCCCGGTAACGATGGGCATTTAAGAATATCTCAGCAAAAATCTCGTGCAGCATCACTTCGTTGAGTGAGTTTGCTATCAAGCCCATCACAGTTCAGTGTAGAGGAACAGAACATACGTGAGTGAAGGTGGATGTATTGAGACATCAGCAAAGTCTAAATTTGGTGTATCCCTTGATGTGCCACACAACCATGGGAATAAACAATTTAACTATAGGATACATTCATTCGATATTAGTCCTGGTAATGGGTGGATGTTGTCCTCGAGTCGCACAAAACCGAATGGTAAGATGTCTACCCAATGAAGGAACAGAGCTTCAAATGCTGCACATACAGTTCATTGAAACATTAGAAGAAGAAAAAAGTGGAGCCATGATTGTTATTTTCCAATATCTGTTTAATCAATGAACTTGCTAGCTTTGTTACAATTTCACTGGAAAGAAGACAGACTCCCATGTTTGACCTCCACCATCACCAACTAAAAGCAGAATCAGCAGACATATTACGCATCAGCATTTAGTATTTTATCCAAAATTACATAGTAAGGACTTCAGAGCAAAACCTTTTCTCTGAAATTCAACTCGATTATCAATGTGTTTGTTGTGCTTTCTTGTATCACCAACAATCATGTACCGTATTTTCTGCTTTATGCAACAATGTTACCCTAATGAACATTTAGAACTTGTATACATCCAACAATGCCAAAAGAAAACATCTTTTGAGCTGGACAAAAAGGAGATTTAAAAGAGTGAGAAGATCTTTTCCTCTCAAAATGTTCTGGAATCTGTTTCTGAGGATGACTGGGCCCATGTTAGTCAATGGTGCTCAGAATCCATGTTTCTGCTGAGTCACTGCCCAGTCAGCACTTGTAGATATGTTCAAGTTGATGTGGACAGACCCCAGGGACCACCTCACTGAACCTAAAATGTAGTGGCTCAAAAATTTCCCTCTACTTTTCAGACCATTGGAACTGCCAAAGACACTTGGCAGATCGAGGCATCGCCTACCTAATGGGACAGCCCAACTGCCACTTGAAAGGGAATATTCGCTTGAAAAGAACCTATTGCACTATACAGGGTATGCATGTAAAGACTTGAAAAATCTCAAGGAAACTATCAACCATTTATTCTAGCCATACTGCCAATGATTCGACAACACGAACAAGTGGCATTAGAATGCTTCTGTGACGTTCTAACCATAAGACAGGTGTTTACTTAACCAACATCAAAGTTGCTGTTACACAGTTCCAACTTCGTAGTCAACCAAAAAAGCAAGTGACACAGAAACCTACATTATTGCCGTTCTCCTAGAACCAGAGCCTGCATTGACCAGGGAACGGAATGCAGCTGACTCCTTAGAACTTGCAAAACTAGATGCTTCTTTCCTGGTGACAAGGCGGATCTTTCTGAAAGATTAGATACCAGAATAACCGATTTTACACACCCATCAATTCCACATCCATCAATCACGGATGTCTTCTTCAACTTAGTTACTGTTATCCACAGGGATTCTCAAGGGTCCCGTAAAGATAACCCTTTTTCCAGTGGAGATTTCTTCGAAAAGTTCTTTAACTCAACGAGGGGAATTTCAAGAAAAAGGCATACTCTGCGCCCGTGAACAGACAGCCATAGAAATCCAGCGCTCCCACATTGCCACTTCACCGGGTCTCTTATCAATTCAAGTTATATCCAACTCCTGCCCACGTATCCAAGAAGACCCACGTTAGTCTCGTAAGCATTTAAGCAAACACCTTGTCCGCGTGCAAGAAAATGATTCTGCTCACCCAGGAGACAGCAAAACAGCAGCATGCGAACCGATTTCCCCCCTTATCCCGCATCGAAAACCCAAGCGAACTTGTCGAGAATCACGTGTAAACAAGAGTTGAAAGCATGGGATGTGTCAGAGGGTGCAGTCGGTGTTGCAGTGTTACATGGGACGCCGACGAAGCTGATGCGCGGGAGTTTCAACAGAAACATCCAACGGTGTGATCACGTGGCGGTTCTTGTCCCGATCCCATAGCCTAAGAAGCGGATAAAAATTTTAAAATGCGTCGTTACCAAAAATTGCAATAATTCTTTAAAGATTACGATAATATTATTTTACATTAGCATTAACGGAAAATTACTAATCACTGATTAAAAATTACCAAAAAGACATATTCATAATCGAGATAAAACCCGTCGCTTGAATTCTAAGTCGAGACCTCTTTATCGTTCTATGAATAAAAAATCACACTCTCAACCGGAGAAATTATAATATTTTTACATATTATATCAAATACGAGTCTTATAAATGCTACTGACGAGAATTATGTGTTCATAATTGAGATAAAGTTTGCAACTTTAATTATAAATCGGGGCTGTTTTTCGTTTTCAAACTCACAACATGAAACCAAATTTTTTTTCTTTTTTTTAATAGAAAAAGTTACCATCGAAGAAATTATTAATGACGTAAAAGAAGGATTTGTATCTTCCTATTTTAAATTGTCGCCGTTGATGTATTTGCCGAACGAAAGGTAAAATTCCTGTCGGATTTTGCTGTTAAGGAAGCTAGCTCATCAGCATTGCCAGCTATGCATGAATTTCGCCAGCAACGAATCCGGGGATGTCTGTCTCTCCGTCGGAATGGAATTTGGAACGAGCGAAATTCGGTACAAACCAACATGGGCCAGCTCTGTTTTCCTTTCCGATGTTGTTCTGGTACGAGGAGTCCGATGAACATGAGCTAGGCCGTGATGCAAAGGAACCGTCTTTTTGCAATTTCGCGGATGAAATTTTAAGCAGAGCCCGAGGAAATTCTGAATCACCCACGGTTGTGAATGAAGAAAGCACGAAACTTTCGACGTTGGTTGCGTAGTATGTTCAGCCGTGCACGCAAGGGTGGCTCTCTGCGTTGCGTCGGAGGCGCTTGGCGAAGAAGCTGCTTCTTCGCTTCAATCCCCGTAAGAAACAAGAAACGCCAACTAATGGGTTATTTCTTTTGCCTTCTTGCGTTTTCTGTTTTGGGTCAAAGATCGCGTTTTTAATCGGGAGAATCGCCATAACCTTCATTTCTAGTTTTCGGACACGAAGCGAAAACGGTGGGACTCGAGAGAATCACGTGAGACACGCGTGTACGGAAGTGGCTTTTGTTGACGGTGAAAATGGGGTGGAAGGACGAAGCTTTCTTTTTCTTTTTCCTTTCCCCTTCGTTCTCTTCGTCGAGTTCTCCCCCGTTGCGAATTCAATTCAGCTCTCTGTTGCATCTTTTGGATGGCACGAGCAGATGCGGACAAAGAGCACTCGTGATCGACGTGCCCCGCGTTGAATAATCCGCCGAATTGAAAGTCGAGTGCATCTCTTTCCCACTTTTCGATCTTTGTTTGTCCTTGTTCCTTGAACAGTTTGGCTTGATGGGGTTGATATAAAGGAAGACGACGAACACCGTGTTCCCAAAGTTGGGTCTTGTTTTTGCATGTTTTTGACTAATCTTCCACGCGGTTCTTGAAATCATAAACCTTGTCAAGGCGAAACCTCTTTAGGAGGGATTAGTGTAGTTGCCTAGGAGCGGGGTGTTCAATTCAACCCGTGTTCTTTATCTGCCCTGAGCGTTGAGCTAAACTTAGTGAATAGAGAGGAGGAGATGGGGGAGACCTCTGAAGAGATGATTAATAATGTTTACTCAAATGGGTCGATTCAGAGTATTAATGGGTCTCTCGAAGAGAAGCTGGATGAGCTCCGTTGCCTCATGGGAAAATCAGACGGTGATCCGCTCAGGATCGTTGGCGTCGGAGCTGGTGCTTGGGGCAGTGTTTTTAGTGCTATGTTGCAAGATACTTATGGTCACTTGAGGGAGAAAGTTCTGATTCGTATTTGGAGGAGGCCGGGAAGATCAATCGATAAAGCCACAGCCGAGCATTTGTTCGAAGTGATCAATTCGAGGGAGGATGTGTTGAGGCGGCTCATTAGGAGGTGCGCATACTTGAAGTATGTTGAGGCGAGATTAGGTGATAGGACATTGTTTGCGGACGAGATTTTGAAAGACGGGTTCTGCTTGAACATGATTGACACCCCTCTTTGCCCTATGAAGGTCGTCACCAGTTTGCAGGAGGCTGTGTGGGATGCCGACATCGTAGTGAATGGGTTGCCATCAACAGAGACCCGCCAGGTGTTTGAGGAAATTAGTAGGTATTGGAAAGAAAGGATTACAATGCCTGTTATCATATCCTTGGCAAAAGGTGTGGAGGCGGAGTTGGAGACTGAGCCCCGCGTGATTACTCCCACCCAAATGATTAATCGAGCAAGTAAGCCCTTCTCCTTTCCGGTTTCTTGACCAACTAGACATTGCTGTCTGTTGCACGGTAGGCCGAGTATCCATTTTCTCAGACTAACATACTACGGCTGTTGTATTTCTGTTGTATTAATGAAGAAACTCCATTTATGGTATGGGTGATAAAATCAAAATACTTGTCCGATTAGGATGATTCACAATGCAAGTGCTACAGCAACCCCTTCTTGATAACTGGTCTTTCTTTGTTCCGCCCGTTGTACTTGTTAAAGGTTAAGGCAGAGAGCTTCTCCGCTTGTCAACTATGTGAAGTTGGTTTTATTGGGATCTGGCATTCATGTTTCAGCTGAAACAGGCTATTAAAGATTCTATGTTGGTGTTCGTTTTGTTTCTCATTTGCTTATTGAGGAGCACATTGTTTAATGAAATATCGCATTGAAGATATGAATGATGGTTTTGCCTCTGGCCATTTGAAAATATCCAATACCATTTCTTCACATGTCATAATCTGCTTTTGAAGAAACGAATAATATTAGCATTTTTATTTCGAGCATCCGTTCCTGTTCCTTGCGATGCTTCGGCTCACAGAACTTCAAATTTCCGTTTCCACTTTTGATACTCTTTTAACTGGCCAAATGGGCAAAAAGAAGCAGCCTGCTTAACATGGAGAAAGCTCTTCTTGCAAAAAGAATTATCTGGAGAAGTCTGACACTACTTTTTTCTGTCCCGGTTCCTCTTGTCCTTGTCTTTGAATGGTGGACAACTATCTTCTCAAGGGTACTATCTTCTCAATATTGTCTCTTTCATGGTTCTTGCAGCTGGAGTGCCACTAGAGAACATTTTATACCTCGGAGGACCAAATATTGCCTCAGAGATATACAACAAGGAATATGCCAATGCTCGAATATGTGGATCTGCAAAGTGGAGGAAGCCTTTGGCAAAGTTTTTGAGGCAGACCCACTTTATAGTGTGGGACAATGGAGACCTTGTTACTCATGAAGTTATGGGTGGTTTAAAGAATGTTTATGCCATTGGAGCAGGTAAAATTGTTTGCTTGGCACTTTTACTCTTAGGCTTGGGAAAAATGTGGTTCTGCCGAAATGCCCTTTTCTCCTAACAAATCATCGATAGTTCATTCCTCCACTTTTGTTTAGGAGCCTTAGTATACTAGGTTTGAAGTTTTGACAAGCTATACAATTTGCAATTGCACCTCTTACAGCTCCTCTCAACTTGAACTTCGCAGGTATGATTGCAGCTCTGACAAAGGAAAGTGCCACCAGCAAAGCAGTATATTTTGCACATTGTACGTCAGAGATGATATTCATCACACATCTGTTGGCAGAGGAACCTGAGAAACTTGCTGGGCCTTTATTGGCAGATACATACGTAACTTTGTTGAAGGGTCGTAATGCATGGTATGGACAAAAGTTAGCTTGTGGGGAGCTGAAACTTGAGATGGGTGATAATATCAAGGGGAAGGGGATGATTCAGGTATTCAATCTCAATCATCTTTAGGTGCTGTTGATAGAAACTTTTGAATTTGAGATTCTGTAAATATGAGAACTTTTACTTCAGAATTTGGTGGATGTCTTTGATCGGAAAGAGCTAGTCAAAAAGGTGTCTTCCAATCATCATGTCTTCAGGGTAGATCTATACCACGTGTCACCATTTTCAATTCCTAATTAGATCGACATACAACCAAATAAAATAGTATATGCATATCTTATTCGAAGTACTGGATAGTCCAGTGCTTTTGGGTGATGAATCTTGGAATTGAGAGGGCTCCAGGAAGAATTCTTTGTCCACTGTTACATTTCTTAGTACAATACTTTGCTTTATCGATAGGGAAGGCATGTGTTCTAAATTACTATGTGATGCAATTGCTCTGCCTTGTTTTTGTGATTGTAGGGAGTCTCGGCCGTGAAAGCCTTTTACGAGCTGCTGAGTGAGCCATCCTTAAGTGTGCTGCATCCCGAAGAAAAGAAACCAGTGGCTCCTGTGGAGCTGTGCCCAATCTTGAAGAAGCTATACAAAATTCTTTTTCTGAGGTAACAAAAGCTCTTATATTTCGTGCCTCTTCTGGGTCCCTATTCTCTTTCGTTGTATCAGAGAAATTGAAGGCAGTATACCCAAGTGAATTGATTGATCTGTGTCTCTCATGGGCTTGATAGCCACTCTCTGTGAATCTTTTGCGCAAATATTTGAAGATGACCGGACCGTATGCGTGCGTATTATATCTCATGAGAATGGATGAGTTGTAGCAAAGATGTTGATTTCCATCTATGAGCAAGCCCTACGGTGGTAATGTGTCTAAATGTGCGGTCCAGTGAATCAGATAGACTAGGGATTAGCATTCCGTTGAAACTTTGCTTTGTACCTTTGATATATCATTGATGATGTGGGAGTACAGAGCAAAATGTCATATTATCACTTTGTTTGCAGGGAGTTCCCACCAGAAGCTATTCTTCAAGCATTGAGGGATGAATCCATGAACGATCCTCGAGATCGCATCGAGATAGCTCAAAGCCATGCATTCTACAGGCCATCGCTTCTCGGGCAACAGCCTTGATAAGATGCACTTCCATCTGCATGCAGTTGCAGTCATTTTTGGTCCCGGACTGAATATCAATGGGAATTAGATGGTCCCTCGTTGCTTGTAATTTTCTGAAATGGTGGTCGTTGGGAATGTGTTGTGTGTCAACTGGGATCTGTTACCTTTGTGCTAATCCATCTCTATATGGGTGATTAGCATGTTGTGATGCATCTATGCCTGTTAGAGGAAGGCTTGTTTGGAGTGAGTTAAGAAAATGGCCCGGTTGGCAAGGTAGGTTAGGAATTGTACGGTCATTATCAACTCTGTTAGATTGAAGTTTTTGATTAAAGAGTGGAAGCAAATTGAAAAGTCACCAGAGCTTTTTGCATATTCGTATCGAACCGCTGAAAATTTTAACAATGATCTGAATGACCCGAGCCACAAGATTTATGTATCCGGTTTTTGCCGGCTCCAGCAGTGCTTGACGTGTGAACCAGAACTATTTTCCATACGATGACAAACGAACTTCAAAGTCGGTTCCAATTTTCACAAAATTAAGGGTTGTGATGATACGTAGATGGTTTGGAGAGTGGCAAGCAACTATGCTCCAAACTCCCTCTATATAGGCCAATTCATTCGGCTATCTATCACCATAGATACAGAATCTGATACTTTCTAGTGAGATTGATACGTTCACAAACGGAGAAATCTTCTTTAATTGTCATATATCAAGAAATAGTACGGCTAGTTTTTTGCTGAAAACCACGAACCTTCATAAAGTTCGTTCCTTGAACGAACGTCTGCATTATTTTCTTTTGTTAATTTAGCTCGAAAGCATTCCTTTTGCTGGGTTTTCGGCTTCCTCCTCCTTCCCGTGCGCTCCGCCGACATGGGACGGGTCGAATAACAGGCGCCCCATCATCCCCCCACAGCCCCACCACGCAGACACAGACACAGACACAGACAGAGAGAAGAGAGAGAGAGAGAGGGAGAGAGAGAGAGAGAGATGTCTCTGGTGGACTACGATGCTTCTTCCGACGAAGACGTTTCCGACGTTGAAGACAACGAAGAGCAAGGAGAAGTAGAGGGAACGGGAAAGGACCCAGAAGCCCCAAGACCCCAACTTGCTCAACCCCAGCCTTCTCCACCACCTCTTCCTCAGACCCGGTAAGTTTCCTGATTCTAAAGAAACGAACTTGGATCTGAAAGACCGCGTTTTTCCCTCGTTCATCTTGGTAGATTTACTTCCAACGTTTCGGACGCGAATTCCCTCTTCTTCCCCAGCTCAATGCGAGCTTCATCCAAACTACCCAACACTTGGCGATTGTGAATCCTGCATTTTAGCAATTAGCGGTATAGCCAGTGTCGACGTCCGTTCTCTTGGTCTAGTGTTTTGTAACCTGTTTGTATAGTGTCTGACACATGAGGCATGGCAACTGTGCCCTAGATCCTCGTCTCGGATAGAATTAGTTAGGTGGGTGTTCCGGTTGATGGTTGTTCATAGCTTCTATTGACAACTCGTCTGATAAACGCGCTCTAGTATTGCTTTGCCATAATCAAGGTGATGAGCCTCAAGTTCTGTCTTTTTGTTTTCTTCAATTCTTGGACCTTGGGAGATTTGACGTGAACTAGTCGAATGTTGTCGCTCGACTTTGGCTATTTTGTTAGCTGGTTCTTGTATCAATCTTCACTTGATTTTGCTTTGCGCTCCAACATTTCAATGATTCAGTCTTTTCCTTCTGTGGTGATTATGATCGAGCAAATACCATTCTCGTAATTGAAGGTGCAAACTTCCTCCTCTTCCCTACACAGGGTTTCCACTTTGAAAATTAACTAAAAGGTGGTAACTTCCGGGAACTGGTGAAGAATAGCTCATACGTCATGATTTGTAATGTAAGGACATTGTGCACCATGGCTGGAGAGGGTGATCTTGCCCATGGATTGTATGTCTTGGTTTCTTCAATTTGGAAGTTGATGCACTTAAAATACATCTTTATAATCTGAGAAGTTGCTCTAAAAGAGAAGATTACATTGCTTTAGAGGTTGATGCCGAAGGGGACACTCTGTAAGTGGTTCCATTCAAGAGTAAAAGTTTAAGAATTTGCAGCCGATAGGAGAATAATTGTCTGATCCCACTGTCGATTTGGCAAATATGCTTTTCTATTTCTTAACAATGGTGAGTTGTTTTATCCCCTTTGTTTAGAAATTATGCTCACTGCCTTAGCCTATTTGATTTGACTGATTGTTGGCATCAAAGATTTGTGTCACTTGTATGGTGAGGATCTAGGGTTAATTAGTTTGTGGGTAATTACAAGTATATGAAGCTCAATGAAATGTCTCAAAAAGGTTGATGGTAGTAAGGGAAAAAGAATGAGAGAGAGAGACGCTTAGTTTCCGTACTTTAAGTAAGTTTCCTATTACTAGCTAGATTAACATGAGAGATTGGCTATACTAAAGGGGCAAAAGTTGCACTAGTTATCCACTTTATCTATTTTCAGTTAGTATGGTCTATAGGTAGGACTTTTTTTCCTAGTGATCTTAGTATGGTCTATAGGTAAGACTTTTTTTCCTAGTGATCTGTAAGAGATTCGGTGTATGTTTTTTTTGTGATCTGCCACAACTTTACAATTGTTGCTGTATATGACAAGGTTTGAGTGTTCTCGGTTTGTAATCTTCACTTGTCTTGTGTATAGGGGATCATCATATGCATCAGACCATCAGCTAGAAACCACTGCAGGTATACCAGCGCCCCCTGTTGAGAAACTTCCTGATGCTTCCCTTTTGTTGGATGGTCCAGCTGGATTGGCTTCTCCGTTGAGTGGTGATGACCATGCTTCTAGAGTTGCAACAGCAAGGGCTGAAAGTGCTCTGCGAAAGAGAGAGTCTCATTCGCTATCTTCATCTGTTCCCCGCAACAAAGTGCCAAGGGGAACATTACCCAATTTAAAGAATGTTCCAGATACTGTTGGTGGACTACTGGTTCCTCCTCAGCTTAGTGGAAGGTTAGTTCGTACTAGACTTTGAGTCTTTGACATCTACATTACATTGTGTCTTTTGCTCAGCAAATAAGATTTTTTCATTCTTGTCAAAAAGTGCTGTCTTTCCTATTTTTTCTACTTTCCCTCTAAGAATGTGAAGGCAGGAAAAAGGATATTATAGGTTTAGAAAGTCATGAAAAAATTATTTATGATTCTACATGTGAATTTTTGTATATTTTGTTAGATCTAAGGTGTTTTTGTTAAAGAAAAGTAAAATTGTGGAGCTGCAGAATTTGGAAAAAAATTAGTTAAAAAGATCACTGGAAAGTAACTCCGAAATTGAAGAGATGATTATATTAATATTCCAGACAAGTTACTAATACAAGCTTGTACATACACAAGCAGTTATATAGAACAAAACCTGAACAAGAACACAAACACCAACTGAGTTGAATCAGTGTCGACTGAGTCAACTCGGACACCTTGATACAAGTACCAATATGTATGCAAGTACCCTAACATGAGTGTGTGCAATATGACAGACATGCAATTTGTCTGCGGGACTTCTTAGATCAACCTCTGAATAAACTTCCACAATCTGTCTCCCTGGAGTTAGATCGACCTCTGGCCCAACATTAGAGGTTTAGAACCGTGACTTAGAATTTGGATGGTTATTGATGCTGGACCTTCATAAGTTTAATCTTCCGCGGTGATCTAAAGACAATACTTTCATCTTGTAACTAATTGGGAGTTTTAGTGATCAGTTTCTCAAACTTTGTTTTGTGTGGATGCTAGAAAGTATTTAGACTGATGAGTTGGTGCTTGTTTTTTTTGCCCAGGAGCAATGTTGTCACTGAAGATATTGGCAAGTTATTTGTAAAGGGAAATGCAGAGAAACCATATCATTAGGGAACTTACAAACAGGTTGTAGTTTATTCTCCGTAACCTTATCACACCTCTCTCATTAAAGCCATGAATAAGTATACTTTCTTGAGGGTCTGGCATGTACAGAATCGCGAGCAATGTTGTATGAGAATGAACCGATGAGAGATTAATGAACCTGACAGGATGATTCAAGGGATTGCGTTCAAACAGAAAATTTTGTATGTGGTGGAGTATGGATATTGCAGGAGGAAACTATTTGGCAGATCCATTCTGTTAGTTTAATGGTGCACATGCAAGGGATGGTCCATTACTATGGTACGATTCCGGCATTGATAAGTTGAATCTACCTTGTTGATGGAGGATAAATGTGTTGCCGAAGTCACATCCATTTGCAAGATGAGTTAGCATGATAAGGGGTGAAATGTTCGCCAACAACAAAAGATTAAAGGGGATAAAATCGAGGTCAAATCCTTCATCAGAGTAATTGATCTCATACTATTGTGACCCTGCTTCGCTCTTTATTATTCTAGAGGTATGCGTGTTCAGCCAAGAAAGGGGAATATTCTGTCGATATGACAAGAGTTATTCCGTGGCCCTGATATGATTTCATAGACGACCAACCAAGCCAATAAAATTTAGATGACCCTTGAGCAATTCTTTATCGGTATTGCATCTTCCTCCTGCATAAGTTTTCACATCATGCATTGGATGTAGACCCAAGAGAGCCTCATTTCATTGAATCAAAAATCGGTAGACTAGCCACACCAAGCGCGCTCTTACCAACCCATCATTGTATAGAATCGTAAGCCACCATAACTCTCACTCCAGACATATTTTATTGAGCCGGGGACAAACATGTCTTCATCAGATTGTGTACATGATTATCTTCTTTATTACAGCAAAACTCTTCTGGGCCATCATCGCCCCCAACATTGAAAACCCCCTAATCATGAAGAACTTTCTTTCCTCGAACGAAAAAAGCAGCCTCCGCCAATCAAGAAAGTCAAACTTGGTCACACTTTTGAAAACTTCCACTAAAGTTTGAATGAATCACTCCCTCACATAAAAAATAGATAAAAACAGCAAAACAATGATAGATTGGGCATTTGCATGTCTGTCTTTACTTTGCCAGCCTGCCTCTCGCCTCTCTTTCCGTACTTTAATTTTTTTTTTTTTCCTCTGGCAATGAACCTTTTTTGTGCCACTATCCAATTTCTCATCTACTAAATATAAAAGACTACCCCCGGTAGGGGAAATTTGCAGGCCAGTCCCCTTACTTTAATTAGGTACGTGATCCATCTAAGATTAAGAGAAGATTATATTATAGCTGAATTTCTAGCCTTTTTTGGGTTCCCGGGGGGTGGGGGGAGGGGGGGGAAGAAGTGTCGAAAGGGAGTTAGGGATAAAATAGAAAAGGAGAGAAAACAAAAGGGAATCACAAGCTTCACTGACTGTCGCACACACTCACGAGTTTTGTTAACAGACCCAGAAAAGATTCCTGCAACAACACACCATGCACTTTTGCCATACGTGTGGCATCAACGTCTACTTTTAGATCTGTGCACGTCCTTTCCTCTTATTCAAGAACCCCATTAAAAGATTATGCAGCACAGAGAGAGTTGCAGCATCTATCACATGGGTGTGTTGGTGGTGTGTGAGAGAGAGACCCTACACACCCTGGCATTAATTATAGTTAATATTTTAAGGAGGAAGGTGGACCCACCGTGAATGTGTCAGTTCCCCCATGTGAGATCACTGCGACACACTGGGTTCTGTGGGGCCCATTTCCTCCCTGAATGGCACAATGAAAGGCCTGTTCGGTTGACCCCGCCACCCACATACATTTGCATATGTTATCATGTCACTCACACCTAAAGATATCATATATGGGCAAAATAATAATAAAAAGAAACTTTTCTAAATTTAAAGGCAACACACCCACCCAAGAGAGACAGGATACAGAGAGAGAGAGAGAGAGAGAGAGAGAGAGACAGACAGACACAGAGAGCTCAGCCCTTTCTTAAAATTGAGAAACTGATTTCTTTCTTTTTGGTTGCTGATCTTTCACTAGTTCCGTCTTTCTGATCCACATGAGTAGTTGAACACAAACTGTTGTATAATAAACAGCTACAGTAAACATCAAACATTAATCAACCTTACAAATTTGTACCTGAAAACTCAGCTGACTGGACTAAAACTCTAATCATCTCTGCCTCTCCCATCATCCTCTCCTCCCCTTCAAATCTATCCCTCCTTTTCATTTCCAAATTACCATTTATGGGATGAAAAATCTGCCCTTGTAGTCACTTCTTGCCTTTTTGGCCACTCCCCGGTTCCTTGAATTCTCGGGTTCTTCTTGCTGTACAAAGATTTGATCTCTCTTGTACCCTAACAACACAAACTAATAGAAGACTGTTGCTAATTATGGACTCTGCCACCCTCCCAAGGGAGGGGACGTAGTAAAAACTTGAAAATGGGAAGAAGAGGAGATTTGCAGCTCTGTGAGTTTTAAAATACTACACATAGACTGTAAAATTCTCCTGGTGGTCCAAATTGCAACTAGAAAAAACATGTGAAAATAGCACAAACAAAGGAGATTGGGGTATCCCACTTCATTTAGTCATTTTTTACGTATGCATTTTTGTATGGTATCCAGTAGTATACTATGGATAATTGAGGTAGTGGTGGTGGTGATGGTAGTGGTACTAATTCTCTACAGATCTGCTCTTGATAAAGGTTTGTTTGGTTATTGTTGTTAACCTTCCTGCAATTGTTCAGACAGCAGAAAAGAAACAACCATGCTCAGTGAAAAGTGGCCACTCAAAAAGCCTAACAATACAAGGCAGATCAAAGGAAAAATTACCTCAGTCAAGGAAGAGCTAGCTATATACCCACCGGGCACGTCGGCCCTCCAGCACCGGCATACATTCCTATGGCTCCATGACCAGAGGAAAATCTGAGAAGTTTGGAGGACAAATTACTGTCCTTGCTCTCTAAAAGCATATTAATTCTGATCTGTTCTTTTCAGCATGTAACCTTTAGATTATGCAATCTTGGGATAAAATCATACCTAGGAATCTGGCAGTTGAAAGATTTGAAAGATGCCATGTCCATGGCAGAGGTGCCCGGGATTAAGGGCAAAGAAACCGGGTTATTGCTGCTAGGAGGAGAAGATGAAGCCGAACCTGCACCGTCCTTTTCAGCCTCGCCGACTACACTGGTAAAGGAAGAGAAATACTCTGTGGAGGCTTTGGTAGAAGATGCGAAGGGACTGTCAGGAAGGTTATGCTCCAAACTGCATCATTTTACAAAAGTTTCTCTGAATTGGTCATGGTAAGAAAATGCACTAAAGCAGTGTTTAGAAACTCAAACAAGCACGCAATTTGCTCAAGAAAAGTCAATTCATTTGTCAGAAGCAGAAGCGTATTTGTTTTCCACACATACCTTTCAGCCAAGCCTCCATCTTCACGGTGGGAGTTTTCCTTGTCATTCCCATTGCTCTTCTCACTTCCAGTCAAATCTTTCCCAGCAGAGACAATCACAGACTGGTAGTTCAAGGGCTGACTGTCGGATAAGCCAGGGCTAGAGCCATTCTCTGCATCAAATAAAGAAAGGAACCTAATATGAGTGCTGCATTTGCCAAACGAAATCAACTGGGCAAAAATTGAATGAACAATGCCTAAGATGAACAGGTATACCTTCCATGACGCCCAGGCTACGAACCGAAGGAATGTTAAGGAACGTTGGATTGTTGAACAAAGTGGGCGACTGAGTAGGAGATGGAATGGGTGAGCCAGTTGAGAGAGCCCTCTGATGATGATGCTTCTTGACATCCAGAAGCTGCAGATTCATCAACCGTTGACTCTGGAGTTCAAGGGCTTGTTGGAGATCAGCTTGCTCCTCGAATCTCCTCCTCCACAGCAGGTCCTGAGAATTGTAAAACGTCCTCGCTCCTGCATTACAGATTAAAAAAAAGGGAAGTTAAGAACAGCCCAAGACTCGTCTCACAATATAAAAAATCCCACTCATGTTAAAATTCTAACCGAGGTTGAGGTCAAACGGTCCCGCCCTCGAATCCAACCCGGTCGGAGTTCCACAAGGCGAAAAATCACCCCTTTCCACCAGCTGGGACTGCTTCCTGTAAAAACACCACAAAAGACTAAAACTTGAGCTCATTTCCTCTCATCAACTCAAGCAAACAATGGACAGGCAAATGTCAAAAGAACCAAACAGGAAGAGTGAGACAACGTGCCTGAACTTGTCTGGCACTTTCCCCTTCTCTTTGTAAGGCTTGACAAGAACCCTAGCATCACAAACAAAATGAGGGTTCCCTTTGGCCAAAATGAGCTTCACCGTTTCTGGGTAAACAAATGTAACAAAGCCAAACATCCTCTTCTGCTGGTAAGGAATTCTCACATCTTGCACCGGCCCAAAGTTGCTTCGTACAACAGCCATATAAGACAATTGAACAGTCAAAACAAAGTTCTTGATCTGAAAAAGATCAGAAACCGGAAAAAGAAAAACCTCCAAATGAACTTGCTAGAGAAAAACATTACTCACCTGAAATAGTTGGAAACATCTTCCTCCTTGAAAGTACTGTCAGCTGGGAAAGTCAAGTAAATCTGCCTAGAAGCTGGGTTCACACAACCATTCACTGAAAAATCACTCCTTTCAAGCCTTGATCTGCCATACTTGTAGAATTCTTCACCCATCATCAGTGCAGCAGCAGCAGCCCTGCCCACATATGTTCCTCAACATATCATATCATACAAATGATCATGAAAGAGACTTTGTGGATACATATGTTACGTCCCTTTAGTGACATGCATAGCGTACCTATGAGCATCATTTTGTTGGTGATGGAGAAGTAAATTCATGGACTTGGGAGAGTAAGGGAAAGTTGCAGAACCTATGAGCTGAGAAGCAGCAGCTAGTCTCTGCTGCTGAGCAGATTTGGACCTCAGAACAGCTTCATGGCACTGACCCATCATGTCCACCTTACTCGGGGAGCCGACAACCGCGGACGCACTGCCGTCCGGGCTGCCGACCACAGAAGCGGTATCACAAAGTCCACTACTGTGCAAGAACCTGCAGCTGATCCCATTCTTGCAGTACCCCCTTGCATAGTACAAGCATGGCCTCCACCCAGCTCCACAAGATGGGTCTTCTGAGGACCCCGAGCACACATCGCTGACCGAGCAGCTCCTCCGGTGCACCGAAGCGCCCCAGCCCGCGGCCGCTCCGCCGTACACGGCGGTGGGGCTGGACAGCAAGTCCTGCTGGGGGCAGAACATATCAGGGTTGCTGGTGGGTCCAAGGGGTGGGGAGTTATCGTTGAGGAAGGAGAGCTGGTTTTGGAGCTGAAGCTCATCAATCATGGTGTCACTGCCTCCATTTCCATACAAACAAGAGGAAGAATTGATCAAATCATCTCCACTCGACAGATCAGAGAAAGCACCACCACCACCACCACCCCAAGAAGATGGGCTGTGGATGTTCGTGAGAGAAGATGGCGAAAAGTTGCTTCCTTTAGGCCTGGAGGAGATGGAGATGGGGTTGGTGGACATGAAAGGAGAGGGAGAAGAAGGTGTGGAGGGCGTTGAGGGAGAGTTTGACGGAAGGCCCATGTCCTTCCTTGCCTTAAGGATCACTGAGTGAAGAAGAGTCTCTGGTCCAAGAGCCAGCCTGATCATTTCCTTCTCACCATGATCTTGGATGAGGAGGAGACCCATGATCTTGGAGGCATTCTCAGGGTCTAAACTTTGGATTCTTGAGAAGACAATCCTTGTGGCTTCATATGCGTCCATGGAAATGAATGGAGTGAAGTGAGTGTTCCTGTTTGGTGGCTGGCTGGCTATGTGGCTTTCACCTTTTCACACCGACCCTCTTGAAACCTGGTTCGCTGGCGATGATCTTTTGAGTTTAGCGTGCCTGCGAGAGAGCCGCTCTCTCTCTCTCTCTCTCTCTCTCTCTCTCTCTCGGTAAGTAAAACTTCTTTCTCAACCACAAACCCCACCTACTACCAACTCAGCTTGTGAAGCTGTGTGATGAGTTCTTTTGAGTATTCCAGCATCCATCTTTCTCATAATCCTGCAAAAACCAAGAAAAGAAGGGAGAAAAAAAGGCAAACAAAAGAAAAAGGAGGCGTTAAAAGGAGTGCTAGAAAGAGCTATTCTCGTGTGTGTGGGGGGTTGGAACTTGAAAGCAGGCGAGGAGGAAAAATGAGAGTAAACAATATTAGAATATACAAGACAGAGTTTACTTTTCAGTATACTTTGTTAAAAAGAGAGAAAATAGGACATGTTGGTTGTGCTGAATTTCTTCATAAAGAAACCAGGAGGGGCTAAAAGTAGCAGCAATCAATCATATGAAGAAATAACGATAAATAACACTTAAACATACCTTTCTTTGCCAATATTTTTTGTTTCTTTCTTTCAAAATTTCTCTCTGGTTCTTACCAGAACTGAAATTCAAAAACAAAAGCTCTGTGCATGATTGAAGTCTGTAGCAGTAACTGACTGCTCTTGTGGCTTACCATCAAAATCTGGTCTTTCTTCTTTCGCTTCTGACGAGAAGATCAGGCTCTCTCCTTCTTTAATGCGCTCTCTCTCTCTCTCCTTCTTCTACACCGGTCAAAATTCAAACTTTATAGCTGCAAAAAGCAAAACCGCAAAGCCCTTGTTTCTAGGCTGGTTTCATCCATGGCAGAAACCAAAAACAACCCTATCAGCTCAAATTTGCTCACTGTGGTTTCTTTGGAAACTGAGGCCGGGTTGGTGGCAGTCAAGCTGAAAAGGAAAAGAAAGATCAGCTCTCTCTCTCTCCCTCGCTACCCACCTAGAGTTCTCTACCGTCTCTCTCTTTCTCTCACTAGTCACTCTCCCTGTCTCTCACCTTTGAAAACAATAAAAATAAAGACTGGTAGGAGAGGAGGAGTCACCCTCTGTGGCAGGGAGTGAAGTGATAGAGAGAGAGAGAGAGAGAGAAAGTATGCGGAGAGTTGAGTGATTGAAGATCGAAGTGGATCCAGATCTGTGCTTCAAATAGTGCACGTTCTCTCTTGTGCTCACTCATACCGTCAATGACCAAGAAAACTCTTTTTGCTAAATCTTTTGATTCGTCTTCATATAGTAAGCTTAATCACTAATGAAATCTGAAGTGACCCGATGAAAGAACAAACCCACTTGCAATTCCTGTACCGTGAACGAATTACTGCCCCGGACAAACTTTAGTTTTGAATTTGATTGACCCCATGAGTTGTCGCACATTCAAATTATTGTTTAGCTTTCATCTGATGTGCCGCAAAACTTGCTCAACCACTCGCCTGATAAACAAATGATTTTGCGTGTTTGTTCTTGTTATGTTTGTTTCTTGAATTTAAAACATAGTTAAAGCTCTTTTATATAGTGCTTGAGGGGGCGCTATGATAATATTAAGTTGAAATATACACCCAAAAAATCTGGGTTTTGTTTAAACTTCTTGTCATGTGCTTGGCATCCTAATCCTAGAGAAGAAAAGGAGAAGAAGCTTATCAGAAATCAAGATCACAGGCTGATTGAAACATGATGGAAAGAAATGGGGCCCATCTCCCTAAAACCTTTAATGTCTAGTAATTGGAGAGTGAGTCACTTGATGCTTAGTTTTGTGTTTTGGTTTGATTGAGGCATTATGGATGTTGTGGGGGAGCGTCAATTCTCTCTCTCTATCTCTCTCTCTTCCTCTCAAAAAGGTGTTTTCTTTTTTGATCTCCTCCATCCTCTTTTCTATATTTTGCTTCTATTTTTTCACCATATTCCATGAACATCATTAGGGATCGACTTTTTGCCATGTCCCACCACCACATGTATGCTCCCTCTTCTTTGAGCTCAATGGGGCTGGTTCTCCATTGCCTTAAATAATTGAAATTATGGTGATTGATGATCATCATGACGATGGAAGTTTTATAATCCATGATTTGATCTGCGAATGTGTGGGGGAGAGGAGTAGAAGGTGGACCCCCATGCTATAAAACAATAATCACGAAAGTAAACGTATAATGTTTTTGGGGATTTGTATCCGGTCCATGTGTTCCTTGTAGTCTTCCTCCTCCTTCAAGAGTTCAAATATTTGTATAGAGTTAGACCAGATATGCTTCCTCTCTCTCTCTCTCTCTCTCTCTCTCTCCAGAAAAAGCTCAGAGAGAGAAGCATAATAATTGACAGCACAAGGTTCAATTACTTTTTCTCCCCTTTTGCAATATTCATTTCTTTTCCTTGGAGACATGTACAAAAGTTGGAAATTGAGGAAGGGGTGGGAAAAATAACAGACGAAAAGGGAGAGAGAAAGAGAGTAGTGCTGGCTGTGATTTTTCCCCTCGCATTCATGAGTGAAGGAGGAAAAATGGGACTTGAAAAGTGAAGCTTTTTCCACATGGTGGGCACAACTTCCCCTTTTAGCAGACGGGCAAAACTAGCAACACAGCTAGAGGGAGGTAATCCAAGTTATCGTAAATGTAATAGAAAGAAATGTCTAATCAGAAGGTAATTTTCATGATTGGTTTTTATGCATGACAAGGTAAACTCTATATGATTTCCAATGTTATGATCTTTGTGACTTTAATGCAATTACAGATGTGGTTCAAGATTTTACAAGGCAATAATGTGCACTCCACATGAATATGATTTAGAAAAGGCAAACCGAAAGATTATTTTTCTCAGCGCCATTTTTCTTTTGATAGTATGTGAAAATACTTCTTCTCTGATTATGAAATGTTGTTCGTATTTGTCTAGGCTCAACCAACCTTGAGGAGAAAATGCATGATGAGGCAAACTCAATATGATTTCCAATGTTATATCTTTGTGACTTCAATGCAATTACAGATGTGGTTCAAGATTTTACGAGGTAATAATGTGTATTCCAAATGAAGATGATTTAGAAAAGGCAAACCGAAAGACTATTTTTCTCGGCCCCATTTTTCTTTTAATAACATGCAAAAAATATTCCAAGTATCCTGACCATTCTTGTCATGTTTTTATGATCCTAAAATAAAGAGCATCCATGACTTAAAGAAATAACTAGGGTTAAAAACAAAAAAAAAATATTATGAGTATATATTATTCCAACTTTTTATCACTTACTTGTGATGTAGCTTAAATCACACGGACTTATTATACTATGCCATTGCCATCCTTAACCTACCAAGTGTGTTGTGTTGTGTACAATTTGGGTGGCCAGGAGTGTTAGTTGAAAACGAAATGATCGTCGTTTGCCACACTAGCTCCAACCTATGCACAAAAACGCAAAAGGTACGTCGCCTTTGTAACCACGGACCATGAACACGAACCCAATGATGTTATTCATGTTCTCAAAACTAAAAGTCTCTAGTTCGGTAAATAAATGTGACTTCTCAATGATAAAACAATCCACTCATTTAGGCCTTCTCGAGAGGCCTTAAAAGCAAAAAATCATGTTGACTATCTCACAAACATAGATGAAGCATCTTTTTCCTTCAATTCAAAAATTACCAAATACTTGTGCCGTGAATTTGAATGGCTGTAATCATTTATGTAAATATAGGAGAAATAAAAAGTAAGAGCCGCTAGACATTGATATTTCCTGTACGAGTATCGCAACATGATTACCATGTAGAACCATGCTATACGCAACTTGTCGGAGATGATATGTACGATGATAAGAGCTACAGATGAGGGATTTGCCATAACGCTGAAGAGTGATTGCATATGCCAGCATGGTGTATATTGCCATGCAGTGGCCAACAAAAGAGAAGTGTGTATATATGAGGAAGGCAATGAGAGTGGGCTTCGATCCTTCACCTCTCGATTCTAATGAACTCTTCATTTAGTTGGTATTGACTCACATACTATTCTAGGCAGTACTATCAAGAATTCACATTAAAAAGCGCAAGCAAATACAAGATGGCCTTACTTCGTGCAAGAGACGTTGGGATGATTGGCGAGAGAGAGAGAGAGAGAGAGATTGATTAGATAGAGAAGAGGAAGCAATAATCTACGTTAGTTGAGTTGTCCAAGGGGGAAGAGGGCCATCGGCAGTCCTTCGGACAATAAAAGAGCAGCAGTTCATGTTCCCCAGGGAAACAACTTCGTGAAAAGATGGGCATTTCTGCACCAGTTTTGCATGCACTCTTAATTTGACACGAACCGCATCATTAGACCAAGATATTGTCCGTACCCTAATCACCCAATCGAATCCCTCTTTGATCGGTGGCTTATTTTTTTCTTTTTTTCCTTCCTCCATTTGAAAATCTTGATTAACCTCTCCCTTTCACTCCCTACTACTTCTAGTCCCTCGTATTAAGAACGGGCAAATCATTCATGCAGTTACCCTCCATTTGCAGGAGCTAATTTTCCATGGTGCTCCTTTAAAAGGCGTCGTCTCGACATCAAAGACCATTTTAAAATTCATTTCTGATATCTGCTTTGAGCTAACTTGAGTCCCTCTTGAACAGCAAGGGCCTCTACACGGTGAACAAATTCTGCTTTAACCTTTCTACTACCGCCATCAATAAGCTTCCAACCTCATTCCCGATGACGACGCCAATGGCTTCGGATTGACCCATTGGCCCTCAGTCGGTATCCTCTCCATTCTAACAACGTCTTGAGGTCTTCGACCCATGAAGTTCCTGCATAGTTTTCTTACATCTCATGACAGTTGCCCTTGGATCAGGCTTTTTCTTCATTGTGTCCCTTCCAAACATAACAACAAACAAAAGCAATCCCATTCCATAACTTGGCTGAATTACTGTCAACTCACAGCCCCAATACACCATCTTATGCACACTCAACCCCAATCACGATCTAATAGCATAAGCTCCCCATCCTCTTCAAAGGTATAAAGAGGACATTGAGCATGCTCAACCGTTCTTCTTCGATAAACATTCTTCTACATGGTCTAGCTCGTGTCAGCAGCTTCCAAGCTCATCTGTGAGTCCTCTAGGAAGAGGTGGCTTCTACTCATCCCATAGAGCATCCTCTTCATGTATAAAAATGATATCTGACCCAACCATGCACTAAAAATAGATTTTATATATCCGGTTAACGATTGATAGGATCAGAAGAGAGTGGTCACTGAAAAGACTAAGGTAGAAAAGAGAATTTCTGTATATTTTTGTGTGTCAAATACTGATGATACATGAGCCTATTTATAGGCTATTCAAGAAAACTATCTAAAGCAACAAAATATTACAATATCAAATAGAATATCAAATAGAATCAATCAAGGAAGATTGATATCTCTAATATATATCTCTAACATCCCTCCTCAAACTCAAGGTGACATAGAAGAGGTCAACTGGAGTTTGGAAAAGAGATCTTGAAAACGCCTGGGTGGATGTGCCTTAGTGAAAACGTCTGCCGTCTGATCAACCGATGTAATGGGAACAAGATGAACAAGACCTCGATGCACGTGAGAGCGTATGAAATGACAATCTATTTCAATATGCTTGGTACGCTCATGGAAAACATCATTATGTGCTATTTAGATAGCACTCCGGTTATCACAATAAATGGTCGTTCCACCATTTTGACGGATCCCCATGTCTTCCAATAACCACCGCAACCATAGTAATTCTGATGTTGTATCAGCAAGAGCACGATATTCTGCTTCAGTACTTGATCGTGCGATGGTAGTCTGTTTCTTGCTGCGCCAGGAAATAAGAGACTTTCCTAAGAAGAAGCAGTAGCCTGTAGTAGATCTACGATTAAGAGGATCGCCAGCCCAATCAGCATCAGAATAAGCTTTCAACTCTAAGCTTGAGTTAGCAGAAAAGTGAAGACCATGAAATAAGGTACCCTTAACATAGCGAAGAATTCGAAGAACAGCAGCAAAGTGAGTCGCTCGTGGCGCGGTCATATATTGACTTACGATATGAACAGCATAAGTAATATCAGGACGGGTAACAGTGAGATATACAAGACTACCAACCAGCTGTCGATAAAGCGTAGGATTTGGAAGAGGAGTGCCATCTTTGGCATCAAATTTGGTATTAGTCTCAATGGGGGTTATAGCAGTTTTGTCATCGGTAAGTCCAGCTCGAGAAAGGAGATCAATGGCATATTTTGCTAGAGAAAGATAATAACCAGAGGAATCTGACGTAACCTCCAGACCTAGAAAGTAACTGAGCCGTCCGAGATCCTTCATTTCAAAATGTTGACTCAAATACTGCTGAAGTTTCAGAATACCATTATGATCATCGCCAGTAATAACCATGTCATCAACATATAATAATAGCAAAATATACCCATGAGATGTTTGTTGAACAAAGAGTGCACTGTCATAGGGACTGGATGTAAAGCCAAGACGTTCCATGGTGGAACTAAACTTAGAATACCATGCACGAGAAGCCTGCTTCAGTCCATATAATGCACGGCGTAGACGACACACTTTATTAGGAGTGTGAGTATATCCAGGAAGAGGCTCCATATAGACTTCTTCAGCGAGATCACCATTGAGAAATGCATTTTTAACATCCATCCGAAACAGAGGCCAACGCTTAATAGCAGCAACAGCAAGGAGGCTGCGAACAGAAGTAAGACGTGCAACTGGAGCAAACGTCTCATCATAGTCAATGCCATATTCCCGAGTGAAACCTTTTGCTACAAGTCTAGCTTTGTAGCGTTCAACTGTACCATCTGCTTTGGTTTTGATCTTGTACACCCATTTACAACCTATAGCAGACTTTTCAGGAGGCAAATCAACCAAATCCCAAGTACGAGATTTTTCCAATGCTTGCAACTCATCCACCATTGCTTGTTGCCAAAGAGGATTAGTACGAGCTTCTCTATGTGTGTGAGGCTCTTGAAAAGAAGCAATTGTGGAATAACAGTGAAAATCACGAAGTCGAATAGAAGGTTGACTTACACGAGTGGAATGACGAACAGGAGAAGAAGAATCCGCGGATGGCACAGACATGTCAGGATCTGCCGAAATGGGATTTCCAGAAATACCTGCATCAAGATTAGGAGAGGGCAAGTCTAAAGAGGAAGAATCGATTGTATCATCTTCTGGAAAAAGATCTACAGAAGGATTGGTGAAGAAATGGACAATTGGAACAGTAGGGGAGGATTCAAATGGACGAAGAGACGAAAACATCTTATGTTCCCAAAATGTAACGTGACGAGACACACGAAGACGATTAGAGATAGGATCCCAACATCTATACCCTTTATGCTCAATGCCATATCCAAGGAAGCAACATAGATGAGCACAAGGTTCTAACTTCGTGCGTTCATTAGGAAGAAGATGTACGAAACAAGCACTACCAAAAACTCGAAGTAGACTGTAATTGGGAACACTATCATACAATCGCTCGTAAGGAGTAATGTTACCTATAACAGGTGACGGAATACGATTGATAGTATATACAGCAGTATGACAGGCCTCTCTCCAAAACTGTTCTGGACAAGATGCTGAGATTAAAAGAGTTCGTATGATATCTAAGATATGCCTGTGTTTACGCTCTGCTCGACCATTTTGTTGAGAAGTTCCTGGACAAGAACGGTGAATGACAGTACCATTCTGAGAAAGAATTCTAAGGAACTCTCTATCCTATATTCCATGGCATTATCAGTACGAAAAACTTTAATATCTCGAGAAAATTGTGTTTTGATCATGGCAGCAAAGTTACTGTAGATATGAGTAAGTTCAGATCGATTTTTCATAAGATATAGCCATGTAAAACGAGAATAATCATCCACAAAAATCACAAAGTAACGAAATCCACCCATAGTGGGAGTAGGGGATGGTCCCCAAATATCCGAATGAATGAGATCAAATGGAGCATAAGAGACAGAGTCACTAATATTAAATGGTAAGGCATGATGTTTTCCCAATTTACAAGGCAAACAATCAAAAGTTTTATTGTCAACGGAACCTAAATGACCATTTAAAATCAAGGGACTTAATCTAGAATAAGAAAGATGACCCAAACGAGAATGCCAAGTTTCAGATGAAACTGTGGCAGCACAACTAATGAAGGAATTGGGAAGCTTTAACGAAACAAGTTCAAACAAGTGACCCACTTTACGGCCTGTCCCAACTATCTGTCCCGTCCGTGGATCCTGAACATGACAACCATTTGAAGAAAAATTAATTTCAAAACCAAGTTCACATAGCTGTCCCACAGATATCAAGTTTAATGAAAGTTTGGGAACCATAAATGTATCGGGCAAGGATAATGTGGACGTCAAAATGTTCCCTGTATGACTCACTAGCATCTTAGAGTTATCAGCGGTATGAATAATAGGTGCTTGTGAAGTGTATGATTTTGACTTGAATAAATGGGAGTTGGAGGTCATGTGATTACAGCAGGCAGAATCAAAGAACCACGAATTAGAAGTACCTGGATTAACCGACAGAGCAGAGGAGTTAGGTACAGAGGAGCTAGAAGTACTAGATTCTTGAATAATGGAACAGACTGTGGATCGAAGATCATCTAAAGATAGAGTAATTAATGAACGGTTGGAAGAATCTTCAATGGTAGCAGCAGTAGTGGATGAGTGCACATGTGGACCTCTGAACCGAGATCGGTTGTTTGTTCCCATAGGTTGCTTAGGTTGCAGCTGATAACAATTGGATGCACGATGACCAGATCGACGGCAGTGCGTACAGTAAGGTTTTCGCCATGAGGAAGAACCAGAAGTGGCAAATACTGCATCTGTAGGAGTGGAGACTGATAGAGTAGCACGTTGTGCTTTTAAAGTAGCTAGGCGAGTTTCTTCCGTCAACAGTTCTAAGACAACTGCCTCAAGACGAGATAAAGGATCTCGATGCAAAAGTGAAGCTCGCACAGGTTCAAACTCATCATTAAGTGCCATCAGAAATTGCGTTACGCGCATTTGATTGCGATATTCAACAAACATGCGGGCATCAGTAGTTGACTCCCACTTAGGCTCAGATAAGGCTAACTGATCCCATATAGCATGCATCGAAGATAAAAATTCATTAATAGATTGACCTGTCTCTTGATGCATGCGATGTAAATTCCCTAATAGTTGATATTGATGAGCAATATCTGACGTGGAATAACGACCGGCAAGAAGATCCCAAGCTTCCTTTGCTGTATCTAGTCGACCAAATTGAAGTTTGATAGATGGAACTGAAGTGTTTCGAATCCACGTGAGTATCTGATGATTCCTACTATGCCACTCTTTTAATCGTTCAGCAAATTTATCATCAGCCTCTCCAATAGCCTGAATAGGCTCGCGAATACCTCCAGTGACGTAACGCCAAAGTTTACGTCCTTTTAAAAAACTTGACATTTCTTGAGCCCATAAAATATAGTTTGATCCATTCAAGATGGTTTGAATGGGTACCGAGACTTCTAACTTTTCCATGATATTAGAATGAACCCAATATAATGAATTCTGAGAAAACTGATATTTCCAAGGCTGATATTGACAAAATAAGGCCAAAAATGGATTCAGAACGTCGAAATACCTCAGGAACCGGTCTGAAAATGCCAAGAACCGGTCCAAAAGAGATAGAACCGGTTAGAAAATAGATAGACCGATCTGGTCAACGCAGGTCAACGGTTGGTCAACGATATGATGACGTGGCAGATGACTCAGCGTGGATATCACACGTGGCAGATGACTTGGCGGTGACGTGTCGCTGACGTCATAGGATGACGTGACTGGATCGGACCGGCGGATCCCGTGAGCCTCACTCGGCGCGTGGATCTCACGTGCAGAGGACCTCGGTGGCGCATGAGAGCGCGTGCAAAGCTTTCCGGTGACGTTCGTTGCTGTTCTGGACTCGTCGGAGGATGGAGAACCTGTATGTGGTGTTTGTTTTGGATTATATCCAACTATTGATGTCGGAAAAAAAGGCTTACAGTAACGTGACGTGGTGGTGGGTGGCGGAAGTTTCCCGAGTCTTCTTGTGACGAAAATTGAAGGGTCTGACTTATTTTGTGGCAGCGATCAAGATGACAATTCGGCGTCCGTCCGGCGGAGAATGGATATCCTGCGCGGTTATGGCTACTAGCTTAAAAACACCGTGGCCCCTTCCTCCAAAAAAAATATATATATATATATTGGCTCTGATATCATGAAAAGACTAAGGTAGAAAAGAGAATTTCTGTATATTTCTGTGTGTCAAATACTGATGATACATGAGCCTATTTATAGGCTATTCAAGAAAACTATCTAAAGCAACAAAATATTACAATATCAAAAATAACATCAAATAGAATCAATCAAGGAAGATTGATATCTCTAATATATATCTCTAACAGTCACAATGCAATTACAAAGTCAAGAGTAAAACACCTAAGTTGGAATGAGGAAAATGAAAAACAAAGCAAGAGGTGCTAAAGAGAATGAATGAATTGGACAAAAAAAGATTGTTGTCCATTTGTGAGAGTAGACAGAACAAAACTACTCTTCCTCGCAAGGATTCTATATCTACTTTACGTTGTCAAGATTGTTTGCCATGTTACTTGAACCAGGCCATTTATTCTTTTTTGGTGGTGGCCGAAAGTCGGTCCCGATCCGGCTGGTTTTGTTTCCATTTGAGAGTTGGTCCGCTCATATATATTATAGTTCGAAATTAATTGTCCCAAAGTTTGTAATTGCGTTCATATTAATTTAAATTATATAGACTATTCCCACCTGAGTCAATCAATGGAATGTCCTAAAGTTCCCACTCCGTAATCACATCATTTTCATTTTGATGCTCTTTTTTAGCATAGCTTAGGTACATATTTGTATGATGAGAAGTGTCGTGTAATTAACACAGAGAATATGAAATTAGAGATATGATATTGTTTAAAATATTTGTATGGATGTATCTCAAAATTTAAAATTTTCAGGGTTTCATAACGAAAACTTTTCGTCATCTTTTCTTTGCCTCGAATCAAGTCGTCAAACTTGATCATCGCTTTTCTTGACGAGCTTCATACTATTAATATTCCAAAACAAATATATGAAAAGAGCTTCATATCATTCTGTGATTTGTGATGTGCTGCATAATCTTGTCATGTGTTACTGTTAACTTAACAACTGGCCCATATAGGGTTTAGTGGAGCTCACCATCAAGGTGACAATAACCCAATGTCCTTTCGTGAGGCAAGTACGCCGCCCAATTCCATCAACGATTATCTTTTAGATTACAAACTATATAATATAGCCACACTGAAGAAAAATATACACCAAGATGGTCCCGCAACTGAGTTCTAGTGTGTATGTATATACACCCAGATGTCTACCTATATTTATATTTCCCCTAAAATAATCTCTCTTCTTAGAATCGATCGTTTAAAAATTTATTTGATAAGTGATGCGATAGATTTTAAGGGAGTGTTGAATCTAGCCAGCTTATTTATATGCCTAAAAATCCTTTCTTATAGCAAGGGACACGCGAAAAGATGACACTATCGATACATATGGCTTTTGTTCATTTTTCAAGGGAGAGTGTTTAATCTCGAAAATTACTTTTTTACCCATTTTTCTCCATTCTTATATTGTAAATTCCAACTTGTAGTTTTTCAACATTTTCGATTTTCACCGACTCTTTTTCAAAGGCAATTTATTTAAGCTAGAGTAAAGTACATCGCTAATTGAAAGCCTGTAGGTCTATAAAATACCTTGCAAACCTCACGGATTGATTAAATACAAGCCTTGTGCACAACTGGCTAGTGTCTGAACTGGAGATTAGGAACGACAAGTATCCTCTTATCGATGACCATTTTTCAACCTAACATGTAAAATGTTTTGTGTTGAGGTAACGGGAGACCACATTGACTATGTACCTAGTCACATTAATTTCACATCAGGTAATTGTAGTCCTCTTCATTTTATGAAAAAGAAAAATATGGAGTTTTATACGGCGAATCGCCTGAGTTGATGGGGAATGTTCGGTATAAGAAAATGGAATGAGGTGGAAATGAAATGGCAAAAAGAATCAAATGGAATATAATGGGATTGAATTGATAAGTAGTTCAATGACAAAGGGGTTCCTATGCTTTCGACTTAAGAACCGATCGTTGTGGTCCCTATACCAACAACGGATAAAGAATCAAGACCGGAACTGTGTCCCATTCTTTCCCAGCCCGATTTCGCATGGCAATATTACACTATTGGTTTTTTTTTTCACGTATGTTCCACTGCTGTTGAAGCGATATTACGTGAGCTTCATCAGCTCCAACAAGTGATTCATGATAATTGTAAGCTTCTGCACGTCTCTACATGGCCTTCTGAAGAAGCATTTAACTTCATCCCTCCGCTTACTGGAAAAAGCAATGACCTTCCATTATGAGCTTTCCAATCAATCAAACCTTATGTCTTCCCACTACGTATTTCATTCTCGTTGTTTATTCCAATCCCTTCTTATTCCTAATCATAACGTCATAAGAAAATGGAATGAACACTTCATTTCCATTTTATTGCTCTTATTTTCAAATCAACTGACAGTCCTTTAGGGAAATCAATCAAATGCAAGCGATGATACGTCATTATGAGTTAATTACGCCCGTGCGACGTGTTATAAGTGGGGCTTCTTTTGCAAATGTTTATGGATTATGCTAATGTCATTTGTTGTTGTTAGGGAGCGTGTGTCGGGAGAATCGACTAACCTGTTCGATGCATTGCGAGCAAAATTTCCAAGATCGCACGTTGAATCACTAGCAAACGATGAACAAATCTACTTCACGTTGGTTCGAATACAATCACAGGGAAAGTATTCTTGTTCCACAGCGTTAATGCCGATTGTCTTCTCAAAGTAGATATGGAATTCTTATTGCGTCGAGAGAGAGAGTTTTGAATTTCTTATTGTCGATTCATTGGAGGAAATTATCTTAACTTCCCTTAAAAAACTCTTTTCGCACCTCTTCAAAAGGTGTCTCTTAGACACACTTTTTATTAGAGTAAATAGTGTCCCTTCGACACACACATCATGGGCGAATCGACGAAATATAACATCTCTCACTCGCACATAATAGGCTTAATGATGCTCTATTAAGAACATAAGATATTCAACATTCATCTACCTTAGAAACAATTCATACTGGCAAGAAAGCTGTGCGACCAATGAGTACACATGCACTTGGAGCTCTAATTATGCACCTGTTAGGGACAACATAATGGCTACAACCCCTAAAATAAATAAACAATTGATGTCTCACAGTGCCCCAGACATATTTTGTTACATCAGTCCAAGTATACATATCACTTAAAGGCTATACTTGACTTTTCTCAAAAAACACCATGTATTTACAATTATTTCCGACAGCCATTGAAGGCGAAATAATTGATCGACCAATAAACACATGTGATAGATGTAAAACAACAATAGTCTTCATTCGCATTCATGTCTATCTCCATTTCGGAACAACTGCTTTCCTAATCACGTCCCATAAAGCCATATCTATTTATGACCATCGGTAACATGCAAAAGTAGCAACATTGGTCTTCTACTTCAAGAACATAGTCAGAAATAACATAAGGCACAAAGTAAGGTAAATTATAAATTACCTTAAGGACTCACACGATGAATAAATAGAGATAATTATACCAATCTCCCTTATTGGTCAAATAAAGCACATGTAGTATGAATTACATGCTATAGCGGATTTCTCTTCCTTTAAGAGCGGATGCCATTTATTAGTCATATCCACTATATGAATCTTAGCTTAAACATAGTTACGTGCTTCTCACGTATTCTTGTTTAGCCCGAGTGCTGTATCAGCTTGCTTTCTACGGCGCCCAATTTAGTATTCGCATCCGGCTACCTTCAAGCATACATGATTGTGGGACTATCATGTTCGGTCTTATCACATACGAATAACAGACCTCATCTTGATTTCGATCAATGCAACATTAAATCGTTTTATGTACTAAACTGCTCTTCCAGCATTTATAGTACATATCGTCTCATCTTAACCCGCTTACTATAGCGTTTAAGGTAATTGCTCATGTGAGTGAGCCAATCATTGCCTTGTGGCATACCTTTCAGCAATATATTTGTATTTGTGCTAGTCTTATAACATTGTACTAATTGGTAAATTATCAATTCATTTACAAACAAGTACAATACATATACACGTATAATCTAGTGATCCTCAACAATATTACATATCATAATCACATTTTACGTAATCCTAGAGACATCCTATGGGTCAAGAACACGTATCTTAGAACAGTCTTCATAAATGGATCAGTAACCATCCTGTTGGTTGAAATATATTGCAGGACTACTTCCTTTTGCACTATTATATCTGATGAAGTTATTCTTTATGTCAATGTGCTTAATCCTACCATGGTATTTGGGATCTTTCACATAGGCAATGGTTGCTTGACTATCGCAATATATTGTCACTAGTCTTGAGACATCAGTGACAATGGCTAAATTTTCCAAGAAACGTTTTACCTATATAGCTTCTTGCACTACAGCAGAACATGCAATAAATTTTGCCTCCATCGTAGATAAAGCTATGCATGTCTGTTTTTTGCTATTCCAAGAAATTGCACCATCATTAAGCAAGAACGCATATCCGGACGTCGATTTACGTTCATCTAGGTCTCCTCCCCAATTAGCATCAGAGTATCCTAATAAGCGTAGATTACTCCATTGATAGCAAAGTCGATAGTCCATAGTGCCTTTCAAGTATCTCAGGATCCTCTTAACTGCTTTCCAGTATACTGGACTAGGATTTGATTGATATTGGCTCATTAACCCTATAGCATGACATATGTCTGGTAGAGTACACATCATAGTATACATCAAACTTCCGACAGCACTAGCGTAAGGAACAATTACCATTTCTTTCTTTTCTTCTGGAGTTTTAGGACACATTTTAGTACTCAGGCCTTCGCTTTGCATGACAGGGGTATCAATGGGATTACAATGTTGCATATTGAAGCGTTCAAGAATTTTCATTATATAAGACTCTTGTAACATAGCAAGGAGTTTCTTTGATCGATCTCTTTCAATCTTAACTCTCAATATATATGCAGCTTCTCCCATGTCATTCATTTCAAAATTAAAAGACAACCATTTTTATATGGATATAACCAAACACTCATCATTCCCAGCCAACAGAACATCGTCTACATAAAGAGATAAAATCATAAATTTATCCTCGGACCGTTTAATATACACACAGTGATCCTCTTTGATCATCGTGAATCCAAAAGAAGTTATGGCTGATGAAAATGAAAATACCATTGTTTAGATGATGGTTTAAGGCTATAAATTGAGCGATGAAGTTTGCAAACTTTACGCTCTTGACCTTCAGCAATGAAACCTATCGGTTGTTTCATATAGATTTCTTCATCTAGTTCTCCATTAAGAAATGATGTCTTTACATCCATTTGATGTAATTCTACGTCCAAATGTGCAACAATGGCTTGGATAAGGCGTATGGAGGCAAACCTTATGACTGGTGAAAAAGTTTACTCATAGTCTATACCATTTTGTTGAATATAGCCTTTCGCCACAAAGCGAGCCTTATACTTTTCAATGGATTCATCCGCCCTTCACTTAATCTTGAAAACCCATTTGTTTCCAATAGTCTTGCGATCATGTGGTAGATCAACCAAGTCCCAAAAGTGATTTATCCTCATAGACTCAATTTCGCCTTCCAAAACTTTTCTCCATTCTTCCTTGTCAGGAGATGAGAGAGTCTTTTGAATTGTTTTAAGCTCTGTATCGTCTTGTGGAGCAATCATAAATTCTTCCCCTTCAATCTCAAATCGACGATGGAGAATACTTTTACGATTACTTTTATGCAACTGAACTTCTTCAAAATTCAGTTTGCCAGACGACGCTACACTCCCACTAGGTGTTGTATATTAAGGTAAATTTGTATTTCCCTTAATAACATTAGTAGGTGTGTTATCGGGATCTTCCATCTCATGTAATTGGAAGTCATATTGATCTCACCTCTACTAGGAAAATCGTTCTCCAAGAACGTGACATCTCGTGACTCCATTTCAGTCACACTTCCGTCAGCTTGTTCACCTATGAACACATACCCTTTAAAGTATTCAGAATATCTAATAAAGATATACTTCTTCCCTCTAGGGCCTAATTTGCCATATTTATGGGAAGAATCATGAACATATGCTGCACATTCCCAAGGTCGTAGGTTACTTAAGTCTGGTTTTCTACTAGTCCACAATTCATAAGGGGTGGAAGCAACTGACTTAGAGGGTATACGATTAAATATATAGGCAGCAGTCAATAACGCATCTCCCCAATATGAGATAGGTAGATTTGCTTGCGCTATCATAGGCCTAACCGTTTCTAATAGGGTTCTATTCCTTCTTTCTGTAACCCCATTGTGTTACGGAGTACCAGAAATAGTCAATTGTCTTGCAATTCCCTTTTCATCACAAAGAACCTTGAATTGCTTAGATAGATACTCACGTCCGCGATCGGTTCTCAATGCCTTTATTGTTTTGTTCAATTAATTCTCTACCAAAGCTATAAACCGCATAAAACAATCTAATGCTTCGGACCTATTGGAGATCAAAAAAACATAACCAAAACGCGTAAAGTCATCTATAAAAGTGATGAAATATGAGGCTCCATGCCTTGCCCTCACATTTAATGGACCACAACTGTCAGAATGTATAAGTTGCAATGGAAGTTCAGCTCTAGTTCCTTTACCAAATGGTTTTCTAGTTGTTTTTCCCGCTAAACAATGTTCACATATGGATAGTTCAACATTAGTGAGTGACCCCAAAAAGCCTTCTCTTGCTAATCGTTTCATTCTTTGTAACCCAATGTGACTCAGTTTAGCATGCAAAGTACTTGCATCATTCTTCACATTACTAGGATGATGCAATTAAAGAAAAATAACCATTAACATTAACTTTATACACATTATAGTCAATGTCTAACACCATAAAACCATTCAATACATAAACAGAATCGTAATAAACTGTTCCAAACAAAATGTCAACACAATTACCATGAAAATTAAACATATAACCTAAGCTAAGAAGAACAACTACAGAGACCAAGTTTCGCCGAATATCTGGAGCATAGAGGGCATTATGTAGGAAGAGGTTTCGACCACCACGAAAGGTTAATTTATATGTGCTAATACCCTTCACTTCAACTCTTGAGTTATTTCCAACATATATCCATCTTCTTCCAGGCTGTATTCGACGATACTCCACAAATGCTTCTCGGTCTTTAACTACATGGTCTGTTGCTCCTGAGTCTACAATCCACATTGGATAAGATTCAGCAAGCATTATAGTGCTAGAAACAAAAGCATTACTCAAAGTAATAGAGTAATGTGGTACATTTTTCGACTCAATGCATTCACGAGCGAAGTGGCTCAATTTGCCACAATTGTAGCACATCATCTTGGCCTTGTTCTTCTTCCCGTTGCTCTTCTTGCGTCGAAAGGTCTTGGCTCTCTTGGGTGCCTAATCAGTCTCTTTTCCCTTGTTGTTGAATTTATGGTTCCTCTTGCGCTTAAAGCCCGACGCTTTGCCCAAACCTGATTTAACAACATAAGCATGGGTAAACGATTTTGCAGCCTCTGGGCGCTCATCTTCTAATTCCAAATGACGTGCAATATCGTCAAAAGTGACGATATTCTTATTGTGCATCATATTGATTTTGATATGTTCCCAACTGTCAGGAAGAGACCTTATAATAGCCTGAACTTGTTGTTCGTCAGTTAAGGTGTGACCTACCGACTTCAGCTCACGTATCATGTTTAACATCTCCCGAAGATGCTGCCTCATTAATAGATTTGAGCGCTTCTGGTATGTGTTAAATTTGATGGTGAGCCTCTTCAACTTAGTGGTAAACGTACCCCCAAACTTATCTTTCAAGGCAACCCACATTGCTTGAGTTTTGTCATAACTTTCAAACTCACACATGAGATCTTGCATACAACTCAGCAACGTTATGCAAGCATTGCTATTTTTCTTTTTCCAAGCTTGAAAAGCTTCTTGATCTTTTTTGTGTTGAGCAGAATTTCCATGCTTAGGTTTATCCATGGTGTGGTTGAGGGTTTCCAAAACCTCTTGCTCCTCAAGGATATATTGAACTTTTCGATACCAAATATCATAATTGTTACCGTTCAACTTCTCACCCTTATTGAGGTCAGTCACAATGGTCTTAGAGGCCGAAGCCATAATCACCATCTTCTACACATTGACATAATAAACGCAGAATCAATACTAGCACATTTTCTACACAAATACACATATTTTAATTTGTAGCAAAGACAAACTAAATTAATGATAATTCAACAAAAGACACCAAAACGAAAGTTCACGATGTTCCTAATCAATTTCTGCGTACAATTATTCTACTATCATTAACTTATTTAATTTGTGCAAATTTTAAGTTATAGGTGAGAATTTCTTCTAATTCTACCTACCTACAAACTCCCACTAGACTAGATAATTCACAAAAATATTTACAACAATGATCACATCCTTTCTAGCAATCATATAGCATGGCATGATGTAAATCAACAAATAGAACATTCATGCAACAAATATAGTCAATAGCGGAATTCATGACATAAAGATCTCCAGCCATTGTTTAATATGCTCAAAATTAGGAAATTGCAAGCACATCAAACTATATAAACATGATATCAAAGAACCATGCTCTACATAATCTTTATGTGGTCATTTACTTGTAAGCCAGCTTCTGTATTTCCAAAACCATAAGGAAATACAAGTAAAATGCAATAATACCCCAAAAATACACGCATTTAGGGTTCCGTATGCATTTTCATACCTTTAAATGCTTCAATCATATAAAATAACTATACCACAATGTAGATAATTTCAATACAAACACAACGGTACCAATCACAGCCCGATCGGACCTCCCATGCGCCCACACGCGCTGCCTAAGTGCACGACGCGTGTGGCGCACGCGCCTGCCTTATACAAGCTTTTGAGCTAGTCCAACCAATTTGACCGTTGACCGGTTCGACCAGTTAACCATCATGGGTCTCCGGGTCGGGTCAAGTCAACGTCCAGGTCGAGTCTCCAAGTCGGGTCGGGTTAGTTGCCGGTCGAGTCAAGTCGCCAGACGTCGTCTGCCGGCGAGATGACGTTAGCGTGGTGTCACCGACAATTTTGCTGGCATCATCGATGACGTCAGCACGCGCCGGTTGGCGTCGCGTGCGTGGCCGTCACGCGCTGGCAGTGCCAGTGCTTTGGGCGCGTGGCTCCTATGCGCTGCGGCTTCTGGCCGCGTGTGTTGGCACGTTCGGCGTCTTTCAGCGGTGCTCGACCCACGGTCCTACTCATCTCGATGAGTTCCTCAATTATATATATTAAAAAATAATTTTCATCGAAAATAATTTTTCGAAAATCATTCGAATAGAACGGTTGCCTGTAACGTTCAAACCCGTTCTTCATTTCAATTCATGTTCGTCAATTCATCTTGCAATTCCCGTGCAATGAACATGTAGACAGTATAAAGTTCATCATCATGATCTCCATATCAATCAGCAAGCGGAAAAAATCAACGGGAAAACAAGGCAGAGATCATAACCATGGCTTTGATACCAATGTTGGGGAGCGTGTATCGGAAGAATCGACTAACCTGTTTGATGCACTGCGAACAAAATTTTCAGGATCGCACGTTGAATCACATACAACGATGAACAAATCTACTTTACATTGGTTCGAATACAATCACAGAGAAAGTATTCTTGTTCCACGGCGTTAATGCCGATTATCTTCTCAAAGTAGATACGGAATCCTTATTGCGTCGAGAGAAAGAGTTCTAAATTTCTTGTTGTCGATTCATCGGAGAAAGTTATCTTAATTTCCCTTAAGAAACTCTTCTCACACATATTTAAAAGATGTCTTACAGACACACTTTTTATTAGAGCAAGTAGTGTCCCTTCGACACACACATTATAAGCGAACTGACGAAATATAACGGTTGTCTCCATTGTAGTAAAATAATCTAGTAAATCTCCAAAAATGATCCATTTCCTCCCCTTTCCCTCTTTGCCCTGAGTAATATGGAGGCCTAGTTATCAACAACTTGGATAAAAGTCGAGGTGTGTTTCAATGACTTCTGCACTGAGAAAATTATCCAAAAAGTCCTAAATTTATTGTACGATGATCAAATTAATCATAAACTTTTCAATTTAATCAATTTAGTTCTAAATATTTTAACGATTTGCCAATAAGACCAAATTGGTCGTCTGTTTCCCTTTGCCGATCTCTAGCCATAGGTGAAGGCATTAGAAGGACACAGGAAAAGAAGAAATTTTTTGAAAAGTTCAAAAAATTTTCAAAAATAAATTTAAACAATCGTTCATGTTAGCACCAGCCATGTCGCATAAGACAGTTGTGTCAACGTTAGCAATTTTTGACCAACATTGGTTGGAAATACTACATTGTCAAATTGTTGGAGGGACATAAGAAAAGAAGAAAAAAGAATAATTCAGATTTTTTTTTAAATTCTTTTAAAAAGGCCGTTCATGTTAACACCGTCCGTGTCATGTAGGATGGTTAACGTTCACGTCAGTGATTTCTGATCAAAATTGATTGAAAAAACTAGATTGGTAAATCATCAAAAGGTTTAGGAGTAAATTGATTTGCTTAAAAAGTTTATGACTGAATTGATTGTTGTACAACAGATTTAAGACTTATTGGACAATTATCTCTTTCTGCTTTCGGACCATAAGTCCATATATAAGTCAAGATTCAACATGGTTCATGTATAATTCGAGATTCGAATATTATTTAATGCTGGTCACTTCAGAAAATACTATATGAATATTGATAGCACAGCAAGCACAAGAATTTTTTCTATGTTTAGCAAAAGGCTAGCATAACATTTTAGGTAAGCGAGAAAGCAAAGAGTGATAAGTTCAAGCAACACATCCTTAAAAAAAAAATAATTTGTCTGCATTACAAATATAACCACTTATGATCGAAGATGGCAGGTGTAAAATTTTGTAAGATTAGTACCAACAATTTTGAAAGTCTAAGCTCTTATAATTTTATAGATCACTATTAATTATTCTAAAAAAGTTTAAAACTGTTATACGAAGAAGTCATTTGGTATTTAAATATTTCAACGCTCTCGTCACTCCTCCTCAAGTAGAGGCTAAAAGCATAAAAATTACTAATAATTGGAATAGATGGAGAGTGCAAAAAAGATTTGAATTTAGAAAATCGTATTCGCCATACAGATTTCTAATAAAATCACTATCAATTATCGTGAACTCTTAAATCTTTAAATGAAATTGGCTCTATAAGAGTAATCCTACTTTCATTTTATCAAGTATAAATGTGGAAAGTCCTTCAATTTTTTCGATCCTAGGGGCACCCATAGTTTCAAGTCCTTGTCTTTGGAAGAGTGAAGAAAGGAAAAAGGAAGGAAAAAACATGGAAGCAATCATGGTGGATAAAAAGATAAAGATGGAAAGAGAGAGAGGGGGGGATATAATTGAGCAACCACTCCTAGAAAAAGGGTAGATGCGGCACCTAAATGTGATGTAACTGGCTGCATGCGGTGGACCCTATATCTCATGTCCCTTTCTTTGGACCAAACTCCAAATAAAAAAATAAATAATTAAATTACATATTATCAATTGATCGATTAATTAACGGGCTTTGCGAATACACTTGTTAAGCAACCAATAGAACAGAAACTAATGTTTACGTTTTCTTTTTGCCTGATCGGTGTTATGAAAACTAGAACTTTTTGTTGCTAGACATTCTTATTGTAGGGCACTCGTTAAATATGATGATGATCGATGCATAATGACATAATTAACGAATAGTCTCTTTCAACTGGTGTTGGATTTACTTTCAGCACCTGTATATGGACAGTGTCTACCCTACTGTCTCCCACAATGAACACCAAACACCTGCTTCTCAATCTTTTACCATTTTCGACCACAAAAAGAAAAAGAAAATCTTGGACCAATTTTCGACCTTGCCTCTCCTAGATCATATTCCTTCCGTTTTCATCTAATAAAAGGTGGGGATAATTGTCATTATTTGCTAGACTTGAATAACGTATGAGAATTTGGAAGTTGGACATATTTTGTGGATTTCGGTTCTTTAAATTTTGAATGACACGTGATTCATTATCTCTAGCATTAAAAATTCACCTGTGATTTGGAATTTCAATGTCGATTAAGCATACGGGTGTTATGGATTTTGTTCATGACAACACAAAAATTTATCCTAATCTATCTTTTTTTCTTTTAATTTTCTTTCTACAAACTTTGGTGCTTATTAAAAGGGGAGATAGGGCGGTGAAAAATTATGTGCCTCTCTTTCTCTCAATGATAATAAATAATGTGCATGTTAAATCACCGCCCTCTAATTTCTCATATTCATGTTGGAAAATTCAGATTCTTCACATGTTCTGTTATAAAATGTAATATTTTCCACAATTATTATGTAAACGAGGGATTGTTGACCAAAATAAATAGAGAAAAAAAAGAAGGGAAAAATACCCATGTGGACTCTGGTCACAGCAGCATGTACTAAGAAAGAAAACCCTAATAATAAGTGCTGTGGCAGTGGGCAAGAACTGAATCGAATGGGTCCAGCGCACGACTGAGTCAGACGGGCAGCAGGACAAGAGCCGTGGCTTTCGTGGATGTGACCATGCACTGTCCGAATTATAATTGTTTTTGTCTCCTTACTTGCAATTTTTTAAAAAGATAACGATACAAATAATTTTTAAATTTTAATTTAAAATACAATTTAATTTATGAATTTTTAATTTATTTAATATAATTTTTGAGCTTTAGCTTAATATTCAATATGATCCCTGAACTTTTAATTTGTTTAATGTAATTATTGGACTTTCGGTACATATTCAATATAATTTCTAAACTATATGAAAATATTCAATAAACATGCACCAAAAGTTTAAGGGCGACATTAAACAAATTACAAGTTCAGGGATTACATTGTATATTGGTTAAAGTTCATGGACTAAATTACACATTAAATCAAAATTCAGAAACTGTTTATGACTTTTTTTTAAAAAAATTTGGGATTGCACAGGCTATTTTTCCAATTATCAGTGTTGTTATTAAAGTCAAATTAACAGGGGGTTCTTGTTTTTGTGCGTGACGATGGGAAAGGGACATACATAGCAGATCCGACAAGATCTTGCCGGACTAGAAATAAAAACCCATGTGTTGTTGTCAATGTCAAATGCTCCCTCCCTCTCTCTCCCACCAATTTATCGCATCCGTACTCCCCTCATGCGTGCACTTCCCCCAATCTCAACCATTTTCTCAAATATCATATGTGCAACTGATCATTAGAAATGTGTATGAAGAATCAGAATCTTGATTTAAGACAGAACAATTAGATTCTTATATGCGTAATTATATCGTTCAAATGTAGATGGGCCAACAAGAGCCTATGCAGCGCACGATGGCCCATTGGATCTGCATTGGACCTGAGCCCGCCAGTCAGGTATTGCCGGTTCGATTCGGCCCATGTAAGAGTTAAAGGTGTAGTTTCCTCCCATGTTCCATTTCTTGGACAGTACGTTCTTCAGCGCTGATGAGAAATGTGCTTCACATTTGATTTTTCAGCCTTTTGTTTGGCACAACAGTACGTTCTTGAGCGTGAGGAGGGTTGGCACTCTTCTTTGTTGATTGTCATGTGACAAATTCGTTTGCGTTGCTGTTTTTGACATGATTTACGGCCCACACAGTGCATTTCGCGCGAAAGGCCCGACTAAAAGAGGCCCATTTTTTTGCTCAAGCTGGACAGCTATGATCACAAGATTTCAATGAGAATTCACCCCTACAATTGGTCCACAAGTCACTTTTTGTGGCTTTGCTTTGCTTAAAGCTGTGAAAGTTTGAAATCCTGAGTTGAAACCGAATGCAACCAAACGAGAGTATGGACAATCTTAATAGTACAGCAAATACTCCATTGCGAAGAAGCGATAAGTTGCAAGCAAAGACAACCTGGACTGAGCACCAAGTTCTGATCTCACTCACAAGTCACAATTCCTCTTGATCACCTTGAAGCATCTCATCTGATAGCAGACCATGATCAGAAGCATTCCTAGCCTAGCTATCGATATCTCGGCACTGCCTCTTTGCTCGACAACCACCCATTAGCCTAGAACAAGCTGAAACAGAGCACCCTTTCCAGTACTGATCATACCTAACTAGCTTCAACTTCCAGCAAACTCCCAGTTTCTTACAAAAACATAAGCCAGCATCTACACTACAATAACGAGCAAACCCTCCATTTCCACTTCATCATTAACCCTGTGATATGGCGAGAGCAACTGTCATGCTATCAGTTAAATTAGAACTTCACAAGTTCGGCCTTCTTCATCAGTCATCAGAAATAGCAGTACAGTACAGCGGCTCGGGTCCATAAGGATTTTGACACTGAAACAGATCACAAACGGCATAGGGGACAACCTCCCAGTAAATCATGGAATGTTCAGCAAAGAAATCACCCTCTCCACGGATAAAAATACTAGAGCTTCTACTTGAAGGTGTATCTATCAAACCAGAGAAACAACATCCACAAGATTTAGTTCACAATCCGTTCAACAAGATCAAAATAAACTATTTTGTCATTACATTACACATGGTCATGCCTGATTTGGTATGTATTTACCTGTGTGTACATGTATTTACAGAGTCATTTCGCACTGCTGACTAACATTACAAGCAAACTGCTATTGAAGGTTGTGTAGCTATCGAAGAAGAGAAACAACATCCACAAGATTTAGTTCACAATCCGTTCAACAAGATCAAAATAAACTATTTGTCATTACATTACATGGTCATGCCTGATTTGGTGTGTATTTACCTATGTGTGTACATGTATTTATAGTCATTTCGCACTGCTGACTAACATTACAAGCAAACTGTTATTGGGCTACCCCCTGATCCGAACTAAGGAGCTACTGCGCTTAGACTACGCAAGAGAGTAAAGCATACATAAAGGTCGGCAAAACTTGGGAAAACTTACACAAGACCTGCTATTGTTTGACTTGAGAAGCAGTTGACGTGATTTTTTCGACCGTATTCAAATTGTGTCCATCAGAATTCATGCCAACATTTGCCTTGACCTGACGATCCCCAATTGCTGGCTGGCAGTTTTCTCCGGCCCGCAAGACCATAATATCATTGCTCCTGCCAACACCAGCCAGAGAGGTCGAGCCCGTGTGAGGACGAAAGCACGGTAAATCAGTCAAACACTGCAACCCGACCAGTCCGCTGCCAGACTGGACCCCACAGTCACCCTCCTTGATAGAAGTAAAATTGCAAGGCTTCTGAAAGGGGATAGCACCTAACTCATTTTCAATTTTACCTCTGAGGTCTACCAAAAGGCTTCTAAGCCTTGTGACCTCAGCTTCAAGTAATGCCTGACCCTGCAATTTTCTAACCAATTGCTGATTCAACATTTGCAATTTCTGGACTTCCTCCTCTAAGTAGGCTGTGTGAGCCTTCTTTTTCTCCCTATACTTCCTCACTGCCTCTCTATTACTTGCAGGCCTTTTCACCTTCGAGAACCGCTTTTTCCCATTGCGCTTTTCATCCTCTCCGGACGAGAACATTTGGGTGTGGGTATGGTAGCATGTGTGAGTATGAGCAGCGTCTGGACCAGGAGGATTGCAAGTGTGGGTGTGAGTGCAAGACCTAGTATTTTTCAAGAACTCGCCAAAGAAAGAGTCCACAGAGGCTGAGCTCTGGAGATTGCTCGAAGAGTCGGCATTCGGTAACGGGACATGATCCGAAACCTCCACCTCCCCATCATCCATGTCCACTCTTTAAAATGCTTCAAGAGGAGATTGTCTACAACTGCAGTGTATCTGGGCTTTGAGAAATCCTGAACCTCCACAGAACTGAACAGAATAGACCCTCAACAATTCCTGCTAAAAAGCAGAACATCTTACAGCCATAGCCATTACAGCCCAAGAATATATGCAGAGGACCAGAAAGACAGAAACAGAACGTAATCTAACGATTGCCCATTATTATTCAAGGCCAATCAAATCGTATATATCAAGAAAGGGTCGACCTTGTGCGACCCCAATCAGGTAAAGAACCCCCAGAACTCAGATAATTCGACAGATGGAAACAGAATTTTATCCGAAGTACCTAATAACTGCAGAGAAGAATCCGAGCTTCGTCAAGTGGGCGCAAAATGACTGGACACGGAAAAAGGAACCCCCTTTACACAGAATCTGTATCAAAAGCGAGAAACGCCAGTTTTGTTTGGATTGAATAGCATCAAGATTCGAGATTTATGGGAAAAAAAGGAAGATTTTTTCTCTGAGTGTGATGCTTCAATCATTCGCCACCTCAGGCTTTGACTATTAAGAGGAGATTAATTTATTAATAAGCGTTCTTTTCTTTTTTTAATTTATGATTTTTATCCTTTGAGGCCCAAAACAAAAGCGACCGCTTACTTCGTGCTTACATTGGGATCAGCCAAACCAAAACAAAATCTTACATTTACGAGGTAAAAATTATTTTAGCTTAGAAAAAAATAAGGGTAAATGATACAAATGATTCATAAACTTTAACACAATGTGTAATATGTTACATGAATTTTAAATTTGTTTAACGCGATCCATGAATTTTAGCCCAACGTACAATATCGTCCTTAAACTTTTAATTTATTCAATGTGGTTTTTGAACTTTTGGAAAATGCTTAATTTAGTCCATGAATTGTATGAAAATATTCAATATCATTCGTAAACTTGAATTAATGGAATGACATAATTGAATATTTTCAAATAGTTCAGAGACAATTTAATATATACTAAAAGTTCAGAAATCATATTAAATAAATTAAAAGTTCAGGAACGATATTGCACATTGGACTAAAAATCAAGAATCGCATTAAACAAATCAAAGTTTAGGGATCGGATTGCACATTTGAACCAAAGTTCATAGATAACTTATGTCCTTATCCTAAAGAGCAAAATTGTATGTTCTTTTTTCAACCATCAATTTAAAAAATGAGTTTATATGGGAGGAATTTGAAGCAAAAACAAAAGCCAAAGGCCTTCAAATCCACATAAACAATACATGTTCTTAGCCATTGAGTCACAATAAATCAGAAATATTTGAAGATTGACCCTTTAAATTCAGAAATATATGATGATGGCATGTGTGAATACGTCGCACTTATGTGTAAGCTTAGTTCTTCCGGTCGTGGGAGGCTTAAATTATCCAACATATTGAGAGCTGAATATTATTTCTATCTTTTTAGTTAATTTTGAAAAATACCAAAAACATATTTGGGTTTTCGCCCGAATATCAAATACTAACATCTATTTCCTAAAATTCAGATTTGCACTTTTATCTCCACTGAAATTACTTAAGTACCCTCCTTATGTAAAGCCCAAAAAAAAAAATTGGCCTGAAATCATCCCCGGCAACTCCCTTGAAGTACCTATTCAAGTTTGTCACCAGACTCCACCATGCGGCCCCACCGCTGGCGGTGCCATCAACGCCACCAGTCCTGTCGACCTGTTTGCCTGGGCAGGCAGCAGCCCATTGGCCGTGGTGGTGGAGTTGACGACGAGTGATCGGAGGCTCTGGCGGCTGGTGGCTCACGGCGGTGGAGTGGGGGTGAGTGGTCGGAGGCGGCAATGATGGAGTGTACGTGGTGCCTAAGTTAGGGGGTTTGCTGTTGGGTTTGGTAGGTCAGGTTCTGTATGTTGGGTAATGGAAAACTATGGGTAAAGGTGCTTTTGGATAGAAATTTGACAATTGTGTGAATAGATGTGCAATTTTGCAGCGGTGAGGGTGCAGGCTTGTAGTTTCAAAAATCCTAGGGATGTCAACGGCGGATTAATTTAGCCCAAGGTCTTACAGCTCAATAAGACCTTGCTGTTTATTCTTACTTTTACAATATTAAACTTCGGCAATAATCAAAGTCTAATAAAAATCTCAAGGGCACCATAGGCAAGAATAATCAAAGTCTAATAAAAATCTCAAGGGCACCATAGGCAAGAATTTGTGATAAGAGTTGAGGCTGCAGTTAGCATGGAAATTTTGTTGAGTTCAAGCAAGGTCATAGATACAATTACGCAGGTTAAACTCGAAGAGCTTTGTAGCAAATACAACTTAAACATCTTTAGGTTATTTAGTAATTAGCAGCCATTCATTTCAAATAAAACTGCCAAGACCTCCCTCTATTGATACCTAACGTGAATGATTTATTGATGGGAATACTACTTCAACCAAATCGATTTTTCTGCCGAATTCTCTATGGCAAAGTCAAAGAAAACTCAAGCCATCGATGTCATTTCGAGATATTTGTACACATGGCGTGTGGAATAATGCAATCTACCAAGCATAAAAGTTCTTCTCTGAGAAGAAAAGCCTCCCTAAAACTTGCTTGAGGTCAAGAATCCCCACCGGCTCCGGTGCTGTTTTAGTCTGCATGCGTGCATGCAATACACGACCATATGCATTTTCACCATGCAGATGGTCAGCCTATGTTTGCTTGCTGGACTAATGAGTTTCAGCCAAACATAAGGCTCGCTTGAGACAAACACTCCGTTTATTTGGCGGAAAATATTGTGTTTTTGAAAAATATTTTTCCGGAAGTAAATTTTCCTGGAAAATATTTTCCCGGAACATAATTTTTCAGTGTTCGGCAACCAATATGAAAAAGTTTCGGAAAATATTTTTTATCGGCGGTGGCGGCGGCGGCGGTGGACGAGCGACAACCGGCGAGCGGCGGCCGGCGACTAGCGGCTAGCGATCGAAGGGAGGAAAGAGGAGTTTGGCGGAAAATGATTTCCGCTTTTCAGAAGCGAAAGTCATTTTCTATAGACTTAGGCTATTTTGTAAGGGGGAGAAGGAAAATATTTTTCCACGGAAAACATTTTTCGCCCTCAGAATATCGGAAAATTCGGAAAATATTTTTTGAAAAAATATTTTTCGCTAAACGAACGGAGCCAAAATAAATTATTGACAGATGAAGCAGAAAAAGGAAAAAGTTGCAGAAAATTAGTTGTGTATATCTAGATTTTTCTTTTGGTGGGATAAGGTGGCACCTCACTAGAGCTGTCTCTAGTCAATTCTTGAGAGGACTTCAAAATTGGACGGAATAAGAACTAGACATGGAGGGATGAAACTCTTAAATAACCTCGATGGGTATATTTGAATCTAGACGGTTAATCCTTGAAAATGATAGATAATTCCAACACGGAAAAAGTTTTGCTTGAACTAATCTAGAAATACGAAAATACGGTTTTTTTTTCAAGAAGATTTTGATGTTCGATATCCATCACGTGAAAACCAAAAACATAGATGTATGAAGAAAAAAACAAAACAAAGAAAAAGCTGTTTTAGAGGAGGAAGAAGCCTTCAAGCAACCTAACATCTTCCTTTCTCTACGCTTTGCTCGAACCCTCCCAATAATTTGGAGGAGACAGATTGAAGTTCTTGCTCTCATGACTCTTCCTTCTGCAAATTGAGGGTAAAGCCGCTCTCACTCTCAGTCCCTCGCCTTGCAGTTTCGAGTTAGTTCTGGTTCTTGTTTTGGATTTGAATAAGTTGTAACTTCTTTTTCTTTCTTATGGGTCTGTATGCTGTGATCTTCGAAAGCTGCTCTATATCATGATTGGGGAAGTTCATTCATTTATCACTTGTTTTCCTCTACTTAAATCCCTTTTGAATTGCCTGGCGTATGGTGAGTGAGAAAAGAGAGTAAAGATTTGTAGATTTCTGGTGTTCATAAATCAAAACTTCCACTTAGCAAACTATTCAACGAGCTTCTTTCCTTCTCTTGTTTATTGTTTCAGTAGAAATTCTTGTTTAGCTTTGAGGATCATACCCATAGGGAGAATTGATCCATTTCCTTATCCACAGTACATAGATTCTGGATATGGAAATTCTCGCACACAATTTTGCACCATGCTGCCGTGTTGCGGACACGAGATGGAATTCGAACAATAAGGATTTGAACTCTAGGCAGGCTAAGCTTTTCGGTGGTAAAAGAAGTAGAGTTTTGCTGGTCAGGATCCATAGAAGAGTTCAGTGTGCAAGTCTGTCTGCACAGAGTCATCTTGGCCCAAGCCATTCTGGGACCAATAGTATTGTTAAATCTTCGAAAGCCCTCCAAAGTTCCACGAATGCAGACTTGAAGGTCTTCAGCGGAAGTCATAACGGGTATGTGATTGGTGGGGAAGAGGACACGAGGAGTATTTCTGAAGAAGGGGAATCCGAGGCCAACGTTTTGATTCCGGGTCTGCCTGATGCATCCAATAGTGAATGTGGAGCTCCTTTAAGCAGCTGTTTTTGGGAGTGGAAGCCAAAGCTAACTGTGCACTATGAGAAAGCGGGGTGTGAAAACGTGGGGTCTCCGCTGGTGTTGTTTCTTCCTGGTTTTGGGGTTGGTTCATTTCATTATGAGAAGCAATTAAAGGATTTAGGTCGCGATTATAGAGTATGGGCATTGGATTTTCTGGGGCAGGGCAGGTCATTACCATTTGAAGATCCTGCACCTCAGTATCAGGGTGAAAATGACCCGGAAGGGAAGGAGATTGTGTGGGGATTTGGGGAGGAAACGGAGCCGTGGGCAAGTCAGCTGGTTTACTCAATTGACTTATGGCGGGATCAAGTTCAATACTTCGTGGAAGAGGTACCTTAATTAATTTTGTCTTTACTTAGTTCATCCTCCAGAAGTATTCCATGGCACATATACTACTATATGCAAAATTTATGGAGCTGTAAAGTTCTAATGTATATTCTGCTTTTGAGCATAACTAACTTGTGTTTGGTCATGGAACTGAATGGATCAGAACTCAATGATTGAATTTCAAATTATCTGTTTTTGTTCAGGTAATTGGGGAACCGGTTTATGTTGTCGGGAATTCACTTGGAGGATTTGTCGCACTATACTTTGCAGCAAGCAACCCACACTTGGTCAAGGGTGTTACACTGCTGAATGCAACCCCCTTTTGGGGATTTCTTCCTAACCCTGTGAGATCTCCAAGACTGGCTAGGATATTTCCATGGGCTGGGACGTTTCCTTTGCCTTCCAACATTAGAAAGCTCACAGAACTCGTGTAAGTTGGTCAGCTAAATTGGTCACGTTCTCTTGTTTGCCACCAAGACTGGGAAACTTCATGGTTCTGCTTTGATTGAATTAAACAATGTCTTTTCCAAATCGGCATGTAAATAACAGATACACATAGCGTGATTTTTTTTTCTCATTTATGATTTACTCATCCAACATGGGAGAGCAAGATGGCGAAAAAACCAAAAAGATCAGAGGGCAAGTTGTAATTGTACTGTCAAGATGGAAAAGTCACAGGCAAAGTCATTTTATTCCCATTGGCTTCATGGACCATATCGATATCTTTTACGTTCCATGATCCTGACTGATTCCTACACTGTAACAGTTGGCAGAAAATAAGTGATCCAAGGAGCATAGCCGAGGTGCTCAAGCAGGTCTATGCAGATCATTCAACAAATGTCGACAAAGTCTTTTCCCGTATACTTGAAACAGCAGAACATCCAGCTGCTGCTGCCTCGTTTGCCTCTATCATGTTTGCTCCTCAGGGACAATTATCTTTCAACGAGGCTCTATCTGGGTAAAGATATAAATCCTGATTCTTAATGGTGGCATTAGCATTATACAAGTATAATATGCTTTTTTCCTGTATAATGCGTTACTCAAATGTGGTTACTTTATAGATGTCGGAAGAACAATATACCCGTCTGCCTTATGTATGGAAAAGAAGATCCATGGGTGAAGCCTGTCTGGGGCCTTCAGGTGAAAAGACAAGTACCTGAAGCTCCATATTACGAGATCAGCCCTGCAGGTCACTGCCCTCATGATGAAGTTCCTGAGGTATGGTTTAGTAAGTTTAACTAATATCATGTGCATGTCATCTCCATCCTTTAAGTAAACCTGTGGAGACAACCATCACTGACGAGTTTCTTTCATGTACTACTGCTTAGTTGCAAATGGTCGACGATAGAGATGAAGGGTTGTGTATGTATTTACTGTTTTCCACATACTTGAAAGTTGAAACTGATGAATCGCTAATCCTTTATGTAGTATATTATCAATGCTTTATATGTAGTTCCTGTCTTTCTTGCTATCAACCCTTGATAAATATTAAAATCTCCTGACCAAACTCCCCCGATGCCCACTGGCTCAGGTTGATAATCCATTATCCGGAAGACCAAATGAATTTCGGCAGCATAAGTTTAAGGGTTTAGGGTGCCTCTCCTTATGTATTTATGTTTAGACCAATTTGGAGAAACTTCAAAAAACTTCGAAATGCGAAATTGGTTATGTGGATTTGTCACTCTCATGAGATGCTAGGCTCTGGATTCCTGGGATAGCTATGGCAGGTTGTATTGCAAGTCTGCCTTGAATGCTGTCGGTTCTCATGTCGTGTCATTCTATATGCAGGTGGTAAATTATTTGTTACGAGGATGGATAAAGAACCTAGAATCACAGGGCTCAGTGGCATTACCTCTGCTCGACGACTTGGACACTATTCAGCATACCGCTGTGAAGGATTTAGAATTTGTCAGAGAAGGAACAAAAAGATCTGTCGAAGTGAGGTTCATCGGATCAACATCCTTACTCTGGAATAGGATAAGCTCTTTTATTGGATCTCGTGTTGGGAAATTATAACTGAAATCTTGATCTTAGAGCCTAGGTTGGGAGAAGAATGTAAGATTGATACTCAAAAGTGCAAATGTAGTCTATAAGTCGATATTTTCATCTGCATGTAAAGGTTTGTAATCAAGGGATTTCTCTTGTTTTAGATTAACACGATGTAACCAGTGAAAGGGAAACGTTAATGTCACAGTCATGTCTCGACACAATTGCACATTTCAGATTGGACAAATCCGTTTTCTTTGCCTGAAATATAGAATTATGATTCACTGTTAAAGACCATTGGTTGGATTACAGTTGAACTGTAGAAAAGGCTACAGAAAGAGTTTGGTCAAGCCAATCCAAAATGCTGGCCATAAAGAAAACCCAATCGATATAGCAATGGATGCAATTGATCCTATGCAGGGCAAAAGCTGCTTTGCATAGAAGAAGATCAATCAAAAAGTTGTCCTTAACTTGCAACCCAAAGAAAATAAGCCATTGTGATTGCAATACTTAAAGGAAATGTACCAATTATGATGTAGTTTAACTTTATCACAATATGTTGCATCCCAAAAGAAAATAGGAAGCATGCGTTTTAAAACTAATTACCAATAAAAACAGTGTTTCGTTGCAACGTATTTATATATGGTTTTTGAAAAGTTACTAACTCGATAACAGGGAAATTACTAACGGTATATTATTAATCTAGACATATTTATGAGATCACTAACATATCGTATGAATCGATTTTATCACTAAGTCATATCATATTAATCTTACTTATACAATTGGCATTTCAACTCACTTCAATTATGTATTTTGAAATAATCACTTGCAAAAATAAATCCATAAAAATAATTTTTATCGCTCATGAAAATATTTAGATATAAATTATTACTGATGATAATAATTTTTTCTATTCACTAATTATTTCAAGCGATACAAATGATTAATTTTTTTAAAAAAAATATATTCAAAATGCTCCTCGACCCCCCGTATCCTCAGTTCACCAAATAACGCCCCGGAAACAACGACCTCAGTAACTGTCGCCGGCCAAAGATTCGGGGCATCCAAGGTTTCAGATGTACGGCGACGGCAAGATTGGTCGGAGCTGAATGAATCTAAATCTGCCCAAGATTGATCTCAAGATGACGAGGCGTCTCTCCGGGACGTTTCGATCCATCAAGCACCCCAGCTCGATTTCTACTAAAGCCAAAGACCCTTCGAGATCATCATCATCATCTCCGTTGAAGCTCTCGCAATCTTCGCCTCCGGCGTCTGCGTCGGCGATTTCAAGAACGAGATCGGAGCCCATTTCGGGTGATTCAAGGACGTGGTGCGTCTATCTCATCCTCTCCACCAGCCCACCAATCAAGACTTACGTCGGCGTCACCACCGGTTTCCATCGCCGGTGGGTAATGCTTCGCTCCTCGATTGGATCTCTCTTTCGAGGAAAGCTCGTTTTTTTTTTTTTTGTTGCGTCGGTAGGTGGATTTGTTGGTGTTTATGTAACTGGGAGCGGAAAAAGAATGAACCTTTGAACGGTTTAGTTCATTGTCTGTGTACATGGGTAGATTGTGCCAGGTTCTTGCTGAGTTAGTTGATGACCTAGTTATGTAGCTAATGATTTCCCTTGATGTGATGTGGATTTGCTTGTAATGTGGTATTCGGAAAAAGAATAAGCATTTGAACGGTTTAGTTCGTTGTCTGGGTACATGGGTAGTTTTTCATGTGATTGTGCTAGGTTCTTGCTGAGTTGGTTGATGACCGAGTTATGTAGCTAATGAATTACCTTGATGCGATGTGGATTTGCCTGTAATGTGGTATTCTGTGGAGACATTAAAGTACTAGAAATTGTTAAACTTTTGCACAATATATGATACTAGATGCTCAGACTTAGCCTTGCAATGTATTAACCATTCGACTTGAGTGTGTATCGTATGAGGTTTCGAGTGTGCTGTGTACTCCTCTGCTTTGACTTCCCCTAACTTGGAAATGTTCTTGTGATCTTTCTTCTCCTCTGATTCCCTGTTAATTAGTATCTGAAATAGCAGGCAGATACTTGGCTTCTTATCTCTACTCTTCATTTGGGTCGTATATTTTCTTGTTGAAGGTCATGTCATACAATGCTCGAATATTTAAATCTGTATGCCTCATTGTATCTGTGGTTGATTAAATAGTGTACGGTTTTCTGTCTGCATACCTAAGTGCTTATTTATTTCGGTTGGCATGTCTTGAAGTTTGAAGCAACATAACGGGGAGCTTAACGGCGGTGCCAAGGCATCTCGAGCTGGACAGCCATGGGTCTGTGCCTGCCTTGTTCAGGGCTTCAAGGACCGAAGTGAAGGTATTTTCTGAACTTTCTTGTAAGCTGACTAGAGCATTAGCTTGAAATTCATGTCTTCCTTCCACTTCTGCAACTACAAGCTCACAACCATGTCTTCGAAAATACGCTACTCTCACCAAGTGCAACATGTAAGAAATCTAAGCAGCAGTCATTGCTCAGCATCCTGCAATGAGTCACCTTCTGCAAGTTGTGGGCGTCCTCACTTATTTTTTACCCTTTTGCATGTTTTTGGCACAAGTGTTTTGTTTCCTCATATCATGATGTGAATTATTGAGTCATGCCACTAGTTCAAACGTCCTCATGATTGCAAAGCATTGACCTGCCTCAGTATCCAATTGTTTTATGCTCTAGTTTCCTCCACATTTTATGCAGCCTGTGTTTTTGAGTCAAAATGGAAAAGTTTCTCAAGGAAACTACCTCGCCGGAGGTCAAGTGGTGATATTGAAAAGCAAGCAGAAGATATCTCTCGGTTATTGCTTCAGCGTAGACAAATGGCTTTAGATAGAGTTAAAGGTGCGCTTGACTGCAGCCTTTTGAAAATTGATTGGAAACTGAATCTTACTTGATTCCATGGGCTGTCACTTTCACCAAGGTACAAAATGTTAATATGTCCAAAGTTAAGTTACAGCCCTATAGAATGGCTAGCATGTTGTGATACATGTAAATGCTATTGGCAGATGCATGGTATGGTGGTCTTTTATTCTGTTTTACTTGTAACTTTACGATCATTCAAACTGGCGAAGGGGACTGGGTGAGATTACAGCCAAAAACATGTCCCTCACATTCACATTGTAGAGTAAAATGAATGAAGAGAAGAGTTCTTAAGGTTCCACGTGGAGGGAAAGTTAGTTGTTTTTCATTTGTTAGTGATCCCATCTTTTCCAATAATTCTGTATCTGCCCACTTGAACACTTGGTTGTACTCCTCGTTTTGAGAAATTACAGGAAACATTGTTGTTTAAGGCATATAACTAGGCATATTTGAAGCTGATTTCTTTGAACAATCTTTTGTCAATTTTTTTTCTTCTTTCATTCTACGGGCGAATTGGGAGACACCAAAATCAATTAACCTTTCTTTATGTGTTTGGCTAGGCTTCGGCCATACTCTATATTCCTGTAAATGGAAGAGAGGTGTGTGTATTCATGCTCTGGAACTTGCCATTTTCTGGTAAAGTCATGCAATCTCGCACTAATCACAAGACTGGTTGACTCATGTTGTGGGGTATGTGTGTGTCGTCATCCTGATATTTAATGTGAAAGGCACCTTTCACCTTCTGTGTGATGCACCTAACTGCTGCAGTTAGCAATCGCGCTTAGCATAATGAACAATGTTTCCGCATGTTCTAGAAGAAGAGATTGAGCTTGGTTCTTTGATGCAAAGGCTCATATTATTGGACTGGTAAGCCAGAAAAAAAGTAAGATAAAACTAAACGGTCCTCCGTTGGCCTCAGATATGATATTATGTCGCCAATCCAGGCACTTTTCGTCACCTTCAAATCCTTACTCTAGTAAATATTGAAAAGCAGTTACCTTTCGAAATCCATTTGGAAAAGAAGAGGATAGTTGTCATGAGTAGTCATTCTCAGTCATTGACCGTCAAAACTTAAATGGCCACTCTACAAGTGAAAGTGATGGAAAAGTGATGAAGCTTTTTCTCCTTTCAATGTACTGCAGAGACTAACATTAACTGATGAAATGCTGCTTTCGATAATGAACTAATGACTTTATGGGGGGCCGAAAGCAACTGGTGCATCGATTTGCTTGCCTGAGTTGTGTTTCAACCAGTGCAACTAATGATATGGATCTACAGGTTTCGCTCCTGTTAATGATGAGTCAAGGAAAAGAGGAAACTACTTTGATTTCACGTGGTGTCTCAGCCAAGGTTGTGCCTTTGAGGCACGTTGGTTGGGTGGTGCCTAATGGGTGAGCCAGCGACTACAATCATACGGCATAATTATATGTAGCTCCCTCTAGCTTTAGGCCTCTTCATGTGGGCGCAAGAATTGGATGGTTACGCTTCATCTTCTAACTTCTATGGTGACTCGCTTGAGGGGAAAAAACAAAAGAGAGAAGAATCAAGGAGGCAAAATTGTTGAACTTTGTTCATTCACCGAACTGAGTTTTTTTCACTGGCCGACTGGAATTTTAAATGAAATTAGTACCGATGAATGCATTCTCTTTTGCCTGAAAATCTATGATAAAATGCCTAAGAAGTAGCGTCATTCATTGCTGACTTCGGCAATATCCGATAGGAGCAAGATACGGGTTAGAGCGACCGAAACATCACGACCCTTTCAAAAGCTACAATTTTTTAGGATATTATATCGACTCAGATCTTGGCAAAAGGCCTTGTGCTTTTCTTTATCTCTTTGCTTTCCCCTTTTGTAGGTAGCATTGTCGTTGTGTAGCTTACAAAGGGTTCCCAAAGGAGACACAGGAGGACGATGAAGGAAACCCACAACGTTAAGAGGAAGCAATCGATCATCTTCTCAGAGCTGGACCAAAGTTATCAACCACCAGGTATATGCCAAACTGATGACACGACATAACAAAAAACGAAGGTCCTTTTGTATTGTTGCGTATAGACTTCGTAGCTACTAGGTATATAACATTAATGCATTACTGCAATAATGCCTACAGGCAGCAAGAGGACAAGTGATGCTAAAGAGGAAGTTCTCTGTCCAGACAAACGAGCCCGCCAAATTCCGGATTTTGCAATCTTACCGCCATCTCCCTTGGACAAAGGGGAAAAAGTTCAAAGAAAGTTGGAATGTGGGTAAAAAAAATAACGGGAAATGTAAATTGTTATAAAAGTTAAAGATCAAGTTGAATCGATAAAGAAACCGGGATTTTTGAATTTCAAAGAGTGTGGAGTATTGGTACAATTCATACCGGTTTCGCATGTCTAGGGTACGGATTATTGATGTACTTTCGGAAATGAATTGGTCTAAAATGAGGAGTTAGACCTATCCAGATTTATGGTTCAAGTTCTTAACATGCAAAATTATTTCAATTAGGAGTCGTCACTAATCTATTTATTGTGGATCGATTAGAAACTTAATGAGAGACCAGAGATTATGGATTCAAAGACTTGATTACATTAGATTAACCTAATGCCAAACAGCTTGAATTGATTTTAACTTATCCACTAACATGCAAGTTGATGCGCAATCAATGAAATTAACACTCACATAACAAAGCAAGCAAATTGCAAGAAAGAAATTGGACGCACCAAAACAATCAAATATTTTAGGGATTTTATTTTATCTTGAGTGCGATTTTCTAACATGCAAACTATATGACATGCATATGATATTTTTGGTATTTTTATTAAAATTCGTAATAAATAAATGTCTTAATTTAAACAAGTGATTAAGTCTAAGAGAAGAATATAATCTATTCTAAGATATATTTGGTATTTTCTTTTATGGAAACAATCAAGCAAAGGATAAGCACTCATCGCAAGATAATACTCACCAAATACGCATGCATAATCCACGAAAATCTCAAATCAAAGATTGAGATAATCTAAAAATTAACCCAAGGCACATCAATTATCCAAATATTAAGTCGAATTAATTAAAAAATGATTCGCTATCTTTATGGATCAAATTAGTAATTATATCGACTCAATCAATAGCCCTAATTGGATAATGCCTAATGTCTCAATCAAATCAAGTAGACAACAAAATCTATCCAGATAAAGCAATTAAATAATTTATATCAAATCGGATAAGATCATAATCTTATTGGAATCGAACCAGATCACGAGATGTAGATGAGGCTTGGAAGATGGCCGGCGGTGTGTGGTGCTCACCGGCTCGATTCGATGGCCTAGCTTGTAGAGACTCGCAAACGATGGTGATTGTGGGACCTGCGGCTACTAGCGGTGGATCGACTCAGTGGTGTCTCAGCCAAAGCTCGCGGTGGCACGGCGGTTCCGTGGAACCGACAAAGCAGAGTCTAAATTTGGTGAAGAAACGGAGTAACGCAATAGTGACCAGTGGGATTTCGTCGGGACCGGTAAGTTTGCTGGGACCGCTTGCGGAAGTTGGCTGGAACTTAACGGTGAATGTCGGGCTCGTGGCGCATCTGGACAGCAGCTTTGCGGCTACGACACACCAAAGTGGCCGGAGTTGCTGGAAATGTTGTGATGGGGGCTGTGACTTTCGGCAACGAAGTCCGAGAAAGGGTGTCTTCGCTTGTGTCCTTCGTTGACCTGCAGCAAGAGACTAGATTCTTCCTCTCTCTCTTCTCAATTGTGACTGTGTCTTCTCTATTGTCAAGAAGCCGCCCACTGATCACGCTCGGAATTGTGGCCGTATATTTAATGTGCGTCGCTGTGGCCGTGTGTTCTACTCTATGGCCTTGTGTTCTACTCTCTGTGGCCTCCCCCAAACGTGAATGGACGTCCCTTTATATAGGACTAGGTTAAGATTAAAATTTTCCAATTTTAAATTCTAAGAGATATACTTTATTGATATGAAACTTTCGTTATCTCTTAGAATCCTGATAATATCAAATCAAATCGAGCAATTGTCTAATCAAGATTAATTGCCCAATTATCCAATGAGAAAATTTCAGCTCTCGTAAAACTCATGGGTTGAGCCGAATTTTTTCACACTATGAGCTTTAGTCCAATTAGCATAGATTAAGCTCATAACCATTTAAGTCCGTTCATCACCGGTCCAATGCAAACACAATTATACGAGCCTAACTACTAATGCAAATGATCATAATATTTATACGCAATTTAACTAATTTTTTTTTATCTAGGGGTCGATGTCGATCCTTAATTTTTCTATGCAATGAATTACTGAATAGAGTGTCAAAATTTATGTGTCAACAAGTCATACGGTGAAAAGTTATCAATTGGTCAAAAACCACTGCTCTTGATGCATTCCAATGGCTCCTGTGTGTATAAGAAAATGCTCAGATGTGCAGATTGAACTGTATCAAGTGTACTACGTCGCTTATTTCCCATTATCTAAACGCAAGAATTCGGTGACGCGAGAGAAAAAATTGGTCAGGAAAGAGGTAACTGTGAAGGTAAGGACAAAAAAAGGGCAGGAAGGGAGGAAGGAAGAAGAGGGAAGAAATAGACCAGAAAATCAGATGGAAAGGGGCGTACAGATACAGTAAATGTACGGCGTTGACTTTTCGGCAAGAATACCAGGTCCGCATACTAAGAAATGTACACCGTTGTAGTAACATTACCGCCTTAATACGTGCCATGGATTCATGGTGGATTGTCTTTGGGATTCCAATTTGGTAGTCTCTCTCTCTCTCTCTCTCTCTCTTCCGAGACTCCATTACAGCTCTCCTCATAAGACGTCAAGAACCCACGAGATTTATCTCCATAAATTCTCTCTCTCGCCACGAGCTTTTCGAGTTCTGAACCAGCCAAAAAAAAATCCAGTCTTTATCAGTTTTTCTTTGATGGGTTATCTTTCTTGCAAGGCCGAATCCTCCATTTCCATCTCCAACCCCCGCGCTCAGCCGCCGTCGTCTTCCAAGAACCAACGCCTCCCCAGGCAAGAGAGAGAGAAGCCGATCAAGATTCAGCAGTTCGACTACAGCGACGTCGAGGCGGCCACCAATGGCTTCTCCGACCAGAAGCTGCTCGGCAAAGGCAGCCACGGCTACGTCTACAAGGCCTTCCTCCGCGGCCGCCACGTGGCCGTCAAGAAGCCCTCCAAGGGGCTCGAGATCGCCACCGAGGTCGACAACGAGCTCGAGATCCTGTCCACGATCCAGAGCCCCCGGCTGGTCAACCTCGTCGGCTTCGCGAGCGACTCCAAGAACCGCCTCTTGGTCGTCGAGTTCATGAGCAACGGTACACTCTACGACATCCTTCATTCCAACACGCGCGTCTTGAATTGGGGTCGCAGGATTAGGCTGGCCCTGCAGATCGCCAAGGCCATCGAGACCCTTCATTCTCAGAACCCGCCTATCATCCACAGAGACATAAAGTCTGCTAACGTGTTGATAGATAGGAACTTCAATGCTCGTTTGGGCGATTTTGGGTTGGCTCTCAGATGCCATGTCAATGATTTTAGGCTCTTGTCCACACCCCCAGCTGGGACTATTGGGTATCTTGATCCTCTCTATGTGACCCCTGACAACTTGAGTACTAAGACCGATGTGTTTAGCTTTGGCATATTGCTGTTGGAGATCATCAGTGGGAGGAAGGCCATTGATATCGGGCACTCGCCGCCGTCCATCGTGGACTGGGCGATCCCCTTGATTAAAAAGGGGAAGCTCCTTGGTGTTTATGACCCGAGAATCGCGCCCCTGAAAGATCCCGTTGCTAGGAAGCAATTAGCTGTCATAGCTGCCAAGTGTGTGAGATCTTGTAGAGAGAGGAGGCCGGCGATGAAGGAGATTGTTGATTATTTGACCGGGCTGAGCAAATTGGTTCCTCTTCATTCGTGGAATGGGTTTAACAATCCGTGCCAGATGGTGGAGACTATGGGACAGCCAGTCGAAGCCAGGAATGTGCAGAATACTTCTAGATTAGATAACGTGGACACGGGGTATCTAGATGCTCTGGATGGGAAATTTTCGAAACCGGCAATGAGAAATTCGCGAAGAGTGTACTCAGATTTGGGGTTCAGGAGTGACTTGTTGGATCTTATGGCTGCTAATACAGACGAAGAATCTGAAGTTCAAAGGGAGACTAGGGGACTTGAGCCTACTTTGAAATTGCCAAACCAGTTGTGCAGTTCTAGATTTGGTAGCGGAAGATACATGAACAGGGTAAGAACTCAATCTCAATCCCGTTGCAGAGATGATGCTGCCTTCATTATGAGGAGAAACTGTTCAGTCGGGGGAGGTCCCAAAAACTTCCCAGGCATAGATGATTCGGCAGCTCGTTCACAAACTCAGTCATTAGAGCTTGCTCGCAAACTGCATTGATGTAGATATCCTGTCGGATCTTCCTCAAGAAAGAGAGTTCTAATTGAATAGTTCATGTGTTTTCTTTTATTTTCTCATTATGTTGGGGACATCACTGGTGTCTCACAACCGTCTATAGGATGTCAATTGTACTTGTTATCAATCTTCATACCCGAATGCTGCAAAAGTTTGTGTACGAGGAAATTGCAATTTAATACAAAGAGAGCAAGGCTGACTTTCGTAGTCCTTTAATCTTGTCTTAATCTCATTTTTACAGTTGATATGTTTCTTCTGTAGAAAGGAGTAACTCAATCTGAATTTTTATCTATTACCCTCCAAAGAATTAAGGGACACTTATACAGCAACAAATCTTCTTCTCCGGTCAACAAGACAGTGGCTCCTAATTTGGAACGGCTTGAAGAACTAGTTTTCAGGTTTCTCCATCTCTGCAGTAACTTCTTGTGTTAATAATCTCCTAGGTGCTCGTGGTGGTCATAGTAGATCGACCAGAAGCTGCAAGTTGCAGATGTGGACAACCCATTCATAATCTATCATAAAAAAAAAAGTTTGAATTTCTTTTGGCCAGAATGATATGTTTGAATTGGTTGGGGCGGCTATTATGACTTTAGAAAATCATTATATACATATGTCATGTCAACCGCTCAAGCACAATTATGCCTCAAATGATAGACATTGGTGATTGCGTAGGTGGCAACCTAATCTTAACTATCTGGTAACAACCCTAATATGGTAGCGACGCCATCACATCTCCAACTTAGTCCACCTCTATGAGTTTGTCCTCTCTCCTTTCTTCGGTAAGTTCAAGCTTTAGGACAGATGATAGACATTCAACTTCTACAAACAACAAAAGGGGAGAAAAAAGAAGAAGAGGAAGCCTGAAAGAAGAATCTGGTGCAAGATAGGCAGATTAATCTTCGCTGTTATTGGCCGGTTTACAAAATTTTAGGACTATGTTTAAGTTAGAAAAAGAACAGCCATGTGAGACTCCAGGAGGCAAGAAATCATTGTGGCTGCCAAAACCTAAAGTACCCAAACCGTGCAAATAAGTGGAGCCAATAACAAAAACAAGATGAATTGGAGGACAAATTAATATATTCAAAGCCCTAGAAATAAGAGGCAGGCTGTCTCTTAGCTATCAGCAGTTAGCAACCAAGGATGAACGTATGTGTGGATCTTCTCCTTATATCAAGGCTTTACAGCTAATATATTTTTATACCAGCATGTGCCTCTCCCTTTCTTACATACCCTTTTTAAGATCCATCAGCTATGCATGGACCTTTGACCTTAACACCCATTTTCTCGAATGGACCACCCAATTTGTGCAGGCAGACCATTAATCATTCCGAAAAAAAAAAACGCCCTTTTCTTGCTAGAATCTCTCGGTGCTCCTCTCTCCTTCTGAGTGCTTCGATGGGGAAAAAGGTACTTCTTTGACACGTAAAGCCATGGACTAAATTGTGTGAAATAGAATATTTCAGGAGGACCCATCAAAAGGTTGATTCTTTTTGGAATATCAGTATAAAACAGAATCATGAGAAGAAGCGCTCCTTTTGCAGCATAGGGATGCCTATGCAAACACGTAACAGTACATTGCGATGCATTCGCCGAACAAGGGAAGATGTCAAAGATATTTCATCTTTCAAGGGCGTTTTTTGTCCTCGAGCTGTTGGCCTTTTTTGATGATGGAATGAGTTGTGGGTAAGTTTTTCTAGGCTCTGGTGGGGTGTCCAGTCACTTCACCCACTTCATTGGTTTTGAATTTCACCCCACAACTTGTGTAAACCAGCACCGGTAGTGTGACCTTTTGAGTAGTGTCTTTTTCTATCCTACTTCTGGCTGCATATGGTTATTGTTTTGCATACATTGCTACTTGCTCCTTTCACATGCTCTTGGAGATTCAAAAAGAACAGTCTGCTTCCACACTGGTTGAAGTTTGAGCACCCTAATATCTTGATGACTAATCGTTCATATGCTTTGCAAAGCTAACTAGAAGTACAAGGGAATTCTATGCTCTATGAACTTCAAAAAAAGTACTTCCTCTGCTACGAGAATGTACTTTCTGAATCGATTACAGGACCGACACAGTATAAGTGATCAATCACATTATCAGCTTTGATGATTCACCCAAACTGGCTCGCTTCTCAGTTGCGTGTAGCATGCTGCGCCCGATCCACTGAACAAGCGAGAGCGGGCAATAATGCCCACCAATACATATGAGACTGCAGAATGAGACTTGAGAATCTACTGGAACTGACATCTGCAGAGACTGTAGAGGTTCTCATACCAGAGCACCGTGCCTTTATCTTACCACCAAGCTTAGAAGTCATTAGTCAGAATACAAAATTACAAAGCTTGCACATAATTCGCACTCATTCTATCTTTTTCAGTTGTCGCAGAATGTTGACTTGATTACAGCGGCGAGTCAGAAAACAGAAAGGGAAGACTGGCCCGTCGGAACAACAGCATCTAATACATCCTACCTAGTCTTCTCTCAACCGTTCTGCTTTTCTTCCCATTCCTTTATTTCAAAGGTAATATTATTTTTCAGCGACAATGTTTGCTGCTCTCTTTCCTTATCTAGATAATGGAAAAAGAAAATAAAAACAAAGTGAAATCACTTCAACCGGACATCGACAAGACAACTGTTTTCTAGTGACAAGCCTCTCTCACTCGTTGAACGCTATCATTCACCAAAAAAGATACCGATAATTCATAAACAATCGCCATAACACAAACAAGTGTTGGGCATCGCAGGGGAGACCAGCTTGGGAGAGTAACTTATGGCGAAAAATATTGTGTCAAAAAAATCCACCAAGGCTAGTAAAAAGCCCTCTAATTCCTTGACGCTACATATATTGGGTGGAAATCAATAATCACCAACTCCTTTAAAAACTATCCTAACGGCTTTCAGCAGTTAACATCAATGAAAAAAGGCATTCTATAACAAAAGACCAAAAATTACTCCAGTAGCAATCTAAGAGAGCCATTCTTTCCAAAGAAATGATCAATTCCCCTATGGAATCCCACCACACAAGGCTAAAGAGAGAAAAAAGAAACAAAGGAGATGCGTTGAGAAAATTGGCCTCTTCTCAACTTAGTCTCACATTCTGCCTCGTCTTGATCATCCGCTTCAACATTGCCAACCAGAAATTGCACTCATCCCACTCGCTAGTCGTGAGAAGTACCTGGAGAAGAACGATTGAAAGACACAAAAATCATTTAAACACACTACTCCCTCGTGCAATCGCAAAAGTAGTTAGACTCTCTAATTTGCAGGAAATGCACCTGTATTTGCAGAGCAGTGCTAAAATCGCCGTTGTCTAAAGCCTGACAAAGCTGGACCAGCTTATCAGCTGCGTTTTTAGATATGTCTCCACTGTTGAGCTTCGCAAACAAGGCACCTAATTTCCTTGAATTATCTTCTATCTCACGCTTTTTCGCAGGATTTGCGCGTGAGCCTCCCAATGCTTCAGATGTCTCATTGTACAGTCTCGTCAATGTTGATATGACAGGTTTCTGGTGGGCTGGTGCATGGAAGCAGAAAAGAGTTCTTCAGTTATGTGTCAGAAAGGAATACCATCAAGCCACCACAAAGGAAAGCTGAACTCTCGTTGATTTTAAGGAAAAACCAAAATTTCCACATGCAGTCTCCACTAGCTACTTATTCAGCCAAAGGATGCTAACTCTAGCGTATAGTGCTTGGAGTTACTCGTACATATGAGACAGAATTAAAAAGTACCAAGCAAGTTTGCCTAGCCCCTTTCTAGACAACTAAAAAGCTCAGTGTCTGTGGTTGTTTACTTCATGGGTTGTAACATTTTCATACAAAAATTTAAACAAAATTGATCGAATCACTAATTACTATTGCAATTGACTCCATATACACTATCTCATGTGCCTAGAATAACCAAATGATGGAATAGAAAGACAGCTCCGAATAAAGATTAAGGCCTGGTTTCCAAGCACCAAAAGAGGTTATCAGTTTCTTCAAACTTTCAGGTACTATTGGCATAGTCATGACCAGTTTTCCAGGAAGGGAGGATAAGAGCATCAGAAACCATCAGTCTTCTACTAAAAGCAGAATCAAACAAGTCTTACTTACTGAAAACAGAATAAAAAAAACACAGCACAACCAAGTATGCAAGCACACGGGTACGTTTGGATTGACTTTTACATTTCACTTTTTTCTTCATCGATCCTTCGTGGAGATCGATCTTTGAGTATTTTTAATCCACAACATTTGAAACTTTCACGACATATAAATGTTGGCATGTATGTTCCTATGTAATTCTTCATAACTTCTGAAATTTGAATGATAACTTTTGGCAAGGAAGCAGAAAAGTGCTTTTTACTTATCTTCAAGTGGAAACAAAAAATCCCTCATAAACCATAAGTAATGAGAAAGGCAGCTATTTTTTCAAAACCATATTAGCTCTTACCAGGAACATTTGAAGTATCTGCTGTCTGCACAGTAGGTGGGGGTGCAGCAGGTGAGACAACTGGTTGTGCAGCTGCTGATTCAATGGGACTAGCCGGCTGCATGGAAATTGGCCCAGGATTTTGAACAACCCCCGGATTAGTAACTGGCATAAACCCCCTCATTTGAGTAGGAGCCACAGCTTGCGGCATCTTCTGGCCAGGAACACTCGCTTGTGGTGGCACAGGGGCAACCGGACCAGGCCCATGAGGCAAAGGTTGAAAAGTAGGATTAACAGTTCCCTACAAGACATGCCAGAGAGAACCGAGTCAGTCAAACTAGAAGCTTCTATGGTCAAAATTGGAACTGAAGGAGACATACATACCGGATACAAATGAGAACCCAATGTTGGCTGCTGATACTGCTCTGGGTTCCTCAGTGCAAGAGGAGGTGCTGGTATGAATTGAGATCTTGTCGTGGGCTGATTGGTGACAGGAGTTGGAACAAAACTTGGCTAGAAAGAGAGAAAAATGGTCAACCCAGAGATCCTTTGCAAGAAATCAAGGTCATAGCATGCAAAGCAAACATGAAAAACACAACTACAGTAAGTGTGCCAGCACATTATCTGACTCATACTCCACAGGGCACAGGTAGCAAGTAGTTACTTTTCTATTCTTTTGTATGAGGGAAAGAGCGAATGACAATATTCCACTATATTATGCCCGAATTTGATCACCATCACTCTTTCAAACAATTCACCACTTATCCTCTTTATTCTGAGCTTTTGGTATTCTTGCCACTCTTTTCCATTGGGTAAAGAAGGCAAAGGCTATAATAGAGGCCGGAGTAAAATAAATTATCAGAAAAGTCAAAGATAGTAGCATCAGCTACCTCCTCATGCCAATGCAGATTATTTATCAACCAAAGATACCTGGGGATGGTGAGGTGGCTCGGATGGAACAAACATAGATGGCTGTGCAGTAGCCTGATATTGCACAGGAGTATTGTATCCTTTACCAAATGAAGAACCAAAAGGCTGCTGATAGTTTTCACCGTAAGGGCTACCAGGAACAGTATGCTGCACCTGTGGTTGTGCTGCTTCCTAGGCAGTGATAAGAACAAGCCGAATATTGACAATCATAGAACTTAATTGCAAAAGAAAGGGAGAGAAAAAAGATCTGAAAACTCAACAGCTAGATGGACCCACCGGATAATAGTGCTGAGAAGAATCAACCATGCCATAATTGGATTGATCGACACCATATTCTACACCTCTTTGATCTTGAGAGCCATTAAAAGCAGAGATGTTGGCTCCATTTTCTGCAACAAATTCATAAGAAAACCTTCAATCACAATTTTAGCTTTAAAGAAGCATAACAATGAAGATTAAAGAAATTTCAGCTTTTATCCACTTCGAGTCCTGTTTGTATATAAAATGACAATCCTAAACTACTCCAGATATCAGTATCACTTGTTCGATCCCCATCAAAACATTGTTAATGGGAAAGGAAACCCAAGTATGAAATAATTACACTTCCTACAGCTGCTTCTCAAGACATATTTTGTCACAGCCAAAAGTAACAGAAACAACCCTGTTATTTATATTTTCATTATTAATTTAGAGTAATGCTAGAAGTTTGTCATTCAAGAAAGTTTAAACCCACCCACCCACCCTGAGGAACTTAGCTGTGTTTGTTTCTTCTCAAAGCCCCAAATCCCCCAACCCCCAAAACAAAAAACCACAAAATCGTTTCTTTAGTTCCATTTCAAGGAAAATGAACTGCAAAAGCAAGCGGGCAAGAAGCATTAGGAATGCAAACTCAGGTGCTTGGTGGATGGCTTCAACACCTTGATGCAGGAAAAGGGTATCGGAGACGGATTATAAAAATCCTTCAGCTTGAAAGCAAATTTTTAAAAAGAAAATTTAACCAAGCGACAAAAAATACTTGGAAAAGTGATAGATTAAACTCCTATTCAATCAACCATTCTCAAAGAAACTAATGAAAATAAATAGATAACTACAGATGAAAAGCGACTCTCAATGTTCTTACAGAAAATGTCAAGGCTACATTCCTAGTCATCTCAAGCTACTATACGAAACAATGAATCATTTTGCAAAACCTAATGTCAACCCTGTCCTTATAAGGTAGAAGGAGGTAGCAATTGCAAATAATTCCGCCACCCACAATTAACCTCATGTTGCTCTTTTGAGCTTTTGGATGCTACTACACAAGAGACAAAGCAGAAAAAATAAATTAGGAAAGAAACAACAGCAAATGGTCTTAGTGGACTGACAGATAGTTCTGAACTCTTCCCACCGAGAAGTATATAAATTATTAACTGAGCTTTGAATCTGCTCCAGGAGCTGCTTTCCTTGTGTTTGGCTCTGAGGCAACTTCTATAAAACGGGGATGGGATGAGACTTCCTTCCCAGTAGCTCCCAATCAGTTAGAAACCCCCTTGGCCGTAAAAAAAAGGGCAAGCAAACGGTACAGACATCTCATTCATTACATAAAGAAAGGGAACGGCTCGTAGACAGGACAAGCGATTCTCTCTAGAAACATACGCTAGGTACGGAACATACTAACTACAATCCATGACCAGATGTCCATTTTTGTATCATAGCTTCAATATAAGCAAAGAACGGGACCATTTGAAATTCGTGCATGCAAATCAGTCTTTAAGCATGTGTAAACAGATGCTATAGCAAAAGCATACCAGCTTCCACAGAGAAAGCAATACAATCTCTCAAGACCACAAGTTCAGGTGACAAATCATCTGTCCCCAACAGCTTCAAATACTCCATTGCTGTTGTCAAAAGCCCTTGACTAGCCAAAATCTCCGCATACTTTTCAACAAGCTTGCACACTGAAGCGCTAAATTGTTTTTGGCCACTAGCCAATGCGAGGACAATAGTCTTTTCCATCAATTCCTGATCCCAAGAAAACGTGTATGAATAACTCTACAGTTGATAAGAAGCTAATGGCGTAAAACAACTAAAAGGAGGTAACTACCTGAAGAAGGTCCATGTAGGGCTTCCCATCATGTTCAGTTGCCAGACTTCTCGACCAAATTTCCACTGTTTTGTCAATATTCCCAGCACAAATGAAACAGAGTGTTGCCGCCAGCATGTTACCAGCTGCCATAAGTTTTGAGGCTAGAGAGTTGCAGAGCATTGCCCACTTCTCCCCCTGTGCAAACTTTATATAACCAGAATTTAGATGCATCAGTAGATGTCCGAAGCATTGCAAGATAGGTCAACAACAGACTACCAAGATAATATGGTTCTAAAATGTTACACCAGTGATTGACAATTTCAGTACATCTAAGATGTCATTTAGCCTCTCCAATCAACTAGCTTGGGTATATTACTTCCAGGGGTCAAATCAAGACAAGATGGAAAAACTTATCAGTATATAGCAAGTTGGACTTTCTCTGAGGAAGAACAATATTAAGTGCAGCCACATGATTTTGTAGTTCTACCACCAGTGTCAAGAGAAAGACTGAAATCAAACTGGCATAGCAAAATAGTCGTTTTTCTAGCATTCCTGCTATAAAGTAGCAAATGCAAGCATTTGGCATAAAGAAGCATCCATCGCACATCATACTAAGCACACGAACAGGAGGTGTGCAAAAAACTGGTACATTAAACATGAGCAGAAGTACATTGATCAGGGCCATAACAAGAGTGACTCCCAAAGAAAGTTCCTATAACAGAGACCCCAACTAGCATAGTTTCTTAACAAAAAAGAGACAAAACATTTATATTCGTTTCTACCAACTTTTTCCTTCAGTATTGAGAAACTTACACTACAGAGAATAGCGAGCGTCTCTTTCCAGAACTTGAGGGGCCTGGTGTCCACAAGGCTCTGGAAATCATTATTCACCGTTGCAAAAACAACCTGAAAGTAAGATAATTCATTTAACAAATGAGATAGCGCATAGATTTAGAGAAATTTTTACGTACCAAGGTATTACACCATATAAAAATGTATACAAAAAGAGAAAGATAAACAAATTTCTTTTTTTTTTTTGGTAAGAGATAAACAAATTTCAGTTATCTTAAAAAGTGTCACCTTCAAGTAAGGTGAGCGGCTCATCTTAAGGTACTTATCACGGGTACTCTCCCATAGGGAGGCACCTCCGACATTTGCAATAACCAAAGCATCAGCCAATTTATTAGCAGATATGCACAATGCAACAGCAGCCTTGTAGTCTCCAACAACCAAAGCACGTTGAACACTATCATCAAACGATGGGTCAGAGCTCTCCTCAAATACATCTACTTCGTCTTGCGATGGTTCCACGGGAGTATTCACATTAGCAAAGCCACCAGCAGAAGTTGATACAGGTGTATTGGCATTGGGACTAGGAAGATTGTTAAAAAAATCTTCGCCATTATCAGTAGGAAACACCGTAATTTCCTTGTTGTCCTCCTGCACTGCCTTATCTGCAGTCACATCTTCAAGCCCAAGAGCATTAACTTGCTGGGAGAGATCCTCTTGTGAACCATCATTCATCTCCGTAGGAATATCAAAACCAAGGTGAGTAAGAAGCTTTGACCTTGCGTTTCCATCGTCTTCTAACAAAACTTTCAAGAATCCCCATGTTTCTTGGTCATCCATGGATCTGCTAATGAAAATTTGTTATTCTCCAAACAAGATAAAAGAAAAATTAGTTAACTGAATAAGTAACACACTCGCAATGTTGAGACTTCTTTTCACATAATGCTCTCAATGAAGATCGATCCCCGCTTTGGATTGCGGCTTCAAATTCAGAAGAGCGGCTCACTAAAGTTTGTTCTGTAACGATATCGTGTACAAAAACCTGGAAAAGAACACAATGAAAAAAATCAAATGTTAAGTTCTTCTAGATAGCAAAATTGATGGAGGGGAAAAAACATGCACCTCTGAGGAATTCACTGAAGGACCTCCTGTTGACCGAGTATGAAATGAAACCACCTTGCCTCCAAAACCAAAGGATGCGCCCACAGGTCGTTTAAACCATTTTGGAGCTCTCAGAGTTGCTGTGTGGGAAAGGAGAGGTTAAACATCTGGAGTGTGAGAGAACCACAGCAGACAAATTAACAGATGTAAAAAAGGATGAAACTGATTGTGATCTGTTAGCAAACATCAGCTCCCTCCAATGAGCGCACAATTAATTTGAAAAGGAACATAACTAATAGCATAATGTTTTGGTATATTAGTAGCATAACGCTTTGGTTGTTGCATTATAGAACCTGACTAGAACTGGCTATTTTACATGACAGAATCATCCATCTCATTTGTTCATTAATTTCTGTTGTGTTGCTCGAGTCCAGACATGCAACTGGCAAGAATCAGCCTGACATGAAGAGTGACCATATCTAATAAGCAAATTATAGAGGGAAGCACCAAAGAAGGACACCGAGCAATTGGTAAACGAAATCTCTTTCTCTTCGCCCGCCCACAGGGGCATGCACACGCACAAACAAATCTTAACCTTGCCAAAGGTACTCATGTTGACAAATCATTTCTTTTCAGACAGTATTAGACCATAAAACCAAATGTAGACAAGCAAAAGCATGGGATTATTAATAGACTGTAAAGGACAGACAGAAATGTAAAATCCAGTCATTAGGACCGCATTACCAGCACCAAATTCATTTTCCCTGACACCATAGCGGCTACAACCCTGCAAAATAATAGGAGATTTTATGAGTACATGTCTATATTTACAAACAAAATTATGCATCTATGCATTTAGGCAGATTAATAATGGACATCTTTAATTACATTAACACGATATACCAAGAGAGAGGCCCGGGCGTGCACCTGAATTCACCACGCGTTGTTTTATGATTGGTTGATCTGGTCTTACTAATTTTTATATATGTTAATATCGCAATAATAAAGGGAAAGGAAGATGTCGCCCAGCTGGAACTCGGCCACTTTTGTAATGTGGATGCCACAGGTTCGAATCCTGCTGGCTTCCGAGGCTTTTTTTTGGGGAGATATTGATAAAATTCCAGCCTTTACTCTTTTAGTTATTTCATTTTTTTCAATTTCTTTTATAGTATTGTTCCTTTTTTCTCAACAAACATAAGATTATGTGAGAAAATAAAACATAAGGTTATCCACTATCTGCTTTTTTCATTATTTTTGTTTTCCTCTTTATTTTTTTTTATTTTTCTTCAACCTATTCAAAGACAAATTTATCTTTCCTTCATTTTTTTCCCTACTTATCTGTTGAGCTAGAATTGTTATTTTGTTTTTATATATTTCCACATCAAACTTAAGTATAATTAAATTGTTGTGCCTTCTCACACCTCAGATAAAAAAGTTCACTACTCTGATGCTATTATCACGTGTCATAGGACCAATTTGTCATGATCAATCATAAATCTCGATCTAATGATAACTGAAAATGGCATCACATATGTTATTCTTTTATTTTGTTAGTAGAAATAAGCTGTGATTTAGCGAACCTTGGTTGCGTTGTAAAAAAATTAGTATATCAAAACAATGACAAGAAATTAAATGTCATTTGTCTATTTTCAAGCAATCACTTTACTATTTCGGGATAATAAAAAATATGTAGAGTTTCTCTTTTCCCTTAATGGATGTAGTCCTTTGGTTATTTTTTGTCTCACAGCATAGTGTGGATACTTTTCTAGTACACATAATTTCAAGATTCGATAGAACCACTTAGTAATAGATAGACCATTTTTCTCAAAGAAATCTACAACCAGAAAACACATTTGGCGCAGATTTTAGTTCTCTGAATCATATGAAAGGAAGTCTCAAGTCTTTCTCTACCTCGTAACTCAAGTCTTTCTCTACCTCGTAATCTCTACTATTCCCGAATTGAAATAATAAAGCCCTCAACAAGGTGCAGCCAGATATGGACCTTTAGACACGGAAGAAAAGGAAAAGAAATACCTCAACATTGTAGATGCCAATCTTTCCATCAAATGAGGATGCTGATATAACTCCAGGTATCTTGGGGTACCAATGTACATCAAAATTCCAGTTGGACCCAGCAGGCAATTCACAAACAATCTATGACAAACATAAGTAAATGGAAATTGTCAGAATAACATAGAGCCTGACATACTAGCAACCAAAATTGCCTCTAAATCAGTGACGCGAAATAAAAAATAGAAATTGAACACGAAAATGTGCACTAGTACAGGTAGGAATATTACGATAAAATGAAAAAAGAAAAGTGGGAAAACCCAGCATCATAATAAGTACCTCTCCAGTAACTGTATCCCAGCATATGGTTCGATTGTCTTTAGCACAGGTGACCAAATAGGAACTATCATTCGGACACCATGACATTGCAATGACACCTGGCGTCAGATATTCGAGCAGAAGAGGTGAGCAGAGAAGCCATCAACTCAGTTATAGCAGAATAAACAGATACAAATGCCGGAAATTAAAAGATATAAGAGCAGATACTTGTCGGTAAGCGAGTGGACGATGGTATGTTTTACTAACAGACAGAAGGATGCCACAACAAACTGCAGCAAGAAAAGTGAGCCATTCCAGATATCTAAATAATAAACTTGGATTACACGTAAAAGCAAAATGGACTTCCACATTGCATTACACATGTCCAAGCAAAAACGTTGATATTCCCAAGAAAGAATGGTTATTCCACTATAAGAATTATATCATCTCGTCAACATAAAGAAAAGAAGTGCAAGAAAGGATAAGAAAAAGTCAGAGAGATTATATCAAGTGGACTATTCTAACCAGATAAAATAGACATTTTTGACATCAAGTTAACTGCACGCAAACATCGGGGCAATGATTTCTTCTTAAAAGAAAAGAAAGTGAAAATGGAAAGAGAAGGAAGTCTCCTAGAGGTGGTAGCTAAGAGCAGTGGCCGCTGCTCGCATGTGCAGTCAACAGTGATCACTGTGGTGGTTGTCACCACCAAGATGATGCTCTGTTCATCTGTCTCCTATATTCTTAGGGTTCCATTGCTTTATTTTTGTAATTCATTTGAATTTTTCAATAATTGACCAATTTTAGTTAGGTCTCCAAAAACTCTATTGGTTAGGAATGGTTCTTATACTCAGTATTTTCTAGACAAAAGATCCAACCCAATCCTATCCTATCTAATTTTATTTCTTGTTGACCAAATGCAACCTCAAGCTACCGAACCACTTTCCAAATCTATCCATCCAAAAGATTACAAAGAGACCAATACTAAGGATTCTGCATTTGTGCGCTACAACCAAATTAACTTCTCCCTCCTCCCTGCCTCTATCAATATGACATTAGGAATGATAAGATCTTTAATATAACAACAAAAGATAATACTATCGGCATAGATGTGTACCTCTTGTATGCCCCACAAATTCCTTAACAGGTGACATTATGTTTCTCATATCCCAAAGCTGCGCAAAACATCAGCACAGCGAGAGATTAAACACACTCTATCTACCCTGAGTTCGTAAAAGAGAGCAATGCCAGGTCAGGTCATTACCCTTAGAGAAGGAGAGCTATCTTCATCTGATGCAACAACAAGTTGAGTAGCCAGATCAGGGTTCCATTGCAAAACTGAGCAACGCCTTCTAACTGAATCTGAAAAACTGCCATTTGGTAAAGGTAAATCATATTTAGTGTTGTCTAGATAACTACAAAGATAATAAAGACCAAGCAAATATACATGTGAGGAAGCTAGAGGTCGAAAGCTACCTTATGACTGGTTTTTGTTTCTTCAGATCCCATACAACTGAAAAGCAAGAAATTAGACTTTTGCCCCAAGGAAGACAAACGGCACTTTATAATATAAAAAGAAAGGGATAATATCCCTTTTTTTTTTCTCACCAGTTGACCCATTATAGGACGTGGAGGCTAATATATGCTGAACTTTGCTATTCCAAGATAAAAATGAAATTTCACCTTGAGCAGCAGAACCACTACCCTGCAAGAAAAAATAGAAAGACTTGGCTCAGATGCCTCAGCAAATTCACCCTTCAATCTTCATATAGTTGACACATAATGTTAACTTAAAAGAGCATGTATGGACAAAGACAGGGATAAGGGATAAGGGCACTACAAGTGCCATAACTTTAATATAGCACTCACTTGAGTGCGATAACTTTTTTTTCGATTACATGAGTGCCATGACTTCTAAAAAATGTTCACTTGAGTGCCATGATCGATCACTTGAGTGCCATAACTTTTAAATAAACGTTTACCCAAGTGTAGAAAATCCGACATGGAATGGCACTTGTGGTGAATGTTTTTTAAAAAGTTAATGAGACTAAAGTGATCAATTGGAAAGTTTTATGACACTGAAGCGATTGAAAAAAAAGTTATGGCAACCGTATGAAAATTATGGCCCTTGGGGTATCCTTTTCCAAGAAATACATAACTCCAAGTTACAGAAATCTGGACAAGACGCATGAAAGGCCAAACCAGGAAAATAACATTCTCATCAATCAACATCGGCAAAGAGATGCCAGTACAATTGGAAATTCGGCAGTTCCACAATATAAATAGGAGATCATTTCATACCATAGACCAGAGTAATATGCAAAATGTCAAGGCCAGGCCAAGACGCAAATGATTTAGGCCTCATTTCAAGTCATGCTGGGGACAACGCATCGTGAATCATAAATGATGCATTCGATGCATAAGTCTAATTATGTTCCTAAAATGGGTGTGCTTTTTAGAAAGAAGCGCCAAAACTACCATCAGAGTCCAGCTCACATGCAAGGGTAGAGCAGTCGAGAACCAAATATTTCCAAAATAGGAATTGCCTTTGTGTCTAGATGGCTGCAACAGCCATCCAAACCTGCTCACTGGCAGGCAAATAGCTGAGAAGTAAAAAAGTTAATTTCTCTTGTGAATCCAATACACACCAGTATGCTTGCTGCTCACTCAGTGGCTTGTGGGCAAAAAATGCTCCAATGCATCTGTTTAGTCCAGAAGTTAAAATTAGACTGAACAAATCCAGACCTCAATTCCTAACTGATGAATGCCTTGATTAAAAAGATCCATGTTGTCCCCACCTAGTGGTGTAAGGCTTTGTCGTTATTGGGACAAAAATATCCATTCATTACATGACAAGACAAGACAAGCCTGAATAATATAAAAATATATAAATAAATTCCTAAGCAAGTGAACTGTGGAAAAAATCCTGAGATCCCAACGTACCCTAAGAGGAGGGAAATGAGAAGGTTCTCTTGGTGCAGCCAAATCCCAAATGCAAATTTCACCATCATCAGCCCCAGAGGCAAGTAAGTTTGGCGCAATGACGTTAAACTCAAGACCGCGAACCTGAATTGAGAAATCAACATAACCATACTATAAACCTAAGCATCAAGAGACAGATAGACAATAATAAGCAGTGAACAGAAAAAGAGGAAGACAAGGAGACTTACAGGTCCTTTATGCCTAGAAAGGTGTCCTACGATTGACTTCTCACCAGCCTTGGAACTAAAAAGGGAAAAACATTAAATACAGAATACCAACTGTACTTCCTCCAAACAAAACAATAGTCTCAATCCAAATATACACCAGCTGAGACTGTTATTGCAAATCAATAGCAGCACAGAAGTCCACAGGAATAGACAGCTCAACTACTTACGAAAATAACGTCAAAAGCACGTGATATTTATTCAGCCTTACAAAAAGGGGGCTAGATCCCATCACCTTATTGATCTTACCAATATCCAGGCCACATTAACAACCATTCATTTGTCCACTTTACTTGTTATTAAAGTGCATGGATTCTTATCATTTCACATGATATCAAATGGGCTATGCAATTGGATGAGCTGTCCCCCTTCTCAAACCAGCTTTAACTGGCAGTTATCAGGCCACTTTACGATAGATGCTATACGACTGCATTCTATTGCAGAAAATACTTTCCACATGAATTTGCACAGAAAACACGTATAGAATAGTTTTTAAAATCTCATTGTTGTTTCTGTTCTTGAGAATATGTTACTACAGCAAGAAGGTAAATTTTACAAGAATGATGACTGAAAATAAATTCAGTTTAAGTTATTTTCAGACATGGTGTGAAAAGAATTTAAGAATTTGCAGTCGATAATCATGTTTCTCAATTGAGAAGCCAAATGCTAAAACCCCTCAACAAAGGAAATCAAGGAGGTTACACTTCAACTTGCATCTATGTCACTGAACAGGAACCTAAAACCAAAACAAACATTTCCAAGGCTACAAAATACACCAGATAACAAGCTTGAAGAAGATTCAAGAAACGTCACCAAGATTAACCAAAGCTCCAAGGCTAAAGCTTAAGAAGTTGAAGCTTGGAATGAAATTTTTTTAAAAGCTTGCTTTTGATCACTCTCATTAAAAATTGACACTCAATTTTGACAAAACAGTGGATGCAGATCTGGATTCTTGCTATTTTTCAAAAACCAAACAAAAGAAGAGAGAAAATCACAGGCCAGCTTCAGAGAAATAGTAGGACTTGAACGACTAAATCACTAGGTCTAGAGGCACCTTTCATGATTGGTAAAGAGATGGAGAGACAGAAAAGACTATATAGTGTCGCCCCTAGCTCCTCCATGTTATGAGTTGTCTCATTTCAACAAGAAGACAGGATGGAAAATAATGAAAATGACAAAAACTTAGAATGGGGAAACACTACTCCCAGGTCTCCAAGAGAAAATATTTCCAAAATGAAACCAGACACGTCCTCAAGTGCCAACAGCAACATAGTGAGGGCCAGTCAAGACTTATTATATTGGTGTCCCAATACACTGTATAGGATGGAACCTTCATAAGAATCAAATTGCCTGAATAGAGACATTTAGACGACGGTAAAAACTAAAGCCAACAAAACAGAATCGATCCGCTGAATCAAGATATAAAAATCTACAATTTTCTCATTAGAACCTATAGAAAACCAACTCCATCATCCTACTTCTTTAATCTCAGGATAAGGCACCCCAACCAATGACACTTGGCAAAAAAACGACTGCAGTCCTGAAAAAAGGAGAGAGCACTAAATACATGGGTTATTTGAATGAACTTACTCCAGACGACTACGTAATCTTCACCAATGAATTCTAACATCTACTCTCTCTGTTTTCTGGTTGATTTGGAACGAACAGAAAAAGAGAGCTTATGATAAAGCGGAATCTTCCATTTTTGTTTTGATTGCTAATTGAATTAAAGTTTTAAACTTATGGTATAGTAGAAACTTGCATATAGATGTTCATGCCTTGGTGTATATAGTTAACGTGAGAGCTCCCTTTTGGCTTTGTGAGCTTTTTGTATAGGGGTTTCGTTTTTTGAGCTCTTTTTACATATGTGTTTCCATACCCTTGGTCCTCTACAGTTAAATCTTTTAACCTATCAGGAAAAAAAAATTATCAAACTAATTACCTAGAACTAAAATGGATAGATGCAGCTTGAAAAAGCACTTAACTCGGTTAAATGGGCAACATAAAATTGAGATCAACCTCAATTCACGACTGCTCTTGATCATATTTCTTGAATGAAAATCATCACTCAATTCTTGTCCAACTCATTCATCCTATAATGCCACGCCAAAATGAGAACATGAAGGGGCCTTTTGCTTCGACAAACATTTTCGGTTACCTTTTCCATAAAAAACGAAAATGAAAACACTTCTCATGTTTTTCATTCTCCGCTATTCTGAAAACGCGTTCAGTAAGTCAAAATGAGAATTTTCTACAGAAAAGAAAATTTTCAACACCTGTTTGATGCTTCAATAAAAAAAAAAAAAAAAGGTTCTTTCCCTTACATAACCAAAAAAGTTCACTCCAACATTAATGTGTTTTCATTTTGGACTGAAAACAGTGAGACACCAGAAAGGTGCCTAATAAACAAAAACAAGGTAACCGTGTATTCATTTGAAAACTTTTCCATAATCCCTCCAAAGACAGTTTCAGTGATGTTTTCATTCACATATGAGAACAAAATGGAAAATTTGAAATTTTCCATCAAGGAAACAGGCCCTAGAGTACCAAAACATGATTTCAAATAAGACCAGACAAGTGGGCAATGACAGAAAGGACTTCCCCTCAGATACCTAACCTCACCTAACAATTTCTGGATTGATTCAATAAAACCATTACAACATCGCTAAGTACAAGTAGTACAATTTGTAAGGGACGCACATTATTCTAGATTTAGATGAAGGCGAAGAATTTGTAAGCCAAACTATTCAATTTCAAAGACGAATTCTTCAAAAATGTAATGCCCTCTTCCTTCTGAACCACGGCAACAATCCTGCTATGGAGAAGCTAAAAACATACAGAAACTAGACAGCAGTCCTGGATTCTTTATTCCGCAATTAAGATTGTTTAAGAACTAGAAATGCAAGGCATGTCTATGGACCCTTCATTTGTATGGATATTAATATCCAGACTAACTGGTGCTTCGCAACAACATTCACCACTTCGTGACGAGGAGGTTCAGACTTCATAATGACTTACACCGATACTCAACATTACCACCATTCTATTGCACCATCACTCCAATAGACCAGAGACCTCAAATCCCATTCAGTGTCCAAATCGAGAAACGACGATTGCATCCAAGAACAGATATTCACCAGCTGAAACAGACGCTTAAGCTAGATCTCCACTCCAGAGCACCAATTCACACTCAAAATCGAATCAAAATAATTCTCAATTACCGGATCAGGGAGAGCGGGTTCCAAACATCAATGGTTCCATCGACGAGGCCACCAGCGATTAGGCCCAGGGAGAATTCATCGGAGCCGGACACATTCTTGCCCCAAGAAAGACGGTTGAAGCGCTCGGAGCTGGGGGATTCGGCGATGAGGGGAAGATCTCGATCGTCCGATTGGAAATCGAGCCCGAAGATCTCGAGGCTGGCGGAGGAGCTGAAGGAGAGATCCACCGCCCCGGCCATGGTCCCGGTCGCCAAGTAGCCGCCGTCCGGCGCCATGGCCACCGACGCCGACCGGGCCACGCCCTTTATGCACGCCATCTCTGGAATTCGCAGAGCCGCGGGCACAGAACGGAAAAGATCAGGGAAAAAAAAATTCTCAGGTTGCGGATTTATGCGGCACCGCACGAATCAAATCGGATCGATCGGGGGACGGATACGATGGAATTTTCAGAGCCGGGGATGATGATCTGCTGATGGTCTAGGGTTTGCGTGATCCGATCTATGGATGCATGAGAGCGAGGGAGGGAGACGAGAAAAGGGGGCGGGGAGACAGGGACAGAGGAGTGAAATTGTGTGTGTGTGTGTGTGTGTGTTTTTTTTTTCTATTTGGCTGCTGAGGAATTATATTATCGTCCTTTCGGTTGTATTAAGGTGTTGTTTTTCGCTTATTATATATGTGTCGTTTTGTGATGGGGAAACGCAGTTTTACTGTAGTAACGCTTTGAAGAAAATTACATTTTTTGTGTTGGACTTTCGCAATTTCCGAAATCCCGTGTTTTTGCACACCTATTGATCTAAGCATGTCATTAAAGTGCTTCATTTTGAGATCATCGGGATAAAACTTCCATTGCGTGTTTCTCCTCCCTAGTGAAGACAGAGATGTCGAGGGAATTAAAACTACAAGACATGCGAGTACCGGCACGTTAAACTAAGGAATTCATCCGTGAAGTCCGCCATCCTTGTGTATTAAACGGACGTGCCGAGAGCATTCGTAGGAGCAAAAGCTCCCTTCCTTTGATAAGGTCATCTCTTAACTGAACACTAAATATTCAATGAAAGCACTGCTTCGAAGATTTCGACAAAGCTACGATTCTCTGCACACTTGTTCGTATGATCTTTTTGTAATTTTTCAATCCATTCAAGATTTAAATTGCAAAGTGTACGGATGCGTTAGGTTTGGCTTTCTCAAGAGGTTTCAGCCTCTCAAGCTTTGTTTGGTTCGGCTTTGCAAATGAGCTCGAGGAAATACAGATATCTATAATTTAAAGCCTCTTAGAGAATACAAATGACGTTCGGTAAAAAATCATTTGTAAAGTTACTTTAAACCAAGTAAACCAAGTAGTGCTTGGTAAAAAAATTTTTTACAGGGTTTGGGTTTATTTTTTTTATTTAAAAAAAAAGCAAACCCTTCGCAAATGCCAGCGAAGGGCTATGGTCGCTAACGAGCCAGATCTAGCACCAGCGACCGTTGCCCAAGATCGTCCGACCCCTGACGGGGGTCACGCGACCCCAAGCAATGAGGCCTAAGGTCGCGCAACCAAGGCAGCCGTCACCTAGGGCTGCGCGACCCAGGCCGCCATCACCTGGGGTTGCATGACCCAAGCCATAACAGACGCTTAAGGTCGCGCGACCGAGGTCACTGTCGCCTAGGCGGTCATGTGACCTCAGGTGGCCGTTGCTGAGGTCGTGCGACCTCGCTGTCCCTTCATTGTCTCAATTTGGCCTTGTCGGCTCTAGTTAGCCGCTCTCGCATAAACAAGATGAATAGTAACAACAAGTGGCAAAATTGAAATATTAGAGAATTAGTGAGGGTAGTTTCAGAAGAAAAAAAATAGTTTCAACATTCCTAGTACTAACTTTCGACCGAAAGCCCATTAAGAACTCTTGTCAAACGCCCCAGCATTTCTTAAAGAGGTTCGGAAAAGTTGAACCAAACGAGGCCTAAAGCCCCTTGGGAAAATGCTAAGGCGTTTAGGCTGCGTTTGGAAACACTTTTGGAGAAAGTCTTTAGGGAAATGTAAGGGATTTTAAGTTGAATGAGTTTTTCAAAATGCGAATTGTGTTTGGTAAGTTGTAACTTAAAAGTTCCTTGTAAAGCAACTTTTGGTAAAATAGCTTTTGGAAAAATTATACTTGCAAAGCTCTTTTTTTATTTTTTATTAAAGAAAAGTTAAAACCCTTCACCGGAGCCGACGAAGGGCAGGCGATTGCTGACGACTTAGATCCTATGCCGGGCGACCGTCGTCTGAGGCTAAACGAGCTTGGACAGCCTCGGCGACTGCCGGCGAGGGCCGCCTGGGCTCGAGCAACCCCCGACGAGGGTCGCGAAACCCAAGCGAGGGTCGCCGGCGACCCAGATCTGAGGTTGGCGTCAGATTTGGGTCGCCTGGCATCGGATCTGAGTCACCGATGGCCCTCAAAGGTCGTTTAGGTCGCGCGACCTCAGTGGCCCTCGCCTGGGTCGACGGATCTGGGTGGCGCAGCCCTTTGCGGCAGTCGTGCGGCCCCTCGTGGCGGTCGTGCGGCCCCTCGCGGCGATCGTGCGAGCCCAGGCGACGATCACTAGGTTGCGCGACCACACCGGCCCCCCTCCAGCGGTCGCCGTCCCCTCACAGCCACGCCGGCCGAGGTTCAAGTGAAGAAAATGATGAACAGTAGCAACGAGGCTAAATCCAAATAATCAAAAATTAGACGAGGATAGTTTTAGAAGAAATTTTTTGTCACTTACCGGCATTGTAGCATGCCGAAAATGCTGAAATGCCCAAGGCACCTCCTAAGGTGCCTTGGGCTTTTGGCCTTTTAAAGGCCGACTTTGACTTAATGGGTCTTCAAAAAATAATTACCAAACACCAAAATTTAGCCCAATGAACTTCGGATGCCAAAAGTCCCTTGGCAAAGTGGTTCCCAAACGGAGCCTTGCTGATTCTTTCCAAGGGGCTTTCGACCAAATGCTAGCTTTTGAAATTTCAGCATTTGGTCGAATGCTGAATTAGTATTTTTTCTTCGCAAACTACCCTTCCCAATTCTCTAATTTTTCGATTTTGCCCCTAGTTGTGACTGTTCATCTTCTTTGTGCAAGGGCAATCAACGAGGGCCAATAAGACTAGATCAGGCTGACAAGGGGCCGAGGTCATGTGACCTCAGGCTTTGTCACATGACCCTGACAACAGCCACCTAAGGTCATGTGACCCACCCTCGCCAGGGGGCGCATGACCTCAAGTGATGCTCGTCGGCACCAGACCTGGCTTGTTGGCCGCCTTATCCTTTCCCTAAAGCTAGTAAAGGGTTTGATTTTTTTAATAAAAAAAGAAAAATTAAACCCAAAAGCTCTCTTAAATTTTTTTTTTTTAAACATTATTTAGGTCAAACTAACTTTACAAAAGATTTACATTTCTACAATGGGCTTTAGGCCAAAGGCATTTGCATTTTCCCAAAACCCATTTGCAAGGCCAAATTAAATTCACCCTACATTTTGGAATTTCACGCGATGTTTTCGAATTATTAATAATCTATTAATATGAGATGCGATGTGGTAGAAAAAAACGTGTTGCAATGTTGAGTTTCCTAAATACATGAAATTCAAATACAAATGATTCTTGCGAAATACAGAAAGCCATAATCGAAATATGTTTATTCAAAAAGTAAAAAAATAGTAAAATAGAAATGATCTATATTGTTTACAAAATTGTGGGTAAAAATGTCACAATGGGCAGAGTCTAGTATTTTTAGTGTTAGAAAGAGGGTATTTTTATCGCACAAGTAAAAATTTGGAGTATCGGTGACAAGAAAAAAGTTTAGGGTATTGATATCTCGGTGGACAAAGTTTTTTGTGGTAGACATGTGGTAATCTTGTCATACTAGTACAAGTTTGAGGGCTTTGGTACGTAAAAACATGTATCGGTGTTAAGATGGACAAAATTTACAATTTTCATTCGTATTTTCATTTTTTAAAATACAAACGACGTCATTTAAGTATTATTTAAAGATATTTTTGTCTATTTATTTAAGTTGAACTCAAATATTTGCACCAATATGACTCAAAATTTTCGTTTACAAGTACATTTAAAAAACTATATCGAGAATAAGCCATGTTGGTGAAGAGCATCATTTAAAGTACTCTCTCTAATCTATCTTTTTCTGAATTTTAACTTAATAAAGAGATAAAATACTGATATACTTTCACTTTATCCATTTTTTAATAACTAAACTTACTATAAATAGAATATAGAAATTGGAAGATGATAGAGTATAAATGGGAATGCTCCCTGTAATTTATCCTTTTGGCTAATTTTGAAGTTAATAAAAGATAAAGTCTTCAATATATATATATTTTGTAATTTAAATCCAATAAGAGATAGACAATGTTATGCTACGTGACAAATGCTGACACAAAGTGAAGTTACGATGTGGTGAGTATTGGAGTGAATATTTTCTTGTCTTCGACTTTAGCCATATATAACATGTCGACCGATTTCAAAATTAAATGATGTAAATACTTATGCAAGAAGTGAAGATAAATCTTCGAAGAGCACCTATCCGACTAAGTTGATACGCTATTGCTAAAGTTTCTGATTAATATCTTTTATTTTTTTTATAAAGTAAAGGTTTGAGAAAGAGGGTTCGTAGTTGAATTAAATTCAATTTAACTATAAGCAGTGAATAAGTGTGGGTCGAATGTTACTGTAGCCCTACTAAATTGTCGCACAAACATAATAATTATTTCATTTTTTCCTATCCTCCCTAAATGATGTTAACATATATACTCAATTCCATTAATCAGTGCATAAATTATTAACAAGTTATTAATATATGTTTAATTAGCACATAAAGCATATCAAGTTATCTCTAAACGGCAGCCTGTGGATAAGTTTGTCATTTCTGGCAAATTTCCGGTTTGGCTGCCGGGTGTAGTGTTATATATGTCAGCATGGCCAATCAGGAAACGCCAAGTGTACGCAAGCGTGTGAATTTGGATTGAGTTTTCCCTTTTGACTTTTTAATCTCACTATTTTCACCTTCATTAATGCTAAACACTAACTCATCAACAAACGCAAATTTTTTAAAAACTAAATTAATTTTCTGAATTTTACAGAAAAGCTGAAAAGCCCTTTCGGCTTTAACCATATAGTAGTGCACAGAAAATTTGGTCGCGAATAATGCCTACCTTTACCTTTGATGAAAGGGTAACTTATTGAGTCCTTCGAGGAAAATCAGAATTTGGTGAATTTTCTTATTATTTGTCTCGTGCATTTGAATGTGACATAAATGCCCTAAAATGGGTTGTCAAATATGGTATATAATATATATCTTCACTGTTTCCCGCAAAAGAAAATTACAGTAAAATAAGATGAAGTTCATCGTCCTTAATCTTAATCTTAATGGTGATATTGAATTTTTCAAGTAAAGATCTCAATGACGAGTTTGCACGTTCGGATGAATCAATTGGTCACAAATGGAAAAGCCGCTTCTGATGGGATCGTGTTCCGAAAAGAGGGACTTGATCTGCTGTCATAACATGGGGCTTCCAGGTGACAAAACACGAGCGAGTTGACAGAGTTAAGGAAGCTGAAAAAAGCATTTGCGCAAATTAAAAAATAAAGCAAAAAAAAAAAAAAAAAGCACCATTAAGTTTAGGTTTATTACCGCCAAAAACTCTAAACCGTAAACCGGTAGAATACGGATTTCTATCTTCTCTGTGTCGATAAAGCCTAATGTCCAAAATGGATATACCAATTTACAAACAAACCTTTCCTTTCCCCAACGCTTGTATGCCTGAGAACAAGCACGCGAGCGTTCTTGATACAGGACCTAAGAACAAGCACTCCAACACCAACCTTTCACAACAGATGAAACCGCGATTATAATTACCTCTCCTCCTCCTTGTTCAATTCGACTAGCGGGATGTGCCGGTCGAAGGGGAGCTTAATCTTGCCCAGAGAGCCGGCAGGGACAAGCTTGAGGTTCTCGCAGTTGCAGATCTCGATCATGAATCCGTTGGGGTCAGTGAAGAAGGGCTGGTTGATGGACGCCCCGCTCTTGTCGTCGTCCACCGTCCTCTTCATGTACTCTACGCCCATCTCCCTTGGTCGATGGACGCCCTGCTCTCGTCGTCGTCCACCGTCCTCTTCAGGTACTCTACGCCCATCTCCCTCAGCGCGTGCTCCACCGCACTCATGTCCTCACACTAATAACAAAATGACAGATTAGAAAGTCACAAAGAGGTACACACGGGTCAAGTTCGAGATGATAAGCTGAAAGGAGATGTGGTTGTCCATGGGGTCCAAAGGGTGAGAGTCCGGGGGAAGCCGGTCCTCGGCGTGGGACTGGAACAGGTGGATGCTGATGCCGTAGTTGAAGAGCCACGCGCCGTCAAAGTCGAAGGCCTGCGGGCGCTCGATCAGCACGAACCCCAGCACCTTCCTGTAGAACTCTATGGAGTCCTTCACCGACCTGCGCAGCCTCGACACATGGTTCAGCGCCATCAACGGTATCTCCTCCTCTTCCTCCTCCTTCCCTCCTTCGCCACCGCCGCCGCCCGCTTTCTTCTTCTCCCTCTCTGCTGCGACTACGGCTCTTTCGTTTCTGTCGTTGGTTCGATCACGGGACTCTTCGTCGACTCGATGATGCGCTTTGCACTCCATGTTTGCCCTTTTGATGTTATCCTTGCTTCTTCACCTGTGCGTTCCGGGGAAGACATGGCCACATTTTCTTGAGCCATGTATACGGCGGCACCCGCTCTAAGAAAGAGGTATGAAGTAGATGGAGAGAGGACACGTAGCGTCGATAGCATCTGGTGGTGCAACAGGACGTGTGAATACCGCAAGAGGACTTCTGTTCGGTGTCCCCGTTTATCTAGCCGAATATTTTAAGATACATTTCTTTAACGCCCTCGCGGATGTTTTCATTGCCAGACGCATGATTCCATAGCTTGAACTTTTGAGTACATTGAATCAAGTGAATTTCAAGTATTGAACAAAATTGTTAGTCAAAATGTAAATTAGACGTCCCTAAATATATTCTTTTCCTGGGTTAAGGATGCCTAGACATATGAGTAGAAAAGGACCAAGGAATAACTCTTAGAATTGTGAGATTAAAAGGAGGACGACAAGGGTCTCTGATATTTTCTAGCATCATGGTGATCAAGAAGGATAACTAAGGTGCCGCCATGCCGACTGATGGCGTGACGACGTGCAACTATGTGGTTGCGGTGGGGGAGTGAGAGACGAGGGTGGTGGGGCTGCTGTTGGGGACGGCTGAAGAGGTGGAGACGCCAATACGGCGGTGGCTGATGGAGTGCCGCAAGGTGCTACTGTGCATGACGAGTCTTGCACCTCGGTAGCCAAGGAGTCCAGCAAGGGCATCGGGGTCTTTAGCCCGCATCCTTGACTCCCAAGCATAAGCATGGGCATTGGTCTTGGGACCACCGAAACCGAACCCAAGAACTTGCTGCCAATGTCCGGCTCCCAAGGGCGCGCATGGAATCTATTATAGAATAAAAATTCTACTCCAAAATGGATTCCGGAACAGAAATACGTTTGTTAAAAAATTTTCGGAATACATTTTGGAGCAATTTTTGCATTCTGGAATAAAAATGTGTTTGTTAAAAATATTTGATTTCAGAATGCATTCTTAATTCCGGAATGCATTTTTGATTCCAGAATGAGTTTTGGGCAAGAAAAAGAGAAATTATTTTTTGTAGCTTCTCTTTTTCAGAATGCATTCTCCATATTTTATCTATTTTTATCACTAATTTTTTTTTTCAGAAAATGCATAAAAATTGAAAAATTCCAGAAAAATTCATAAAAATTTCCAGAAAATAAAAAAAGTTAGATTTCGAGAAAATATGAAATTTGGTGAATTTTTTTCAAAAAATATAAAAAAATTAAAAACTTCAAAACTTTACAAAATTGCTTAGAATACCTTTGGGTACTCACTTTGAGTGAAATTTAATTTTTTTGAGGTGCCCAAAAAAATTAAAAAATCAAAAATTTCAAAACTTCACAAAATGACTTAGAATACATTTAGGCATCCACTTTCAGTGAAATTTAATTTTTTTGAGGTGCCCAAAAAAAATAAAAAAATCAGAAATTTCAAAACTTTACAAAATTGTTTAAAATACTTTTGAGCACCCACTATGAGTGAAAATTTAATTTTTTTGAGGTGCCCAAAAAAATAAAAATATAAAAAAATTTCAAAACTTTATAAAATGGCTTAGAATACATTTGGGCACCCACTTTGAGTGAAATTTGATTTTTTTTTACGTGCCCAAAAAAATCAAAAATATCAAACTTTACAAAATGGCTTAGAATACCTTTGGGTATCCACTTTGAGTGAAATTTAATTTTTTTTAGGTGCCCAAAAAAATTAAAAATTTTAAAACTTCACAAAATGGTTTAGAATATCTTTAGGCACCCACTTTGAGTGAAATTTATTTTTTTGAGGTGCTGACAAAAAATAAAAAAAATAAAAAAAGATTTATGTTCCAGAAATCAATTTCTAGAGCAGAATTAGTTATGTTTTACTAAACGGATTTCTCCTCTAAAAATCAATTTCTAGCAAGAATTCCAGAAATCAATTTTTGGCAATAATTTGATTTCTGGAGCAGAATGATTACCATTTGTACTCGGGTCTACAAAAGCCAAACCCAGGTCCTCGGTGCCTAGGCCTAGGTCCATTGAGGTCGAGCCCCAGAACCCAAAGCCCGAGACTAGGATCTCAGCGCTTGAGTCTAGGTCAATTGAGGGTGGGCCTAAAACTCCAATATAGGCAATAGCGCCCAGGTGCATTGAGATTGGGCCTTGAACCTGGTGCCTAAGACTCAGTCCCCTGCGCTCGAACCTAGGTCCGTCGAGATTGGGCTTGGGACCTTATTGCCCATGCTCGAGTCCATCGAGGCTAGTCCTTGATCGATGGATTGGGGCGTGGGCATGGGCACAAGAGACCCTACCATGCTCGCCAAGGTCAAGGCCTGATCTTGATGGACCCAGGAACAAGTGCCGAGGACTCGAACCCAACCTCGTATTATTGGGCGCAGCCTCTATGCACTTGAGCGTGGTGGCCGCGGTCTCCGGTGTGGCCTAGATGGACCTGGGGCGGGGTGTCGGGATCCTGAGCTCGGCCGTGATGGACTTGGGTTCCGAGGGACCCGACCGGGCTACCAAGGGCCCGAGAATGAGCGTGAGGGTTCTTGTGCCCAAATGTAGAGTTTCTGGTATAAGCGTCGACACGTAATCATATTTTGAAAATTGATTTCTAATTTTTTAAAGAGAAAATTATTTTTAAATTTTGGTAGAAAAATATTTTCCGTTGACTCATTATTTTAAGCGATCCAAACGCCCAAATACGAGAAAAATATTTTTCGCGAAATAAATAAAAGCCGCATCTTTTCATAATTCCTTGAGAAACTTAGAATTTTTTTTTTTTCCAATTTGAACTTTTGGAGGGGTAAAGTAAAGCAACGGATGAGAATTTCCCAAAAGCAGGCCCAGGGGATGTACGGCGAGATCTAACGCCCCCACAAAACCACCAACGACCTCCGTCCTTGGCAAAAACAACGACAATCGCACGCCCGAACAACTAAAGATCTTAATCGACCAAAAAAAAAAAGCAAGATCGCCTCGCCCACCCTCACTCTATTCCTCGTCGTCTCTCTCGCCACAGACCCAACCGAACCCCGCAATCCCACACACCACAGAATAAAAGAGAAGGCGGCAGCAGCAGGGGCAGCAGCAGCTATCGCACCAGATCACCTACTCGCTCGAAAGCGCACCAGCAACCGTGCCGAAGAAGGAGAAGCAGGAGGAGGCGGAGGAGGAGGAGCATGTACAGGGACGTGTCGTCCTGCAACACGTACAACTACGGCGACGCCGTGTACTGGGACGCTCGCTACGTCCAGGAAGCGGAGATGGGCCATTTCGACTGGTACCAGTGTTACGCTGGCCTTCGCCCTTTCGTCCGCATGTACATCCCCTGCTTCTCCTCTCGCGTCCTCATGGTCGGATGCGGCAACGCCCGTATGTGATTTCTCCGCCCTCTTCGCTCTCTCTCTCTCTCTCTGCTCTTTCGGTGGCTCTTTCTCTTGCGTCCTCAATGGTCGCTGTGGGGGTCGCTTTGTTTCGATCTGCTCGGGAGCTTAACGGGTATGGGAGAACAGGTTCGAATTTGGGATCTTTGGGGAGAAATTTAGGATCTTGCTTGTGGAAACCCCCTAGTTAGTTCTTGGGACATTTGCTGTGAATTGAGCGGAAAATTATAAGTTACTGGTCCGAGTATGTTTTCCCGATTTTGTTGTGCCGTGGACTAAGAACCTTGGACCTGAATCAATCTACATGGTTTTAATTGCATTCTTCATTTGGATTCTTCCAAATTCTCCTTCCTCAAGGACATGAAAGTTGTTTTGTTTTTTATTTTTTGTTGGAATTGATAGTTGGCCTGTTCGTAAGTTAAACTAGCTAGTTAAATCCGTCCAGCATCTGCTCACATATGTTTTTGGTGAAACTCTGCTCTTGCAATGTGTTGAGGAATTAAATCAGGAACATGGTATTTGAGGCTTTGAGCTTTATATTTTCTGCGCTGCGATCATTATGGGAAAGTAAAACTTTATCCTGTGGCACTTTAGGCTGTCAGACTGTATTTGGTATGTAGAATTGGAAAACTCGGAAGACAATTACTGTGCTACAAGATAAGAAGGCGACTTTTTGGAATGGAATTATTGGAGCTTTGGATTGAATCTGTTTTTGTAAGTGTTAGCTTTCTGCATATGGTCATTCTGTAGGTAAAAGAGGTGGATGAGCGAAAATAGGGCCCAAGTATCGTGATGTCAATGGTCAACCATTCTTGAAGTTAGGCTATTCTGCTGTTTCCTCTGCTTATTTACTGTTCTTCCTGAGGTCAAACGGATTCTGGCACTTCTGGCAGTGCTTTTAGATGCTAAACCGACCTCATCTCTTACCGTACTCTTGTTGTTATTTGTCTTGCTCCAGCGTTTGTTGTGCATGTGGATACTCAGGAAAATGAGAATTCTTTTTAATTTTGCCACTGCGCCACTTGAATTACATTATTCTTTCTTAGGTTTTTTGATGTCAGGTGATTCTTTCCCTTACCATTATTAGTTTTCTTATTCTTTATCAGATTCATTGTGGAGCTTGATTTATATCATTTTCTTTTTGGCAAGTTCTTTTATATCATTTGTGTACATATTTCCTCAGTATATCTATGACTGTGTTCGTGATGGATCATTGAACAAAAATGGGTGATTGGGTTGGAATATTGTTGGGATGTGAGAGCTCTAAATTGACTGCCTGTCTTGGATAGTTAGATAAATGGCAATAACGCAAGCATCCCTTGGATTAATCTAAATCGTTATGGTTCATGATAAACATCCGTTTTCTCTATTCTTTAGATGTTTAATCGACACAAATTTTTGTGCTTGATTGATAGTTCTAGAGAAATATTAATTATGACCATTTTCTTTTATCAATTGCAAAAGAGGAAATTAATCTTGCTTGCACTTTGGGAATCCTGGGTTTGATCCCTTCACTCTGTCCGGGTTCTTATTAAAGACGCAGGAAGGAAAGCAATGCAACTCTAGATTTCTCGACCATAAAGTAGAAACACCTCTCAAGTCTCCAACCTCAGTTTTTTTTTTTTTTTTTTTGTGGTGGCCATACACCCTCAATTGCTTGTTAACCACTCTTTTATGGTTAGTTTATTGCAAAGAGGAGTCCCTAGCTTGTATTCTTCAATGCAGAAACATATCTATAGTCACTAAAGAATGTATGTTGATTTTTGAGTCACTATTTTGTTTTTCATTAACAGATTGTTAACCAAAGTCATCTGAAACTTTTGGATTTTGGGTTTGTTGTATTTGATAGGAGAAGTAATATATATTATGAAAGCTTATGGAGTTTCTGTAGAAGTTACTACGGCAGAGTTGTGGCATTCTCTTGTAGTTTGTGATGATCTTCTAAAAATTGTTATTATTTGCAGTAATGTCCGAAGACATGGTAAAGGATGGGTATGAAGACATAACGAACATTGACATTTCCTCAGTGGCTATTGAAACGATGAGAAGAAAATATGAATGCATCCCTCAGCTTAAATGTATCCTTTTGGCTTTCTATATTTTGATTTTGGATACCTTTCTCCTGCTGCTTCCAAATTCTGGTTATTGTTCCTTGATGAAGCTCAATAGACATGCAAATGGATGTTAGGGACATGAGCTTCTTCCCGGATGAGTCATTTGACAGTGTCATCGATAAAGGTTAATGTTCTTTCCCTCAATAAATACTCTTCTAATTCGCAAGATTTTGGTGTGCTGATCATAATCTGTTTTCTATCTGAGATATGCATTCACGTGGCTTGTTAACATGGGACCAGGAACTCTTGATTCCTTGATGGTATGTTGCTTATTCAATTGTCCAAGTAGTGAGTACATACTCAATAATTTCACGCATCGGCATTTTTTTTTTTAAATTGTGCTTTTCTTGATTAGTGCGGCACGGATGCGCCGACAAGTGCTGCTCGAATGCTAGGAGAGGTGAGCAGGTCGTGTACATGATTTCCTTTTCTGACTTCTTTTTATGTTATTTTAGAATTTCGTAGGTATTTTTTTCTGGAAGACACAGTCCATCTTCCCTTTTAATTGCTCTTGTCCTCACTTATGTTTGTTCCTTGCTTGTAGACTACTTAAAGCTGGAGGAATTTACATGCTGGTAATTAAATGCAGCATGTTAAGCATATCTTGCCCATTTCCATATCTGGTTTTAGGTTTTAAAAATAGATGATGAATTGCAGATTACCTATGGTGATCCGAATGTGAGGATGCTTCATTTGAACCAACCAGTATACAACTGGCGAATCATTCTGTACATCATACGTAAGTCCTTCTGATCAGGAGAGAAATCCCTTTTAAAATGGAAGAATATGACCAATATGTCCTGACAATCTGCAGAAAGTACTTACTGTAATTGAACTTTAACCATTACAAACATCTATTATATGTACAGGCATGGGATCATTGTAGAGCCTTTTTTATTTCCTTTTCTTTTCTGGCCAATTGTTTTATATCATTTGTCCCCTAAAAGCATGAGATCATCTGACTACCCCATTAGTCATTACTAAGTTGGTTCTGTGGTATTGCGTATTACACACGCATTAGTTTAAAGTACAACATGGTGCTCTTGATTGGACTTGTTATCCCTGTGGCCTTATCCAGCATAAGTATGTTCTTTTGGCGCTTGTCATGCCGAAGCGCACAACAGAGAGAAGAATCACAAAGTAAATTTCATATCAAGTTGCTTTATAGCAAATTGCAGCTCATCTTTGGTGTACATTGCTGGTTGTGACTTTCCTCGATTTGTAGTTTACTAAATAGTCGTTTGCCTCATATATAATTTAAGTGAGTTTTTTATTTTGTTTCTTCTGTGAGGTAAAAAGAGAATTTGTTCTTAGTATTCTCTATTTATTTTTTCTACAGCCAGACCAGGATTTCAGAAGCCGGCAAACAATAGTTCAACATCAAGGTCATATCTGGAACCTGTGCCTCTTACTGACAAGGGTTTACTTCCACCTGATTTTGTGGTGGAAGATCCAGATTCTCACTTCATATATATGTGCAAAAAGATGGATGCGACAGAGCTAAGTAGCATAACAACCGACCCTTTGGATGTTGATAATTTATAGCGGCTTCTCCGAGTATCTCATTCTGGTTAGCTATCCAATTGTATTCTTCACTAGTTTTGATGTATGTTATAACTCGTCACATTGAATACCGCTGATTTGAGTAGCAGGACGATATTCCATTAATCAACTAGGTATTTGTAGAGCTCTCTGCATGAAATGGGTGATCTTGGGACTGGATGTGGAAAGTCAAATGGACTGAAGGTCCATTGGAGACGCTTTTTGAATTATGTAGTGGTCTTGTAATTTGCATCACTAGAGGGTACTTAATTCTGTTCTGTCCTAGTCCTGATCCTTGTTATTGTGGTGTACATTGATTTGATAAATACGCCGATTAGCTAAATAATGTTGCATGGTCAGATCAATGTCCTCTTCTTTTTTGCAGGTGTAAGTCTGTCTCTCCATGCATCCCAATCACACATGCCCTGTTTTTCTTTTCCCCCCAGACCAAAGCATGCACAGGTACATATGCGCATGTGGATGTACACGTTAATGTACATCATGAATCGGAGCGGACGAGGGACTATATTGAAGTTTAGCAGCTCTCAATCAATGAATTGCATCTAAAATTAACTCTCTGACAAGCTTAGGAACAATTTGATAGCTGGACCTATTGGCTTTGCAAGAACAAGGTCAATGCATCTCCCACATGTTGCAGGGCTTTTCAATTGCTACATGCATAGATAGGGTTTAAAGATTTGATGAGCATGATATGAAATTCTTATCTAGGATGAGAATGTTGTAGAGGCAAATTCAGGGCTCATGGAAGTTCCAAAGGAGAAAATTTCTTTGTCCAGAATGCAAATTCATGATGGAGAACTCAGCGGTTGAGCTTGAGGGATGTGCATGCATGTGTGGACAATGCGCCTTGTACCTATTTGATAGCGTATGGAAAGCTCTTTCAAGAGGATATCCTTTTAGCGGTTAATTGATGAAATGATAATCCAAAAGGATCAATCACTCAGGTAATTTCTCATATCGCTCTTTCATATTTCAGATTTAAATTAAATCTTTCTAATATGACTTCTTTCCTTGTTTAAACAGCCACACTTGAGAATGTACCTTTTTAAATTCGCTTCGGTGTAACTTGTTAGAGTTAGATCTTGAGGTAATGGTTAATTAGTTACCGACAAACCTACCGGTCTTGACGTGAGCAATCCATTTTCGACGAAGGCGTGGGAATATATCTATTTTTTGTGTGTGAAATTTAACCGGGTCACTATTTGACACAAAGAGGAATTAAGTTAGATGCGTTAAGGGTCTGTTCGTTTGAAAGAAAACCCTTCTTGGAAATCTGTTTTCCGACTTTTTGGTGTTTGGATGACCGAAAATTAATCTATTTATGAAAAATGTTTTCCGTGAACTAAAAATAATAAACTTAGATTGGAGGAAAATAACTTTCATTTCTGATAAGAAGAAAATCACTTTTCTTAAACCGCCAAACAAATAAAAAATAACTATTTTTCTTGAAAATAATTCCTTTGAAAATGTTTTTCTTTGTTGTCAGCGAAATGAACGCACCCTAAATTCATTATCAATTAAAAGTCTCAATCAAATTTAGGAAGTCAAAGAGGTCTTGATTTCGAAACCCCACGGTTAAATTGATTTTCACTGGAACCTCATCAAGAGCTGGCTGTAAAAGTACTAATAATTGTGCCAGTAGGTGGTTGCATTGAGAATCGGGTGTGATCTATGCCAAACTAAATTATAGCTTGGTGTATCATTAGCATCAGCCACTTTAATTGGGAATAAGAACCAATTTCGAGAAATGGGAATGGATCTGAAAGATTTCTTTCCGAAACAAATGGGAAAACAAACTAACAGCTCGACCTAATATTAAATAATATATATGTCAGCTTTGCAAAATTTTCTTGTTGACTAAGTAATTGCCAAAAATGGATGGCTTAGCATAGAAGAAGCACCGGTTGAATGCAGTAATTGCAAGAAAATGTTGATTGGTGGCTATTCAAGAGATGGGCAAAGATTTAATGAAATGTCCCGCAAAAAAAGAATTTAATAAAGGAGCAGAAAATGGAGAGATATTCATATTTTTCATTTCCCAAATTGGACAAAAGTTGTTTTAATTGGGTCAAAAAATTTGTATGTGAGAAAAAAGAGCTGCCATTTATCGAACCAACAAAGTTTGGCACCTCAGCAACGGCTTCGTGGCCCTCGCATGTGATCGGTGAGGGTTGACCGGTAACCCTTGCCGGACTTGGTAGAAAAAAAAAATGAAAAGAGAAAGAAAAAGAAAAAAAGAAATGAAAATAATAAAAATTTATAAAAAATTATCCATGTCAGTGCGGCCGTCCTATGTTGCACCAACAGTGTCCACATCAACAATTTCTGATTAAAATTAATTTAATAGACTCAATTGACAAAACATGAAAAGATTTATAACTTAATTGGAAAAATTGAAAGATTCATGATTGAATTGATCAAATTACGATAGATTTAGGATTTTTTGGACAATTTTCCCGCATTCTATGTAAATGAATTACATTAATTCCCATGCACCTTTCCAGGTTATAGGCACTCCAAATGTGGCAACAAGACTATGCAAAATTCTGAAACTAAAAACAGCTGATGACAAATAAAGAAAGAGTCAATTTACTCTCACCAATATTTTGGCAACTTTTGAAAATTACATAAGTAAATTGGCAAAATCATACAAATCATGCTGCAAGCCAAGGGTGATGCTTTTTTGCCTGCTTTTTACTCCACAGCCACTCTTGGCAATTCCCCATATTTTGACTAATTTAGGCAGTATCTTTAATTAACTTAATCCACATCAAGGAAAGGAAAAGAATTGAATTTCCCAACGTAAACCAACCAACATTACGCACAAATTTGAGTTCTACTCCTTTTCCTTTTGCTTTGGTCTCTGAATACAATACAGCAAGAATATCTGAATACTCCTCTAATTATGGCAATGGGTTATCCCATTACATTTACTATATATAGAAAATGGAATTTTGGGGATTTGTTGGAAAATATGTTGAAAATTTGGGGATATATTGATAAATAATTTTGCATGATGAGATTATTGTATCCCTTTTTTTTCTTTAGATCTAAGTCTCTTTCCATGCCAATCATACATTCACTTTTTTTTAACATAGAAAAAACTATGCATATGTGATTACACGGATGTACGTATGCAGATGCACACGTGTACGGACATTACGAATGGAGGCATACTAGTGATGATTGTGAAGTTTAGCAACTCTGAATTGATGAATTGCAAGATCTGGTGTGACCTGTAGAGTCTTTGCTATTACATATGAAATTAACTCTTGACAAACTTAGGAGAAATTTCATAGCTAGACCAATTTGTTTGCACGGATTGGCTTTGCAAGAACAAAGTCAATGCATCTCTGGTATGTTGTGGGTGTTCTAATCAATTGATACATGCATGGAGTCCATAGATTTGATTAGTATGCAATGAAATTGACATCTAGGAAAATTCCTTGGGATGGGCAAATTCTGGGCTCTAGAAGTTCTACTGGATCGTATTTTTTTAACTTTAATAATACATATTCATAATGGAGGTGACACTTAATATTGCGTATTGGTAATTAGACTACGAATGAAAGAGATGCTTTTTGAGCGAATGTTTTCTATTGCTCAATATTAGATAATTCAAATGAAGGGAGGGCAACCCTATTTATAATTGAGTTGTTCTCTTTACAACCGTTGATTTTACTTTGATCTAGTGGTGGAAATTCAGTCTCCTTAACTAACATCTGTCCATTAATTACAAGTGTATATTTCTCATCATACTCTCACACTTTCTCTAAACCCAAGAAATGAAATTTTAGAGGGAGAAAGTATTTAGAGAAGCTCTCAAGAATATTTACATTGCTTAAATGCTGGATCGTCCAAACATAAGTGAGGTTATCTTTATTTATATATGAGTTACTCTCTTTATAATTGTTGATTTCCTTTGATTTAAAGGTGGAGATTTTTAATCTCTTTACATATCACCTACCCATTAACCCATCGATTCAAGAGAAAGTGTTTAGAAAGAGAAACTCTAAAGAATACTTGTATTATTCAATTGTTGTAGAATCTAAATGAGCGGAAGGCACCCTTATTCATAATGAGTGCATTTTTTTACAACCATTTACTCCATTTGATCTAAATTTAGATATTCAATATTCTTATCTACTAATACCCATTAGTTACAAGTATACCTTTCCGGTTATACCCTTGGAACATTGTAAAGTGTCTTTGAAAATCGTAAATGTAAGAAGATTCTACACTTCATGGTTCTTTAGGTCAACTCATAGCTATCATCTAGGGCCATTTCCTCGGTATGTTGGGCTTAAAAGCCTCTTGACCGTGACACGTGTGCATAGACAATGTGCATGATACGAATTTGATTCTTCACTAAATTCAGCGTTCATAAAGCTCTTTCAAAAGGGTATTTTTTTTATACCGAATAATAAATAAAATAATAATTCAAAAGGATCAATCACTCCGGTTTTTTGGGATAAAGCTCTTTCACTTTCTAAATGCAAATTAAATCTTGTTCCTTTCCCAGCAACATAAATTTGTCTTTTTAAGTATTTCAAATTGCTCATTATTTTTTTTCTTAATTAAATGTTTGTCTTTTGTATGTGTTCCTCTCTTCCTTGTTTTAATAACCATACTTGAGAATGTACCATTATAAATTCCCTTCCTCCTAGGCGTAGGTTGTTAGAGTTGGATTGCGAGTAAATAGTTTTCCACAAATCGACTAGTTTCGACTTCAACAACCCATTTTCAACGAAAGCTCCGAGATAAATTTAGTCTTGTGTATGAAAATTAATCACCTAATTATTTGACCCAAAAGGGAATTTGGCCAGAAAAGTCATGGTCGGCTGCTGAGAGATGGTCCAAAGAAAGTGCTGGTCAGATGAACAAGCAATTCACCGATGCATCCAATGGATGAAGCTCATCGTCAATTGGAATTTAAACAAATTAAGGAAGTCAAAGAGAGGTGTTGATTTGGAAATCTCACGGTTAAATTGATTTTTACAAGGATCTCATCCAAGACTGACTATATAAGTTGGTTAGATCAAGAATCCCGTGTGATCTATGCCAAAATAAATTATTGCTCGATGAATCATCTGCATCGACCACTTAAATTGGAAGTAAGAACAGATTTTGAGAAGCAGGAAAGGATTGGAAAGATTTTCTTCCCGAAACTCATGGTAAACTAATCTGAAAAACTACCTATACTGAATAATATATATCAACTCGAAAATTTCTTATTGACCTAGTAATGCCAAAAAAAGGGGATGGCTTAGCGAGAAGGAGCACAGGTTAATGCAGTAATTACGAGAAAATGTTAATTACTGGCATCTCAAGAGCAAATCCCAGATGGGCAAACATTGAATGAGATGTACCTCGGAAAGAGATTTTAAATTTAGGAGCAGGAAATGGAGAGATAATCCATATTTTTGCAAATTCCCAAATTTGGCAGCAGTTGTTTTTAAGTGGGTCAAGAAATTTGTTGGTGAAGAGGAGAAGTTGCCATTTATTGAATGGAAAGTCTGGCACCTCAGCATTCTAAGTAAAGGATTTGTATTTACTCCAATTTGCCTCGTCCAGGCTATGAGCACTCCAAATAAGTCAGTAAGAGTATGCAAAGTTCCAAAATTAGAAACAACAGACAACAAATAAAGAAAAGAGTCATCTTACCTCAGCCAAACTTGACAGCTTTTGAAAATCAAATGACCAAATTGGAAAAACCATACAACTCATGCTGCAACCCATGAGTGATGCTTTTTGCCTGCTTTTACTCCACAGCCACTTTTGGCAACTCCCCATATTTGACTAATTTAGACAGTTTCTTTAATTGATTTTAATCTCACATCAAGAAAAGGAAAAGAATTGAATTTCCCAATGTGGCCCACCGCATTACCCACGAAATCAAGTTCTTCTGTCTCTCACTTTTCTTTTTTGGTCTCGCACATCTTCTGAATACAGCAAGAAAATTAATACAAGTCCTCGGATTATGGCAATGAACTATCCCATGTATGGCAATACATTTGCCATAAAATGGAAAATTTCGGGATATACTGAAATAAAGGGATGGACCTACATAATGCCAATATGCATAAGGAATTGAAAACCAGGGGTGGGCCCACAAGAGAGACCTATTAAAAGCAAAACACTCAAAAGTGGTAAAAGAGAGAAGCATGCACAACTCTATCTTAGTCTACAGGGCCATGCAAACTTACCGTTTCTAGGCAATGTTGCCATTTGGTGCAAAACGCTCTTTCTCTCTCTTTCTCTCGTCACGTCCTTTTATTTTCTCCTCCTCCTCTGAATTTAGTACTTCCTCCTTTGCCATCTATAGCACAAGAACCCAGACATTAAAACCCAGTTCTTTTTCTTTTTTTGGTTTTGAAGGAACGGAAAAAGGGTTGCTTTTTTAAACAGCCCAGAAGGGAGATTTTGTTTGGCATCAGCAGTTCTATATTTTTTTTTTCCCTGTGGGAGGGGGTTTGTCTTCTGGGTTTTGATTTTGATCAATTGGGTTCTTTCTTTCTTCTGTCTGAGGAGGAAAAATGGGGAGGGGGAAGATTGAGATAAAGAGGATCGAGAATGCAAACAGCAGGCAAGTTACATTCTCCAAAAGACGTTCTGGGTTGCTCAAGAAGGCTCAGGAGCTCTCCATCCTCTGTGATGCTGAAGTTGCTGTCATAATCTTCTCGAATACTGGCAAGCTCTATGAGTTCTCCAGTTCTGGGTATGTGTTGTAAAGTTTCGATCTTTTCTTTTTCTCCAAATCGATTGAGTTGCATGTTTTGATCTGTTTCGCCTTACCCTTTGTACGGACTTCCATTTTGCTCTTTTGTGTTTTTTTTCGGCTTTGGAACCTCGAATGGTCGTCTGACGATATGCTTGTGTGCTTTTGCTTGAAGCAGATAGTGATCTTCTTTTTCTGAATATTTGCATGTGTTAATTCATGTCTTCGCTTAGCTCTGTCAGTCAAAAAGCTTTTTCATTTCATTTGACTAGATAAATGGGTTTTGGTTGTTGCACATGTCCTTAGGTGTCCGAAGTGCTGCAGGTTCTCATTTTTTCCCAATCTAGCGCTAAAATTTAGAAACTTTACAGCAGTAGTTTTCTGTGAGCTCTATTTCCTTTTAAATATGAGGGAGGATTGTGGAAATTTGAGAGATTGTTTTGTATAAATTTTAGATCATGTTCCCCTGAATAGTCATCTGTATTTCCAGGGACTCTTGTGTCATACAAGTTCCAGGAAGATTTTGTTATGGTTTCTAGAAATTAGTGGTATTGGTCTTTTGCTCAATAGTGTTGCTGTGTCCCTTTTGGCCATTTGATGTTAGAATGCTTGAAGGCTGTGGTAGAATTTGGTACTCATGTTCGCTTTTTGGCACACCGGGATACTTTTATCTAGGACTTTGCAGTTGTTCTTCCCATGCTAAATGGATCTTTGCAATTGATGCTGTATTTTATCATTCGATTCCTCGCCAACGCAGATTTTGTAGGCACTTGTATTCTCAAGTTTATTGAGAGTCTTGTTTCATGTTATGCATACCCTGTTTCAATATAGAACAATTCGAGAGTTGTAATAGCTGTTGATGGTGGTTATAATTACCTTTTGTCGGCATTATAGGTATTTATTCTCAAATTTCATTATTTAATCACTTTCCTTACCTCGAAGGTGTCGCCCATTTTGTTTCTTGCTTTTTTGGAACTGACTTAAGCTTGGTCTTTCTCGTGGCATTGCAAATTAATTGCGAAAATCGAAGAGGAATCCGAAAACTGAAATTTCTGTAACGGCTTAGTGGTAAGGGACTGACCTGACAATCAAGAAGTGCAAGGTTTAACCCCTCAACTTTGTGCCTCCCCATATCTCACCAAGTGTGGAGGGAGGGGTTGGCTCACACACCTTGATAGTTCTATCAACCCGAGGACCTATGCTGATATGGTTTGCCAGAGAGAGGGTTTCTCTTGTTTTGAAGTTAAGACTTAACATTAACACACTTTTGCAGAAAATAGATATAGAAAACGGAAGCCTTGGTACAAAATAAATAATGTTCTGTTCTAAAGTCACTCTCGAGATCTTTGCAGTGTGTATGACTTTATTGAACCCAAATGAACATCGAAGCAATGTGATTCAGTTAGCATGTAATAATTGATTATTATATGAGTCTCTTTGTTACCTGAAGCTAATTTATAGCTCACTGTCAACTCAGCCAATGCCAATAGGCAGATTGATTTCTCACTTAGAGGTTGGATCATTCACTTATTGATGTACTCTGAGCAAATTTATGTAATCAAAATATCCAGTGATTTAAGAAGTTAGCCAGTGGAAGAGTCCATGTTCTTCATGATTTTTCCACTTGCATCCTGTGTTGCAGAATGAAACAGATACTATCAAGATACAACAGGTGTCAAGATTCTCCAGAGTCCACCGTTATAGAATACAAGCCAGAGTCTACGGTATCATTCTCATCACTGTTCACTTATCTGGTCTTTTTCATTGTTTTAAAGCCAAACAGGATCCATCAAATGCATTATCTTCGGAAATAGTTGCCAGATTTATTTTTTTTAAATAAGTGCCTTTTGCTTGCATTAATGTGGTGGTCACATATCAAACTACAGGAGAGATTTCCTCTAGCATCCATCCCATTTAGACTGTACTTATATATTGACAGTGCTTATATATTTAATTCTACTTCTCCGACTTAACATTGTTTTGCCTGAAGAAAGAAGATGATAAGGTGGTACACACCCTTAAAGATGAAATTGCAGAGCTGCAGATGAGACAATTGTGAGTATTTTTTTTCCTCCTTCGTTGTTTCTTTTCTGTTCCTTTCTTCAGTCAACAATTTACTGTTCATTTCTTGTAATTGATAGAAGGCTACTGGGCAAGGACTTGAATGGCCTGAGCATAAAAGAATTGCAGCACCTGGAGCAGCAATTGAGTGGGGCTTTATCATCTGTCAAGGAGAAAAAGGTTTTCATAGAATCAATCTTCTCTTGTCCTTTTCGTTTCCTTACATTGAAGCTCATTAGGAGAAGCAAATTTTAAACTGAAATGGGTTCTGGATTGCCTTTTCTTAGGTTGCCTTAACGTAATTTGTAATATTTCAGGAGCAATGGCTTCTGGAGCAGCTGGAGCGATCAAGATTACAGGTATGCCAGATTTGATATAATTTTTTGAAAGACCATGGCTAATTCAGAATGAAAATCCCAAAAGTTGCGACATGGTACTTATCATGGTATAGAGATAAAAAATTGAAAGTTATACTTGATTCAAACTAGAAGCACAGAAACGCTACAAACTTTTTCCCCTTTTTGAGCAATCTGATACAGTGCTTTATGACCAGAGTCTATTGTTGATTCACGTACTTTTCTTCATCCTTGGGGTTTGAGTTTCTAATTAGCATCGTTGCATGTAGCACACCTTTTTGTTGGCTCATTACCACAAAGTTTTAAGTTTATCTGCTGCTGGCCATGTAGTTCTTACCTTCTAATAACTAGCTTGATCTTTTTTTTTTCAGGAGCAGAGGGCTATGCTGGAGAATGAAACTCTGCGCAGACAGGCAAATATGCTCTTCCCGTCTTTTTCGTCCCTATAATCCTCATATAACCTGTTGCACTTGAGAATTGAGACTTCTCTTTCGGATTTCCTGCACACACGTTGCAGGTTGACGAACTTAGAGGTTTCCTTCCAGCTACCCATCATCTTGAATATCATCCAGAGAAAAGGAGGAAAGCCCTCAACAACTCTGGCTCTGGCAGTCCTGATAAGGCCTGCAATCGCACAGCTGAAAATGGAGATTCTGACACAACGTTGTATCTAGGGTACGGAATCACTCTATCCTTGATTGAATAAGCCTAAATTGATTAATTTTGTATAGTTTCAGTTTCAGTTCTGAGTTGACAAAAAATATGGTAAACCCCTGAATAAAATGTTCAGTATGGAATCATGGGCAGGTTTGGCAACATGAGACACAACCTGACCACCCCGAAGCACATAATTAAATGATTTTTTTGTATAGTTTCAGTTTCAGTTCTGCAGTTGACAAAAATTTGGTAAACCGCTAAGGGAATTTACTGAATAAATTGTTCTGTATGGAATCCTGAGCAGGGTTGGCAACATGAGACACAACCTGACCTCCCCGAGATCCAAAATACTGAGAGAAATCCCTATGGCACAAGAACTTGTTTTTAATCTGAATATTGACATGAGTAGACACTTTTTTTAGGTGCTTGATAGTTTAATTTGCTTGTAGTTGTTGTGGCTACATCTGGATGCTGATTTCTATTGAGACAAAGCTCATTTTCTTTGATTGTTCAGGCTGCCATTTGATGTATACCACAAAAGAAGCGTGTCCGACAAAGAGAACTACAGCAGCAAAGGGAGTCAAAAGGGCCTGCCCTGATTTGCTTTTCGTATTGTTTTCCTTCATTACAGTAGGAGCTATGGTTTCCTAGACGGATGTCAAAACAGTTAATGAGATTGATGCATCGTTTTAGAAACTAAGAAAACGAATCAAGGTCTCAGCTTTATTCCTTCCTCATTTATAGAAGGGAGATGGACAATTTCTCCTCAGGATGTTCAGAAGGCTAGGCGTTTGCCAATCTGTTTTCGAGAGGTGGCTTTGGCAATCGCAGATCGTAGGCTTTTGTCGGGGCCTAAATTTAAAGTACTTTATTAGCCAAATTTTCCTCGATTGCCTTAAGATCTTTTTCTATCGTTAGTTGTGCCTGAAATCCGATGATAGTGTTTTGGCAAGTGGAAAAGATCAAACGAAACTTTACTACCTCTGGAGCAAAAGAGTTGATAAATAAATAAATAAATCGTGCTTCGTTCTGATGAAGAAGATACACTTGAGAACAATTCAATCGGAATTTACAAACAAATGTATGTACAACTGAGATCTAATGAACACAAAAGTATTGCAGTATGCGCTTTTTGCACCCACCCCACCCCCCGCCCCCCCCCCCTTCTAATGCGTTCCTGGTCTTGAGCAATCAATCACTTGATTTCTGCTTGCCAACATCTCAGAGAAGAGACCATCCACCTCCTTGGTCAATCCATCCAACATCTTCTCTAATCCTTCTAATCTCATCTTCAATTCCCCAACTTCATTACTGCTTTTCCCATCTTCCATTGCAGCAACAAGGCAAGCCGCTGAACCCTTGATATCTCGAAACTCTTTCAAAACACTCCCTTTCTCCAACAATTCTTCATAAAATCCTGATTCCAAACTGACCAAGGAAGAGTCGAGAAGCTTGGTGGCCCCTGTTCTCATTCCCATGTATGGTTTTGGATCTCCAGTCAAAGCAGAAAGCAAAATCCCACAAACCCAAAATTCAATACCCTTCATAAAAATCAAAGCTTTGTGAACTAACAGGTCCTTCCCAGAACAAGCCCTTTCTTGGTCACCATCTTCCTTTGTTTCTTCCACTTTGAGATCCTTGGTAAAAGCTTCTTCTGGCTGAAGGGCCTTCAAACGCTCTAGGGCATTAGATGGTGAAGCATCAGCCAAGCTCAAAGCATGTGAGAGACAGACCCTGGTTTGGCTCAGATGAGAAATACTTGAGCTGATCAGATTCATGTGCTCCAGCAAATTCAAGCTGTAACTCAGATAAGCTTCCGCAGCGTCAGCTTCCCACTTGCTCATGGGGTGGTCCAATTCCACCACCAGCTTCGAAAAGGCCCTGTTCATATAGGGCAAGAGCTCAAAGCATCGGTGAATCCAAGAGAAGGAGATGTACTCTGACACGGGTCTCGGATTCAAGAACAGGCTCTTGAATCGGCTCGAAACATCGGACTCAAACGATACCAAGAGCGAGGAAAAGAGTTGGGACTGAAGGTGGTCTGGTTGGTTGTGGTGGAAAAAGTGATCTTCCATCTTGGAACGGAATTTGCTGAATCTTGCCAACACGAGAATCATCCCTTTCTCGCTAATTTCAGGCTTAGGACACAACAGGAAGAGGAAGAGGAAGAGGAAGAGGAAGGTTGTGTTTGACCGGTATGGCTTTGATTTCAATTACCTTCTTGCGGTGCGTCTGGGTCACAAATATATACAGGAAGAGTTGAGTGGTTCCGTGCTTGTCGTGTTTCTTGGGGGTTGCTTTTTGGTGTACAAGATGAACAGGTTGGAAAGAAAACGCTGCTTTGACTTTTTCAAGAAACGAGGCGACGGCTTACTTGGGACGATTGGCACGCAGTTTCTCAGCAGTGCCAAGTGGGGCATTCGGCGGCGGTCAAAGTCAAACGGTGTTATCCTCTCGTTTCGCTTGTGAGTCCTCGAATCAGAACACATCAAGCGTGGCCATCTCTTGCAAAAAAACATACGGAAAGTCCAAAAGAGAAACAGCTCAAAGCGTGTCATCCAATACGCTTTTGAACCACTCGTTTCGTGTCCCGCCCAAGAACCGAGTGCATGTAAATCGGGTTCTGATGGGGACGTTCTCATGTTTCTTCTCTGCTGGTTTGATGGCATTGCGTCATCTGTAATCCACAGTAGATGCTTTAAGCGATAGAGTTGCAGAACAGATAGAATTTCGATTTAAACTTTCTGGTTTCCTCTTTGAGTTTGAATAACTGGAACACGAAATTGAGTTGAGCTGCAGGTTGATAACATGTGTAGCTAGAAGGGTTTGTGAGCTTAACAGAAGCACTTGATTTTATACGATCATAATGAATTATAATCCCTTTATCGTACTTGTAATGCGCCCGCTTGAACTTACATGTCAACTCAATCTATAGAGTACATGTTTCTAGCACGTGAGAATCACCACGCTTTGAATGGTCCTTTTTGTTCGTTCAAGTTTTGTAATCAATTCTGCTAGGCCTAGCTTAATTGTGAATTCGAAATGACTTAATAAGAATGTAACGGTACTCATTTAAACAGTTGAGATGAGTTGATAGGATATGAATTGGGATACTTATCTTGAATTCATTCGTGTCCCTTGTGGAATTCTTAAAAAAAGCCACAAAGGACAATTCTGTGATGATGATAAGATTTGTTCATGATTTTTTGTTGGGATAGTCCGAAATGGGTTTCTGTTGCAATTGCAAATCACTGAAATGGGCCATTATGGCTTTTCAGCAGTCCATTTTTGTCCTAGGTGCATCAATTTTCGTGGTACGAAATCTAGGCTCGATCCAATGATCGAAGTGTAACTAAAGGCCTGGCCCAATAAGTTCTCCATCCATTATTGTAAGTAAAAAAAAAACTCGCAAAAAAAGAAAAATTTCTTTGAGTTCCTATCATCTCGAAGGTAAAAAGGATCAACTTTTGCTTTGTCCTTCTTAAACTGGAGTCGGGAACTTTCTTCGTCGAATAATCGTCATTTTGTTCTTTGTTCATGTTAGTATCTCATAGTCACGTTCTTTATCTTTTCTTTTCCTTTGCATCGATCAGTCTGACCGTGAATGAAATGTTAGTATCTCCTAGTCACGTTCTTTATCTTTTCTTTTCCTTTATGTTGATCAGTCCGACTGTGAATGGATTGTCATATTTTCGACAGCAAATTTCGAACCTAGATACGACAATCTAAAACTCAAATGGAATCCATTAATTTATGCTGGTTCCGTTATTGTGATTGAGTTAGCTGTCGGGCTTGCTCCTATTGGACCTAGAGTTGGTCAAGGTACAGTTGCAGGCCAAGCTATAGAAGGCATTGCAACTTGCAAGATAGCTCGAGGCGGAGGGAAACATACGAGGTACTTTATTACTTAATCTGGCTTTTATGGAAGCGTTCATGGTGTTTATCAGGAACAATTTATGTGAATATTATCTATGTATAATAAAAGTAAACCCTAAAATTTATCCTCACATTTTTGGAAAACGAAATTTATATTAACTGAAGCAAGACACCCTTACACCAAAATCATCTTCCATTATTCTCAACAAGAAGAGTCCAGGGACAACCTAAAATAATCCATCAGCAAAAGCAAGTTTGGCTGTGGAGGTTCAAGACAATGCAAGGTGGAATATGCTCTATTGCTCTCTGCATATTTGGCTCTATCGATGGAGTTGATAACAACCGGGCGGTGATGATAAATAATGATGTGGATGAGGCACACAATCATTGTACTTTCTTCTTTCGCTCCGTCACGTGTCATTTGATGGTTGTCTGTAAAATTCGAAGATCCTGCACAGATACAACATATACTTCAAATGAGCCAAAAGAGTGGCGGTGGAGAGAGAGATGGAATCTCCTACCAAACTCGTAACCTTCCATGGAAACTAGTTATCAAGTACCTTCCCCTTGGAGAATAGTATTTCAAAACAACGATTAAGCGATGGTATTGTAAGTTGAAATGATTGCATCACAGTCCAAACCCTACACATTCCTTCTCTTGGGCGACTCGGGTCCTGGTCCTTGAAATCGAAAAACCAACTAAGATTAGAATAAAATAGATTTTCTAACGTGCGTGAGCACTTGTTTTCATTCTCTTTTATGTCACACTAGAACATCGCAATACGTGAAATTCCACAATTTGTTTGCTTCTACCTAACCTAGGAGACTTTTTGCTTAGAGGAAAATTTCAAATAAGAATATGAAGTATCTTTATTTTCTCAAATAATGATATGAAATGGAACTTATTTTAATTAAAGGCCTGAATTACCCTTATTTTCTCAATTAAGGACTTGAAATGGACATTGTCATAATTAAATGTTTGAAATGGTTATGTCAGTCTCAAAAAATAGTCTGATTTCACCGGTTGGTTAAGGGCATTTTTCTCGTTTGATTTTTTATTTTCTTTCCATAAAAAAGAAAAATGAAGCTAAATTTTTTAAAATAAAAACCAGGCGGGAGGGCTGGCCCTAGCCTCCCGCCTGTGGTTGCCACCCCATCGTCGATGGGAGGGCAGGCCGGTTACTAGTATACATAATTATGATTTCAGGTAATTAGGTGACCGTTAATTCGTCCTACTACCATAAGAGTAGGTGTTTAAATGGTTCAAGTGACCAACATAGTTGGCTTATATGATTGGTGTGGTTGGACGATGGATAGATCATATATAACTTGGCTTGTTTGGTAAAACTGAAAAATAAGCGGCGAAATCTTTGAGTATTGAAAATGAAAATAAAAAGTTAATTGGATAACATATGAATTGAATAATAAATTTTATCGTTCTCATATGAAACATGGAATAGTGAGCACTATTTGAAGGTTTTGACAACGCAGTTATTAAGATTATGCTTTCCATTTTATGTTTTATCACTTAATCAATTAAGTCATTCTTACTTATGAACAGTGTGATTTTTGACCTAAACCAATTGATTAAGTTGTATGTATTTATTGGAAATTAACTCACTTAATGATATTAGATGCTGAAAAGTTGTCAAACAAATCCTACTTAGTTTTATTAGAATAACCGGTGGGAGAAAAAAAAAGGAAACAAAAGGAAGCCGAAGAAGAACATCTTGCCATTATTTATCACTCCATTATTCACATGGTAACATAACACATTTACCTCATATATGTACTAATTGTAGAGACATTCCAAAAAAGTCATAAACCTTTTGTATTAGTGCAAATTTAGTTTTAAACCTTTTTTTGGTGCCAATTCAGTCCTAAACCTTTTGCATCGGTGCCAATTCAGTCATAAACCTTTTTTTGGTGCCAATTAAGTCCGAAACCTTTTAAATTGATGCCAATTCAGTCCTAAACCTTTTGTTTTTGTGCCAATTTAGTCCTTCCGGCCAATTTTGACCGGAATTTGCCGATGTGGATGCTTGCCAGCCGACGACCAGCACCGACGTGGACAACTTAAATAATATTTTAATATTTTTTGAATTTTTGTTATTTTTTCCTTTTTTTTCCACTTTTTTTTTTGGGTTTCTCCTTCTTCTGGCGAGCTCGACCTCGCCGGAGGCTGCAACAAGGGCGAGCCTCGCTTGGCCCGACCTCGTCGGATCTAGCAAGGTTGAGCCTTACCTAGCCGCTGGCGAGGCTTGACTTTGCCAGATCCAATGAGATCGGGCCTTGCCCAACCATGGCGAGGCTCACCCTTGTCGCAACCTCTGGTGAGGGCTCGAGCCTCACCATGGTTGGGCGAGGCTCGACCTCACCGGGTTTGGCGAGGTTGCACCTCGCCCAGCCGCCGGCGAGGCCCAACCTCGCCAAATCCTGCGACGTCGGGCCTTGCTTGACCATGGCGAGGCTCGCGCTCGCTATGGCCTTCGGCGAGGGTTCGAGCCTCACCATGGTCGGGGGAGGCCTGACCTTGCCGGATCTGGTGAGGTCGAGCCTCTCCCGACCAAGGTGAGGCTCGAACCCTCGCCAGCCTCTGGCCTCTAGCCAGTTGCCGGACTGGTGACCGGCCAGAGAAAGGAGAGATAAAAAAAAAAGTGGAAAAAAAAAGAAAAAGAGGAAAAAAAATAAAAATTCAAAAAAATATTAAATTATTATTTAAGTTGTCTATGTCGGCACTGGTGACCGGTTGCTGGCCGGTAGGCGTCCACACTGGCAAATTCCAAACAAAATTGGCCGGAAGGACTAAATTGGCACAAAAATAAAAGGTTTAAGATTGAATTGGCACCAATTTAAAAGGTTTAGAACTTAATTGGCATAAAAAAAGGTTTAGGACTAAATTGGCACAAATGCAAAATGTTTAGGACTGAATTGGCACAAAAAAAGTTTATGACTAAATTGGTACTAATGCAAATGGTTTATGACTTTTTTGGCACTTTTCCTGTAGAGACATCATCAGTATTAAGCCACGACATCCATATTTAGTAACAAATCATATGTTATATTTGTTTTATCATTGATTCAATTCAATTAAAGTAAAGTGTGAATAGAATAAGTGGGAGACAATTACCTAAAAAGTCCTAAACTTATTAAACTTGTGCCGATTCGGTAATAAACTTTTCAATTATGCCAATTGAGTCTAAACCTTTTTTACATTTTGCCAATTAAGTCCATCCAACCAATTTTGGACAGAAATCACTAACGTGGACAACGACCATCCTATGTTGTTTGGCAGGTGCTAACACGTGGACATTTTACAATATTTTAATATTTTTTTTCAATTTTTTTTTGGACCGAGGGCCAGCAAGGGTCACCACAACGCCCTCGCCCAGGCCTTCACCAGGCCAAAGCAAGGGCCCTCGCCCAAATCGGGCGAGGCCATGACCAGCGTCGCAAACTATATAGGAGTCACATGGCACAACATGATTCCGAAATTAAAAAAAATCTCAATGGCATAGACGTTATTACGTAAATCTAATCAAGCTCACTCTGGTTGTCGAGACTTTCCCGTTCTATCAGAATTGCTATCTTCTCTTTCATCCGATTCTCTATATATATAGCTATTTCGAATCCAATTTAATATTTTTAAACGTCCATTAGTCTCTCTCTCTGTCTCTCTCTCTCTCTACTGGCTCAAAGAGGAAGAAGCTGATAGCAAAGAGAATGGACAGGGACCCTAGAACCTACTCTTCTCTTCTTTTTTCTTTATGTATCTTGTCGTCCCTAGTTCAAATCCAGGGAAGGAAGCAAGGAGATGTTCTTGATTCTCTATACAAAGCGAAGTCGGAGAAGTCCGGGATCGACACGAGCCTTTTTCAGGCAAGCGATCACCATGGAATTCTCAACTCCAGGATTTATCGTCAAGGAGGACTGAGGGAGAAAGATAGGATCAAAAGTTTGCCCGGACAACCGCCGGTTAAATTCGATCACTATGGCGGTTATGTCACCGTGGATGAGTCGGCCGGTCGAGCATTTTATTATTATTTCGCCGAGGGGGCGAGGAATAAGGACTTGATGCCGCTTCTTCTATGGCTCAACGGAGGTGTGTCCTTTAATTTTCCCACTTTCGCTTGAGCTCCAGCGTCCTTTTAAGTTTTAGAAAGCAATGTAAAAGTTTTCTTCTCTTTCAGTGCAAGTACATTGAAAGGGAAGAAAGCTCTACTTAAAAATTAATCACGGGTTTGATAGTCAATATGCATAATTGCATGGTAGTTTCAGGGTCATATTAGGCTGAAATTAAACTTGATCAATCGGTATAAATACTTAATGCTACAATAAAATAATGAATATAACTTTGTCACGAAGACTAAGCATGTCTCTAATTGCTGTGGCTGGCTTTTTATCACTTTTGAAACGCTTCAAGCAGTCACATTGATACATATCTTTCCTATTTTCACGCAGTCAAAGTATATTAATACAAGTTATTGTCATGATTTTCCATTTTCTAATCTACCTTATTCGATACTCTTGTCATTCAAGCACAGATGAGCTATCCATATCATTTCTTTGGTTATCGATGTATGTCTTTATATTGTAAATCGTCTTAAGATTATTTCCTGGTGCGGCTGTTTTTTCAGGTCCCGGTTGCTCATCCCTCGCCTATGGAGCAATGCGGGAAATCGGACCCTTCCGAGTTCATAGCGACGGGAAGACTCTCTACAGAAATAAATTTGCATGGAATACTGGTGAAGTACTTAAAAAAATATAGTGTAGCCTTTGCAAAAGCGTTTCACCTTTTCTTGTCACTGACACGGCGGAGTTATCATTTGTGTTGCGAGGCCAGCTGCGAACGTGTTGTTCCTAGAGTCTCCGGCTGGCGTTGGCTTTTCCTATTCTAACACGACGTCGGATTATAACACGAACGGAGATAGCAAAACAGCGGCGGACAATTATGTATTCTTGCTGAATTGGCTGGAGAGGTTTCCCGAGTACAAGAACCGGGACTTCTACATTTCAGGCGAGAGCTACGCCGGTCATTACGTGCCTCAGCTCGCTCACAACATCCTATCCAACAACAAGAAGGCAAACAAGACCCTCATCAACCTCAAAGGGATTATAGTAAGTTGTTTCCGTGAATCGCATGGTCTCCTATCTATGTTGAATTTTGCAGGATGCGTGTTTGAGCATTGCAAACACCTAACTTCCATACATTCATAATTGGAAATGCTTTGAGCTTGCGTGTGTTTTTGCGTTGGCCTTTTGCGTTCTAGTGAATGATTAAAAGCTAGAAGTCATCATGCACGTCTTGGCTATTAAACTTATTTTCCGCATCGAATCTCATCCACATGAAGAAAAATCTCTTTAGCTGTCATAATGAGTAGAACAAGTGTTTTTGGTGGTTGTTTTCATCATTGGAGTTGCTAGCTTCCACTCAATTGTTCTATTCGCTATAATGGATTTTAACTAACAACTAAGCATGCTTATGATCGTAGTCAACTCTAGGAATATTTGGTACCAATGCTGCATCTTTTATCGCTGTAGTAGGTATTGTACTGTAAATAATCAAACCATAAAACACACATGTGATGCTTTTAGTCTTTCTTTCTGAGGGTTGAAGTTTGCGATTCTATGGCCAAATGGGGCCCTTGGGCCTAGATAAGCACACATCCTCACGACTCACGACATCTGTTAAATCATTGCGCATAGGCAGACCAATCCAAAGTAAAAGAGGGTTGATTTTAACAGAGAAAGTATATGGACTAATCGAACACGCGTGCAGATTGGAAATGCGGTAATCAATGACGAGACGGATCAGAGCGGGATGTACGAGTATTTCGCTACACACGCGTTGATATCAGACGAAATAGGATATGCAATTCAAAAGTATTGCGACTTCTCGCCAGATGCCACCAGTCAAGTAAGCCAGTGCAATTCGGCCGCGCAGAATGCGAGTGTCGATGTTTCTCCTATTGACATTTACAACATCTACGCCCCTCTGTGCTTCTCTACCAACCTGACCGCACATCCCAAGAAGACCGACGTGAGCTCAAATCCATTTGCTTTTTTCGTTTCCTCAAACTTTTGCTCTTTTGCACAACAATCCGAAGAACCTTAACTCAAATTAACATTGGCCATTCACTTTCGGGTTGCGTTTTGTTTTCGCAGATCACGGACTTAGACCCGTGTGGCGACGTCTACGTGCATGCGTACATGAACAGAGAAGATGTGCAAGAGGCACTTCATGCTAACGTGACGAAGCTCGATCACGACTGGGAAGGGTGCAGCGATGTTATCCAGACCTGGGGAGATAGCCCTTCCACCGTCCTCCCTCTCCTCCAAGAATTCATGTCCAACGGACTCCGTGTTTGGGTGTTCAGGTGAAAAAACAAAAAATCAAATACATGGTTCGGTCACAGAATCAGGGGTATGTCTAACGAATATCTGAAAATGCAGCGGCGATACGGATGGAAGAGTGCCGGTGACTTCGACCAGGAGATCTCTCCGCAAGATGAGCCTCCAAACGAAGAGTCCATGGCGTCCTTGGTTCCTTGGGGGCGAGGTGAGGTGGCTCATTTGTTTCGATGCCTATTTTAGTTGCATACACCGGATTGTTTTTCTCGTGGACCCTTTCTTCCTATAGAGTGAACCTACATTATTTGAAAAGTAATCCGCACCGTCTTTGACGCATGTAGGTCGGAGGGTACGTTCAAGTGTACAAGGGAGACTTGACGTTCGTGACGGTGCGAGGAGCGGGGCATCAGGTGCCGAGCTATCAGCCCAAGAGAGCTCTCTCTCTCATCTCCCACTTCCTTGCTGGCTCTCCACTCCCATGGCAATAGACCCTTCAAGAGCTTGAAGATGATGATATAATTAATGCTCGAGGACACATGTAATTGTTAAGTTATTTAGGGATTGAACTTCTCGATTAGTTCTCTTTTAATAAAGAAATTGGTGGGGAGAGGAATGTGGCAGCGGGGAAAATTTGGCGAATTAAGAGACCGAAACACAAAGAAAGGATTGAAATTGTGTAAATATTTCAGTGTAATTCCCGCCCTGAAATTGGTCCTTCGAGATTATATCATGTTTAAAAATGAGTTTAAAACAATAGTAATGGTTTCGCAATTTTTTTTTCTTTCCGGGCAAATTCATTCATCTTATTCTTATTAGTAACTGGAATTCCATCTAAATAAAATTCGGCGATCTAGACACTATGAGCCTTAGCGGCTTAAGAAAGGCCCGGGGTGACCTTTCTCATGGAAACAAAAAACAAAGAACCAATGATGCTCCGATTATAACGAAGACTTAATTTTAGAACTGTTTTGTTGTTTAATCCTAGGTGAATAGCAAGGGAGAATGGCAGTCTTGTGAAGTGATGAGGTATAAATTACACTAGATAATTGTTACATCTAAAATCTAATTGCCCAATTAAAATTAATTACACAAAATTTACGAGTTATTTTTTTAACCCCTAAAACAAAAATATTTTTGATTTAGTCACATGGCATATAGACAATAACATATTTGCATTAATTGCGCTAATTAGAACGTATCTTTATTAACTTTTTTTAAGAAAATTCGGACCAAATCGGGCCAACTTGGCCCTCTCCTTCGTCCCCCTGACCCAGCCCACTTTTCTTTTTTCCTTTTCTTCTTCTCTTTTGTGCAAGCCGGGCCCAGCCCACTGGCCTTTCGCGCGAGCTAGCCCGGCCTGACCTTTCCCCTCCTCTCTTCCTCTCTCCTTCCTCCTCCCCTGTTGCGGTGGCCGATCCGTAGCCAAGCACAGAGGCGGTCGGCGAACAACCAAGCGAATTTTGTGCGGCCAGGCTTGAAGAGCAAGAGGAGCAGAGAATGAGCGGCCTAGAGATGTGGAGCAGGTAGCCGTCGGCCGCCATAAAAGCCGAGGAGAGAGGAGAGAACGGCAAAGGGCCATTTTTCAGAGGAAAAACAGAGATAGAAGAGAGAAAAGAGAGAGATAGAGAGCAAATAGAGCGAGAGTGAGTGGAGACAGTGTGTGAGGGAGTCCCAGGCAGGCTTGCCATCATCTACAAGCCGGCTGACAACCCCCTAGTCGGAGTCGAATTGGTAAACTTCTCAGTCCCCTTGTTTTGCCCTGCTATTTGTGTAGGTTGGCCAGAGCTCGCGGCCGTCTGGCTCATGCGACCTACGGCCCATGCCGTCCTCGTCCTCGATCTAGGCATTACCATAGGGGGTATGTCGTGGTCGCCGGCGCTAGTTCAAGCCCTAAGAGAGGTTGGGAACCCCTCGTTCTAGTCATGCACCCTACTTGATCGACGAATTGCTTGAGTGAAGTCTGAAGTTTTTGGTCCTTTGTCGGTGGCGTATGGACCGGTCAAGGAGCTGTGGCTCTGGTGGTGGTCGTCGAGTGCTTGGGCGAAGTCGAATGGAAGCCAAAAGTGGCCAGAGCTTGGGCTCAAGATGTTCGGGCTAAGGCTTGGCCGGCGGTCACTTTAGCTAGCCACTAGCCGGCCATGGAGGGGGCTCCTTGGTCTGAGGTGCTGAGGCAGCCGCCGGCCACCGGCTAGGTGAGAGGCCAGCTAGACGCCGGTTCTCGGCCTAGGCCGAGCCTCACGTGCTGAGCCAGGTTGGCGGGGGCCTGCAGAGCCGGAGATCCGACCACGGTCGTTTATATATAATTTTGTTAATATTTTAAAAGTATTTTTAAGTAAAGATTATAAAATTTTTAAAAAAATTGATTTTTTTAATATAAAAAATAGTATTTGGGCTTCGAAATTGCCCTTTTTTGCCTTTTTTGAGTGATTAATGCCATGCTTGATTGCCCATTGTTTGAATTGCGTGTTTAATTCAACCTTTCATATGGTTGATAAGAGGCATGTTAGGCCGTTGCTTGTGCACTTCCGATACATTGATTGTTGTTTCCCTAGTCTGGTTAGGATTAGAACCTTAGGATTCACAAATCAATAGAATGACTGCATGAACACTTTAGGTGGTGTTTGAATAAGGTTAGGTACCGAAAAGACATTAGTTAGATAATTAGTATAATCAAGTCCCGGAACTCATTTGAATTTTTGCTTTACAGGAGAAAGACAATTCTCTCGTCGCGTTATTTGGGTTTCTAATCGACTCACCCTAAACTAATTAGTGGCGACTATTAGATAAAATTAATTTACATGTTAATAACTTGAACTTCAAGTCGTAAGTTGGTATAGACTCGAGAGAGCTCGAGTTAAGTCTTAGATTTAGTAATCCGTTAGCCTTAAACTCCCGGGGGCCCTGAGGGCCGCAATGAGGTCGCCACAATATTACGTCAAATGAGTAATTAACTTGGTTCGTGAAGATGAAAACCGAACAAGGCCAATGCGTGTTACTTTTGTGCACGCACCAAATACTTTCCAGAAAAGACTTCAACAGTGGGAGGAGTTAAGTTAAAGCAAATTAACTCGCTGAACCATCTCCGTTGGTTATGTCTAGGAGACTTTAATTAAATTCTTTTATCATTGGGAGAATGTTGGGAGAAGAATGGATGAGCATTACAGGTTGACGGCTTTTCAGGACTTCCTCAATGATTGTTCTTTACTGCAAGGGCTGTGCATTTACCTGGGCAAACAATCGAGAAGGGGATGCCTAGGTGAGGGAAAGATTAGAACGGGTTTTAAGCAAATATTGAGTGAAGGAGTGTTATTTTCAAATGTGAAAGCTTCTGCCTTACCCGCCATTGGCTCATACCATAACCTAATTTTGCTATCACTAAAAACTGAAAATGTGAAATGCAGAAAAGAATTTAAGTTTGAAGCTTTCTAGCTCAAAAATGAGGAGAATGGAGACATTGTTAAATCAGCCCGGAATTCAACAGATATGGGAGATCAAGGTTTAGTGAGAAACCTGATTTAGCGAAAAAAAAGGTTTAGTGAGAAACCTAAGAGCTGTATCAGACTCACTGATTGCTTGGAGTAAGAGAGAGTTTTCGAATGTTCAATGGCAAATCAACTACCTGAAGATGGAGCTCCAAAATATCACTAATGACACATCTACCCATTATGATGATGAGAGGGTTAAACAGATTAGTGACTAGATACAAAATATGTGAAGACAAAAAGAGATGTATTGAAGAATGAGATCTCGAATTATGTGGCTGAAACGAGGGATAAAAACACCAAATACTTCCATGCAATTCCGATCTAGAGAAGGTGAAATTTTTTTTTTTTTTATGTTACAAATAGCTGAACGGGAATGGAGCAGGGATCCTAGCCGACTTAAACAGGCGACTGCAAATTCTTTCTAGTCTTTGTATAGGACAATGGGGCCTCGGGACTTTCAACCTATCTTAAATAAATGTCCGAGTTTAGTTGGGGAGGAGATGAATGATACATTAACAACAGATATCACTTTACAAGAAGTTAAATATGTTTTTCAGTTAGGAGCCACGAAAGTACTATGGCCAGACGGGATGAACGGACAGTTTTTTTAACATCATTGGGTGGATATTCATGCAGATATACTATGATTGGCGATTTTTTTTTAAAATGAAAAATAGAATTCTGAATCCATCTCTTAAACCGATTTTCCTTATACCCAAAGTCGCCAACCTAAGAACCTAAACCAGTATCGCCTTATCAGTCTCTCCGATTTTTTGTATAACATTATATCCAAGGTGTTGGCATATAGTCTAAAACCTCGGGCAAATTCAGGATAATATACTAATTTTCCAGGAGCTGCTACACCAAGTACGAATCATAAAGAAAGAAGAAAGCTTAGGCGGTGCTGCTGAAACTGGATATATAGAAAGTTTATGATAAAATTGAATGGGGCTTTCTAGAAGCTAGTATGCTGAAAATGGAATTATGTAGGAAATTGTTTCTTGGATCATGCAATGTGTTACGATAGTCTCCTTTAGCGTAAATTTAATAAAGAACATTTGCCATAATTTCGGCCATCGAGGGGAATCAGGCAGGGAGACCCCCCCATCCTCGTATCTCTTCATACTTTTTCGCCAATGTCTTTTCTTTCCTCCTGAAGAAGGCATCAGATGATGAACGCATTAAAGGAATAAAGATAAGTAGACATTGCCCAACTCTTACTCATTTGTTGTTTGCAGATGAATTTATCTTTTTCTTGCTAGTAAGTGTTAAAATGCAGCTGTTGTGTTCAATCAATACTGTTTTGCTACCGGTCGGGCTACTAATCCAAACAAGTCAGGGATCTTTTTCAAGCTTGGGAAGTCCCCTAAATTTAAGGAGTACGGTCCTTGAATTGTGAGTGTCGGAGATTGACAAAACAGGGAAGTATTTGGGCATACAATTTGAGTGGGAGTACAAATGTTTGCATCTTGGTCAGGATGAATATGAAATTAGAAGGTTGGAAACAAAAACTGATGTCCAAGGAAAGGAAAGAAGTACTGCTTAAAGCAGTAGTTTAGGCTTTACCACAACATGCAATGTCCATCTTTTAAGGTTGCACCTCTCCATTTGTCGAGACATAGAGCAAAAGGATTACTTTTGTTCGGTGGAGAAAACAGTGACTCGAAATCTGGAATGCATTGGAAGAGGTGAGAGTTACCAAAGATGAGGAAGGACAAAAGTGATTTGGGTTTCAGGGACTTGATTACTTTTAACAGGGCTATGCTGGGCAGCAAGCCTGGAGAATAATGCAATCGCCATTAGCTCTTTGTAGTCATGTGACATGGCCAGTGGGTAATGGAGAGAAGACATGTGGATAAAGTCAGGGGCTATTGGAAGTCCAGCAAACCACAATGACCATAGGCTTAATTTTACTTGGGACGAACAGGTTATGCGGGATCTATGTGAGGAGCAAGTTGCGAATGAGATAATCTCTATTCCCCTACCGATGAAAAATGAGGAAGATAGGCTGATATGGACAGGAACTAAATCTCCAGAATTCTCGGTTAAAAATGGGCACAATCAACTCAGAGAGGTGGAAGCAACAACAACGGCAATCAGTCAACAGGCATCATCCTCATATCGGGTCCCAAAAATCGTACGGAGCAAAATCTGGACACTACATGTTTCGCCCAAGCTCTGTATATTTCTATGGAATCTATGTTGGAATACGTTGCCCACAAAAGAGAATCAACTGAAGAGAAAAATTGTACTCGACCCACTGTGTCGAATTTGCAAGCAGAGCCCTGAAACCCTCGAACATCTCGTTTGTTCTTGGACCGAAGACATCTGGTCAGACCCACAATTGCAAATTCAGATCTTGGATCGAGGACGTAACACAGTAGATCAACGGCTACCGAACTACGATGGCACACAGAACGAACCGTGGTCGCTGAAGCTTGTCACTACGGTGCTATGGCACATATGGAAAGTGCCATTGCGCTTCATCTTCAGGAGAGCAAAACCAGATCCGAGGTACATGGTCGCAGCCGCCTTCGTGATGAACAACAGTTTCATCAGGTGGTACTCAAAACATTTAACATATACGTTTTTCAGTGTTTGGACAAATGACATCAAGAAACGGTTCCCTATATGTTCTTTGAGGATGAAGACAAAATTAAGAATTTGATGGCCATTCTCTGAAGTGTAAACATGAGAGGCAAGCCAATGCAGAACATCTCGACTATTAAGTTGATATAACAAGTCTTTTTTGTAAAAGTACTTTCCATGTTTTGTGTGCCTAAGATAAGACCCTCTTCAAGAAAAAATAAAGAGAATGCGTCATTTGGTTGGCCTCGGGAAGCACTGTCATAGAACAACTCCAGAAACAGTCCTAAGGTTGAATAACAAATTTGAAAAGTTGTTTTTCAAGAAGTTTTATTAATGGGCGCTTAGCCTTCGTGAATTTCTTCATGAATGGAAGAGTACATCGAAAGTCATAATGTGATCAATGAGACAAGAAGTTCCATTCAAGAAATGTGCTGTCTACTTATACTGCCATTAGCTCTGCAAATGCAATAAATCAGCGGGGAGATTCAGAATAGACAAATAGCCTTCTAATTTAGATTGCAGTCTACTTTTAATCAGCGGTCTTGTAGGTTTCGGTTCTCGGTTCCCCCAGGAATCGGGAATTGAACCACATATTCCCAATTTCTAAAAATATGAAACTGAGAATTAGACCGGATCTCACCAGAACTAGGAATCAGATCGGGTATCACCAAAACTAAGAACTGAATCGGTCTGATTCCCAGATCAACTCTGGAACCGTGCTCACCCTTAATTAGCATGTAAATCTAATCATGCCCACTCTATTTGTCGGACTTTCCATTAATAGACATGTATACATAGACGCAGCTACTTGGATCTTAACTCAATAAACCACCATTAAACGCCTCCTTTTTGTACGCCACCCCCTCCCCTCCGCCTCCGCCCCCACCCCCCCCCCCTAAAGGACACAACTCTCTTGTCTTCACACTTTTTTTTTCTCTACTCGTGGCGACGTCTGCTGTTCAAATCCATAGAAAGAAGCAATGAGAAAATCTAGGTTCTCTGACAAAGCAAAGTTCCAGAATATTGGGGTCGACAAGCCATTTTCATGTGATCGAACACCATGGAACAAATGAAGAACCCAACTCTAGGGTTTATTCTAAAGAGGGATGGAAGGGAAAAGACATGATTCGAAGATTGCCTGGACAATCGCTGGTCGAGTTCGAACACTATAAATTGGCAAACCAAGCGTTTTCCTATTACTTTACCGAAGCAATGCATAATAAGGATTCTCGTCCTTTACTTCTTTGGCTTAATGGAGGTATTATGTGTTCTTAATTCTTGCATTTGCGCGATCTCTAATGTCATTGCCGGGTTTAAGAAATAACGTCAAGTTTGCTTCGCTTTCAGCAGAAGAATATATTGTTCATTATTTGAGCCTTCCTCTCCCTCCGCGCAGAGTCAACATACCTAATAATGGCCAAAGAAGTGGAGGATCTGAACCGTGTTTTTACTTTTCTTATATTTTCTTGGAAGAAAGCATTTTTCAATGTCGAGATATGCTTATAGGGATAAGACTTATGAGTTATCAGAACAATGCCTCAAGTTTAATAATGCCATCTTCTTGGGCTGATTACACAGTGAACAATGCCTCAAGTAATTGTTTATTCTTAATCCGTAAGAATCTCTATCTGTTTTGACTTGCGTGCTATTCTAAGGATGATTTGTAATTGCCCTTGATGCTTTAGCTATGCTCCAGAAAAATTATCAAAAAAGTCTTAAATCTATTGCAATTGTATCAATTCAGTCCTAAACCTTTTGCAATTGTGCTAATTCAGTTCATCCGGTAACTTTTGGCCGGCTAATGCTGACGTGGACGCTGGAGCAGCTGACGTGACATTATTTTAATATATTTTTTTAATTTTTTTCGATTTTTTTCCTTACTCTTTTTTTTTTCTTTCCTTTTTCCCCTTGGCCAAACCGGCCAGGGGGAGGCTCGTCGGCGAGGGCGAGCCTCACCCAGCCCTAGCGAGGGCTAGCGAGGGCGGAGCTCACCATGGCTAGGCGAGCTCTGCCCTCGCCACTACCGGGTGAGCTTGGCCTCGCCTAGATCTGGCGAGGTCGACCTTCACCATGGCTATGGGCGAGGTCGGGCTCGCCCAGCCATGGCGAGCTTTGCCCTCGCCTCATCCAGCAACGGTGAACTGGCCTTGGCCCTTGGCCGGTCCAGCCACCGAGGGAGAAGGAAAGCAAAAGGAAAAAAAATAGAGAAAGGAAAGAAATAAAAAAAATTTTGAGCTCCACCATTGCCAGTCCTCACCGTTGCACAAACATGGTGAGGTCGAGCTCGCTTAGTGGCGACGAGGGTGAGCCTCGTCGTTGCATAGCCATGACGAGGGTTGACCTCGCCCAACGGCAGTGAGGGCGGCTCGCCATGGCTGGGTGAGCTCGATCTCGCCCAGATCGAGTGAAGTCGAGCTCGTCTAGCTATGGTGAGCTCCGCCCTTGCCGGACCTGGGTGAGGCTCACCGTCGCCAGCGTCGGCAAGGGCAAGCCTCCCCAATGGCCGGTGAGGTGACCTCGTCGGCTGGCCTACCCTTGGCTGGAAAGGAAAAAAAAAAAGAGAAAGGAAAAAAATAAAAAAAATTTGAAAAAAATAAAAATATCTTAAAATAATATCACGTTAGCCAGCCGGCGTCCACGTCAACACCGGCCAGCTAAAAGTGGCCGGATTGACTGAATTAACATAATTGTAAAAGGTTTAGGACTGAATTGATAAAAAAATAGTTTATAATTGAATTGACACAATTGTAATATGTTTAGAATCTATGCTTGCGGTCAATGGATCTTGTTGACTCAATATTCAACTTTTGTGCATTCTTCGGGTGAATTGATTATCGCCGCGTGTCATTTACTTCACTTAAATCCGCTAACTGTAACTCCTGATATATGAGCCCATTAGGTATTGGATCGATTAGCGATGTGGGTAAATCTATTGTTGTGCCCCTCATGATCAATGAGCTTATTAAACATTTCATCGATTGGGCCTTATGGATTAATTGTATTGTCATGACCTATTTTTTTCCATTAGCATCTTCATGTTGGGGCCCAAATTTTGGGCCTAGTGTCAAATAAAAGTGATAACTGAATAGAAAAGTTGCTATGTTTACATTATTTCCACCCTCTAAATGAATATGAGACTTTCGAGATTGTCGAGTTGACGAAAATAACCTCAAGATAACTAATTAAGCAAAATCACAGATGGAAATGGTGAAAGTTGCTATGTATTGAAGATGCAAAAGCCACACATTGTCATGAAATACAGGACCTATTAATCAAAACAATGAT